>OY728157.1:665787392-668187392 GCA_963277665.1 Viscum album
GACCTAGTTTAGTAAGATAATGTTGGAATAGTGAGTGAATGTAGTTCAATAAGGGAATTTTTCTTCTTTGATAGTCTTGGTAGTGAACTTTGACTAATATAGAAATGATTTTCTACACTTATGTGTATGCGAAAAATTCCATGTATCGTTCCATTATAATTCTCTCATAGATCATTTTCTTTGATTTACTTATAATTCATTTGTTATGAACTACCATGATTTATTCCATCATTCCATATTATATTATTTGATATGTAGGACATAAATTCCAAATGTTTTCTTCTTTTTCTTATGACCTTATGTTTATATTATCTGTATAAAATAATTGGTATCTCTCTTTTTTACCCTTTCTGAGAATATGAGATCACCCGTTCTTTTTTTTCTTCACTAAGTGATGAATAAATTTTTATGTATGAAATTATTAAGGGGAGTACTATGTGAGAAGATATTTTTGGTAAATGATGAAGATCTTTAATAAAATTAGAAGATTGAATAACTAATCTAAAAATACTTTAAACCTTTACGATTGTGGAAAGGATTTTGTTTTTATGTATTTAATATTCATCTAAATATATGTAATATTTTTATCTGAATATCCTAGGTTATTATAATATGGATCTTTTCAATTTTATTTAGCTTGGTACAACTCGATATTTTTCGAGACAAGCAATTGTTATAGAGTTTTATATTTTATAATATTTTTTATATCAACCAAATTTAGATATATCATATGATATTTATTATAATAACTCCTTATGTTTCAAATAATTTAGTGTGTTTGGAAGAGCATGTATCATCCAAATTAAAGGTGAAAATATTGGGATGTTTCATTATAGAGAATTTGATGGTATTTACAGGTTATGGGGAATAATGGAAGTGGTTAAGCTTATTCCCCACAATGTAAATTCAACAAATTCAATAAATATTCCCTAATAATTATAAAAATGGAATCCTTTGAATCAAAAATACTGGATGACCACATAAAATATATAATTAATATGAGTATAGATAAATAATTTCCTCTCTTTGGAATTCTTTCTTCTTCAATGATTTGGTTGGGACCTTTTTTCATACCATTGTTTTGTTAGAGGAATAAAGGGTAGATTCCTTATCATGGTGATATGAACATGTTCCATAAACATATTGTAATTGTTCTATAATACATTTGATTCTGTCATAGATGATTGAAATTATTTTTTCAATAATATTTGATAAAAAATCCATCTAGTTGAGAAGGAATCACTCTAGTGGATGACAAGAATCACTCTCCCTTATTAAGAGCCTATGATTGGAATATATTTATATGGATTGAGAAGATTTTTCATTGAATTTTTTTTGTAAAATAATTACAAGTATAATATGGGTTAAATAACAACATAACTGGGTATTTGTAGACCTAGGGTTAGGGAATAAATAATTTCACAAGGGACTTTATTATTCCCTTAATCCCATAAAAACTACATGCCTAATATTATTATTAAAATTATTTACATGACATGTCATAAATATATGGATAAATAAATATTATTTATTTATTTGGTAAATTATTAATTAAGTAAATAATATTTAATATTTCATTTCTTAGCATACCATTAAACTTAGTCCTTCAGTCCTAAATATTTTTTGGACACTAAGTAATGTTTTTTATTAAAATAAATAAATATCACTACATTATTTTTTGATAAGTAAATTAATATTATATTTACATAAATAATTAAATAATTTTTTATTAATTATTAGTATTACTAGATTAATTTTTATTTTTTACATTTATAATAAACCAGAGAAAAATAAATATTTGTATATTCATGAAATTTAATATATAATTACCCAATGTGGAAATATTAATTTTATATTCAACTCAGAAAATATGCATTTGAATAACTGGAAACTGATTATATTCATTCAACCAAAGATTAATAATTATTAAATTATATGTGAGAATAATATTTATTCCACATGTTAAATTCATATAAAATTTAAATGTGGTTTTGGATACACTTAGTGGGTAACCATCTAGGATTCTTTATTTGTGGTATTATGTAGAACCACCTAAATATCAAAGTTATCATCTAGAAACATGCCATGGAACCCATGGTGAAATATGTTAATGTAATAATGAAATATAACCTCATAAAAATTCCCATTATGTAATATAATCATTTTTTCTCAACATCTCAAATAATGCAGGTTGTATACTTGTCTGATTAACCTTTTTGCATGAAGTATCATTCATTCACATTCTATAAATGAACATGAAAAAAAACATGGACAATGATTTAACCATACAGTTACATTCCCATTATTGAGCCTAAGATATCAACTTCTTTCAAATAAAAACAAGTGAAAATACTTTCTCGCATTATTCATTGATATAATATCACTTGTGACTCATCAAACATATCATACCTCCACATGAGAATATTTCATTACATTTTTCATCATTAAATCAAATTATGTGACTCATGATATAAATTAATAATAATATTAAATTTTAATGACCATTAGACACTTCCATAAATATGAATATTGAATGAAACATTTAAAAGTGGATATCCTACTGTCGGGTCACGTTCTCATAACCACCTTCTATTCGATGTTACCAATGGTAATATAAATTAGAATAAGTCTAAATGTCATATGATCCCCTTACCTTAATATTCTGTATCATCTATGTTCCATTAGAAGATGTTATCCATCCATAAAACATGAATTTAAGAATACTGTCTTGGGAATTCAAGGTTCTCATCATGGCGGAGAATTTCCATGACCATTTTTTACAGTATATACCCTTAAGAAATTATCACATATATGTTACATAAAATAAACTAATAATGTGATAGTATATTAATGATTATATATTAATATTAATATTCTAGTAATCAAATGTATATAGTAGTTGGTTTTAGAGCACCAACTCTAATTGTATCTTCAGGGGTTATCATCAATATCGAAGAAGGTATTACTTCTAATTAAATTAGACGATGAATATTATGGATATTTTTGATTTAAAGGTCTTGGAAGACATAAATAATGAAAGTAAACATCAAGAATCAAGTTCCAATAGTTATATTGATGAATCTATTTTTATTTAGATTCAAGATAAATATTCTGAAAAATATATAATTCAAAATAATTTAAGGTTCAAGATGATGATTCATCTATTTATAGTTATGAATATTGACTACCCGTTGGTCATCATTAAATTCCACCATGGCTACATAAGTTTAATAATTAATAAAACCTAGGTAACTAAGCTAAAAATATAGTAATCATCATGCCTAAGTTTTGAACCTATAAGGAAGGTCCATATACCATAAATTAATTAAATGAATGTAAAATGAAACAGTTTCATTTTTTGTAAAAGTGAGAAAGAAATATGAATGTAGATTTGGTTTAATAAAATCAAAATGTGGATCATGCTAAGATTAGTGATTTTAACTTTTTTAGGGATTCCATTGATTACATGTTCATTAATAATTTGTTCCCAGAATTTGGTCTTTAAAGATCCTTTCTCTAGATTCCCTACACTACACCAACAACCCAGAAATTTGTATGGTTGGTTTGTTTATAGATTCATTCAACCCAAAACCTTATTTATAAATAAATTCTATGAATTGTGAAATTATTTTGATGGCCCAGACCTCTATGGTTCATTCCTCTATGGAAATCTGGTTTTCGAGGTGATTTGGGTGGTCAAGGTGACTTATCCCTAACACTTCCAAATTTCTATTTCTGCAAATAGTTCCATTGTTGAGACTGATGTGAACAGTTATATAGGTGAGACCAATGCGAACCGTTCCATCGGTGAGACTGATGCGAACCGTTCCATCGGTGAGACTGATGTGAACTATTCCATCAGTGAGACTGATGAGAACAGTTCCATCGGTGTGATCGATGTGAACTGTTCCATCACTGAGACCGATGTGAACAGTTCCATCGGTGAGACCGATGGGAACAATTCCATCGGTGATACCGATGTGAAAACTTCCATCAGTGAGACTTATGTGAGGAGTTTCAGTGGTGAGATCTATATGAACAGTTCCACCATTGAGACTGATGTGAACAGTTTCATCGGTGAGACCGATGGGAACAGTTCCATTGGTAAGACCGATGTGAATAGTTCCATCAGTGAGACTGATGTGAACAGTGCTATCAACATCAGTGAGACCAATGTGAATAGTACCATTATCATTGATGATTTGTTCTATAAATACTACCATAGGTAATGGTGAATCATTCTTTGAACAATACCCTAGGCATTGGTGAGTCGTTCTTTGAACACTACCATCAGCATCGGTTAGTCGTTCTTTGAACAATACCATCGGCATCATTGAGTCATTCTGTGAATAGAACCATCAGCATCAGTTAGTCATTCTCTAAATAGTACCATCAGTATCATCGATTCATTCTATGTTAAGTGTTTCTAGGATCGTGTACATTTTTTCTAGGATATGTAGGTGTACAGTGTTTACATGATCATGAACAACGTTTCCAGCTCTCTACAGTTTCACCCCTTTGACATTTTCTTTGATGTAAAATGCATTAAATGCCTTATTTTATAATAATTAAGGCCGAATCAAATCCCATAACTCCTATATTAATTTTTCTAAGTCACTGGATGATTTTTCTTGATCAAACTGTGTGGTTCAATGTCATCCGCTTTTAATGGAAAAATTCAACGTATCTTAACCCTCCTCCTTAAATATTATAAATGGATGTGATATCTTTCTACCTTATTCTACCTTGGGTGATATGCTCTACCATTTCCTTCTTCCCATTGGAGCAGTGTGATCGAATGTTAATCCTTAGATTGTTTCCCCTTGAAGTTTCTTTCTGCTGCATATGCTCCCCCAATTTCGGTGTAAGCAGCAAGGGTCTATCCTTAATCAATATAAGGTATGATTTATCATAATTATTTTGGGATTATCATCTCATTTTTATCCATTAAATGTTATTTAATGTGATCTCCATTCTTCTAATGGAGTTTTCCTGGGTTTCAATTGGTGCGGTCGTACCGCAATATCCTCTAGTGGAAACTATTGTCAAGGGAGGAGGATATCGTAACTCGTTGTGTGGATCATTATCATATACATAATGTTAAGAACTATTTGAGGTAGGAGATTCTTTGTTTCTATATTATTTTACATGAAAATTTAGAGTTAGCATGTTTTATCCCAATGGATCACGATGAAATTGACATATTAAATATTTGAACAAGATATATAAATTGATATAGATCATATGTTATTGCCTTCTGTTTTTCTAGATACTGTGATATTTGTGCATACTTTGTTAATTTTTAGTTATTGATGGAAATTGGTAATGAATGTAAATCCAGAATTAATTGAAAATTGTTTGGATAAAGATAAAGAGGCATTTAAATGAATCTTGTTGTTGTAGTTTTAATTTGGTCTTAATCAAATTGATGTAGTAACCATGTTTATTAAATATTTGATAGCTTACTATTTAGGTTTCTCAAATTTGTAACCTATGAATAATAAATCATTTAATTCAATATGGATTAAAAAACTTATTGTTTAATAAAATATAATTCCATGTAGGGTTTTGAGTTACCCTATTTCTTGTTTAATGGCCAAGATCCCAATAGATATGATGTTTATTTTCATACTGATTTTGTTATGATGTGAGCCTGGAAGGTTGTTGTGATATGTGGGGGTAGGGAGGCCTATTGGTTGTGGCAGTAGTTGACAGCTAGAGTGGCGAGATGCATTAGTTTATGCATGTGGGTGTCGAGGAGGACACTTGAGATGATGGAACAGGTTGGACGTGAATGTTTGGATTCTTGCAAATTCTTGTTGGTTATTTACCTTCTTTACATTCCCCACTGCTCAAGGAAGCTAGTTTTCTTACCCTCCTTCCAAAAGGGGAGAAGATGTGAGGGGTATGCCTTGTGCTTTCCGTGTTTATCTTTTCAAGGTAGGATGGGTCTATGCTCTTTCTATAGGTGGCAAAGACTCAAAAGGTAGTTCGTCTAATCACTATGTTGAGCCCCTTTGTTTTTAGTAACTTAGAATGTTTTTCTATAATGCCTGGGAATATGGGAAAGTAATAATGTTGTTAATAAATGATTGAATAAATGATGTTTACTCATGGGGTTAGAGATTATTAGGACGCAATGACGAGGTTGAAATTTTAATGGAACAATGGACTTTGGGTGTGATGCTAATGAAATATAATGTTTTAATTGTTAATGGTTAATTAATGTTTAAATAATAAATTAATGTAAAGTGAAACTGATAAAAAGGGATTGAAGGAATGTAAATAATTCTCTTTAAATGGTTGTGTGATTATAGTATACCTAGTCTTAGAAGTGGAAATCGGGAGTCTGAGAGATGGTAGATACAATTGAGTCTGAGACTAGGATATTCCCATAGTGTGGTTGTGAGATATAGTATATTCTCTACATTTGGGTTTCTATACATTACTCCACCCCGTCAGTTAGGAAAACACACACCTTGGGGATTCTGAACCATGGGGGTGTTTTCCCCAACAATCTAGTGGTAGGATGGATGGGTAAATACCCCATTTGGAACCACTCTTTTCTCTTGGTAGTTACTTGTACTGGTAGGCACATTAGTTTTCCTCATATATGTTTGTAGAGGGATGTAATGGAATGTGGTTATTCATAGACATATATTCTGGATATTGTTTCTTATGGACTACTATAGGTGTAACATGAATTGGTTGTGATGGACTGAGGATCCTTACTTAGTGTGTGGGTTATTATGGCTTGAGATATGATTCCCAATGTATGATACACATTATAAAAGTTGTGGTGGCTCCAGGAAACTTCCTGGTTACTTTTATTACGTTGACGTGGCGGGTTTGTTGCACGAGGTGCATGTTGTGGTTCTTTTCCTAAGTGTCTTCAGGCAAGACTTTTTGGAGAGAGATGCATAGGACGTGTGACAATGGGGAAAATCAGAAAACCAATGGGGAAATAGTAGTGAGGTACCATTGATATTCTTTATTATATTATATACTCTTTTATGTAATACTTGGTGAGAGTATCCATGGTGAGGTTGGGAACTTAGTATACCTTTTTTAAGTGATGAGTTAATTTCACTTGTTGTTCACAGTGCTTTAGCATGCCTTCTTTACTTTTGCATGATAGGCTCCAGGTATTATTCTACTGAGTATACTGTTATACTCACCCTATGTATATATAACATGTTTTTCCGGTCACTTGGAGAAGGTTATAGATCAAACTGGATTCTACTATCTTGGGGTTATAGGAATTGTTCGGGCTTGTGGTTGCTGATGTTTTTACTTTCCATTGGTACTTACAGTTTGTTCATTCAGTTTTAGTAGTTTTTCATGACATAACCTATGTGTATTTGGGATTTATTTTATACTGTTGTCTGAGTGGTATTTGGTTGGTGTTTGTCTTATCTCTCTCTTTCGCATGTGTTCTCTTAGAGGGTAATGCCTCATGTTTGTGTGTTTACTATACCCTCAGTGCTAGTCACCATCTTGGGTCCTACTAGAGTCAAGAATCAGGTGTCCTTATCTCCCTTCTCACATTGGTGGACTAGGAGGGGTACACCTTGTGGGGAGGGGTTCGTGACAGAGTGGTATTAGAGGTCTAGTTGGGGGATTGGATGGAGTTTGGTGTTAGGAATAGGTGAGGATGAATGGGTTGGTAGGGAAATGGTGTCAGTCATGTTTATCAAGTGATGTATACACTGGATACTAGCTGAGACATTGTAATTTAGGGCCCCCTATGATTTGATGCCCAAGCCTTTAAGTATACAATGGCTATTAAAGGATGTGATACTAGTTGCAGGGTAGAGTCCTAGGAAAGTTTCATGAATCATTTTTATTTGTTACTATGTTTGAATAGGTAGACCTTGGGACAGGTTAACCTAAATTTAATAAAAGAAAACAATTAATTAATTAATATTAAGTCTTCCATATTCCGGGTTTAGGAGCTCTAACTATTTTTTGTTCTATAATTATTATTTCAGATCGATGTCCCTGTTAGGATCACATTAAATATGTCCTGCAGGTTGTTCCATCAGATCACCACAAGTTAGAGGTTGATGATGATGACACATAGAGGAGGACACTCTGAGAGTTCCAGAGCCAGAGTCTATAGAAGTATGAGGGCTCTGTTTCAGATACAGTCACAGAAGACTAGTTAAAGGAGGTTTAAATAGGCTTCTGTTTGATCTATTCTTGAAAGGAGCACTAGGTTTCCTTGGTTGTGATAGTGCTAGATGGAGCTTCAAGGTATTGGTGTTAAGGAGTCTGCGATATCATGGGAGGATTTCTGAGAAAATTTTAGAGTCGAGTTTCTTTCTTCGAACATGAAGGAGTCCAGTCGCCTAGAACCTCTTACCCTTTGATAGGGGGGATTCACTGTGTGATAGTTTGCAATCCATTTTAGGAACCTTTTATGATATTCTTTGGACTTGTTGCTAGATGAGGAGGCCAAGGAGGGGCATTTAGAGGAGTATTTTCATCCAGAGATCCAGTGCTAGGTCACCCCATTTATGATAAAGACATATATTGATGTGTTGGTGAGGGAAGAGGTATTCAACAGGACATTGACCAGAACCTTGTCATCACAAGATGTGAGTCATCATGATTCCTCATGAAGTAGAGCTGTGGACCAGGGTTCCCCATTTTCAATGCATAAGATTTTTTGTTTGGATGAGGGTAGGTCCCAACCCTCAGCATCTCATTTCTCTGGGGGCGGCGAATCTCAGGCCTAAACCAAGGGATCAGGAACTTGTTTTTCTTATTTTGGTTGTGTTAATAAGTAGAGAAAGTGACTAACCTTTCAAAGAAGTCATCATGCACTAGGTTTTCCACTCTATGTTCCTCCATTGAGACAGTTTCAGTTGAGGTAGCAGTAGTAGGTTGAAGAAACTTTGGATCCGGAGAGGGTGGATGGGGCAGGCAGAGGATATCCCCATGATGATCCCCATCCTCAGAGAGAAGAGTATAGCCCTGGTGATGGTCATCATCAGGGTCAGAGAGGTTGTGGAGGAGGTAGTTTTCAGCTTCATGCTTTGGTGTTCCCAGCGCCAGGTGATCTAGATGTCATTCGAGGTACCCTTTCTTGATTTCTACTTGGTTTTATGCCTCGTTTGATTCATATTGACACACTTTTTCATATCACCTACCCTTGTCCATTATTTGGGACTTGAGGTGTAGAGGCTTCTAGTTCCCTTGGTGTTGACTACTCCAGTTGGAGGTTGAGCTGACTTGTTTGAAGTATGTAGAGACTGTGAGCTAGTTTTGGGGCAGCACCGCTCTTGGGGAGATTTTATATATTTATAGATAAAACCATCTGATTTCATACTATTCATGGATGGGTTGTATTTGGTTAAGTATATCATGGAGTGAATTAAGAGGCAGGTTGTGTTCTTCGATGTATATGGAGATCCAGTGGTGTTTTTTGGTGAGTCAGACTCTCAGATTGGTTAGATGAATGTTCTATCCTTGTCATCCATGATGTCTGATCTGATGCTAAATTCTTCTGAGGTTCTGTTGTTGGCATTTCCAAGGGTCATAGAAGAGTACCCTGATGTTTTTCCAAATGATGTTGTAGCATTACCCCCTTGACGAGAGATCAAGTTTGGGATCGATATACAACCAATAGCATCTTATATCTCTATTTATCCATATAGGATGGCCCCTTCTGAGTTATCAGAGTTACATATACAGCGTGATGGTCTATAATAGTGCAGTTTTGTTTAGCCGAGTGTGTCATCGTGGGGTGCACTGATTTGGTTTGTAAATAATTCTAACGATAGTTTGTGATTGTGTATTGATTATCATCGCTTAAAAAAAGTGACCGTGAAGAATTGATATCCTCTTCCATAGATGGATGATTTTTTTGATCAACTGAAGGGTCCAAGTTGGTTCTCAAAGATCGACTTGTAGTCAGGATATTATCTGATGCATGTGAAGGATGAGGATATCCTGAAGACTTCTTTCTGTTGTCGTTATGGGAATTATGAGTTCATTATAATGTTGTTCGGTGTAACGAATTCTCCAGTTATGTTCATGGGATTGATGAACATAGTGTTCCATGGGTTCCTAGATAAGTTCATGGTGGTTTTCATCTATGATATCCTTATGTACTTCATGTCTGAGGAGGAGCATGCAGAGCATATACACGCAATTTTGGTAGTTCTTCGTCAACATCAGCTATTTGTGAAGTTGTTGAAGTGTGATTTTTGGTCTCAAGAAGTATGTTTCTTAGGTCATGTTTTGTCTCAGAAAGGAGTATATGTGGGTCCAACAAAGATATAAGCAGTTTTGTCTTTGGAAGCTCCCAAGAAAGTGGCAGAGGTTCAAAGTTTCCTTGGTCTTACAGGATACTAAATGAGGTTTATAGCTGATTTCTCTCGGGTTGTGACTCCTCTGATATAATTGACCAGGAAGGATTAGGAATTCATGTGTATTGATCAGTTTAATGCAACTTTAGATTATATAAATGAGAAGTTAGTAGGTGCTCCAATTCTTTGCCTTCTAGAAGAGGGATTTTAGTTTTATGTTTTCTGTGATGCTTCTCATCTGGGGTTAGGATGTGTTCTGATGCAGCAGAGATCAGTTGTTTCTTATGGGTCTTGGAAGTTACGTCCCCATGAATGTAACAATGCCACCCATGATCTCGAGTAGGTAGCCATGGTTTTTTTTAAGTTGTGGATACATTACCTCATTGGTGAGAACTTTTTGGTTTTCACTGATCATAAGAGCCTGAGATATGTTTTCTCCCAGCATGACTTAAACTTGCGACCACATCGGTGGATGGTGTTCTTTCAGGAATACAACTTTAAAATATCATATACACCTAGAAAGGGGAATGTTTTAGCTGATGCACTGAGCAGGAAGTCACGTGGTGATGTAGTGCATGAATTTGGTGATTCCTAATGAGTTATGGAAGAAATGTTATCATTACATCTTGATATGGGAGAAGTCGGGGGAAGAGGTTTTCTTTTCCAGATGATGGTGAAACCATCTCTAGTGTAGTAGGTGGAAAAGTCCCATTTGGGGGATCTTGAGAAGGAGGCCTAGAGGGGTCGATTTGTTTGTGGAGAGGCCCCTGATGGTTGGTCTGAGGATGAGCAACATGGAGTGTTGTATCACGGAAGGCTATTTGTTCCTTTGGTGATGCATGAGATAGTTCACAGAGAGTTCCATAGTTCTCCTTTAGTGGTGCATCCTAGCGTGAAAATGATGTATTGATCCATGAGGAGTCATTTTTGGTTTCCAGGGTTGAAGCATGCAGTTGGGGATTTTGTGTCTCGATGATTGGTCTACCAGAAGGTGAAGGTTGAGCACCCTGTACCCGGTAGTTTTCTCCTACCATTGGATATTCCTCAGTGGAAGTTGGAGGACATATCAATAGACATTGTTACCAGTTTACCTTAAGATCAGGGAGGAAATGATGAAATTTGGGTGGTAGTTGGACTGTTTAAAAAAATCATCCCACTTTATAGTGATCAAGGAGTCGAGCTCAATGGATGTTTTGTCGAGGCAGTATCCGGAGGAGGTGGTGATACTCCAAGGAGTCTCGAGGATGATGATTTCCAATCGAGATCCTCATTTTACCTGTAGGGTATGGATAGGTCATCAGTATGCCTTTGGTTCTCAGATTTTCCTTAGCACTGATTTTCACCCACAGACAGGTGGAAAGGAAGAGTAGAATATCCAGACTCTTGAAGACATGTTGTGCTCTTGTGTCCTAGATTTTAGTGGTTTGTGGATGAGGAACTTACCCTTGGATTAGTTCTCTTAAAAAATATTTTTCACTCCACCATCAGTATGGTGTTGTTTGAATCCTTGTATGTCCATACTTTCCATTCTATGTAGTGTTGGACTGGGGTTGGAGAGTCAGCAATTCTTGGACTGGAACTAGTGTAGAATACAACAAAGATGATTCAGGTACTTAATGAGAGGATGAATACAGCTTAGGATCATCATAAATAATATGTCGATCAAATTAGGAGACCTTTGGAGTTTCATGTTATGGATCACGTGTTTTTAAGGTGACTCCCCGCCATGGGCAACGAAGTTTTGGACTTGGAAGTAAGATTTATCCCCATTTTTTGGGGCATTTTGAGGTGTTGGCTCGTGTTGGAGCTGTGGAATATCGAGTATCACTTCCCCTAAAATGATCTGGATATAGATGTTTTTCATGGGTTAAAGCTCCATCGTTATCTACATGATGACTCTCACATTATCGATAGGGGAGCGATCGGTGTTGATGATGATGTGACCTTTGAGGAGCGGCCTATGGAGATCAAAGACCACAAAGAGAAGGTGTTGCGCAGGCATTCTATTCCCTTGGTTCGTGTCCTGTGGTGAAATGTTGGTGTGGAGGAGAGTACCTGGAAACATGAGTCACTGATACATGCTCTGTACCCTAAGTTGTTTGATATTTAACTATTTTCATGTGATGATGTTCACTTAATGGTTTTAGACCTTTCTTGATTATGAGATGGTTTTCTTTGGTTGCATCTTGCGGTTCTCTCTCTTTTAGGAGATATCTCGATGGGTGGTTGTTCGGATCCCATTTCTGTTTCCCATTTGGTGCTTTTGAATTCTCAAGGATGAGAATGTTTTGAGAGATATCTGATTTAATGGAATGGACCTATCTGGTCCATTCCTCTACAGAAATCTGGTGTTTGAGGTGTTCTGGGAGGTCAAGGTGACTTATCCCCAACACTTTTCCAAATTTCCAGTTCTTCCAACAGTTCCTTCGGTGATACCGATGAAAACCATTCCATCGGTGAGACCGTTGTGAACAATTTCCTCAGTGAGACCGATGTGAACAGTTCCATCAGTGAGACCTATGTGAATAGTTCCATCTATGAGACCGATGAAAACAGTTCCATCGGTTAGACAGATGTGAACTATTCCCTTGGTGAGACCAACGGTAACGGTTCCATTGGTGAGACTGATGCGAACCATTCCATCGCTGATACGGATGAAAAAATTTCCATCAATGAGACTGATGAGAACACTTCCATCGGTGAGACTGATGTGAACCATTCCATGAGTGAGACTGATGAGAACAGTTCCATCGGTGAGACCGATGTGAACAGTTCCATTGGTGAGACAGATTTGAATAGTTCCATCAGTGAGATTGATGTGAACAGTTCCATCAGTGAGACCAATGGTAAAAGTTCAATCGGTGAGACCGATGTGAACAGTTCCATCAATGAGACTAATATGAACAGTTCCAACAGTGAGATCGATGTGAATAGTTCCTCCATTGAGACTGATGTGAATAGTTCCATCGGTGAGACCGATGGGAACAATTACTTCGATGAGACTAATGGGAACTGATCCATCAGTGAGACTAATGAGAACAGTTCCATCCATGAGACCGATGTGAATAGTACCATGTGAATCAGTGAGTTGTTTGAGGAACAGTACCATCGGCATTAGTGAGTCGTTCCATGAACAGTACCCTCGGCATCGGTGAGTCGTTCTATGAATAGTACCATCGACATTAGTGAGTTGTTCTATGAACAATACCATCAGTATTGGTGAGTCATTATGTGAACAGTACCTTCATCATCAGTGATTCGTTATATGAGTAGTACCATTATCATTAGTTAGTCATTCTCTAAACAGTACCATCGGCATCAGTGAGTCATTAGATAAATAGTGTTTCTAGGATCTTGTACAGTGTTTCCAGGATTGGTAGGCGTACAATGTTTCCAAGATCGTGAACAGTGTTTCTAGCTTCATACAGTTTCGCTCTTTTGACATTTTCTTTAATGTTAAATTCATTCAATGCCTTTTTTAAGGGATTTAAAGCCTAATAAAATCACATAACTCCTACATTGATTTTTATAAGCCTTCAGATTAATTTACTTGGTAAAACTGTGTGGTTTAATACGATCCCCTTTTAATTAAAAAAATCCAACATATCTTAACCTTGATCCGTAAATATTCTAAAGAGAAGAGATAACTTCCTCACACGTTCTACCTTGTGTGAGGTGCTCGACCCTTTCCTTCTTCCCATAGGTGTAGTGTGAACAAACCTTAATCCTCATATTGTTTCCCCTTTATGTTTCTTCTTACTGCAAGCACATCCCCAGTTTTGGTGCAAGCAGTAAGGGTTGATCCTTCATCGATATAAGGTATGACTTATCATCATTATTTTGGGTTCATCTTCTCTTGTTTCGCCTTTACATGTTATGGTATGTGATCTCCATTCTTTTAATGAAGTTTTCATGGGTTTCGGTTAGTGCAGTCATACCGCGGCATCCTCGGGTGGATGCAGTTGTCACAGGAGGAGGAGATCATAACCCGTTGTGTGGCTCATTCTCATATAAAGAACGTCAAGAACCATTTGAGGTAGGTGACTCGTTGATTTTCTATTATTTTACATGAAAATGTATAGTTATCATGTTTTATCCCATTGGATCATAATGGAATTGACATATTAGATATTTTAACCGGTTAAATAAATTGATAATTATCGTAGGTTATTGCCTCTTATTTTATTAGATAGTGTGATATCTATTCTTTTTTTATCTTTTATTTCTTGATAAAAGTTGGTAATGAATGTAAATCTAGAATTAATTGATAATTGTTTGGCTAAAGATAAGGAGGCATGTAAATGAATCTGGTTTTTGTTTTTTCAATTTGGTGTTAATCAAATTGATGCAGTAAGCATGTTTAATAAATTTTTGATAGATTTCTTTTTAGGTTTCTTGAGGTTTTAACCTATGAATGATAAATCAGTTAACTCAAAATTGATTAAAGATTTGGTTGTTTGATAAAAGATAATTTCTTTTAGGGTTTTGAGTTACCCTCTTACTCATTTATGGTCCAAGAGCCCAATTGATATAATATTTTTTTTCCTAATTCTTATGTTTTGATGTGAGCCTAGAAGGATGTAGTGATATGTGGGGGTTGGGAGGCCTATTATTTGTGGCGGCAGTTGTTTCCTAGCATGGTGAGATGCATTGTTTTATGCATGTGGGTGTCGGGGAGGACACCAGAGATAATGGAGTGGTTTGGATGTGAATGTTTGGATACTTGTTTATTCTTGTTAGTAGTTTATCTTATTTACGTTCCCCACTACTCAAGGAAGCTAGTTTTCTTACCCTCCTTCCTAATGGAGAGAAGACACGTAGGGTACGCCATGTTATTTTAGTTTTTAGCTTACCAAGGGAGGATGGGTCTATGCTCTTAATATAGGTGGAAAAGACTCAATGGGTATTTTTTCTACTCACCGTGTTAATCCCCCTAGTGTTTAGTAGCTTAGAATATTTTTCTAGAATGACTGGGATTATGGAAAAGTACTAATGTTGTTAATAATGATTGAATAAATGATGTTAACCCATGGGATTAGAGTTTGTTGGGATGCAATGTTGAGGATGAAATTTTAATCTAAAAGTGGACTTTGGGTGCGAGGATAACAAAATATAAGGTGGAAATTGTAAATAGTTAATTAATGTTAAAAGAATTAATGAATATAAAGTGAAACAGATAAAAAGGAAATGATAGAATGTAAATAATGCTCTTTAAATGGTTTTGTGCTTATAGGATACCTAGTATTATAAGTGGAAGTCGGAAGTCTGAGAGACGTTTACTGCAGTTGAGTCTGGGACTTGGATATTCCCATAGTGTGGTTGTGAGCTATAGAATATTATGTAATTTTTTGTTTCTATATTCTAGTCCACCCCATCAGTTAGGGAAACTGAAACCCCATGGATTATAAGCCCTAAGGGTTGTTTTCCCCACCATTCTGGTTAGAGGATAGATGGATGACTTCCCCCATTGGCCCTACTCTCTTCTATTGGTAGTTACTTATGCTGGTAGGCACAATGGTTAGTTTTCCCAATATATGTGTGTAGAGGGCTATAATGGCTTGGGGTTATCCACACACATATATTCTGGATATAGTTTCTTATGGACTACTATAGGTGTAATGTGTATAGGTTGTGATGGCTTGAGGATCCTTACTCGATGTGTGGGTTGTAATGGCATAAGGTATAATTCATGATGTATGGTACACATTATGTGAGTTGTGGTGGCTCCCAGAAATTACATGATGGATTTTATTATGTGTATGTTGTGGTTTTTTTGCATGAGGTTAGTGTTGTGGTGCTTCTCCCAGGTGTCTGTGGGCAAGCCTTTTTGGAGAGAGATGCTTATGACGAGCGATGTTGGGGAAAAGCGGAAAACCATTGGGGAAGTAGTAGCGAGGTACTCTTGATATTCATTATTATATTACGTACTATTATATGCGATACTTGGTGAGAGTTTCCATGGTGAGGATGGGAACATAGTATACCTTTTTAGATTATGAGTTGGTTTCACTTGTAATTCACTATACTTTAGCATGATTACTTTTCTTGGAGAGGCTTCAGGGATGATCCAACTGAGTATACTGTTATAATCACCCTATGTATATATAAATTTTTTTCCAGGAAAATTGGAGTATGTTTGAGATCAAGAATGTTTCTACTATCTTGGGGTTTTAAGAACTATTCAGGATTGTGGTTTCTGCAATTTTTACTTTCCTTTTGTACTTATAGTTTTTATGTTCAGTTCTAGTAGTTTTTCATGACATTACATATGTGTAGTTGAGATTTATTTTATATTTATGTCTGATTTTGAGTTAGTTGGTGTTTGTCTTATATCTCTCTTTTTCATGTGTTCTCTTCGAGGTTAATGAATCCCATTTGTCTGTTTATTATACCCTCGATTCTAGTCTCCAACCTAGGACCTATTGGAGGCAGGACTCAGGGTCATTATCTCCCTTCTCATATTGGAAAACCCAGAGGGCTACACCTTGTGGGGAGGGTGTCATAAAAATTATTATTCAACAACCAGGAAAATTAATTAGTATAATAAAATAACACTCATCAAGTAACATTACAGTGGTCATGCAATTGAAAAAAGAAAAAGAATTGAAATTAATAAAAAGAGTTGAAACAATCCAAAACATGATAGAAAATAGAAATTATCCCAAATTAAAATCACCCTAAAATGACCTCACCTACCATAGAAAGAACTAATTTCTCATGGAAAACATGATGAAGATGAGCAACATGGATACCCATTGAAGAATGGTGTTGAATAATAGAAGTGGTATTAGTGATTTCTAGTTGTTCACTTTCCCCTATTAGTCATCGTCCATGTATACCCAATCACCTTCATATCTTTGTTGTGTGGCCAATAGAAATAATATATAGGCTTTTCGAAAAATATCCCTCTACATGTGTTAATAAATTCTAGAAGATATGAAGTTCACATCCTGTATTGATTTCAATTAGTTAATTGTGCAGCAGGCATAGGTATAAAGATCCAATATTCCATGAATTCAAATGAAAAATGATTTTAGAGCATGGGATTCATTTTTGTTTCAAAATTACAAGTCATGGGATTCTTTTTCATAAAATTTAGAGGTGATTGAAAATTCATTGTATCTCCCTAAAAAAATATGTGAAAGCAGAAAGAACTAGAGATGTCTTGAATCTTTCACAATTTTAAATAAGGAGTCACAACATTAAACATAATTCTCCCATATAAAATGATCCATCTCTGAAAATATTCTCATTCATTGTATTTGTTATATATCCTAAAATTGGTACATGTGATGAATTAGTTTTTTACATCACCAGAACATCCAAAATTTACCGGTCTTTAGTTTTGATCCATATAAGTGTTCTATAGAAATCCTTCATCATGGGAAACTTACGTAATGGGAAATATTGGTTTTTTATCCATTTTTTACATTCACCATAAATTGTATCATCCATCCCAATATGAAAAAATACATCAAATAAACATTCAAGAGTTATTTATTTATATATCAAAAGTGATATATTTATATTTAAAAAAAGTGAATGTAATGGACTTATCAAATCCCCCACACTTGAATTCATGATTTTCCTCAATCAATTAATATCGACATACTATAAAGGACTCTCACCATACTGTAATTTAAATTCAATGTCAATAAAAACAATTTATCAAATGGTGAATTAAATTTTCAAGTATCACACATGATGATTGATCATTGCATCACTTTTTAAGAAAAAAATAAACCAAGTATTTTACTTTTTTCTTTTGAAACTACCAAATGTTTTCGTTAATCTATTTTAATTTATCAATTAATTATAAATATAATTATGTATTCAATGTATCTATGTAAAATTTTTACACTCATCGAAAATGTAGAATTATAAATAGATTCCATCACATACCTCAATAACATGTCACTTACCATAGAATTGCAATGAATCTAGTATCTCCACCATGAAAGATGCAATTCATAGTTAATCAGGATGGATCCATCTTTAGGTTCTAATGAATATATGGATTAGGGAAATTAGGTAAATGATGTAAATAAATAGATCACAAAAAATGAGGTTTGAAACTATTGCATAATGTAAGATTTAAAAAGATAATCTCATTATAAATATACCTTCAGTGATGTCATCTCTCTCTTCACCCCAAAAAAAATTGAATTGGAATCATGATAAAAGTAAGAATAATTAATGGTTTATCCTATATTTATTATTTTTATTTTTTATCTTTTTTCCATAAAATTTACATTAGACAAATATCATATTCATCACATAAAATAATATGATCAAAATATCATCGTTCTAGAAAAGGTGATTTTTTAACCTCCTAAGACAAAGCCCAAATGTTTTCTTTTTTTAGCAGGAGAGATGAATAATGAAAAATTATTTGGTATGATATATAACCTCTCCCAAAACATCATGAAAACTTATCAAAATATCTCAATAATGTATATCCCCATTTACCATGGGAGATCTATACACAACACTTATTCTTTTAAATATCAGAAAATATATTTAGATTAATGTAGGACTAGAAAAAAAATCATTGTTACTCATATCATTTTATATCAAGCACATTCATGGATTCAATCAGCTTAAAAATGATTAGTTTAAGTCAGTTATAAGAGAATTGTTTTAAATAAAGTAATTCTTTAATGATATGAAATGTGATTCTATTCAGTTATAAATTTGAAAATATTCTAAGAATGTTATATAAGATAACTTACGTGAGTCTCGAAAGCAATAAACTCTAGAAAATAAATATTAAATATTTGGATCATGAGATGTATTGTGAATGAGATCATATAGTTGAGATGACTAATCAAATAAATTCATATTAATAATGAAATAAATAAATGAAAATATCGAAAATCTAAAGAAATAAAATATTCATTTACAAGAATTAATATGCTTTTCTAAATTCTGATTTTCATTATCCCAAAACATAGTTTTATCTATACTAATTATTTCCCCTATTTTTCTCTTTTAAGTTTATTAACAAAGAAATTTAAAATCATGGCATGTAAATTATCCTAACATGTTTAAATATCCTTATTTAGTTAAATAATGAAACAAACAAGGTGGGGAATAGAATTAGTAGTTCTAATTCTGTAAAAAAATTAAATATGTAGAATGTGGTGAAAAATCAGAATTGTAATACTTAATCCCCATTTAATTATGCTTCAAAAAAAGATATGTAAGTTATTCTAGATTTTTATTCATGACATAAATGGATTTCATATAATATATTGGTCTATGAACATCCTATAATGTTTCTTTCTAGTGTCCTTATGGTCCTAAAAAATACAAATAAACTTGTTAAATCACAAACCATAACCAATGAAATTTAAATGATTTGGTGAAGTTTTCATATTTGAATCAAAAACTAGAAAATAAATAAATAAATATCCAAAAACTCATGTTTCCTTCTAGAAGAACTCTTTTTTAAAGTTTTTATCCTAGCCTTAGCTCATTCAACTCAAGTGTTTTATGGTATAAAAGATTTTATCTCATTGGATTCTATAAAATAGTGAATCCTTAACCAATCGACACAATTCATACCCTTCATATTTTTTATATAATTTGATTATTACTATTATAAATATATTCTTGATTTCCATCATTACTATTCTCAAATACTTCTTCAGACCAGAAAATATAAACATTAGATCATGCACCAAATAAATCGTATGGCCATCTTATAAGTTTTATATGGTTGTTATTTCTCTGTTATTGGTGTTCCTTCATTACATTTTTTACTATTCCCCAAAATTTATACTCATTACTCTTTAGAATTTATAGTAAGTACCACATAATATTCTTGTAAAATAGAAACCTATTATAGTTAATATTATTCATCTTCTTTAAAGTCATCTTTTTTCACATTGTAATTCTTCACTGCATGGTTTATATTGAAATAAACTTTATCACTAACTACTCTTGGACATAGATCTCAGTTTTGAACATTGATCAGTTCCATTCATATATCTAGGAAAGGTTTTCCAATAATAATAGGTATCATATACTCTTCTATATAAATAACTAATAAGTCTATAGTGAATAAAAAATTGTCAACATTGATTATAATTTCTTCAATCAATCGACATGGGAATTCCAGTTTTGAAAAAAATTGAGGTGAAAATATTGTTGGATTTAGACCCTCCTATAACAGGCTCTTTTATGTGGTGTATGGATTGATATTAAAACTTATTCATAAATCACATATTTTAATTCCATGTTTATTAAAACAAATATTTATAAGTATCAAAAAAACAACATGGATCTTATTGATTCTTATGTAGGTTGTTTGAAAATATAGTATAGAATTATATAATGAGCATAATAATTCATATATCATCTAGTTTTATATCTTTATTCACAAAATATTTTATAATCATCGAGTATGATGTAATATTTTCAAGGTATTTTTCAAATGGAATATTAATTTTAACTTTTTAAAATTTTCAACAAATTTACCTATTTACGCTTCCAGTTTGTCCTATTTTAGCCTCTCTAGAAATGGTAGAAATGGTATGCATAGTATTGGTGCTTCCATTTTTTCTTTATCTTTATCCATTTCATTATTTTTAATATATTAAACATCATTCTCTATCTTATATTCCTCATATTTTTTTCTAGATTCAGGTTTTGTCCTAAGTGACTTTCCTACTCCTTGGAGTTATTATTTTCCCATCTACCCATGGGTATTAGATTGGTCATCTTGGAAGTAATCCTCTAGGTCTCTATTAGTGATTATCAGCAATATAACCGATTGAATATCAAGATTTCATAATCCATCCTTTTAGATAATTAATTTTTCTTTTATTTCATTAAGTACTCCTCTGGTTGTGGTCATGAGTGTGGTGAATGTTTCTTCCAAAGAGTGTATCTAGCATGATAGTGAGGTGAATTTCGATTTCTACTCTGAAGCTTTTATAGCATTTATTAGTTCCCTTGTACTTGAATTTGTTATTACCTATAACCCAGAAATTTATTTTTCCTATTATATTCTATATAATCTACATCTTCAATATAAGTGCCTTGGGGATTCCGTATATACATCAACGCATACATTTTCTTAGTCATACACCCTATTTTGGAAACCATATAGCTACATTCCACCAAGTTAACCCTCACCTATTAGGGGTTTCAGTTTTATAGGGAAAGAAATAGTTTTCCATCTCATTCAAAAGGTTTTAGTCATCCTTCGGCAACATGCTAATTAGTGATCCTCTATATAAATCATCAGAAATGAAATTTTTTTCTTATTATAAAACATAATAAAAAATTTGAATCAATATCCATATTTCTATACAATAATGTGGTAAATTTTATTTTTAATATTTAAATCATTACCAATAAATTTAAATCTATTTATCATCAAACTAAATAAAATTTGATATTTTCACCCTGATATTCATTAATTTAGACAGTTGGAAGAATCTGTTTAGTAAGTTTCTCACCAATTCATCTAATGTCATGATGGAATTAGAGTGGATGATTTGAGTCTATTCTCCTTCCTTTTAATTAAGTTAAAATATAAACAACTTAATCCTAGCATCATCTATTGAAACATTATTAAACTAAAAGGTATCCTAGATTTTTATAAAGAACCATATATGTGATCTAGGATTCTCATGTGGTATCCCAAAAAATTGAATCTAGTATCAAATAATCTTTATTATTTCTAGAATAATATAAAATTACAATATGATTACCAAAGGATCCAAAATACTTGGTTGAATACCCATACTTTAGGGTCATCTGTAATCCTTAAGTGTGAGTGTCTCTCATAGTTCTCTTGTCACTTCTCCATCCATGACATGCTGTTATCATTCTTCATATTCCTACTCTTTTTTACACTTTCAAAAGGCCCTATTCATGTTTAAATTTCATAATTGATTGTCTACTTTCTTCGTATTGTGAGTTTAGTAGTCATGTAAAGGATTTGGTCCTAAAACAACATCACAACATGACCAAGTGAAAAATAATGAATAAAAATAAAAATAATTATAGAATTTCTAAATTAATTTAATCATAATGGAAACAGTCCCCAAAAAAAGATTTCAAAACTATGATATCACATAAGGTTTCGTTAAATTATTATAAGGCTATAAAAATTTAATAAATAATTAAACATAGAAAACCAAATTAAATATGATTAAATATCAAGCCTGTGTTTCAAAACCATAAGAATGATTGGTATTCCATGAATTTATAAAATTAATGTAAAGAAAAATTGTTTGATTGTTTTGAGAAAGAGATAAAGAAAGATAAAAACATATTTGGTCATATAGAATCAATTTGTAGAGTATGTTAGGTTTAGTAATTTTTAGGTTTGCATGCCATAGATTCCACTGATTACATGTTCATTCATAATTTAGTGTCAAAATTTGGAATTTAGGGATCCTTGTTCTAGTAACATATGTAACACCCCAAGATTCCATGGTACACTTCCTTTTAAATAATTCAATAGCATGCGATGCACACAATATTGAGTTAGAGCGCACTATAACCATTCAAACTTGCCATTTAAAAAATGGTTATGAACAGTATTAAGCACATTTTAAAATTTTATAAATTTAATTTTCAAAATAGGCTATATTTTTTAATTTGTAAGATCAAAAAAATCTTAGGGTAAAATTTTTGTTATTTTCTAAAAAGTTTCATTTTTTGATGAATAGTGAAAAATACCATAGTGACTTTAAAACCTCGAATTTTTTTATTTTAATTGTTATTTTAATTTAAATTTAGTTTAAATTCAAAATATGTACATAATACATATATTAGTATAATGTAATTCATTGGATTCATTTTATAATATAATTAGATATATAAAATTTCATTGAAATTTTGAATGTCTATTTTACCCACCTTCTAAGAACATTTACAAATTAGAACTAAATGTAATTTTACGCTTTTGTGAATTGAATTTCAAAAATCAAACATACATCATTATAATTAGGGTGAAAAATTTATTCTAATAGGATCGAAATAATTTTTTTTTGAATAGTAACTTTTGAATTTTATTTACCACGTTTAATGGTAAATAGGGTAATTATAGTTGAAAATAATATTATAATAATATTTTTGGTCGGAGTGGATACTCAAGAGGGGGGGTGAATTGAGTTCCAATTAAAATTTTCTGTTAAAAATAATGTTTATTAAAATCCCTCTATTTCAAAAACAGATTAACCTGTAGTGAATTTATACAGATTATAAAGGTTCAATTAGTTTCTCAAAGATTGATTAGTTCTCAGTTAACTTAATCTTATGATTAAATTAACTTTTGAAAATAACTTACTGGTTTATAATAAATATAAACACTTGCGAGTTTAACTATCCAAGTAGCTTTGAAAGTAATTATACTTCAAAGTAATACCAGCGGAATATGAAATAAATATGTATCGTATGGATATAGTATGTAGCTACAAACACAGAGAATAAACCAAGAGGTTCATTCTCAAGCCGAGACTTAGTCCTCTCACAAGTTTATATAAAAATGATCCTCACCCTGGATCGGGGTTAACAACAGTGAACACACTGTTCAGGTCACAAGACCTCTACCACAATTCTACGTGGGAAAACAAACAACAGCTTAGAGTTGTCCAGGTCTCACACGACCTCTACCACTATCCACAGTGGGAAATGAAAGGTAAAAAGGTTTTCTGAGGATTTACAGATCCTCCAGTGAAAGTACAAGAGTCAGTGTGTGTGTGTTTAATACAGCAGATAAGACACACTGCTCAAAATGTAAAACAAATTTAACATAGAGCAGAGATGTAGAGTTTAGAAATGGCTCTGGTGATTTCAGTGTAGCTCTGGACTCTTTTGTATTTGGTCAGAATTTATTCTGAGTCCTCTTCTCGTTTTTATTTGAGAAGAAGAGTGTCGTATGCTTCAGGTTCAAAGGCAGTAAGATGTAGTCGATGAAGTTCTTCAATGTTCTTTTGTATGCACAGAACTCTTTTTGAGTAGGCTTGATTGTGTATGAGGTTCTGTCTTTCTTAGTTCTTCCTCCTCTTTCTTTCCTCTATATTCTTCTTGTGTTCTACTATCAACCGAAAAACTCTCGTCTTTTCTTCAGCAGAGTCTTCTTGTATTTATGTCTCGTTCTTTGGAAGACAGAAAAAGTTTCCTTTCAGCAGGTACGAGGTACGGTTTCCTGACATCCGACAACCTTTATTAATTAATTGTCAGAGCATTAAAATATACCTAATATGACTGTTGGTTAGATTAAATAAAGATAAAGATAAAGAAATTCAAACAGTTGTTTATGACTATTGAAAAATCAAGTGATCGGTAGGTCATCAACATTAGTGAGTAATGATCGGTGACTCAGATAAATCAGCATTGGTGAATCAGATGATCAGCATCGGTCTGTCATCTGATCGGTGAGTCAGTTTGATCAGCATCAGTCTGTCATCTGATTGGTGGCTCATTTTGATCAGCATCAGTGAGTCAGATGATCGGTGGCTCATTTTCATCGGTGAGTCATTTGCATCGGTGAGTCGTCTGCATCGGTGAGTCATTTGCATCGGTGAGTCATCTGCATCGGTGAGTCATTTGCATCGGTGGGTCATCTGCATCAGTGCTTCCGATGGATGTTGAATGGATCGGTGCTTCCGATGTCTGTTGAATGGATTGGTGCTTCCGATGTCTGTTGATATTGAATCGGTGCTTCCGATGTATGTTGAATGGATCGGTGCTTCCGATGTCTGTTGAATGGATCGGTGCTTCCGATGTCTGTTGAATGGATCGGTGCTTCCGATGTCTGTTGATTGGATCGGTGCTTCCGATGTCTGTTGAATGGATCGGTGCTTCCGATGTCTGTTGAGTGGATCGGTGCTTCCGATGTCTGTTGATTGGATCGGTGCTTCCGATGTCTGTTGAATGCATCGGTGCTTCCGATGTCTGTTGATTGGATCGGTGCTTCCGATGTCTGTTGAATCCAGAAGACTTACAAAATACTTTGTAAGTCAATAAGCATAGTCAAAAACATGATAACAGATTCATTAACATATTGTAATTAAGTTTACGAGAAATCAAACCAGATTAAGCATTAATGGTACGTGATGATTTGTGATTATTAAAACATCAATCATAGACAAGAAATCAACAATCTTCCAGAGGGCTCAACAATCTCCCCCTTTTTTATAATCAAAAATCTTTATCATAAAATAAAAATAATATGATATATCATTAATAAAAACATAATGAGAATTAAACCATAAATAGAAAAAAATATAAAGAGATATATAAATCTCCCCCTTAATGTAAATTTCCCATATATATTATACAGATTTCTCCCCCTGAGATATATACATCGCTCATATATCTCTCCCATACATCTTTCTTCTCCCATAAATCTCTCTTCTCCCATATATCATTCTCTTCTCCCATATATCATTCTTTTTCTTCTCCCCCTTTGGGATAATCAAAAAGGAGGGAAGCCATATTAGTGAAAGTGAAAGTAAAAGCAGTCAGCATAGAGTATAGAGAAAAAAAAATTTAGAAAGGACAGAATATGACAAGCATCTCATTGTTCACCCTATCAAAAACAAGACACAACTATTTGGTGGGATAAAAAGGGGCTTTGCCTTTGTCTTTGGGATCAATAGTGGGTAAGCTTGAAGACTTGGAGGCAGGCTGGTCTTGGCGAATCTGAAGTGGAGGTAGGACAACTCGGGCAGGTGTAGGAGCAGGTGCCACAGAGAGTTGTTGTTGAGAAACAGGAGCTGGTTGAGAAGCTTGCTGAGGGACTGGTCTTAACTGAGATAGTGCTTGAGCAACAGATAGCTGATTTGGAGCTACATCAGAGTCACTGAGAGGTTCAGAAGTAGGAACTACTATTGCAGTGGCCTGTGCAGTCAAATAGGGCTTCAAAAGATGAATGAAGTCTTGAATGACTTCTGCCCCATACTTCATAGCTTTTTCAAAATCAGATTTATTCTCCATGAACTGTGCCAAGGAAGGGGTAAAATCTTGCAACTGATGAACTTGAGTTTTGAAGGCCTGAGTGACTGGAGGTAATTTCAGATTCTCTGCCAACACCTTGAAGTTTGCAGCCATCTCATGTTTTGTAAAAATATTGGAAAAGTAATTATCAACTTTCTCTTTGATCTCTTGCAAAGCTTTCTTAGCATCTGCTGAAAACACCAATGCCATCTTATGACTGTTATCACAGAGCTCTTTCATCTTCCTCAAGGATTCTAAATCAAGAATTTGTCTAACAGCAGCTAACTCATCATTCACAACATCTCTGAGAGCGTCTAGCTCACGGGTAGTGATATTGGTTACCTTGCCTGTACTGGCTTGGCCAACTATGTGAGTTAACTCAGCATTCAACTTCCTCAGGTCAGACTTGTTGAGATGTTCAATCAAATTTCTCAAAACTTCCATCATACCAGAGATGGTTGATCGGAATTTGCTTGATAGAGATACAAATCCGGTGTGAAGATCCTTCATAGTCTGATTCAAAAAGGATATGTTCCTGCCAATAAGTTCACCAGTATTGGCCAGGTCTGGCTTCACAACATTAGATACTCTTTGTGAGAAGGCTTCCAATGAATTTTCAGAAACTTGTAGAGACACTTGAGTAAGAGAATTAGAAACTTCTTCTCTAACTATGTCTCTCACAGCAGTTAGCAATTCAATCTTAAACTTATCAAGATCAGCTTGAGAGATTCCAAAACCTGATAAATTAACATTTTTAGGATCAACAGCAGGAATATACCTTGCTTGGTTCTTCCTCTTCACAGCTGCAGCAGATCCTGGAATTGCTTCTTCTTCTTTAGAATATTCTAAGCCCAACACAGCATAACCAGGGTAGTCATCCCAAACAGCAGCACACAGGGTGTATTTTGGTTTCTCATAGCTTGCTGTTCCACTGATTTTCGGTGAATCAACCTTGCCACTGATATGTATTTCTTGTACTAACTGAGGTGGTTCTATTTGATCTTCAAAAAGACCATCCACTGGTCTGTTATCACCATCAACAGCAGCCTCAGCATCATCAACATGTCCATCATCACTTTTCTCATAAGCTTCACTGTGATATTCTTCAGTATCAGAATCTTCTTCATCACCAAGAATAGGTTCTGATTCTGGTAGGGCTAAGGGTGGACTAGCAGGTCCAAATTCTATTCTTCTTTTGGGACTAGCAGTGTCAGGATCACTCCTATCATCAGGAGATGATATACTTCCTTCCTCAGTCGCAGCTTCTTCTTGCTCTTGGTCTTCGGTGGCCTCATCCTTTCCTTCTTCTTGCTCATCATCATCCGAATAAACTGGTTCCTCATTTGGTTTCAAGCCAGGGTCTCTTAAACCCTTTGGCCTCTTGCCATGATCAATGGGATTGTAGGCTTCATATAATTTATCTTTATCTACAACCCAGCACTTCTTCCATGGATTCCAATTGATTTTCATCCTCCTGCAGATCTCTTTGTTGAGACAGAAGGTATGATCTGTTTCCTCAGCTTCATCATCTTCATCAAAACATTCAAGATTCTTGAACATGGTAGATATCATTTTTGAATAGAATAAGGCAGTGGCTTTCTTGGACAGTTTTACCATTCCATCTATGTGCACCATCACATATCTACACAAATTGATCTTCTCATGTGTTTTCAGAAGAAACAACAGGAAAACATCCTGGTACTTTACAGCAGCAAAATCTCCTCTCCTAGGGAAAAGTTGGTGCTGAATAAACCTGAAAAGAAGTCTGCATTCACCATCTAATTCTGAAGCTGTGATTCTCCGTGACTCTCTGTTTCCGGTCAGAAGCTCTAGATCTAATTCGTAAGAGAAGTAATCAGATGTTGGAGGAATATTCCCAGCATAATCTTCATACCGACCTTCATGAGGTACATTCAAGCACTCAGCCCACTGCTTAGATGAGAAGGAAATTTTTTTTCCTTTTACCACAGACGACATCCTGGCAGCCTCCACACCATCTAGAGTGATTTTCAGATTCATGTAGAACTCATGTACCAGCTTCGGGTAGTCTATTCGAGAGTTGTCTGAAAACCAGTCTATCCATCCTTGCGATTCAAGAACTTGCAGCAACATTGACTTACTTGACAAGAGCCATGCAGAGCTGACTTCTCTTTCTACAGCAACAATCTGATTTTCCAGGTTCGGATTTACTGATCGTTGAGAGGTACTACTCGACTCTCCTCGAGAACGCTTTGAAGGTACAGGGCTATCTGGTCCTTTGCTCGGTCTCTTTTGCTTAGTCATTCGAAGATTTTGGGAAGGCAGGAGTTCGAAGGTTCGAAGTAGAGGGGAAGAGAAGTTGAAAGGTTCGGCGGAAAATGAAAGGTCAAAAGTTTAGGGAAGATAAATAGCCGCGTATCATTTATTTTATCATTTAGGGTTCCCATAAAAACTATAAAAGAAATTTACTCATTAATTACAATATATATAAAAAAAATAAAAATAGATCGGTATGACAGATCGGTTGCACAGGTCGGTTTCACAGATCGGTTTCACAGATCGGTTTCACAGATCAGTTTCACAGATCGGTTTCACAGATCGGTTTCACAGATCAGTTTCACAGATCGGTTTCACAGATCAGTTTCACAGATCAGTTTCATGGATCGGTTTCACAGATCAGTTTCACAGATTAGTTTCACAGATCGGTTTCACAGATCAGTCTTATAGATCCGTTTCACAGATCAGTTTCACAGATCAGTTTCACAGATCGGTTTCACATATCAGTTTCACAGATCAGTTTCACAGATCGGTTTCACAGATCAGTTTTACAGATCATTTTCACAGATCGGTTTCACAGATCAGTTTCACAGATCAATCATACACAACTCTTGTTTAATAAATTTCATTTTTTCAGAGCATAAAGGCTTTGTGAAGATATCAGCTAATTGATTTTCGGAACTAATAAATTTTAAATAGATATCACCTTTTTGATAATGATCTCTTAAAAAGTGATGTCTGACATCAATGTGCTTAGTTCTAGAGTGAGACACAGGGTTCTTAGATATATTTATTGCACTAGTATTGTCATAGTTAATTGAAACATGTTTAAGATCAAATCCATAATCCAATAAAGTGTATTTCATCCACAGAATTTGTGCACAGCAACTACCAGCAGCTATGTATTCTGCCTCGGTAGTAGACAATGCAACAGAGTTCTATTTCTTACTACACCATGATACTAGGGAGTTTCCAAGAAAATGACATGTTCCAGATGTGCTCTTCCTATCTAACTTACATCCAGCAAAGTCAGCATCTGAATAGCTAGTTAGGTTAAATGATTGTCCTTTTGGATAAAACAAACCTAAATTTACAGTATACTTAAGATATTTAAAAATCCTTTTAACAGCCAGTAAGTGTGATTCTTTAGGATTAGCTTGAAATCTAGCACACATACATACACTGAACATAATGTCGGGTCGACTAGTAGTAAGATAAAGTAAGCTCCCAATCATACCTCTGTAATTGGTTTGATCCACTGGTTTCCCAACTTCATCTATATCCAATTTACAGGTAGTACTCGTAGGTGTATCACTTTCCTTGATACTATCCAATCCAAAACATTTTAAAATATCCTTTGTATATTTACTTTGATTTAAAATAATTCCATCTTTAGTTTGAAAAATTTGAAAACCAAGAAAATACTTAAGCTCCCCCATTAAGCTCATTTCAAATTCATTTTGCATAACCTTTGAAAAATCAGTACATAAAGAATTTTTAGAAGATCCAAAAATAATATCATCAACATATATTTGTACTATTAATACATCTTTTGAAATCCTTTTTATAAAAAGAGTGGGATCAGCTACTCCTTTTGTAAATCCTTTTGAGATAAGAAAGTTTGAAAGCCTTTCATACCAAGCTCTTGGAGCTTGTTTTAAACCATATAAAGCTTTAGAAAGTTTAAAAACATGATTTGGAAAATGAGGATTTAAAATACCTGGTGGTTATTCTACAAAAACATCTTCAACAATAAAACCATTTAGAAAATCACTTTTGACATCCATTTGACATAACTTGAAATTCAGATGTGATGCATAGGCAAGTAAGATCCTGATAGCCTCTAATCTAGCTACAGGTGCAAAGGTTTCCTCATAGTCAATTCCTTCTTCTTGATTGTAACCTTGTGCAACTAGCCTAGCTTTATTTCTAATGATGTTTCCAGATTCATCAACTTTGTTTCTAAACAACCATTTTGTGCCTATTGTCAAGGTGTCCTTGGGTCTTTCTACTAATTTCCAGACTTTGTTTCTTTCAAATTGATTTAGTTCTTCTTGCATAGCTATTACCCAAAATTCATCATTGATAGCATCATTGATATTTTTAGGTTCTAACTGTGAAAGAAAGGCTTGATGTTCAACCTGATTTCTTAGAGAAGCTCTAGTCTGTGTTCCTCTATCTAGATTTCCTACAACAGCATCTAAAGGATGGTTCTTTAGAGTCCTAGATGGTCTTGAAAAGATAGGGCTAGAGATTTCAGATTCATCTACAGATTGAGGTTCAACAGAAGCAGGTTCTGGAGAATTTCTAGAGCTGGATGTTTTAACTATAGGTCCATTGTTTTTATCATTGAGATTCAAACCAGAGAGATCATCTTCAAGAGAGATTTTAGGTTCATGTGGATCAGTTTCATCAAATTTGATGTGAACAGATTCTTCCACACATTTGGTTCTTTTATTGAAAACTCTATAGGCTTTACTAGAGATAGAGTAACCTAGGAAAATTACTTCATCACTCTTGGATGAAAATTTGTCAAGATTGTCTTTAGTATTGAGAATGAAGACTTTGCAGCCAAAAACTTTGAAGTAGTTAACCTTAGGTTTCCTATGGTTCCACAACTCATAAGGGGTCCTCTTAAGAACTGGTCTGATCAAGACTCTATTAATGACATAACAAGCTGTATTTACAGCTTCAGCCCAAAAGTAAATAGGCAGATCATATTCATTGAGCATAGTTCTAGCTATTTATTGCAGGGTTCTATTCCTTCTCTCTACTACACCATTTTGTTGGGGTGTCCTAGGGGCAGAGAAATTGTGACTATAGCCATTGTGTGAGCACTAAGAATCAAACTCATGATTTTCAAACTCACGAACATGATCACTTCTCAGGGTCTTAATCTTGAGTCCACTAATATTTTCTACAGACTTGGAGTATTTAACAATGTAATAACAAGCTTCACTTTTGTGAGCTAGAAAATATACCCAAGTATATCTAGAAAAGTCATCTACAAGAACATAGACATAGTGCTTCCCATTCAAACTAGAAACTCTTGAAGGTCCAAATAAATCCATGTGAACCAACTCGAGAGGTTGAGAAGTTGACACTTATTTCTTTGATTTAAAAGAAACTTTATGTTGCTTTCCTTTTTGACAGGGATTACAAACTTTGTCTGCTGGAAATTCAAGTTTGGGTAGGTCTCTAATTAAGTTCTTCCTAGAATGTTTTCTAAGTGAGTGTACATTGCAGTGTCCTAATCTTCTGTGCCAAAGCCAAGACTCTTTATGAAAAGAATTTAAACAAGGAATATTCTTCTTAGCTAAAGAATCTAAATCAACAGCATAAACATTTTCATTTCTTAAAGCAGAAAATACTACAACATTTTTAGAGTTAAAAACATTGCAAGAATCATTTTTAAATTTCACATAAAAACCATCATCACACAACTGAGAAATGCTTAACAGGTTATATTTAAGTCCATCAACAAATAAAACTTCAGAAACCAAGATTGAATCAGTGTTACCAATCTGGCCTAAGCCGATGATTTTTCCTTTTGAATTATCACCAAAAGTGACAAAGCCTCCATCAGCTTTTACTAAGCTCTTGATACATGAAACGTCTCCTGACATATGTCTTGAACATCCACTATCTAAGTACCATATCTTCTTGTGATAGCTCTTCAAGCAGTTCTCCTACAACACAGATTTAGATGGAAGATGATTTTGGTACCCAGATCTTCTTGGGTCCAGACATGTTAGCCAATGATACTTTAGGTACCCATATTTGTCTAATGGGTCTCATATAATTTGTAGAATTAACATTCTTTGAAAGATAAACCTTATTAGATCCATAACTATGAATATAACTGGTTGAGGCATATGAAGTTCCAGAATTAACTATATTCTGTCCAGATTTAGGAATGAATCTAGTTTTGGAAACTTTTCTTTGTCCAGGTTGGTATCCTATACCAGTAGTATATCTAGGTGCAACTTGCTTTCCTATCATTTGTGTTAGAGTATTCTTGCCATTTTTGAACTTCTCTAAGTCTTTTCTGAGTTGCTCATTAGACAATTTTAGTTCATTATTCTCTTTAAGCAACTGAGCATTCTTTTCTACTTCTATATCCAGATCAGATTGATGCTTAACACTTAAAGCATACAGTTTCTTTAAACCTTTATATTTATCTTTAAGCTCATTACAGGTTTCTTCAAGCATATCACAATATTCAAAAAGTTCAGATTTAGACATGTTTTCTGAATCAGAATCATCTCCAGAATAATATGAATTTGAAGCAGGAGTTTCTGATGTTACCTCAGAAGTGTTTGTCATGAAACACATGTTGGCTCGATTCCTTTCAAAGTCTGAAGATTCGGCTTCACTAGTGCTGTCTTCTGAAGCACTCCAGGTAGCCTTAATGGCTTTCTTGTACTTCTTGTCTTTGTAATAATATTTCTTTTTGAATTTTAACTTTGGACAGTCTGCTTTGATATGTCCTTTTCTCTTGCATTCATAGCAGACAACTTCATCAGTTCTGTCAGCCTTCTTCCAATCCTTTTTCCATTTTCCTTGTTGGTCATACTTTCCCTTGTAATTTGGTTTCCTAAAGAATTTCTTTTTCCTATAAAACTTATTGAATCTCCTGGCTATTTGAGCCATCTCATCATCACTGTCAGAATCATTCTCACTTTCCTCACTGCTTGAACTTTCATTGATAGCTTGAGGCTTTTCCTTATCCTTATTTTTTGAGGTTGTAGTCTTGAAGGCAATAGACTTCCTTTTAGGTTCATCATCTTCTTCTTTGTTTACCTTGAGTTCTTCTTCATACATCATAAACTTACCAATTAGTTCCTTGACTGGAAGTTCTCCAATATCACAAGATTCTCTAATGGAGACAGAGGTTCCTCTCCATCTTTCAGGTAGACATCTCAAAATTCTCATGATTTGTTCTTTTGCAGGAACAATATTTCCGAGTGAGCTCATTGTGTTTACTATCTCATTGAACCTGAGATACATATCAGAAATGGGTTCATCAGGCTTCATCTTAAAATTATCATACTTAATAGTATAGGTATTCAGTCTCATCTCTTTAACATTAGTTGTTCTTTCATGAGAAATAGCTAAGGTATCCCAAATTTCATATGCAGTTTTACATGCAAGAATTTCTATTAAATTCCTCATCTCCTAGATCACAGTACAACGCATTCATAGCTTTACAATTATTATTGTAAGCAGTCTTTAAAGGTTCATCCCAAGTAGATCTATCAGTACTAGGAATTTTGTATTCATCTTCAATGGCAGTCCAAATATCAAAGCTCATACTTTTTAAGTGAATTCTCATTTTTAGCTTCCACTGAGCATAGTTGTTTCCATTAAAGAAAGGTGTCCGGTTAGTAGCATCACCCTCAAGTCTATTATCCATGATGTCACAAAAAGAATTTTAAAGAGATAAAAATTTAGAAATAACAGAAATTTTAAGAACTTTAAAATACAACTAAAATCACAGTTGAAAAACAGAGTACTTTAGAAAATATTTTCAAAACCTCTGATACCAAATGTTGGTCAGAGTGGATACTCAAGAGGGGGGTTGAATTGAGTTCCAATTAAAATTTTCTGTTAAAAATAATGTTTATTAAAATCCCCCTATTTCAAAAAAAGATTAAACTGTAGTGAATTTATACAGATTATAAAGGTTCAATTAGTTTCTCAAAGATTGATTAGTTCTCAGTTAACTTAATCTTATGATTAAATTAACTTTTGAAACTAACTTACTGGTTTATAATAAATATAAACACTTACGAGTTTAACTATCAAAGTAGCGTTGAAAATAAATTATACTTCAAAGTAATAGCAGCGGAATATGAAATAAATATGTATAGTATGGATATAGTATGTAGCTACAAACACAGATAATAAAGCAAGAGGTTCAGTCTCAAGCCGAGACTTAGTCCTCTCACAAGTTTATATAAAAATTATCCACACCCTGGATCGGGGTTAACAACAGTGAACACACTGTTCAGGTCACAAGACCTCTACTACAGTTCTGCGTGGGAAAACAAACAACAGCTTAGAGCTGTCCAGGTCTCACACGACCTCTACCACTATCCACAGTGGGAAATGAAATGTAAAAAGGATTGCTGAGGATTTACAGATCCTCCAGTGAAAGTACAGGAGTCAGTGTGTGTGTTTAATACAGTAGATAAGACACACTGCTCAAAATGTAAAACAAATGTAACACAGAGCAGAGATGTAGAGTTTAGAAATGGCTCTGGTGATTTCAGTGTAGCTCTGGACTCTTTTGTATTTGGTCAGAATTTATTATGAGTCCTCTTCTCGTTTTCATTTGAGAAGAAGAGTGTCGAATGCTTCAGGTTCAAAGGCAGTGAGATGTAGTCGATGAAGTTCTTCAATGTTCTTTTGTATGTACAGAACTCTTCTTGAGTAGGCTTGATTGTGTATGAGGTTCTGTCTTGCTTGGTTCTTCCTCCTCTTTCTTTCCTCTATATTCTTCTTGTTTTCTACTGTCAACCGAAAAACTCTCGTCTTTTCTTCAGCAGAGTCTTCTTGTATTTATGTCTCGTGCTTCAGAAGACAGAAAAAGTTTCCTTTCTGCAGGTACGAGGTACGGTTTCCTGACATCCGACAACCTTTATTAATTAATTGTCAGAGCATTAAAATATACCTAATATGACTGTTGGTTAGATTGAATAAAGATAAAGATAAATAAATTCAAACAGTTGTTTATGACTATTAAAGAATCAAGTGATCGGTAGGTCATCAGCATTAGTGATTAATGATCGGTGACTCAGATAAATCAGCATCGGTGAATCAAATGATCAGCATCGGTCTGTCATCTGATCGGTGAGTCAGTTTGATCAGCATCAATCTGTCATCTGATCGGTGGCTCATTTTGATCAGCATCAGTGAGTCAGATGATCGGCGGCTCATTTGCATCGGTGATTCATTTGCATCGGTGAGTCATCTGCATCTGCGAGTCATTTGCATCGGTGAGTCATCTGCATCGGTGAGTCATTTGCATCGGTGAGTCATCTGAATCGGTGCTTCTGATGTATGTTGAATGGATCGGTGCTTCCCATGTCTGTTGAATGGATCGGTGCTTCCGATGTCTGTTGATATTGAATCGGTGCTTCCGATGTATGTTGAATGGATCGGTGCTTCCGATGTCTGTTGAATGGATCGGTGCTTCTGATGTCTGTTGAATGGATCGGTGCTTCCGATGTCTGTTGATTGGATCGGTGCTTCCGATGTATGTTGAATGGATCGGTGCTTCCGATGTCTGTTGAATGGATCGGTGCTTCCGATGTCTGTTGATTGGATCGGTGCTTCCGATGTCTGTTGAATGGATCGGTGCTTCTGATGTCTGTTGATTGGATCGGTGCTTCCGATGTCTGTTGAATCTAGAAGACTTCCAAAATACTTTGTAAGTCAATAAGCATAGTCAAAAACATGATAACAGATTCATTAACAGATTTTAATTAAGTTTACGAGAAATCAAACCAGATTAAGCATTAATGGTATGTGATGATTTGTGATTATTAAAACATCAATCATAGACAAGAAATCAACAATCTTCTAGAGGGCTCAACAAATATATAGTTACCCTAACACATATCCTAATTCTATTGTATAATACTAGTTTTACCAAAATCCACCTTATAACAAAAATTTGATCCTTTTTAAGAAACATGTATTAGATCATGACATTTATTATATTTTATTTAAAGAATATTTAAAAATGTCCTATTCAAATTTTAAATACTGAACTATTTTTAATATAAGTTTATAAAAAATATAAATTTAACTACCCATATTTTTTAGAAAGAAAAGAAACTTATCTGCATAATTATTTTTTTAAAATTTTAGATATTAAATAATTTAATTTAATTGTTACACCATAATGATGCAGTAATTGATTTATTAAATGAAGAATCAAATAAATGATATAAATAATATTAAAATAAATATAATATGCATTAATTAATGAAATAGACTAATTTTATAGACAACTTAGACATTTTAGTCACACATTGGAATTTTTTGTTTAAAGTAATCATGTTGGTTTCATAATTTTGAAAATGAAAATATTGAATAGTAACCAAATTCACATAAATAATATTTTAAAATAAATACTATTTTATTAAATGATATGAAAGTTATAAAAATCTACGGTTTATCCAAATAAATTTGATAGTGATAAAAATGTCATAAATGATCCAATTAATTTTCTTTTGGAAATTTATAGTAACTATATTAACTATGTGGTATAAAAATACAAGAAGAGATGGTAAGAGTTAAACAATTTAACTATGGGTTAAATCTAAATGATTAGGTTAATTTTATGACAAAAACATTTCTAAAACCTACTAGTAAAGAGGATTTAGACCCATTCTTTCATAGCCTCTAAATAAATCTATTTGGAGCTATTATAAACAAAAAATAATTTTATAATAAATTAATATTTCTAGATTTTTTCTAAAGTTCCCCTAACCTCCCTTATAAAAGGGATACTCCCTTTTTATTTAAATCACACCTCTAAAGCCTTTTGGTTCAGCCAAAACCTGTCAATTTCTCCTCCCACCCTCCCTAACATAGTACAAGATGCATAACTTTGGTCAGAAATCCATCTTAAGGGGCACATTTTTTCAAATCAAAAGGAAACACCTGAAGAACAGGTAATAGTTTTATCAACCCTTTCAATGTTTTTTTCTTATTATACTTCCTCTTTATATGTTGTTTCCATATAAAAATAACAAAAATTGTATCATCCATATTCTGAGATGTTATTATAATCATGTTACAACCATATTCCTCATTTTATTCATCTTACGAATAACAATATCATCATGTGTGTACACGTACGGCTTACCGTCTCCACTTTGTGGAGTAATTTATTATTCAACTCTACTTTGTTTGGATGGGTATAATTATGAGTATAATAGATATAAATAATAAATATAACATTATAATGATTCTATATAATTAATATACCATCCAATTTCATATTATTTATCCATCAAAAGAATGATATCATTGCTTGTGCGTAAGTACGGTCGACCGTCTCCACTACGTGGTGAGATTCATTCTCTACGTTAGCTATTCATGATTGATTATAAAATTTATATGATGAGTAAAAATAATAATTATGAAATTAATTTCATTCTGGATAAGAATAAAATATATTTTATACATAAAATACATTACTTACATGGCCAAACAAGAATGGGATAACGAAGTAGTTAACACCTGAAACAATGTTAATACTGAAATATTATTACCAAAGTGGTATAAGATGATAATATATGATATCATAAATATAGATATATTCCTGGTATAATTTAATAAAAAAAATTACCCATTATACAGGAGGCTAACACTCCCTCTACTAAAGGAAGGTATAAGCTAAGGGATAATTTCACAATCTATTTATTATCCACGATTGTTTATACATAAGTATCTACTGGGAAAACCTTATCCTACATTTCCATGTTTCATTAAATTTTTTTCAGAATATTATAGAAATCTGTTAAAAGACATTTTTACCAATGTTTTTATTTTTATAAAACATTTTGATATGAATCTTTCCATATTTTTTCAAATGATGTGCATTATGATCTTTTTGAAAAATTAATGAAAGGATGTTTTTTTAACTTATATGGAGAGAGTGGCTATTTTCTTCCATTATGATGCCTTAACATTTTGAAGCTTCTCATAAAATATTACAAGGTTATTTTCAAAGGAAATGTTTTATTTTATAATTTTACATCTTTTAAATAATTTCAAAGTAAAATTGATATTTCTCTCATAGAGTTTTAATAAACTTATTATATTATTTTCATGTATGTCAACATCCTTTGTTAGATTTTATGTTTGATTATGGTTTATTTGTTATGCTACAATCTTCCAAATTGTATTGAAGGTTTTATGATATGTTTGACTCTAAATGATCTATTTTTATACCATTCCTATTTTATGGTTAAAGTATAAACATTTTGTATGCTAGTTTTAATACGAATGGTTATGTCACATTTCACCCTTTTCATATGAGGAATGCATTGGACAAATAATGTGACGGGTGGGCCCCACAATAGTCTCTCAATGTATTGGTATTCCAAATGAGACAAACTAGTGTCTTTTCACAATTCCTTGACATTATGGTAATAGTCTTGGTAGGAGGCCTTGACAGTATGGTCATGATATTCGGAATTATGAATTTCCTCATTATTAGATTAGTTATTGATATTGTATTGATTATTAAACTAGTAGAGTATCTGTGTGAAATTTTAAATGGAATTATTTGATTTATTCTTTCCATATTATGCTGAAGATTATTTTGAAAGAGCTTGGGTTTCAGCATTATACCTTTCCTTAAAATTTTATTCTTATTTATGATAGCACCCTCTATATTGTTTATCCTTACTGAACATCTGAGCTCACACATTTCTAATGTTTCATTTTTCCCCAAGATGTGAAGAAATGTATTATAATTTACCTTCATGGATAGTCTATGTAATATGGGTTTTTATAAAAGATACACTATTTTCTTTTTCAAAATAATATGTAATGTAAAACTTATTTTTTATCAATTTTTTTCCAGGCTACTAAATTTATGATCGAAATATGAATGTCGGTTCTCAATATACAAGAGGGGGTGAATTATATACTTTAAAAATTCCTTTGGAGCCTTTAAAGTTGGTATAAAAATTTCTTTTTTAACCTTGAGGAAAACTTTTTTTAACAAAGTTAAACAAGGTAAATTCACAAGACCTCTTAGTTCTACAAACTTGTTAGGTTCCAAAAATATGGTTCGAGAAATAAAACATAAGAAAAGTTTACAAGGAAAAAATATTCTACCTTAAAGCGTGTAGAATATTACTTATCAGAGTATACAAGAATAAGAAAGTTTAAGATAGTTATACATTCCTTATTAATCAAAATACAATGGAAAATTAACTTTTAACAATCCAGTAACAAGTATGAAATATTTTATCCTAAATAGTAGGGTATCCAACAACCTTGGAAAAAGGTCCCTTGATTTATACTTTCAAGAACGCCTATCTTACCCACACAAGGGTAAGCCCTCGATAAGAATATTAGATCCTGTCTTGCTATCCCCACAGGGCCTCGAACTTCAAGGTTTTTGGAACCTTTGTCTTCCTTATCAAGGAAGTCATCTAACATTAAGGTAGTCAGCACCTAGGTCTTATTATCCCCGAATGTCCTTGATTGTACACATAAAAAATTAGAGTCGCATGAAGAAAACCGAACAATATGTTCAGTATGCACATAGCATGAGAGTTTCTCTCTATAAAAATCACTTCAAGAGCATGTAATCTCTATATTGATAGATAGGTTCTCATTTCATTTTCAGATCATTCAAATGAGCTCCTATTTATAGGCATTTCTCCAACAGTCAACTCCCTCCTCCAACGATCATATTTTTCATTGAATATTATAGGGACCTATACACGTGTCACTCAAATAATGGTTAGTTAGAAACAGATTTCACAAAATCATTTCATAACAAAAACAAGAGTAAGAGAAATAATGTTTCTTAACCAAAACCATTTTCTGGAGACTAAGGAAAAATAGAGTTCGGAGTCTAATTAAGTAAACATTTTAAGTCTATATTACATAGATATTAGGATTCTGTTTTTCAAGGAATTTGGATCCTGAATTCTATAGATTTCAGAGTTTGAATTATAAGGAATTTGAAGTCTTAATTCTGAGGAATTATGAGTCTGAATTTTGAGAAATTCAGAGTCTAAATTCTGAGGAATTCGAAGTCTTAATTCTGAGGAATTCGGATTATGAATTTCAGAGAATTCATAATCTAAATTTCATAGAATTCAGAGTCTGAATTTAGAGAATTCAGAATCTCAATTTCCAAGAATTCGGACTCTGAATTCAGAGAATTCAAAATTTTAATTTTAGAGAATTCGGAGTTTGAATTCAGAGAATTTGGAACATTAATTCAGAGTATGAAAACAGAATTTTCTATATCTAAGTATTTATAGGATTTAATGGTTTTAGATATGAAACTAAAATTTACACTTAGAACTAAAAAGAGTTATATTTATAGAAACTATTACATGAACAATGAAAACATAGTTTAGGATAATATTTTCATAAGAAAAGAAAACTTATTTATTAATATAAATCTTTGGGGAAATAAAATTTTCCTTGATATAGAGTGTTTGTGATTTTCAAACCATAAAAAATGGAAAAGTCATAAAGAACCCATATTGTCTCAAAAATCTCCCTCCTTTTGGAAAGCACAAACATCCTTACTAAAATGAATATAATTACTTAGAACTATTAGGGTTTTGGAAATAAAAATATATCTCCCATTACTTATGGATCAAAGTGAATATGACTAACTCCTCCTTAGGCTTCAAAATCACTAAGGATCATATTCTTGATTTCCTGAATGATATTTTACATTATCTTGCATACGAAAATATTCTTTGGTAAAAACATCTACATAGGTGAACTCACCCTTATGTAGGGATAACACTTTTTCTTAATATTCTTTTTATCATTCCTTTCTCCCTCTTTGTGATTTTCAAAAAGAAATAGAGGGAATGGAAAAACAATGAATGGTACCTAATTAAATAGTACTAAAGCACCAAAAACAAAATATATAAAGAACAACCAAATTTTCATTAATGTTGAAAGAATTTTTATAATAAAAAGTATAAAAAAAATTGGAATATAAAGAAATCATCCTTCTTTATCCTTCGACATCAGCTTCTTCACAAAAGTTTTTAACTTCTTGAGTTCCTTGTGATCTTCTTCCAAATGCTTGAGCAGTTGATCCTAATCTTCATTCTTCTTCTACAAGTCTTTAATTTTTTCTTTCTGAGCCTTAAGACATTATTCTTGAGCTTTCAACACTTCTTCTTTCTTAATATGATTCTCTTCAATCTCAATTCTGAGATCCCTTTCTCTCTTCCAATTCATTGCCACATAATTAATCTTTCCATTCAGATCCTTAGCTTCCTTCTTCCGAGTAGTCTGTTCTAGGCTTATCTTTTCCTCAAAACTGTTTGTATGATCCTTGATATTCCCATATTTGGTGTTAAAATCATCTTTGAAATTATCTTGAAATTCATCTAAATCTCTTAGGTCTTCAATTGTCTTCCTTGACCGTCTTGTAATTTTCTTGAAAGATATTTTATGAGGCTCGTAACAAATGAGGAAGTTTTTGAAATCTCCCTCTAGTCTGACACATTTTTTCATAACCATGGGAACTGAATCTAATTTCTGATTTAACATATGATGAAGCATCTGACATCTTGATACTATGCTTGGGAATAAAGAAATAGTACTAACCATCTTTTTCAATGACTGAACAAGAAAATCATGTCCAAGGAAAGATGATTCTGAATCTGAGTGTTTGGATGGTAAAGATTGCTCTTTTATGTCTCTAGCTTTCCTCTTTGATGAAGTACCAACAGATTTCTTCTTCACCATAGATTTACTAGGTTTATATACCGCCACCTACTTTCCCTTATCAACTCTCATAATTATTCCTTGTGCTTTGAGATACTCATGTTCACTATTTGATAGCTGAACAATCAAATATGCATCTACTTGTTCTTTATCAGCTCCTGCCTCAACATCCTCTGGATGGATAAAATCATTATTACTACTTTCCTCTTAATACAACTTATTCATTTCTTCCTCACCCTTATCATCTATTTGTACAGTTGTAAGTTTTGAAGACTTGGCTTTAGAAGTTTAGATTAATAATTTCTCAGAAATACTTTCCTTCTCATGGTAATCCTCTACTTTCCTAATTATGTCCTCAATATCACCATTGCCTTCTTCTTCACATTATTCTTATACTTTATCTCCTTCAACTACTTCTTATTCATTATGTGATTCCAAAATCAAAACTTTCTTTCCCAGATTCACATGATTTAATTCTATAAAAAAAGATTCTGGGACTGGAATTTGTTCAGATGCTTTCTCAGCATCTTTGAGATGAGATTGTACTATCTCAGCCTTAGACATCTTCTTCTTTTGCTTCTTCTATTTTTGTTACTTCTCAAGCTCTTCAACAACCATTATTCTTAAGGAATTTTCCTAAGTAGGTTCCATACGAAACATAGGCTCACATTCCTTCCTATTTTTCTTATCCTCTCTCCACTTAGCCACTACCTCATCAGGATAATCTTTTTTCTTCTTTGGATTTTGTGGTGCTGACTAAGTTTCCTTAGTCACAAAGTTTTTTATTATCTCTTCTGGTTCTATATCATTTTTCTTACTTCTGCCTTTATTATAGGTTTCATCCACTTCCATATTGTTTGACAAAGTTTCTACTTCTTCATCAGATAGATCATAAAACTCTCTGAATTCACTAGAGAATCCATCCTTGATCATCCTTAATGTGTCATCACTCAACAACATTACCTTGAAATTTCTTATCATAGAACTATATGTAATTTTGAAAGAGTATAAACAAAAGACTATAATCCTTGAGAGAATAGCCAGATACATGATGATTTGAGATTTCAGATTTACATTCATGATATTCTTGATTATAACCAAGATGTATATGACAAGGTTAATATTCATGAAGTTCACCAAGAAATTCAATATATAGATATCACTCTTCTTCAGAGTATCCTTATCCCCATTTCATGGAAATATAAAGCCTTGAACCCATAATTCATGAATCTGTAAGTTTGTAGAAAGATGAAGAATCTTTGGAGTCTTCACTCCTTTCAAGACAATACACTCTATTTCCTTTTCCTTATCAAAAGATATGGATACATCAGGTAATTTGTGAGTACAGATTTCTACTTCTTCATAAGATATTCCAATCATACTTGTAGCCTTGTTGTAAGAAAGAGAGTAGGTCTTTCTATAAAACTTAAAAGAAAACTTGTTTATGCCTTCTTCTTTGAAGAAACTTTTTGTCTCATAGAACTCAATCAACAATTCCGGATACACTAGATCATGTGCCTTTAGTTTTGAAATATAAATACTTTCCCAACCATTCAACTAAATATTCTTAGAAATAAAAGAATCATATTTGACATAAAACTTCTGATTGACCAACCTTTCTCTGTATATTTTCCACTCAGAGATTTCTTTAACAGTTGACATATATTTCTAAGGAGATTCTTTAGCAGACATTTAGAACAAGGGTAACTTTGGAGATTTGGAACGGCCTTAAGTTTAGAGATAGAGCTTCAGCACTTGAAATCTTGAAAACTGAAGTGAGACAAACATTTTAGTGGCTTTATATAGGCAATTGAGGCAATGGTTCAACTTCCATGGTTGATCCAATGGTTGAAAAAACATCTGGTAAAATATGAAGGTTGAGATGATAACTAAAGAAGGATTTTGATAGGTTCCTATCTTTTGAGGTTTTTAAGAAAAACATTCGAATTTAAGTTAAAGTGAATTTGAAAATTTTAAAACAAAATAAATATACCAACAATTAAAAAAGATTATTACAGAAAATTAAGAAAGAAAATATAGATTCTATATTTCTAGGAAGATTATTCATAATGAGGGAAATTCTTCTTGAAAACATTAGATTTCAGAAAATTTTGATTATGAAACATTTGATTATGAAAAAATTTAGACGAGAAAAAATTAGGACTATAAAAAATTTTGACTACGAAAAATTTAGAATACGAAAAATTTTAGATTACGAAAAATTTTAGAATAAGAAAAATTTTAGATTACAAAAAAATTAACTATGAAAAATTTTGACTAACAAATAAATTTACTCCCCCTATGAAAAAGAGTTTCTTACTATAAGGAGATTAGTTTCAAAAAAAATTAATATGAAATATTATCTCGTGGTTATAATTTCTAACTTTTGTTTAATGAATTCAAAACTATTAGAGGGTAATGATTTTGTAAAAATATCATCAAGTAGATATTGTATCCACAATACTTGAGCACAACAACTTTCAGTTGCTACATATTCAGCTTCAGCAGTGGAATGTGCTACATAGTGTTGCTTTTTGTATGACCAAGAAACTAATTAATCTCATAATAAATGAAAATTTATATATTTAGTTTTCTTATCCATTCTACATCCATCAAAGTCAACATCCAAAAAGATTTTTAAGATAAAATCATTTCCAGAAGTATAAAATAGTCTTAAATCCATGGTTCCCTTTATGTAGTGAAAAATTATTTTCATTGCCTTTAAATGACATTCCTTAGGATTAGATTGATATCTTACACATAATAATACTGAAAACATCATGTCTGGATGAATAGCAGTCAAGTATAGTAAACTTCTTATCATACCTCTAAACATTGTTTGATTCACTGGTTTCCCAAATTCATCAAGATCAAGTGAATTTGAGGTACCAATGAGAGTAATAATACTGTTATTGTATTCATATTCATAAATTCTAAGAATTTATTTAATATACTTATGTTGGGATATATAAATTTCTTCTGGTTTTTGATAAATTTGAAAACCATGGAAAAATGTTAACTAACCCATCATACTCATTTCAAACTCAGATTTCATTAAATTTTCAAAAAAAAAATAGTTAAAGATTTCTGAGTTGAACCAAATATAATTTCATTAACATAAATTTGAACAATAAAAACATTTTTCTTATCTTTATTTATAAAAAGGGTTGGATCAGTATTTCCTTTAACATAATTTATTAGTAACAAAAATCATGTAAGTCTATCTTACCTAGATCAAGGAGCTTCTTTAAGTCCATATAAATCTTTGGTATGTTTGAAAACAAGTCCAGGATGTTTTGTATCTTCAAAAACCAGAAGTCTGTTCAACCAAAACATCCCCTTGAACATAACCATTATTTAAATCACATTTAACATCCATTTTAAAAAGTTTAAAATTAAAGAATGATGTAAAGGTAAGTAGAATAAGAATAGAATCAAGTCTAGCTATTGGAGCATAGGTTCCTTCATAGTCTATTCCTTCTTGTTGATTATTTCCTTTAGAAACTAATCTAGATTTATTTATTACTATGATTCCAATTTCATCACACTTATTCTTGAAAACCCATTTTAGTCCAATAACAAAAGTTTCCATTGGTCTTTCATCCAAGGTCTAGAATTTATTCCTTTCAAATTCATTTTTCTCATCTTACATATCTTTTATCCAATCATCATCACCTAAAGCTTTATCACTGCTTTTATGTTCTAATTGAGAAAGGAGTGATATATGTTCTACTTCATTTCTTAAGGAACAAATATTCCTTACATGTTTATTTACATCACAAATGATACTATCATTAGGATGATTCTTGAGAAACAACTGATTTGGGTTTTTTAATACTTGTTCATCAACATATGGAAGGAAATCTTCTAGGGTAAATGTCTCCAAAACATTTTCTTGAACATTCTCCTTATTAAAAGATTCTTCTATCAAGGGTTGATAACCAGTTTTTGAAAACACATCCAAAGATGTAGGTTGAGGTTGTTTTAAAACAAAGGGATCAGATTAATCAAATTTTAAATTTACTTTTTCATCAACAGTACAAGTGTTTTTATTAAAAACTATTTAAGCCTTATAAGTTGTAGAGTAGCCTAAAAAAATACTTTCATAATATTTAGGTGTGAATTAATGTTGATTATCTTTAATATTCAGAATTAATACTTTGCAACCAAATACCTTGAAGTAGGAAAGTCTAGGTTTTCTACCTTTCCATAACTCATAAGGAGTTTTGTTAAGAAAAAGGTCCAATCAAAACTCGATTTATAGTGTAACAAGTAGTACTTATAGTTTCAGCCCAAAATTGTTTGGCTATCAAATATTCACTCAAAATGGTTCTTGTTATTTCATGAATAATTTGGTCCCTTATTTCAACAACACCATTATATTGAGGAGTTCTTGGTTCTGAGAAGTTATGAGTAAGGCCTCTTCTACTACAAAAATTTTCAAAATCAGAATTTTGAAATTCTCCTCGACGATCACTATAAATAGTTATCAAAGGAAGGTTTTTCTCATTTTTAAATTGGGCTCTAATGTTTTTAAAATAATAAAAATCTTTAAATTTCTTTTCTAGAAAATAAACCCACTTAAATATAGTGTAATCATCAACTAAGACAAATACATAATATTTTCCTCCAATGCTTCCAATTTGTGTTGGACCAAATAGATCAATATGCAGTAACTATAATGCATCAGTAGTTGAGACTTGACCGACTGATTTAAAACTTTATTTATGTTGCTTTATATATTGACAAGGATCAAAAACTTATTAAGACTCAAATATATGCTCTAATAGATCCTTAACTAGTCTTTTTTTAGATAGTTTACATAGATTCCAAAGGTTACAGTGTCCTAACAATCTATTCCATAACCAATAATGGTCTTCTATTGCACTAAGACAAGGTAGGTATTGGATCCTAAGGTCTTATATGTTTAGTGTGTATATATTATCTTTCCTATGGGTAGAAAGAATAAACTCTTCCTTGGAATTTTTTACTAAACATTTATCATTCCTAAAATTCACAAGGTAACCTTTATCACATAACTGACTTATGCTAATAAGATTCTGCTTAAGACCCTTAATAAATAAAAAATTTGAAATCAATGTTTTTGCAAGAAGAAAAATATTACCTATACCTTTAATTTCACTCTAAGCATTATCACTGAAAGTTACTTTTCCTTCTTTCATCTTGATAATCTTTTCAAAGAAGTTTGTGTTACCAGTCTTGTGCCGGGAACATCCACTATCTACATTCCAATTATTTTTTTTTGTACTTTTTTTACTTTCCTAAAAATAAGAGAGTTAGAATTTATAAACCCAAATATTCTTGGATCTGGAAACTTCAAAAAGAAAAATTTTAGGAATCCATGTTTTCTTAGAAAAAAGCTTTTTAAAAACATAAAGATTGCGTTTTATTTAAGGAACAATTTTTTTTCCAATTTCCACCACACTGACATTTAGTGCAAAATGGATCACTTTGAGGAAAAAAATAATTATTACTAAAAACTGGTTTAAAATAAGTATATCCAAAACCAGAATTATTCCTCAAAGGTCGAATTTGTGAATACATCTTATCAGGGTTTTCCTTACCTAATGTAAAGTTTTACAAACACTTCTGAAAGGAAAATATTTCTCTCTTTAGTTTAATAACTATGTTTTTATCCTAAAAAAACATTCGTTTTAGCACTATAGTGAGTCTCTAAAACATTTTTCTAAGAAATTTATTTTTCTAGATCCTTGGAAAGTTTATCATTCTCAGAATTAACATCCTCAAGGGTTTTTTGAAATAATTTCAAAACCATAATTTTTTTATCAAGATCCTTAGAAAGATAATACTTCTTTAGTAAGAATATAAATTCTTGAATTTTCCTCATAGGGATTTTTAATGAATTTAGAATTTTCATTCTCAAGAATTTTATAAAACCTAAAAACATCCTCATAAGTAGGTAAAGTATAATCCTCATCAAAATAATATTCTTCATCTTAAGATTCATAATATCTATTATCACTATAATTTTTAATTAAGGAAACATTTGTTATATATTGAGAATTATGTACCTTAGCCATATGACAATGATTTTCAATAGGTAGTCTGGATTGTAAAACAAGATTATTCTGATCAGAAGATTCATATCCCATGGATTCATTCAAAGAGTCTCAACCACTGGCACTCCAGGTTTCATTAGCTTTCAAAACATTCTTCTCTTTAGCTTTGTAGTAATTTTTTCTATTTTTCTCAAAATGCTTTTAATTTCTATCCTTTCTCTTTTGCATAGGACAGTCTGGCCTTATATACCCCGATCTATTTCATTCATAACATGTACCTTCAGATTATTTCTAGTTATTTCTTTCTTTATTCATAAATATATACTGAATTTCTTTCTTCCCAACTATCTTTTTCATTCTTTGAGCAAGATTAGATAGCTCATTCTCAAAATGTTCACTTTCATTTGATTAAAATAAAATAGTGACTTTCTTTGACTTGGATCTTGTCGCCCTTCCAAGAGCCTTGAATTTAGTTATAGTAAAGGCTACCGTTCCATTTCCATTATTTTTATTATTCAAATCATCATCTCTTTTCATTCTTGTCTCATGTTGAAGAAGATTTCCAAAAAGTTCATCAAGAGTAATCTGATATACTTTTATATTCTCATCAATAGTTTTTCTATTAGATTCCCACTCATTAGGCATGATATCTATAATCTTGTCCACAAGTGCCTCATCATCTAGAACTGTCTCACCCATAGATTGTTAGATGTTAACAATAGTAATAAATTATTATTGTACCTTACATACTAGTTCTCCAAAAGGAAATAGAATTCCATGATATTTTACTCTAAGCATAGATCTTCTAATTTATATTACCTTTATTATACCAAAATGAGTAACCTCCAATTTCTTCCAAATATAATTTTCAACTTCACAAGAAGAAATCTGACTATATATATTCCTCGTCATGGAACACAACAAAATATTGCATACCTTTCAGTTTAGTTGATATTCTGATTTTTCTTGATTAGTAAAAGTTCTGAATTTCTTATCAGGAATCTTGTAATCTCAAGTAAGACTAACAAAGTTGTCAAATCCTGTATTAATAACAAAATTCTTCATAAAATCTCTCTAATATTTATAATCATTCCCATCAAATATAGGTGGTCTATTAGGATTTAGAGTGTCAATTGAACCAACATTTGTTCCTTCCATCTAAAAGAAAATATATTCCCACAAAAACTTGTTAATAGTAAAGTTTTTAAAAAAGGATAAGAATCCTAAGAAAGGAAAATATATTTAGGACAATGAAAAACTGATCAAGAAAACTTATATGTGAATATAAGTATTTTAGTGACCTCCTCTGTTACCAATTGTAGGATCGAAATATAAATGTAGGTTCCCAATATATAAAAGGGGGTTAATTGTATACTTTAAAAATTCCTTTGGAGCCTTTAAAGTTGGTATAAAACATTCATTTTTAACCTTGAGGAAAACTATGTTTAACAAAGTTAAAAAAGGTAAATTCACATGACCTTTTAGTTCTATAAACTTGCTAGTTTCTGGTAATATGGTTCCTAAAATGAAACTTAAGAAAAGTTTACATGGAAAAAGATTCCACCTTAGAGCGTATATAATCTTACTTATCAGATTATACAAGTACAAGAAAGTATAAGACAGTTAAACTTTCCTTATTAATCAAAATATACGAGAAAATAAACTTATAAATATACAAGTAACAAGTATGAAATATTTTATCCCAATGAAAAGGGTATACAAAAACCTTTGATAAAGGTCACTTGATTTATACTTTCAAGAATGTATGTCTTACCCACACCAGGGTAAGACCTTGATAGAAATATCAGATTTTGTTTTGTTATCCTTGCAAGCCCTCGAACTTCAAGGAAGTCGGTACCTTTGTCTTCCATATCAAGGAAGTCATCAAACTTTAAGGTAGTTGGCACATCTGTCTTCCTATCCCTGGAATTCCTCGAATGTACATAGAAACAATTGGAGTCACACGAAGCAAGCTAAACAAGATTTTCAATACACACAAATCATGAGAGTCTGTCTCTCTAGAAATCACTTAAACAAAATGTAATCTCTAGATTGATAAATCGGTTTTCAGTTATTTTTGAGCTCGTTATAATGAGAAAATTTTTATAGGTATTTCTCTGATGGTATGCTACCCCCTCCAATGTTCATATTTTTCCTTAAATCTCAGTGGGAACTATACACGTGTCACTCAAACAATGGTTAGTTAGAAACAGATTTCATGATTTTATTTCATAACTAAAACAAGAGTAAGTAAAATAAAGTTGCTTAACCAAAACAATTTTTTGGAGTCTAAGGAAAGATAACGTTTATATTCTAAGTAAATAAACATTCAGAGTCTATATTACATAGATATTTGGTTTCTATTTTTCAATGAATTTGGAATCTAAATTATAAATATTTCAGAGTTTTAATTATAAAGAATTCAAAGTCTAAATTATGAGGAATTCAGAGTCTGAATTCTGAAGAATTCGGAATCTGAATTTCTGAGAATTCAAATTATGAATTTCAGAGAATTTGGAATCTAAATTTTAGAGAATTTGAAATATGAATTTCATAGAATTCAGAATCTGAATTTCAGATAATTCGAAGTCTGAATTCATAGAATTTGAAATCTGAATTTCAGAGAATTCGAAGTCTGAATTCATATAATTTAGAAACTGAATTTTAAATAATTCGGAGTCTGAATTCAGAGAATTTAGAGCCTGAATTCATAACCTTAAAAAATAATAAACTATATCTAAGTATTTATAGTATTCTGAGGTTCTATATATGAAATCTAATTTTACACTTAGAACTAAAAAGTTTTAGATTTAGAGAAAATATATCATGAACAATGAAAACAAAGGTAAGGAAGAGATTTCCTTGGGCAAAGAAAATTTCCTTATTAAGATAAATCTTTGGGGAAATAAAATTTTTCTCGAGATAAAGTGTTTGTGATTTTCAAAACATAAATGAATGAAAAATTCATAAGGAATCCTTATTGACTCAACATTAAAATGATTTATCCTTCGAGATTTGATATTTTTTGTGATTATGTCCTTATAATATAATAATACACCAACTCTGGGAAACTAGGGTTGGGGCATTACAGTTGGTATCAGAGGAAGTTTTGTAGAAACCTTGGAAACAAGACGTATAAAAACCTTTATTAGGGAAAATTATCCTAAGATAGAATTTTGGGATAAGTATAGAAGAATATCCTAAAATCTTGGTAAAAATAAGGATTGTGTGGGTCTTCCAAGAAAGAAATACTTGTTTTGATACAAGAAGTGGATGTGGTTCTAAAATATATGTACCTAGGGTGATAATTCTGAAAAGGTTTTCCAGTCTTTACTCAGGGTAACCTGGTACACAACAATAGGCCTAACTGTGCACCTTGTTTGATGCTCTTGGGGGATATTCTTAAGATAATTCACATTTTCCTTACAAACCAATATGAAGTATTTTAATATAATATAAAAATGAATAACCTTGGTGAAACCTAATGTGTTTTATATTGAAAATAAGAAGTCATGATATTCCTTAAATGATTTTACAACTTTTTTTACTCAAACTCTTCTTTTTTGGTGCTAGTTAATGGGTATATCCCAAAGAATTAATATTGTCATCGAACATGCTGGATAAGCTAGATCAGATAGCAGAGATGAGAAAACAAATGGATTTTTTGATAGTTTTGAAATATATCATGGTTATACATAATTAGTTTTCCAAAAATATGTTTAACAACATATACATTAACCAACTCCTTAACACACTAAAGAAGAGAAAGGTGTAGCATGCTAATAGCTCTAATGCTGGAGACCATGGAGAAAAAAAGCTCAATTTCTATCTTGGAGGTAATGTGGAAGGAGAAACCTAGGAAAGTGTATTAATGGAAAAAATAAATGCTTTATGTGTGGGAAATAAGGACATAAATCAAAGGATTTTTTGGGAAAAATGAAGAGTAAAATGGAAGAAAATAAAACTCATCCTAATAATTCATTTAAATTCATTTACTATAAATGTAGGGGGCCTATGCATTACATGAGTCAATTCCATATTCTATAGGATAACCACTAGGTTAAGGAAGGACCTATATGGAAATAAATGGATGATGAAATGTTTAAAATTATTAAATGTATTTTGGTGATGGTATTACTTTGGAATAAATTCTTTCAGTTTATGTAACCATGATCTTTATTATGTTAAAATTTTATTTGAGGAAGAGATTATCTTTTCTTTTGTGGACATAATTATAAAGGTATAAATATCCTTTAGGTTTTATATTATTTGGAGTTAATTATCGGATATTAAATTTTAGGATGAAAAATGAAAGAGATTACAATATTATGTATTTATTTTTTTATATTTTATCTCATTTTTGGAATGTTATAAAAAATTATATAGTTTTAAAAAAAGGAAAACTTGGAAAATGGGTGACAAACCGTTGCATCAAATCAGGTCGTGGGTCTTAAACCCAAAACTGATAGGAGGAAAGGGAGTATCTCCTACCACTAGCCAACGTGAATTCCCAAGTTAGTATGAATTTTTATTTTTGTATAAAAAGTTTATGGAATAAGAATAAGTTGATTTTGGGAACTTATGTTTTCTCAAATTGATAAACTTGGTATTGGTAATGATTTCAGAATTAAGTGATAAATATTTTTTTGAAATACATTCACTATTTTGGAAACATAATATGATTAATGTAAATATAATAGTAGAGGATTTTATTTGAAGATTAATGGTTGAATATTAAGATTTTGTGGTGGACTTGTAGCGATTTGAGTTATTTATAGAAAAAATTAACATATATTAGAGAATATGTAATTAGGATAATTAATTTTTGTTATGAGACATTAATGGTTATTATATTATTTAGATACAAATGATAAAATTTATCATGGAAAACTATGTGGCCAAATCCATCTGACATTTAAGTTTCAATCTTAGTCTAAAGTACTTATTTATGAAGGTCAATTATCTGTTGAATGATGAATGATGAAATTTTTGGGTCTTACTGTAGAATTTTTTAGATTATTTTTTGAAATTATGTTATTTTGCACTAAAATATTGGTTAATGGCTTATGATATTATCTAAAAGATTAATATATTTATTCAAGTGTAAAATATTCATCTTGAACACTTGTTGTTTGTAAATAAATATGAATCAATGGTGGAAATTGATTAAAGGAGGAAACTATACTCATTAAGTAAGTATGTATGTTTCATTATGTTCTTAGTCTATGAAGTAAATGAATTCTTCAACTCTAGGGGAAAAATCATAAAACGAAAAATGTTTTCTAGTAATTTCCTTTGTGATGAATCAAATGGTTCTTTAGATCATAGCATATTTATAGCCCTTAAATTTTTAACTTTCTCTTAATAATGTTCTCTATCAATCTTCATCAGAACATGATGGTTAAATTTTCTTTAATTTAAATATTTTCCAACATGTAATGCTAGTATATGTTATCTCTAGTGACCTTTTTACTTCTAATTCTCTATTTTAAAATTGAGGTCTCAAAAATTCTTTTCGGGTTTGGGATTTCAATGTAGATATTTTGAAAAGTCCAACCCATATTATTTTATTTCGAGTTTAAATTGTGAGAAAACAATTTATTTAAGGAGGGAAGAATGTATCACCCCAAGATTCCATGATATGCATCCTTTTAAATACTTCAATAACTTGAATTGCATGCAATATTGAGTTCAAGCACACCATAACCTTTCAAACTAGTCATTTAAAAAACTTTTATGTAGAGTATTGACAACATTTTGAAATTTAAAAAATTTTAATTTTCAAAATAGGCTTCATTTTTGAATTCGGAATATCAAAATTATCTTAGGGTGATATTTTTGTAATTTTTTGAAAAGTTTCAATTTTTGATGAATAGTGAAAAACACTACATTGACATTAAAAACTGACCTTTTTTATATAAATAATTATTTTTTTTTAAATTTTTTTATATTAAAAATTGATACATAATATATATATTAGTTCAATGTAATTCATTAGAGTAATTTTATAATAGAATTAGATATATAAAATTTTATTAAAATTTTGAATGTCACTTTTACCCATCTTCTCGACACATTTACAAATTAAAACTAAATAAAATTTTACCACTTCTATGAATTTAATTTCAATAATACAACATATATGGTTGTAATCAGGGTAAAAATTTTCATATAATAGGATCAAAATAATTTTTTATGAATAGTAACTTTTGAATTTTATTTACCACAGCTAAAGGTAAATAGAGTAATTAAAGGTAAAAAATATTATAATAATATATATTTACCCTAAAACATATCTTAATTATGTTTTATAAGTTTATTTCAACCAAAATCTCTCTTAAGTAGAAACTGTGATCTTGTAAGCCACTTTTGTTAGATTAATACATTTATTATATTTTATTTAAAGAAGAGTGAAAAATCTCATTTTCAAATTTTAATAACTAATTCATTTTTAATATAGTGATATAAAAAAGAAAAATTATACTATAAATTTTATTTATAAATATAATAAATTTATCTACATAATTATATTTTTTTTATAATTTTTAGACATTATATAATTAAATTTAATAGTAACAACATGATGATTAAGTAATTAATTTATTAAAGGAAGAATCAAATAAATGATATTAATATTATTAAAATAAATATTATCTGAATTAATTAATGAAATAAACTAATTTTATAGATAACTTAGACATGTTAGTGACACATTGGATGTATTGGTTTGAAGTTATCATGTTGGTTTGATATTTTTAAAAATGAAAATATTGAATAGTAACAAAATTGACATAAATGATATTTTAAAATAAATACTATTTTATTAAATGATTTAAAAGTCATAAAAATATAAGTTTTATTAAAATAACATTTATAATGATTAAAATTTCAAAACATACCCACTATAGGTTCTTTTGGTAATTTATAGTAACTATATTAACTATGTTGTATAAAAATACAAGAAGTCACGGTAAGGGTTAAAATATTTAACTATGTGTTAAATCTTAATGATAAGGTTACTTTTATGACCTAAACATGTCTAAGAACTATTGGTTAAGTTTATTTCATCTCATTCTCATTTTATCCTATAAATAAATCAATTTTTATCTATTAGAAACCGAAAATCATTTTATAATAAATTAATATTTCATGATTTTTTCTAAAGTGCCCCTCAGTTCCCTTATAAAAAGGCATATACATTTTCTTTAACTAACATCTATAAAGCCTTTTGGATTAACCAACCCTAGATAATTTCTCATACCAACCTCCCTCACTTCATCCTAGAGTCTTAAAATTGGGAATAAATCCATCATAAGGATCCCTTTTATTCAAATCAAAAAGAAACACATGAAAGAAGAGGTAATTGTTTTATCAACCCTTTCAATGTTCTTTTCTTCTTATACTTCCTATTTCTATGTTATTTCCATATTATAATAACAAATATAGTATAATCCATATAATATTATGTTATTATAATCATGGTACAACCATATTACTCATTTTATCAATCTTACAAATAACAATATCACCATGTGTGTGTGCGTACGGCTTACCGTCTCCATGTCATGGTGTAATTTTTTATTCAACACTAATTTTCTTGGAAGGGTATAATGATGATTATAATGGATATAAATAATTATTTTTAAATTATAATTATTCTTTAAAATTAACACACTATCCATTTTAATACTTTTTAACTATCAAGGGAATGATACAATCGCTCGAGCGTACATACGTCATACTGTCTCCACAACGCAGTGAGATTCATTCTCTACGTTAACCATTCAAGAATGTTTATAAAATTTATATGATGATTAAAATAGAATAATTATGATATTCATTTAATTCTTAATATTAATAAAATATATCCTACACAAAAAAAATGTGACTTACGTGGAAAAACTGCAATGGGAAGAGGAAGCAGTTAAAACCCAAAACAATAGAAATAATGAAATGTTATTACCAAAGAGATATTATATGATAATATATGATACCATAAATATTTATATGGTCCTGGTATAATTTATTAACATGTTTTAATCATTATATTTGAGACTAACTCACCATTGACTAATGAAATGAATAATGGAGGGGTTAATATCACAATCTCTTTATTATCTGAGATCGTTTATATATAAGTATCTACTTGGACAACCTTATCATCAATTTCAATGTTTGATTAAATTTATTTCAACATATTATCAAAATCTCTTTAATGAAATTTTTACCCTTGTTTTACTTTTTATAATACATTTTGAAAGGAATCCTTCCATCACTTTCCGAGCGATGTACTTTATGATCTTTTCGACAAATTAAGGAAATAATGTTTTTTAACATATACAGCACGAGTGGATATTTTCCATCATTATGATGCCACAAAATTTTTAAGCTTCCCGTACAAGATTAAAAGGTTATTTTTAAAGTGAATTTTTTATTTTATAATAGTGCATCTTTTAAATAATTTCAATGTAAAAGGGATATTTCTCTCAAAGAGTTTTAATGAATTTATTAGATTATTTTCATCTATGTCAACATCCTTTGTTGGATTTTATGCTCTATTGAGGTTCATTTGTAATGATACAATATTACAAATTTTATTAAAGGTTTTATGATATGTTATACTTTGTATGTGAAATTTTTATACCATTCATTGTTTTTAGTTAAAGTATTAACATTTCTTATACTAGTTTTAATACAGATGTTTATGTCTTGTTTCACCCTTTTCATATGAAGAATGCATTGGATTTAATAAGTGATGGGTGGGGACCACTATATCCCCACGTTGCATCGATAGGTCTCATGAGACAAAATAGTGTCTTGGAAAAATACCTTGATAGTATCGTAATGGTCTTGGAACGAGGCCTTGATGGTATGGTTATGATATCCAGCATTATGCATTTCCCCATTATGAGATTATTTATTTATATTGAATTGATTATTAAACTAGTAGAATATCCATATGAAAGTTTAAATGGAAGTATTTGATTTATTATTTCCATATTGTGCAGAGTATTATTTTGAAAAGTCTTGTGTTTCAGTTTTATACCTTTCCTTAAAGTTTTATGCTTATTTATGTTATCTTCCTCTATATTGTTTATCCTTAATGAGAATCTGAGCTCATCGATTTCTTATGTTTCATTTTTACCTAGGATATGAAAAATTATATTATGATTGATCTTCAGGGATAGTCTATTGAATATGGATGTTTACTAAGGATACACTATGTTTTTTTAATTCAATATGTAATGTAAAACATATGTTTGTATCTAGTTTTTTCATGGCTATTAAACCGATCTTTCCTTAGGGGCTTTATTTTCTTCTGATCATGCCAATGTAATAAAATAATACACCGACTCTGGGAAACTAGGGTCGGGGAGTTATAGTTTGTATTAGAAAAAGTTTAGTACAAACCTTGGATACTAGATTTAGAAAACAATTATTAGGTAATATTACCCCAATATAGACTTTGGGGATAAGAATAGAAGAATGTCCTATAATCTTGGTAAAAATAGAGATTATATGGGTCTTCCCAGAAATACCTACCCTTATGGATACTAAAAGTGGATGTGGTTCCAGCACATATGTACCAAGAGTTGAATATTCCAATAAGGTGTTCTAGGTATGACTCAGGGTAACCTGGTACACGAAAACGGGCCTTACTGCACACCTAGTATGAAAATCCTTGGGGATATGCTTAGGATAATTAAATTTTTTTAAAAAAATAAAAAGAGAAGTATTTTAATATAATATCTGAATGAATAAACTTTTTAAAACCTATGGTTTTTTATATTGAAAATAAGGTAGCATGATATTCCATGAATGATTTTACAGCTATTTTTACTCACACTCTGCTTTTTGGTTTTATTCAATGGTTAGATTCCAAAGAAGTGATATTGACATCGAACATGATGGACAATCTAGACATGGTGGTGGTGGTGAGAAACCAAATGTAATGTTGATAGAAATGAAAGATATCATGTTTATTCATAATTAGTTTTCCAAAAATGTGATTAACAACATATACATTAACAAACTCTCAAACACACCAAGGTTGAAAGGCATGGCATGGTAAGAGCTCCAATGGTGGAGACCATGGAGAAAAGATAAGTCAATTTCCCTCATGAAGGAAATGTGTTAGGAGAAACCAAATAAAGAGTATCAATGGAACAGAGAAATGTTTTATGTGTGGGATAGAAGAACATAAAGTAAAGAATTGCTGAGGAAAAATGAATAGTACAATGGAGGATAAAATACTCATCCAAGCAATCCATTTACAATCATTTTTTGTAAATTTAGGGGAACTAGGCATTACCCGAGTCAATGAAATATTCTATAAGATAACCACTAGATCAAGGAATGAACTATATGGAAATAAATTGGTGATAAAATGTTTAAAAGTATTAAATTCTATATGATGATGGGATTACTTTGTATTAATTTCTTTTATTTAATGTAACCATGATGTTTATTATGTGAAGGTGGTATTCGAGGAATAGATTATCTTTTCTTGTGTGGAAATTATTATAAAGGTATAAATAACCATTAGGGTTTATATGATATGGAGTTAGTTATGGTATATTATATTTTAGAACAAAATATGAAAGAGATTAAAATATTTTATGGTTATTTATTTAGATTTTATATCATTTTTTGGTATTTAATAAAGTATATTGTTTTAGAAAAAGGACAACCCACCAGAAAGGTTAAAAACCATCACATCCAAAAAGTCCATGGTTGATGAACCCACAACTGAAGGGTGACAAGGTTGCATCTCCTACCACAAGAATACGTGAAGTACCTAGTTATGATGACCATTTATTTTTAGTTAAAAACTTTATGGAATAAGAATAAATTGATTTTTGGAACTTATGTTTTATAAAAGGGATAAACATGGTATTGGTAATAATTTTGGAATTAATTGATAAATATTAGTTTAAAATACATTCACTATTTTTGAAACTTTATACGATTAATGTAAATATAATAGTATGGGATTTTATTTGAGGAGTAATGGTTGAATTTTATGATTTTTTTGTGGACTTGTAGCGATTTGGGTTATTTATGGAAACAATTAACATATCTTGGTGAATATGTAATTAGGTTAATTAATTATTATTATGAGACATTATGTGTGATTACATTATTTAGATATAAATGATAAAATTTAGCCTGGAATAGTATGTGGTCAAATACATCTGAAATTTAAGTTTCACTATTAGTCTAAAATATTTATTTAGGAAGTTTAGTGATTTTTTGAATGATGAATGCTGTAGAATTTTTGAAATTATTTTCAGAAATTATCATATGTTGTACTAAAATTTTGTTAAATGACTTATGAGATTATCTATAAGATGAATCTATTTCTTCAAGTATGAAAAATTCATCTTGATCCCTCATCATTTAGATAAAAAGATGAGTCTATGGTGGAAATTGATTAAAGGAGGAAACATTAATCATTAAGTAAGTGAGTATATTTTATTATGTTCTTAGTCTATAAATTAAATGAATTATTAAAATCTGGTATAAGGATCATAAAAACAAAAAAAAATCATAGTACTTTCTTTTGCGATGAATCAAATGGTCCCCTGGATCAACCCATATTTATAGCTTTTAGATTGTTAACATTCTCCTAATAATGTTCTCTATCACTCTCCATCAAAAGTTTATGGTTAAAAATTCTTTCATTTCTATGGTTTCCTACACATAACCCTAGTATATTTTATCTTTCATGACCTTCATATATACTATTCTCTATTTTAAAGTGGAGGTCTCATTAATCATTTTCGGATGTGGGATTTCAAAAAGATATTTTAAAAAGTCCAACCCATAGTTCTCAATTTCTAGTTTAAATTGTGAAGACACAATATATTGAAGTTGGAAATAATGTAACACCCCATTCTTCCACGATATTATTCCTTTTAAATATTTTAATATCTTTTGTTGTACGTAACATTGAGTTCGAGTACACCATAACCTTCCAAACTACCCGTTTAAAAAATTGTTATGAATAGTATTAACAACATTTTGAAATTTTATTAATTTTATTTTTCGAAATAGATATAATTTTTAAATTTGGAATATCAAAATTATATTAGGATAATTTTTTTGTAATTTTTTGAAAAGCTTAAATTTTTGATGAATTGTGAAAAACACTACATTGATGTTAAGAAACCAACAATTTTTATTTAAATATTTTTTTTTGATTTAAATTAATTTTAAACTCAAAATAGATACATAATACATATATTATTCCAATGTAAGTCATTGGAGTCATTTTATAATAGAATTATATATATATAATTTTATTGGACTTTTGAACATCTCTTTTACCCACCTTCTAGGAACATTTACAAATTAGAGAAAAATTTAATTTTACCGCTTCTATGAATTAAATTTCAAAATTTTGAAATACATGGTTGTAATCAGGATGAGAAATTTTGTCTAATATGATCAAAATAATATTTATCAATATTTTCTTTTGAATATTATTTACCGTAGTTAAAGTTAAATAGGGTAATTAAAGGTAAAAAATAATATAATAATATAAAATTACCCTAACACATGTCCTAATTATATTAGATAATTCTATTTCTACCAAAATGACCCTTAGGAAAATCATTTGATCCTTTTTAAGCCAATTTTGTTATATTATGATATTTATCGTATTTTATTTAAACAAGAGATAAAAATTTCATATTCAAATTTTAATAACTAAGAAAATTTTAATATGTGGTTATACGTAAGTTAAATTAAACTACATATTTTTATTAGAAATATAATAAATATATCTACATAATGATATTTTTTATAATTTTTAGACATTAAAATAATTAAATTTAATTGTGACACAATGATAATGTAGTAATTGATTTATTAAAGGAAGAATCACATAAATAATTTTGATAATATAAAAAAATATAATTTGAATTAATTAATGACATCCACTAATCTTATAGATAAACTAGACATGTTATCGACAAATTGAAATTTTTTTCAAAGTTATCATGTTGTTTTTATATTTTAAAAAATGAAGATATTTAATTGTAACAAAATTGACCTAAATGATATTTTAAAATAAATACTATTTTATTAAAATATATAAAAGTCATAAAAATATAAGTTTTGGCCAAATAACTTGGATAGTGATATAAATTTCATAAATTATCCACTTTAGGTTCTTTTGGAAATTTATAGTAACTATATTAACCATGTACTGTACAAATACAAGAAGACTTTGTAAGAGTTACACTATTTACCTAAGGGTTAAATCTAAAAGATGTGTTTAATTTTATGAACTAAACATGTCTAAAACCTGTTGGTTAAGATTATTTTGATCCAGCCCCATGTTATCATAGAATTAAATCAATTTTTATCTATTATAAATTTTAAATCATTTTATAATAAATTTATATTTCAATATTTTCCCTAAAGTACCCCTCACTTCTCTTATAAAAGGGAACCTACCTTTTTCTTTAACTTACACCTCTAAAGCCTTTTGGTTGGGCCAACCCCTTCTCCTTCTCCTCCAAACCTCACTCATTTTATCCAAGAGGCCTAACTTTTGGAATAAATCCATTCTAAGGATCCCTTTTCTACAAATCAAAATGAAACACATGAAGAAGAGGTAATTGTTTTATCAACCTATTCTTTGTTATTTTTTTCTTATAATTAATATTTATATGTTGTTTCTATATCAAAATAATTAATCTATTATCATACATACACTGATATTTTATTATAATCATGGTACAACTATATTACTCATTTTAGCCATCTTACGAATAACAATATCACCATGTGTGCATATGTATGACTTACCGTCTCCACGTTGTGGTGTAATTTGTTATTAAACACTACGTTGTTTGGATGGGTATAATTGTGAGTATAATGGATATAAATAATAAATATATAATTATAATTATTCTATATAATTAATATACCATTCAATTTTATACTATTTAACCATCAAGGGAATGATATCATCACTCGTGTGTATGTACAGCCTACCATATCCACGATGTGGTGAGAATCATTATCTAAGTTAACCATTCAAGAATTATTATAAAATTTATATTATGAGTAAAAAGGATAATTATGAACATAATTTAATAATTGATATTTATAAAATATATCCTATGCATAATAATCATGACTTACATAACAAAATAGGAATGGGAAAGAGAAGCAGTTAATACATGAAACAACAGTAATACTAAAATATTATTACCAAAAAGATATAAGATGATAATATATGATATCATAAATATGGATATGGTCCTGGTATAATTTACTAACATTTTTTAACCATTACACAGGAGGCTGACTCACCCTCAACTAAATGAATGTATATGGTAAGGGTTAATTTCACAATATCTTTATTATCCGAGACTGTTTATACATAAGTATCTACTGGGACAACATTATCATCCATGTCCATGTTTCATTAAATATATTTCAAAATATTATTGATGTTTTTTTAAATTCATTTTTACCATTATTTTAATTTTTATAAATCATTTTGATAGGAATATTTCCATCACTTTTCAAAATATGTAATTTATGATCTTTTTGTAAAATTATGGAAAGAATTTTTTTAACTTATGTGGTGAGAGTAGCTATTTTATTCTATTATGGTGGATTTACATTTTTAAGAATCTCATACAAGAATACAAAGTTATTTTCAAATGAATATATTTTCAATGAAAAAGGGACATTTCTCTCAAATAGTTTTAATCAATTTATTAGATTATATTCATCTTTGTCTACATCCTTTATTGCATTTTATTCTTGATTGAGGTTGATTTGTTATGATAAAATCTTCCAAATTATATTGAATTTTTTATGATATGTTTGGCTGTGGATGTTCTATTTTTATACCATTAATGGTTTATGGTTAACATATTAACATTTCATATTCTAGTTTTAATATGAATGTTTATGTCTTGTTTATCCCTTTTCATATGAGGAATGCATTGGACTTAGTAAGTGATGGAAGGGGCTCTCTATAACCTCTGGATACATCAGTAGGTATCATGAGAGAAACTATTGTCTTAGAACAAGGCCTTGATAATATAGTAATCATATTGACATGAGGCCTTGACAGTATGATTATGTTGTCTGGAATTATCCATTTCCTTGTTATGAGATTGGTTATTGATGTTTCATTGATTATTCAACTATTCAAATATCCATGTGAATGTTTAAATGTAATTATTTTATTTATTATTGCCTTATTTTTATAGATAATATTTTGAAAAGTCTTGTGTTTTATTTTTATACATTTCATTAAATGTTTGTGATTATTTATGATATATTCCACTATATTATTTATCCTTACTGAGAATCTAAGATCACACCTTTATTATGTTTCATTTTACCCCAAGATGTTAATAAGTATATTATGATTGACCTGTAGGGATTGTCTATGGAATATGGGGGTTTATGAAGGATACACTGTGTTGTTCTTAAATTCAATATGTAATGTAAAACTTATGTTTGTATCTGGTTTTTCCAAGGAAACTAAATTGATCGGTCCATTGGGATTTTATTTTTTTTGTGATCATGCCAATGTAATGTAATAATGCACCGACTCTTGGAAACTAGGGTTGGGGTGTTACAACCAACACAAATCCAATAACCAAATTGTTGGTATGGTAAACTACTTGGTTTTTATATAAGATTAGACAACCCAAAACATTATCTAAACATAGCCACAAATTATTTCACAATGACCATATATTAACCAAGTAAATTAATTAGTGCAATAAAATATTATTGTTTAGAGTCTCATTGTAATGGTCCTGCAATTAACAAAAGAAATAGAATTGGGATTAATAAAAAATTTCAACAATACAAAATGTGAATAGAAAATAGAAATAATCCATAAACAACACTCCACATACAATCACAGCACCTAACACAGAAATATCTACCCTCTCATGCTAAACACATTGAATTTGAATCGGATGGATACCCAAAGAGGAATGAAAATATGAAATGGTTACTATAGTAGGGATCTATAATCATTCACTTTTACCTAGTGTTCTACATTCATGTATCTCCATTCTCCAAAATATATCTATTGTTGTGAAAATATAATTAATATTTTATACTCTTCAAAATATAACCCTCCAGTTGTACATAAAAATTCTAGCATATATGATGTTCACATCCTGTAATGATTTTAGGATGAAAAAGGTGTGGCAGACATCATGTATACAAATAAAGTCTTCATTAAACTCATGTCATGAAATGATTCAGATCTTGATATTCATTTTTTCAAAAAGAATATGTTTTTAACTCCTTTTTCATATCATTTGTAGGTTATTGAATATTCTACATAACTCCTCAATAAAATATGTCAAAGTAGGAAAACCTGCAGCTATCTAGAAACTTTCACGGTGTGAAAGGAGTCACACCATGAAAGTTCTAATTGTAATAAAAATGGTTTAAATCCTAAAATATCCTCACACATTATATCCATTACACATCCATATGTGGATACTCGTCATGAATTTTCTTTTTCCTACACCAAAACCTTTAAAATGCCTTATTTCTTCAGTTTTGATCCTCGAAAGTGTTCCAGAGGCATCCTTCATTATTGCCATCCATTTTTAAGTGTAAATTTTGGTCGTTTTGGATTATTTGTATCATTTCCCATAAATTTCAGCATCATACCCAATATTAAAAACTCCTTCAAATAAAAAATAACAATTTAATAATTTATATATAAAAAACTTATTCATTTATATATTGAAAATATGGACATGAAATGGATATATCATATAGAAACCTCTATCATCACATCTATGGTAGAGGAACAACGTATAGGTCTAAAATATCATTGGTGAACATGGATAATAGGTTCAAAATATAATAACTTTTAGGATGACTACACATAAATCATTTTTTATCATATTGAATAAAGAGATGTGAAAGAGGATTTGGAAATCCATAGTGGATAAATTCTCTAATATAAGTATTAGATCATATTGAGAATAATGATACATGGGATTTCATACTAAAGATAAAAAATAATAACATTATTAGAAAAAATTGGGTGTTCCATAACAAACTAAATGAAAGAATAGAAGTGAAAAGCTATTAAGAAAGACTGTAGTGAAAAGAGTACTAATATATTGATTGTGCATATTTTGATGTTAGGATCATTCAAGTTTCTAGTATTTATACTATTAGGATATTTCCTTCTATTGACTTAAAATGTTATATAATATTTTCCAAATGTGTTCCAAGTATACTTTATTTAATAGAGAGTTTTAAGAGGAAGTGTACATTGATCAAGATGATAGTTTCATTCTTAGAGATGATGAAGGATATTTTTTCAAGTTAAAAAAGATATATATGGGTTAAAATAAACCTCAATATAATTATATTCTGAGTTAGAAACATTCTTAATGTTTCAAGATTTAAATAAAGAAAGAGTTAATAATAACCTCTAAATACTATAAAGGGATATAACTTATTGTTATTGTTTATGTTGATGATATTATATTTATATAAAATAAATAAATTATGTGTAAGTATTTTTATTTTTAAATGAAGAACATATTTGGGATACCTAATCTTATATAAATAAAGGATTTTTTTGTGCTAAAAATTTTCTCGAAAGGAAGAACATATTTTTTTTCAATAGAAGTACTCTCAAGATCATCAAAAGGATTTTTTTCATAGAGAATGAAAATATAGTTTCTATCCCAATCTTAGTGAGAAGAAAAATTATAAAATATTATAAATGATAGGAATTTGATTCAAGACAATTAAAGATTCTTAATGGTAGTTTTTTATATTTTATATCTTTTACACTGGATATAGTGTATATTTTTATATTTTATGTTAGATATAGAATCCCATTTATGGAGAATAATTTCATTATTATAATTATAATTATCACGTATTTTAGAGGCATAATAAACTATATAATAAAATATGAAAGTAGTTGAAAGAATTATGTATTTAGATATATATTTTTCTATTATGTTGAATATATAGATAATATATGATCAATATCCTGTGGGGTTTTATTTTTAGGTAAAAGGTGTGTATGTTGGTATGTGAATAAATAAATCTCAATGGCCTTAACTAGTATTGATGAAGAATATGTTGTTGTAACTCAAATTAAAACACAATTGATGTTCATAATGACATAATTATAATATATCAAGGTGGATGTGATGTTTCCACTTCTTGTGGTATGTGATACTAATTGTTCCATATATTAATTAATTAATCCATCTCATAATTCTAGATCGAAGCGCATTGATATAAAAAGTCAATTAACCGTGTAGATTTTGAGGAAAATGTGATGATTTTAAAATTTATTCCAAAAAAGAATAAAATAGTTGATCTGTTCACTAAATTTCTTCTAAAGGGATTATTTTAAATATTGAGTTTGGAGATGGAAGTTTATCCTAATTCCTCTCAAGACTAAGTAATATTGTTTTCATCCCCTCTCGCACTTTTTATTTGGACATTTTTTCATAGGGGTATAAAGAAAATATAAATCTCTCTCTAAAATTATTGTTCAATGTTCTTATAATGTTTGAGAAAATTAATGTTGGGTATAACTCAAAGGAATGTGTCTAACATAATGGGGTATAGATCTCTTATTTAGGGGGGAAAAGTATTTATATGAATTTTCTAAAAGAGGTAATTCATCAAGTCATCATGGGGGGATGTGAGTTTTATGAATTTTGAACCATTCTAACATTTATACTGATCATTATTATTATTAATTTCTTATAAATGGTTATATGGAATGGTTTTAGGGAATGGAAGATGTTATGGATTTTATATATATTTGATATCAAGAGTGTCTATAGTTGTGAATTAGTGGATGAAGTCAACTATTTATTGAATGTGTGAAATTATAATCTAATGTTATTTTATACATTGTTTTCTATAATGTCATATTATACCTATTTAATAATTATTCATTACTAAATGTAATGAGTTTGAAAGGGATTTATGTTCCTTGGTTGTCAAAAAAATCAAAGTGAAGATTGTTGAGACCAACAGATGTGTTTAGGGAGATGTTGAGACCTAAAGTCATTGTGACCTTAGGGGATATTTTTGAGACCCAAGTAGGGATTTATAATCTCTAATGTTCAATAAGTATCACTTTAATTGTTTTTTTTAATATGAGGAATGATGTGGAAACTTTGAAGTTTATATGGTTCATGAGTTAGATTATATATTCAATACATAAATCATAGTTAATTCATAACAAATAAATTATATTATGAGAGGAAAATTCTAAATTGATATTTGTATGTTTTTAAATGTTATTAGAATTTATTTGGATGAAATATGGTGGTTTTTTAGTTGAAAAAAAAATTGGATGTGAAAAAATGGGAAAGTCCTTTAGGGCAACCTATAGACATAATAGTGGTTTCTACTAATATATTAGGGTCGTTGTTGAGAGTAAAATAGAAATTTTTTAAATTATATAATGTTTAAAAGTTAATATGGTCTTCTTTATAGGTCACATTGTAGAGATTCAAGTCACACCATGATTCTATGTTTTCAAACATAATGTTCCAGAATAAGAATATGGGTTATGTTGTGTAGATTCAAATCACACCATGATGTAAGGCATGACTGATTTTAAAAAAGTCCTTATATAATGACATATATAATGTTTTCTTATATTTTATATGTGATGTTTCTTAATTTATCAATAATAGAGAGGGGAGTCCCAAGCCATGTTGCGTGGTTTTACTTCGTGATATATAGGCCTATAGAAAAAAAAAGATTAGGGTTTCAAAATAAATATGTTTTCCATTGCAATGATTCATATTTTGATTCATATTATTTTCTCTATTTTGATATGTCACACTATGATGTATTGTACTATGTCATGATAGGAAGATCAAGTGAAATTACAAGTGAATGGTTGATCCATGAAGGAATTTTACACACTGTAAAAGAAATTATTTTTTAGAATAAGTAAGGGAAACAGATTTTTCATGTTTTGATTAGTATTTTTATTCCATTAATTATTCTAGTGTTTATATTATAAAAATATTATGAATGATAATATTAGAATTAAGTTGGTAATATATGAATTTAGTTATTTTTTTAAATATTCAAATTTATTATCCAAATTCTAAGAGGGAAAATGTTACTATTTTGAAATGTTAAATAATGTAGGTATATTGTATGGATGATGTTGTAAGATGAATATAAGAGTGAAGGATAAATGAATAAGGGAATAATTTCATTGTGAAATTATATTAATAATAAAAAAGATAAAATATTTTTTGCTGTTGAAGTTAATGAAAAGTAGGAGGAAAATGACAAAGAAGAACAAGCACTACAATAACACGATGGAAGTCTTGTCATGTCAAAGACTCTCTTATCATTAAAAATAGATTTTATATCTTTAATTAGTTATGAATAACTTTATACAACTAGTATACATATTTTTTAATGTGATTAGTGGATAAAATGTAACACCCCAAGATTTCATAGTGTGTTATTTCTTCAAAATAATTCAATAACTTGCACTACACACAACACCGAGTTCAATCACACCATGACTTACCAAAGGAAAAAGCCATTCAAAAGAGGTTAATAATATTATTGACTAAATTTTAAACTTTATATAATCCTTATAATTTTAGATTCCATATTATGAGTTTCTTAGATATAATGCAAGAACAAATTCATTTTCAGTATTGCACTTTTATCAAATTTTAATAGTGAACCATTTTTAAATACTATATTTTAAACTTTTTGACTAAATGGGGACATCAAAAATTTAAAATGAAACATCCCAAGCTTCTACGGTACGTTTCCCTTCGAATAATGCGATAGCGTGTGTTGTACGCAACCTCGAGTTCTAACACACACCACAACTAATAAAACTAGCCGTTGTGAATAGTAATACCTACTTTTTGAAATCATAAATATTCTATATTTCAAAATGGACTTCATTTTTGGATTCGGAATATCAAAATTAGCCTAGGGTGAAATTTTGGTACATTTCGGATAACTTTCATATTTTGATGAATAGTGAAAATTACTAAATTTTAATTAAAAACAACTTTTTTAATCAAAATAATTAATAGTGATAAATTATGAATTGGAGTGGTTTTAAAGTATATTTAGAATATATTTTTACATTTTAATATAATTTTGGTCATTGGACATAATTTTACAATTAAACCGAACATAAACAAGTGTCAATCTTTTGATAGTTATTATCTCTTAAAAACACGCTTTTTGTTTTGACAGCGGGAATTAATTTTAAATTAATTTCTGCCACTTCTGTGTTTTGAATTTGGGAAAATGGATTCCATATTTGGAATCAGGATGTTCAAATTGTGTATATAGGTAACTTTTATTTTTAGACATTTTGAATAGTTACTGTGGTAAATATTTTATTTACCATGGTTAAAGGGGTAAATCCGGTAAATAAGGGTTAAAAAAATAATATTATAATAATACAAAATTACCCTAAAACGTGTCATAACCTTATTGGTGGACACATACCCGACCATGGGCATCCTTGGGTCAATTTGGGGACCCCTTGGAGCCACTTGTATGTGGTAGGGACACATTATATTAATAAAGTTAAAATAAAAATAAAAATGGCATAAGCTTACATCTTTTAGAAGAACAATTTTTACATAGGGTTATACATGTTGGATTTTCGATTATAAATATTCATTAGAAAGATAAAAAGATTTACTACATAATGATATTTTATTTATAATTTTTAGACATTAAATAATTTATTTTATTTATGACACAATTATGATGCAGTAATTACTATAATAGTGAAAAATTAAAATAATTGATTTTATAAATACCCAAATAAATATAATATGAACCTTTTAATGAATTAAACTAATTTTCTAGGATAATATGATATATTAGGATTGATTTAATTGACTTTGTTCGAAGTAATCAATCTGTTATGAGTTTCACAAAAATCAACTATTGAATAGTGTCAAAATTGACATAAAAGAGTTCTTAAAACAAATATTATATTATTAATTGATATTAAATTCCTAAAAATCTAAGGTTCGGCCAAAAGACTTATATTATGATAGGTTAATCATTAATGTACCACTTGGGGGTCGCTTGGATGTATATAGTAAGTTTATTAACCATAATATATAAAAATACAAAGAGACATTGTAAAAGTGAAACTAATTAACTTAGAGTTAATACTTAAAGATAAGGTTAATATAAGTACCCAAACCTGTCTAAATTCTATTGGATGAGTTGTTTTCGACCTATCCCCACCTCATCCTTTGAATAGTCAACTTTGGAGCCTTTAGAAACCGAATATGAATTTATTATAAATTAATATTTCTAGCTTTTCCAAAGGTGCCCCTCACCCCTCTTATAAAAAGGGCACTCCTCCTTCTCATTTCTTCACACCTCTAAAGCCTTTTGGTTCGGCCAAACTCTGCCCAAATACTCTCCCAACATCCCTCAATACAACCTAGAGGCCTTAGTTTGATCAGAAAGCCAACCCAAGGAGCCCTTTTGATCAAATCAAAAGGAAGAACCCGAAGAAGAGGTAATGATTTCACCACCCTTTTCTAAGTTCATTTCTTCTTCCACTTCTTCTTCCTTTGTTCTTACCATTCTAAAATAATAACTCCAGTATCTTACATATACTGTGATGTTATTATAAATATGGTACAATCATATTCAGTATTCTATCCACCCTTTGAATAACATGTCACCATACGTGCGTACGTACGGCTTACCGTCTCCACGTCATGGTGTAATTGTTATTCAATATAATATTATTTGGATGGGTATAATAATGATGTGTAACTCATGTAAATAATAAATATAACATGTTAATTATTCTGTATATATGATATACCATCCATTTATATATTATTTTAATATCAAAAGAATGATATTGTCGCTCGTGCGTACGTACGGACTACCGTCTCCACGAACGCGATGAGATTCATTCTCCATCGTAACCATTCAAGTATAATTATCATTTGATGATTTAAAAATGATGTTTAAGGACTGGATATCATTCTGGATATGAATAAGATACAACAAACATGTCTTACGTAACAAAACATATGAAAGAAAACAAGTAAGTTAACACCCGAAACAACGATAATACTAAGATACCAATATTAAAAGATCATATATGATATCATATTAATATATATGATTCTTGTATAATTTAATAACAATTATTTCACCATTATACAGGAGGTTAACCTACCCCAACCAAGGAAAATTACAAGGTAAGGGTTATTTCACAATCTCTTCATTATCCGAGGTTGTTTATATGTAATAATCTACTGGGATCTCTTTATCATCCACATCCATGTTTCTTAAAAATGTATTTCAAAACATTTTTACTATTTACTAAAATATGAGTTAAAGTCATTTATACCCTTTTTGACTTTTATAAGTGGTTTATAAAGGAATCTTTCCGTCATTTTCAAAACAAGGTCCTTTTTAACCTTTTCGACAGAATTGAGGTAAGAATGTTTTTTTTAACTTATACGGCGGGTGCGGTTATTTTACGCCGTTATAAAATTGTCAAAGATTTCCTTACAAGCTTACAAGAATATTTTCAAGAAAATGTTTTATTTTATATGGCTCTTAAATGATTTCAAAAATAGAAAGAGATATTTCTCTATAAAGTGTTTTGATTTCATCTATGTCAACATCCTTTAATGGATTTTACGCTTATTTGAAGTTGATTTATTATAATACAAAACTTCTATATTGTATTGAAGGTTTTGTGATATTTTTGACTGTGGATGTGATATTTTATACCATTCATAGTTTATGGTGAAACTATTGACATTTCGTATGCTAGTTTTAATCCGAATGTTTATGTTATATTTCAAACTTTTCTTCAGATGAATGTGCTAAACAAGTATGTTCCGGGTTGGGGACCGGTAAAAGTAAGCCCTCCAGGTTGGGGACTGGTAAAAGTAAGCCCTCCAGGTTGGGGACTGGTTAAAGTAAGCCCTCCAGGTTAGGGACTGGTAAAAGTATGCCCTCCGGGTTGGTGTCCGGTTATTAGAGGCACTCCGGGTTGGTGTCCGGTTATTAGAGGCACTCCGGGTTGGTGTCCGGTTATTAGAGGCACTCCGGGTTGGGTTCCGGTTAGAAGTAACCCCTAGGTCTTGGGATGAGGCCTAGACAATGAAATTAATGTTTGACATTATGCATTCCAACATTATGAAAGTGGTTATTGATTTTTGCATGCGATTATTCGATTAGTAGAATATCCATGTGAATAAGTAAATGGCACTATTTCATTTTACTTTTGCCATACTATGTTGAAGTTCAAGTTTAAAAGGCTTTTGTTTTAGTAATTCATTGCCTTAAATGTTTACGCTTATTTTGAATGTTCCGCTATATTGTTATCCTTACTGGGCATTTGAGCTCACCCCTTTTCTATGTTTTATTTTTCCCAGGTAGTGAAGAAGTAAATTATGATTGACTTGCAGGGATATTATGAGGGGTTAATAGTGTGGATATGAAGACTTTGTTGTTGTTGTAGCTTTTCACTTTGAAATGTAATGTAAAACTTTATGTTTATATCTAGTGTTTCCAAGGCTACTAAACTAATCGGTCTTTCGAGATTTGATCTTTCTTGTGATCATGCCAATGTTACGAAGTAATGCACCGACTCTGGGTAGCTGGGGTCGGGGCGTTACAGTTGGTATCAGAGGAAGTTTAGTACAAACCATGGAATCTAGATTTAGATAAACTCTGATTAGAGCACGTAGAACTAAGATGAACTTTGAGGATTAGTGTAGAAGAACTTCCTAGAATTTTCGTATTGTAGAGATTTTGTGAGTTTTCCAAGCAATACATCCCTGTCTGGATACGAGCAGGTAGAGGCGGCTCTGGCACAGATGTACCTAGGGGTAAAACCCGAAAACACCGCTTTGAGCTAGACTCGAACGGGAACTGGTGCACGACAACGGGCCTTGCTGCACTCTTGGTTACGACACTCCCGGGGGATATGCTTTGGATAATTCTCATTTTCTTTACAAACCATTATGAAGGGTTTATGAGTATATACTTCCTCAAAGAAAACATTTTTATGATTATGGATTATATCCATAAAAAGTTCAATTTATGTTAAGTGTTTTATAAGTATGGGATTATGTATTTTGACTCATAAACTAATCTAGTTTATGACATTGTTTAGAAATGGTGCCCAGTAGAAGGAATGATAACTCCAGAAATGCACATGATTCAAAGAGAAGGAAGGATCATATCTCTCATGGTCTTAAGCTAGAATTTATAAGAGAAATAGTCTCCCATGTATTATCATCATATGAAGAAATAATATCATGTGTTGATAAGATAAGTAAAGAGTTTACTGAGTCCTATGGCTTTGAAGGGAATCAAGAGATGAAAAGGATGGAAGAGAGAAAGATGGATAAAGGGAAAAGGGAAAAGAGGAATTTTCCCATATGTAGTAACTGTGGAAAGAAACACCCTGGAACTTTCCTGAAAGGAATGGGAGTTTGTTATAAGTGTGGAGGAAAAGGGCACAAAGTACATGACTGCAAGGGTAAGAAAATGGTTTCAAATGTACAATGCTTCATTTGCAAGGAGTTTGGACACTACACGAACCTATGTCCCAGTCATCAGACTATGCCGAAAATGATGCTATTGGATAATAATCAAGTTATGATACTACCACAGATGAAGAGGAATGATTAGAGTTCTTATGTTGATTATGTCAATTGAGTGTTGTATCAACAATGTGCTTGTTATAATAATTATGGAGTATATAAGGATTGTACTGCAGTACTATTTCATTAAGGACTTGAGTTTGTGTGGAACAAAGAAAAGTGACTCAATAGAAGGTTAAATTTTTGGAAAATATTTGGTTGAGAGAAAGATAAACCATAATATGGTTCTAATACCGAAGTAGTGATTTTAGAATAATACATGATTGATTTGGATAAATTATATTGGATATTCTTGACTACCTTGAAGCTGATTAATGATTTGTATATTCCATCATTGTGGGGTTTAAAACATTTTTGGATTGATGAAGTATATCCAACATTCTATATGGAATAAGGGAGCATGAATGTAATCAATAAGGATTATGGTAAATCAGGATGTTTCAGTGTTTTAAAAGAATACATGATGAAGGTATTAATATTCTATTATAGGGTAAAAAGGATCTACATTATGTTTACCTTCCTTATAAATGTTGGACTGTGAGTTTGGAAAGAAGTATTTTGGATAAATTCTAAGTTTGATATTAATTTTGGACTACCATAAAAGGACAACCCGGAGGTCGGGCGGCAACCCGTCGCGTCCGGCAAAGCTGCGAGACTTGAACCCGCAACCGAAGGGCGACAAGGGTGTATCACCTACCACTGGCCCACGAGATGTCCTGGATTAAATAATTTAGTTTTTATTAAAAGATCTTGTAGATGAATTATAAATTCGATTATTTTGGAACCCTATACGAATAGTGTAAATAGAATTTTTTTACGTTCTATTATGTTTTAGAGTGAAAGATGAGTTTGTGGTAGAAATTTATTAATGGATAAAACTCTAAAGTATGTATACCTCCTTATGTTCTTAGCCAATCTCATAAATAAATTCCACAACATTAAGAAAAGGAACTTAGAACAAAAATGTTGCCCTAGATGGTACCTTAAATCATCACTAATTTATGGCTTTGGGATTGTTGGCCTTTTCATAGCCATGTTCTCTACCACTCTCCATCATAAAATTGATGGTTAGATTTCTCCTCCATATCCATATTTTCCTACATGGATCCCTAGTATGTGTTATTTTCGGTAATCTTCATACTTTCCACTCTTTAGTTTAAATAGAGGCCTCATTAATTCATTTTTCGATGTGGGATTTCAACTAGGATATTTTGAAACGTCAAAAATGTGTTATCCTAATACCCTATGTTTTGTTGAACCGATGGTATTTCAATTCATCATAGATTAATGAATTTAAGGAACTCAATTTTATACTTGTTTGTGATTGATGACCTCAATCACTACCTATAAATATTTACGTTTTTCCTCCGATTATATGTCTCTCCAATTTCCACCAATGTTCTCCTAATCGAGATCATAATTTGGTGGTGACCCTTTGATTTCTCTTTTCCTCATATTAAGACTAAATTTTAGTAACCCAATTTCCGATGTGGGTTTTCCCACAAATATATTTTCTACTTTCAACCTTTTATTTTCGAAGAACAATTTCAAATTGCGAGGACGCAATTTATTGAAGGAGGGGAGAATGTAACACCCCAAGATTTCATAGTGTGTTATTTCTTCAAAATAATTCAATAACTTGCACTACACGCAACACCGAGTTCAATCACACCATGACTTACCAAAGGAAAAAGCCATTCAAAAGAGGTTAATAATATTATTGACTAAATTTTAAACTTTATATAATCCTTATAATTTTAGATTCCATATTATGAGTTTCTTAGATATAATGCAAGAACAAATTCATTTTCAGTATTGCACTTTTATCAAATTTTAATAGTGAACCATTTTTAAATACTATATTTTAAACTTTTTGACTAAATGGGGACATCAAAAATTTAAAATGAAACATCCCAAGCTTCTACGGTACGTTTCCCTTCGAATAATGCGATAGCGTGTGTTGTACGCAACCTCGAGTTCTAACACACACCACAACTAATAAAACTAGCCGTTGTGAATAGTAATACCTACTTTTTGAAATCATAAATATTCTATATTTCAAAATGGACTTCATTTTTGGATTCGGAATATCAAAATTAGCCTAGGGTGAAATTTTGGTACATTTCGGATAACTTTCATATTTTGATGAATAGTGAAAATTACTAAATTTTAATTAAAAACAACTTTTTTAATCAAAATAATTAATAGTGATAAATTATGAATTGGAGTGGTTTTAAAGTATATTTAGAATATATTTTTACATTTTAATATAATTTTGGTCATTGGACATAATTTTACAATTAAACCGAACATAAACAAGTGTCAATCTTTTGATAGTTATTATCTCTTAAAAACACGCTTTTTGTTTTGACAGCGGGAATTAATTTTAAATTAATTTCTGCCACTTCTGTGTTTTGAATTTGGGAAAATGGATTCCATATTTGGAATCAGGATGTTCAAATTGTGTATATAGGTAACTTTTATTTTTAGACATTTTGAATAGTTACTGTGGTAAATATTTTATTTACCATGGTTAAAGGGGTAAATCCGGTAAATAAGGGTTAAAAACATAATATTATAATAATACAAAATTACCCTAAAACGTGTCATAACCTTATTGGTGGACACATACCCGACCATGGGCATCCTTGGGTCAATTTGGGGACCCCTTGGAGCCACTTGTATGTGGTAGGGACACATTATATTAATAAAGTTAAAATAAAAATAAAAATGGCATAAGCTTACATCTTTTAGAAGAACAATTTTTACATAGGGTTATACATGTTGGATTTTCGATTATAAATATTCATTAGAAATATAAAAAGATTTACTACATAATGATATTTTATTTATAATTTTTAGACATTAAATAATTTATTTTATTTATGACACAATGATGATGCAGTAATTACTATAATAGTGAAAAATTAAAATAATTGATATTATAAATACCCAAATAAATATAATATGAACCTTTTAATGAATTAAACTAATTTTCTAGGATAATATGATATATTAGGATTGATTTAACTGACTTTTTTCGAAGTAATCAATCTGTTATGAGTTTCACAAAAATCAACTATTGAATAGTGTCAAAATTGACATAAAAGAGTTCTTAAAACAAATATTATATTATTAATTGATATTAAATTCCTAAAAATCTAAGGTTCGGCCAAAAGACTTATATTATGATAGGTTAATCATTAATGTACCACTTGGGGGTCGCTTGGATGTATATAGTAAGTTTATTAACCATAATATATAAAAATACAAAGAGACATTGTAAAAGTGAAACTAATTAACTTAGAGTTAATACTTAAAGATAAGGTTAATATAAGTACCCAAACCTGTCTAAATTCTATTGGATGAGTTGTTTTCGACCTATCCCCACCTCATCCTTTGAATAGTCAACTTTGGAGCCTTTAGAAACCGAATATAAATTTATTATAAATTAATATTTCTAGCTTTTCCAAAGGTGCCCCTCACCCCTCTTATAAAAAGGGCACTCCTCCTTCTCATTTCTTCACACCTCTAAAGCCTTTTGGTTCGGCCAAACTCTGCCCAAATACTCTCCCAACATCCCTCACTACAACCTAGAGGCCTTAGTTTGATCAGAAAGCCAACCTAAGGAGCCCTTTTGATCAAATCAAAAGGAAGAACCCGAAGAAGAGGTAATGATTTCACCACCCTTTTCTAAGTTCATTTCTTCTTCCACTTCTTCTTCCTTTGTTCTTACCATTCTAAAATAATAACTCCAGTATCTTACATATACTGTGATGTTATTATAAATATGGTACAATCATATTCAGTATTCTATCCACCCTTTGAATAACATGTCACCATACGTGCGTACGTACGGCTTACCCTCTCCACGTCATGGTGTAATTGTTATTCAATATAATATTATTTGGATGGGTATAATAATGATGTGTAACTCATGTAAATAATAAATATAACATGTTAATTATTCTGTATATATGATATACCATCCATTTATATATTATTTTAATATCAAAAGAATGATATTGTCGCTCGTGCGTACGTACGGACTACCGTCTCCACGAACGCGATGAGATTCATTCTCCATCGTAACCATTCAAGTATAATTATCATTTGATGATTTAAAAATGATTTTTAAGGACTGGATATCATTCTGGATATGAATAAGATACAACAAACATGTCTTACGTAACAAAACATATGAAAGAAAACAAGTAAGTTAACACCCGAAACAACGATAATACTAAGATACCAATATTAAAAGATCATATATGATATCATATTAATATATATGATTCTTGTATAATTTAATAACAATTATTTCACCATTATACAGGAGGTTAACCTACCCCAACCAAGGAAAAGTACAAGGTAAGGGTTATTTCACAATCTCTTCATTATCCGAGGTTGTTTATATGTAATAATCTACTGGGATCTCTTTATCATCCACATCCATGTTTCTTAAAAATGTATTTCAAAACATTTTTACTATTTACTAAAATATGAGTTAAAGTCATTTATACCCTTTTTGACTTTTATAAGTGGTTTATAAAGGAATCTTTCCGTCATTTTCAAAACAAGGTCCTTTTTAACCTTTTCGACAGAATTGAGGTAAGAATGTTTTTTTTAACTTATACGGCGGGTGCGGTTATTTTACGCCGTTATAAAATTGTCAAAGATTTCCTTACAAGCTTACAAGAATATTTTCAAGAAAATGTTTTATTTTATATGGCTCTTAAATGATTTCAAAAATAGAAAGAGATATTTCTCTATAAAGTGTTTTGATTTCATCTATGTCAACATCCTTTAATGGATTTTACGCTTATTTGAAGTTGATTTATTATAATACAAAACTTCTATATTGTATTGAAGGTTTTGTGATATTTTTGACTGTGGATGTGATATTTTATACCATTCATAGTTTATGGTGAAACTATTGACATTTCGTATGCTAGTTTTAATCCGAATGTTTATGTTATATTTCAAACTTTTCTTCAGATGAATGTGCTAAACAAGTATGTTCCGGGTTGGGGACCGGTAAAAGTAAGCCCTCCAGGTTGGGGACTGGTAAAAGTAAGCCCTCCAGGTTGGGGACTGGTTAAAGTAAGCCCTCCAGGTTAGGGACTGGTAAAAGTATGCCCTCCGGGTTGGTGTTCGGTTATTAGAGGCACTCCGGGTTGGTGTCCGGTTATTAGAGGCACTCCGGGTTGGTGTCCGGTTATTAGAGGCACTCCGGGTTGGGTTCCGGTTAGAAGTAACCCCTAGGTCTTGGGATGAGGCCTAGACAATGAAATTAATGTTTGACATTATGCATTCCAACATTATGAAAGTGGTTATTGATTTTTGCATGCGATTATTCGATTAGTAGAATATCCATGTGAATAAGTAAATGGCACTATTTCATTTTACTTTTGCCATACTATGTTGAAGTTCAAGTTTAAAAGGCTTTTGTTTTAGTAATTCATTGCCTTAAATGTTTACGCTTATTTTGAATGTTCCGCTATATTGTTATCCTTACTGGGCATTTGAGATCACCCCTTTTCTATGTTTTATTTTTCCCAGGTAGTGAAGAAGTAAATTATGATTGACTTGCAGGGATATTATGAGGGGTTAATAGTGTGGATATGAAGACTTTGTTGTTGTTGTAGCTTTTCACTTTGAAATGTAATGTAAAACTTTATGTTTATATCTAGTGTTTCCAATGCTACTAAACTAATCGGTCTTTCGAGATTTGATCTTTCTTGTGATCATGCCAATGTTACGAAGTAATGCACCGACTCTGGGTAGCTGGGGTCGGGGCGTTACATAAAACCTACCCATTTTTAATCCCCAATGATGATACTATGGGAACATATTCTCTCTAGTGATTCTAAATCATACAATGGATTAGTTGCTTATTTAGAGAAGTTAACCTTATAAAATATTTTTGTCATGTTTTTTATGTTCATAAATGTGTGTGAAAATGATAAAGTATTAAAATTATTAGGTAATAAAGGTTTTTATAAAATAAAATTTAAAATTAATTGAATTCATTAATTCACCCCCCACCCCCAACACACACACAAACACACTTAATTCTCACTAATATTGTGGGTCTTTTTTAGTTAACTACCTTTTCCAAATCTCTAATTAATAATGTTGAATTGACATCCCTTGCAAGCTCTTATGAAACTTTTATTATATAATATAAATAAATTCACTAGTGGTCTCAATCCTACGAACCAAAGATAAGGCCTCATCAAAATAAATTCCTTTATCCTGTGAATACCCTTTACACAAAATTACAGACTTATTTCATGTAAATTATCCTCTTTCAAAAGAATTTTTACAAAAAACCACTTATTTATGGTAAAATTATTGTTCACTATATTTAGTACCAACTCCCAATAATCATTCTTCCTAGTTTTATCTAACTTCTCATTCAGATTATTGATCCACTCTTGATTCTTCAAAGCCTATTTAACATATCTTGGTTCAACATGAGAAAATAATGAGTTATATGTTGTTGTCATTAAATGTATTATATTATGAACCACTATTCCATGTTCTACAATAATAATTTATACCTCACTATAAAATATCATGTTTTTATTAGTTGAAAAAAAATTATTATTAATCTCATAAAATAGTTGAATAATCCTATGCAATTAGTTCTTCTAAATTCGTATTATTTTTAGAAACATCACCATGACTCCCAACAAAATGGCTTTATTATATTCACTTTTGGAATATTCTTCTTGATGTGTGATTATATTATTTGAGTGTACCAATAAAATTACATATATAATGTCTATAATATTACCTACCTTTTTATTATATTATTGATATCTACTTCAATTTGGAGGATAACCAAATAAGATACCATCAACTCCTATATTCTTAAACAACCCATGGTTTTCACCTTTAATTTTGATAATATGTGGGATATCATACACATTTAAGTATTTTAATCCTGGTGACTTCTTATAATATATATCATATAGTAAAATATTTGAATTTTATTGATACAAATAATGGTCTTGAGTATGAATGGTTTTCCCAATTTCTTGTCTCTAGAAATAATGAGAAGTATCGTGGAAAATAAACATGGTATGATTCATGTCCACCAAACTCATATTATTCCACTCAAAAGAAATATTCTATTTTAGATTGTATGTTGCACTGATTTATTTATTAATACCATGATTCTCATGTTATACTTAAAATCTTACACTAGTACATCATTACTTGAGGTTTGTTACATGGGAATAACCACCCTCTCATGTAGTTGTAAGGCATCATGTTGTGACACTAATAGGTCACGTTGTGAGTCTTATTCATGAGTCCCAAATGGTATGAGGTTGATTTTATGGGCTTATAGAAATATCATATAACAATTATTCCCCATAATAAGTCCTTTATAGTTATGAAGGAGTTATCAAAATTAAACAATATCATGTATGGAAGTATGGTAGGACCTGAAGAAAATATATGAAGCATGTTTAAAAGGACCCACCACACCTATTAGAATTCAATTATTGGGGTTGATTCAATGAATTTCATTCCATTTTCTATTTTTTAAAAAATAAACTTCAACAAATTTTCTCATTTAATGACTTTATCTCTTCCACGCACACCAAATTACAATCACAAAAAGGTAAAAATATTTTTACAATGTCCACCACTAAAATTGTGTAGCCAAAACCTTAGTATGATCCATAAAAACCTAGGATGACATCATCCACCATAATCATCATATTGGATACAATTATTAGGTTTTATCCATGAACACATGATATATAAAAATATATATTTACTTTTTAATGTTATTCCATATAAAACAATATATAGAATCTATTTTTAAATAAAAAATAGGTCTCCAAAAAATTTATACTTCCATAAAATTATTATTGTGATTTTAATTATTCACCTTCCACTGATTTATTTTTATGAACACTTATCTACATTATCCCATTCATAATAATCTATTCTTCTCTCTATATATTAAATAATCATAAAATATCCCTATTAAATCATATTTTAAACAAAAAGTGTCTTTTCTGGATGTTTAAATTTTAATTTCTAATTGAAGTTCAAACAAAAAAATTACTTAAACTTAACTTCTAATTATTCAACATTTGAAACTATCTAGGAGGACTCTGGTATAAATCTGAGAAGCATAATAGACCTTACTACCTGATAATATAATTCTTTTAACTACAAATAAAACGTATTCTCTCTTTATTGTGGGATAATATTATTTACAATACAATGAATCATTCCATATCAAAATAGTGAATACCTTATGTTTCAAGACTTATCATAATGGTGTGATCCCCCCCATAAATCACACAGCATGTTTATTAATATTTTTCCTTATCAACATAGCATGAATATCTATCAAATCTTAGAGTAAATTTCAATATGTTTTTTATTCATGGATTTTATCATAGTGTAGGAAAATATCTGTATCATAAACCTTTTTATTTTTCTAGTTGTATAATCATTTTTATTGAGGATATTTTAAACAAAAAAATAATAGATTTAGAATCACGATCAAAAATTTGGGACAAATATGGAACCCTTAAGTATCACTCTATATACTAGAGTGGACCCTATTTATAATGGGGAAACCTTAGGTAACCTTTACATATCATAGGAGTGTCCCTTACATATTTCCTTTTTCTCAAATCAACCTTTTCATATTGAAAAGTTATATATATATATATATATTTATTTATTTATATAAATTTTGGAATTATTCCAAAAATCACATAAAAGAACCTTATATATGATCAAAGTTACTCTTATGTATTTAATTATCAAAATTCCATACCACTTATTTTCTACACTAGAGAGACCCTTATGTATGATAAAATTTAATATTACAAATGAATCTTGCTTATTGACTCACAATGTTACCCTTACATATGTTGAGACAAATAACTTCTTCAATGTCATTTTTTTTAAATAAAAATAATCTTCATCTTAATTCTATGTTAACATTGGTTTTTTTATGTTTTATTTGAGTAGATTTAAACTTACAGTTCATATATTCTACTGATCTGAGAGAAACACTTTTGTTCCTGAACATGGTGTGGTCACACTAAAACAATTAATGGAATATTGTGTTGATTCTATGTATGGTATAAATAAAATTTAATATATTGGATGTCTTCATTAGTGTTTGTTATAAATTCAATAATAAATTAAAACAAGTAATCAAGGAAAAAATATATTATATAATGATATATGACATACAATGGAGTAATTTAATTTCTTAATTTTTTAATCATGATTTTTAGTGATTACCATTGTGTTCTCTTTCAATGAGTTTTCATATAGCTTATGGTATTGAGAAGTTTAATGTAAAGTCTCTACGTTTTATTTTTTTAATCACTAATTATAATATTTATGATTGATGAAATTCTAGGTGTTGAATTAGTCACTTTTGAAAGATGATTTTAATGAATTCAATGGCATTGGAATTATTATCGATCATGTTAATTGAAAAGGATCTCTGGGATAGAGTTTTCAATAGCTGACATGCTTATTTAAGTAGTTACTCATGTAGATTTTATACCTTCTGATAATTATTTTGAATAATTTTTAGGTGTAGGAATTGTAACTTCCAATGGTTTTTTATAATAAGTTCCAAGTGTGGTACATGTGCCTTTAGATCAGGTAGTTCAATTAATTTCTATGTTCAGAAATTTTATCCCTTTGGTATTGGTACTACCCATCCATTTTCTTTGTAATAAAAGTTAAGATTTCCCTTTATAGGAACACTTATATCTATTGAATATAATTTTGATATTTTTTAAGTATTTTTCTTTAGAAATCTATTCAACTAATTATATTTTCATAATTTTAACATTTGAATTTTTTATATATCTCAATTATGTTTTTTAAATTATAGTTTCATATTTTTGTTGTGGTTATTTATTTTTTGTTTTACTTGGATATTTTTAATTTTTGTAACATTTTAATAGTTTTTATTCTAGAGTGGTAAAATTATAAGTTGTATTTATAACTTAAATTTACCCCCTTTTGAAGCTGAAATTCCATTATTATATGGAAAAACATTGGATTTTAGTGCCTAATTATACCTTTTTATCTGATGCACTTGGTATTATATCTTTTATGTTTTTTATTAATTTCTAATATATTTGATATCAAGATTATATACACTAATTATTTAGTAGGGGAAATATCATTTTTTATTGTTTTTAGTGATATAATAGTTTACAGTTTAGAGAATCCTTAACTTAATCATTCACCTATATTAGATGAAACAAACATTGAGTATTAAAGAGAATTTGTGAAAATATGTTATAAATTCCAAATTTGAGAAATTTATTATACATGGGAACATAAGATTCCAGATAAACCAGTTCAAAATTTTCTATATGATGATAATACTAGATTTCAACTCAACCTTAATTTTTGAAATAAATTATTATATACTATTTATAGAAATATCTATAGTTAACAGACTTCTAGTAAGAAATATTTTAGGATTTTTAAGAAACATAAATTCAAGAATTTTTAAACTTTCAAATTCATTTAAATAAAGAGATACACATTAAGTTTTTCTTATAAATGTATTTATTTTATTATAGGTAAATCAATTTCTCAAACTCTTCAATTATTCATGATGATTTTTATCGGATTAAAGTCTCTTAGAAAAAATTATTATATGAACAACTTTTTGAATTGATTGTTGATATATTACCAAAATATTGCGTATAATATAAAATGGTTATTGATGAAACTAATCAAATTACAAAGATTATTTTATATTTTTTTTAACTAGAACCCTTCTGCAGTATAAGAATCATTTGAAAAGGGATACTAATAATGAAAATAGAAAGAATGGTGTTTCAATTTCCATAAATACTATAGATTTATCTTTTAGATATAATTATTCCAATTCTAGAAAAAAAATTAGTAATTATAAAAAAATATTTGGATAATAGTTTTCAAATACTTATGGAAGGTTAATTTACATAGATAGTAAAGATGATGTTTAAAAATCCTAATTTCTAAAAGGGTTACTATAAATACAAGAAGGATGTATATAAAATGAATTATTATTTCAACTTATATGTTATGAATGAAATAAAAATTATTTTATTAGTCTCAATTATCCTATGTTGAGAATAATGTATAGAAAATCGTGGATGACTTTAGATAAAGGAAAGAAGGTGTTATATTAAATAGACACATGGATAACTAGTGATTCCTCTTCTACTTCTGATAGTTCATTAAATGATATTGATGATAGCCAAATAATTTTATATTTTTATGATAACAAATTAGGTATAAAAAGTGGTTTCTTGGAAATATGATAGTTTATTCTTTATAATATTTCTATTTAGATTGTATCTATTATTTTCCACCGGATAATTAATATAAGGAAGAAGAATCATAATCTTATGAAAAAATTATAGAATATATAATATATGTTGAGATTTTTATCAAATTATTTATAATATGTATACTAAAACTAAATATGAAGTTTCCAAATAGAAGGATGAGGTTGTAAATGATTAAAATTAAATATTGGAGTTAATATCCAATTTTGGTTAAAAAAAGGACAATACTTTGGTAATTATAAGGCTTATATTTATGAATATTTCTTCTTATAAAACATATAAGAATTAAAAAGATGTGGTTTCCTAAAGTTATATTTGATAACATCATCAAACTGATGAAAGTATAGGTACTAAATATATAATTTTTATTCAAATAATGGATTTATGTGATATCATAAAAATCAGTTGGTACTTTGTACATTTTTCTTTTACTTTTTTAATTTTTACTCTAACATAATGTTTTTTCTGTATATATAATATTTTATATGTAGAAGTTTTTAATTTATCTTTCGTTCAACTAGATTAGATACGTATATTTGTTTGTTTAAATAACTTTTATATAGATATAATTTTTATTTTTATGGATAGATTTAATGGAAGATTATAAATGATTTTAGAATTCGTTTTTGAACCATATTTATTGGAAAATTTTCTTTGATATATCAGAAGATTAATTCTATAACTTTTTTAATCTCTTTTATTCCTATATTATAAAGTCAATGAAAGAACTGTTAATTTATTTACTTTGATAATTACTAAAATTCAATTAAATAAATTACTTTAGTATGATAATTTTTAATATCAATGGTAACTAACTATATTTTTTAGAAATTTGAGGTATATTATTTTAATATATTTCGCATAACTTATTTGGTGGTTCAAAATGCATCCATATGGATAAAGTTACCAAAAATTTCAATGTTATAAGATGATAGGTATTGAAATATTGAATATTTGGACAAATCATTATATAAAGGATTGATTAAACTCAACAATTTTTGAGGACATCGAGATAAGATATTTATGAATCCAAAGAAAGTAATTTTCAAATATCATAAAAATAATTCTCGAATTTCTTTGTTTCTTTTGATTTTTTATTAAATAATTTTAATACTTCAGAATTAAATATTGTTTATTATATTAAAGTTTCTTGATAATTGGATTATTATTGGAAAATTTTAATTTTAATAAAATATCATATCATTATAAAATACTTTGATTATTATTTATTGATGGAATATTTTGAATACTCTGATTTTTTTGATGATTTCTATAAACAATTAATATTGAATAGTTTAAATCAGATTATTATTTTTTATTAACTATTATACTATGTGTTTATTTCTTAAACTATCATGTATTTTTGGTTATCACTTATGGTTTTTTCATTTTCAAAATCATATGGGGGAAAATGTGAGAAAGTTGGATAAATTGAAGAGAAAGTATGGTTTACATTTATTTAAGGGTGATTGTTTTTTACTAATGTTTTTGAAGTTTTTTTAAGTGAGGAATATTGATTTTTATAGATGTAAACTTAGGGGAGTTTTAATAAAAGTTTTACTAAGTATATTATTTTAAATATCATTCTTGGTTACATTTTTCTTACATGTTTTTCGATTATTAAAAATGGTAATATTGTTAGGTTTTTTGAATTCTTTCATAGCATTCTTTTTTAAAATAGTAATAAACATAATTTGAGTTATATATTGACTTTGTGTTTTTTTGGGTTCTATTTCTAATGATTTTAACTTTTGAATCATAATTTACGATGAACTAAATACAACACTTAACTACAAAAACATGGTGAAGTCACACTAAACATTTATAGTGAAATATAGAGCTTCTTTTGTGTCTATTATAATTGAACCTAAAGTTCTAATATTTTAACATTGTAGTTTTTCATGATGAAACCTATAAATCAAAACTAGTATTTATGAAATAGATAAATAACAAATTGATATACGCAATACCATGAAACAATTGTATTCATAATTTTTTTCATTATCTTGTTTCTTTTGAGTACTTTTTTTATATATTTTTCTTATATGTTTATTTATAGCTTATTATAGTGAGGTATTGAATGTAAATTATCTAATTTTTTATTATAGTCATTACATATTATTTTTCTTATCAATGATATTCTTGGTATAGAATATTCTTTCTCTGAATTTGATGTTTTATGAATAGTGGGTGTTATTGATCATGTTGAACAATGTAGAGCTCAATGATATAACTTTTAACTCTTGATGGGTTTTCAATGAAGTTTATAGTGTCGATATTGTCCTCTATATTTTCCAACATTTTATGTTAGATATCTATTTTATATTTCTACTCCTCTAACTCTCATGTCTTCTTTTCCATTTTCAGAATCGTTTCTTATAATAACATTGAAATTTTAGTCAAATAATTCTATAAAGAAGATTTATGATATTGAATATATCATATTTTGACATGTTTCACTATTATGTGCTTTAATATCTTTTTATATTCTGAAAATGAAGCTCACAATAATCCTTCAAATTAAATACATCCAAATTCAGTTCCACTTTTTGATCTAATACATTCTTATGTGACCTTGATATTCTAAATTCCATAGTATAGTCTTCAAAATGGATAAATATAGAATTTAAATGATGCAGAATTTAATGAATTCTAGACTTCCTGAAAAAAATGAAACTATAGATAATTGATCTTCAATAATATTCATTTTGAACAAGCTTCCAATTTTAATTTATCTAAATTATTTTTCTCTTCTTTAACTTCTAATCTAACTGCCATGTTTCCTTTATCATCAAGATTTATGTATGAAATATCAAATAGATTCGAATATTTGATTAATTTATTTTAATCATTATTTTAATTTCTACCATTAACATCTATAAATTTATTTTCCCTGTTTCAGTTACTTTTATAAATTGATCTACATAGGAAAATCTTTCTATAAATATTTCTTAATTATCATAGAACCATTATAAGAGGACTTAGTCCATAAAGATTAATCATATGATGAACTATATATATCAAATGAATAATATGGAGTGGACTTATTTGGTGTAATATAAAGACCCATAAAATTCAAGGAAATGTTTTTCTTAATTTTCTTTGGGATTTTACAAGAACACAGTTTCGGACGGCACCGGATTCCGAGGCCCGGTGTGCCCAGAATTTCTAACCGAAGTTTAGCTCGGGTACGTTCATTGAACGAACGAGCGTGAATTTATAACTTTTGAACCGGTTCTTGGAATCAAATTCTGAGGGCACCGATGGAACCGTATCGCCGGTAATTTCTTAGGAACACCTGTTCTGGAGTTTCTTTTTCACGAGAGTTGATGATAAAAATTTTGGAAGTTTATTTTATAATTATTCTACAATTTTTATTTTTACTCTAAGTGTTTAATCCTTTTGATGGAAGTTGGGTAACCACCCAACCTCCCTTGGGAGGTTATGAGGATTTTGGGGCCCACACGAACCCCACCCATTCATATCCTCTAAACCCCCCTCAACTCACCATTAATGTGGATAACTTAAGTTTATCAAACTTATGGATTTAATGTTGTGATTTTAATGTAAGTTTTTGAAATTAAAACCCTTGAATTTCAAAAGGCTTGTTGTGTTAATAAAATAAGAAAGTAGATTATTTTATTTTTTTGTTAGAGTTTTTTCGTTGAGAGATTTTGGGAAGAACATCTTCTTCTTGACGAAGAACACGAAGGACGAATGATCTCTGACGTGGAACGCCGAGCCCTCGGAGACCGTCTTCCGCGACACCGACTTGTGATGCGACGTCTTCTTCCACGACGTTTTTCTTCCGCGACATCTCTTTTTGCGACGGTTTTCTGCGACGAAATCTCTGTCAACATCTTCAAATCCTCGTTTCGCGATGTCGACGTTCGTCATCTCTTTTATCAAGGTATGGGATTTATTTTATTTAATTAATTTTGTTCATGATTCTAGTTTGTCGATCTTTGTGGATAATCGACTAAATGTTATCATTTAACGAGAGGGGGATGAACCGCACAAACACGGCCAACCCTCCTCTTTATCCTTGTTGATACTTTGTGGATTGGACGGAATGGCGTGGTGCCGTCACACCACGCAGAAATCGCATGACAAGTACTTCGCGGCGTCGTCGCGCCGCGCTGTGAAGTTGAACAAGGACGCGACGCTGTCGCGCCGCGTTGAAGAAAACCGAAGACGTTGTGACCGGAGCGGGGTCACGGCAGAGGGGCGTGTTGCCGTCGTACCGCACCGGACGAATCAAGCTGTGGCCGGTTCTAGGCCGCGGGGGAGCAGGGTGACCGGCGGTCGGTTCCGGGCCACCGGTGTCGGCGATGGAGGAAGCACCGGCCGTCTCCGGTCCTTGTCGGCAGAACCGCCCGGCCGGTGCGGGCCGGCCGGACAAAGGGGAGTCAGGGAAATTATTTCCCCCATCCGGCTATGCAAAACGGCCCCCTTAATTGGGGGGTCGCGGTTTCACCAGGGGGGAAGGCGCACCCCCTTGCCGAAACAGCTCGGCCACTGGCCGAGCCGGCCAGCGCACTGTGCCCCACCGGGCCGGCCGCCAGGCCGGTCCGCCAGGCCGCGCCGCGCCGCGCCCATCCGGGGTGGGTCGACCCGGTTCGGTCCAACCGGGGGGGTCTTGGGCCGGGTCGGTCCGGGCCCGAAACCCCCGTTTTCGGACCGTCTTCGGTCTTTTGCCCATAACATGGGCTACGGACCTCTGATCGATGCACCTTCAGTTGCAATGCAATCCTTGAATTGAGACGGTCGTTTCCATATATCGCACTCAAGGTTTCGGATTACTTTGTGTTCGGCCGGGTTGGTTCGTACACGAAACCAATCGGGCCCTCAGAGCGGAAATGCTCATATCTTGAGCTTCGGACGTCCGATTGACGTGCCGTCGACTTTGTTGGATTCCTCTTAGTGAGAAGGATCTTTTGGCTTACTCCGCCTGAGGTTTGGACGCAGGTGGAGTATGGTCAGGTTGGTTTTTCCTTAAAATCCAACCGGGCCCCTGGGACGAAAAAGCCAATAACTCTCAGACCGGGCGTCCGATTGACGCGCCGTCTGCGACGTTGAGTTCCTGTTGATGATACGGAACTTCTGGATACATCAACTCTGGACTATGTGTTAGTTGATGTATCAGCCTCTCGGCTTGTGGAGCGAACCCTCCCAAACGAGCTTGCTGTGTGCGGGAACCCTAGAGTTGGTTGTGACTGCTACTGTGACTGCGACGACGACTGTGCAGAGATCCTCAGTGGATTCGATGACGACGACTACAGCACTCAGCGATCCTATGTGGATCAGTGCTACTGATCCTGTGTGGGTCTGATCCTGTGTGGGTCAGCGCTCAGTGGTTCTATGTGAGCCAGCGCCTACAGATCCTGTGTGGGTCTGATCCTCTATGTGTCATTGCGGGGGTTAGTACCTATCTATCCTGTGTGGGTCCGACGACTTAGATGGATCAGTGATCATCTCTATCGTCTTTCGAAGAAGTATACCTGTGTGAGCTGAATCTTGTTTACTCTCCTTTGTGGATTGTGTTGTGTTTTCCTGTGTGGATTGTGTTGTGCTTTCCTGTGTGGATTGTGTTGTGCTATCCTGTGTGGATTTATGTTTTTCTTTCCTGTGTGGACTGGGTTGTACTTGAGCTCGGATGTGGGAGCCGAATGAGAATTGATGACTTTGGTATATGTATGGGCATATACATAAGCAGTGTAGGATGTTACTTCGTGATTGTATCCTTCCTTTGTGGTTTATCCTTTATGGATTCTGGGAGACCTTCGGGGTTCTCGGGGTCCCTACTGAGTAGCTTATACTCACCCCTGCACGGGCTATGCCGCACTACATTGTGTTGGTTGCAGACGACAGACAGCGCTGATCGTGGTGGAGGCTTGCAGAGCAGGACGGTACCTGGAGGTGGACCACTGGGCGGGGTGTACTCAGAGCGGACGGATGGACCGAGGAGCTGTGGAGGTTATCTATACTCACCCTTCAGGTGGGACTTGCAGAGGACGTCTCGACGCTGCGGCTTTTCCTTTCAGTTTCTGTTTTTCCTCTTTCAGTTGTACTTTACAGTTGGGCTTGTATTTCTGGCCCCCTTTACTTTTCCGCACTTACTGTTGTACCAGTTTTTACTTAGTGTTTACCTTTTCCTCTTGCTTACTCTATGATGCTTGTTTACTTTATAAAGACAATGCCTTCCCTTTACCGGGATTTACGCCTTGGTGCTAGTCGCCAGCCCCAAGCCTATGGAAGGCGGGCTTGGGGTAGTCACGGTACGGGCCCCGAGGACGGGTCGTGACAAATTGGTATCAGAGGAGTTCGGTTCTACCGCGAACTCTAATCTTTTCTATGTTAAGCAATAGTGTTTAGCGTATTGGGTGTGGTTATCAGTCCATGGAGTCCAGTGTTGGTGTGGCGGCCGACGTATCCGTACACAAGGACCCTAACGTCTGATTTCCGACTTAATGCACGAAAACATTGATTGCATGTGTGTTTTAAGTTTTCTTTGTGATTACTTTGTATCAGCTCACCAGGTATACTGTTCTGACAGTGGCGCACCTGTTTCCTTATCAGGATGGCCCCACGATGGCAGCCAGCTAGGGTTCCAAGAGTCGAGCGTGACGATAGTCCACCGAGCGACGAGGCCTTGGTGCAGGGCCCTTTGTCAGCAGTGGCACCGGCGGTAGCTCTACCCGCCGAGCCACCGATGCTTCTAGCCCCAGCCGCTGACGATGCACGTCGCCTTAGTGCACTGCATGAGTTCCAGTGCCAGCGACCGCCCAGGTTCCGCGGGGAGACAGACCCCCAGGCAGCCGAGGACTGGCTGGATGCAGTTGTACGAGTTTTTCGGTTAGTGAGGACACCATCAGACTTAATGGTGATCCTCGCAGCGAGCCTACTACACGCAGCAGCGGGCCGATGGTGGAGCTTGATGCTCCAGGTACACGATGAGTCATCTCTTCTCTGGACATAATTTGAGAGCCTCTTCCACTCGGAGTTCGTCCCAGCCACCCTCCGTGCGGTGCGCATCCAGGAGCTTCTACAGCTGCGGAAGGGCAGCATGACAGTCGCCCAGTACTCGGCGAGATTTACCGATCTCTCGCGCTACTCTACAGACATGGTACGGGACCCATTCTTCTGGGCCCGGATCTTTGAGCAGAGATTGAGACACGAGATCAGGGCATCGCTAATCTCGCTCAGCATTCCGACTCAGACAGGAGTACTGGAGCGAGCCCTTTTGATCGAGAGCTTTCTTTCTGAGTCTACACCAGCGCCGAGACCCACCGCAGGGCGGCACGTAGAAGAGTCTTCTACAACAGGCAGTCGACGGATGACTCTTGGGTCCAGGTAGACCAGACCCTCAGGCAGACGACCTCAGGACACTGGCTCAGCAGTGCGGAGTACACAGCGCAGAGCCAGTCTTTTGAGAGGCAGGCAGTGCTACTCATGCGGCGGGCAGGGCCACATGGCTCGTGACTGCCCGACCCACCGTGCCGAGGAGTAGCAGACGGTTGACGGACCACCGAGGCAGAGGCAGAGGGTTGACCATGGTGGTCCGCAGGGAGGAGGCGGACGAGGCAGAGGAGCTAGCCGAGCAGCAGGTGGTGGGCGACGCTTTGAGGCTCTACCACCACCACAACCAGGAGGTCCACCCCGACCACAGGGAGCTGGCGGACATAGATAGGCACAGCTCCAGGCAGCAGAGGCCTACGACCACGGCGCGCCCGAGATGATTCGAGGTACTATCTGTGTCTATTCCACCCTTGCTGTAGTTCTTATAGACACAGGAGAGAGTCACTCTTTCATAGTCGCTGCCCTTGTTCGGAGCTCGGAGATTCCGACAGAGCTGTTGGCTCGATCCTTACGGCTAGATACTCCTACGGGAGCAGACTCGACGATTACGCACTAGTGCCGGTAGTGTGAGCTTACTCTAGGAGGCGAGATATTTGGATGGGATCTTCTTGAAGCGGCGTCGAGGCCTTACGACGTCATCATGGGCATGGATTGGTTGTCTACGGTGCATGCACAGATTGACTGTATTAGGCGCAAGGTGCGATGTGTATGCACTGACGGGAGCAGGTTCACCTTCACCGGCAAGAAGGGAGCCTTCGCAGAACAGGATGAACTTCCGCAGAGGAGAGGACAGCCCATCACTCATCAGTTGGCTAGCCTCATCCTAGGAGCAGTTGACGTGCGGAGTCCTGGTTTCCTTGCAGTGGTGGATCAGTACGCGGACGTCTTTCCTGACGACATTCCAGGGCTACCTCCTCACAGAGAGGTAGACTTTTATATTGACATGTACCCCAGTACAACCCCGATATCGACCCCAGCATATCGGATAGCCCCCGCCGAGCTTTGATAGTTGTAGGTACAGTTGGAGGACTTGCAGGGCAAGGGGTTCATTTGACCCAGTGTTTCACCTTGGGCTTCCCCGATTTTGTTCGCCAAGAAGGCAGATGGGAGCTTGCAAATTTGTGTCGACTATCGTCGCCTGAACCAGGTGATAGTGAGGAAAAAGTATCTGCTACCGAGGATTGATGACCTCTTCGATCAGCTCAAGGGAGCACATTGGTTCTCAACGATAGACCTCATGTCAGGCTATCATCAGCTCAGAGTTCGAGATGAGGACGTGCAGAAGACGGCCTTCAGATGTCGGTATGGCCATTATGAGTTCTTGGTTATGCCTTTCGATGTAACTAATACTCCAGCAGTGCTCATGGCCCTCATGAATAGTATCTTTCAGCCATACCTCGATCGATTTGTCGTAGTCTTCATCGACGACATTTTGATTTACTCGACGACTGAGGAGGAGCACGCCTACCACTTACGAGTTGTACTAGACACACTCTAAGAGCACCAGCTTTATGGTAAGCTCTCGAAGTGTTAGTTCTGGATACGCGAGGTCCACTTCTAGGGACACTTCATCTCTGAGGCGGGAGTTGCAGTGGATCCTGCGAAGATCGAGGCAGTGCTAGCTTGAGAGTCACCCAGGAGTGTGACAGAGGTGCGGAGTTTCTTGGGACTACCTGGATACTACCGGAGATTTGTTCCAGACTTCTCCATAGTTGCAGCACCACTATCAGCTTGGAAGAAGAAGGGGAAACCCTTCGTGTGGTCAGACAGATGTCAACAGAGCATCCAGGAGCTGAGATAGAGATTGACCAGTGCACCTATCTTGAGGTTGCCTGAGGAGGGAGTAGGGTAAGTAGTCTACTGCGATGCATCAGGGACCGGACTTGGATGTGTCCTGATGTAGGAGCAGGCAGTGATCTCCTATGGATCACGTCAGTTGAGGCTGCATGAGCAGAACTACACTACCCATGACCTGGAGTTAGCAGCAGTGGTCTTCGCTCTGAATACATGGCGACACTATCTGATGGGCGAGCGCTTTACAGTCTTTTCTGACCATCAGAGTCTCAGATACATCTTCTCTCAGAAGGATCTGAATCTGAGACAGCAGTGATGGCTTGAGTTCCTCCAGTACTATGAATTTGAGATAGTCTATACTCCTGGGAAGGGGAACGTGGTAGCCGATGCTCTCATTAGGAGGACGGGCATTCAACTACTTGAGGAGGCGACAGAGCAACTAGCCTCTTTGTAGATATCCTTCATGGATAGAGATGTAGCTTCCTTCCTTCAGTCTCTCATAGTCACTCCTCCACTACTGCAGCGGTTCAGAGAGGCACAGCGTGGGGACACTGACTGTGAGACGCGGCGTGCACAAATTTCCTCAGGACAGGAACCTGATGGTTTCTCCTTTGGAGAAGAGTACGAAATCCTTTTTAGAGGACGTACCTTGGTACCAGTTTCTTTACGGGAGGAGGTGCTGATAGAGTTTCACACTTCTCCTTTGGCGGTACATCTTGGAGTGGCGAAGATGTACTAGGATCTCAGACGACAGCACTGGTGGCCGGGCATGAAGAAGGTTATGGAAGAGTTCGTTTCTCGATGCCTCACCTGCTAGCAGGTGAAGGCTGAGCACCAGGTACCAGCAGTCTTGGTACAGCCCTTAGAGGTCCCAGAGTGGAAGTGGGATGGGATATATATGGACTTCATGACTGGACTTTCACGCACTTCCAGAGGTTACGACTCCATTTGGGTGATTGTCGACCGACTCACCAAGTCGACTCACTTATTACCCATCATAGAGAAAGGCTCAGTGGAGAGCTTGGGACAACTTTACGTTCAGAAGATTGTACGGTTTCACGGTGTGACATCATCTATCGTCTCCGATCGAGATGCTCGCTTTACTTCCTGGCTTTGGAAGGGGTTGCAGGAGGCATTCGGGACGCAGCTACGTCTGAGCACAGCCTTTCACCCTCAGACGGATGGTCAGACGGAGAGGACCATTCAAACTCTCGAGGACATTCTCCGCGCATGTTTCCTCGTCTTTGGTCGTAGTTGGGAGGACCACCTACCCTTGGTGGAGTTCGCGTACAACAACAGCTACCACTCCACCATCGGGATGGCACCATACGAGGCATTATACGGCCAACCTTGTAGATCTCCTTTGTGCTGGACAGACCCTGGGGAGTCAGCACTTGTGGGACCAGAGATGGTTCAGGCCACGACAGAGAAGGTCCAAGTCATTTATGAGCGGATGAGGATAGCTCAGAGCCGGCAGAAATCTTATGCTGAGAGGAGGCGGAGGCCACTAGAGTTCGAGGATGGCGACCACGTCTTCTTGTGTGTCTCACCTCGACGTGGATTACGAAGATTTGGACGAGGCGGAAAGTTGTCCCCACACTTCATTGGACCATTCCAGGTCCTCAGCAGGATTGGCGAGGTGGCTTATCACCTGGATCTACCACCTTAGTTGCACCGGGTGCACGACGTCTTCCACGTATCTCAGCTGAGGAGATACGTGCACGACCCGGCGCACATCATTGACCATGGGGAGCTAGACATTGATGATAGGGCGACTTTTTTAGAGGTTCTAGTGGAGATCAAGGATCGATAGGAGCGGGTCCTATGAGGATGGTCAATTCCTCTAGTGCGCATTAGATGGCAGCACAAGAACCTCTAGGAGAGCACTTGGGAGCGGGAGGCTCAGATGCATGCTCAGTACCCACATTTGTTTCCCTAGTTTATGATGTATCTTTACGGGGACGTAAAGCCCTGAGGTGTGAGTAATGTAAAGACCCATAAAATTCAAGGAAATGTTTTTCTTAATTTTCTTTGGGATTTTACAAGAATGCAGTTTTAGACGGCACCTGATTCTGAGGACCGGTGTGCCCGGAATTTCTAACCAAAGTTTAGCTCGGGTATGTTTAGTGAACGAATGAGCGTGAATTTATAACTTTTGAACCGGTGCTCGGAATCGAATTCTGAGGGCACCGATGGAACCGTAGCACCGGTAATTGCTTAGAAACACCTGTTCCGGAGTTGCGTTTTCACGAGAGTTCATGATAAAAATTGTGGAAGTTTATTTTATAATTATTCTACAATTTTTATTTTTACTCTAAGTGTTTAATTATTTGGATGGAAGTTAGGTAACCACCCAACCTCCCTTGGGAGGTTATGAGGGTGGTGGGGCCCAGACGAACCCCACCCCTTCATATCCTCTAAACCCCCCTCAACTCACCATTAATGTGGATAAGATAAGTTTATCAAAATTATGGATTTAATGTTGTGAGTTTAATGTAAGTTTTTGAAATTCAAACCCTTGAATTTCAAAAGGCTTGTTGTGTTAATAAAATAAGAAAGGAGTTTATTTTATTTTGTTGTTAGTGTTTTGTCGTTGAGAGATTTCGGGAAGAACATCTTCTTCTTAACGAAGAACACGAAGGAAGAATGATCTCCGACATGGAACTCCGAGCCCTCGGAGACCGTCTTCTGCGACACCAACTCGCGATGTGACGTCTTCTTCCACGACGGTTTTCTTCCGCGACATCTCTTTTCGCGATAGTTTTCCACGACGAAATATCCGTCAACGTCTTCGAATCCTCGTTTCGCGATGCCGACATTCGTCATCTCTTTTATCAAGGTAGGGGATTTATTTTATTTAATTAATTCCGTTCATGATTCTAGTTTGTCGATCTTTGTGGATATTAAACTAAATGGTATCGTTTAACGAGAGGGGGTCGGACCGCACACACACGGCCGACCCTCCTCTTTATCCTTGTTGATACTTTTTGGTTTGGATGGAATGGCATGGTGCCGTCGCACCACGCGGAAATCGCACGGCAAGTACTTCGCGGCCCCGTCGCGCCGAGCCGTGAAGTTGAACAAGGACGCGACGCCGTCGCGCCGCGTCGATGAAAACCGAAGACGCCACGTCCGGAGAGGGGTCGCGGCGGAGGGGCGCGGCGTCGTCGCACCGCGCCGGATGAATCAAGTCGTGGCCGGTTCCGGGCCGCGGCGGAGCAGGGTGACCGGCGGCCGGTTCCGGGCCGCCGGTGTCGTCGATGGAGGAAGGACAGGTCGTCTCCGGTCCTTATCGGCAGAACCGGCCGGCCGGTGCGGGCCGGCTGGACAAAGGGGAGCCGAGGGAATTAATTCCCCCGGCCGGCTATGAAAAACGGCCCCCTTAATTAGGGGGCCGCGGTTTCACCAGGGGGGTAGGCACCCCCCCCTTGCCGAAACGGCTCGGCCACTGGCCAAGCTGGCCAGCGCGCCGGGCGCGCTGTGCCTGGCCGGGCCGGGCCGACCCAGAACCAGGGCGGGTCGACCCGGTTCAGGCCGACCAGGGGGGTCTCGGGCCGGGTCGGTCCGGGCCCGAAACCCCCGTTTTCGAACCATCTTCGGTCTCTTTCCCATAACTTGGGCTACGGATCTCCGATCGACGCACCATCAGTTGTGATGTGATCCTTGAATAAAGACGGTCGTTTCAGTATATCGCACTCAAGGTTTCGGATTACTTTGAGTTCAGCCGGGTTGGTTCGTACACGAAACCAACCGGGCCCTCGGAGTAGAAACGCTCATATCTTGAGTTTCGGACGTCCGATTGACGTGCCGTCGACTTTGTTGAATTACTCTTAGTGAGATGGATCTTTAGGTTTACTCCACCCAAGGTTTGGACGCAGGTGGAGTATGGTCGGGTTGGTTTTGCCTTAAAAACCAACCGGGCCCCTAGGACGAAAAAGTCAATAACTCTTAGACCGGGCGTCCGATTGACGCGTCGTCTGTGACGTTGAGTTCCTATTGATGATACAAGAACTTTTGGATACATCAACTCTGGACTATGTGTCAGTTTATGTATCATCCTCTCGGCTCGTGGAGCGAACCCTCCCAAATGAGCTTGCTGTGTGCGGGAGCCCTAGAGCTGGCTGCGACTGCTACTGTGACTACGACGACGACTGTGCAGAGATCCTTAGTGGATTCGACGATGACGACTACATCACTCAGCGATCCTGTGTGGATCAGTGCTACTGATCCTGTGTGGGTCTGATCCTGTGTGGGTCAGCGCTCAGTGGTTCTGTGTGAGCCAGCGCCTACAGATCTTGTGTGGGTCTCATCCTGTGTGGGTCATTGCGGGGGTTAGTACCTATCGATCCTTTGTGGGTCCGACGACTTAGATGGATCAGTGATCATCTCTATCGTCTTTCGAAAAAGTATACCTGTGTGAGATGAATCCTGTTTACTCTCCTTTGTGAATTTTGTTTTTCTTTCCTGTGTGGATTGTGTTGTGCTTTCCTGTGTGGATTGTGTTGTGCTATCCAGTGTGGATTTACGTTTTTCTTTCCTGTGTGTACTGGGTTGTACTTGAGCTCGGATGTTGGAGCCGAGCGAGAATTGATGACTTAGGTATATGTATGGGCATATACCTAAGCTGTGTCGGATGTTACTTCGTGATTGTATCCTTCCTTTTTGGTTTATCCTTTGTGGATTCTGGGAGACCTTCGGGGGTCTCGGGGTCCCTACTGAGTAGCTTATACTCACCCCTGCACGGGTTATGCCGCACTACGTTGTGTTGGTTGCAGACGATGGAAAGTGCTGATCGTGGTGGAGGCTTGCGGAGTAGGATGGTACCTGGAGGTGGACCACTGGGCGGGGTGTACTCGGAGCGGACGGCTGGACCGAGGAGCTGTGGAGGCTATCTGTACTCACCCTTCAGGTGGGACTTCCAGAGGACGGCTCGACGCGGCGGCTTTTCCTTTCAGTTGCTCTTTTTCCCCTTTCAGTTGTACTTTATAGTTGGGCTTGTATTTCCGGCCCCCTTTACTTTTCCGCACTTACTGTTGTACCAGTTTTTACTTAGTGTTTACCTTTTACGCTTTCTTGCTCTATGGTTCTTGTTTACTTTACAAAGGCAATGCCTTCCCTTTACCGGGATTTACACCTTGGTGCTAGTCGCCAACCCCTGGCCTATGGAAGGCGGGCTTGGGGTAGTCACGGCACGGGCCCCGAGGATGGGCCGTGACATGTAAACTCTTCCTTGGTTTATCTGGTTCACCTTCTTTTTCACCCTTCTACATAGGTAGATTTTAAAGTGATTCAGAAGAATATTGATCAACTTATATTTGTATTAAATTTTTATTTTCAAAGTTGTCTTCAAGGAAACTTAATTTTTTCTTTATTGTATTCTATATATCCTATATAGGATCCCATATATAAAGTAGTGGTTGATAATCTCTATATTTATTCACTTCAAAAGAAAATTTCACCCACTTATCTATTTCCTTATTTTTAATTTATTCTTCCATAAAATACATAACTTATTATTTAGTATAACTAAAAGAATAATTATTTGATTTCTAATCTTCAATATTCTACTAAACATCATTAGATTTTTTTAAAACTCATTATAACACCTCAAGATTTTGTAAATATTTTTTTTAATTAACTTATCTTTTTTATATTTTTTATTTCACGCAACACTGAAGATAGTTTATTTTATATTAAATTACAATGTTTGGATTTAATTATATGAAACATAAAGTTAACAGTGCAACATAGGCAACATAAAATTTAGCTTTTTCTACATAGAACACCAAGTTTAAATTGTGTTATATGCAAAAATTAATTTCCTCAATGGCTTGCGTAACACGCAAGACTGAGGTTTTCCAATAAGTAATATATTTTTAAAATATATATATTTTTTAATATATTAATATATAACTTAGTAGTTTAATTAGTTTTTATGATTAACTAATTTTTGATAATATAAGTTTTACATAATATATTATGAATTCATAGGTTTCCAATTATTTATAAATGAACGTGAAAATCGATTGTTATATTTATGGCCACAAAGGTGTTTTAACCTAATAAATTAATTTAATTTTATTAGTGAGTAATATTAATGTAATATATAGGTATATATTCAATTAAATATTTTTTTATTTATCCAATATATTTTATAGATAAAATATAAGAAGAAACATAATTTTGTGCTTAAAAACATATATTTTTATAAATGTAGTTTTGTTGCCTCTTAATGGGGAACCCATTTAAATTCCAATTTTTGGAACTTTTATAAATTTAATGTGTAAAAATAAAACTTATATTTTTATTCAAAACATAAAAATTAAGTTATGATAATTTTTTGGTATTTTTCTGTACGGTATCATTTTTTAAGGAATAATTGAAAATGCTGGATTTTAGTTCAAAAATTATTTTTCATCTAATTTTTTTATAAGGTTAAATTATTGTTTAAATTTATTTCAATGTTTAATTAGATAATATTTTTATAAATTAATAAAATTTTGGACAATGAGATCAATTTCATATTGAAAATAGATATTAAAACATAACCAACTTTTGAATGTTTTTACATTAAAAACTTATAGTGTCGTCCCATCAGGGAGATTAAATTTAAATTAATTAATCAAATTTTATGATTGGAATTTTGAAAAATTAATTTTATATTTGGAATAAAAATAATTTATAATGTCTAATAAGGTAAACTTATTTTTTACAAATAATATTTTTGAAGGTAATTAAAATTAATTGCATCGCTTAAGGTAAAATTAATATTAACTAAGGACTAAATGTTAGATTTAAGACCTAAAAATACCAATAAATATGAAAAAAAAATTATACATTATTCATCCATGAACCTTCCATTATTGAGTTTGGTTGGTTTGTTTTTACTTTTTTAGGTAAAAATGTGGGTACACCTAACATGTTTTCAAAAATGCCAAGTGTATCATTTCCCTTTCTGATAAAACACTACCTCCTATAACTTCTATTCACACATCTAAAACCACTTTTTTGGTCAAATATCTTCCTAATAGACTTCCAAAAATCCTTCCCTTACTCCTATAATCCTTCCCTCGGGTAGAAGGAAATCCAAGTAATCATTTTGGTATAAACCAAAAGGTGTTACCTGATTAAGCGGTAACATCTTCTCTGAAGCTCCTTTCTTTTATTTTATTTCTCCACCCCATCCACACTCTTTATTACATGTTGGTATGACAACAACAGTATCAAAAATATACTAGTATGTTTTTATGATCATGGTTCTACCTAAACATGCACAAACCTCCATCTAATGGATAACGAACATAATATTTATATGTACAACGAACTTTCGCCTCACAAAATAATGACTGTTCGATTTTTTATACCACCTCTCATGATAGAAATTATGATAGACACACTTTATATATATATATATATATATTATTTTTTATTTATTAAATCTTATATATTCCTTTTAAAAAACATATCTTTTTTTACTTTCTATTTGGTGTAAATATGGTAATTTCATTTGAGGAAGTGTGGACTATTGGGCCCTCAAAGAGATATGATTCATTCAATCACTACATAGAATTTATTAAGGATGGGTTTAGTTAAAATATATGATATATATATATAACATTATAATTATACATTAATGATATTATATACATATATAAATATAATTCTTTTTCATTCTTTATTTCAATATGACCATAAAAATAGAAACAATATTCTTGTGTTTGTATGAATTACCATCTCCATGAATAGTGTATTGCATTTCATACATCAATATTATAAAGATTATTATAATACACATATAATAAATTTATATGATATTTATATCAGGGTTTACATTCTGGAATCATGATATAATTATATGGACTAACAATGTAACAAATTAAGACACGTGCGAAGAAGATAGCGAATATTATCCGAAGTAAAACCTTAACATAAGATTATTAAAAGTGTGTTATATAAGGATGTAATAAAAACTTATATGGTATTAGATAAAATAATATGGTTCTATAAAAGTTTTATAATAAATTTATATTATTTATACATTTTTTTGAACAAGTATGATCAGAGTCAATACAAAATTTAAGGGGATTTCATCTCACTTTTTATTTCTGTGAGATACATGTTGTGTTCACCACTCTTTAATTTTGTGTGGTATATGTACTACCCATGATTTTATTAGATGTATATTATATGTAAATTTTTGGATATTCACATATCAATTTTATGATCTTTCTTTCATGGTGTTTAAATTTCAGTAGTTACCAAATCGGTTGAATAGTTTTCTCTCCATTTTTCTTCATTGAGACTCAAGTTTGGTTTTGCACATAAATTCTCCTTATAGATATATAGAATTCCATTTTAAATTTTATATCATGAATTTAATTATTTTCATGATATTTATCTATCTTGAAATTTCTTTTTCTTACTTTGAGAGTATGATCCCAAGTTACCAAGTTAGAAGAGATTATTAAGAAAATCTCATCGTTTTTTAATATATTCTATGATTATGATTACTTTGAGGAAATATTATGATCCATATCCCAAAAAATTATAAACATTATTATACTATAGTTATTAATGATTTATTCATATATTGGTACCATTTCTTCCACTTTTGGGTGTATAAGATTATTAAGAAAGTGTATTTCAGAAATCCTGACATTATCATCTCTTCAGTCAAAAATATTTATTTCTTTAAAACCAAGTTTTCCAAAAATATGGTATCCAAGAATATTACTCTATTCTCCTATGATCATTGAAACACATTTTTACCCTTTTTTCCGTTTTCTAATGTTTTCAAAGTAATCTTCTTATCACTTTTTTAATGAGTCGTTTTTCTAACGTTTTTATCATGCAAAAGGAATGTTTTTTACCTTGTAAGACATGTATGGATTTATCTTCCATCAATCCTTTTAAGATTTAATTTTATTTTTAAAATTTAGTATTTAAAAAAATATTTTTAAAATATATTTTCAATGAAATGGGTTTGGAAAAAATTTCAATATTATTTTATAAATATTCATGGAAAATTATTTAAAAATTATTTTTAAGATTCTATTATATTTTTCCATGAAAAACAGATTTAAAAATGAATTCCAGAGTAATTTATAAGTATGAAAATTATTTTCAAATAAATGGTTTTCTAAACGTTTTCAAGATCCTTTTATAAGTTATCATAAAAATTATTTTTAAAATGTTTTCAATATTATTTTATATGGTTTCTAAGAAAAAGGTTCTCAAAATGTTTTCAAGATTATTTTATAATTTTTTAAGGAAAACAGTTTCCAAAATGTTTTCAAGCCTTCTTTATATGTTTTAAAATTATTTTCAATTGAAATGGTTTCAAAAATGTTTTATGATTCTACGAAATTTTTTCAAAAAATACAGGTTATTTTCCTAAAGAAATTTTTTCAAAATATCCTTCAAAGTTATTTTCCTTTTAAGATGACAACTGTTGATGTTACTCATGATCTTCTAGAAAATAATACAGAGGTTCCATTCATATTATTTCTTTAATGGTTTATGTTTTTATGGAATCATTATTATTACACTCATTTCACTTTCAAGGGTTGTATGGTTTTGAAAAACACTTCTTTTCACAGGTTATGCTTATGAATAAATGATAATGAAACATGTATTTTTCATAGGTTATGATTTGATTACACGTTTATGATAACCATTTCATTTCATGTCTTATGATATGATTGTTTATGAATTTTTTCCCCATGTATATATGATTTCACTATGATATGGGTGGAACCTATACCTCCATCCAACGCATTGGTTAAAGATTTATATCTTATGAGATAGACATGGATTGAACAAGAAATGAACTCAGTTCAGTATAACATTCTAGAAAAGGGAAATGAAATCAGTTCAATAATATAGGGCTAGAACGAGGGTTGAACTCTGTTAAGTAGTACAGGGTTGGAATGGGCAGTAAAGAAGGTTCATTAAAGGATTGTTTCCACTAATATGTCCTTGGATGAAATTCCTTAACTAATGTGGAAATTAATATATATAATGATGTGTCTACCACAATTCTATGTTTTATTCAAATGTTATGATATCATGGCTTATGTTCTTTATTACCTTATGATTTATTTCCTATGAAATTCCAAGATTTATTGCATGATTCATGTATATGATCTTTGATATGAAGGGTATGATCCTCTATTTTCATTATCTTGTTCCCATTCCCTTCTAATCATGTTTATGCTTACACATCTCACTTATTTACCCTTATTAAGAATTTGAGCTCACCATTTTTTATACTTCCTTACCCCAAGAAAATTAAGTAGTGTATTATTTCTTATGTGTCTAAGAAGGGTGATAGTCAAAAATAACATAGAGGGAGATGATATAGCTCATTTATGTTTTGTCTTTATGTTTCCATGTTTCCAAAGGCACTAGAAAAATGTGTTCGATGGGTGTCTGTTTTCCTAGTGTTTTAAGTATTCCATAAATATTATGTAATGTTAATGTTTTAAAAGTTAGGGTCTCTATAGTTGGTATTAGAGAAAATGTTTGGTTATATATTGGAATCTAGGATGAGAAAGTCTTAGTGATAACCCTAAGGACATGTCTAGGGATAAATCAAAGGATAAGGATAAGTATAGGAAAATATCTAGGAATTTTGGAAAATTATAGATTGAGTGGTTTCCTAGTAATACATTCCTTTCTAGATACTGAAACTCTTTTGTGGCTCTGGCAGAAATGTCCCTAGGGGAAACAACTCTCACAAGATGTTTCAGGATTGACTCGGGGTAATCTTGTACACAATAATGGGCCTTGCTGCACACCCGATTTGACACTCACATGGGATATTCTTTGTGAATTAACAAACTCTTCAAGAACCACAATTTAGGATTTAAATATAATTTGGCTATGAATAACCTAGGATAAATCTAGGGGTTCAGGATTTAGACATCCTATAATTAATTCTTTTCATGACTACTTGATTTTTTTCTATAATATGTAAGAATCAAAATATGATTCAGTTTTTATTCAATAGAGGGAATTGGAAGGAACTATATTAACATTTAATGTGATAGATGATTTTTTAATGATCATACAAGTGGGATGATCAATGGAGTGAGAGACGATGTGATCATACCTTAATCAGTTCTCACAGAACATGATTAACAAAGTGTACCTTAACTAACTCTCTGACTCACCAAGGAAGATAAAGAAGGAGTTTGTTGAGAGTTAGGGTAATGGATACCATGTATTAAAGAATATTTGGTTTCCTTTATGTCATTAATGTGGAAATAATCACATAATTTAATTCCATAAAGGAACAAGAATATGTTTTTACTGTGGAAAATAAGGGCACGAAGAAAGTTACTACAGGGGGAAATAAAGAGTTTAGTTAACAAAATGGATGACAATATTGGCGTCCCTAAGGTATCATCTAAGGTTACATGTTTTAATTGTGTAATAAATGGTTATTCTGAAACTCAATGTTCCAAGAGGAAATATCTTGAAATGGATCTGTAATTTGGTATGAGTAATGGTTACAATGCTGATGATAATGAGACTACAGATAAAATGTGAATGGAAAAAGGTATTCTATAATAGGATGAGGTTTCCTTGTTAATTTTATAATTATTAAGTTTAATAATAAAATATTTTATATATTTGGATTCAAGAAGTATGTTATATGAAAGGTCAAATATATAAGGATTGTTTAGTTTAGCTTTTTTACTATGGATTTACAAGAACGTGTTGAATGGTTCTTATGGAATTTTTATTTGATATAATGGAAAGGCAATGTCTATATAAAATACATTATTAAGGAAAAAAACCATTAATAATTTCCTTATGTTATGATATTGTTTTTTGGATAATGATATATTGGATGTGAATAAGTAAGTTAGAGGGTGTTGATTACCTTGGAACTAATTAAGGACTTATTGAAAAGTAGTTTATGCTAGCATGGATGATTTTTTCACCTTCTAGGATTTATGGAATATATCTAGTAATATATGGAATAAAGTATAATTCATGTTTTCAAGAAGTATTTATGGTAATTCAGGTTATTACCATGTTTCAAGAGAATATATGATGAGGGTACTCACATGTTTGGAATGTGACAACCAAGAGCTACATTGTGACATAAGGGGGAATCAATGTTAAGTTTATGTTATGAATATATTTCTAAATATTAGTTTCTTCATATATTATAAGGGTTGTAAGGTTAATCATTCATGAAAAGTTTAATTCAATCTTCGGTGGAAGTATTTATCCACTGATTTTTGTGTTGAAAAACTTTGTTAAAAGGCTATTTAGTGATTAACCTTATTTCAAGGATATCTATCTTATTTATTTTGGAAATTATATTATCATATATTTATAAAGTACATCATGTAAGTGAGGTGAAAAACAATCATATCCATCAAGGATATGGGTCTTGACCCCATGACTGAAGGATGATAAGGGTTTCATTCCTACCACTGGCCTATGTGATGTCCTGGTTAATGTATAATTATTTTTGATGAATAAATTTTAATGATCAAATATTAGAGATTAATGTATTAAACATAAGGATTTTGAATAATATTTATTTATAAATAGTTATAATTTTTATTCCTTTATGGGCCTTAAGATCTTCTTAATGTTTATTTTTTCACTTGAGGAATCAATGTTAATTTTTGGATGTCCATTACAAGATCTAATAGATGAATTAAAAATTGATCAAAGCATAACTAAAGAATGAATTTTTTTTTCTATAACTATATCATGTAATTATATTTCCTTATATTCTAGGTTAATAAAATACTTACTCAACATTAAGATAATGATTAAACGAAAATATGTTGTCTTAATACCATAATTCTTTTAAAATGATTACCTTTTAAATCATCACAAATTTATGACATCGAGGCCCTCAACTTTTTTTTGATCATTCACTTTTTTTATTTATTACCTCAATCACTCAATATAAATTTTTATGATTTTACTTTATGACCAAAATTTATTCCCACCCTATGTTCTCTTATCTGAAAACCTAGTAATATGTTACTTTTGCTAACTATTATGGTTCCAAATTTCCCTTTTAAGTAATGTTTTAGTATTCATTTTTACAATCTGGGTTTCTATGAATGAAACTTCCAAGTATTAAAACTTTGATAACCCAGAAAAAATTTGAGGGTGAAATTCATTTTAAGGGGATAGAATGTAACACCCTGAGATTTTTTGAATTATTATTTTTTTGTATTAATTTAACCTTTTATATATTTTTCATTTCATGAAACACATAAAATATATTATTTTCTATTAACAAAATATGTTGGAATAGTTTTATATGCAACACCAAGTTAGTTGGGAACTACATGCTATAAGAAATTTAACTTTCTCTACACGTAACACCAAGGTTAGCTTGTGTTATACAGAACAATGACTTTTCTTAATGGATTCTGTAACACGCAAGACAGAGGTTAAATAAAGAATAATATATTTTTAAAATATAATTATATAATATAATAATATATAAACTAGAATTTTAATAAGTGGTTATGGTTAATTAATTTATGAGAATATATTTTTTTATAATATAATATGAATTCATATATTACCAATTAATTATAAATGAATATGAAAGTCGGTTATTATTTTTGTTATCACAAAGCTGTTTTACCCTATTTTATTAAATTAATTTCAAATATTGAGTGATATTAATATAATATATATGTTATATATTCAATCAAATATTCTTGGTGTTAATCCAATAGATCTGATAGATATAAGAAAAGAACAAACCTAATTTTATACTTAAAACATATACTTTTATAAATGTAGTTTTACAGGCTTTTAATGGAGAACCAATATAAAATCTATTTTTTGGATGTTTTATAGATTTAATATATCTAAAAAATTATCTTTATAATTGAAATATTATAACTATTTTAGGATATTTTTTGGTATTTTTTTGTAAGGTTTCATTTTTTAATAAATAGTTAAAAATACTTGATTTTAGTTCAAAACTGCTTTTTCATATAACTTATATATAAGGTTAAATTATATTTAAAATTAGTTTAAAAGTTTAATTATATAATATATTTATAAATTAAAAAATATTTAGGTCATTTAAATTAATTTAAAATTGAAATTTTATATATAAACTTAGCAAACTCTTGAATATTTTTACTTTAAAATCACATAGTGTCATCCCATCAGCGGGATTAAATATAAATTATTTGATACAAAATATGTGATTTTAATTTTTAAAAAATGATTATATATTTGGAATCAGAATAATTTATAATTCCTATTAAGCTCAAATTATTTTTTTACAAGATATATTAGTGAAGGTAATTAAAATTAATTACATTGCTTAAGGTAAAATTATTGTTAACTAAGGACTAGACATTAAATTTATGTCCCAAAAAAACCTATAAAATTTTTTGATACCTATTTTATGTATATGATTCGTCCATTAACCCTGTATTATTTTATTTTATTAGTTTTTTATGATTTGTTTAGCTAAAATGTGGGTACACCTAACTTGTATTCAAAAATTCTAGGTGTGTCCTTTCCCTTCCCCATAAAAGGCCACCACCTCCCTCTCTCTTCTTTACAGATCTCAAACCACTTAAGTTTGGAAAATATCTTCCTGATACACTTCCTAAAATCCTTTCCTTCCTACTAGAATCTTTATCTTGGGAAAAATGAAGACCAAGGATGCCTTTTTAGCATAAACCAAAAGGAGTTACCCGATTAAGCGGTAATGTCTTCTCTCAAGATCCCTTGTTTTATATTATTTCTCCACCCACTACAATATACTTATTCCATTATGGTATTAACACACTCATATAATATATATAAAAAGATTTTTTTATGATAAGGGTTTTACCTACACCTACATACACCTCCATCTAATGGGTAACAAACATACTGTTTTTGTGTATGACAAACTTCTACCTCAAAAAATGATGATTGTTCAATTTTTCATAAATCCTATCATGGTGGGAATTGTGATGTAAAATATATTTATATATATTATATATTATATTTATTATGTATTTAATATTATTTATTTTTTAACAACATGAATCTTTTTACATTCGATTTGGTGAAAATACGATAATTTCATCTGAGGAAGTGTGGACTATTGCCCGCTCAAAGCGATGTGATTCGTTCACACACTACATGGAATGTATTAAGGAAGATTTTAGTAAAATTATATAGAATTATACTATATTTATATTATATACATATATACATATATTTTCTTTTATTTATTTCTTTCAATACAATAATAATAATAGAAACAATGTTCATGGTATGTACGGATTACCGTCTCCATGAACAGTGTATTCCATTTCATACTTCTATATTTTATAGAGTATCATAATAAAAATATATTGGATATAAATGATATTTATATCATGTTTTACATTTTTAAATCATGATACAAGTATCGGTACCAACAATATAAAAAATTAAGACACATGCGAAGTACAATGCGAATATTATCTGAAGTGAAACCTTAACATAGGATTGTTAACAAGTGGGTAATATATTGTCATAATCAAACCATATGTGTTATTAGATATAAGAATATGTTTCTGAAAAAATATTTGTAATAGATTTATATTTATTATACTGGTGGTTTTAATTAGTATGTCGAGATTCCAGACACAAGGTAAGAGGGTTTCATCTCATTTTTTATTTCTGTGAGATATAATCTATGTTTTCCACTATTTCATTTTGTGTGGTGTATATAATGACCATGATTGTATTATATGTGTATTATATATAAATTTTTGTTTATTCACATATCAATTTTATGATATTTATTTTATGGGGTTTCCATTTCAATAGTTCCCAAATCAATGGAATACTTTTGTCTCATTTTTCCTTTATTGAGACTCATGTTCTGTTATACACCTAAATTCTATTTTGTGGTGTATATAATTCCATTTTAAATGTTATATTATGAATATAATTATTTTCATGATATATTAAGCTTTATGTAACTCAAATTTATTATATAAATATTATTATCTCAAGTTACTAAGTTATAATAGTTTACTGAGATAATCCTATCGCTTTTCATGATTTTTTATGTTTATGATTAAATTGATAAAATATTATGATTCATCTCTCAATAAAATTAATGAACATTATTATCCTATGGTTATTAATTATTTATTCATATATTGGTACCATTTATTACCCTCATTGGTAAATAAGATAGTTAAGAAATTTTTTTTAAGAAATCCTAACTTTACCAACTCTTCGGTCGGAAATCCGTGTTCCTTTAAAATAGTGTTTTCCAAAAAATGATTTATATGAATATTCCACTATTATCCAATGAGCATTAAAATAAATTTTTACCCTTTATTTTCTTTTTCCAATTACTTCAATGAAATATTTTTCAACTTTCATAATGAGTCGTTTTTATAACCTTTTTATTATGAAAAAAGAATGTTATTTTTACCTAGTATGACATGTATAGATTTATATGTCATAAATACTTTGAAGCTTTATTTTCATTTGTATAGTTTATTTTTTAATAAAATTATTTTAAAATTTATTTTCAAAGAAATTATTTTTAAAATGTTTTTAAGATTATTTTATAATTTTTCAAGTAAAATAGATTTAAAAATGATTTCAAGCCTCATTTATAAGTTTGAAAAGTATTTTAAAAGAAATTTTTTCAAAACATTTTTAAGATCATATTATAATTTTTCAAGGGAAATTATTTTTAAAATGTTTTGAAACTTATTTTATATGTTTCTAGGGGAAAAAGTTTCAAAATGTTTTCAATCTTATTTTATAAGTTTTCAAGGAAAAGGGTTTTCAAAATGTTTTTTGGAATTATTTCTATGTTTTCATATTATTTTCATAGGAAATGGTTTTCAAAAGGTTTTATTTTTTAAAGATTGTTTTTCAAAAATTAATGGATATTTTCCTCAAGAAATATTTTCCAAATATCCTTCCATTTTATTTAAATTCTAAGATGACATCTATTTATATTACTAATTACCTTCTAGAAAATAGTCTAAAGGTTCCATTAATATTATTTCTTAAATAATTTGTGTTTTTTCAAATTATTCTTATGAAACCCATTTCAATTTCATGGGTTATATTCTTTTGAAACCCATTTATTTTCATGGGTTGTATTTATGATGATACGATTATGAAACCATTATCTTTTTCCATAGGTTATGGTATGATTACATGTTTATGATACCCATTTAATTTCATGGGTTATGATATTATTTTTATTGATTTTGTGGAAAATGTATGTATTATTTCACTATGATATGGTTGGGACCTATATCTCCCTCCAATGCATTGGGTAAAGATTTATATCTCATGAGATATACAAGGTTGGAACAAGAAATGAACTCAGTTCAGTATTACATGGATGGAATGGGAAATAGCCTATGTTCATTAATATAGGGATGGAACGAGGGGTGGACTTGGTTCGATAATATTGGGCTGGAATGGGGTGTGAACCCGGTTTAGTAAACGACTATGTCTTGTAATATGGTCTCAGCATCAATTCTTGGACTACTATGAAAATCATTATATATTCTTATATTTCTTCCACAATTCCATGTTTTATTCATATACCATGTTACCATGGCTTATGTTATTTATTTATTTATGATTAATGTCTCATAAACAGCCAATCTTTATTCCCTAATTCATGTATATGATCTTTAATTTGTAGGTTATGATCTTCTATTCTCATTATCATGTTCGCATACCCTTATACTCATGATTATGCTTTTAGATCTCCCATTTTTTACACTTACTAAGCATCTGATCTCACCACTTTTTAGGTTTTATTCCCCCCAAGTTATAAATATATGTATGATTTATGATGTGTCTAAGAAGGTTTATAGTCAAGAATAATATTGTGGGAGATAATATATCTCATTTATGTACCAATGTTTATGTTTCCGGGTTTCCAAAGGCAATAGACTAATACTGTCTTTGGGTGTCTATTTGTCTAATGTTTTAAGTATCCTGAAAATTTTATGTAATGTTAATTTTTCAAAAAAGAGGGTCATTGTACTCATCAACTTATTTATCATCCATCCATTTTGATTTTTAATCCATAGTTTACGATACTTTGGTTTTATTTTTCTTGGGTGATTCTAAAATTACTAAAATTGTATTAGAGATATTCTATTTTTTCATGTTCTAAAAAGATTTGTTATATTTCTTATATATGGGGTTTTTAGAGGCAGAAAGTGATTCATAATCCTTCCATTTAGATGAATTATTTTTTTCTCTAATTTTTCATCTATTTCTAAAGGTTTAGATTTCAATTATTTCTCGGTAAAATTATTATCATCTAAATTATAAACCAACTTTATCTTATAAATAGTAATATTTATCAATGTATTATCCTCTACTCTCTTGAGAGTTATGATTTTCTTTACTCATTTATCTAAAATAAACACAAAGGTTTTATTTAAAATACTTTAGTAAATAATTATCTTCAGCATAACAGTTCCTAAGAAAATTCCCTAAATAGGTTTTCCCAAATGATCTTTACCAGAGAGATAATCCAAGACATAGACATATATAATTTTAATAGTTTCATTAACATCTTTATTTGTAGTCAATATCCCTAGGATCCAGTGAAAGACTATCCAATATTGTGGTTCTAAGTTAGTTTTTATCACAGTCTTGTTTACATAGAACAAACTATCCAATGATTTATTTCTATTGGACATTCCAAAAAAAAATAAAAGTTTATGAGACAAAAAATTACTCTTAAACTACTATTTGTAGAATATCCACATTCATGAAATTTATCAAATTTAAGAAAAATCACACTCTATAATGGAAAACATTAATTTCTTCCCTTCATCTAATATATTAAAAATAGAAAATGAACAAAACATCCAGTTTATAGGAGAATAAAACATCTAAAATTATTTACCTAGTATAGAAATACTCTCCTAGACTTAAAATATATTATAACAATCCAAATCAATCAATCTCTCATAGACTATCTTTATAGTAGAAATATCATTTGAAGATTCTAAGATGATCTATAGGTAAAAGACAAAAATTATAAAATTAAAATTATAAAAACTATATCACTCTATAAGAAACAAAAACAATGTAAAAAATGGTTCACTATCCTTTTTATAGAGTCATTCCTTAGTCATAAATAAAATTTCAATCAATTGGTCCCAATCAATTCTTATAAAAAACCATGATGCTAAATCACTCAAAAGAATACATTACAAATTTCATAAAAAATATAGGTGGTTAGCTCCAACCATAAAAATAAATAAATAAAATTAATAATATTTACAAAATCATAATATAATAAAAATATAGTAATATTTCATGAGGTTATACTCAAATTATTACAGAGTACATTCTTCCAATGAATATGGCTCCGGAAGATATTTTAAAAACTTGTCTCTTGTCTTATTAAATGATGTGGAAATTATAAAAAATATACAATAAATTTTGTTAAAAAACACTACTATATCAAGATGATAATAAATATATTAATGAAAACATTGTAAGAAAATAATCTCAAGAATTAATGGGTTAATATGTAAGAGTAATAAAACATTGCATAAAATTAAAAATTAAGATAATATTGTTCATATGTAACTCTAAAAACCAATAAGTACTTTATTCCAAACATATTTTAGTATACAACTTCTTTATTCGAAACAGATATAAATTTATCACCAACCAAACCTACTTTATTCCAAATATATTTGGGAATATAAATTTTGTCTCTCTAATCTATCCAACTCTCTTATGTTGAAATGTTATAAGATCCTTTGAAATTAAATCTTTGTGAGCTCCAAAATATTGAATTTTTTTAAGGATAAATTATTCTTCCCATGCTCAAATCATTGAAATTTTAATCTAAATGATGTGATCTTCATCAAAAAATAGTTACATAGAAAATGAAAAAAAATGAAATTTAAACAATATTCTAAATTTTGTTACCTTTGGCTTCAATTTCTTATAGTTTTTATTGAAATAATTTCTTCCACGTGTAATGTTTGAAAGTATCTTCTTCAAAATATCCACCTCTAATATTAATCTAATAAAATAATTTCAATCAAAACTAGAAACAAGAGTAGTCTTGAAATCCATCAGAGAAGTAAGTTTATTAATATCAATTTTCACATTAGAAAACATATCTTCAACATCAATATATTTTTTAAATATTCATTAATATGAATCCTCAAAATTACATATATATTCATCCATATCATTATATATTGGTATTTTTTATATTTATCATGAAATTTATATGGAAAATTATAATTTAAAGTTAAATTCATGAAATCATCAACAATTACCTTTCCCATAAATCATTTCTCATTTTAGGGAACACTTGCATAAAAATTAGTAATCTTTCTACTATCATTACTACCGTCCAAAAAACTATCATAAGTAAAAGAAGTTTCAATATAATTACAAGTACTTCTCACTTGTATAACCTTATTTTATTTTGTTTTTACAATATCCTAAATTATTTATCATTCCTTTTCAAGCTAGGATAATCATGTCTGGTGTGTCAGAAATTTTTTCATTATAACATATAGCATCTTATAAATATTTCCTTATTCTAAATTTATCATTCATGAATTTTTATCCACTTGGTAATCATTATGGATGTTTTGTTTCTAGAATATACTTGTAGCCATTTAAGAAAATTCTTTCTTAGTATGTTCTCAAAAAATTTCATCTAAATATATCTTAGAAGTACCCTTAGAAGTACTCATGATTGAATTTATAACTCTGGAAGTTATAACTCCATAAGTTTTAGAAAACTAAGCATTGCTATTCATTTTTCCTATTCTATATATCTCTTTATAATGTTTTTTTATTGCATTAGATTTTGGATTAAATCATCTAAATATATCTTTGTCATGCAGTTTATATCATCTATAATTGTTCTCTTATATTATAATTATTTTGGCAATATTTTTGAAATTTCCACAAACAAATATCCATTTGTTATTTCTATTTATCTATGTGACTATAAATTGTGTAATATTTTCATAAACTGTTAATGAATTTGATCCACCCCAAGGACTTCAAGCAACTTGATTTCATATATACCAGTTTGAATACAAGGAATAAGGCTTCAGATAAAGATTCAGGGCAGGTACATCCACTAGAGAAGAGATATCTAGATTTGGAAGAATGAGAGGGTATGGATTTTCCATTTGTACAAGGCCTATGCAGCTTTTCATAGGACACCTATCCGACCAGCCCTACGAAGGTGGAGTGCAGATAACATGAAATGTGATGGAGAGGAGCAGTTCCAAGTTATCTTGTCTGGGTGATTCCCTCCAAGACCTATGGGTCATGTAATTTTCTCTAAGCCTTCGGGCCTCGTAAGGGTTCCACCTCACCCCTTGAAAGGTAGAATATCAAAAAATAATAAAAAATGAAGGCCTTCAGGCCATTTTGACTGACCCAAATTCTATAGGAAGTCATATAATATGTTACATTATTATATATGTTTCATTAAATAAAACATAGAAGATTATTACACACTATAAAATTAAAATGAAACTCATTATTCTCCTCATGATTGAATTTATTTATTTCTTAGTTAATAATTTTATAATATATCATAATCATAATAAAATTCTCATCTTTAACATTAATTACAAAAGTATTTATCTCATCTTACCAGTATTTCTAATATTCTCTATAAAAAATAGATAGATAATTTTGATTCATTTTTTCCAATGTTTTGACTGGTAAAGAACCTACCATAAGAAAATATCTTTTCTTTACAAACACATTATTGTAACGAAATTATTGGCAAGGTTGAAAACCAAATGGTAAAAGCTATGTTCTGAAAAAATTAAAGAGACTAGCTCTGATACCATGTGTATTCCTAATATATAAGTACTTTAATAGTTATGAATTTATGTATCATATAACCTAAAATTTTATCCCACTTAATAAATTAATCTATCTTAAATTTATAAACTCCAAATAGATTGGAGTATAAAAATGTAAAAAAAATGTATCAAAAAATAAAATACTCCGAAATTATGAACATATTAGATATAAAAATTTTCTACTATGAGAATAATGAAAATTAAAACAACAGACAAAATTCTTTATAAAAATATAATAACACCTTCAAATAATATTATAATAGATATAAAATGGTTCCAATTCATATGAACAATTTTATTTTATCCCAAACTAAAAAGTGGTTTGATAACCAAATCTACATTAGAAAAGTTTCAAAACTATAACTTTCTTGATCTTTCTAATAAATAAATATAAGTACTTCACCCTCTAACATTATCGATAAACATTCAGTAGTAGGAAACACTATCCTTGATCTCCTCTTTAATTAAATTAGTTAGAAGAAATTCATTCCTTGTAAATTTATGAACTACCTTTTAAAGGATATAAATTGTTTGACCCATAATTTCATTGATCATATAGTATAAAAGGAAACAATTATAACAATTAGACATAGTTATTTTACATTACTTTGTCACACATGGAAGCCCTAAGAGACTCATCAAAAAAAATACAATAAAACTCTTAATATCATTAAGATGGTGAATAGATCACATAAGAATATTTTTCTACATGTAATCATATCATGTATTATACATAAAATATTAGTCTCTAATTATTTATATCTATGTCACTAAATTTATTTATTTATTCTATGTAGTTATAATAAATAATAAACAATATCTATATTCCAATGAAATGATTTGGCATGACTTCGTAATGTTCTGAAGTATACATGCAATGTAATAAAATCATAGAAACAAAGGTAATTAGAAGTTAACTCAATATAGAAAATATAACTTTTAAAAAACTCCTTTAGTGGAAAAAAGAAATAAATTTTTTTAGTGCTTTTCAAAAAATGATATAAAATAATCATCTTTAATTAACAACTGAATAGTGAATTATTCAAATTATCAAGATGTTTATATATTGAGGAATGGATTCAATATTTTCTGATTTGAATTTACTGATATTTCTTATTCAAATATCCATTTTACTCCCTACTATAATAATTTTTAAATATCTTACAAACTCAAAAAAATATCCTTTGAAACAACTATTGAAACCATATATGAGATTATTTTACTCTAATATAGACATTAAATACTCTATCTCACTCATAAATAGGTTTGGGTTACTCATACATAGTCAATGTATCCTATGATTTAGTTTCATTTAGGTTCTATTTTTCTTATATGTAGACTATGAAATATTATATGACTCCTACGCTGCTCTAGTTTATTCCTCTACATGTATGAGTTAATTTTAAATACATTGATTTATTATTCTAAAACACTAAGTTAATTTTAAATAGATTTTTGTTACTCTAACATAGCCTTAATAATTATGTATTTACTCTTCCATAAAAACTATTTCATATTTAGTATCATCAACACAACATCTAAACTTGGAATGATGTAATATCTAGCAACAAACCATCATCTGAACTCCTCATAAGGTAATATTTCAATACAATATAGCATATTTTCTCTATATAACTCATTATGAGATTCCCATTGAATATGAAATTCAAAACTACTATAACTATACTCCATCATCTAAAAAAAATTTGAATCCCAATGAATTTTTCTAGAAATAAACTCTTCTACATCTATACTTTATTTTCTTATATAATTTTCTTTATTTTATTTTCATTACCTCAATCTGAATTACTAATATCATATTTTAAAAAAATTATAGTACTTAATTCTAAATATCTTCTAGAGCACACTTTCAATTTACAAAATTATATAACATTAATATATACCAAATAAAATATCTAAAATCATCTTAAAACGTTTTAAATAAAATAAATATTCCATTAAACCTTGAGAAAACTTTTTATAATAATTCAAAAGAAATTATTGAAAATAAATACTCTTATTGAGTGTTTAAATATTCATTAAATCCTTAACAATTTTTTATCTCTTTTCATAAAGTATTCTAAATAATGATCAATTAATTAATTAAAAATAAAATTAAAAATATTTCTTAACTCAGTAATCATATTTTCATTTATTTTTTGATTATCAAATTGCACAATGATTGCAGTCATAACCCAATTCCTTTAACTTTACAACACATGAATGGATATGAAGTAGCATGACCATAGGTAGAAGGAATGGGAACTCCAAGATATATCTCAAACCATCAACCTCTATATTCATTGTTTTCTTCATCATAACCTAACATGTACTCAAATCCTTACTTATTAAAAAAATAAAATCATTGTCAAAATATATTATGATCTTCAAACTCTATCTTTGGATTTTTTTGAAAATTCATGTTAATAAATCAATTTTAATATGTTTTTGGTAGCTATTATCCTCTTCCTATCCAATTATTTAATGTAAATACAATGTTTATTTTTAGAATGGTGGTATCACTATATATAATGAAATTAGATATCAATTAATAAAATATAAGTATATGTGGAAAATATCAGTGCATAAAATAAGAGAGATTAATTCCAACACAAAAGTTATCCAGAAAACACTTCATCATGTGATAATAACTCATAAATCCTCTTACAGTATCTATTAAAGTAGATTTTAAAGTTATCATATATTCTCAACTAAATAAAAAAAGTTATACCCAAGAATCCCCCCACCATACCTCCTTATGATTATTTTCTACTTAACTATTTCTAACTTTACATGAAATAATAATTTTCTAGTAGCTTCTAAACAAATATTTACTTATCAACTTTTATCTATCAATTAATGGGTAAACTCCTCATCATGCCTTACCTTTTAAATACTGAACTCCAATAATATTTTTGTGACATATACTAAAAACATACAAGTACAGCTTAATAAAATCATTCCAAGGTTAAATTTTCATCCTTCTTTAATATTTTCACAATACTCTATAATTACCTAAACATATATAATTTTTACTTCCATGTGTGGAAAATAAAAAACGTTAAAAAGGTATGAGAAAAATTTGGGTTCTCCACTCCTCTTTAGTGAAAAAAACATGGTTGAGAGTGGTTTCTCAACCCCAAACCTTCTTTATTTTCAGCACCTATTTTCTGTGAACTCTAATTTATTACTCTTATGACATTACAAATAGTAACATCCATGTGTATCATTGTATTATTAATCATTTCAATATTTTCCTTATGTGGAACCTTATTTTTTATAACGTCCATAAAAGAACATAGAATATTTAATACTTGATTCTTTTATATCTTCACCATCCCTTCCTATTATTGTAGTAATATCTTGAAATTTCTAGAAGTGTGTCTATCCTATTTTTATCACCCTCATATCTTATCAAAAATATTATACTCACGTTTTTTTAGAAACCACTCATGCAATTTTAATTCCTCTCCACATTTGTCTTTCACTATCTCAATGGAGATAATTTCACTATATTAATAAAATATAAAATTATGAAACACATCCTTTTATATGTATATTTGAACCTGAGATAAAGATTATGGATGGAATATCTCCAGATTCTCAACATTCATGTGGTTTATACACTTGGAAAAGGAAATTTTTATGTTAATGCTTTAAGTCATAAGTCATATAATCAATTAACCAAAGAATCATGTGGTCAATCAAAATTTATGACAATGATTGAATATTTTTATTTAGATTTCATAGAGAATAAAAATGTCATAGTTTCATTTCTAGTGACTCTTTTTCCTAATTTCATTGAATGAGTAAAGGATGTTCAAAGATATGATCCTAATTTCCATAACACTATAATAAAGAATAATATTTTTGATTATACTCATTTATGGAAATAATATGGGAGCTCGGTGATTCTTTTTCATGATCAAATATTCATTTTGTGGTCTAATCAAAAACAAAATCATTTTTTATCACCATTAAAAATAGATGGTTCACTCAAGAATACAAAAGATACATTAGTATCTAAGACCCTATTTGTTGTTGGAAGGCATGAAACACATTGTTATTTATTATGGTATGAAATTCCTAGCTTATCATTAAGTTAAGGTTGAGAATTAATAACTAGCTGGTATACTACAATATTTACTTATTCCCATTTTAAAATGAGAGAATATCACTATGTATTTTTTTCAAGGGTTTACCAATATATTTTCAGAGGCATGATTCAATCTAAGTGACTATGGAATAACTCAAAAAGTCACGCCACTTTATTATCATTCATTAATCTAATAAAAAATATAACAAGAAAAGGCTCTACTTTTTGGTAGTGGTAAAATTTCATTTAATACTTATTTTTATTATCTTCAAATATGATTCTAGTTTCACCTCTCAGATATATAGAACACTTTAAGAATATTTGGGTTCTCAATTGTCCATGATCAAATCATATGATCCCAAAATTTATAGGTAGTAGGAAAACAAAATTTAGAGACTGGAAGACATGCTTCTATATTTTGTTATGTATTTTGATGGCTCGTATGATGATAATTTTCCTTTATTTAAGTTTTAATATTAAAAATATATCATTCTATACTACATATGGAATTGTTTTAGGTGTTTATGTTCATCATTCTTGTTCATCGCTTTTTTTGGTAGAGACCGATGAAACTTCACTATTGGGATATATCCTTGTTTAAAATATGATTGATAAAATGTAGATGATCAAGAAATGAATGTTTTTGTACCAAATCTATCAGAAATATTATGTTTATAATCATCATGGAACATTAACCATTTATGTTAGAGATAATGTGTTTTTAAATTTCTCTCCAAGACTAATACACCATCGATTTTGTATGAAATGAAGGTTTTTTTGTCGATATGTTACATCTTTTGAGGAACATGAAATAATTATTGATATTTTCATTTGTAAATACCACCACAATTTAGTTTGGTTTATAAAATATTCTATGTTCCGAAACTAAGAAAATAAAGTAGATTATAGATATGAGATATGATGGTAACATTATGATATTGAACAATATTATAAATTTTTTCCTGCACTTATTCCAAACTTTTAATGATAAAATAAATTAATTTATATAAAAAACATTCCATTGGTTTGAATATTATGAAAACATGGTAAAATTCATGAGGATGTCAAGGAATGAAAGAGTGAAATATTGGAACATTGTCTGAATCTTTTCAAATGCACTAAAAATCACCATCTTTCTAGGGAAAAAATATTAATGGTGGTAGAATATAACACCCATGTATTAATATATTTAACATTTTTATTATGTATTTTACATTATATAATACTTTTTTTAGTTAATGTAATTTCTATATGGATTTGTTTTGTTTTTGAAGAGTTTTATGGGTACAAGGTTTGATAATGGTTAGAAGAAACTATGAAACTCTTCTTAAAAATCATGAAAGATATTATGGGAATTCTAGGAAGGAATATAGTTAGAACATGGTTTGGATAAACCTTGTGATAAACTATGAAATCTATATATTCATGGGAAAGAGGTGTATTAAATGGTTATTGCAAATTTTTTCAAATACTATATCACAAATGTTCAAACACTTGTGAATTTTATAATTGAACATGAATAGTTATTGTACATTTTATGAAATTGTGTGTCCTAATTATGAGATGTGCATTAATACTTATTAAAATTGAATTTCTATTACATTTTTCTCCAAAACACTAATTTATATCATGTTGGACTAGGAACTCAAACCTGAGGAATCCCCTTATAATTCTAGACATATCCTCTCCCCATTAGATCCCATTTTATTAGATTGAAGGGTGTTGGATTTAGGATATTCATGTTTAAAACCCATTTTGTTTCTTACCTTCCCTTTTACTTCTAGATCCACTGGTTTTACTTCAAATATAATGTTAGATCCAATCGGTAATGGATAGATCATTGGTATATGATGTGTTTTGATGATATCTTGATTTGATCTATTGAAGGAATGGAGTTTAAGCATAAATATAGAGGTTTTTTTGTAGTTCTTCATTTTTTGACACATTTTGAGGCATCTATCTTCTATATATTCTCCAATTATTATAAAACTTGATGTTTTATTTTTTATTAATTATTTTTCATGGTTTTGGGAACAAATTATTGGATTATTTATTAAATTAAGCCTATTTTTGGTTTAATGATTTGGAAAACCTTAGTACTTGAATGGTTTTTTGGAAACCCAATTTAATATAATGTTTTAAATTATGTTATTTGTTAAAGATAGGAAATATTTGGGAAAATTAATATATGTGAGCCAATTGAATTGATAACTTGGAGTATTTGTAATCATGTATGTGTGTGTGTTCATTTCTATTGGACATAGACCTTAAAAGGGAAGTGGTGTTATATTATAGGAACATAGAAAATGGACACCTAGTGATGACTTGGTGGATTTATGAGTAATTGATCATGGGTTTTCACCTAGAATGAAAGAGTGTGTGTGATAGTGTAATGGGTATTCCATGTAAGATAATTAGAGAAATTGTTTCTTATTTTAATTTATATTTTTAAAAATTAATAAACTTCATGATATTCTTCTCCTTTATTTAATTTTATTTTTTGATTATAATCTAACAATGTATTTTCTTAGTGGTAGGAGTTGGGAAGTCTCATTGGGAAATCCTACTGTGTGTGGTTACTCACCCCCTTCAAATGAACTTTAGTTCATATATATACATTGTTCGTTATGAAATAGTTAAAGGAACGGACTCTTATTTTTCTAGTGGAGCATCATGATGTTACTTTATAAGGATAATGTTTTGAGCATGGAGTTATATTATTGATTTGTTGGATTCATGACACGTCGGTATTTCTACATCAGTACATAATTTTTCTTTCTTGATTCACCTTGTTATACTTTTTTACTACTACTCTGATATTTTTGTTCATACTTATTTTTTATTTGAGATATATTATTAATACATCATGCATTATACAGTTGATTTAGTTTTTATTATTTTTTATAGACAAGTTTGGTTTTTTCTAAGGGGAAAATTATACCCAAATGTTCAAGTAAGACCTTGTAATTTATTTCAGTAATTTGGTATAATGGGGACATCACCAAATTTTAGTGACCACTCATCAATTTCCAAGACTACGGTTAGGGTCATTATGTTACAATTGGTATCAGTTATTTTTAGTCTGTTATATTATGATGTATTAAAGGATATAGAAAATTTAATAAATTGAAATGTATAGCATAAGAGAAATTAGCTAAAAACATTATTCTAAAATTAATGTTACCATGGTGCTCCAGGTAAGAAATGTTCTAAAACACTTATATGTGTGTTTTAAAATCATTATCATGGGTTTATTCAATTATTTTAAAATATCATGAATTGTTAATGAGAGTTCCCACTAAAACTACATCATTTGTATTATGATTGATGGTTTTTGTAAATGGTTATAATAATTATTAATTTTAATGATTTGGAATATTGTTGTCTTTTATTTTTTTAGTAGATGATAAATAAATTGTTTTTGTTCTTACTATAGAGAAATGGAACTGTCTAGATAACCAAGAAACCCACCAGAAGAATCCATAGAGTATGTGGTTTCACCTAAAAAGCAGGTGAACCAAAATCTTGATCAAAAAATTTTAAAAGATTTATAATTTTTTGATAAGTTAAAGTGAAATGATGAACCCTGATAATTGGACCATTCTATATATGTTTAGAAACAAAATATAGAAATATTTTAGGGAGATATGGAACCTAAAAAAGTATAAAGTGTGCCTTTAAAAATGAACATGATCTCTATATTCCTTAGAACACTAACAGAATTAATGGACAAGTCACTAGTTTTCATGTTGGATGATCTTGCATGTTAAGTATTTTATTTATATATAGAACAAAAAAATTATAAGGCCATGCCCTGGAGGGATTTAAATAATTATTAAAAAAACATTACCCATACACCTTCCAGATAGCTAGAATGAGAATTATCATTAGTCTTAACCAAAAAACCCATAAGTGATTTAATATGAATCTATGTTTATGAAAATGGTTAGTATTTATCTATAATTGGTTAATAGAGTGTCTTTTAAGGCACACATATTAGAGTATGTGCTATGACTATAAATTTGATCTAAAATAGGTTTTCTCTATATTACTGATTATAAGGACATGGTTAATAGAGTGAAAATGGTGGAAAGTGACATCATTAGGAATCTTACTTGAGGAAGTACATTTTTCTATATGGGAACATGTGGGAACTCTAATGTTTTGAACAAGTGGAATAAGGAAACCTACATCCAAGGTGGTATAGAATAATACAATCAAAAATTAGGTTGGTTAACATTCATCTATGTCCTAGTAGAAAATGAAAAAAATTTCTAATTTTACTTATGATATAAGAAGATATGAGATTGTATGGAACCCACCAATTCATGTCAAAAATATATTCATATTGGAAATATTCACCATAAATTCCCTAACACATCAAGTTAAATTGTAGGAAATACACCTCATGTGTCTTAGAATCCTTATACATCAACGAGATGATCATGTTAGAGTGGTTCTCATCCTCAAAATAGGTGAAACTAGGGTGATTAATATAATAACCTAACTTCTCGGCCAATTAAACCATATCATGAAAGTAAGTAATAAGGGGGAGTGAGTAAGTAGTAATATGGTGTTGAGAAGATGATCAAGGAAAATTAACCTGGTATTTTGACTATATTAGGTACCATTATTCTAAACTAAACAATTATTAATATTTTTTTTGATATTCGTGCATCCCACTCCTTTATTACTTCATGTTTTTTAAATCGCATCGGGTTGCATATAGAGATGATTCCACACATGATGAGTATCTAGACACATGTCAGACCTTGAAAGTACAATGGATTTAAATGTGAATCTTGTTTTATAAAACTCTATGGAGTATTGTTTGTTTGGAACCTTCCTATTTTGGAAATGGATGTATTTGAATTGATAGTGGGAATGGATTTTTGACTTTTATTCAAGTATTATATCAGTTTCTATATGTGATTTGTAAATTTTACATCTCCTAATTGGATTGTGAATATCATTAAAGGTGGTTGGAATGTGAAGGTTGTAAAGGAAGGACCTTTATAAACAATGGTTGAACTATATATAATCAATTGGAATGGGTCACTATAGGGATTAAACATATAATTAATACTATAAATCTTCCTACCATTTTGGATTTATAACCAGACATGTTTCACAAACATTTCACTTATTTGGAACCTAAAAGGAAAGTTGAATTTTTAATTGATCTTATTCCATTTAAAAATACTATTTTAGTTCCATCATATAAAATGGAACTAATTTTAATATGGTAATTGACGGTCCAATTGAAGGAATTATTAATTAAAGGGTGCATTAGACTGAGTACATCATCTTGGGATACTCTAGTTTATCTAATAAAGAAGGAAGATGGTTTGTTACAACTCTTTATTTATTATCATAAATTGGATCATGTTATAATAAATAATAGATATACGCTTCTTTATATTGGTGGTCTTTTATTTCAAATGAAGAGAGCCCAACAGTTCTTAGAAATTAATGTATGGTTTGGGTATCACCAAATCATTATTATGAAATAAGCTATTCTAAAAACCGCATTCATGAGTCACTATAGTCATTATGAATATCTCTTCATGAAATTTGGTCCTAAAAATTCACCATTGGCTTTCATGGAATTGATGAATCATGCCTTTTCATGGTACCTTAACTCTTTCATTATGGTATTTATATGTGACTTTTTAGTGTATTATTCGAATTAAAAAACATGAATAATATTCATAGATTATATTGATACGTTTTTTATAGAACTAGTTAAATGAAAAATTATTTAAATTTTATAATTTTATATAATAATATATTTTTCATAACCATGACATTTCAAAGAAATAAATGTTATTATAACATACAAATATATAAGTTTTCATTTCATGTAAACTTCCAAAGAATGTATTTGAGATATGTAGATTTCTTTTCCTAGTAGGTTTATATCATCACTTTGTTTGAGACTTCTCACATCTCACATATCCTATGTCTATGTTCATGAGAAAATGTATCCATTCCATTTGAGTGAGTATTGTCAACAATCATTTTTATAGATTAAATTTTGTATCACATTATCACTAATTCTTCACTTTCTAAAACCTAGGAAGGGTTATGTGGTTGATTTTGATGCTTCTATATATATTATAAACTATTTTCTCATACAAGGAGATCATGTTTTAGATTTTGGATCATGATGGATATGAATTAATGAAAAAATATATATCTCTGGACATAAAATTATCTTAGGTGGTTCATTATTTTGGAACATGGAATCATTTTCTCTTTAGAGGGAATTTCACTTTGTTCACAGACTTTAAAAATATGAAACATATCTTTTTTAATGATATTTTAACATGATAAAAAGATGATGGATGGAATATATCTATATGTTCATTGTTTACTTATTTTATACACTAGGTAAAGAAAATAATTTAGTTGATGGTTTATGTAAAAATTCATATAATCATTTACCCAATGATGCTTTTGATCAGTGGAAATTGATGGGCATGATTACTAATATTCAATTAGATTTCATATAGCAGAATAAAGATGTAGTTTTAATTTTAGTGACTATTATTTTATATTTGTTTGAAAAATTCAATGATGATAACTGATTCAAACTTGATTTCATTACCATTACATCAAAAAATAATGGTGGGGAGACCATTAACTGATAGAAACAATATGGTAACTCTCTATTGGGATTTCTTTATTTAATTTTTTCCACCATTTTATCAATAGAAATTATTCTTATCCCCATTAAAAATGGGTAGTTAACCTAGGAATCCAAAATATGTATAAGGCTATAGGAAACCATTTATGGTAGAAGGGTATGAAACAGAATGTGATTGATTATTTTATGAAATGACTAAAAACTCAGTAGGAAAAATATAATAATCAACAACAAGTCGGTATACTACAATATTAACATATACCCATATAGAAATATAAGATTATTATTATGGACTTTTTCATAGGTTTACGAGGAACCATTTAGAAGATTTATGAAAACTAGATGATTATAGACTGACTTATGAAGTCATCCCACTTTATCCTAATTCATGAATCCAATATAGTAGAATACTAGACAAATATATACATTTTGGAAGTGATGAAATTTCATGGAATACACATTTTGATCATCTCAATCAAATGTCCTTATTTCACCTCTGGGATTTAGTGGTCACTTTACAGATATTTTTCTACCCAATTGGCCAAGATTGCAACATAAAATTCTAAAATGGATTCATAGTTAGAAATATAAATTTAGATATTGTAAGACATGATCTGAGCTTATGTTATTGATTTTTATGGCTCATGATAAGATCATTTTACTTTAGTGTATTTTTCATATAACAGCATTTATTAGTCCATGATACAAATGTCCCCATTCAAGGCATTGTATTTTAATCCTTTTTCCTCCACATTTTTTTTTGAGATAAGATAAACATCAATATATGGATATAACATTTTGTGGGAGTTGATAGAAAATATTTAGATAATCATGAAATGAGTGATTTTTCCCAAATCCATCAAAAATATTACACAAATAATCATCTTTGACATTTATCTTTTTCCGAGGAGGTTATGAGTTCTTAAGAGTGTCTCGAAGAACAAAGCATCATGGATTGTCTAAGAAATTAATTTTTTCTCCTCTCTATGGTGGATATTTTCAGAAACTTAAATGAATTGGGGATCATGTTTATTATATTGTTTTACCACAATGGTTTAGCATAGTTCAGAATTTCTTTTTTGTATCTCAACTGAGAAACTAAACCCACTTTTTTACATTTGATTTGATGGGATCATGTTGATTTTATACTAGACATAACTATTCATTATGAATCTATTCATATCTTGGACAAACAAGATAAATTCTTATATGAAAAAAATATTCCACTGGATTCTATATTATGGAAACATGCTCAAATTTATAAGGAGATATGGGAATATAAAAAAGTGATATTGGAACATTGGCATGAACCTTTTAATCTATCGAAAATCTATACCGTTCTAGGGATGGAAAGCCTAATGGTTAGGATAATGTAACACCACTAATTTGAGTTACTTCACACTTTTATAATGAATTTTTATGTTATATAATACTTAGTTGGAGTTTCAAGAGTTTTTTATGGTTGTTTCATGTTTCTAAAATTTTTTAAGGGTGTGTGTTTTCTGCATGGTTAATGGAAACCATGTCACGTCTCCGGGAAACCAAGTAATAGATTATGGGAATTATAGTTAGAAGAATAGTTTACACATGGTTTTCATAAACTAGAAGAAAACACTAAAATATGGACATTTATGTGATATATTAATATTTCTTGATTTTTCCGTGTTTTTTTAAATCGTTCAACACAACTATTTAACCACATAAAAATTGTGCAGTAGAACATGTATGCTTGGTGTGGGGTTTCTCAAAATGTGTGGCCTAACCAAACGATGTGCATTAATACATCTAAAAATTACATTTTCATTCCATTTTTCTCCTAAAAACACTAATTTCTATCATATTATCATAGGAATTCAATCTTAAGGATTCCTCTTGTAATTATTGGTATTTCATCTCCTATCATAACCCATTTTCCTCAGATTTAAATGTGTTGGATATAGGAGATTCAAGGTAAGAACCCTTATCTCTCCTCATTTCACTCTTCTTTCCAAAACCACTCATTTTACATGGAATAAAACATTATATCTAATCTATATGGATATATATATGATCTATGATGTTTTTTGATGATATATAGATTTTATATATTGAATAAAATGCGTTTTGAGCATATATATAGATGTTTCTTTGTGTCATTATTACTTTTCATCACCTAGTATGGGGTAGGTGGCTTCTCTTTCTTTGTTACATATTCTATAACCTGAAGGGTTAGTTTATATTAAAAAAATTCTTGTTTTTGAAAATGATATATTGGATAATTTCTTGAATAAAAAACCTTTTTTTATGATTTGGGAAACATTGGAATTTGAATAGTTCTTAGAAAATACCTTTGATTTATGCTTTTAAATTATGTTATTTGTTAAACATTAGAAAGATGTTTTATTAGGTTTTTTAAAATTGTAATAATTGATCTATGTGAAATAATGTAATTGAGAACTTGGAATATGTGAATTTTTTTTTCATTTTCATTTTATGTGGCCTTCAAAAGGGGCATGGTTCCATACTAGAGGAACTTAGAGAATAGTAACTTAGTGATAACTTTGAAGATCAATGAGTGACTTCTCATGAGAATGATAATTTCACATATCATTTATGTTTGTGTGTGTGATAGTGTAAATGGTAAGACAAGTAGGATAGTTTAATAAACTACGTGTGTTTTTAATTTAAATTTTTTAATTGATATGCTACAAGATGTTCCTCTCTTTTTGTAAAAATTAATTTTTTTACCGTGAATATAAGATATTCTTGACCTTGTGTAATGAATTATGAAGTTGATTATAGAAAGCCTAATGGGTATTTTTACTCACCCCTTACATATTCACTTCATTGTGTTTGTTGTTATTGTTCTTCGTGAAACAAGTAAGGAAGGGTCTCTTAATTTTATAGTAGATCATCATGATGCTACTTTTTGGGATAGTGTTTAGAGCATAGAGCTTACTTATGAATTAGTTAGAGTGATTCCACATAGATAATTCTATGTTAGGACATCCTATGGTTTTTCTAAGTCTACATATTATACTTTATAATTGATACATTGAAATTTTTTTGTTTTTTTTTTCATTTGAGTCATATTGTTTTCACCTCATATATCATATAGTTGGTTTGGATATTTTTATTTTTTTAAATAAATTTAGTGTTTGTTCTAAATGAAAAATCAACCTTGAATGTTTATGTAACCCCATTACAATTATTTTTATCCTTTAGTTCCTTGGGCACATCATCAATTTTTAGTGGTACCTCATCACTTGTAAAGCCAATGGTTAAGGATGGGATGTTAAAAATGGTATCAGTTTTGACCAGTCTATCATATTTATATGGTATCAAGGAGAAAGTAAATTTTTATGCTTGATATGTATATTATAGAAACTTGTTTCTAACCTCTTTATATTAAAATTTATTTTATTTGTGGGTTCTAGGTACAAAAGTGTTCTAAAATACTTCTATTTGTATCTTTACCTCATTATTGTGGGATTAGATGATGATTGTATTATATCAGAAACTTTTAATGATACTTCTTACTATGACTAAAATCTTCATATTATGTTCAATGATTTTTGTAAATAGTTTTAGTTATTGTTATTTTTGTTGATTTTTTAATATTCTATGCCTTCAGTTCCATTGTAAGTTATTAATAAGTGTTGTTTTGTTCGGACTGTAGAGAATATGCACCGATCCAACAACCTAGAAACTTACTAGAAGAAGTCATATAGAATTTTGTTTCACTTAAATAATAGTTTAACTAAAATATTATTCAAATAATTTTTCAGTCTTTACAAGATATTTATAAGGGAAATAAAAAAATTTAACTTCGATAATCAAATAATTCTATATAACTTAAAAAATAGTTTCCATCAATCCTATAGGGGGGACTCAAAACCTGAGAAAGAATAAGTGTGTATTAATATAATTATCCAAATCATTGATTTCAATAGAACATCAAAAGACCTAAAGGTAATGTCCACAGTCTACATGCTTGAGGATCTTTCATGTCAATGGTGTGATTTATCTGTCCACGAAATATTTGGATAAGCCCTTACATGGGAGGAATTTGAATAATTGTTAAAAAATCTACTCGTTCAACTTTAATAGATAAAGAAAGATATATTTATTTATTCATAACCAAGAAAACCTATCAGAGATAGAATATAAAGTTAAATTTATAAATACCAATATTTTATCTCTAGAAGTACCTACTAGTGCATCCATAAATTCATGGATCATTGATACTAGACTATGACTAGATATTCATTATAAAATCGTTTTTATCACTGTTACTTATTATAAAGTTATGGTTACTAATGTTATAGTGGTAGAAAGGGACATTACTGGGAATACTACATAAGGAAGTAAGTTTTCCTATATTGTAATAGTGATAACTCTAATACTAAGAACAATTGAAATAGGTACACCTACTTTTAAGGTATTGGAGAATCATATAATCAAGGAACTAGATTGGTTAAATTTCTCTCATGTCTCTATAAAAAACCTAATGTTTCCAATGTGGTTCGTTGGAGTATAAGAAATGGGATTGTATGGAACCACCAAAATCCTATCACAACTATAATCATATGGGATATTTTTAGTCATATTTTCCAAATTCTACAATCTAAATTGTAGTAAATACATCTCATGTGTTTCATATATCTTATTCTTTAACTAGTTGATCATATCAAAGTAGTTATCATCCTAAAAAATAATAGAACAACAGTTATTCTAGGAATTACCTGACACCTTAGATAATGAAACCACAATAAGTTATTATAGAACAAGGGGGATCGAGTGAGAAGTCACATGGTGATAAGTGGTTGATCACAGAACACAAATCAAGTCCTCCAACTTTATGACGTACAATTATTCTAAGCTCAGAACTTATACAACTTCTATTTGAAACTAGTTTATCCCACCCTTTTACTATTTCTTGTGTCATTAATCACTTGGTGTTACATATATATATAATTCCATATTTTATTAATATAAAAACTCTTCTTGAGTAGTGAGAGTGTAGAATATTATGTGCATCTCATTCTATAAAAATCAATAGAGTCAAGTTTTTTTAAGAATTTATGTTTAAGACATTGATGAATTTTACTAGATAGTGGGGATATATTGTTTTGTTTATGTCAAAAATAATATCAACTATTATGCATGATGAGTTAATTTCATATCTCTTGATGGGATAGTGCATCTAATTAAAGGAGATTGGAATGTGAAGGTTAGAAAATTAAAACCATTTACAACAATGGTTGGAATAATATCTTATTAATTATTATCATCCACATTGGTGACTAATGATATAATTGATATTGTAAAATGGATCCAATGGAATTATAGTAAATCAAAGTCTAGTTGGAGTAATTGGGAAGTAAATTTTTCATAATACTATGTACATTATGATAGTCTACTTCATTTTTTTAATGAAGAAAAATAGTTTATTATGACTATTTCTTGATTATCATAAACTAAATTAGGTTATGATAAATAATAGATATTCACTTCCTCAAAATTGATGATATTTTTTATCAACTAATGTGATCCCAATGGTTCCTAAAAACTAATCTTTGGGTAGGGTATCAATAACTCTAGATTAGGAAAAGGATATTTCGAAGAAAAAAAATCTTGACTCACTATAGTCATTGTTAATATCTAGTCAATTCTCTTTGTCCTTGAAAATTCACCAGTGGATTTCATGGAATTGATGAATCACGCTTTACAATAGTAATTTGAAGATTTCATTGTGGTATTTTTCAATCACATTCTGGTGTATTTTGAACTAAAAAATACCATGAATATAATTTATAGATTTTATTGAGAATTTTCTGAGAGAACTAGTTATATAAAAATTATCTAAATGTAATTTATAGATAAAAAATTCTCATTTCCTTATCCATTTAATTTCAAATAAATTTTTTTCAATAGACCATAAAAATATAGAATCCATCATTTATTAGAAACCACATAAGAAAGACTTTGAGATACACAGATTTTTGGGATTAACAAGTTTCTATAATTACTTTGTTCAAGACACATCATGCCTCAGATGTCCTATTATATCACTCATATGAAAAGGATCTACATTACATTTGAGTGAGGATTGTAAAAAAATCCTTTTGGGATAATAAATAATGTCTCACATTTTCACTAATTCTTATATTTCTAGAACCTATGAGTGGTTATGTGGTTTATTGTGATACATCTAGATATAGAATCACTTATTTTCCCGTGAAAATTGGTCATTCCATAGCTTATGGATCACTGAAATTTAATATTCATTAAAATAATTATATAACCCATGAATTATAATTTTTAACAATGGTTCATGATTTGGAAACATAGAATCATTATCACTATGGAGAGAATTTTACTATGTTTGCATAATATAAATGTTTGAAAAAAACATTTTCACAAAGACATTAGAACTAGAGAAAAAGAATATGGATGGAATATCTATAGATATTAAATTTTGATTTTATTTATACATCAATAAAATGAAATTTAATAACTAATTATTGTAAGTTGTAGGTAATATAATCAATTAACCAATTAATCTTGTGATCAGAAGAAATTGATGAGTGATATTGATAATGTGAATTTTTATTTCATAGAGAAAAATGAAGCAATGTTTTTATTTATAGTTATTCTTATTCTTCATTTTGTTGAACAATCAAAGGATTACTCAAACATTTGGTCCTTATTAGTGTTACCATTACATAAAAACATAATTTTGGGGAGACCATTTATGGATTGAAACAAGATAAGAACTTTGTGGTTCTTTTTTGTGTTCAAATAGTGATTCCTCTTTCTTATCAAAAACAACTTATTTCTTCTTATCACCATTAAAAATTGGTGGTTAACCCTAGAATCTAAAATACATACACATATCTAATAAACTTTTTTTGGTTGGTGCATATGAAACAAAATGTGGTTGATTATGTGATGAAATTCATCACTTTTCAAAAGGAAATAGTTGAGCATCAATGAACAGTTGGAATTCTAAAATATTTACATATTAATATATGAAAATAAGAGTAGATCATAATGGTATTTGTCTTGTGTTTACCATGAACAATTAAAAAGCATGATTCAATCTTGGTTATTGTGTACGACCTCATAAATTCTGCCTAATTCATTCGAATCCTTGAATCTAATATGGTAGGTGAGTAGGAAAATATTTATATTGGGTGAGTTGTAAAATTACATAGAATACCCCTTTCTCTAATCTATGAATAAGATCTTAGTTTTACATTTAATATTTAGAGATCAATTAAATATTCTTTTGGTACCCAATTAACCATGATAATGGTGTATCATCCTCTAATATATGGGAATTCATAAGTAATAATTCATAAATTGGAACACATGCTCAATGATTGGGTTATAGATTTCAGTGTCTCGTGGGAGGATAATTTTTATTTTGTTTTGTTTTCATATAAAATCATTTTTTAGGATAAAATATATATGTATATGTTTAACACATTGTATGGTTATCCTTGTCATTATCCATTATTTTGGGTAGCGACTAAAGAAACTTCACTCTTTGGACATTTCATTACTCAAGAGATGAATGAGAAAATTCAAACAATCAGGAAACAGATTTTTTTAACCCAAATATTTAATAAATATTTTATATATAATCATCATAAAACTTTATCTTTTATCTTGGGAGATCATGTTTTCTTCAAAGTGTCTCCGAGTTTGAGACATTATTGATTACATAAGCATAGAAGGTTGTGTCATTTGTATATTATAACTATTTAGATACATGAAATTATTAGTGGTCATGTATTAGTTATATTTATTCCCATGTTTTAGTATGGATTAAAAAATCATTCATGTTACTCAAATGAAAAACTAAACTCAATTCTTTCCATGTGAATCAATGCGAACATATTGATCTTGAACTAGATGATCCATTTTTTCATTTATTGATTCATTTATTAGATTGAAAATATGAATTCATGCATGGGAATCGTATTATATTGGTTTATGAATTATGGAAGTGTGTTGAAATTTTGGAGACATGGGAAAGGGAGAAATATGTGTTAGATCAAAGGATAAATTTTTTCCAATGCACTGAAAATATCCAGCTTTCAAGGGACATAAATCATAATTGTGGGGAGAGTTTAACACCACTATATTGAGGTAAATTACCCTTTATTATGTATTTTGAAGTTATATAATACTTGGGAGGAGTTTTAATAATTCCTAGATGGTTGTTATATGGTTTGGAAGTGTTTTTAAGGTTTTTCAGTTTGATCATGGTTAAGTTATACCGTGCAACTTCTTTAGAAAATTGTGAAAGAGATAATAGGAATAATTGGAAAGCACATAGTTTTTTTAAACTATACAAAACACCATCTAATATGTATATATTTAAAATGGTTAATTTTTAGAAATTGGAATATATTTTTTTAAACTTATGGAACAGTTACCCAGCCAACTAAGAATTGTATAGTAGCACATGCATGGTTGGTAAACTATTTATCAAACCATGTGACATGGATTAATACTTTGAAAAATTGGATTTTTATTCTATTATTCCCCTAAAAACTATCATTTATCTATTATTTTCCAAGGATCTTGAACATGAGTATACCTTTTGTATTCTTAGCATCTCCTCTCTCCAAAACCAGTTTTCAACAGATTTAAGTGTATTGGATCTTGGAGATTCAAGGTAGGAACCCTTATCCCTCCTAATTTCTCACTTCTATCAATATATGCTCATTTTCATTGGAAAAAAAATTATATATAATATTTTATGGATATATTTATTATCTATGATATATTATCATGAGATTTTGATTTGATCTATTAAAGGAAAATAGTTTCAAGCCCAAATCTAGAGGTTAAATTGTGCCGTTCTTTTTTTTCATCCCCTTTTGTGAGGTAAGTGGATTATATCTCTTCTCAACATGTTCTAGAACTTTAATTCATGGTTTATAATAAATAGTATTCATTTTTTTATTAATTAAATGTTTGATTATTTATTTAATGGTAACTCTTGTTAGTTTATGATTTGAGAATCATTCAAATTTGAATTATTTTTTGGAAAACCCCTTTGATTTATGGTTTTAAATTATGGTATTAGTTAAACATAAGAAATTTTTTTAGTTAAATATTTTAAAAATAGAAGAATAGATATATGTTAAATAATAGAATTAAAAATATGGCATATTTGGAATGGTGTGTGCATTCATTTTCAATGGATATTTTTCTTAAAAGGGGTATTGTTCAAGAATGGAGGAACTTGGAGAATGTTCATCAATTGATGAATTGGTGGGTTGATGAGTAACCACACAGAAGTATGGGATTTTCACCTTAAATGAATGTGTGTGTGTGGTATTGTAATTTTTATTCCATGTAGGATATTTTGATACACTATTTCTTATTTTAATTTAAATTTTTTAAATTGATAAATTTCTTAATGTTTCTATATTTTTTTTAAAATTACATTTTTAACTATGAGATAAAATGTTCTTGTACTAGTAACATGAGTTGGAAAATATTTTAGGTAAATATTATTGGGTATGCTTACTCAACCACAGTATATTCACTTTTGTACATACGTGGACATTGGTCTTCCTAAAATGGGTAAAGTAAATTTAGCTTACTTTTCTAGTAGAGAATCATGATGAAACTTTCTTAGGATAGTGTTTGAATATTAGATTTTCCATTAAAAATTAGTTCGAGTTATGCCACATCAGTATTATTATGTCAGGAAGTCCTTTGGATTTCATGATTCTCTTTATAATATTTTTTAAATTCTAATCATATATTCTTGTGTGTTTCTTTTTTTCATTTGATAATTATTTTTTATACCTCATGAATCATATAGTTGGTTTGGTTGTTTTTACCTTTTGGAAATATAGTGTTTATTCTAATGGAAAAACCATTCACCAATGTTCAAGTAATCCATTGGAATTTATTTCCAACATTTTTTATTTTGGGGAAATCAATTATCTTTATTGAAACCTCGTCTTTTTCCACGGAAATGGTTAGGATTGGGATCTAACAATTCGAATCTATTATTGATGCAAAAAAATAAAATTATTATATGTACATTACCACAATCAAGTATAATTTCTTTTAATATCAGCTTCGATACCCGTGAATTTAGTATTTCATTGTCTTATAAGAATTGACATGTTATACCAACAGTCAATGGGATGGTTTCCAAACCTTCCACACCACCAATAGTGCCCAATGAACCTGTATTATTTGTATTTCATTACAATATGGGGAACATTATGTTCATGATATTTTTGATCTAATCATTCCTTATTTTAATATAAATCTACAAAACCAAATTTTTTATATTTTTCACATCCACCCTTGATGTAAGGTTAAGTTTCTCATGCTTTTTATGTGAAAAAATTATATGTATTTTTGAGTTGTAAATTATACATTTTATGAAAATGGAATTAGTTTTGTCAAATAATTTTGGAAAAGTGTTATATTTTTCTAAAATTGTGCAGTAATTAAATTGATTTGTTGGCTATAACAAGAGTTAAATAATTTATTTTTGAACCATATTAAATATAGTAATTAGAGATACACAAGTTATCTCAAGATATTTGGGTGTTTTTTAGTGTGATTCTATTATTTTTTAAATGGTTTGAGGGTGTGTTGCAGATTGAAAATAAATAGGTTTTTAATTTAGTTTAAAAATAGTGATCTAAACTCGAATAATCATTTTATTTAGCTCTCGAATCATAATTCAATTTAACTCTCCTACTCTATCTCTCTAATTTGATAAAACCAAAATTGATCATCCTAACCTAGTAATTTCAACCTCAAGGGATACGTGTAATAATAAATACATTCTTAATCCTTTAATAGCTAAGTGATTAGATATCTCCAATCACTCATGAATCAATCCACTTCCTCCAATGTATAGGTAGTGGCAAAGGGCCATGTGGCATCTATGTATGAAGTATTAAATAAGAGAATAAGAATTTAAATACAAGTAATAATGGACACGTATTATAGAATAACTATTAAAACAATTCTAGAGATACAAAATAAGGGAGATTTAACAATGAATAATAGAATTCATTAATAGGGATGGGTGAGATTATCTGTGGATCGATCACTACGGTTCTAGTGTGCCATCAATGGAAAGGTAATACAATATAAAATGAAAAAAAAATGTAAACTCAAGAAGTAATATTCCTTATCTAAATCAACTAATTCTTTCCCTCTATAGTGAATCACACCCACTTTTATAGAAGTTGTAGAATAAAACGGGACCTTTGTTGGAATGATTCTCAATCTTCCTCACACGAATTCCATGGTATTTTACTTCCTCAATCAGTGGTCATTCTCCCATGGTGCAGTAGATATTTTTTTCAATTTTATTTCTCATATCTCATTCCTCCAATAGATCCTAATTTTCATTTTTAAGGGTCTATATTCCCCAGTTAATCATCTCACACATTCCCATCTTGGATTGGCTCAATGGACTTCTAATTTATCATTCAAATGGATATATTTTGCATTAGTTGAAGTATTTTTCCTTATTTATAAAAACCATGGGAATAAAATATAACCTAATTTATTCTATATTTATTTTTTAAATTTCATATTTGTTCTTCCTTCATTAAATAATAAAAATTATTAAGGATGGCATGTTCATAGATAATGATATGTTGTGCTAGTGGATGAATCGTATATATATGACATACACAATGATTTTACATATGACTCATATGTTTCTCTCCATGACTCATACGTATATCAATCATATTCTCCTGGGGGATTATAATGAAGTAGATCATAGTGTCTTAGGGATTTGGGGTCTTATATAGCCTCCCATTCACATTGTTTTTCATATATGAACATTCATGCATGTACTAAGTCTTACAAGATACTCTCATATGTGGATTATTCATACATTTATTCTCATACATTTACACTCATTTTTTATCAAGTGTTATAGGATTCTATTATATAATAACCCCCCATATGTGTCCTCTCATACACATGGGATTTCATATGAATCCATCATTATGCATAGAAATTATTACATGAATCCTCTTAAAAAATGGTCTCTCATATTTATAAAAGGTATTATAGGATTACCTTCAATTTTTTATGTGTTCCCAACATCATACCTACAACCCATAAAAATAAAAACATAGTGTAATATTTATTCAATAGATAACTGAATTGATTTCAGATGATGAAAATCAGATTTAAAAGCCTACAAAATTGTTCAAACTAAAAATATAAAAAAAGGTATATTATATTAAATTAATTATAGCAATAAATGAAAAATTAAAGATTTAAATATATTTTCTATTTTAATTCTTGATTCACCTTATTATAATATATCGACTGTGAATTTCGAATTATAGGCAACCAAAGGTGAAAATCCTATAAAATTCCATTTTTTTAAATTTAGGGAATAATAACACCTCTATAATTAAACAATAACTAGAACTCAAGTTAAAAAGGCTTCCACATCTTCTAAAGAAAAATTTATAGTTAAAGTATTTTAAATATAATTGAGTTTGGTGAAATTCATAATTTAACAACTAGAAAATTCATATATACCTCTCCCTAAAGATTATGAAACCTAGCCATTAAATTAGTGGTATGAATATAAATAATGATAGGGTGTACATCATAAGGTGGTTGCGAGTAGTGTGTATTGGGTGGTCATCGCACTGGGCGTGTGACTTTAGGTGGACATGTGTTTTGAGATGCTTCATTTATCGAGATAGAGGATGATGGATTTTATTTTGAAATTTCTATTTTATGTTTTTTTAAGGAGGTAGTGGATGTTCTTTGTCTACAGTGAAGTTTGATTTTAAATTAGGATTTTTTTTTAATTTATGATTATTATAGGGTATGTGTGGATTATTTTTGGAGGTTTCTATATGGTTCCCACATAAACCAAATAGTTTCTACATGTAAGAAAATAAAAAAATGGATTTGTAGGAAATGCTCAATAAACAGAAAATTTATTTTATTATTCAAAAATATATTTTCTTAAAAAATATCATTTCTGACAATTTATGTAAGGATATTATAATAAACAAACATAATTTTTTATAAATTTTATTTGAGGAAATGAAAATAATTTTTGAAATCCTATCAAAAATATTATCTTAGGATCAATTTTTGGTATTTTTCGGAAAATATTTATTTTTAACTGAATGGTGAAAATTAATAATTATTGTAATACTAACATTTATATTCATTAAAGAAATTATTTTAAAAGTACCATTATGTTTTTAATTTTTTAATAAAGTAAAATAATAAATAATCTAATTAGTTATATAAGAATCATCATTATACATGGTTTTGGTATTATTTTAGTTTTATGCTTAAGAACACATTTTATTAATACTATTTTTCATTTCATTTTAAATATTTATATTATAACTAATTTTTTTTAACTTATATAAACTAAATCCTAGAAACAAAATTCCATAATTGGAATAATAGGGTTCCAATATGTTAAATAGGTTCCTTTTATTTTTTTCCACTTCTTAATAGTAACCATGGTAAATATTCTTCTTAATGGTAGGGGTAAACCAATGTTAAACCTATGTGATATGGCCTAAAAATCTCCTTAAAAATTGACATTACCTATTGGATTATTTTTCTTATTGAAAAAAATCATATATTTTAAAACATTGTAATTTATTTCCAATTTCCTTTGATTATAACATTTTTTTTATTTTCAGGAAAAGATAAATACAAAATTTCACTTAATTGATTTTATTATCTCTTATATGTCTTTATGGGTACAAAAAGAAGTTATGAATGAATATGTAAGGCTATTTTGATCATATATATTTTATTTTTATGAAATTTATTTTTTTTAAAAAAAATTAGGGATGATATAATTACATTAAATTCTTACAAAACACCAATGTATTGCTTGTTCAAGAATGAGAAAAATAAATGTAAACACTTTTGATGACAACAAAATTAGAATATTTTTAATGAATTGTGGTATTAAATTAATTTAATAAAAAATTATAAATTATAAGTTATGGTAAATGTTATTTATATTCTAATTTCATTTATGAATTGATGTCTTCGAAGCCGAATTAAATTAACAATCCCAAAAATGAATTTAAAGATATATTATGACCAACAATATTTTATTGAATGGTCTAAAAATAAAAAAAATTAAAATAAAACAATTGGTATGATAAATAGTTCAATATTTCATCCATTTACCATTTTCAATAAACTGTTCACTTTATAAGAAAATATATGACCCTTAAAAGAAAAAAAGTGTTACAATGGTTAAGGTTAAAAAGGATTAATCAGGGGGTTAAACCAAATGATAAGGTTTAAAAGGAAACTTAAAATGGTATAAATTTTATTGGTTAAATATATTTAGAACATATAATGTTCTATTTTAAAAATTAGTTCCATTTTTATACATTACATGATTATTATATATATTATATTGAAATTATTTATGTAATTCCAAGTGTGTTGTTTCCCTCACTTATAATAAAACGCATCTTATTCCCCTTTTTCACAATGTTTGAGAACTCTAGGTCCTCCAATCACAACACTAATACCTTAATATCCTCTTTTATGTATTCTTATAGATTATTTTATTCCTATAAGACAATCCTATGAATTCATATGGTGTAATCCAAAGGAGGCCTCTCAATGAATAGGTAATCGTCATACTAAAATATTTAAAAGTTAAATTATTTTTCTTCTTTATAAAAGTATAATATATCCATTCTAAAATGATTAATATAGTATTATAAGTATAATTATATTTTATTATGATAATTTTAGAACTACTTTCTATATATTCTCTATCAAATGAGAAATAAAATTATCAATCGTATATTTGTGTGGACTATCACCTCCACAAGGCGACATGATTACTTTTCCACCACTACCTTATATAGTTATTTAAAATTATGGATTTGGAAAAAATATATTACAATTATTATTTAATAATTATTCTATAATGATAAAATATTATTGAATTTATTTTCCTTTTTCTCATGAGAAATTGAAATTATCATTCATGTGTGTACGGACTATCATCTACAGGAGTGATATGTTACATTTTCCTATCTTCACATTTAATGGATGGTTATATATATATATATATATTATATGAATATATATGATGTATATAATTATTAAAATTATATATATGATGTAACCACGATCAGAGTGTAAGGAGTGTAACTCCTGAAATGAAACATTAATGAAAAATGAAAAAATTAATACCCAGAAATAAGGATTTTAATAAACAATCATTAATAAATTGGAATCAAAATGTCATAAGTTGATCAAAAATAAAATTATAAATTTTTAATCTATTATTTTATATAATTATAAAATGAAATATTTATTATATAGTATATAGTATAATTGATTGCTTATGAATCATGTCAGACATAATGTAATGGTTCTCCATCTCAATATTTTTTCACTGAGACATGTTTAATGTTTTGTGCATATTTATGTTCATGGAATGTATATACATCCAATATGACATGTTATGTAATGGACACTTTTTAATTCATGTTATTAAAATTTAAAATTTAAAATATTTTATCCAATGGTTTTTTATTTGAAGGTTACAAAAGTGGTAATGGGTTATATTCTGAAATTGTATTCTTTGAGTCATATGTTATGTTATACACCTATCATATTTTATGTGGTTTATATACTACCCGATTTATATATTTTATCTTGAATATAATTATTTTAATTTTATTTAATTTAATTTGAATTTATATATTTCTTGGGACTTATGCTTAATAAGTTAGCAAATCAGTAAGGGTTTTATGTTACAATCTCACCTTTTATCAAGATGGTTTATAATTAAATTATCTGATAATGAAACAATATGATATATATGAAAAAACATTATTTGTTTTATTATAATATTTTTATTTAAATATATTAAAATTTTATTTTCATTTTTCATTCTCAAATTACACAAAATTATGAAAGAATATTTTTAAGGAAACATGGCTTTATTTCTCTCCTCGTTCGAGAATCATTTCTTCCATGTATATATTTTCTTTAAAATGTTTTCAACAGTTTTTTTAATATTATTTTAATTTAATATTTAATAATATTTTAATTTTTTAAGAAAAAAATAAAAAGAATCTTCTTATCAATTTCTGAATGGGGAACTTTTTACTTTTTACCGAAAATGTGAAAGGAAAATTATTTTGATGTCAACCTCATTAATGGATTTTCTTTCCACCATTACTATTAATTGAAATTAATATTCATTTAAAATATTCCATGTATATTTCCAAATAAAATTTTCCCACTAATATTTTATAAATTTTTTTATTTTAAATAACTGATTTCAAAATAAAAAGGTTGTTTCCCTAAGGAAATGTTCCTATGATATTTTAAATGTATTTTTTCTATGAAATCATCCATTAATGTTAATTATGATTTACTAGGGATATGATCTAGTGATATTTTCCTTATTCATTATCTAGATGGTTTATTATTAAGATAATAAAATATTTAAAAAACTCTTTTTCTTTCCCAAAATTTAACTTAGGATGAAATGATAAATGTTTTCAAAATAATGTGGCATGAAAGTGAATAAATTATGTGATGGGTGGGGCCATTATATACCTTTGATGAATTGGTTAAATTTTAATTTTTTTATATTAAATTGTATATAGGTAGTTATCCCAATCCCTAAAAAAGGTACATAGGAGTTCATCACAATCCCAATGAGGGGTATAATGAGGTTATTTCAAGCCCAAAATAGGGTACATGGGGGATTATCCCAAGCCCAAAGTAGGTAAAAAGTTTATTATCCCAAGCCTAAAATTTGATGAATACCTTGCTGGGGACCATTGATAAAATATTTCTAAGATTATGATTATTACACACATTTTATTAAGATCTATATGACATGTTCTAATGCTTATGATATGATCTCATGGATCATGATCTTTGATTCTTCTATTAATAAAGTTTTAAAATCTTCTAAATCCTTATATCATGATTATGATATATGAATTATTGGGTTTGAATCTAAAATTTCAAGATCATGTTCTCATAACATTCTGCCCATAGTATGCTTATACATGATCATTAATTGATATCTCCCATGTTTACCCTTACAGAGTATTTGATCTCACCCTTTGTTGTGTTTCATTTCCCTAATTTATGAATAAATATTTTTAGTATGGAATGTCTAAGAAGTGTATTATGTGAGAAGAACATTCTGGGAGATGTTTAAGATATTTCATGAAATAATATTTTTTTGAAGGTTGGGGTCTAAGCCTCATTTTATTATTAAAGTAAAGCAAATACCTCTTTTAACTGGGTAGAGGGAGACCCATTACATAGCCCAAAGGCCCAGTGGGCTTGTAGCCCATTACATAGACCGTGGGCCCCAATTTTTGGGCTAAGGCCCATTCTGTGAATAGTAACCTGACTACTACAGTGCCCGCCGCTGCTACAGTACCCTGCCGCCACTACAGTATCATGCTGCCGCTATAGTACCCACCAATCAATAGTACCACCATTGCTACAGTACCACTACAGTACTTCTACAGCACCTACACCCCATGGGTTTTGAACCCCCATTTTTCATATAGGATTACGGGGTGCTTACCACTAATCCAAACCCCAACTACACATGAAATAAGATGATTATTTATCTAGTCATCAAATACACTAATCCTTTATTGTTTGGGATCATGTAATGTCATTATATGTATTGAATATTAATATTAAATGGTTTAATATTTATGTATGTGGTATTTAGGGCCACAATAGTTGGTATCATAGAAGGTTTTAATTATGTTTAAATATTGTTATTATGTATATTTATTGAAAACTATGGGGATAATTCAATGTATATTATAACATCCTATTGTTTTGGTAAAGTAGAAATTGTGTTGTTTTAATTGAAATTGCATGTAACATCCCAGGTATTTATAAAATAATAAATTTTCATATCTACTAATATTTATGAATAAGATATTAATTTTTTGTAAAATGTAATTCTTTTTCTGATAGGGTACTCAACACATTGCAATGTATTTCTATGAAATCTTATGTTTCACGCAACACTGAGTTATACTGAAAAATAATACAATAATATTACTATTATTTCAAATGGTAGTTAAAGAGTAGCCATTCTAATAGTTGGAATTAAAATAACTAAGTATAATATTATTACACATTTTTGTTAAATGTTTTTACATTTATCAAATAAATTTTTTGAGGCTTAAAATTATAATAAATCCAATTTTAAGCATTAAATACTATAATATTTTTAAAAGGAATTTTTACCACCTTTTGATGGAGAACCCTTTTTTAATCTCATTTTTTAAAATTGTATAAGTTATATTTTACATAATAAACTTTTTTTATAATAAGTACATCAAATTTGAGTTTGGATAAATTTTTTGGTATTTTTCTGATAACTTTCAAATTTTAATGAATAGTGAAAATACTATATTTTAATTCAAAACTGATTTTTAGTCTAATTTATTTATATAGTTATATTATCCTTTTAATAGTTTTTAGAGTTTAATTAAACTATTTTTTTATCAATCAACCCATTTAAAGTCGTTTTAATCAATTTTAAGTTGAAAACATATATAAAATCAATCGAATGATTTACTTTAAAAACACCCTTTTTATATTTTGTATACAGAATTATTTTTAAATATAATTTTACAAATTATGTGAATTTAATTTGATAAAATGGATTTCATATTTGGAATCAAAATTTCCAAATTAGGTTTTAATTTCAATTTCTTTTTTAGTTATAAAAAAAAGTACAGTGGTAAAACATATATTTACCATAGTAAAAGTGAAATTTGGACAATGGTTAAATTTAAAAGTTAAAATCTTAATATACCTTAAAAATACAACCTTTAATGGTTTTTTGATGTGTGTATCAACCCTAACCAGCCTATAAAACCTTAATTACAATCCAAATTCTTGGAAAGTAATTCCATATCTATATGGTTGTATTTTATTGTAATATAGTCAATAAATTAATCACTTGAACCCACCTCTACACCACTATATTTAGACCTAAAAAGCCTTGTAGTTCCTAAAATCTCTACTAAAACCTCTCCTACTCACTCTCCCTATATCCAAGTTCTTCTGGTCTAACATAAATACCAAATCTAATGTCCTCAAGGTTATTTCAAGGAGTGGATATTGAAGATGAATTTTTATTAAAGTACCTCTCTTAATTTATTACTTTTTCTAATTTCTCTTCACCTCATTAATCCATAATTGAATGATTACTCCATAATAATTTATATACTATAGTTTCAGGTTTCTAATGTAAAATTTCATATTCATTTCATTTCTCACCTCCTCTTAAAAAAATAAATGAAATTGTTGTCCAAGTTTTGTTGGTTAATCGCCTCTGTGAATAATGTTTTTGTTATTATTCCTTTAACACCTTCATGATTGGTCTTAGAACCATTATTCTAGTAAAATGATATTTTAATATGTATATTATAACCTATTTCATATTCTGTATATTTTATATTAAACATACCTTCATGCTTTCCATATTGTTGTTATATGATAATTTCGTTTAAGGATGTGCGGACTACAGCCCCCTCAAAGCGATATGACTCGTTCCCACTATACATGAAATGTATAAAGAATGGATTTATTATACCTATAAGGAATATATTAAATTAATATAATATTGAATTATAATTTTATTATTATTATTTTAATACAAAAAATAAATGAAAGTAGCGTTCTTACGTACGTACGGCCTACCGTCTCCATGAACAGTGCATTTCTTTTCTTATCTCCCAATATTATGGATTATACTAAATACATATATACTAGATATATATGATATTAAAATCATTAATATAGTTGTATGTGATGTAATTTTTACCACATGGGCAATTTACATCAAAAAAAGTTCATTTTTTACTCAAGTACGAAATATCGACAAAATGCTTAATATGAACTTAAATAATTATATAATTTTTATAATATAATAAAAATTCATATAAAAAGAATAAATAACATTAAAAATGTTTTTCAATAAAGTACAAATTAACCTATGTGTATTATTTAGAAATATAACGATGGTACGTGACAAGTCAGACTCAAGGTAAGGGACTTCATCTCAATCTCCTTTCATTGATACATATTTTGATAATATACACCATGTTTTTCTATACGGTGTGTAATAAATTATTTTAATTTTTATTTATTTCAATGGTTTTAAAAGGGAATATTATTTATAAAAATCCTTTAACTAAACAAAAAAAAGGAATGTTTTTAATGTGTGCAGTGACAATAACTCCTCCACTGTCATAACTGTTATTTGATATTTGGGTTCCTCTATAAGATTTAATGTTTTTTTAAGGAAAAAAAATACCTTATTACCTTTCTATGTATTTTATTATTGAAAATGGTTTTGAAATTGGATTAACTATTTCAATATCTTGAAATTATTTCTTGTTATTGAAAATGATATTTTATGAGTGAACTGTGGATAATTGAAATCATTTATGTTTTATGATTATATAATGGTAATTGGATATTTGATTGGTGGTTATGTATTAAAGAAAGTATGGTGGTTCTTTGATAAACCAAGGATGGTTTGTTACATTATAACCTCCAAATATTTGGGTAATGAAGTTGGCCGTATGGATCTTCCATTTATAAGATTGATACTTGCAGAAGTCGATCGTATGGTTATTCCATTTAAGTTTGATTATGACCCAAGTTGCCTTTTATATTTTATGTATGATTTCTATGGGTTTTATGGTAATATTTTGGTTACAATGGGTAATCAATAATCTTGTATTCTGTGAAGAATATTTACTATTTCATAAAGGTGAAAATTATTACTTTATGATAATGTATTCGTGGTTTTCATGTTTTAGCAAGGATAACTATTTTCCTTCTTTGTGTATCCCTAACTGATATTTTTATGCTCATCCCAAGGTTTTTTTAAATATTTTCATTGGATATAACGATGAGTAAGATAAATTAATAAGTCAAGAAGATTTTTTTCAAGAAAATAAATCAAGTTTTATTTTTAAAAGGGGTTACTTTGGTGGAAAAATGGATGTTGTTTTTATAGTACACTCTTGTATGATTATGGGATGATATGTAATAATAAAGACCCAATTATATAAAAATATAAACCTAAAAAGATACTTGATGTGAATGAAATTAAAATTATTGACTTAACTCATGATTAAGTAATGTTTATGGTCGGAGCTTTATAGTTGGTATCAGAGGTTAGTTTAGATAACTTTGGGAGTTAGAATATTGTTAATAGAATATCCATAAAATATTTTTACTTCATGGTCAAATTGAAATGATATAGAATTTGAATATTACCATGTTTTTTTATCTAAGATATGTGTGTTCATAATGGTTTTCTATAGAGGAAACAGGGTAACTATGCAAGGAAGGCACACGGAGGAAAACAACCTTCTAATCAGCATCCTGAGATGGTCAGAATAGAAACTGAATAGTTTGTTATAGTGATGGTTCAGTTGAATCAGGTGATAAATTGGTGGTTTCCATGAATGATATCGACCAAACCAACCACAGAATAATATGTCGATAGTGGATAATTTCATGAGGCAACGTCCCCCATAATTCAGAGGATCATCTAACCATGTGTAATATAAAGGGTGGATTAAAGCACGAGAAAATAATGTTGATATAATGGGGTGTTTAGAAAATCAAAAGGTTAGTATTTATGTTTATTTTTTTGAATTTGAAACCAATCAGTGGTGTTAAAGGATTAAAAATCTCAAAGAAAGTGAAGATATTGATGCCATGTAATGGGATGAATTTAAGAATATCTTACATGAGGAATATTTTCCTAAGGTTTTTTGACTTAGGATGAAAAATAAATTCTTATAATTGAGACCAAATGAGGATGATTATGTGCCTTCATATGAATAAAATTTCACCAATTTGTCAAGGTATGTCAAAAAATTTATTTGAGATATTAATAATAAGATAAATCGGTTTTATTTAGGATTGAAGCTAAAATATCGAAGGACATTAGCTTCTCGTGAGTTCAAAAGCTATGCGAAATTTTTCCGATGTGCTGAGAAGTTATAAATATAGTTTTTTAATGATCATGTGTTCCATAAGAGCAAACAAAAGAATAAATCCAGTTGGAAGACATTGGGAAAAACATCATCAAAGAAGTATTGAGGTAAGAAAATTAAATTTCCATCTTCTGGGAAGTGTGGTAAAAATAATCTTGGAAAACGTCTCTCAGAGTCTATGAAGTTCTTCTTATGTGTCATGACCAATCAAATTGCCTTTAACTATAAGGAATATGTTCAAAGAGGAAATAAAAAATTAGTAGTAATATGTTTTAGTTGCGATTAGTTAGGAAAGTATGCCAATGTGTGTCCAATGTTGATTACCTAGGGTGGAAACTAGCATGATCGAAATTATAAGGGTATAGAAAAATCATTTTCTACTACTATTGTTGATTTGGGAACGTCAAATGAATTGTTTATCGGTATGTTACAATTTTTTTCAAAATATTCCAATACTCTATTTTACTCTTTATCATCACATTCTTTCATTTCTAAGAGCTTTGCAAGAAAATTGAAAATTGCACCTCATGAATGCGGTATAGAACTTTTGGTAAAGACTCTAGGTGGAAGTATTATGGAAAAAAAATTATAGAAATATTCCTATTATCAATAGTCAGATAGTGTTTCTGGAAAATCTTTTGGAACTTCCCATAGTGGAATTTGATATCATTTTTGGTATGGATTGGATTTTGGTTTATCATGCTAAAATAGATTGTAAATTCAAGAAAGTTTTATTCAATGGTATTATACCTTTTGTAATATACCATGAAGCTGCAAGATTTATTAAATATGGAAGTGATATTTATCTAGCTCATGTTACTGAAAAGAAAGAAATAGTTTTGTTTAGTGATGTTCTAGTAGTGAAAGAATTTACATATGCTTTTCCAGATGAATTTCTTAGTAATTCTAATGATCGGGAGTTTGAATTTACTATTGATTTAGTTCTTTATGATAATCCTATTTCTAAATCCCCTTATCATATAGATCTAGTAGAACTGGTGGAATTGAAAAATAGTTGCAAGAATTTATTTATAAAGTTTTCATTTGACCTAGTACTTCACCATGGGGTTATTCTATTTTATTTCTGAAAAAGAAAGATGGTTCTATGAGATTTTTTATTGATTACATATCCATTAATAAAATCACAATTAAGAACAAATAACATTTTCCTCATATTGATTATTTTTCTTATTTGCTCCATGGAGGTCAGTATTTCTTGACGGATGATTTGAGATCCATCTTCCATCAACTAATGGTGAAGTACGATGATAATTCGAATACATCATATTGAAAAAGATATGGAAATTATGAGTTTTTATTTATTCCCTTAAGATTATCTAATAAACCTACTGTATTTATGAATCTCAAGAATGGAGTCTCTCATCAGTTTTTGGATCAGTTTGTGGTTGTGTTTATAGATGATATTTTGATATATTATAAAATTTAAGAGGAACATAAAAGTCACATATGGAATATTTTTTAAAACCTTAATAGAAAATAAAATCTATGGAAGTTTTAGTAAGAGTGAATTTTGGTTTCATAAATTTCATTCCTTGGTCATATTGTTTCTAAATATGGAATAATTTTTTAACATTCTAAATCAAAATTTTTTTAAGAGTGGCCAAGACCTACCAATATCACAGAGATTAGTAGTTTTCTTATATTAATAGGTTATTAATAAAGGTTTGTTTAAAACGTTTCCAGGTTTTCTATCCCACTGTCTATGTTAACACATAAGGGATCTAAGTTCATCTGGACAAAAAAATGTGATGATTGTTTCCAAGAATGGAAAATAAGATTGGTAAATGTGTTAGTTTTAGCCCTGCCTTCTAGGAATGGTAGATTTTTTATCTACAGTGATGCTTCGTTGAAAGGACTTGGTTGTGTCCTAATACATAATGATTAGGTAATTTCTTATGCTTCACATCAGTTGAATCCTAATGAGTTAAATTACCATATACATGATATGGAATTATCTTCAACTGTATTTTCATTAAAAATTTATAGGAATCATTTGTATGGAATAAATTATGAAATATATACTGATCAAAAAAATTTGAAGTATATATTCACATAGAAATACTTGAAAATGAGACATGGTTGATAGTTGGAATTAATCAAGGATTATAATTCCACAATTCAATTCTGTACATGAAAATCAAAAAAAGAGGATGATGCTTCGAGTGGAAAAATTAATTCTACATTAACCATGATACATTCGGAATGATATACTTGGTTTAATGATTTGATGAATTTAGTATTAGAATTTTTCTGTGTAAGAAATTCCCTAGTTTTGTTTCAGGTTTCAGTAAAATCATCTCTCTTAGACAGAATTAAGCAAGAACATAAAGAAGACAGTGATTTGCAAAAAAGGATGAATTGGTTTAGAATGGTACGTTTTAGGAATTTAACATTGATAATTATTGTGTGTTGATATTTGGGAATAGATTATGTGTACCTTGTGATTCACAGTTTAAGAAAGAGTTGTTGTGTGAAGCTCATAGTTTTATGATTTCAATTAATCTGAGAAGCACTATAATATATTGATACCTTATAAAGTATTACTTATGGTATAGAATGAAAAAATATATTTATAAATTTACCATGAAATGTTTTATATATCAATTGGAGAAATTAGAATGACAGTGGTCAAAGGCGATGCTTCAGACTTTTCCCATTCCAGAGTGGAAATGTGAAAATACATCCATGGAATTCTTTGTAGTATTACCAAAGACATCTCAAGGTACTAATGAAATCTAGGTTATTCCTAAATTATTGACTAAATATACTCATTTTCTTCCTATTCAAGATAATATATCTCAATATCATCTTTCTTGAATATATATTAATGAGATAATCAGGTTTCATGGAGCTCTCATCTCCATTATATTTGATCGTGATCTCAGGTTCACTTCTAACATTTAGAAAGGCATTTAAAAGTCATTGGGTACTGAATTAAATTTCAGTAAATATTTTCCTCCTCAATATTATGGGAAGTAAGAATGAACAATTTAGACACTGGAAGATATTCTATGTTCTTTTTTAATGGATTTCCAAAGAAGTTGGGATCAACATATTTCTTTTGTTGAGTTTTCTTATAATAATAATTTTCATTCCAATATACATATAGTACCATTTGAAACATTATATGGAGAATAGTGTGTAACACCATATTTTGGAGATGAAGTATGTGAAAGGAACTTTATGGGACCATAATTGGTAAAAGGGATGGTAGAAAAAGTTTAGTTGACTCATAAGAATATGAGGAAATCTCAGAGTAGGTAGAAATATTATGCAGATAACAGGAGGAAGGATTTTTCTTTCGAGGTATGTGATCATGTCTTTCTGGAAGTTTCACCATGGAAATGTGTGATGGGTTTTGGTAAGAAAGGGAAGATGAGTCTGAGGTATATTGGACCCCCATTAAATCCTAGAGATAGTTGGATCAGTTTTATATTGAGTGAATTTACCTTCTATTTTATCCTAGTTTCAAAAAAAAATCATGTTTCAATGTTAATAAAGTATATGCTGGATCCATATCATGTTTTGATTCTATAGGTAGTTCAGTTAGAAGAGAATATTTTTTATGATGAATATCTAGTACAGATTATTTACTATAAAAAGAAAGTGTTGTGGAATAAAGTGATTCATGAGGTAAAGGTTTTTTGGAAAAACCATATGGTTGAAGAGGTGACGAGGGAACCTAAAAATGCTTTGAGGGTAAAATACCACCACTTATTTGATAAGATAATAAAATTAAGGGGACACAATTTCTAAGAGGGAAGGATGTAACATCCCAGGTTTTTATAGAATAATACATTTTCATATTTATTAATATTTATTAATAATATATTAATTTTAAGTTAAAGTGGACACTTTTTATGAAGCATACTCTACATGCTACAATAGGTTTCTCTGAAATCTTATGTTGCACACAACACTGAGTTATACCGAAAAATAATGAAATAATATTATTATTATTTTAAATGATAGTTAAAGTCTAGCCATTGTATTAGAGGTAATGAATAAAATATGCTGTAGTATTATTAAAAATGTTTGTTAAATGTTTTTATATTTGTATAATAATTTTTGGAGGCAAAAAATGAGAATAAATCTAATTTTAAGTATTAAATACTCTAGTTTTTTTTAAAGGTACTTTTACTACCTTTTGATAGAGAAACTTTTTTAAATATAGTTTTTTACAATTTTATAATTTTTATTTGAAATAATAAAAGTATTCTTTAGAATCGGGATATCAAAATTTAACTTGTATAAAAAAATTTAATTTTTTTGATAACTTTTATATTTTAAGGAATAATGAAAAATACAACATTTTAATTCAAAACTGATTTTTTGTCTAATTTATTTATATAGTTAGATTATACATTAATTATTTTTATAGTTTAATTAAACTAATATTTTGTTATTTAATCTAATTTAGGTCATTCTAATCAATTTCATATTGAAAATAGATATAAAAACATTTGAACATTTCACTTTAAAAACCTGTTTTTAGTTTTATTTTTAGAATTAATTTTAAATAATATTTTTCACAATTATGTGAATTGAATTTGATAAAATGTATTTCATATTTTTAATAAGATATTCCAAATTAGTTTTAAGGTCAATTTATTTTATAGTTATAAAAAATCTATCATGGTAAAAAAATTATTTACTATAGTAAAAGTGAAATTTTGACAAGGGTTAAAGTTAAAAGTTAAAAGCTTAACATACATAAAAATATAACATTTAATGGTTGGTTAAGGTGTTTCTCGTCCCTAAACATAATATAGAACCTTAATAACAATTCAACATTGGGGAAATTAATTCCACCTCTATATGGTTTTATTTTAATATAAAATAATCAATAAATTAATCACTTGAACCCACCTCTCCTCAAGTATAAATGTCGCCTATCCACCACCATATTTTGACCCAAAATTCTGTTTAGATCCTAAAATATCTACCCAAATCTCTTATACTCACTCTCCTCACGTCTAAGTGCCACTGGTCTCACCAAAAGACCAAATCCAGGGTCCTCAAGTTTCTTTCAAGGAGGGGATATTCAAGTGGTAATATTCTCAAAGTACCTCTCTTAATTTATTTCTTTTTCTACTTTATCCTCACCTCCTTCATAAATAAATTCTTGATAACTCCATAATAATTTATATAATAGATTTTTATGTTTCTAATGGAATATCTCACATCCATTTCATTTCTCACCTCCTTTTATTCAAATAAACAAAATTGTTGTTCAAGTTATGTTGGTTAATCGCCTCTGTGAATAATTTTTTTGTTCTTTTTCCTTTACCATATTCATGGTTGGTCTTCAAACCATTATTATAGTGAAATAATATTTTAATATTTATATTATAACCTATTTCATATTCTAGATATTTTATATTAAATATACCTTTAGGTTTTCCATATTATTGTAATCAATAATTTCGTTTGAGGAAGTGTGGACTACCGCCCCCTCAAAGTGATATGGCTCGTTCCCAAAATATATGGATGGTATAAAGGATAGTTTTATTAAACCTATTATAAATATATTAAATTAATATTAAACAATAATAATAATTTTATTCTTATTTTTTAAAAATTACAAAGAAATGAAAGTAGCGTTCATGCGTACGTACGACCTACAGTCTCCGTGCATTTCATTTCTTATCACCAAATATTATAGATTATTATAAATAAATATATACTCAATATATATGATATTTTAAGAGTTAATATAGTTATATATGATGCATTTTTGACCATGTGGACAATTTACATCAAATTAAGTTCATTTTTTACTCAAGTACCAAATATCCACAGAACATCTAATATAAATTTAAATATTTATGTAATTTTTATAACATGGTAACAATTCATATAAAAGGGATAATAAACATGAAAAATGTTCACAATAAATTAGAAAATAACTTAAGTTTATTTTCAAAAAACACAATGATTGTATGTGACGAGTCAAACTCAAGATAAGGGATTTCGTCTAAATCTCCTTTCATTAAGGCGTTTTTTGATAATATACAACACCTTCTTTTATACAGTGTATAATAAACCCTTTGACTTTTAATTTCATTAAATGGTATTTAAAGGGAGTATTTTTTATTCAGATCTTTTTACTAAATGATAAAAGGAATGTTTTTAACATATGCAGATACAACGACTTCTTCTTCACAGTAACCATTATTTGATATTTTGATTATTTTATAATCTTTAATGTTTTTTAAGGAAAAGAAATCCATTATTCCATTTTTGGGTGTTTTGGTATTGAAAATGGTTTTAAAATTGGATTTACTATTTCAATATCTTGAAATGGTTTCTTTTGATTGAAAATGAAATTTTATGAGTGAAATTTTGATAATTGAAATGATTTATATTTTATGATTATATAATGGTACTTAGATATTTGATGGGTGGTTAAGTGATAAACCAAATATGGGTGGTTAGAGGACAATCCAAGGATGGGTGGTTACATTATAACCTCTGATGTGTTGGTTATGGAAGTCGGACGTATGGTTATTCCATTTATAAGAATGATATGTGAGAATGTCGGTCATATGGTTATTCCATTTAAGTAGTATTGTGTCCCAAGTTACCTTTTATATGTTATGTGTCATTTATATGGTTTTTATGGTAATATTTATGTTACAAAGGTTAATCAATGATATTATATTTAGTGAATAATATTTACTACTTTATAAAGATGAAAAGTATTACATTATTATAATGTATTAATGGTTTTCATGTTTTATAATGGCTAATAGTTTTCCTTATTTGTGTATACATTATTGATCTTTTTATATCCATACCAAGTTTTTTTTAAATACTTTCATAGGGTATAAGGATGATTAAGAGAACGTAAGAAGTCAGTAATATTTTTATCAACAAAATAAATCATGTTTTATTTTTAAAAGGGTTTTCTTTTGTTGAAAAAATGGATAGTATTTTGATAGTACCTTATTGTATGATTATGGGATGATATGTAATAATAAAGGCCTAATAATCTAAAAATATAAACATGAAAAAATCCTCAATGTGAATAAAAGTAAAATTATTGACTTAACTCAAGATTAATTAATGTTTCAGGTTGATGCCTTATATTGCATCCCAGTATTGAAATTGGAAAGAAGATGTGGTTATGGAATAGATTCACCTAGTCGTAATAACTTGTTGAGGGGAAGATTATATATTAACATGATCATCACTGGTTTACGATAAGTAATCCTATTACTATATACCTGTCTAGAAACTCCTAGGAGATATGATTATCTTAATTCATATTGTCTTTATGAACCATTATGAAGGATTTGAATAAATAATTACCATGGAATTCCTAGGTTAAACCTAATATTTTTCAGATTTAAAAGGTGTCTTGATTTAGAAATAATATGAATATTTCTTTATAATTATATTATTTCTCACTATAATTATATTTTCATACACTATGTTTTATGGTTTTATTCAATGGATAGAACTGGGAGGAATCAGTTTAATACTGAATGTGATGGATTATGTAGTGATTTTAATTATGAAAAAACAAATAAAATGGGAAATGAAATGAAAAGTCATGTGATTATGGATATCCAAATATCTCAATATATTATTAACAAAGAGAACATAGGTGAGTTTATTGAATGAACCAATTAATTAAAAATGGGGTTTCATAAATATGAAATAGGAAACAAGATATAGTTTCCAACATGTCAAGAATGTGGGATGAATTAATTATGGAAATTCCTCAGAGATAAAGGGAAGATGATTTTTGTGTGGAAAATAATGGGATAAATAAAATAATTTTCAAGAAAAAATGAATATTTCAATAGAGGAAAACAAAGTAAATCCTAAAGAACAATTTTTCATTCAATTTCTTATACGTGTAAAACTCTTTCATTATTTGAGTCAATACCCTAATCCATGTGATAAATCCTATATCAAGGAAGGTAATAAGCTATATAAATCATTAAAGATAAATTATTGAAGTCTTTATGTATTATTATTATATAATTGTTTTGTACAATTTTTTTAAAAATGATATTATGGTTATAAGAATCATGAAACATCTAAGGACTGTTATATAGTTGTTTTTCTTTGATGATTATCAAAAATATGTTGAATGGTATTGATAACCTTGAAAATTGATTTAGTGGTATGGTGATATTATTTAAAAATAAGTTATTGAGGGATAAATAACCCTTAATATGTTCCCAATTTTGTGATAATAATGTTTAGTAAAGATAAAGGGATTATTGGTATTGAAAATGTAAATTGGATTTCTTGGGTATAGTTAATATTTTTTAATAATCTGTGATTTTATTATGGATTTATAGCGATTCTTGATATTTATGGAAAAGATTATAATATTTTAGGGAGTATATTATTAGGGAATAAATATTTTTTATGTATCACCTTATAATTGATTTATATTATTTGAAGATAATTTTCAAGTTGATCATAGAGGATTGTGTGATAAAATTATTCAAATATTTATATTTTAATTTTTGTATAGAATATTTTTTATTATTTTTAAGGTTATTTATTTATGTATTTATCTATGTTTAACTTTTGGTATTATTAGGGAGATTTCATATATTATTGAATGAATATTTATTCTTATTGGATATTGTACTAACCATTTTAGATTTAATAAATGTATAGAGACTAGGGGAAAAATTATCATTCTTTTAAAAATATTATGATCTATTAAATTTTAATTTTAGTTCTTCATGAATGAAAAAGAAATCATCACGGTTACTTATCATATATAATATAAGAGGAATTGGGTATTGAAAACTACTCAAAGCATAATCAATGGATGAAATTATGCTTATTGAATAAAAAGAAATCTAGGAAAAATATTATAAAATATTATCTACCTTGATGGTAAATGATTTCCTAAACTCAAGTAATATTAAAATAAATCTATCAAGACTTATATATAAATTGTCACTTTTATATCAAGGTATTTTTTAAAAAAACATCTGATTATTATAATAATACATATTTGGTTTTATAAATACTTAATATAGAAATAAAAAATTTACTAGTAGTGATATAAAGTTTTTTATCATGATACAATCTACACCATATATAAGTAAAATTTCATGATTCATTAATTCCAGTAGGTTATAATTAAAATTATGATTGTTTAATTTATTTAAGGGTTAGAATGTAATAATAAATAAATGACTTTAAAAAATACATATTCTAATTATTTTAAATTTTAAAAAAACTTTATTTTCCCAAAGATCTTTTTGTGGAGTTTTATTAAATTATGAAAAACTTTTAAAGAGTAAAATCCACACATTTTATATGGAAATTTCTAATTATTATCCATTTTTTAAACTAAGGAAACAAAATTTATATAAAATGTGGTTTCTTTTCAATATAAATCTATAGAATACTCATCTTGACCTCATCCTTGTCCCTATTAATTATTTAACCCTATGAAAAAACATTAAAAACATGGGTTGAGCACAAAAAACTCATTATGGGCATAAAATAAGGAAAATATTATCCTGGTAAAAAAATTAAAACTCATTTAATGTTCTTAGATCATATAAATAATTTCCGCATGAAAAACACATCACACCTTTTTTTCTAAAATAAAACCTTTAAAACCCATTACAAGAAAATGAAAAACCCTTTTTGGAAACATAGATAATCACATTAATAAAAACATTTCAAAACTCTTTCAATTGGAATTACCATAAAAATGACATCTATTATAATTCCCTAGAAAACATAATCATTACCCAATGAATTGGAGACCTACAACTGGGTTCACCCTTCGTAAAATCTGTTACAGCATATCCCATATTTCATGACCTATAATGGGGATTAACCATTATTATAAGTTATATCAACAAATATGTTATCTATAATGGTGATTTATCCTTCTTATAAGTTGTATCTATGCCAATCATTTCACATATAATGCTCAAGTACCAAATCATGAATAAAACATTTTTATGCATTCACATTTTATCATAAAACTTTATAAATCCATTTAGAATCCATATGTAATACAGTTTTTGGTATAAAAATATAATTTCATTTTTTAAAATCCTTTTCAATACCTAAATACCCATAAAAAAGATTTTTTTTATTTTAAGAAAATATAACTAAAAACAATTTTTTGGAAAAAAATTCATTTTAAAAACACATGTTTTTTCTACAAAAAATACATACTTATAATTGAAAAAAAATAAGATAAACATGTAATATTGTAAGGAAATAATCAAAAAACTAAGGAAAAATAAAATTAGTAAAATAATTGCATGATTTATAAGTTAAAAAATGTTCCTTTAGACTTTTTAAAAAATACTTGAAAGAGGAATTTTAAAAGATAATTTTTAAAATATAGTCACTTACCATGAGTGTGATTTGTCACATACATTATTTATCTTCCTAAATAATAAACATAGGATAATTTATACTTTCTTTAGAAACTTTTACATGTTTATTATTCCTTTAATATCACACATTTCATTATTATATACAATTACTTAATCATTTAAGTTTGCATTAGACATTTTAATGATATTCGTTACATAAGACCAAAATGGCTTCAGTTTTCCGAATATGGTCAACGAGGTTATTATTTCATATACTCTAGAAAAATATTAATGAAATAACTATAAATTTTATACATTAATTATACTTTTAAATCTAAACACGAAATGTTTTTATGAAAAATGAATTACGTTACAATCATAGAGACAGTAGGTCGTACATACTCATGAGTAACATTTTCATTTTTCAATGATCATTATATAAAGAAGGTAAATATAATTTTCTATTTAAAAAATGATAATAATATCACATATATCATAAAAAAAATTTAAATGTAAAAATATATATTATCCATGTCATGTGGTGATGAAAAATGAATCTCTTCACTTCATATCGGTGATAGTTTACACGTACGCACGAAAAACGTTATTATTTTTTTATGCATAGAATGTAAGAAAGTAAATGATATATTAAAATTTTATAGTGATATGTATTTCATTAATATAATAAATAAATATTAATTCAATTATTATAACAAGTCTTTAGTGATGGTGATGGAAGACAAATTGCATCGGGTCGTGAGCTAGTAGTCCACCATACACATAGACGATGAATTCTTTTCCCATTGGATGGAATAGAAGATGGATATTGGTCATTAAACAAACATTATAACATCTCAATAAATTTAGGATAATAAATTTATTATTTTATAATGGTTGAATAATATTTTATATATGTGTAAGAATAAATAAAATAGATTTTCTTGGTTAAAAAAAATACCTCTTCTTTGGATGATCTCATTTTCTTAACAACTTAAGACAACAAATTTTGGTGTTATTCCAAATATAAGACCTCTAGAATTAGGAGAGGGAATATATGAAATTATTTTTTTAGAGTGTGGGTGAACCTAAAGGTTTTTTAAGTGTGAATAAATGAGAAGAAGAGGTTCTCTTTTAAAAGAGAGGGGAGGGGACCTCTTGGAATTTCTCAAAATATTAAATAAATATAAATTAATTTAAAATTGAAAATGTATTCAAAGTGATTTATTTAAAATATAAAATTATAATGATTATAAATCCACCTTTTAAATGAAAATTATATTTGTTTTGATGAAATTTTATACCCTTATATTTCTGTTTTTACCCATATTTAACCACATTAACCCTAATTATAACAACATATATTTTTACTCTTTGAGGGTTAATATTGTTAATATAAAATTCCAAAAGAGACATTAATAGATAATGTATGAAATTTTAAACATTATCCCAATCATTAGGAGGAATTTAATATTTCTAGTCATCTAATGTATTTTAATAAAATATTATTTACAATAAAATATCCAAAAATGTCAATGTTGACATTATTAGATAATTTGATATTTAAAAATATGAATAGAACAATATTGAATAGAAAAAAAAATAATACATACATAAAATGTCAAAATTTATCTAAAAAATCATTTATCATATTAATTATCTCTAATTATATTTATTATAATATATTTCATATCATTTATTGGATATTGTCAATATTAAAATAATTAATGCATTTTCATTGTGTATGAAATTAAGGTACTTATTTCTTCACTAAATTTTAAAAATAAATTATCGTAATAAAGATAAATATATTAGATTTAAAATTACTCTATATATTTGAATATATACTATGGATAACCCCATCTTAAAAATGTTATAGTTATTAAAAATATGAGTGTGACATCTTTGACTTCTCTTTAAAAAAATATTACAAATTACATAATCACATATAAATGGAAAAAACGACCATATTGTTTATCCATGAATTAAAATGGGTAAAAATATATCATCACATAAAATTGGGAAAATTTTAGGGTCATTTTCTAGTCCTCATCATTTTAATTTTACCCATAATTACCAGATTTATCCTTTACTATGGTGGTGAAAATTACTAAGGTTACTATTCATATTATCCAAATATAAATGTGGCCTATTTATTAAATTTTTACATTCTAATTAAAAATATTAAATCCATTTTTTCAAAATTTAAAACACAAAATGTTTAGTATTTAATTTAAAATTAAATCTGAAAAATGCAATTAAAACATTTTTTCATAAAAGTGCCCTTTTAAAGTAGAAATAGTTTTTATAATAAGATAAATTATAAAATACATTTTAAAAAACATAATTATATTATTTTAAATAGAAAAAAATTAAATTCTAAAACTAATCAAAAATAAAATTTTATTTTTCAAATACTTGAAAAGGAATTTATAATTTTCAACAAAAAATGGTATTTTTCACTATTCATAAAAAATTAATCTATTCAAAAAAAATCAAAAAAACATAGTAAGATAATTTTTATATGATAACTAAAAAATATATATTTATTTCTATAAATAAAATTTCAAAATTTCCCATAAATTAATTATATTTTTTTCTCATAAAGGCAATGAAAATCATTCTTGAAAAAGCTTTATTTTAAGAATAAAATGACTTTAAAAAAATTTATGGATTAATTTTTAACAAATTAATTAATTAATTATTAATTAATATAACCATTTTACATTTCATAATTCAGTTAATACTATTCATTTTTCATAGCTAGGTTGTAATGTTCATATAATAATAATATTCAGTAGTTCACTTAAGATCAGTGTTGTGTATCTTGTATGCTATTGAACAATGTCTTTCCTTTTAAAAATTGGGTTATTACATTCTCTAACCTACCATTTATAAATTTAATACTCGCAATTTTAAACTCAGTCTTGAAAAATGATGGTTTTACATTTCAAAATATCTCTATTGAAATCCCATATCAGAAAAAGGATTAAAAAGCATCCACTTAAAAATAAATAATGGGAAGACCAAAGGTCATATAGAATAACACATAATTTGTTTCCATGTATAAAAATGTGGACACTGAAGAGAAATGATATCTACCTTGTACTCATAGAGAGTAATATAGAAAATGTTTAGAGAAAGTTAACAATCACAAAACTGTAAATCTGTAATGGGTTAAAAGGCCATTGATTTCCCATTAAGAAAAGTAAAAGGAAAAAAATTAGGTTTAAAAAACCTTTTCCTATAATTGGGGAATTTAGTTTCCAAATATACTAAGAACATATGGACATATACTTAATTTTAAATTATAATATAATCTTTTAATTTATCTCCACTGCAATCCCATATTCTTTCCCCAAATGATGAGTATTCAAGTTGAAATTCTAATGCATGGAGCATTAGAATACACTTTTAGGGATCACTAAATCCAAAAAAGGATGAAAATATATTCCTACTATATTTAGGAATTAAAAAAACCATAATGTTTAGGATAATATATGACAATTCACAAAAATAATAAACCATTATATGATCAAAAAGTACGTTATTCTTCAAAACTCAACATTAATACCCTTAGTTCAACATAAAACATTCAACAAATAACTATCCTAAAAATTATTAAAAAAAATTATAGAATTATATTGAAACCTAAAAATAAATATGATTTAATCACATAGTATTCCAAGATAATTTTAATACTTATTACCAAATAACATCAACTACTCTTATACCAAAAATTATATAGGAAAATTATGTAATATTCAATATATGATAATCATTTAAATACATCATGAAGAAGAAAAAAGAAAATTTAACCTTTATTACTAAAATAAAATACCATAATAACCCATTTAACTTAATCATATCGGGTTACCAAAATAGTGAACTTATTTTAAAATAACATTAATCACATAAACATCAAATAATTTTCCAATATCATGGTAATCTCTTAAAAAATACATATGTTCCCAAAATCAACTAATTCATCATCCAGAAAATCATTTAACTAGAAATAAAAATTCATACTAACTAGGTAACCATGTAGTCCAGCGGTAGGCAATGAACCCTTATCACCCTTGGGTTGTGGGTTCTTTTCCCACATCATTTCAAGATGTGATAGGTTGTATCCCAACCTGTGGTGTGTGCCCTTATTTTAATGATACTTATTATTATATTCTTATAAATGTGAGAAAAACCCATAAAAATTACCATTATATATTAAACATTAAATAAATTTTTTAATCTAAATGGTTATGTCATGCCTATAATTTTTCATCACAAAATGTAAAAAAAATAACTACCTCAAAGATAAATATCTTCATAAATATCATTAGTTACGTAAAAATGGTACCTAAGATATTGACGATACAGTAAACTATAAAATTATAAACCCATGATGATATCCCTAACTCTTAAGATAACCTCACATGAAAACATCGTAATCTCAAAAGTTATCTAAATCCTACTTTGACCCTAACTATTATGGTCTAACCTTAAACAATACATATTATCATTATTTTAATACTAAAAATCATTTTATTTTCACAAATATCTTTTAGGTTTAGAGTTTCATATAACTTGGAGAAACTCTTACTTATAAAACCTCATATATTTCAAGTGGACCCTTATATAAATTATGCATTATTTCTTCCAAAGGAATCCCTTTTAAAAATAAAAAATGGTTTCTTTACATGACAGATCCTCATAGTATTCATTTTGACCTTATCCTTTTCTCTATTCATTCTTTAACCCTATGAAAAACTATTAAAACTAAGGTATGTGAAAAAAAATATTAGTAAGTGACATAAAATAATAAAACAGTTGGTCAAGTGAAAAACTTGAAAACACATTTAATGTTATTAGATCATATAAATCATTTCCACATGAAAAACATAACAAACTTTTTTTCTCAAATAAAACTTTTAAAACTCATAAAAAGTTAATAAAAAAATTGGGAACAAAGAGTATCACATTCATAAAACCTTTTCAAACCCATCGTAATAGGAATGACTATATGAAAAACTTACAATATAATTCATCGGAGAACATAATCATTACCCAATGTATTGGAGACCTGTAATAAGGGTCACCTATCATATAAGTTATATCAGAATAACTCATTTTTAGATGATATAATAGGGATAAAACCTTCGTATAATCTATATCGATCTAACCCGTGAGATATAATGGGACTCAAAACATCATATAAGTTGTATCGAGCTTACTTTTATTGCATATAATTCTAAACTATCAAACCTTGAATAAAACATTTTGTGCTTTAATATTCCATCTTAAAACCTTTTCAAAACAATTTAAAACCATACGTAAAACAATTTCTAGTATCAAAATACCCTTTGTTTTAAAAAAATAGTTTTCAATAAAAAGATACAAATAATAAAGGAAATATGTTTTTTCTTTGAAAAAAATATCATTAAAAACATTTTTGAGGAAAATAAAATTTTTATTTTGAAAACAATTATTTTTAAAATAAATGTTCCATTATAAATAAGAGCATTTTTTTGAAAATAAAATTGAAATATTGTAAAGAAAACATCAAAACAAATTAAGGCACCATGATATTAGAATAATTTTCTCATTATTTATAATTTAAAATACATTTAATATTAAATTTTAAAAAAATATTTGAAAGAGAATTTTAAAATATTATTTTAAAAATAATGTCTCTTAATTTAAGTCTGATTTTTCTTGTGCATTCTTCATATTCTGTAAAAATTTTAACAGGTTAATTTATAATTTCTTCAAAAACTATTTTAGGTTTATTATTCCTTTTATATAACTAATTTCTAGGTAATATACAATTAATTAATCATTTAAGTTAACATTAGAAATTTTGATGATATTTGATACCTATATCCAAAATTGATTCGATAAGTCAACTTTGTTTAAAGAGGTCAACATCCAATCATATTGAGAATAATATTAATGAAATAAGTTTACCTTTTATACCTTAATTATACTTTAATATACAACCATTAAATATTGTTATGAATAATGAAATATGTTACAATTATGGAGATGGTTAGTCGTGCGTACGCATGAGTAACATTTTCATTTTTCAATGATCATTATTGAAATACGGTAAGTATTATTTTAACTTTTCATAATTATCAAAATTTTCCAAATATAATATTATTTATTTAAATATAGCAATATATATCATCCATGTGAATTTTTAATGAAAAATGAATCTCATTGCTTTGTGGATGTGATATTTCACATGTACGCACAAACTACGCTATCATTTTTTAGTGCATTGAAAGGTCAAAATGTCAATCATAGAGCATTTTTTCATAATGATAAATATATCATGAATATCATATATAAACATCAATTCTATAATTATAAATATTCTTATATATGGATATTAAAAATGAATTGCATCAGTTTGCGAGGCAATAGTTCTCCATACACAGGGACAATGAATTCTTTTTCCATTTGAAGAAATAAGAGATATATATGGGTAATGTAACAAAAATATTAAAATATTAGTATATTTATGAAAATTTATGAAAATATATTTATTATTTTATCATGGTTGAAGAATATTTTAAGGATGTAGAAGAATAAAAAAAATATAAACACTCAATTAAAAACAATACCTCTTCTTCAGACGATATCCTTTTCATGAAAACTTTAAACCATGAAGGTTGGTTTTATGCCTAAAATAATAGCTATTAAGTGAGTGGATGGACTATATAAAGGTATTTTGAAATATATAATTTTATGAAAATGGTTTTGAAGTGTGAATAAATGAGAAGAATATTTTCCCTTTTATAGGAGAGTGGAGGTGCACTCTTGGAATTTCATAAAATATTAAATTAATATAAATTATTTTGTAAATAAAAATAGATAAAAAGTGATTTATTTATAATATAATATTATTGAGGGTATAAATTCCTTCATCCAAAAAAAATAGATATTTTTTGACTAAATTTATACCCTTATATTTTGGTTTTAATTCTTATTTAACCACTTTAACTATTACAGTGACAATATAGATTTTTACTCTGTGGGGGTTAAATAGTTACATTAATATTGAAAATACCCCTTAATGGATCATGGATGAAATTTTAATCCTTATTAAAATAATTTTTAAAATTTTAATATTTATTTAAATTTTATATCATTGAATAAAATATTATTCACTATAAAATATTCAAAATGTCAATTTTGACACTATTCATTACTTTTACATTTAAAAATATCAATATAATAAGATGAATTCAAAGAAAATATTTTAACAAATACATAAAATGTTAAAGTTACATAAAAATATTTTGTTTTATTAATTATCTCAAAATATATTTATTATAATATATTTAATAACATTTATTTTATATTTTCATTATTAAAATAATAATCGCATTAGTGTTGTGTAAGAATCTAGCATAATTATTTCTCCACTAAAAAATTAAAAAAATATCATGATTAATATAAATCTATTATACTAAAAATTACTAATTATATTCAAAAATATCCTTTGTGTATTCTCATATTAAAAATGGTATAGTTACTAAAAATATGAGTGTGACATTTTTTACTTTTCTTTAAATAAAATATTATAAATGCCACAATAAATTATAAATGGAAAAAATGGCCATATATTTGAAGTATTAATTATTATAGTAGAAATTTAATCATAAAATATAATTTTTCAAGTGTTAGGGTCATTTCTTTGTCCTTATCATTTTATTTTTACCCTTAAATACTTAATTTACCATTTACCGTGGTAAAAAAATTACTAAGGATACTAATCATATTTTCCAAAAAAAATAAACTAATTTACTAAATTTTTACCTCTTGATTAAAAATGTGGACTCCATTTTTTCAAAATTCAAATCACATAAAATTCATCATTTAATTTAAATCTATATCGGAAAAATGCAATGAAAAACATTTTTTAGAAAAATACCCTTTTAAATCATAAATTGTTTTTCTACTAAATTAAAGTGTAAAATCCATTTAAAAATCCATAATTAGTCAATTTAAAATATAAATGAAAATTTTAAATTTAAAAACTAATCTAATATATAATTTTACTTTGCAAATACTTGAAAAAGAAAATATAATTTTCAAAAAATCGGAATTTTTTAATATTCATTAAAAAATCAAACTTTCCAAAAAATTATAAACCTTTTACCATAATATAATTTTTTTATTTTGATTTCATAAATTATATTTATTTCATAAAATAAATTTATAAAATTTTTATAAATTAATTATATTTATCGCTCACTAAATATATAAAAATCATTCATGAAAAAAATTATATTTGAATAATTAAATGGCTTTAATAAATTTAAGTGATTAATTTTATAATAATTTGTTAAAAAAATATTAATTTGTATGAAAATTTTATATTTCATATTTTAGTTAATACTATTCATTCATACCAATTTAACAGCCATGTTATAATGGTCAAATAATAACCATATTTAGTTATTTTTTTAAACTTGCAGTTGTGTATCTTGTATGTTATCAAACATATTCTTTCATTTTAAAGACTCAGTATATTATAGTAACATCCCAATATTTTGGAATATATTTTTATTTAACTAAATTGTAACTGTTTGACGTCATTCTTGGCAGGAAAAACTATGATTAAAATAAATTATAATTCATTATAACATAGCAGTTAAATTGGTTGAAGAATTGGAATAAAAATATTATAAAAAATATTTTTTTAAGGTTTTATATAAAAAAAATTATTTATTAAGTCATATTACATATGAACTAAATTTTTAATAAATTTATTTTATACTTCAAAAATATACTTTCTCCACAAATAGTTTTCATTGATTTTTTTTTTTGCGATGACATTATTATTGATTAATAAAGTTTTTTATAATTTTATTTTACCTGATTAATATCTTTTTTTAAATCTTCATTTTAATAATATCTTAGGTTGAACTTTTTTTCTTTTTTTGATAGTATTTTTCTCTATGAAAATAGTGAAAAATACAGATTTTTGTAATAATTTCAATTATTTCCATTGAATAAAATTATTTAAAAGGATAAATTTAATTTAAATTAAAGTGACAGAATAAATATTATAATTAATTACATATGAATTATAATTATATTTTATTTTGGTATAAGTTCATTTTTAAGCATAAAAACACATTTTCTAAAAAATGTTTTTTATTAGGAATTATGCATTTATATTAAAATTTATTTATTAAAATTCTATAAATTGAACCATGAAAATTTGATTGAATATTTGCAATTAAATGTTTCAAATTGATAAATATGTCCTCTTTAATTTTGGTTATTATTACTGGTACCGGTGATAAATATCTGGCATATCAATAAAGGGAAAAAGGGTAAAACATGGTTAAACCTATGAAATAAGGACTAAAAATCTCCCTAACACTTTCATTTATCATATTTTTTGAGTTTTTTTAAACAAATAAATCCTAGTAATGAAATTATGTCAATTATTTTAACATTACTTTGATTATAACATTTATATTATTTTAAGGAAACGATAAATACAAAATGTCACTTTCTTGATTTAAATTTCAATTATATGTTTTCATAGGGACAAAAGGAATTTATGAATGAATATAAAAGGTTATTAAGATTTTAAATAACTTATATTTATGATATTTATTTATTTTTAATCCTTATAATTGATAAAATTATTTTAAACGCCTATGCATGGTCGTTATAATATTTGTGAAAGAAGTTAAAAAATCAAGGTAAATGATTTTAAAAATAAAATTATTAATTTATTTTGGATGGATTGCGGAATTTCTTGGATTTAATAGAAATTAAAAATTATAAATTAAATTAAATTTTTTTATATTCTAAATCCATTACTTTTTTTATGTCTTCAAAGTCAAATAAAATGAATAGTCCCAAGAATGACATTAATGATATTTTATGATAATCAATAATTTATTAAATGAGTTTATGATAAATAAAAGTACTGAAAGAGGAAAAGTTAGACCATTATAGGTCTTATGTTTCATACATTGATAATTTATGGGACACTAATCACCATAAAACTAAATTAATGACCCTTAAAAAAATGTTTTCCTATAGTAAATGTTAAATAGGGTTCATGAGCGGGTTAAACCAATAGATAAGTTTTAAAATGAAACATAAACATATCACAATTTTATTTTATGAAATAATTTTTATGTTAAATTTTACGAAATTATAAATTGTGTACATTTGGTTCCACTTTATAGGATAATGATATATATTATATTTAAATATTTTAAATAATTCCATGTGCATCATTTCCCTCACTTATAAAAGGCCACATCAACATCTCCTTAATTCACAATTTTTTATCACTCTAGCTCAGCCAAAAAACTTTATATAATACCTTTCAGTCCTCATTCCATTAGTCCTAGTGATTCTAGTATTCACTTAAGACCATCTTAATAAGGCTTAATTTGTATGTCAAATGAGGTTTTTCAAAGAAGAGGTAATCGTCTTACCTGACTATTTTTAGGTTTATTTATAATTATTACACATATAATTATATTATATTCATCCTAACATGATTAATATTGTATTATAAATATATAAATATATTATTACAGTTATGGTATAAACATTTTCCTCCCCTATTTTGTTAAATTGGAAACAAAATTATCAGTCATGTGTACATGAAAACTACCACCTCATTGAAGCAATGTGATTCATTTTCCATCACTTGAACACATATTTATAAAGTGGATTAAATAAAAATATATGATATTTTTTATGATATAATTATATTTTAATGATAAAATATTATATATTTATTTCTCTGTTCTTATTAGAAAAGGGAAGTATCCTTCATGTGTACATATATACTACCGTCTCTATAAATGATATGTTTCATTTTTCTATCTACACCTTTTATGGATTTTTTGAAGTATGAATACAATTAATATTGATGATATTTATACCATGATTAACATTTTAGTTATTACAAAAAAAATTTACATCCCATCCCATCATAATTTATAACAGTAATCGAACCAGTGGGTCACATAACCTTTAGCGTGTCACCCCGTATGCTAGAGGATGCCAACTAGCAGTGAGGTTCTTTGATTACATAGAGGGGAGACTATGTCCTATTGATTAGAATATAACATATTGGTATAAAAATAATAATAATAAAAATAATAAACTATGAAAATTGTAATAAATAACCATCAACAGAATAAGTGAATCATCCCAATATCATACTAAAATTGGTAGAAATCATATTCAATGCCACATATGAAATGATGTTGATCATGTCATAATTTTATTAAAAAGAGGATATTTTATGAGAAATATTGGAATAGTAATATTCAAAGGGGCAAAAAGGCCAAAGTTATCTCCACTAGCATCATAATCATATGAACAATCCTTTGTTCCCATACTCTACCCTAGAATTGAATATTAAGTATTCAAAGTTGGATGCTTCCCTTTATACTTTCCTGCATCCATGAGGTATGTTTGGGTACCAGTCAGCAGCCTGAACATGGTGTGAGCTATACTCAATAGTCAACCAGCAATGGTGTCTATAACTTTCCATTCCATTCATATAAAATGAAAATATTTTTGGTAATAATAAATACATATTAATAAAGAAAATCAAACAACTTGATCTAGGTTCCTCACGGTACACCCGACTGATACGACCTACTTCATTGTAAGCTAGAATGTCTCTAAACATATTTCAACCTGCATATATATATACACATCCTATATGTAAGTTCATGTGTGTGTGTGTGCATAATTTCAGCTAGAACCTGAGGTGTATAACCAAGGAGTTCATACAAATATATATAATGTTTCTTAATTTCTCATGTCATGTATGCATAGAAAAGATGTATCAATAGGCCATCGTGAAGGTAAAGTATATAACAACTCTAAGTATTTTCTTTGACTTGGAAGACTATTCAGTTAATTTAATTAATTATCATCATGATATTGTATAAGGTGTTCTATAAAAAGGAACCCATGTATCACTCCAAGAGTACTATAACAACCCATCACTGTAGGAGTATTTCCAGGATATTCTATATGATAATCCCAGGTGTCATTTACTGCATGGTGATAATGAAGAAACCTATTAGCCCATCCAAGGTGTACCATATTGGGAACCCAGTATCGCTCACATCATTGTATAACATCATTAACCAATAACATCATACTTTGTAAATTCATTAAGGAACCAGGTATCACTCATGGGTTGTATAAAATAATATGGTATGTGAGCTTATCCAAGGTGTTCTTTAAGGAACCCGTGTATCACTCCCATCATGTTTCAATTATTTAATAAAATTAAAATGATAATGCATTAAAATCCCATCCAAGGTTTTCCCTACTGGAACCCTTGTATTACCCTCGACTCTTCATATGGAATGGTCATGGATAACATTAGACCCATACCATTTAACAACCCCTTTAACTCAATTGGTGAATTCATTACAAAATTACACACAATTCATAATCAAGGAAACAAATACTCAAGCACATGGATTTCCATTTTCATTTGGTTTAATTAAATTACATCAATAAGGTCCAATATCAACACACCTTGACTAGTGTTTCAAACTCACTCAAGGCATAAGTCCTAAAGGCCTTTAAGAATGTCACACACTAAGGGGTGTAATGCATCAAGGTGGAAATCCCTCAATGTTGATTATTTGTTTTGAAGGGATACTCTAAGCATGGAAATATCATTTTATTTTTTAAATTAGTCAATTAGGATGTGTCGAACAAAAGTTTCTGCGTGCAGCACAACATCACATGATATAAGTATCAAGACATTGAGGAAAATAAACTAGAACACATACCTTAGAAAGTTATAACTATTCTCATCCATCAAAGTCATTTTATTTGACATAAAATGTAAGAAATAAAAAAATAGATAAATTCCTTAGGAATATTAGCTTTACTAGAAATTGAATTTGATATGATGAGGTAAAAGGATTAAGGAAGATGAATGAAGCTCTTTCCATTAGCTATCCAATGCAACTGATGGTGTAAAATCAGACATTGTATTAAGGTGGTAGCTTAAATCCTACCTTAGATGAAGAGGGGGAGCTTCAGTGGAGATAGAGGCTATTATGCATTGATAAGGGAGAAAAAATGAGGAGATAATTAAAAAATGAAGGAGGGAAAACAATGTAATTTCAACCAGTTTTAATAGGTGAGAAATTTTGATGCTTATTTTACAACACCATGCACCTAACTATGTGGAACCACCGTTTAAGTGGAAATAAGCATGCAGTACTGGGTGATTTATTTGGGAAAACCATGTGTCCATCTATAGTTTACTACAACACCCCACATAGTTGAGTTGTGCATTTAGACCCAATATTGTGCTAATAGTGTGACTCAGTAGACCTTTACAAAATCTAGAGCTCTAGGATCCAAATGAGCCTCCTAAACTCACAAACCACTCATTGGACCTTTAAGAACTTCTATTAGGGAAAACATATTTAATAAACTTTTAAGGAATCATGCCTCATTTGAAATTTCGGGATCTTAAAATCTTCCATCCTTAAAACAACTCATCGTCTAGTTGTCCTTCTGAGGTTGGTAAATCATCATCTAAGAAAACCTAAATCCACTGAGCATGTATATCAGCCACTCTCTCCCAAGTATCATACTATAAAAGGTTGTGCTACCATAGAACCTATACCAGGGGAACTGACCTTCCTGTAAGATCATTCATGCTCTGATATCCTGATAGAACATTTTTCAAATGAAGTACTAGCTTCCAATTCAACATCCTTAGGAAAAAATGTATTATATGGGTATAAAAATTAATGTTGCATATAATATACATCTAAGACATCATACATGGATTAGTATCTATTAGTTAACTGTAACAGATATCCAATCAACCATACACTATCCAATATATTAAAAGTATATATATAATGATTTGATAGCTTTTACTATATCCAAATCTATTTATGACCCAATATAGATGAAAAATGCAAGAAGACCTGATGTCCCACCTCAAATTCCAAAGGTTGCTGGTGACCATCAGTATAAGACTTCTACCTCGAATTAGATATATCCATATGCTTCTGGATAAGTTGTACCAGCACCAAATTCTCCTATATGGGATGAGGACCTAGTAGTTATACTTATACTACCTCTAACCAATATAGAGGTGAATGATATGGCATGTTGTATAGGGTCTCAAATGGATCCATCCAAATAATTATCAAAAAGTTATTATTATATGAAAATATCACAATACGTAGGTTTTTCTCCCAAGAACCTCCAAAATCAAGGACACATTCTCATAAAATTTCCTTTAAAATCTGAATCATATACTCAAATTTCCCATTAGTTTGTTGTTGAAAGGTAGTTCTTAGAAGCACAAGTGTATTGATATCCTTTTATAACCCCTACCAAAACCATTATGTAAACCAAGTTTCCCTGTCTAATATGATAGTATGTGGAAACCCATTAAGGTATATAATATCTAAAACATATATCCTACCAATACCATCCATATAAAAGGTATTTATGATAGGTATTAAGTGGTAAAACCTGGCCATACAGACAATGATAACCCATATAGTGTCACTTACTTGAGGTGACATAGGTAAACCTATCATAAATTCCATTGTGACTTTGTACCATTTCCACTGAAAAACGGATAGTGACCAAAAAATATCCCCAAGTAATTGGTGTTTCACCTTTACCAATTAGAAGGTGGAACACTGGGTGATAAACCCATCTATTTACAACTTCATCGTTGACTACCAATAGTAGCAGTGTAAGTCATGATATAACTTGGTAACCCCAGGATGTACCACCCAAATAGGGGTATGTGAATCTCACATGAACTCCCCTCATATATCTTTAAGAACACAGATTCATCCAAGAATGTTTAATACCTCATTCACATCAACAACCCATCCAAGAAGAGGGTCTCTGCTAGAAACGAACTCTCATAGATCCAATACCTTATAATCAGATAGTTTCCTCATCTTTAATATATCCATAAGTTAAGAGTTCACTGTCAAATCTTCTAAAATATGATTCTTGTTCTACACCTAAACCTATAGATGTATCTCATAGAATAGGTCCATCAAATTCTACTCACCACTAGCCTCCCAAACTGCATGTGTCTGAGTCTTCCATCTTAGATCATCAGTAATGACATTTTCTTTCCCAATAATTTAAGAATGAACAAAGTCAAAGGACTATAGATATTAAACTCATCTTCTCTACCTGAGATTAAATTCTTGTTGAATAAATATGTATTTGATAATTTTTTGGTCCATTTCCCCCACAATCCATTCTCTAAGAAGATGGATCCTCCAACACCACAAATCATGTACCACATATATCAACTCAAGAACGTGATTTGGGTAATTATGCTCATAAGGACTCAACTATTGAGACTCGTATTCCATGACTTGATATCCTTATATCAGAACTATTCATAGCCAGATACATAATGTATCACAATAAACTATAAAGATTTTTCCTAGAACTAGAACAATCAGGATCGGTTCTGAAGTAAATCTTCCTTTGAGCTCCTGAAGGGATCTCTCGCATGATTTAAACGATGTAAACTTGACTCATTTCTTTTTCAATGATGTGATTGGTGTTTTAATACATGAGAGATAATGAATTAAAATCTATTACTAGTCATACATCCCCAATAATATTCATATTTTAAAGGTATTCATGGGATAGTCCAACAAAACTATAGCTCTCACTTTCATTGGGACAAAAGGCACTTATGCCTCTGAGATAATGTGTCATGTGAAGTGAATATTATTGATCTAAAAATTTAATTTTGTGAGATTAGAAGAAATCTAATACTCTTTCAGTGTATTCAACCCGATCTCATGATATTTGACATAGTCGCATCGATTATGAGAATAAACCATGATGTTATCGAAAAGAACTACCATAAATAAATCTAGATATGAATCACAAACCTGATTCATTAGAGCCATGAAAGCCGCTGGTATGTTTGTAAACCGAATGGTATAACCAGGTAATAAAAGACCATACCTTCTATGAAATGATGTAAAAGGTATGTATGAAGGTATAACTCATACCTAATGGACTCCAGAACTCAAATAAAATATGGAGAAAACCTTCCATACATAGATCTGGTCAAAAATTTCATCTATATGAGGAATTAGACATTGATTCTTTACTATAAGTTTATTTAACCAGTGATAATCAGTTCATAACCTGAGGGTACCATCCACCTTATTGGTGAAAAGGATAGGTAAACTATATGGTGATGTATTGGGTTGTATAAAGCCCTTATCCTCCAAATACTTCAACTCTTTCTTGAGTTATTAGTTCTCATTAGGTTTCATCCTCTTAGGAGGAATGGATAATGGTGTTTCTTCTATCACTGGGTCAATAGTGAACTCCACTTCCCTCACAAGAGGTAACTAGTAATATTTTTAAAAAAATAAATCCCTACAATAATCAACTATTGGAGGAAAACATATAATCCACATTCCCAAATTGATCATAAATATTCTACAAATTTGGGTTGTCTCTCTGCCTTGTCCATGATGCACGGGTCCATTTTAAATTTCTTGGTCATCTCGTTCACCATTTTGAATATAAATACCACCCTCAGGTGATGTAAAAGACATCCTATAGAGATAGTAATCAACGTGATCATAAAAGGATACTAGCCTGTAACATCCTAGGTACTTATAAAATAATTTCTATTCACTTTAAAGTTAAATAGTAAAATTATTTATAAATGAATAATGAAATTAGAGGTATTTATATAAATTAACGAATTTATAATGATGAAATAGTAAAATGACCAATAGGAATAGTAATATCGCCTATAAAATAGAAACCTCACCTATGAGATTATAGATAAAAGATATGTATCTTATTAGGGTAATCATATTATATTTATATCATGGAATAAGTAAATAAATTATTTGGAAATGATAAATTAGGTGCTTGTATTTTAATAAGTAATAAATATTTAATTAAAATTTTATAATTAATATAATTATTTAAAAGAAAATATATTTTCATAAATTGGTTTCATAAATTATTATTTTTTTCATCTTATGATTATAAGATAGTTATATGATACTTTAACTAATTTAAATATTATAAAATCAGTTATGGTTTTAAAACAGGTATTTTTCGAATAAATTAAGATTTTAATTTAAAATTAAAATAGTCATATTTATCAAATTATTTTTTAAAAATGGAGTTCATTTTTTAATTATACACATAATTAATGGTTAGGTTTAATTTTTTTGATTTTTCTGAAATACATGATTTTTTTTTGAATAGTGAAATACAATAATTTACAATATAAGTTAAATACATGATTTATTGATTTATAGATGATGTAATGATGATGTAAGAAGAAAATCTAGAACTATCCTTAATTGTTTTAATAAATTTTATTATAATTATAAAAAAAATCACAGTCTTGATATAAATTAATAAAGTAAGGAATATAATAATGAGAAAACACCCATATTCTCCACTATAAATACCCCCCATCACCTCCTCTTCCCCTCACACCTAAAATTTTTGTATCTTGATTAATTGTTGCCCAATTACCTTACCAAGTATCTTCATTATGTCCATGACCTTATGGTCTCACCAAAATTCTAAAACCAGAGGCCTTAACGGGGTTCTCAAGGAGGATAATTCGAGAGGAAAAAATCCTCTTTCATTTTCTTTTATTTTCATTTCAATTATTTTACTTTTCTTAAACTCTATTTAACTCTCCTATTCCAAGATGAATAAAAATTCCATTATCTTAAATATAATTTAATTTTATCTTGTTTATGGAAAAATTCATCATCATACTTCTTCTCCTCTCCCTTTTATTTAAAAACTAAAAACATCATCTGTGATGTGTCGATTTATCGACATCATGGACGATGTGTTTTCAATTTCCATTACCACCTTTAGGTCTGGTCATAAAAACATTAATATGATCAATTTATATTTTATTATAAATATTATATATAATTTTATGTTATAGAACAAGTGTTTATAGATACTATTATTTAAAAAAACAAAAGTGGTTTGTAGTGATCAAAATTCCCCAAAATAAACAAATGTTCATCACTAATGGTTCATCTAATGATTCATAATCATACCATATAACAAAAATTATATATAATAAAATTGAATAGACTTTAATTTCAGTAAAACATGTAATTTAAATTATGTAGTTTTTCTCCTTTATAATATGAAAATTCATAATAAACCAACTGTGGAAATCAAGAAATAAATGCACCCAATACAATGAAAATAAAAAGAAAATTTATTATTAATAAATGGGTTGAAAGATGTTATGAGAATATAATTTAAGTAATTATAAATATTAATATGGTTCTTTATTATATTAATAACACTCCTTAAATCCTTATAATGGATGTTTGAACATGTTTTAAGTAAGACGAACCTACAATAAGGGAATTATTAACCCAATTCCCATTATTTAGGTTAAACTTCTACTTCATTGATTATGTTTTACTAAGACAATTTGTGAAATGAATTTTGTTTATGTTATGTTTTCTTATGTTTATTTATAGTAAATACACATATTACATTCTTTTTATTAATTATCACTTAAATCATATAGTATTGTAATGGGATTTTCTATAAAAAAACCACTTAAATTTATATTTTTACAAAATTCAAAAGGAATGTTTTTTAAAGTATTATTGTTTTATTTTCTAGTTCTTGGGATTTATTTATTATAATGGGTAGTACCTATATTTCACTCCAATTTTTTGGGTATGTTTATTTTGGAGATCGACCATGTGGTTAATTCAGTTGTAACTATGATGGTTACACAATAAGGTAGCTGTTAGGGTTACATTTTAAGGTAGCCATGAGGGTTACATTGTAAACTATTTCCAAGGGTTAAAAATCATATGGTATCCACTATGGTTAAAAATTTTATTAATTAATTACCCAAGTTAGTTTTATGGTATTTTTTATTTTTTATATGTTTTATAGAAATATTATGTTTTGACAAAGTAAATATATGATACATATTGGATCAGAAGTATATCTTTGTGAAAATGATTTCATATGTTTATAAGTATTCATCTAATAATGGTTTCTCTCCTTATTTTTATATCCCTTACTGATATTTTTTTCTCATCCCATGTTTTAAAAAAATTCATAGGGTTTAAGGAATGGTAATAGAAAAGGGAAATCCAATGTGAATGTTGTGAAGACTTTTCATGAACATATTCCATGTTATTATTAAAAACATTTATATAATGAAAAAAAATTATACTTTTTTAGTGGTATCCAATTTTTATTCTTATGGATAGATATGTATGAATAATTTCGTAATTATCTAAAACTCTAAACCATAAATGATATTTGGTAATGTAAAGAAATGAATTCTAGAAGAATTTACTAGATTATGTAACATTTAAGTTCTGGTCCTTATAGATGGTGTTGGAGAATAGTTTAGATAACTCTAGGGGTTAGGATGAGGTTAATAGAATACCATAAATGATTTTTAAATTTTTATGTTGAAATGATATAGAATTTAAATATTACTAGGTTACTTCATCTATGATATGTCTGTTCAGAATGGTTTTCCACAGAAGAAATAGGGAAGCTTAAGTTGGAAGAAACTGATAGGATGATATATTTCTGAATCCACAATAAGGAATGGATGGAATTGAAACCAAATAGTTTATGACCGTAATGGCTCAGTTGAAACGGTCTATAAACTATAGTGGATTCTATGAAAGATAACATCTAGAGCTACTACAAAGAAACATGTTGATATTGGAACATTTTAGGAGGAAACAACCTCTTACTTTTAGTGGATCTTCTGACCCAGTGGTGGCTGAATGATGTATTAAATACCTTTAAAATATATTCAATGTTATGGGGTTTTTGGATAATCATAAGTTTGGTCTATTCATTTATCATTTTAAAGGTGAATTTGACTAGTGGTGGTAAATGGTCAAGAATATCATGGATAGTGATGAGATCGATGCCTTGGAATGGGATTAATTTAAAAAAAATATTCATTGAAAAATATTCACATAAAGTGGTTCTAATTAGGATAGAAAATCAATTCCTTGAATTAAAACAAAAGGAGGAGGATTTAATGGCCATGTATGAATAGAACTTCACCCAATTAGAAATGTACACTCTAAATCCTATTCAGGATATTGATGGTAAAATCAATCATTTTTAATTAGTATTGAGTCCAAGATATAGAAGGGAATTGGCCTCATAGGAATTAAAACATTATGAGAAAATTTTATGATGTGTTGAGAGGGTAGAAATTGAGTTTACTTATGATCACATGTAATTTTAAAATAAGTATAAGAACAGGTCCATATGGAAGGAGAGGAGTAAGAATCAATCCAATAAATCTAAAGCTAAGACAATCAAGTTTCTAGTTTGTGAAAGGTGTGGTAAAAATCACCCTTGGGAATGTCTTAACAAAATTTGGAAGTGTTTCCATTGTCATAAGTTTGGAAATATAGACTAATATTTTATTGAAAATGATCTTAAAATCAATTCTGATAAGAAAACAATAATGTGTTTTAAATGTGGTGAGATGGTTCATTATAAAAATACCTACCCAATGAAAGATCTAAATGATAGAAAGCAACTAGATTATAAGTAGAAAGGTATAGTGAGATATTTGGTGGCTACATCTATAGATTTAGGTCCATCCAATGAAGTGGTATCAGGTAATTTTGTTTGTTTAATCATATGTTTCTAATGTCTTATTTGATATGGGGTCTACAAATTCTTTATTTCAAATAAATATTTTGGTAAATTAGAAATTTCATCTCAAGAAATGAGACTATAACTTATGGTTAAAACACTAGGGGAAAATATTATAGAAAAAGGCATTATAAAAATATTTCTATTATTTTGTGTGGAAAGAAGTTACTTGAAAAAAATATTTTTTTCCCCTTAGTATAGTTTGATTTCATTCTGGGTATGGATTGAGTTTATGTTTATCTTGATAATATTGATTTTAGATCTGAAGAAGTTTTTTTTAGATGGTGTTTTAGTCTGTATAAATAATGAACCCATAAAATTTATAACTTATCAGTAATATGTGAAACTATTAAAATATAGAAATAAAAGTTATCTTTCTCATGTTGTTGAAAATAAGGGAACTTTTCAGATTAATGATGTGCCAGTGGTAAATGAATACCTGGATGTTTTTCTGATGAGTTTCCTGGTGTTATACCTACTCAAGAAGTTGAATTTACTATTGACTCTGTTTCTAAAGCTAAGATAATTACAAAAAACCCCTTATCGAATGGATTATTTGTAACTTATTTAATTGAAAAAATAGTTTCATAATTTTCTTTATAATGGATTAATTCATCCTATCACTTCACCATGGAGTTCCCATATTTTTCAATTAAAAGCAAATATGGTTCTATGAGACTTTACATTGATTATGGAGCTTTGAATAACATTACCATTAATAATAAGTATCCTATGACTCATATAAATAATTGTCTTATTAAATCCAGATAACTCGATATTTTTTCAAGATTAACTTGAGATTTGTGCACCATCATCTAAAGGTGAATGAGGATGACATACCAAAAATAGCTTTTCATAATAGATATAGGAATTATGTGTTTATTGTTATGGCCTTTGGTTTGAAAAATTCCCCTATTCGATTTATGGAACTTATAAATAGAATAATCCTTGAATATTTGTATAAGTTTTTTGTTGTTTTTATTGATGATATTTTGGTCACTTAAAAAATTTATGATGGTCATTAAAAACATTTAAGGATTGTCTTGTGAATTTTCAAAGAAAATAAGTTATGCAAAAAAATTACCAAATGTGATTTTTTATTGCTAGAGATTTATTTTCTTGGGAACATTGTAAATAAGTATGTAATAATAATTTATACTTCCAAAATAAAAGTGGTTGATGAATAGACAAGACCTAATAATGTTATAGAGATTCATAGTTTTCTTGGATTATCATGTTATTACTAATAGTTTGTTAAAAACATGGAACAGTTATCTAGCCTTCTAACTAAGTTAACACAAAAAGGGGTTAAATTTATTTGGATAGAAGAATGTGATTTTTGATTTCAGGAAATTAAGAAGAGATTCATGAATGCTCCAGTTTTGGCCCTACCTTCCAGAAATGGTAATTTTTTCATCTATAGTGATGCTTTATTGAATGAACTTGGTTGCATTCTGATGAAAAATGATTTGGTAATTACTTATACTTCATGAAAACTAAAACCTCATGAGTTAAATTATTCCACACTTGATTTGGACTTAGAAGTTGTGGTTTTCACTTTGAAATTTTTGATGCATCATTTATACAGATCCAAATGTGAAATATACACTGCCCAAAAAATTCCATAGTATATATTCAATTAGAAATAATTAAACATGAGGTATAAAAGATGTATTGAAGTGATAAAGTATTATGATTTCATGATAAATTAATATCCTATAAAAGAAAACAAAGTGGAGGATTCCTTGAGTTGAAAACATCATGCATCATTAACCGTGTTATGATTAGAACAAGACCCCGTGATTAATGATTTGATGAATTTTGGCTTGGAAGTTGTTGGTGTAGGAAATTCCTCTATTTTTTTAGGTTACAGTGCAGTCATATCTATCCGAAAAAATTAAGAAAGCATGGAAGGAATATGTTGAGTTATAGAAAAAGTTATAATTTGTTAAAAGGGGTAAGTTTCTAGAATCTAAAATTGATAAAGATTGTGTTTTAATATTTGGAAAGAGATTATGTGTGTCTGGTGATTCTCGGCTAAAGAAATAATTGTTGGGTGAAGATCATAGTTCTCTATTTTTAGGTAATACTTGTAGTAATAATATGTACATAGACCTTCAAGATTGTTACTGGTGATATGGAATGAAAAGAGATATTCCATATTTTACTATGAAATGTTTGAAATTTTAATAGGTTAAAGTAGAGAAAAAACTACCAGAGGGGTTGGTTCATCCATTTCCAGTGTAAGGGTGGAAATGGAACAAATATATCCAAGGACATCATGGTAGGACTTCCAAATATTTATCGAGGTAAAAAATTTTATTTGGGTTACTATTGATCAGCTCACTAAATTTGTACATTTCATTCCAATTCGAGATACTATGTCATCGCATCAGGTTTCTCGATTATACTTCCAAGATATTGTTAGGTAAAATAGAGTTACTCTTTACATTGTATCTAACTATGATCCCAAGTTCACTTATAACTTTTGGAAATCCATTTAGAATTCATTGGGCATAGAATTAAATTTAAGCACTGCTTTTCATCCCCAATCTTATGGACAGACTGAACAAAAAATTCATACCTTAGAGGGAATGATTTGAGCTTGTTCAATGGATTAAAAGGGAATTTGGTATCAACATGTTTCATTATTTGAATTTTCTTATAATAACAGTTCTCATTCCAATGTACAGATGGAAACTTTTGAGGCATTCTATGGGAAGCAGAGTCAAACTCTAGAATTTTGGGATTATGTCAGGTAAAGGAAGTTTATGGGACCATAATTAGTAGAGGAAGTGGGTGAGAAAGTGAAGATGATCCATCAACATGTGATGATATCTCAGAGTAGGTAGAAACTTTATGCAGATAACAGGAGGAAATACCACTCTTTTTAGGTATGCGATGATGTTTTTTCTTATAGCCTCTCCATGGAAAATTTTTATACATTTTGGTAAGAAAGTAAATCTAAGACCATGGTTAATTAGACCTTATTAAATCCAAGAGAAATTTGGACCATTTTCCTACTGAATAGGTTTTCCTTTGAGTTTATCTTAGGTACACAATGTTTTTCATGTTACAATGTTGAGAAAGTATGTTTTAGAATGTTGTCATGTTTTGAGTCTAAAAGTAGTTTAGTGGGAAGAGAAATTTTCTTATGATGATAAAATTGATTATATTCTAGATCATATAGGGAAATTATTACAAAATAAGGTTATTCATTAGTTTACGGTTTTGTAAAGAAATGTCAAGGTTGAAGAAGCAACATGGGAATATAAAAATTTTATGAGGGAAAGGTACCCTCACTTCTTTGATAAGTAAATAAAAATTGTGAGGATGCAATTTCTTTAAGGTGGGGATAATGTAACAACCCAGGTAATTATAAAATAATTTATTTTCATTATGGAATAAAATATTCAAATTATTTATAAAACTATTATGAAATAAGTTTTATTTATAGAAATTAAGGAATTTATACTGATAGAATAGTAAAATTTCCATTAATAATAGTAATCAGAACAATAGAATAGTAACCTAACATATGAGAGTATAAAAAAAATATGTATCTTATAATTGTAATCATGATATATGTATATCATTGAATAAGTAAATAAATGTTTTGGAAATGATAAATTGGGTGTTTGTATTTTTGTAAGCCATAAATATTTAATTGAAATTTTATAATTAATATAACGATTTAAAATTAATATATTTTCATAAAATAGAATCATAAATTATTATTATTTTTTCTTATAATTATAATTTAAATATATGAGACTTTAATTAATTTTTCTAAGTGTAATAAAATCAATTATAGTTTTAAAACTAGTATTTTTTGAATTAATTATGATATTATTTTAAAAACCAATTTCTCATATTTATAAAATTATTTTCAAAAAATGGAGTTCATTTTTAAATTCTACACATCAAAAAAAATTTAGGTTGAATTTTTGGGATTTTTCTGAAATACTTGAATTTTTTGTGAATAATAAAATATGGTAATTTACTATATAAGATAAATATATGATTTATTGAGTAATAGATAATTTAATGCTGATTTAAGCCCAAAATATCTTACTATATTTCATTATTTTAATATATTTTACTATTATTATAAAATTATTCATAGTCATGAGCCAAATTTATAAACTAATGAATATAATAATGGGAAAAGACCCCTTTCCTCCACAATAAATACCTCCCCCCACCACCTCTTCCCCTCACACCTAAAAGCCTTTTATATTGATTAATTTATATCCAATTACCTTCCCAAGCCTCTTAACCATGCTCAAGACCTTATGGTCTCATTAAAATGCCAAAACCAAGGCCCTTAAAAAGGTTCTCAAGGAGGAGAATTCCAGAGGTCAAAATCCTCTTTCATTTTCTTTTATTTTCTTTTCAATTGTTTTTTTCTTATAATATCATCAACTAAACTTTTAAAAGATGCATGAAAACTTAATTATATTTTATATACTATAATTTCATCAAATTTATGGAAAAATTCATCATCATACTTATTCTTCTATCCATTTTATTCAAAAAAAATAAAACATTATTCGTGATATATCGATTTACCAACATCATGGATAATGTGTTTTCAATTTCCATTTCCGCATTAAATTCTAGTCATAAAAAATTAATATGGTTAAGTAATATTTTATTATACATATTATATGTTATATTATTTTATGTAACCAGTTTTTATACATAATATTAATTAATAAAACAAAACAGGTTTGTAATGATCAAAATTCCCCAAAATAAACTAATGTTCATCACTAATGTTTTATCTAATGATTCATACAAATAAAATATAAAAAATTATATATAAAAAATTTAATATTCATTCATTTTATTAATAATATGTAATTTTAATTCTGTAGTATTTCTACCATCTGAGAAGAAAATCCATAATAAACCAACCATGGAAATCATGAAATAAATGCACCCAAAATAATTAAAATAACAAAATATTATTAATAAATGAGTATAAATATGTAATGATAATATCATATAAGTAATTATTATTATTAATATGGTTATCTAATAAATTAGTAACACTATTTAAATAATTATTATAGATGTTTGAACACATTTGAAGAAAGAAGAACCTGAGGTAAGGGAATACTCAACCAAATTTTCATTCTTCGGGTTAACCTTATACTCCATTTATTATATAGTACTAAGACTATTTGTGAAATTTATTTCGTTTATATTATTTTTTACTAGTTTTATTTAAATTTTATACACATATTACATTAATTTTCTTAATTCTCACTTCAATTATATGATATTTATAGGGGACTTTTCTTTAAAAATCCTCTTTTAAATTTATACTTTTACAAAATTCAAAAGAAATATTTTTATGAAAGTATTCTTGTTTTATGTTAAAGTTCTTGGGAATTATTTATGATGAAGGGGGGAATGTCTCTTCGTCCAATGAATTGGGTATGTTTATGTTGAAGGTTGGATGTATGGTTACTCCAAGTGTAACTACAATGGTTTCACCAAAAGGTAGCCATGAGGGTTATGTTGTAAGGTAGTTGTGAGGGTTACATTGTAAGGTATTCATGAGGGTTACAAATCATATGGTATCCATTATGGTTACTATTTTATTTAATTAATTCCCCAAGTTACCATTATGGTAATATTTATTTTTTCTAGGTTTTATGAAAATCTCATGTTTTCACAAAGTAACTATATGATGCATATTGGGTGAGAATTATGTCTTTGGGAAAATGATTTAATATGTTTATATGTATTCAGGTACTACCAGTTTCACACCTTTTTATGTCTCATACTGAGATTATTTTTCTTATCCCATTTTTTAAAATGTTTTTCACAGAGTTTAAGGATGGGTAAGAGAAAAATAGAATCCAAGATGAATGTTGTGAAGACTTTCCATGAAAGGATTTAATATGATTATTAAAAACATTTTTTTATGAAAAAATGCATATTGTTTTAGTGGTATCCACTTTGTGTGATCATAACTTGATATGTATGAATTATTTCCTAATTATCTAAAACTATAAACCATAAATGATCTTTGAGAATGTAAAGAAGTGGATTCTAAATGAATTTGCTAAATAAAGTAATGTTTAAGGTTAGGTCCATATATAGCTAGTCCATTTTGATTATAATAGAGAAACATATAATTTTTAAGTAAAAAAGGATCTATAAAAATGGATAACCACCTATCTTATAGGGAATTATTTACATCAGTGTATGCACTCGATTAAGATCCCCAATGGCGTGTCGAGAGTCATCGTGCCACATAGGTACTCCAGATCAAGGGCTAAAAATTTCAAAATCATCATAGATTTAAAATAATGTGAAGATCATATGTCAAAAAAGATAGATACTAAAGTAAAGGATAGTATAATAGTACCTTGAAATATAGAAGCATTAAGTCCCTAATCCTGGGTATTAGGATGCACTAAATAGATATGGCCATATTCATGGCCTTGATACAGAATCTTAGTAACATGGGTAGTTATTATCTTTTAGTGATATATATCTAAAGTCTAGATACCTCATCCAAAACCACCTCCTTGGCCCCATGGGCAATTATTATTCCAACTCCTTTCCTAACGTGAATCTACTGATCATATACGTATAAGTGGAGTGAGTGAAAATCCCTTATAACTATGCATGATAGGAAAAGTTCAGTAGAAAAACTAAAGGTTTCCCATTTTACTGTAGGCTTGAAACTCAACTGGGTCCTTTTTACACTTATTTTTATTATTTCCCACCCTTCTATAATAGTGACACACTGCATATCTTTTAGTTTATGTCATCTAATAAGATTTTCCCCCATGAGAAGACTCAAAGCAACGCCTTCTACCTCTAGATGAACTGCCTCCTCGTCTTGATGATAAACCACCTTATCCCGCCCTACTAGACTCCCTCATTTTCTTCCCAATGAGTATATCCTGGGTCACTATATGAAAATGGTGTTCAATTTGAATACATCAAATTATGATCATAGGGTGTAAGTAAGCCTACCCTCGAACCATCTCACTTTCGATAGCTCGTAAACATCCAATGTTTGTGTGGAGAACTGAAGCTTGGTGAAATAATCAAAATACTCAATCACAGTCATAAAACCATGATTTAGGTTCATAAATTACCTAGAACAATCTCCTCTCAACATGTGAGGGAAGAATTAGTAAAATAAGTCTATCTAAAATTCCACTCAAACAATATCCTAATATTGATCTGCATGGGTGATCATATCCCAATAATGTATTGAATAATAATGAATCTTATAATTCAATAGATTTACCCTCTACTTTTTAGATTTCTCTTGATGATAAAATATGGATAACATGGATTCTAGCCATGACTCAACAAAATAAGGACCTCCAACCCCTAAAAAGGTGGGAGGATGCTGCTACTAAAATTCCCACATTAACTTTGCGATAGTTGAGGAAGGTCATGGGGATCCTTGTACATAATTCATAAAAAAAATAATCCATCTAGAAACTAATAATCGGCCCTCAGATGAGGAATAGAAGGAGGTTCTTCATGTATTATCCTACCCCAAAATCTACTCATTGGTTCCCCATGACTATTGGCCACATGACCTCATGTACACCCCCATACTCTAGAGGTTGTCGACTAGAAGTAAGGCCCTAGGTTTTATCCTCTGAGAGACTACGAACTCATATATCATAGTTAATAACATCATTAAATCATAAGAAAGAAACAAAAGAAGTAGTGATAACAGACAACAACATCAGAACAAAGATAATAAACTATACAAAATAAATAAACAACCAATGGAACCTGAATAATAAATAGATAAAAAATTATGATGATCATGATTTCATGTAGATATACAAAGATTAAATAAATGACATACTGGGGAAATAATAATATACCACATTCTATAAAAAAATAAAAAAAATCTAAAATGCACTAATACTATTATCTCGAGCATTGGCTCGATCCTTTTCTCTAATAAACCACCTTAATACCATAAATCAAGCATTAAAATCTGGATGCTTCTTATTCTCAACACTATAAAGCATAAATCCTACCCAGGAACCAATGTTGGCATGAGTAGGGTGTGAGATAAACTCAGTATTCCACCACCAATGTTGTCTAGACCAATTCAATACGTGCATATAAAATGAGAAGTGTTCCTATAAAAATACATGGGAAGTAAAAAATAAATAAATAAACTTACCATCTCTAGTACACCATGGATTATCAACTGACACTACTAGGTTCAGCCTAAGTTAGATATTTTAACCAAGGTGAAACTATAAAAGTTTTATAAGGTGTATACATAGGTAAAGAAAATGTAAGGTATCATCATTTAGACCATTAACATGGATGTGTCCTATAATAAAATATATTTTCATGATAAGAATTTAATTAAATGACATCCTAGTCCCAACCAATGATATCCATATAAAAGAACCTGATTATCTCTCCAGGAGTAATATAAATACCTATCACCATAGACTATGTCCAAGAAAACCCATGAATTCATCCCAAGTACCACTATAGGTGAGGTGAAATAATTAACCTATGATCTTGTCCTAGTTATCTCATATAGGGGACTGAGTATCATAAGAGGCATGGTGTAACCATCTCTCTAATGACCCCAACCACGGTGTCTTATCTAGTGAACCTATATCACCCAAGGGTATATAAACTGCTTGGTGAACCCTTCTAAGGAAAAGATAAGTATCACTTCCAACGTATGTATAACCATAAGAATATCTAATAAGAAATAATTATTAGCCTCTCCAATGAATCATTAAATTAGGACCCTTTTATCACTATTGGATTTTCATGAAAGTGTGATTTAACTACCAAGATAAAATAACATTATAATAATGAATTTCATTTGCAACATCTATAACAAGTTGAAAATTCATTTAATTTAGGAATTTAAACTTATGATATTAATCACATGGAATAAGTAATTATTTATAATACATATAGAGTAAGTCATAAATAATATGTTCCAAACTCATGGCCATTCATTTACTTGGAACATTTCATAACCCAACATATTTAATTAGTGGGAAAATACACCAAAAAAGAGGTGTTTAGAAATTTTGAACAAGGGGGAAACTAGGAATTTTAGGAAAGGAACACCCATGGGGTCCCTTGCATTGAGGATACCAACCTATGACATCATTCACAGGTCATTATAGGTGTACTAATCATGGTGAATCAAGTTATTTAATTAATTACACATTTGAGAGGATTTTCCATAGAGGTCTAGAATACGACATAACAATGCAACATATTAATGCAATGAAAACTTATGTAAATAATCTAGATGACCTACCTTAGGTTCTTAGTGATCTTCTAATCACATGATATCATTAAAATAGTGCTATAATGGGAGAAATCAGAAGAATATAAAAAATCCATGAAAATAGGGAAAATGAGGCCGTATAAAATTGCACAACAAAATAAAAAAGAAACTAAGAATGGGTGGAGGGGAGTAGAGAGATTATCTAGAGGAATCCAATGCACCTAATGGTAAATTAATCGAAGGTTGGATGAGGGAGATATCAAAATCACTACTATGGTGGACAAGAGGAGACCCATGGGTGCAGCCTGCTACAAACAAGAGGGGAAGAAGGGGTTTGAATTATTAAATCATAAAAGGGTAACAATAGTCAAATCCCCTTTAAGATCAGGTTTACATGGTTTTTTGTCATGGTTTTCTAAATCATGTGTCAATTTTGCACCATCTACTACCCAGGGAATCACCTCACAAGGGTTGTCTTCATGGTTTGATTAACCATGCACAACTAGTACAAAATGAATTTGTCACATGTCTTAGAAAAGATGAACGGTCATGATCCCTATCCCAAATGGTTATAGAAAAACCAGGTAGGCTACCCTATACACTAGGTGACCCTCAATATTGAGCCTCACGGTTAGCGCTAACCATGTGTTAACCATGCGACTTAGTTTACGTCCATAATTCTGAAGCTCGGGGCTTTTAAAGAGCCTTGGAATCTCCTGAAGACCTCCTTATCCATTAGAAACCATAATTATCATAAAAAGATGAGTTTTTAATAGTAAATTAAAAGTTTGTACCTCTTTGGAAATTCAAGATGTTACAACCTCCCCTCCTTAAAAAAATATGTCCCTGAGTTTTACTTTTGATGGTGGTAAGACGTCATCTAAGAAATGTTTCATTAACTTAGCACATACATCAACTTACTGCTCTAATTTCTCATCATGTACATGATTGAGCTTCCATAGCACCCTGACCAATGTAATTTTCCGACCTTATAGATCCTTCATATTTCAGTCAATAATATGTATTGGATTCTCCACAAAAGATTCATCCTCCTCTAGCTTAATTTTCTTGGTGTCAAATTAATGATATGGGTTAGAATGACACTAATTAAGTTGTGATATATGGAAGACATCATGCATGGAATGGTAACTTTGTGTTAATTGAAACAAATAATATGTCGTCTAGACTCTCTCCACTATCTCAAAAGTCCCAACATAATAGGGAGACAGATTTACCTGTCTCTGAAATGATCTTTGACTTAATCTAGAAAAAATCATAGAAAGACTCGATGTCCCTCCTCAAACTCCATAAGTCTACAATGATGAACGGTATAAGAATTATTTATAAACTGACTTGTATCCATACATTTTAGAATTAGTTCACTTGTTATGAATTCTCCTAAAAAGATAAGGATCCAGTAGTGTTTCCTCACCTACCTCTGACTATAATAGAGGTGAAAAACATAGAAAACCATAAAAGGCCTTATAAAGAGCCCTCTGAATCATTTCCAGAAATTTTTTGTTGTAGGAAAACTCAAAAATAGGTGTATGTTTCTCCCATAATCATCTAAAATAAAGGATTCATTCCCAAAGCATGTCCTCTAACTTCTGAATCATCCTCTAGGACTGCCCTTTGGTCTGAGGTTGATATGTTGTACTCAAGAGCACCTATGAACCAAGTTCCTTCTACATACCCTGCCAGAACCATGATGTAAACCAATCATCTTGGTTCTATTAAAATAGAATGTGGAACACCATTATGGATCAAAATGTCCCAGATATAAATCCTCCCAATCTCGTCAATTGAGAAGGTCTCCTGGATATATAGGAAGTGCGGCCTTTTTCAACATGTTAAGAACCACCCATACTATGTCACTGCCTCAAGGGGATATCATAAAAAATTCATCACAAATTCTATGGTGAAATTGTTCCATTTACACTCTGAAATAGTTATAGGATTTAAAATTATAGTAGGTTAATAGTTCTCAATATTCACCAAATTATAGGATGAGAATTGAGTGATAAAACCTGCAATCTGCCTCTTCATACAAGGCCACAAAAACTGACAACATACGTCTCATTATATCTTGGTAATACCGGGATAAACTTTCCAAATTAAGGCTTTATATTCCAACATAAACTATTCCTGTACACAATTAGGCACCCATACATGCCCATGTAATAGTAGGGTCACATTACTATCAACAACCAAATCAGAAGGTGGGTTCTCACTTGAGATACTATTCCTTAGGACTAAGCTTTCAGGGTCTCAAAGTTGTCTAATCCACACTTATTCTATAAGGGATGATGTAACTACTAATTTTTATATAAATGGATCCCAATGAAATTGTTGAACCTTTAGAAGAATCTGTGAAAATAAGTCCACCTGTGTTGTGTGATATTCAACTCTCGCTGAACGGATATGTCATTGAGGATTTTTTTTATCAATGTAAATAATGAACTACTCTCTCAATAGATAATTCCTTCAACAGCGTTGAGCGTGAACCATGGTTTCTAGATAAAGGTCATGTGTGGGGTAACTCTGTTGATGAGGTCTTAGCTGGTGAGACTTTTATTCCATGAATCATTCTCCTTGTATCAAAAAAACTTCTATGTAAATCCTTGAGGAATAAAAATATATTTTATATCTCCTTCTCAACTTCTAAAATATCAAGATCAGTGCTGATGTTAGTCTCACTTTCAACTGCTTGAAGGCTGCCTCACACGATTTTTACCATACTAATTTCACACCCTTCTTAGTCAATCCTATAAGAGGAACTTCAAAGAATTATAAATCTATAATTAATCACCAATAATATCCATCCATCCCCAAGAAACTATCTATATATAATATTTTATTTGGATTCTCCAAGGAAACATAGGTACTCATGTTCTTTGGGTAAAATGATACACCTTCCTATGAAATGATATGACTAAATAAGTAAACCATGTCGATCAAAAATTTTCATCTTATGAGATTCTAATATAGGCGGTCCTCTCTGTGTATTCAGAATGATCTCAAGATAGTTTTAATGTTAAATTCATGTTTGAGAAAATAGAAATATTTTATCTATTAAGACTATCAAAAATGAATCTAAGTTAGCATAAAAATACTTATTCATTAAATAACATAATTGTTTTAGGTGAATTCATAATGAAAAATTGAATAACCAGATAATCTTACAAGACGTACCCACTTCAGAATGTTGTATGTGGTATGTCTGATAGTTTAACATGTACCAGATGATAGACCGACCTCAAATCAATTTTAGAGAAAACATTTTATCCTTGGATATGTTTGAAGAGTCCATATATGAATGGTATTTGATACTAGTTCTTAACCATAATCCAATTCAACTATCTATAATCCAATCACAAATAAATAGCATTTTCCACCTTGGAAAATGGACTGGTGAACCCCAATGCGATGTATTGGGTCATATAAAACTCTTATCCTCCAAGTGTTCCAACTACTTCTAGAGTTCCTAGAGATCTATAGGTTCCATCATATAGGTAGGAATGAAAATTATTGTAACAATTGGAACTATCTCAATGGTGAACTCTACCACTATCACATGATATAAACTAAAGAAATCATTAGAGAAGAAATCCCTAAAATGATCTACAACAAGACAGAATTCTACTAAACACATTCCCTGATTTTTCATAAATAGACTAGACATATAAGAGGTCACACTTCTCATCCCAGTATACTTAGGTCCATCTTGAGATCCTAGATATCTTATTATCCCTTATGAATATTTTTTCTTCTATTAGGTGATCTAAATGAAACCATTTGATGATAAAAATCAATGTCAATCCAATAAAGAACTTTCCAATCCATACTGAGTATGATTTCAAATCCAATAATCTCAAGGAAAAAATAAATTACAAAAGAATTAGTACCCACCTATTTTAAGATTCCATTCCTTACATAGTAATATACTCTCTGATCAAACTCCTAATAGTGTGTTAAGAGTCATAACACCATGGAAGTACTCCACATGAAGTCACAGAATTTTTGTAATATTAGAAGATATAAAAGAGTGTGACATGACTATAAAAATATATCAAAGAAGATAAAGTATATGATACCAAAATAGTAACTATAACTATATAAGGCCTTAGAATATTCTTCTCAAGTTTATAATACACTACATTGATATGGCCTGGACCACAGCCCTGATATGTAATCTGACTAGCCTGAACATGTTTTCTCTACTAGCACTAAACCACAAAGGTTTGACTGCCTCATCTTTGACCACCTCCTTATCCTAGTTGGACATAATAATACCAACTCCTATCCTAACATGGAGGTATATATCTTGTACTATAATTTGGTGTCGGTATAGATCCCCCCTCACTAGGTATTGGGGGGAAATATTGGAAGAAATACTGAAGGTGACCCGTCCTTCCATAAGTTTGGCACTCAATCAAGTTACTCAGCACTAGCTATTCTTATTTAATTTCCTACCACACTAGTGACACACCACATAGCTTTTAATATGTGTCTTCAGGGTGGAACTTCCCCTATATTCACCCTTGAAAATATGCTTCATGATGCTATACAAACCATCACCCTACTTGGAATCTGAACCAATTTGACTCACATTTCCAACTTCACTTAGGTTCCACCCTTTAATGAGGGACTAGTTTTCTATCTCTATCTTGGTGGTTAGATGTAATACATTCACCTAGGATAATATAGCGTACACAATAATATCCACAAATTGTCTCGCAGCCGATATCTTCTCACCAATCAGATTTGAAGAAAAGCATTGAAGCTTGATGAAGTGGACTCAATAATCTCACACAAACATAGTGCCCTACTATAGGTTTATTAAATCAATATAAAGGTCCTCTATCATCATATCTAGGAATAAGTGATCAAATAAGGTTGTCTAGAAGTTTTCCTAGACCATACCCTAATGACCACCAGCCTTATAGATGACATCCCACCAATACATCGTGTATTCATGAAGCATGTACATGGAGATATTGACCCTCCTCTCTAGAGACATATTTATATTCTCAACCTTCTACAACATGGCCTCTAGCCTGGACTCAATAGCCTAAGGTCTACCATCTCCTGAAAATGTGGTAGGATGTTGCTACTGGAATTCCTACATCAATTCTTCCATAGTTGGGACAAATCTCAAATCCCCTTGAAATGAATGCATGTAGTGAAAGAAGTTATCCTGGAACTGAGAATAGGTGCCCAGTTTAAGATCAAAATGAGGTTCCACAACTTTCACCACAAGAGGTAATACTTTTGGATTAGATCTCACCATATCTAGATCTTGGTCATCGCCACCCTACTAGAATACGACACGAGGATGATGAGGTGGTATGAGTCTAAATTTTCCAATCACACACCTTAGATAAGATTTAACATCATATAGAAAAATAGGGAAACAAATAAATGATAGGTATAAATCCTTCCAATAAAAATTCACACCTCTTATAATGTTTCTAAAGAAATGTCTAGGTGATATAAAGATCATGAAATACTATAAGATACATATCCTACTTCCCATAACTAAGGTCATTTAAGGGTCATGGTCTCCCATTTACCATAAGATACACAAGCTAATTTTCAATTGGCATCCCATTTAATGGTAACCATTTTATTTTAAAACTTTAATTTTTATATAATTTAATTCTTATTTATTTAGATATAGATATCTTAATCCAATAAATTACATCACCAATACCAAATTTATAATGGTCCATACTCTGTATAAATTGCAACTAGCATGTTATGTAACTACGACAAGAACTATGGGTCTGGTAATAGGATGTAATAAGTCATATATAATGATATGATTAATGAACTACTATTCTAAATTTATAAAAGTACTTTCTTCATGAATTACCATTAGAATTCATCAATCAAAAAAACTAATATTCGAGATTGTAGAACTAGTGGTTCATGGATCAAATGTGTAAAAATTGGTTAATTATGGTTTCATCGTCAATCTATGTGGGGAAAAACTATTTAGATTTATGTACATGCTTTAATTAATCCAATAATTTCATCCTTGGAATAAATATTTGAACACTGATATATATAACCAAAAAGAAACAAGCAACAAGGACATTCAATAAATGCAATGCAGTCAATAATATATATATGGCATGGAATAATGCATGAAATTTTAGTCTTATTGTGTCTAATATGGTTCATGAGATTTTAATCACTTATTTCATCAAGAAAATGTAAAGAAACCTGAAGTAATAACAATAATAGTAATAACAACTTTTCAAACCATGTGTGTCACCCTATGGTGAAATGAATTCAACTATAATAGGAATAATCAAATAATAGCCATAATTCATCCCATGTAATTTGGTTTTCCTCTATAAGTGGGTTAGAAACTCCCAATAAATGGATCATTACCAAATTTGTGTACATCATAGTCTCTTTTATAATTCCTAAACAGTAATAAAAAGTGAAAAAGACCCTATGATACCACCTTTTAGCAACCTTCCTTGGAAGCCCCTTAGCGGTTCCTCGATATAGGTTTCCACATGACATAAAGAGTAACTCCCTATGCACTATACATTTCCAAATGGTAATGAGGACCTAGGGTTTGTTTATAGGGAGGCTATGCCCCATTTATCAAATTATATAACTATGGTAAATCATAATCAATAAATAACAGAAATATTTATAATAGATGATAGGAAAATAACAAGGATGATAAACCATAAAAAATAAATAATTAAACAATGGAACCTAAACAATAAATAGATAAAAAATGATGATGATCATGATTTCATGAATCTATAAAAATATGAATGAAATATAATACATGGGAAACAGGTATATACCACATATGATAAAAAAATAAAAAAAGGTCCAAAAGATAATACTACTAGCATATAGAGAATAGGCTCGGTCCTCTTCTCCTATAATATATCTTAATACCATAAATTGGGAATTTGAAGCCAGATGCTTCCCATTTTCTACACCTACAATCATGAATTCTAATCAGGTAACAAATGTAGCTCGAGTATGGTGTGAGATACACTCATTAGGCCACAACCAAAGTGTCTAGATCAATCTAGTAAGTGAATTTAAAATGAATAATGTACTAATAATAATATAAGTGAAGTAATAAATAAATAAATAAAGATATCATACCGAGTACCCCATTGATACTCAACTGGCACTACTTTCTTCATCCTAAGTCAGATGTATGAACCAAGGTGAACCTATAAGTTTTTAAAAGGTGTATAAATGGTTCAATAACAAGTAAGGTATCAGGATTTAGATCATTACCAAGAATGTTATTTTTCCTAGAGGATGTTCCTTATAATCAAATGGATTTTCATGACTATAAATTAATTATACATCAATGTGGGCCTATCCAAGTTGAACCATATAAAATAACCCGAGTATCACACCTAGAGCACTATAAATACCAATCATCATTGAGTATGTCTAAGGTGATCCATGAAGCCATCACAAGTTTCACTCTAGGTGTGATGTAATAATGTCCCTCTAGTCCCATCCTAGGTATCTCACATAGGGGACCAAGTATCACTCGAGGAATGGTGTAACCATCTATCCAATGATTCCATCCATGGTGTATTCCCTATGGAAACAGTATATCCCAGGGGTATATAAGCTTCTAGATGATCTCATCCAAGAAAATGAAAAGTATCTCTCCCGATGTATGTGAAACCATAATATGATCTAATAAGAAATCATAATTACCTCATCCAAGACATCATTAAAACGGGACCCTTGTATAGATCTTATCATAGCATGAAATTTTGATTCAGAAACCAAGAGCACATACCTTTACAATAAGGAATTTCATTTATGACATCTAAAATAAGTTGGAAACTTCATTTATTTCATGTATTTCAACTTATGAAGGAAAGAACATGGAATAAGGAATGAGTTACAAGACTTATAACATAATTCATAAAGTTAAAGGGCCTAACTCTTGGCCATTCAATTCCTTAGATCATTTCATAACCTAGAATATTTAATTTCAAGGACATCACACCAAAAAAGGGGGTGTTTAGAAATTTTAAATAATGAAGAAATTTGGACTCTAAGGAAGGGAACATCCATTATGTAGTTCACATCAAGGAGACCAACCTCTATCATTATTTTAAGGTCACTATAAGTGTACTAAATATGTTAAATCATGTTATTTAATTAATTAATAATTTTAGAGGCATCACCGGAAAGATCAGGTGCATGGAATGATAGTGCACACTTTGAATGAAATTAAAATATAGAGAAAGAAGTTAGAACACCTAGATTATATTCATAGATCTCTCCTTATCTAGTTTCATCCAACAAATCAAGATTGAATGGGATAAATGAAAATAATGGAGAAAATACTTGAAAATACTGAAAACAAGGTCACACAAAAATAGAACAATATGTGAGAATATCAAATAAGAAATGAGGGGATAGTATTAAAGAGATTACCAAAAAGAATCCAACACACCCAATGGTGAAGGAATCATAGGTCAGATGATGGATATATCAAAATACTTTTCAATGGAAGAAGTGGATCCCCCTATATGTGGTCTAATAAACATAAGAGGGGAAGAAGGGTTTGAGTTATTAAAACATAATAGGGGAAAATGGTGATTTCTCCTTTAAAATTAGGGTTGAATGGTTTAGTCACATGGTTGGCCAAATCGTGTGCCAACTATGTGGAATCTACTACCCATGGAATTCCCTTGCACGGGACATCTGCATAGTTTGACTAACTATGGTCATGATCCATGTCCTAAATTGTTCAAGAAATGATGTGTTATATCCCCTATGTTGTAGGTAACCCGTATGGTTGAGCTGCATGATTATCACTAACAGTGTGCTAACCATACGACCTGGTTTGCCTCCTTAAATCCTAGAGCATCGTGCTATAAAAAATCATCAAAATATCTTATACAACTCCTTATCCATTAAATCCCATAATTAGAAAAAAAAAATTATTAATAGTAAATTTAATGTACGTACCTCTCTGAAAAGTCGGTATGTTACACCTCAGGTGGCACCATATAAGGAAATACTAGTGGATCAAGTCCCAGCAACTTCATAGCATGATCATTGTCACCCACCTAGAGTATAACTCACGTATTTTATGGTTTAATAGATCTATAAATTGTAATATCACACCTCATATAATTTTTAACCACATATTGTATCTTAGATAACAGAATAAGGAAGGAACACACCTTCCTTTATAAGAGTCACATCATTCTACCTGCTCTGAAATTCGGGTCTATGAGATAAGAAAGATCATAAAGGTCATAATATAAACTACCTACTTCCCATTGAAATTGTTAGTTCGGGTACAAGGTCTCACATCACACATTATAGTTCCTGATATATGGAGTTTCATTTGCAAGTTATAGAGGAAAACACCCTATATATTTCAATTGGCATACCATTTATCAAAAACCATTTTATTGAATAATTTAAATTAATTTATGTTTGTACTCATTTATGGGTATATGTCTGTGTATATATATATCATACTCTAGTTATACAAGTCATCATTCCCATATTATAAATGCATAATATTTCTATGTTTCAATTGGCATATCATATAATTGAAGCTTGACTCTTACATCCAATGTCAGGATGTAAGAGGTCATATAAATTGATTCAATTAAATGAATTATCATTCCAAATTTATTAAAGTATATGATTTATAAACAAAAAATTGGAATTCATGAAATCAAAATCATCTAATGTTTCAACTCATATGATCAATGTTCCATGTCTCAAATATGGCATAAATGGTTAATTAAGGTCCCACCCGTAAGATATGTGGGAAATAACCTCTTAGGATGATTTAGATAATTTAATTAATCCAATTATTATATCCCTAAAAGAAACATTATCAAATTTAAAATATAATATTTAAGTCACTATGAATATACTACAAGCAATTCACTCGGTATGTAAACATGGCATTGTATAATGTATGATATATGAAACCTGAAGTGCCTATAATGATGCATGATCAATTACCCCTTTCCTTACCAGGAAAAGGAATAAAATCCATAATAATAATAATAATAATAATAATAATAATTCCACTAATCATGTGCTTTGTCAAATAGTGAAAGCAATACAACTATCCAAAAAAAACTATAACAGTAATATTCAATCCCAAAAAAATTGGCTTTTCCTTGTATGTGGTTAGCTACTCTGAGGCACAAGCACATGTCCAAATCTATAAATTCTCTTACTCTCCTACCTAGTAACCCAAATAGAAAGATCAATTGAAAAATTAACAACCCTGATACCAATTTGTAACATCCAGGTTCGGCTCACTCAATAACAGTAGCAAAAATGGGTGGTTCATGTGGCCTCAAGTGAACCTCCCCGTATTCCAGAGGTTATCAACTAGTAGTAGTGGTCTATAATGGGGCGGTGTGGAGACTATATCCTCATGATCAAAATTTATCATAGTGATATATAAATAATAATCACCGTTATCATCAGGAATAGTAATAAATAACTATCATTAGAATAATTAAATCATCCAGATATCATACATAAACTATAATAAATCATACCCAACTCCACATATAAAATGATGTAGATCATGTCATGCTAATATAAAAAAAGTAGATAGCACATGGGAAACAAGGGAACAAGAATATAAAAAAAACAAAAAGAACATAATCTATATCCTCTAAAATAACAATAATATGATTGTTCCTCTACTCTCATACTCCATCTAAGCACTAAATATCAATCATCCAAAGCTAGATGCTTTCCATTGTCCTTTTATGCATCCATGAGTTCTTTTGGGGTACTAATCAGTGGATCGAATAGGGAGTGAGATATACACAATAGGCCACAAAAAATAGATTCTTGGACTATCTATTCTATTCATAAAAAATGAAAAATGTGTAGGTAATAATCAATACATATCAATAAAAAAATTAAACACCTTGTTTTGGGTTTCACATGGGACACCTAACCGACACTACATGATTCAGCCTAAGTCATATGGTCTCTAAATAGCTGTCACTCTACATATATATATATATATATATATAATAAATTTGTATATATATACATGGTTCATATATCTGTGTGTGTGTGTGTGTAATATTATCTAGGACCTAAGGTGTATACCCAAGGAATTTGTAAATAAATATATGAGGTTTCATTATTTATCAAGGTGTATATGTATAGAAAATATGTATCTACATCCCTTAATGAAATTAAAATATAGATAGAATATAAGTATGTTATTCGATTTATTGAATGGGTTAGATAATTTAATTAATCATAATCATGATCCCATCCAAGTCATTCCATAAAAAACCCTTGGTATCACTCTTGGAGCACTATAACAATCTATCTTCATATGAGGTTATCTATGGAGTTTTGCATGAGGTAACCAAGTTTCACTCCTGAAATAGTGATAAGGCATAACACTCTAAGCCCATCTGAGTTATACCACCTAGGGAACCGGGTATCAGTTGTGGAATGGTATAGAAACATTTCCCACCAAGACCATCCTTGGTAATACACTATAGAACTAGGTATCTCTCGGGGGTACCATAAAGGCATCCACTTGGTGGTCTCATTCAAGGTTTTATATAAAGAACCCCGGTATCACTCTTGGAATGTGTCAATTATTTAATAAAAGATAAATGATAATTATCGATGATCTCATCCAAGGTATTCCATATCAGACTCGAATTCATATCCAGGTGGGAGTGAATTTCTACCGGTATTATAGAAAAACTGTAGCAGCGTTGTATCAGTGTGGGTAATATTGAAGGTACTATAACGAGGTACTGTAGTAGAAGAACTATTCATATAGAATGGGATCTTGGTCCACTTTTCCTTCAGTCCATCAAAGGGGCAGTGATGCAAGCCTGATGTATGGGTGGTGATGAAAGCATGATGCATGAAGGTCCTTCGAGACATCCAAGGGTGGGACTATAGGCCATATAATGGGATTAATTCCCACATTGCCTTTATTACAAAAATATATAATGTAATAAAGTGGCTGGTTGTGTGGGTTATCCCTTGGGGGGTCTATGGATTTTCTTTCAGGGTTGTGTGTGTGTGTGATGTTTGTATGTTTGTGTTTAAATGTAAATTTATTCCCAAGAATATAATATAATATAATATAATACAAAGGGATACACAATCCATAATCAAGGAAACAAAGGACCATGGACATTTCTTACCACTTTTATTTTTATTAATTCAATTACACTCAATTTATTAGGTCCAATATCAATACTCCTTGATTTTTTGTTTGAAATCACTCAAGGAAAAAATCTTAAAGACCTTTAAGAAGAAACCACCCAAAGGGGTGGCATGTGTCAAGGTGGATATCACCCAAAATTATTTTTTGGTTCATAGGGGAAACTCTAATATAAAAATATAATTTTATTTAGTTAATTATAAAATAAGAAGGTATCAAACAGAAGTTCTTGCGAACTGAAAAATGGTGCATAATATAAGCATCGATACATTGGGGAAAAGGACTAGATCACCCACCTTATCTTGGTAGAACTCTCCTTATACATTGTTAACCTTTGATTCAATGTAATTTAGAATAAATTGAAAAATTAAAAAATTACAGGAAATTAGTTAATATTAGCTCTCCAATAAATATCATTTTTATGGTGATGTTAAAAAATGAAGGAAGGAAGAGGAATAAATATCTTAATATTAGTTATCCAACACAACTGATGACGAAAGAATTGGACACCAAATATAGGGGGTAACTCAACACTTACCTTTAAGGTAGAGGGATATCTCCAATGGATGTAAAAGATTTTTTGTGTGGATAAGGGAGAATAAATTAGGAGATAAGTAAAAAAGTAAGGGAAAATGTAATTTCACACAATTTTAAAAGGCATGTGGTTTGGATGCACAATTTTTTGAAACCATTCACCTAACCTTGAGGCATCACTAGTAATGGAGAACTAAGTGTGAAGTCCTGAGTGAATGGTTTATAAAGCCATGTGGCCTTATAAAATTTACTACAACACCCCCCATATGGTTGAGTCACATGGTTAGCACTGACCATATGACCCTATCTTCCTTTCCAAAATCTAGAGAACTAGGCTCCAAATGAGCCTAGGACACTCGCAAACCACTCCATATAACTTTAAGAATATCCATTAGGTAAAATAGATTTATTGAAATTTCATGTTTTCATCACTTGTTTTAAAATATAATATCTTACAACAATTATCAAAGTAAAATTACCAAATCTTATGAAATAAAAAATTCATGAAAAGTGAAACAACTGACACCCAAAAATGATAATTTAAAAAAAATTAATAAGTTGGTGTTTAAATGTTATAAGTTGATGATATATTATATTAAAAGTATATATATAGTTATTTTATATAATTATAATAAATATAAACTTATTATTTTGGAGGTTATATTTCTTATGAATCAAGTTTCCTATAAGGTAAGTGTTCTTCATCACAATAATGTTACATTGAGACATGTTTTATGTTATGAATATATTTATGTTTATGAGGTGTATATACAGCCTATTTGGAATGTTATATCATTGAACCTTCTTAATTAATGGTATTTAAATTTAAAATTAAAATTTTTTCATCAAAAGGGTTTTGATTTGATAGTTACCAAAGTTTTAAGTGCTTATCATCTCAAAGTGTATCTTTGGTATTTATGTTATATTATATAACTATATTTTTTTATGTGATGTATCTATTGAACCGTTTATATGTTATATAGTGAATATATTTATGAAAATTGTATTTAATGTTTCATTTGAAGTTATTTTTTTCATGGGACTTATGACTCAAATGTTAGTAAATAAGTATGGGTTTTATGTTATAATCTCAATTTTAACTAAGATTATTTTTTATTAAATTTTATGATTATGAAATTATATGATCTATATCTCAAAATTTTATTTTATTTTATTATTCTATGGTTATTTCTACATATTACAAGTTTTTCTTTCAATTTTCTCTCTATAATTACTCCAATGTCTGAAAAAAAATGTTTTTAAGTAAAATAGACTTGGTTTCTCTCTTCTGTGGGGAATAATATCTAAAATGTCCATATTTTATTTAAAAAAATCAAGAAAGTTTTTAATATACTCCAATGATTATTTATATTGATTTTTAACATTTTTTAATTTTCTATAAAATGGTTTAGAATGAATATTATAACATCCCTAACCTAATAACTCAGAGCATGTGGTTACTTTACTACATTGGCATAAGATATAAGGAACCACATACCAAAGGGAAAATATTTTATTTTCCTTGGTAAAGTAGTACATACTTGATTCTAATTTAATATTTGAAAACCTAAAAACTAGTAAATTTAAATATTCTACATCCTTGAACTAATTTAAATATTCCTTCTTCATATCTGTGAGAAAACTAAAAAATAAGGGGTACATTAAAATACTCAATAAGGGTTAACTATCACATTAATATCATGATTAAATAAGGAATAGACAATATGAAAAGGTAAATAACTTAAAACTCATTACATTTAATCAATAACTAGAGGATGATGAAATAATATGGAAAGAATAAATGATGATAAAATAATTCCATATAACTAATAAAATAAGCATGAAACTTATAGATGTATAACATAAATATTAAAATAATCACATATAAATTAATAATTAATTTCAAATTAATTGAATTCATAATTATGGATAACATAAAAAGACCATCTAGGCCTCATGATAAGACATCATACATAAATGGGTGAGGCATCTGCCAAATACCTAAGCTAGTTTGTCTCATGAGACCTACCAATGAATTAAGAGAATATATTAGGAATCTAATGTCACTTAAAAAATCAAATTTATTTATCATATTAAAAGTTATAATAATAATTCAATTCATAATTAACATAAGTGTTTATATTGGAAAAACTAGCATACAAACTGTTAATATTTCCTCAGTCAAATTGATATTAAATCATCTAGAGAAAGAATAAGGATAATATCATTACAAAATATCATTAGGAAACTATAAGTAATAAATTGGTTGTTTTTATTTATGAACACAAATAAAATAAAATTTCCCTAAAAAAATTATTGATGAAAGTGAGCATTTCAATATGAAAATAAATTTTTAAAACAAATTTTTTTTAAAATATTAGGAAATACATTATTTTTTTAAAAGATTCATTTATGATTTTTAATTAATATTTAAAACATTTATAATTCATGATGGAGGGAAATTATATTCATTTAGAGTATGTTAAAATAATAATTCCATTAAACTTTTGAGTAAAAATTCAAAAAGTACCTTTTTTATAAAACAATAATGAGATTCCTTTTAAACCATTTTGTAAAAATTAAAACATTTTTAAAAAAATGTTTATTTAATATTTTTTGAATAATAAAAATTAATCATTAAAAAAATTAATGATATTTTATATATTAAATAAAAATATTCTATATCAGTATAAAAACAAGATGGTTTTCCTTAAAACCATGATTTCGGTTTCATGAGTACATAAAGAATGGAAAATGAAAGTAAAAGTTCTAATTTACAAAAATAATCTAAGGATAAAAAATATCAATTTTCCAAGAGAAATATAAATTAATTCTTACATTATAGACTTTAACAAAATCAATCACAAATAATTATGACATTATGAAATAAATCCATACCACTTTTGTTGTTTTTGAATCATAAACCCCATGAAAGAAATAACTTTAAAAGGAAAATTAATTTCCAAAAATATAAATAAATTTATCATGTAACATATAAAATAATATTTATATACACCTAATATAAATATATAGGTGCATAATACCAAATATTTCTTAATTTAGTGGAAATTGAGATGAAATATTTTACAAAGATCATACCATTCAAGTGAGAATTAATCAATGAATTGATTGTGTGCATCAATTGTAAATCCACATAAAACATGTCAAAATAAAACATAAAATAAATAAAATTAATTATACAAATAATCTTATAATATCAAAGATAATTAAGAGGTAATATAACTTAATGAAAGGAAATTTATTCATAAAACTCCATAGCACTTGGTAACTTTTTGAGTCAATTAACTTTAGATAAAATAATTTTTATTTCAAATTAAAATACCATTAGATATTATGTATTCATGATTTAATATATGTAAAAGGTTATTTTACACACCATATAAAATAAATTGGGTGTATAACAATAAAATAAGCCTCAAATAAGGGAAATAGAGATGAAATCCCTTACAAAGGTAATACAGTGGAACATAGAATTACACAATGAACTAATTATGCATGAAAAATTTAACTACCCAAAATACAAGTGTACATAAAATATAATACTATATAATTTCATTTCACACTTATTCATGGAATAATATTGTCAATGAATTATAAGTATAACCCAATTAATGGAAATTGAGTTTTGAAACCCCTTACCTCAGGTCCGACTCATTACATACATTTTTTATCTTCTTGAATAAAATTTTCATGTTAATTATTTAATTTCTTAACATAATTTTTCAAGTTTATTTTTCCCTTTATTTCATTTAATACAATTTTATATTTTATTAAATAATAAATTAAGTTCACTTTGGATTTTTAAAGGATATTTGATTCATATATCCAAAATGACTTTGATAGGTTGACTATTGTAAAAGAGGCAATTATACTATCATTGATAAAATAATAATAATGAAATAAATATACTTTTAATTAATCTATTATAATTTGAAAACCAAGCATGAAATATAGTTATGAAATATGAACTATGTTTCCATCATGGAGATGGTAAGTCATATATACACATGAGTAATGTTTCCATTTTTCAATGATCATGATAGAAAGAAGGTAAGGATTATTTTTTATTTATATAATTTTAATTATATAATAAAATTAATATTATTTATTTGAAAATACTTATATTTAACATCCATGTGATGTGTTAATTAAAACTAAATCATATTTCTTCGTGGGTGTGGCAATCCACACGTACTCACGAGCTACATTATCATCTTCTAAAAAATAAAAATCTAAGAAAACATATGATATATTAATTTTAAATAATTATAAATATATAATTAATATAATATATGTATATACATAAATATCATCATCATAAACAGCCATGATAGGTGATGATGGAAAAAATTACATTGATTTGTGTGGTTGTAGTTTGTCGTACACATGAATGATGGTTTTGTTTCTCATTTGATATAATAGGAGATAGATGTAGGTTATGAAATTTAAATAATAACATATTAGAATGTGGGAGATATTTATATTTTTATATCATCAGGTATTAATAATATTTTAGGAGATTCAAGAATAAATAAAACAAAAACACTCAGTTAAGAATGATAACTCTTCTTCATAAAACCTCTTATATTTACATCAAAAGCCTTCATAGGATGGTTTTCTAATCAAAAATCTTATATAGGATGTGATAAGGGATTTATTTAATAAATTTGATCTAGGATTTTACAAACCAAATGTATCTTAAATATTTAAGAAAAGAGGATAAAAGGTTCTCGTTTATAAGATATGGGACAACACCCTTGAAATTTCTCATAATGTTAAATTAATATAAATGAATTTTCATATTCAAATGGCTCTAAATTGATAATATTATAATATGAGAATATTGTGAGTCAAAATAATCTCATAAAATAAAAAATGGACAAGTTTAGGTGATGTTTTCACACTTATCTTTTTTATTTAACTCATGTTAACCCTTTTTGACAATTACCACAATAATGATGTTTTTACATTTTTAGAGTCAATGTAGTTTATATAAAAAGGAAATTGCTCGAAAAATGGATAATACTTAATATTTTTTAAAAAATAAAAATCTATTGTCCAAATAAAGGATATTTCATAATTTTTAATCATTTTATAAAACATTTTTTTATTATAAAATATCATTAATGTAAATTTATAAACTATTAACTTAATTTGACTTTAAAAACATCAATAGAAATATGAAATTAGAATATGTACATTTAAAATTCTATAAAATTTTATATTTATATAAAAAATTTATGTAGCACAACAATTCATTCAATATTATATTACTTTTAATACTTTTAAAATCATTTATTTTATTTTCCATTTATTTAAATAATTACTTTTTCGACATTACGTAAGCATTTAAGGTAAATATTTAATTTCTAAAAATTATAAAAAAAACTTACCATGTTAAAAACTAACCATTTATATTTCAAATGAATGTTTATTACTAAAAATAACATATTTTTATCTCAATCAAACAATAATGAAGTTATTAAAAGAAATAAACTGATATTTTTGGCTTTTCATAAAGTAAAGTATTATAAAGGTCACAATCAAAAGAATATGATAGAAAGGGATATATATTTGAATTTTACATGATTATAAATGAAATATACACATCCAAAAAAAGGTATATTTTAGGGGTACTTTTGAGTCCTTATCAAATTATTTTTATCAATAATTTACCCATTTTACTTTTATAGTGATAACAAATATTTACTATGGTTATTATTCCAAATTAAACAAATTAAAGGTACATATTAAAAAAAAAATTGCACCTCATGATTAAAAAGATGGAATAAATTTTTCATGGTTCAAAATAAAGAAGTGGAAGAATTTAATTTTATATTAAACCGGAAAAACACAATGAATTTTTTTTTTCAAAAAAATGAATTTTTAGTTTTCAAAATATTTTAATACCAAATTAAAGTATAAAATTCATTCAAAACAATATAATAATATTATATTTAATTAAAAAAAATTATATCTAATTTTAAAATAAATCTAAAATATTTTTTTACTTTTCAAATACTTTAAAATAAAATATAGTTTTCAATAAAAAATCAATATTTTTCACTATTCATTGAAAACCAAACTTTTCAAAATAAATATCACAATTTCACCATAAAATAATTTTTTTATGATGATTTCAAAAATGATATATTTTTTATCAATTAAAATTCCTAAAATTTCCAAAAATTAATTATAATATTTTCCCATAAAAAGTAATAAAATCCATTTTTTAAGAAAATATATTATTGAAGAATAAAATGACTTTACTAAAATTTGTGTGATTATTTACTGATAATTTATCAATATATTTTTTTTGAGAAGAAAATTTATATATATTAAAAAAATTATTTAATCTTAATCCTACCAGCCAATTTAACAACTCGGTTATATTGGTCATTTTTTTTAATAATTTTTAATGGTAAATTAATGCTTGGTGTTGCGTGTTGAATATGTTATTAAATATAGTTTTCATTTTTAAAAATCTAAAGGCGTTATATTCTATCCCCAATCCTTATAAATTATTTCATCACAATTTAAACTTTATCTTAGTAATAAATGTTTTGAAATTTGAAAATAAATTTTTTGAAATCCAACATGGAAAAAAGAGTTAATAAAAACCCTTTTGATAAGAGAGAAATAGAAATATGAAATTTGTCTATAATAACACATAACATGGTTTACATATTGGGGAAAATTGCTATGAATTGAAAATATGGACATGAAGGAAAAGTTTAATGCCTAAACAATGATGGTGGGTGATGGAGATCATTGATCCCAAGAAAGTGAATGATCGTCAGAAAGTTAATGACCACAAAGGAATAAATATGTGATGAGTGAAAACACCATTGACTCATAAGAAATGAATGTAAATTTATAACATTTATATTTCATAATCCTTTTCCAATATTTGATGGATTCTTATACTATCATAATAGAGAACACCATAAAATATACTTACTTGATATTTTTTTATTTTATAAGAGTAATTTAATATTTTTGGTTGTGCTTAGATCAATTTCTACTTCATTTATTACTCTAATAAATGAAAATCTATGATTAATTTTTATGTTGAAATCCTTGAAATTAAATTTTACTGTTTCATATAATCTAAAAAGGATAAACAAATATTTCCCTATCTTCAATAAAATAAAAATTCTTAGCACAATTCAAGATAATACTCAAAATGGATAAACCATCATATGAATAAGTAATACATTAATCTCTAAACATCAATAATAATTAAACATTTTAACATAGATCATTTCGTAAATAAACAGCCTAATATCCCAAATAAACTAAATAACCTCAATGTGAAATAAGGTTTTAACCTCAAATTTTACCCCATACCCTTCATATTAAATCTCCAAAATAATTATATAATTCTTCCAAAATAATCATTTATGTTAAACCTAAAGGTTATATAACCAAAACCCAAAAAATGTCTCATTAAATATCATTATTCACATAAGAATCATAAAAATTCAAAAACCTTTGATCTTATAATATGTTTACCAAATTCAAATTTATATTTATTCTTCAATCTATTTAATTGAAAAAAATATCATACTAACTAGGAAATCATGTCATTTACATTGAACCACTGTCATCTTTCAGTTATGGCTTCAATCCATATGATCTTTCCAGATGTGATGATATTTCTCATAACATATAGGTTGTCCTTTTTCTAAAAATATATTGATATAATTCTATAATTTTCAACAAAATATCATGAACATCCTCCAAAAAAATTAATCATAAAATCACTTTTCAAACACTAAGATTTTCTATACATCTTATTTTTATAACAAAAATTAAATAATATTAATTGAATATTATTACCTTAACAATAATGATCATATTAACCCTTATGGTTATCAATAAATTTAAACTTATGTCAATAAAATATGAAATAATTCTTCCTCAAATAACCTTTAAACTAAAACACATAAAAACCAAAGTGTTGTATTCCTTAAAATTATCAAAAAAATATGCTTAATCATCTTAAATTTCCATAAAAAATACTTCAAAATGGGAATTTATGATTTTAAAAATATTATTAACCCCATAATTATCCTCAAATTCTGTCATAGGATTATGTTATATAATTTTGTTTTTCAAAATCTGTTTCCCAAGGTTTCTTGTAATGCCCTGACCCCAGTTACCCAGAGTCATTTCATTATTTTAATACATTGGAATGATTACAAGGAATAAAGTCCTGAAGGACCGATCGGTTTAGCAGTCTTGGAAAATTGATTACATACATTAACATTACATTAAAATTTCAAACATCAAACACAGTGTAAATAGTTATTTGAGAATGCCATTATTCCCTGTATCATAACCCTGCATATCAATCATAATACACTTCTTGGAATCCTAGGAAAAAAATAAAACATAGAAAGGGGTGATCTCAAACACTCAGTAAGGGTAAGAAATACAGTGGAATATAACATAAATATTAAGAATGGAGAATAATTGAAACCATATGTCTTTACCAATAATAAACATGAATACTTTTATGGTAAGAATATGAGCTGAGTAAATAAGGCCATAATAAAACATAATAATGGGTATTCTTCTAGTTGAATGACCACATAAACCATCAATATTATTTTCATAATGAGAGAATATATAATTCCAGACATTCTGAAACATTTTGTCAAGTCCTCAGCCAAGACATCTAAAAATGATTAAGGCCTTGGCCAAAACCATATATCAAATTGGGAAAGGCCTCGTCCAATTCCATGTCTAACTGTCTAATGATACATACTGATGCATCGAGGAGCTATAGTGGGCTCCACCCATCACTTACTATGTCCAATACATTCCTCATATGAAAAGGTTGAAAAATTACATAAACATTCGTATTAAAACTAGCATACGAAATGTCAATACTTTATCCATAAACCATGAATGGTATAAAAAATAACACATCCACAGTCAAACATATCACAAAACCATTGATACAATATGGAATATTTCTATCATAATAAATCAACTTCAAACAAATTTAAAATCCATCAAAGGTTGTTGACATAGATGAAAATTATTTAAAAAACTCTTTGAGAGAAATACCCCTTTTTCATTAAATCATTTGTAAGTCTCACAATTTATAAAGGAAGTCATTTAAAAGATATTTTTGAATCAAAGTGTCTCATAAAACTTTGAAACTTTTGAAAATAGTTATCATTTCAAAACATTCATGTCCATTTAAATAAATCCATAAAATCGTTTTGAAAATATGGACATTAATTAAAAGGGTTTAGAAAGATAAATTTTTAAAAAATTTAACATGACATTATAGTTAAATATACCCTCCCATAAAACCTTAAAAGATTCCTTTTGAAAACATTTTTATGAAATATTGGTATCTATGATAAGTATGTCCCAGAAAATTCTTACACATGAACAATCTCAGATAATAATGAGATTGAGGAAATAACCCTTACCAATTTGGTAACTTACGAAACATATACCCCATGAAAGAGGTATCATACAATGAATATGTAAATACAAATAAATTAAATTTTATTACACAAATAATACAATTATAGACAATACATACACCACACAAAAGGTAATAGTGGCAATATGGCACGAATCTCATGGGAAAAAGGAGTGAGATGAAAACCCCTTACCTTGTACTTTTCCTTGGTTGAGGGTAGGTTAACCTCCTGTATGAAGACTATATTATGTTATTAAATTATATCAGAACCATATTAATATTTATGATATCATAAATTATTCATTTATGACTTTATACTACCCATTTAATAATAATTTCCATGTTATATTAATATTTCGGGTAATAATCGCTTTCTTTATCGTACGTGTTTTAACTTGTTACTCTTGATTGTCTCACTTAGATCATGATTTTAATACTTATAGAATATAAAACATGATTTATATATCATATATATTTAGAATATAAATATTCATAATAGACATATATATGAAATGGAAAACATCGTTTATGGAGACGGTAGTCTGTACGTACGCATAAATGATGTTTCTGTTTTCATATAGTATCGAATGAAAGTAAGTGAATAAGATATATGTAAGTAAATAAATACTTATATATATATAAATATATATCTCCAATAGCATTATTATTTCATATATTACATACTTATTAGTAATATATATATTTTTATAATCGTCGATGAATGGTGAACTTGGAAATGAATCTCATCGCGTCGTGGAGACGGTAATCCTTACGTATGCACGAGCGACAATATCATTCTTTTGATATTAAAATAATATATAATTGGATGGATTAAGATATATACAGAATAATTATCATGTTATATTTATTACTTACATGAATTACACTTCATTATCATACCCATCCAAATAATAATGTTTTAAATAACAATTACCCCATGACGTGGAGACGGTAAGTCGTACGTACGCACGTATGGTGAAATGTCATTCAAAGGATGGATAGAATACTGAATATGGTTGTAACATATTTATAATAACATAATATTATATAGAATATACTGGAGTTATTATTTTATAATGTAAATAACAAAGAAATCATAATTTTAAGAAGAAAGGAACTTGAAAGAGGGTGGTGAAAACATTACCTCTTCTTCGGGTTCTTCCATTTGATTTGATCAAAAGGTCTCCTTAGATTGGATTTATGATCAAAATAAGGCCTATATGTTGAATTGAGGATAGGTGAGAGAATATTTGGACATGTTTTGGCCGAACCAAAAGGCTTTGAAGGTATGAAAAATTGGTTATAAGTGGTGTCCTTTTATAAGGGGGAGGAGGGTCTCTTTAGGAAAAACTTAAAGTATTAATTTATAATAAATTCATATTCGGTTTCTAATTGCACAAAAGTGTATTATTAAAATTATAAGGTGGGGATGGGTTGAAATCCACTTAACCGATAGGTTTTAGACAGGTTTGGGTCACTTTATTAACCTTATCATTTCGTTTTAACCCTTAGTTAATTAGTTTGACATTTACCATGTCTCTTTGTATTTATATATTATATGGTTAATAAACTTACTATAAACTTCCAAGAGACCCCCAAGTGGTCCATTAATGATACACCTATCATGATATATGTCCTTTGGACGAACTTTAGATTTTTAGGAATATAATATCAATTAATCATATAATATTTGTTTTAAATATTAATTTATGTCAATTTTGACACTATTTGGTATTTTTTTTTTGAAAGTCATAAAAACTAGATTACTTCGAACAAGATACATTTAATCATCCCTAACATGTCATAGTCACCTAGAAAATTCTTGTATGTCATAAAAATATTAAAATTATATTTATTTTAATATTTATAATACCATTTATTTATTCTTTCATTAATAAGGTAATTATTGCATCATCATTATGTCATAAATAAATTTAATTATTTAATGTCTAAAATTTATAAATAAAATACCATGATGTAGGAAATCTTTTTATATTTCTAATGAATATTTATAGTTGAATTTATATTATTTATAATTCTATATTAAAAATGGTTTAGTTAACAATCTTTGAATCTAACACTTTTAACTCTTCTTTAAATTAAATAATAATAAATTTCCTAATATAATAAAAGTGGACCTAAAGGGTCATATTTTATTCCTAAGGTTGTTTTTGGTCGAATTACACTTATCCAATAGAATTATTACATGTGTTAGGGTAATAATAATATCATTTTTACCCTTAATTACCCTATTTACTTTTAACCGTGTTAAATAAAAGTAAAAAGTTACTATTCACCAAAAATTATTTTCATCTTATTGATCCACATTTTACTACGTCATATTAACAGTGTCTCTCAGATTTTCGAAATACAACTCACAGAAGTGGTAAAATTATGTTTTATATAAATTTACAAATTCTCCTAGGAGGTGGGTAAAAGATGGTGAAAAGTTCAATAAAATTTTTATATATCTAAAATTATTATAAACTGACTCCAATGAATTACATTGAACTTATATAGGTATTATTTATATATTTTGACCTAAAATAAATTTAAATAAAATAAATAATTATTCAAATAAATATTCGGTTTTAAAATATAACTCAGTGTTTTTCACTATTCATCAAAAATTAAATGTTTTCAGAAAAATACCAAAAACTCACCCTAAGCTAATTTTGATATTCTGAATTCAATAATGAATTCTATTTTACCAGATTCAAAACATAGAAGTTTCATTTATTAATTTAAAATTAATTCCCATTGTCAAAACCAAAAGTCTTATTGTTAAGAAATAATAACTATCAAAAGTTTGACACTTGTTTATGTTCAATTTCAAAGTAAAATTACTTTTAATGATTGTCAATGGATTAAATTGTAAAAATATAATCTATTTATAATTCCAAACCATTAAAATTTATAATTTAACACTATAAATTATTTTGATTAAAAAAGTTGTTTTCAGTTAAAATATAGTATTTTTCACTATTCACACAACTATGAAAGTTATCCGAAAAACACCAAAACATTATTGAAATTAAATTATTATGTACCAATTCTAAAGAAGAAGTTTATTTTGTCAAATTTAATATATTTAAGTTTCAAATATTGGATTTAAAAAGGCTTCTCCATTAAAAGGTGGTAAAATTGCATTTTTTGAAAAATACTTCTTTTATCTAAAAATAATGTATTTGTTCTTACATTATGTTTAAGAAACTCATAATTTGGATTATAAAGTTATAAGGATTATATAAAGTACAAAATTCAGTTAATAATTTTCATAACTTCTTTTGAATGGCTAGTTTGGTAAGTCATGGTGCGCTAGAACTCTGTGTTGCTTGTAGTGAAAGTTATTGAATTACTTTGAAGAAATAACATACTATGAAATCTTGGGGTGTTACATTATTAACTCCTTCAATAAATTTCATCCTCGCAATTTGAAATTATTTTTCAAAAATAAAAGGTTGAAAATAGAAAATACCTTTGGGAAAACCCACATTAGAAATTAGGTTAATAAAATTTAGTCTTAATAAGAGGAAAAGGGAAATGAAAGGATTACCACCAAATTATTATCTCAATTAGGAGAACATTGGTGGAAATTAGAGACATATAATTGGAGGGAAAACATAAATATTTATAGGTAGTGATTGAGGTCATTAGTCACAAACAAGTGTAAAATTGAGGGCCTTGAATTCATCAATCTATGATGATTAAAAATACCATCGGTTCAAAAAACATATGGTATTAGGATAACACATTTTTTGTTTTAAGATCCCCTCACTAAAGTATAAGAATTAATTTCCTCATAGAATAAGAGAAGAAGAAAAATATATACTTGACAAGTAGAGTCCCATCTTTTAACTAATTTCTACCACAAACTCATCTTTCACTCTAAAAGATAATAGAACTTAAAAATAATATTATATTTATCCTATTTGTAAAGGGTTAAAAAATGAATTTATAATTCATCTACCAGAATTTTTTAAAAAAAAAATACTACATTATTAAATCCATGGACATCACGTGGGACAGTGGTAGGTGATACACCCTTGTCGCCCTTCGGTAATAGGTTCAAGTCTCACAGCCTTCCTAGACACGACGGGTTGCCACCCAACCTCCGGGTTGTCCTTTTATGGGAATCCAAAAATAATCTCAAACTAGAATTATCCAAAATAATTCTATCCAAACTCACAGTCCAAAATTTATAAGGAAGGTAAACACAATGAAGATCCTTTTTGCCATGTAATAACATGTGAACACCTTCATCATGTATTCTTTTAAAACACTGCAATATCCTGAATTACCATAAAACCTTATTGATTACATTCATGATCCCTTTTTACTTATAGAATACTAGATATACTCCTTCTATCCAAAAATGTTGTAAACTCCAACAATTATGGAATATAAAAATCATTAATCAGTTTCAAGGTATTCAAGAATATCCAATATAATTTATCCAAATCAATCATGTATTATTCCAAAATCACTACCTCGGTATCAGAACCATATTATGGTTTATCTTTCTCTCAACCATACAATTTCCAAAAATCAAACCTGTTATTGAGTCACTTTTCTTGGGTCTACACAATCTCAAGTCCTGAATGAAATAGTACTTCAGTACAATCCTTATATACTCCATAATTATTATAACCAGTACATTGATGATACAATACTCAAATGACATAATTCTCTAATAAAAACATAAGAAATCGAATCATTCATCCTCATATGTGGTAGTATCATAACTTGGTTATTATCCAATAGCATCATTTGGGGCATACTATGATGATTTGTACATTGGTTCACGTAGTGTCCCAACTCCTTGCAGATGAAGCATTGTACATTTGAAACCTTTTTCTTACCCTTGAAGCCGCGTACATGGTGTTCTTTTTCTCCACACTTATAACAAACTCTCATTCCCTTTAGGAAAGTTCCAGGGTGTTTCTTCCCACAATTATCACATATGGGAAAATTCTTCTTTTTCGTCTTCCCTTTATCCATCTTTCTCTCTTACATCATTTTCTTCTCTTACTTCCCTTCCAAGCCATAGGACTCATGGAATTATTTACTTATCTTATTAACACATGATACTATTTCTTCATATGTTGAGAATACATGGGAGACTATTTCCCTTCTAAATGTTGGCTTAATACCGTGAATGATATGATCCTTCTTACTCTATGGAGCATACGTATTGTTGGAGTTCACATTCCATTTACTAGGTTCCATTTCTATACAATAGAATAAACTAGGTCAGTTTATTAATTGAAATGAATAATTCCAAACTTTTAAAATACCAAACGTAAATTGAATGGTTTATGGATATAATCCATAATCATAAAGATGTTTTCATTGAGGAAGTATATACTCATAAACCATTCATAAAGATTTGTAAATAAAATGAGAATTAACCTAAACATATCCCCTGGGAGTGTCGCAACCAAGAGTACAGCAAGGCTCGTCGTCGTGCACCAGTTCCCATTCGAGTCTAGCTCAAAGCGGTGTTTTCGGGTTTTACCCCTAGGTACATCTGTGCCAAATCCGGCGCTACCTGCTCATATCCAGACAGGGATTTATTTTCTTAGAAAACTCACAAAATCTCTACATTAAAAAAATTCTAGGAATTTTCTCTATACTAATCCTCAAAGTATATCTTAGGGTAATGTTCTCTAATCAGAGTTTATCGAAATCTAGCTTTTAAGGTTATTGCTAAACTTCCTCTGATACCAACTGTAATGCCCCAACCCCAGTTACCCAGAGTTGGTGCATTATTTTAATACATTAGCAAGATTATAAGGAATCAAGTCCTGAAGGACCGATCGGTTTAGAAATCTTGGAAAATTGATTACATACATTAACATTACATTAAAATTTCAAACATAAAACACAGTGTAAATAGTTCTTTGAGAACGCCATTATTCCCTTTAGCTTAACCCTGCATATCAATCATAATAAACTTCTTGGAATACTATAAAAAATAAAACATAGAAAGGGGTGAGCTCAAATGCTCAGTAAGGGTAAGTAATACAGTGGAAGAAAACATAAATATTAATAATGAAGAATAATTGAAACCATATGTCTTTACCAATAATAAACATGAATACTTTTATGGAAAGAATATGAGCTGAGTAAATAATGCAATAATAAAACATAATCATGGGTATTATACTAATTGAATGACCACATGAACCATAAATATTATTTTCATAATGAGGGAATGTATAATGCCAGACATTCTGAAACACTTTTTCAAGTCCTTGGCCAAGACGTCTAAAAAGGATTAAGGCCTCAGCCAAAACCATATATCAAATTGCTAAAGGCCTCAGCCAATTCCACATCTAATTGTCTCATGAGACCTACTGATGCATCGAAGAACTATAGCGGGCTCCACCCATCACTTACTATGTCCAATACATTCCTCATATGAAAAAGTTGAAACATTAAATAAACATTCGTATTAAAACTAGCATACAAAATTTCAATACTTTATCCATAAACCATGAATGGTATAAAAAATAACACATCCACAGTCAAACATATCACAAAACCTTTGATACAATATGGAATATTTTTATCATAATAAATCAACTTTAAACAAGTTTAAAATCCATCAAAGGTTGTTGACATAGATGAAAATGATTTGTAAAACTCTTTGAGAGAAATACCCGTTTTCATGAAATCATTTGTAAGTCTCACAATTTATAAAGGAAGTAATTTAAAATATATTTTTGAATCAAAGTGTCATATACCACTTTGAAACTTTTGAAAACAGTAATCAATTCAAAACATTCATGTCTATTTAAATAAATCCTTAAAATCGTTTTGAAAATAAGGACATTAATTAAAAGGGTTTAGAAAGATAAATTTTTAAAACATTTCATATGACGTTCTAGTAAAATAGACCCTCCCATAAAACCTTAAGAGATTCCTTTTGAAAACGTTTTTATTAAATCTAGGTATCTATGATAAGTATGTCCCAAGAAAATACATACACATGAACAATCTCAGATAATAATGAGATTGAGGAAATAACTCTTACCAATTTGGTAACTTATGAAACATACACCCCATGAAAGAGGTATCATACAATGAATATGTAAATACAAATACATTAAAGTGTATTGAACAAATAATACAATTATGGGCAGTGCATACACCACACAAAAGGTAATAGTGGCAATATGGCATGAATCTCACGTGAATAAGGAGTGAGATGAAAACCCCTTACCTTGTACTTTTCCTTGGTTGAGGGTAGGTTAACCTCCTGTATAAAGACTATAGTATGTTATTAAATTATACCAGAACCATATTAATATTTATGATATCAAAAATTATTCATTTATTACTTTATACAACCCGTTTAATAATAATTTCCATGTTATATTAATATTTCGGGTAATAATCACTTTCTTTATCGTACGTGTTTTAACTTGTTAATATTGATTGTATCACTTAGATAATCATTTAAATACTTCCAGAATATAAAAAATGATTTATATATAATATATATTTAGAATATAAATATGTATAATAGACATATATATGAAATGGAAAACACCGTTTATAGAGACGGTAGTCTGTACGTATGCATAAATGTTTTTTCCGTTTTCATATAGTATCGAATGAAAGTAAGTGAATAAGATATATTTAAGTACATAAATACTTATATATATAAATATATATATTTACAGTAGAATTATTATGTCATATATTACATAATTGTTAGTAATATATATATATTTTTATAATCGTCGATGAATGGTGAACTTGGAAATGAATCTCATCGCGTCGCGGAGATGGTAATCCGTACGTACGCTCGAGCGACAATATCATTATTTTGATATTAAAATAATATATAATTGTATGGTGTATCATATATATAGAATCATTATCATTTTATATTTATTATTTTTCATAAATTACACTTCATTATCATACCCATCCAAATAATAATGTTTTGAATAACAATTACCCCATGACGTGGAGACGGTGAGCCGTACGTACGCACGTATGGTGACATGTCATTCAAATTATGGATAGAAAAATGAATATGGTTGTACCATATTTATAATAACATCATGTTATATATAATATACTGGAGTTATTATTTTAGAATGGAAATAACCAAAAAATAAGAAGTTGAAGAAGAAAGGAACTTGAATGAGAGTGGTGAAAACATTACCTCTTCTTCGGGTTCTTTCTTTTGATTTGATCAAAAGGGCTCCTTAGGTTGGATTTTTGATCAAAATAAGGCCTCTAAGTTGTAGTGAGGATATTTTAAAGAATATTTGGGCAGGTTTTGGCCGAACCAAAAGGATTTTAAGGTATTAATAATTGGTTAGAAGTGGTATCCTTTTAAAAGGGGGAGGATGGGCTCTTTAGGAAAAACTTATATTATTAATTTATAATAAATTCATATTCTATTTATAATAGCCCCAAAGTGGATTATTCAAAGTCTAAGGTGGGAATGGGTCTATGTAAACTTACCCAATAGGTTTTAGACAGGTTTGGGTCACTTTATTAACCTTATCTTTTTGTTCTAACCTTTAGATAATTAGTTTGACATTTACTATGTCTCTTTGTATTTTTATATTATATGGTTAATAAACTTACTATAAACATTAAAACTACTCCAAAGTGGTCCATTAATGATACACCTATCATGATATAAGTCATTTGGCTGAACCTTATATTTTTAAGAAATATAATATCAATTAATCATATAATATTTGTTTTAAATATTAATTTATGTCAATTTTAACACTATTTGGTATTTTGTTTTTGTGAAAGTAATCACAACTTTATTACTTCGAAAAAGATACATTTAATCATACCTAAAATGTCATAGTAACCTATAAAATTCTTTGATGTCATAAAAACTTTGAAATTATATTTATTTTAATATTTATAATACCATTTATTTGATTCTTTCATTAATAAGGTAATTACTGCATCATTATTGTGTCATAAATAAATTTGATTATTTAAGGTCTAAATATTATAAATAAAATTCCATGATGTATGAAATATGTTTATATTTCTAATGAATATTTATAGTAGAATTTATCTTATGTATAATCCTATATTAAAAATGGTTTAGTTAATAATATTTGAATTTAACACATTTAACTCTTCTTTAAATTAAATAATAATAAATGTCCTAATCTAATCCAAGTGGACCTAAAGGGTCATATTTTCTTCCTAAGGTTGGTTTTGGTCGAATTACACTTATCCAATAGAATAAGTACATGTGTTAGGTTAATAATAATATCATTTTTACCCTTAATTTCCCTATTTACTTTTAACTGTGGTAAATAAAAGTAAAAAGTTACTATTCACTAAAAAATTATTTTCATCTTATTGAACCACATTTTAATCCTTGATATTAACCGTGTCTCTCGGATTTTTAAAAATTCAACTCAAGGAAGTGGTAAAATTAAGTTTTATGTGAATTTACAAATTCTCCTAGGAAGTGGGTAAAAGACGGTGAAAAGTTCAATAAAATTTTTATATATCTAAAATTATTATAAAATGACTCCAATGAATTAAATTGAACTTATATAGGTATTATGTATATATTTTGACCTAAAATAAATTTAAATAAAATAAATAATTATTTAAATAAAAATTCAGTTTTAAACTATAACTCAGTGTTTTTCACTATTCATCAAAAATTAAAAGTTTTCAGAAAAACACCAAAAAATCACCCTAAGCATATTTTGATCTTCCGAATTCAATAATGAAGTCTATTTTACCAAATTCAAAACATATAAGTTGCATTTATTAATTTAAAATTAATTCCCGCTGTCAAAACCAAAAGGCGTATTGTTAAGAAATAATAACTATCAAAATTTTGACACTTGTTTATGTTCAATTTCAGAGTGAAATTACTTAAAATGATCATTAATTGATTAAATGGTAAAAATATAATCTATTTATACTTCCAAACCATTAAAATGTATAATTTAACACTATAAATTATTTTGATTTAAAAAAAATCAGTTAAAATATAGTATTTTTCACTATTCACCCAAATATGAAAGCTATCAGAAAAACACCAAAACTTTATTGAAACTAAATTCTTATGTACTGATTCTAAAGAATAAGTTTATTTTGTTAAATTGAATATATAAAAGTTTCAAATATTGGATTTAAAAAGTCTTCTCTATTAAAATGTGGTAAAATTGTATTTTATGAAAAATACTTCTTTTATCTGAAAAAATTTATTTGTTCTTACATTATATCTAAGAAACTCATAATATGGATTCTAAAGTTATAATTATTATATAAAGTACAAAATTCAGTTAATATTATTCATAACCACTTTTGAACAGCTAGTTTGGTAAGTCATGGTGCTCTAGAACTCGGTGTTGCGTGTAGTGAAAGTTATTAAATTACTTTGAAGAAATAACGTACTATGAAATCTTGGGGTGTTACATTTCAACTGAACTTTATCTGATATGAACTATAATAGCCTTTAACATAATAACCTTGATCAGGTGGTTATTTTATTATGTTATCATAAGATACAAGTGATTGCATCCTAATGGATTGAATAGTTTATAAGTCTTGTAAAAATAGATACATACTTGAATATCACAATACATTTGAAAACATAAAAAATAAAATATGGTGAAAGTAAATATTATACACCCTTGAAATATTTGAAATATTATTTTTTATATCATGATAAAATGAAACAAAATAAGGGATGATCTCAAATTCTCAGTAAGGGTTATATATAAAAAAAATCATCAGTAAATAAGGCATAAAAAAATATTGGTGGTGTCATGTTCCAAATTTTTAATGGTAATTGAATGTGGAATTTATTTAGTTTTCACAAGAATATTCATTCATTGTACATAATATTTCAACCTCCTCTTTTGATAATAAATTTTTAAATGGTTTTGATCACCAACCCTAAGTAATAGAAAATACATGTAAAAGACAAAATTATTGAAAATATTTTCATGCCTCACATAATGTAGATATGAGAATTATCACAATCCTATAGTGATGCATGAAATTTCCATGTTTGAGTATAACTCCACGTTTAATTTCCCTTGAGTGAAAATTGACATAAAATTCATTGTGAGATAGGTGTGATTGGGGCATGGAAAGAATTTTGAGGTTTAAAAAATTTAAATGTGAGGGATTAAAATTAAAAGAATGTTTTTTCATAAAGGATAAATGATGGAATTATATTAGTTAAAATAACATGAATACTTTATCATTTTTTATTATATGGTGGATTTTGATTCGGATATTTGATGATTCGCTAGGGAGTGAAATAGTTATGTATTATGGATTTTTGGAGCTAAATTTTTCACATATTTTATATTTAAATTCAATGTTTTTTATCCCACTATAGTGTTATTTAATGGGAAATTTTTACATTTTTGGGTTTTAGTAGTGTTCTTTATCTTAATTAAAAAAATATCCTTAGTTTTAATTTTTAACTATTTCATTTTTTATTTTATATTTCATCCTTAATTTTTTATAAATATATTGAAATTATGAAATTACATTTTTAGGCTACCAAACATCTTTTAAATCATTTTTATTCTAATGTTTTTATGCTTCTATTTTTTAATCTCGACCTATATATCATAAAGTAACAGACCAATGGAGCTGAAACTCAAAATGGATCTAGAGAAGAGGTTCGGAAAAAAATAATCAACTATGGAAACTAATCATTCTACATCCTTCAATTCTATAAATTTATGTGAATTTGGATAAATATAATTTGAATAGTCACCTAGATAGGATAATGTGTCATACTAAAATAGGAATAATTATTTCATTACGTGGAAAATAAAGCTAATATTTTGTGGGTGAATGAAAAATAAATATCCAAAAAACATGAATAAAAAAAATTCCAAATTAGAACATTTAATTGTATAAAAGGTGATAAATTATTGATTACATAATTAGTGTCTAAATTTTCACCCATCTCCCTTTAAAAATATATCTCCAATCTATTTCTATTGATAGAAAACTTGGGGGAAAACCTTTTTTCCATTTTTAATATATTTTTAGTTTTATAAATTATATAATAATATCTTAATTTTAATATGTTTTCCATTATTAATATCCACATTATTCCATTTATTTTATTTTATCTATTCTCCCACCATATTCCATTCTCAACTCCACTAAAATGGAGAAATAAAATTAGTGTTTGTTTGAGGGAGGTAATTGTGGTTTTATTGGGTCTCATGTTCTTAAATTACTTATATATATTCAATTTTTGTAATTTCAACAATTATTAAATCTTTTATAGTCTTCATTATCCCCATTTTCTCTATCACTTGAATTCTTATTTTTATTTATTATTTAACCTTTACTAGCAAATTTGTGTCGTGCATACGGTGGAGCATAGAAAAGATAGTGATGGTTAGTGAAGAGGTATACTAAATTAAATTTGAATTAGGATTTACATATGTGTATAAGTCTCATTATGGTCTAATCACATCTCAATTAAGATTATGCTGTGTGGTAGTTCTCTATCGCTACATTTAATTTAATAATGATATTTTTTAAAAATAATGATATCAATCACTGTGAAATACCAAGAAAAATTGTCTTCCTCATTTATTCTAACTATTTTTTTAATTAAATTTATATTTATATAATATTTATATCATCAATAATTTAAAAACCCCCCATATATATTAGTTTAGTGGTGTTATATTACTTATATTATAATAGTGATAATTGGAATATAGTGTGCATGAGAGGAATACTTGTTATCAAACTTAGGGGCTCCACTATGGTAAGTTTTTATAATAAAAATAATTCAATTGAATAGTGGTTTGAGAACAACCACTTTACATCAATTTTTTAATGTTACCAGGGATACCAAGATCATTCACATGTTATTTTTCATAAAAAACCAAAAACATCAAAATCCTCAAAAACTAAAAAAATTATCATTGCATATCATTCATTATTTAGGTTGAGATATACTAATGTAATAGTTGTGAATAATATTATCCTAGTGACTATTTTTTTAGTACTGGTTAATTTTTAAAAAAACAATTTGAATAAAACCTTATAATAATGAAGGAGATAAAAAATTTATTGAATAGCCTTTCTACCTTCATTCAAGAATCTAGTGTCCAATGGTCAGAATGATAACAATAAAAGTAAAATGAATTAGTAGAGGTAAATATTGTTCCAACTACATTTTAAGTTGAATGAAAAATGAATAATTGATGATGAAACATGAATATAAAATATTCTCTCCTTTTCTATGTCTTGTAGAGGACTCTGAAGTAGTCATGCCTGCAGATATACTTGTGGGAGGAAAAATTATTTTTAATAACTTTGGTTAAATTTAATTGAATAAAGAAAGGTAAGTGATTAACCGATATTTTAAAATAAAAAATAAACACCTCTATACATCTCTCATTATTTTGAAGAATATAAAGAAGTCCAAGTTGAGAAATAATTCTTAGTGGCCTTTCCTGAAAAGATTAATATTCAAACCATTTTACTATAAAGGGACGATTTATTTATTGATACATTATAATTTAATAATATTAAATTTAAATTGTTTTTTTCTTATAAAGTTATGAAATTTATAATGCATTGAAAATTAATATATCCCTATATGACAAAAAATTTAAAGAAAAAGAGGACCAATTATTTCTCCTTCCTACACTATACAAGCTGAATTTCATTATAAAGTGGAGAGAGATGATGTACTCTATACATGGGTTCCTCCATTACTAGATCATTTAAATATCACTGGAAGAAATAATTTATGGTATTTTATGTGTAAAAAATTTATCCCCTATTATATTGGGTATAAACCACTACAAGTGTCTAGCTAGGGGAAGTAAAAAATCTAGCACCCAAAAGAGGGTCCAAACCATGTTCTATCCTCTTTTCTCTCTCACTTTATTTCTATTTATTTTTATTATGTTAATTTCTTTCATACTTTCTAGGTTTAAGTGTCAATATTAATAAAATTAAATCAAGGATTCCACTAATAAATAATGTTAGGTTTTATCTTTCCTTTCCTTTGTTTTCTGATCTTAAATTTATTTTGTTGATTTCAATCGAGGGGTAGTGAATTCTATGTTTAGTGGAGTGTAAACCAGATTAATAGTTTTTTTTAAAAAAAATAGAAACATTGATCTTAATTAAATATTCTCATCATTTTTTACACATTAGTTTATTTTTATATATTTGATGTAATTTTTGAAAAAAATAGATTTTAAATGATTGTTGATTTGAGAAACGTCTTCCATGAATCTAATTATTAATCATTTTTCACGAGTTTGGATTATTTTTTAAAATCCATTCCCATGAAATAGTTACTCAAAATATTTTTTCTCCAGCCTTATGAGGAATTATAAACCACATTGAATTATTCTTCCTAATACCCAAACTTTCTTGATAGAAATTTGGAATTTGAGTGAGAACCAGAACTTTTTATTTTTCTCTATCAAATATTTGGAGTTTATGGAATGTTTTTGACATGATTGGGTACTTTTATTGTCCATAAAAATATTAACCTAATAGATACCCCTTATATTTACCCATATCTAGATTTTAGTATCCATGAATTTCTATATAGGTTTAAGGCACATTATAAGCTAATATTTATGTACCTCCCAACAATAATAATACTTTTTTATGGATATTTCAGGTTAGAATTTGGGGAAATTTACTTTTTGTATATTCTATATGATTTGTATCATTTTTGGGTGGTGTGAAGTGTATATATCCATTTCGGGTAGTGTATTGAGAGAGAATTGGGAATGATTCAGCATTTCATTATGAATCATTTGTATCATCCAGTTCTCCTTCAAAAAAACAAAAAACAAGAAAAAACATAGAATAAAAGAAAAAAAGGGATTTGATCTTGAATTATTCATTTTTCATGCTTTGGGACTCATTTACCTCTCAAAAGTAAAGGCCTTGAATTCATACAGTTTTTCAATTTTCATCTCATCAGCCATGAACAAAGACAAAAATGAAAAAAAAATAAAAAAATAAAAAAGGGGGATTTAGATAAAATAACTCATTATAAACACTTCATGACTCGGTTATTATGTCACAAAATGGAGTGGTGTTGTGTTCTACATTTTTAAGTGGAATTGGGGGGAGTAATATTCTTGTTTTTTACTTAAATATTCATGAATTCTACTTAATATTTAATCCTCCTCTTTTTAAACATAAATTTTTAAATGATTTTACCACCATTACTAAGCTTTTGAAAATCCATCGAAATGACATCATGATTGAAAATATTTTCAGGTATCCTACAATATAGTTACTATAATTTTAATAAAACTAAGGTGATATATGAAATTTCCATGTATGAGCATAACTCTAGATTTAATTTATCTTTAGTGAAGAGTGACATAAAATTCAATGTGAGGTAGGTTTGATTATGCCATGGATGTATTTTTTGAGGTTGAAAAAATTTAAATTTAATGTATGAATATGAAAGTATTTTTTTCTTATTGAATACATAACATAATTCTATTTTGGAAAGTACCATGGATATTTTCTCATTTTTATTCTTGTTTATATTTTGATTTGAACATTTGAGGATTTCCCAAAAATGAAATGGTTAAATGTGATAGAGTGATGAAGATAATATTTTCAAAAAAATATACTATAATTAATTTTTTTATCCAAATATCGTGTTATTTTTTGGAAAATTTTCACATTTTTTAGTTTTAGTAGTGTTATTTTCATAATTGGAAAAAATGGACTTATTTTGGATTTTAAACTATTTTTTTTTATTCATTATTATATTCATAAATTTTTTTAAACTCATTAAAATTATGAAATTTCTTTTTTTAGGATTCCATAAATTTTGGGATTCATTTCATTCTAATGGATTCAAATCTCAATCTAACTTCTGGATTCCCAAAACCAGCTCACAATTTGAGCCTCAAAATCTATGAAAATAATGAATAGAATTTTAAAATTAACTTATAAGTCAAAAATTAGTAACCCAATGGATTTTAAATTTGACATGGGAAAATATAAGCGGCTAGGAAAATAATTAATCATCAATGGTCACTCCTTATTTTTCATCCTTCAATTCCAGAAACGTATGGGAAGTTGGACCCTAGGAATTTGAATAGTCACCATTTCAAAATAATTTTCTATTGTAGTACATAAATAACTAATATATTTATTTCCAATAAAGATTAATAATTGTGGTTGAAGTTACAGTAAATATCCTAAAAACTTTTAGGAAGAACATATTTCTAAATTAGTCCATTTATTATTTCTAATAGGTGTGAACTTATGGCAGACAGAATTGTTGCCAAAATTTTCACCCATATCCCAATAAAAATGTATCTCTCAATCATTTTGATGGTTAGAATCTTGGGGGAATATTTTTTATTCAATTTTAAATAGATTTATAGTATTTTAATTGATGTAATAATGAAATGACTTTTATATATTAGTTCTTAATATACTCGTTCTTCCATTTCATTTATTTTATTTGTTCTCCTTCCATATTCCTTTTTCAACTACACAAAAAAAGGGAGAATTAACTATCGGATTTTTTAAAGGGAGGGAATGGTGGTTTGATTTAGTTTCATGTGATTCAATTCCTTATCTCTATTAAATTTTTTGGAATTCTATTGATGTCTAAATCGATTATGGGGATTAATCACACCATTTTCTCTATCATTTAAATTCTTATTCTTATTTATTATTTTTCCTCCCCTTCACTAGTTATGTTGTGAATGTGGTGGATCATGGAATAGATAATGGTGTTCGGTGAAATGGTCTCCCATCTAATGTTTGGAGGAGTATTTCTCATTATATATATTTCTAAGTATTGGGTAATCATATTACAAATGAGATGATGTAGTGTGATAGATATTGATCACTACATTGAATTGAATTTTGAGATTTCTTTTGAGTAATCCTATCAATATATGTGACCTCCCAATAATACTTTTTTTATTTATTACTTCTAACTATTTTTTTTTGGTTCATTTAATTTATATTATTTTAATATTTATATCATCATTAATTTCAAAATTTCCTATCTATATTAGTCTACTAGAGTTATATTATTAAGATTATAATAGTTATAATAAGAGGATAGTGTGTGTGAGAGGAATCCTTCCGATTGACCCTAGGGTGTTCCACTATGGTACATTCTTCGAATAATAAGAATTTAATTAAAAAATGGTTAATGAAAAACCATTTCCCATCAATTTGGAACCATTTTAGGGGAGCCTAAGATTTTGTACATTTTTGTTTTTCATAATAAACCAAAAAAATAAAAACATTCAAAAACTAAAAAAAAGAATCATTACATATATTTTTTTATTTAGTTAAATAGGTATTACATTAGTGATTTTAAATATTATTGGATTATTTATGATTTTTATAGAAGGGATGAATTTCTAAAGATGTAAAGTGATAAAATATTACAATAATGGAGGAGCTAAAAATCGATTGAAAAATCTTTCAACCTTAACTCATGGATCTTGAATCCAATGGAAAGAACAAATAAAACAAAAGGAAATTGAATTAGAAGAGATAAATCTTGTTCCAACTATATTTTAAGTTAAATAACATTAGGATTACTTTATGTTAAACATTAATATACCATCATATCTCCTTCACCATAGCTTAAAGAAGATTCTGAAGCAGGAATCCCAACAGATAAAACTATAGGAACAAAACAGGATTCTGAAGAAAATTTGTTATATTTAATTTAATATAAATAGGTAAGTAACTCTAACATATTTAGAAATAGAAAATAATCTCCTCTTTACCTATATATTTCTTTGGAAGAATACTAAGAAGACTTTAATAAGAAATAATTCTCACTGGACTTTCCTGAATTGATCAATGATAAAACTAGTTTACTAGAAAGGGAATATTTATTAATCGATTCATTATAATTTTATAATATTAAATTTAAATTTTTTTATGGATTAACTTGTATTGAAATTTTTAATGGATGGAAAATAATAATCCCTTGGAAGATTGATAAATGGTCAAAGAAGTCATAGAAAACAAAGAGGAGGACTCATTATTTCTCTTTCTCAAACTATACAAGATGAATTACATTATCATGGGGAGAGAGATTATGTACACTATCCATGGGTTCCTCCATTACTAGTTCAATTTTAAGATCACAAGAAAAAATAATTTCTAGTTTTTCATGAAAAGAAACTACATCCACAATCATATTGGGTACAAACCACAACAATTGTTAGTCTAGGGGTAGTAAAAACTTAACCCCCATAATAGGGGCTAAAAACATGTTCTATCCACTTTTCCCTTTCTCTTAATTTTTCCTTATTTTTATTATGTTATGTTTTATTCTTACTTTTTAGGTCTACGTAGTAGTATCTATATGCTTAACTCAAGGATACCACTGAAAAATAAAGTCAGTTTTTATCATCCTTTTCCTTTGTTTTCATCCCTTATTTTTTTTAAATGAATTGAGGGGAACTAAATTCTTTGTGTGGGGGAGTGTAAACCTACTTAGTTATTTTTTGGTTTTTTTCATTATGTTTTAAATTTATAAATATATTGGTCTTAAATAATATTCTCATAATTTTTCAAATATCAATTTATTTTGAGATATTTGATGTGATTTTAGAAAAAAATTGGTTTTAATCTTTTATTGATGTGAGAAAATTTTTCCTTAAATTTTTTTCCAATAATTTTTATGAGTTTGAATAATTTTTAAAATCCATTACCATGAAACACTGACTCAAAATAGATTTTTTCTAGTCATGTGATGCATTATAAACTGTATTGACATTTTCTTTATAATATCCACACATTCTTGATAGAAACATGGATTTTGAGTGAGAACCTAAAATTTTGATCTTTCACTTTAAAAGATTGGGAGATAATATAATTTTTTTGATAATATTGATTAATTTTATAGAATATTCATATTTTAATCTGATACTTACCCTTTACATTTAACCATTTTTACAACTTAGAATCCATGAATTTACATATATTTCACACTTAATAGTTTTACATATATATTTCATGTTTGAGTGTGGGGGAAGGGAATTATGTATGTGTTTCAATTGTGGGTGGTGTAAATTGTGTTTCAACATTTTGGGTAGTAAATTAAGAGTTACTTATTCAAGATTCATCATTTCAGTATGCTTTCTTTTTATCACCTGATTCACTTTCAAAAAAGGAAAAACCGAAAAAAGAAAGAAAAAAATAAAAAAAACTGAGTGGAGTTGAGATTGAATTATTCATTATGCTTGATTTTGTGACTCATTTCACTCCTAGATCATGGTAGTTAATTTTTTTCATTAATTGATTTCTATTTTTGGCCCATCATCCATGAAAAAACTAATAAATAAATAAACAAAAAAAAGAGAGAGAATACAGGGGGATAATTTGGATGAATTAATTCATATAATCACCATATAACTCATATACCTTGTAAAAACTAGGGTGTTATTGTATTACATATTTTTAAGGGTAATTAAGTGAGAAAATTACTTATATTTCACTTGAATATTCATGAATTTTACATAAGTGTTCAACCTCATCTTTTTTACCTTAAATTTTTAAATGATATTACCCACAAACCCTATGCTGTAGAAAATCCCAAGAAAAAACCTAATGATTGAAAATATTTTAATTTATAATGTTATAGAGAGATGAAAATTTTTATAAGCATATGGTGATACATACAATTTCCAAATATGAGAAAAACTATAGATTTAAATTCTCTTGAGTGGATAGTTACATAAAATTCAATGTGATGTTTGTGTGAGTGGGCCATGGATGGATTTTTTAGTTTTGAAAAATTTAAATGTGAGGGAAGAAAAATAAATCAATTTTTTCATATATGATACATTATTGAATTCTATTTTGGAAAAGATCATGGATGTTTTCTCATTTTTTACTGTCTTATGGATTTTGATTTCGATATTTGATGATTTATTGGAAATGTAATTGTTAGGTGTATGGGAGTTATGAGGATAATATTTTCACACATTTTATAATATAATTAATTTTTTGTTCTCCCACCATAGGTTTGTTTTATGGTAAATTGTAACATTTTTAGGTTTTAGAATTGTTTTGATCATCATTGATAAAATGGAATAATTTGGGATTTTAATTTATTTTTATTTTATTTTTTATATCAGCTATAACTTTTTATAAACTAATTTAAATTCTGAAATTAATATTTTTTAAGATTATATACATCTTGGGAATCATTTAATTCAATTGTATCCAAAACTCAATCCAAATTCTTGAGTCCCAAAACTAGCTCACAATCTAACCTCCAAGTTTGTGCATAAAATGAATGATCATCCAAGATGAACTTATATTTTACAAAGTATGATCCTAATGGAGATCAAATTTTACATGGAGTAAGATAATAGTATGAGAAAAAAATTAATTAACTATGGAAACTTATTATTCTACATTCGTCAATTTCATAAAGTCATGGGAAGTTTGATCCATGGAATTTGAAGAGTCACCCATCCAAAAAAAATTATATGTTGCAAAAAATAAATAAATAATTCATTTATTGGAAAAAAATTGATATTTTGTGGGAAATGCACAAGAAATAGGAAAAAAATCTATTATTAATAACATGTTTACAAATTAATCCATTTAATATGTCTAACATGCATGAGCTTATAGAGGAAAAAATTAGAGCTAAAATTATCACCTATCTTCTCATAAAAATGTATCTCCCATCTATTTCAAGTGGATAGAAACTAGGGGAAAATATTTTTTGGAAATTTTTTGTATATTTTTAATATTTTAAACTATCTAATAATATAATAATTTTAATATATTATTTTTTCTTCATATCCTTATTCTTCCATTTATTCTATTTTATTTTTTCTCCCATCGTATTATCTTCTCAACTCTAATAAAAATTTAGAACTGACCTCAAAATTTTTTTGAGGGAGTGAAGGGTTGTTTGAATGAGTTTTATGTGATTATATTCCTTATATTTATTAAATTATAGTAATTTAATAGATTTTTAAATTTATTATTGCGATAAATCACCCCATTTTATCCATTATTTTAATTCTTCTTATCGTTTATTATTTATCATTCCTTTCAGTATTTGTGCCATTCATACGATGGAGTATGGAATAGATAGTGATGGTTAATGAAGAGGTATCCAAATGTTCATTTAGAAGATGATTTAAAAAAATGTATAGGTCTCAATATGGGGTAAACACATTTCAAATGTTATGATGTAGTGTGACAATTCTCGGTCACTATATAGAATTGAATATTGAGATTTATTTTGATCAATGATATCAAACATTATGACCTCCCATGATAAATTTTCTTCCTTATTCTAATTAATTTTTTTAGGAATTAAATTTATATTTATATAATATTTCTTTCATCATGAATTTAAAAAAACATCATCTATATTAGTTTAGTAGTGTTATATTTGTTAGATTATAATAGTGATAATAGGAAGACAATATGTGTGATATGTCTCCTTATGATTGACCCTAAGTGTGTCCCTATGGTAAATTATTAAGATAATAATAATTTAATGGAACATTGGTTCCTGAAAAACTAATTCCTATAATTTTGGGGATATTTTTGAGGATTCTCAGAGCATTCACATGATGTTTTTCATAAAAATCAAAAAAAAATTGAAAAAATAAAAAAAACCTTTATTGCATAACATTATTTATTTAGGTAGAAATTGATTATGTTATAAATTTTAAATATTATTTAACTAGTTATTACTTTTTTAGAAGGGGTTAATTTTTAAATATATAAGGTGAACACAACCTTAGAATAATAGAGAAGCTGAAAAATCAATTGAACAATATTTATTCCTGCATTCAAGAATCCAAATTCCAATGGTCAAGACAAAAAACCAAATAAAGTTGAATTATAATTGGTAAATATTATTCCACCAATATTTTAAGTTCAATAAACTAATTAATACTTTATGATGAAACATTAATATCCAATCATCTCTCATTGTCCACTGCTTGAAGAGGATTCTGATGTAGACATGCCTGCTGATAAAACTGTAGGAGCACAACATGATCATAATGAAAATTGTTTAGATTTCATTAGAGATAAAATTTAAGTGATTTTACCATATTTTAAAATTAAAAACTATATCCTTTGTACCTCTATATTTATTTTTATTAAGAATAATAATACTCTTCTATGAAATAATTCTTAGTATCCTTTCCTGGAGAGATAAATGTTCAAACTATTTTACTAAGAAAGGAATATTTCTTTGTTGATTCATCGTGATTTATTATAATTCAAAATAATTTTTTTTCTAATATAACTTATGATAAAATCTCTAATTTAGTTTAAAATAAGTGGCCCTGGATGAAAAATAAATGGGTAAAGAAGTCATAGTTGAAGAAGAAGAGGACCCATTCTTTCTCCTTCCCACACATACAATATGAATTTCATTTTCATGGGGAGAGATATGATATAATCTATACATGGGTTCCTATAGTACAAGATAATTTTGAATATCACTAAAACAAATAATTTCTGGTGGTTCATGAGCAAGAAACTGCATTCACCATTGGATTAGGGAAAACCCACAGAAACTACCTCTCTGGGGGTTGTAAAAACCTAGCACCCAAATAGGGATCTCAAACCATGTTCTATACTCTTTTCCATTTTGCCTTATAATTTTTTTATAATGTTATTTTTTTCTTACTTTATGGGTCTAAGTTCTAATTTCTATTATTTTAACCCCTAGAATCCACTAAATAATAATGTAATGTTATATATTTACTTTCCTTTGTTTTAGTGACCTTATTTTTATTTTTTTGAGCTTAATTTAAGGGTAATAAATTCTAAGTGTGGGGTGAATATCTACCAACTTATTTTTTTTAGATTTTTAATAATATTGAGATTAAATAAATATTCTCATTATTTTTCAGAATTAAATTTTTTTTGATAGAGTTGATATGATTTTTGAAAAAAATGGATTTAAAATGATTGTTAATGTGCGCAACTTCTTCTTTGATTTTTATTTCCAATCATTTTTATGATTCTGACTGATTTTTGAAATCCATTCCCATGAAACACCAACAAAAAACATTTTTTCCTTATTCTTGTGTGGTATTTTGAACCAATTTTATATATTATTCAAAATACACACACTTTATTGAGAAAAATTTGGGTTTTTAGTGAGAACCATAACTTTTGATTTTTTCCCTATCAAATATTTAGATTTAATGCAATATTTTGTGAAATAATTGGTGAATTTTGTTGGATATAAACATTTTAACCAAATAAATACCCTTTAACTTAACCGTTTTATTCCTTTTAACCCATGAATTGCCTTATTGTTTTATGATACATTCTGAGTTGATATTTTCTTACCTACCTTCACTCTTAATATGTTTGTGTGGGTATCTCAAGTTTAAGTGTGGGGAATGTATTTTTGGGTGTTTTATTTGAGATGTGATTCATTTTTGGGAGGTGTGAAGTTTTTTTAAAAATTTGGGTCATTATATTGAGAGATAATTGGTAACAATTCAACATATCATTATTATTTGTTTTTATAATCTATTTCACCTTAAAAAAATTAAAAAACAAAAACAAATTAGAAAAAGAAAACATATAAGTAGAGATGATCTTGAATTGTTCATTTTTCTTACTTTTTTTACTCATGTACCTCTCAAAAACATGGGAATTAGTTTTAATTCATTCATTCTTTAAAAATTTCATATCATAATCCATGAAATAAATAGAATATATTAAATAAAATAGAAAAATAAGAAAATAGAGAAAATAAATGGGGGAAGAATTTGGATAAAATAATTCATTGTAAACACTTAATGACTCATATACCATTTCACAAATGGGAGTGTTGTTGTGTTACACATTTTTATGGTCAATTTAGTGATCAATTAGCTATATTTTCACTTTATTATTCATGCATTTTTCTTAAGATTTCGACCTCCTCCTTTTGACCTTAAAATTTTAAATGATTTTACAAACCAACCCTAAGCCATAGAAAATACCTTGATAAAGGCCTCATGATTGAAAATATTTTTATGTATCATGCTATGGAGATATGAAAATTTTTCCAATCCTATTGTGATACATTAAACCTTTAAGTAAGAGCATAAGTATATATTTAATTTCACTTGAGTGAAGAGAGACATAAAATTCAATGTGAGGTAGGGTTGATTACGACAAGGATGGATTTTTAAGGTTGAAAAATATTAAATTTATGGAATTAAAATGGAATAATTTTTTTCATAATGTATTTATGATGGAAGTATATATTTTAAAATATCATGGATATTTTATCATTTTTTATTCTTCTTTGGATTTTGATTTGAATATTTTATGATTTCCCATGAGTGAAATGTTTAAGTTTGGAGGAGTGGTGAGGTTAATATTATTCATCATTTTATTATATAATTAAATGTTTTTAATCCCACTATAGTTTTATTTTATATTAAATTGTCACATAGTTTATGTTTATGTAGTTTTTGTGCTTAATTGGTAAAATGGATTAATTTTGGATTTTATACTATTTAAATTTTATTGTTATATTTCGACCACAACCTATTATAAACTAATTGAAATTTTTATATTACTTTTTTAGGATTCCATGAATCTTGGGATTCATTTAATTCAACTATATCAAAATCTCAAACCAACTTCTTGAGGCCCAAAACCAAGCACAATTCATGCCTTGAAATATATTCTCATAGTGAATAACATTTGAAGATTGACTTATATGTCACAAATTATAGTCCCAATGGAATTAGAATTTGATATGGAGATAGAAAAGTATCTTAAAAACAAATTAATTAACTATGGACACTGCTTATTCATACTCTTTAAATTCCAATAATACATGGTATATTGGAGCCTCGGAATTTTAGTATTCACCCATACATAATAATTTACCATAGTAAAAAATCTATAACTAATTCATTACATTGAAAATACTGATGAAATATTGTGAGTTACATAAAAGAAATGGAAGAAAAACTTTCATGAAGAAAATATTTTCAAACTAGGATGTTTATCATGGATAAAAGGTAAGGTAATTTAGAAGATATAATTGGAACCAAAATCTTGAACCATTCCCTATAAAAATGTATCTCCCACCAATTTCAAAGAGTTGGAAACTATGGGGTAATTATTTGTCATTTTTAGTATATTTTTAGTATTATATTTTTTTTAATATTATCATACTTTTAAAATATTATTTATTCTCTATATCCTCATTATTTCATTTCTTTTATTTTATTTTTTCTCTCACTATCTTTCCCTCTCAAATCCACTAAAAATGGAGAACTAACCACAATTTTTATTTTAGGTAGGGAATAATGGTTTGAATGTGTTTAGGTTTCTTAAATTCCTTATCTTTATTAAATTATATAATTTTATTTGATGGTAATATTGGTTATGGTGATCATTAACCCTATTCTATCTATTGTTCTAATTCTTTTTCTCATTTATTATGTATCCTTTCATTCACTATTTTTCATGCATATAGTGAATCATGGAATAGATAGTGATGGCTGGTGAAGAGATCTACTAGCTAAAATTAAAAATATGATTTAACTATATAAAGAGGTCTCGGTATGGGGTAATACCATTTCAAAAAATGGGATTTAATATGATATTTTTCAATCACTATATTGAATTGAATATTGAGATTTTTTTTGACCAATGATATTAATCATTATGACTACCCAATAAAAATTTCCTTATTTATTTCTTCTAAATCATTTTTTACATTAAATTTATATTTATATAGTATTTATATCATCGAGTATTTCAAAACACCAATATATATTATTTTATTAAATTTATATTAGTAAGATTATAATAGTTAAAATATGAAGATACTGTATGTGAATGACCTCCTTGTGATCAAACCTAGGGTGTTCCACTATGGTTAATTCTTATGAGAATAAGAATTTAATTTAATAGTGTTTTGTGAAAACCCACTACCCATCAGTGTAAAAAAATATTTTAGGTTTAATATATAAATATCACATAATTCCCTAAATGGAGACTTTAACATAAACAATCCCGAATAATAATCATGTTTTTAAATAAACCCCTACCACTTTGGTAGCTTTTGAATAAAAATCCATATGAAATAAATGACTTCAAATAAAATATTAAACACCATGATGTTGGATTCATCCATCACCTCATTACATAAATTATTCAAAATAATTTTTATTATATTTCTAATAAGTTCAATGTTTTATAATAGTTAATTGTTTTCAAGAAAAAATCATAAAATCTACTAATTCTTGAACCTATCATGACTATCTATCATAAGTTGAAATCTACTACTACTAGATCACCAACCTTTAGCTTAGTATGTTGCTATATGTTTAGTTCTATGAAATATAAAACCTACATCCCATAATATCTACCTCTCAGTTATGTTATCACTAAAGAATCTACAATTAGAGCATTACTACCGCCAAGAGTATCTACCTCCATGTGCATATACCTCTAGGTGTATCAACCAAAATAACATCAATCACTAGAATATATATTATTAACACTAATAAAATAAGCTATCATCAAGATCTTATACCGTCAAGTGGTGTTATTACCAGCTATATCTAACATCAAGAGCTTTGACCACCAAAAGATCTAAAATCTATCATATCATCTACTATAGTGTTTAGAATTAAGTTCGAAAATAATTCTTCCCATGGATATATTAATTAATTAAATGTAAGTTACATGGTATGGATTTAAGAATGATTATTCTTAAATAAATCCACATAGAACTTAATGAAAATTCATAAATTCCATATCTATCTCTCAAAACTCTATTTATTTTATTATGCAATAGATAATTAGACCATCTTGAGTTATTTAAATTTAGAATAACCCATAATGAATGAAAAAAATGAAGTAGATATATAAACACATATACTCTAAGATATTGAGATACATATATACACATGTGTGTGGAAGAACACTGACCAATTGACTAACTAAGAACAAAGGACTTTACAGCACTCCAACAACGCTCTATTTTTCTTCACATTCTATAAAAATCAAGTTGGTCCATTTAAAAGAAAGATTCAAGGACTCCTAGACAATAGAATATTATTGTCTTGATAAGCTCCAAATATTCATACTCTCCAATATTTTATCTTTCTCTTTTATCTTATCTTTCATGTTATGTTTTTTTAATTATATTTTTCTAAAAATTCATACACCTATACTAAACTGGAGAGTTCTAGACACTCTCTTTCAATTCATTTCTTTTTTACACCCACATAGAACCATGGAAGAGGCTCTTCTATGTCCTTGAATTCATAATTTTAATCATTCTAAATCTATTTATCTTTTGAATAAATGTGTATGGGGATCATTATAGCATGGAATATCTGAGTAAAGTTGTTTATAAAACCCAATATAGGTTACTAATTTTTTATTTTATGATAAATTATTTATAATTAGGTGATTTCCATGTTGAGGGTATTAGGTCTCAGCTTGAGAATGAACCCCATATTTGTTTCCTCTGTGTGATTTTATTATTATATTTTTTTTAAACATGTATCTATTTTCTAAATAGTAAATTAAAACCTTACTCTAATTGTTTTATTTAATTTTTTTTATATGTAGTGGTTGATTTGAGTTAATATATTTCAAAAATTAAAAATATTTTTCAAACTTTTTAAAACTGATTTTTGATCAAACTTATAATAAGACTTTTGAAAATATCAAATTATATAAATATACTGTTTTATTTGATTGGGTCTATTTTATAGAATTGAGGTTTTATGTTTTAAATAGTTTAAATATATATTTTTAATTGGAAGTTCAAATATTCTCACCCTACCCCCAATTGATTTGTCCACTGGGACCGATAATTGGTATTAGAGCTCTTCAAATTACTTTTTATTATGATCTGGTTTTACCCAAAGATCTAAAAAAAATTATATATAAATTTATATATTTATAGGCAATAATTGATAAGAAGGAACAACCACTAATTTACCTCATTATTTTATTGTAACTAATTACTCTCAATGGAATATTAAGATGAAAATTCATATTGAGAGCATTGTCTTTGATATTTGTATTGTTATCAAGGAAAAATATGAAAAACTTAAAGATGATAGAGAAGACTTGAGATATTCCACTATGAATACTTATTACTAAAACTATAAATAAATGAAAGAATTGTATTTTTCTTTTAGATAAGATGAATTTAGTAGAATATCTACTAGTTTTAATTCTTTTTAAATATGGGATATAGTGGATATTTCTCATGAGGGAACATCTAATGTTAAAGAGATGTGTTTAAATATATACACCATTAATTATAATACCTTTAAAATTAAACCTAATGAATCTATTTCTAAAATATATCTTAGGTCCAATGAGATTCTGAATATGATCTATGCACTTGCAAAGAAAATTTCACACTAAGATCAAGTGATGTGAATTCTTATATTTTAACCTAATAGGTGGAGAGAAACCTTTGTTTATATCATATAATCCCAAGACATAAAAAACATGCCAATAAAGGATGTTATAACAAAGATTATGATGTATGTGTAATAATTTTAAGTAAACAATTTGAAGGATATAAACCAAAGAGGAACTCATTAGCCTTATGAATTCTGACTCAATCCTAAAAGAAAATATCACATAGATAGTTTTAGTTATTATTAATCACCTAATAATAGTGATGAGGAAATAGATCACCTATCTAGAAGATTCAAAAAATTCAACATGAAGAAAAAATTATTAAAAAATACCAATTATGAAGTAAATTATGATAAAAAGTAAATTGGAAAAAGGATAATAGATCAAGTTAAGTAACCTATTATAAGTGAAAAAAAGGGCACATAAAAGATTAATTTCCCATGATGAAATATAATAAAAATTTGAGGAAAAATAAAAATGATAGAAAACAGCTATGAAATCCACTTAGAGTTCCTTGAAAGATAGCTCATGTTAGTATGAATCAATCATAGTGGACAAAAATGATAGATCTAACATGTATTTCTAGAAAAAAGCATCTGAGGTATCAAATATTTTTTTACCATCTCATGTACATATTTTAAATCTATTTGAGAATAAAAATAGTGATGAAAACATGACAAGTGAGGATTTATTTGAGTACTATAATATTATGGAATAATCATTTATTAAACTTAAGGATAAATAAAAATGTATAAATAAGAATCATGACTTAAAAGATAACTTTAAATCTGATATCTATGTGGAAAATATTAAAATTATCAATTAATAAAAGAAAATAATGAGGATAAATTTCAAAATAACAACAGAAGATGTATATAGACATATTTAAAAAAATAAAAAAACTATGGCTCAGATTCTTAGTAAAAAAACCACTCTTAAATATATTATTAGAATTTTTTACCAACCCAGATAGAGAAATATTTATAGAAAAATTCCTAGTTCTACTTATACCAATATAATAAATATTTATTATTATTATGGACCTAAAAAGTTTTATTTATAAAATTCAAAATATTTTTTTATGGGAAACCAATTAAACATATTTGGATTTCTAATGACCTCATTACTAAAATTTATTTACCCATGAAAATGTGGGTACCAAAATCATTTCTTATTTAAAATTAATTTAGGAAACCTATTTGAAAAGTACCAGTAAGAACCTATGGTATTTGGATAGTGGATATTCTAGATAGATGACTGGTTACTACTTGAAAATCAATAACCTTATCAAAGTTGATGGGGGACGTGTCAAATTTTTTGAAAATGAGAAAGGGAAAATAATTGACTCGGTAAAATTTGTAACTCTGGTACTATTTTGATTTCTAGTATTTTATTTACAGATAGTTTAAAATATAATCTTATTATCATCTCACTATTATTTAATTATGGTTATAATGTTATTTTTGAAAATAATTCTTATAAAGTTTATGATTCTAATAATTATTTAGTTTTTCCTATAATAAAAAATTATAATGTCTATGTTTCTGATTTCAATTCATTATTTTCTCAAAGTACTTCTAATTTAAGTGACATTCAAAAAGAATCTTGTCTTTGGAATAATATAAAAGGACACTAAAACCTACACTAATTTATAAAAAAAACTAGTAAAGGATTATTCAAGGATCTACCTAAACTAAAATTCCCAACATAAAAATTTGATATTCCCTATAAAAAGGGAAAACAACCTAAAATACCCCTCAATCCAAATAAAGAAGTTCCAACTTATCAACCTCTAGAGCTGGTTTACATGTATTTTTTTGACATTCTAGTGTTTATAGTTTATCAAGAAAAAATTATTCTTATATTATAGTGGATGATTATTCATGATATACATGGGTATTTTTTCTTGATCATAAAAGAGAAGATATTTCCTATTTTTTGTGTAGTTTAGATCTAAAGAGAACTTTAGTGGTATTACTATAAAACCCCTAAGAAGTTAACATATCCATGAGTTTGAAAATCTATAGCTTAAAACTCTATTCTAACAACATGGATACAATCGCATATTTTTTCTCCTAGGAATCTATAGAATAATGATGTAGTAGAAAGGGGAAATTGAACTCTTCATTAAATTTCCTGGACCATAAAAAATGGGTAATAAATTCAAATTTATTTTTGGGTAGATGATGTGAATATAGTATTTTATATTATTAATATAAGTATTATTAGACCAATTTTAATGAAACCCCATATAATTTATAGAATATAAGAAAACCAAAAGTCAATTACTTTATATTTTCTGACTATAAATATAAGGCCCCAGCCTTAAACCTTACTTAATCTTGAGTTATTACAAGATTACACATTGAGGATCTTTTTGGGTTTAGAGTTTTAGAGAATTATATCATAAAACTTGCATTACATTCCACATATAAACAAAGTGGTTACATAAAGATATTATTCTTCTTTCCCATCAATGGAAACATATTTAAAATAAAACATGGATTCTTTCTTGACACTTCCTTGACACTATCATCATATCATGTACCTTTCCCTTAACCTGTGAAAAACATTTCAAAAAACTTGGGATGAGCATAAAAAGCTCAGTAAGGGATATAAAAATATGGAAAGGAAACATGGGTACATATATACATAAGAATGAAATCATACTTTACCCATAAAACATAAGCACTTTAACATACCTCATCAAATCATGAATAAATCATAGAAATCATAAGACATAAAGGTAACTTGAGGCATTCATAACATTCTTACGTAGGGAGTAACCCTCTTGGTTACGTTTGGAATACAAATCACAGTATATTCCCTAAATCTCTTCGGAGAAACCTTAACGTTTCACTCCTTCGTGTTACCCAATGCATTAGAGAGCTATATCGGGCTCACCCACCCTTAGTTTATCACAGAACCACCCGTCTTCATAATAATTCCCAAGAACCTCAACATAATCGTATCACATAAAACATGCATAAAGGAAACATAACATTTCCACCTTTCAATCACAAGATATCAATACAACACATTGATATAAAAACATTATGAAAACCATTTTCAATACCAAAATAAAATAAAAGTAAAACATGGTATTTATTTTTCTTTTAAAAAAAAGTTATGGCTTGTAGAGAAAGCTGAAACTCAAATAATGGTCACGGCGGCAAAGAATTCGTTGTCACCACATACGTACGAAAAAAACATTCCCTTTTGTCGTTTATTAAACGCTTCTTATAAAAAATATTCCTTTTGAATAAACGTAAAAGTCAAAGGGGTTTATACACCATATAAAAGAAGGTTGTGTATAAAACAAAATATGCCTCAATGAAAGGAGATTGAGACGAAGTCCCATACCTCGGGTCCGACTTGACTCGATCATTCTTTAATGTCCTGAATAATAAACTTGAGTTAATTTCTACTTGCTTAAGAACCTTTTTCAAGTTCATTATACCTTTTATATCACTTATTTCCATGTCATTAACACTATGTAATTATTTAAGTTAATAACGGTCGTTTTAACGATCATTGGTACTTGAGTCAAAAATAAACCCTTTATAATTACAAGTTGTTCATATATCCATTATATCCAGAATTATAATCATGATGTATATATCATATATATCTAGTATATACATGCATTTATAATATTACATAATCATTTAGAGGTAAGAAATGAAATGCACCGTTCATGGAGACGGTAAGCCGTACGTACGCATGAACGCTACTTTCATTTCTATTTCGTATTTTATAGAATGGAATCATAATGATATAAAGGTATATTATAATTACAGTATAATATCATATATAATATCATAGTTCTATCCTTTATACGTCCCACATATGGTATTTAACGAATCAAATCACTTTGAGGGGGCGGTAGTCCGCACTTCCTTAAATGAAGATATCGCGTTTACCCATAATAGAAACCATAAAGGTATGACCAAAATGAAAAATACATAAGATTAATTAAAACATAAACATATTATATATCATATATAAATATATTGACATCTTAATGGCCACCTTTGAAGGTGTTAAAAGAATGTTGAACAATCATCGTTTCGGGAGGCATAAATTCACCATCCACGGAAACAATATGTCCTTTAACCATTAGATGTAGGTGTGTGTAAGTGTATCTTGAATCCTTCTTATAAAACATACTATTATATTGAAGATACTGGAGTTGTCACAAAATAAATGAATAAAAAGAGTTTAGGGGGTTGGAGAAGCAAAATAAAACAAAAGGACTCAAGTGAAGACATTACCTTAAAATCGGGTAACTCCCTTTGGTTTGAGCTCAAAGGATTCTTTGGGAAGACTTATTCCCATAGTGAGGCTTCAATGAGTAATATAGGGATGTGAAAAGACAAAATGGGCAGGGTTTGGCAGAGCCAAAGGCTTTGGGAGTGTGGGTAAGGAGGTATAGGTGGGGGCCTTTTATAAGAGGAGAGGAGGGGCACTCTTGGAAAGTAAAGAAATGTTACTTTATTTGAAAATGATTTTAGGATTAAAAAGGTCCCACATTGATATAAGTCGAGGGTAAGGTGATAAGGGTTCAAAATCCACCCATAAAATAGGTTTTGGACTTGTTTAGGTCATAGATTTTACATTATCATTTCATTTTATTTAAATCTTTTATTAATGAGGTAATCACAGCATCATCATGATGTCATAAATAATTTAATTTATTTAAAGTCTAAAAATTATGAAAAAAATACTATGATGTAGGAAATATTTGTATCTTTCCAAATAATATTTATAGTCTAAAATATCATCTATTTAGACAAAATTAAAAATGTTTTAATCAGGTGATACATTCTTGTTATATTTACTTTCTTTAAAAAAAATAAAAAGATAACAAGTCACTTTCCACAAAAGTGATTCCATGGGGTCCCCAAGTTTGGCACAAGACATACCATGGTCGGCCATGAGACAACCATTAGAATTAGGACACATTTTGGTGTCATTTGTTTATTATTATGATATTATGTTATTATCCTTAACTACCCGATTACTCATTAATCAAGATAATTAAAGATAATTACCGTCGTTACTATTCATAATGTCCAAAAACAAAAGAGTCTTGATTACATAATATGGACCTTCTTATTCCAAATATGTAATCCATTTTACCAAATTCCAAACCCAGAAATTTCAATAATTGATTTAAAAATAATTCCCGTTGTCAAAACAAATAGCGGGTTTTTTTGAAACAATATCTATGAAAAGTTTGGCATTAGTTTATGCCCAATTACAAAGTGAAATTAATCCTAATGACCACCATTGGATTAAATGGTAAAAATATATTCTAATTTAACTTTAAAACCAATTTAAAAGATAATCTAATCATATAAATAAATTAGATTAAAAAGCAGTTTTGATGTAAAATGCAGTATTTTCACTATTCATTAAAAATGAACATTGTCAGAAAAATACCAAAAATTCACAAAAAGTAAATTTTTATGTCCCAATCATAAAGAATAGGTTTATTTTGACAAAAATAGCTTATAAAATTGTCAAAAGATATATTTAAAAATGGTTTTCCATCAAAAGGCAGTAAAACAATCTTTTAAAAAAAATATTAGTGTATTCCATGCTTAAGATTGGATTTATTTTCATTTTAAGCCTCTAAAACACTATATAATTCATTAATAGACATATATAAAAATATATATTATTAATTACTTACTTGGGATGTTACAATAAATCCTTCATACTCAATAAAAAGTATAATTTAGAAAAAAATCATCAAAATGAGATGAATAAATTTTCCTTGTATATTTAACATCTATTAAATCATACAGGGTATTCATTAAAATAAATAAAATTGTGTAAGAAATTATATATGTTATATTTTATGAAATATATCAAAATATTTCTAAGGTCACTTTATAGAATATTGAGGATAATATTTTTAATTTCAATATCTATCACTCAGTTAAACCTAGTCAATATTCTATGAAACCTACTATAGAAAAATCACCTAGCATTGAAGTTCTTTCAACCTAAACATGTAGAAGTAAATGAAGTGTAAAATAATTTAATTCCTAGAACCATTATAACTCATAGAGATCATCTATTAGATACTATAGTTGTAGATGTATATAGAGGAACACACATTAAAGTTTATATTAGAAATATGTTTGAACATCAATCTTTCATGTCACAGATTGAACCTATAAACATTAAAGAAGAAATAAATGATGAATTATGGGTAATGTAAATGCAATAATAGTTGAATCAGTTTTATAGAAAAAAAGTTTGGTAATTATTAGAAATAACTAAAGGCTTCTTAACCATTAGTACTAAGTGGGTATTTAGAAAAAGGTTTATGAGTTAGACACTGTATTGAGAAATAATTCTTTATTGGTTGAAAAAGTGTATAGTCAAGAAAAATATATTTACTATCAGGAAACCATTTCACCAGTAGATTCATATGAAGCTATTAGAATGTTTCTTTCCTATATAGTATATTTTTATTTTCAATTATATTAAATGGATTCCCTAGTGAATTCTAAAATGGTTATATAATTGAGGATGTTTTTTTTGAAAAAAATTCTTTGACTTCAAAACCCTCATTTTAAAAATCATGTATTTAAATTAAAAAAATATTTATATTGTTTAAAATATTCTCCAAGAGATTGGTATTATAGGATTAGTTCATTTTTTATTTTCAAATGATCTACTAAAGTAATAGTTGATCCAATTTTATTTATAAAGATAATTTCAAAATATTTGTTTTGGTATTACAAATATATGTTGTTGATAAAATTTTTAGATGTTCATGAAATTTATTATGTACTCAATTTTTAAAAATTATGAATAATGAATTTGAAATTATTTTAATGGGTGAGTTATTAATATTATTTAATCTAAAAAAAATTAAAAATGGAGGAGAAAACGTTTTAAACCCAATAAATTACACTAAGGATCTCTTAAAACATTTTGGTATTGATATTACTAAAGGTAGTGATACTCCCATCAGTACAAGGTGTGAACTGGATCTTGATGAAACATGAAAAAAAAGTTTATTAAACCAATTATAAGGATATGATTGGAAGTTTAATATACTTAACTAATAGATAACCTAATATTATGTTTATTGTGTTCTTATGCACCCACTTTCAATGAAATCTAAAATAATCACATTTACATACTCTGGAAATAATTTTTAATCCCTCAAAAGTGTAATCAAATTAATACTATTTTATTATAGAGTATATATATTTGATTAGGTGAGTTATTTGGATATATAATTTGGTTGTTTTCATATATAAATAAAATTAACTTCTAGAACATGTCACCTTTTGGTTAAGTCAATAGTTTCTTTGTGTATTAAAAAGAAAAAAAATGTTGCTTTACCCATTGTTGAAGTTGAGTGTAACATCCCAAAATTTTATAGAGTTGACTCGAGCTTGATTTCACATACTATTTTTTCTGTATCTGAGTTCTTTTTGTTTAGGTTATGAATTGGGGTGTGTTTGGGTGGAATTTTAAGAAAAAATGGAAATTATAGGGTACTTCACGGTTGGTGAACGGTTTTCCCTAACTGTGCAACCCAACCCAGCTAACCGTGTGAGCCTAGGAAGAGGGGATTCATAAGGATGGTGTTTTGTTTCGAAATTTTTGCACCATAATAGGAGAAACCATGAATCCCTAATATAATAGGCATGAAATTTAGGAACATGGTTACAGAAAACCATGTGGCCCATCTTAGCTAACCATGCGTGAGAATTAAAGTCTCCCAAAAAATTATTTTAAAAACAGTTGAGCCCCTTATGTCACGACCCGCCCTCGGGGTCTGTGCCGTGACTACCCCAAGCCCGCCTTCCATAGGCCAGGGGCTGGCGACTAGCACCAAGGCGTAAATCCCGATAAAAAGGGAAGGCATTGCCTTTGAAAAGTAAACACACACCACAGAGTAAACAAGCGGAAAGTAAACACTAAGCAAACAGAGTACAACTGAAAGTGCGGAAAAGTAAATGGGCCAGTATACAAACCCAAACTGAAAGTAAAGTACAACTCGAAAAGGGAAAAACAGCAACTGAAAAGTAAAGGCCGCAACTCCGAGCTGTCCACCGGAAATCCCACCTGAAGGGTGGGTACAGATAGCTCCTCTGCTACACGGGTCCCGTCGTCCGCTCCGAGCACGTCCCGCCCAGTGGTCCACCTCCGGGTACCGACCCGCTCTGCAAGCCTCAGCTAAGGTCAACGCTGTCCGTCGTCTGCAACCAACACAACGTAGTGCGGGCGAAGCCCGTGCAGGGGTGAGTATAAGCTACTCAGTAGGGACCCCGAGACCCCTGAAGGTCTCTCAATTCCACAAAGGATAAACCACGAAGAAAAGTACAATCACGAAGTAACAACCGACACTGCTTAGGTATATGCCCATACATATACCTAAGTCATTAATTAAAATACGCTCCAACCTCCGAGCCCAAGTACAACTCAGTCCACGCAGGAAAGTATACGTATTCCACATAGGAAAGCAAAATATAATCCACACAGGATTGCACAACACAATCCACACAGGAAAACAACAGGATTCAGCTCGCACAGGTATACTTCTTCAAGGACGATAAAGATGATCACTGATCCATCTAAGTCGTCGGACCCACGAAGGATCGATAGGTAACTAACCCCCGCAGAAGACCCACACAGGATCGGGCTCACACAGAACCTGTAGGCGCTGGCTCACACAGAACCGCTGAGCGCAAGGACCCACACAGGATCGGGCTCACACAGAACCTGTAGCACTGATCCACGTAGGATCGCTGAGTGCTGTAGTCGTCGTCATCAAATCCACACAGGATCTCTGTACTGTCGTCGTCAAATCCACACAGGATCTCTGTACTGTCGTCGTCAAATCCACACAGGATCTCTGTACTGTCGTCGTCAAATCCACACAGGATCTCTGTACTGTCGTCGTCAAATCCACACAGGATCTCTGTACTGTCGTCGTCAAATCCACACAGGATCTCTGTACTGTCGTCGTCAAATCCACACAGGATCTCTGTACTGTCGTCGTCGCAGTCACAGTAGCAGTCGCAGCAGTAGAACAGTCGCAGCCAGCACTAGGGTTCCCGCACACAGCAAGCTCGTACGGAGGGTCCGCTCCACGAGCCGAGAGGCTGATACATCAACTGTCACAAAGACCAGAGTTGATGTATCCAAAAGTTCCGTATCGTCAACAGGAACTCAACGCAACAGACGGCGCGTCGATCGGACGCCCGGTCTGAGAGTTATAGGCATTTTCGTCTCCGGGGCCCGGTTGGTTTTTAAGGCAAAACCAACCCGACCGTACTCCACCTGCGTCCAAACCTCAGGCGGAGTATGCCAAAAGATCCGTCTCACTAAGAGGAACACAACGCGACTGACGGCGCGTCAATCGGACGTCCGTAGCTCAAGATATGAGCGTTTCCGCTCCGAAGGCCCGGTTGGTTTCGTGAACGAACCAACCCGGCCGGACTCAAAGTAAACCGAATCCTTGAGTGCGATATACCTAAACGACCGTCTCGATCCAAGGATCGCGTTGCCGCAGACGGTTCGTCATTCGGAGGTCCGAGGCTCAAGTTATGAGCCAAAAACCGAAACTGGTTCGAAACGGGGGGGTCCGGGTCCGGGCCGACCCGACCCGACCCCCCCCCCCTGGGCGGCGGCCGGCGGCGGCGGCGGCGGCGCGGCGGCGGCGGTGCGGCGGCGCGGCGGCGGCGGCGGCGGTCCGCGGTGGCGGCGGCGGCGGGCCGCGGTGGCGGCGGCGGCGGGCCGCGGTGGCGGCGGCGGCGGGCCGCGGTGGCGGCGGCGGCGGGCCGCGGTGGCGGCGGCGGCGGGCCGCGGCGGCGGCGCCTGGCGCCGCACGTGGTGGTCACGCGGGGGGCTTGATTGCCCCCGCTATTTTGAAGCGGCGCGGCTTTGCCGCGCCGATTTTGAAGAGACGGCCCCCGCACGTGGGGGCCGCTTGGTCACAAACCGGGGGGGCTGTTGCCCCCCCCCCCTCCTTAAAGAACCCCCCCCCCCTCACGTGGGGGGGGCCTGCTGGCGCCGAACCAAAGGGAGGGGCCGGTTGCCCCTTCCCTTCAAAGAACCCCCCCTCTTAAAGAGGGGGGTTTTCAAGGGGTTGGCCGGGGAATTAAATTCCCCGGTTTTTAAAACATCCGGCCGGCCAGCTGGCCGGCCGGTTTTTACCAACGGGACCGGAAATTCCGGTCCCGCCCTCGACTTCCGACGCCGGCGGCCCGGCCGCCGGTCTTTCCTTCCGCCGCGGCCCGGAACCGGCCGCGGTCTCCTCGTCCCGCCGCGGCCCGGAACCGGCCGCGGTCTTTTCGTCCCGCCGCGGCCCGGAACCGGTCGCGGTCTTCTCGTCCCGCCGCGGCCCGGAACCGGCCGCGGTCTTCTCGTTCCGCCGCGGCCCGGAACCGGCCGCGGCGTTCGTCATCCGGCGCGGTGCGACGGCACCGCGTCCCTTCGCCGTGCTTTGATATTAATCAACGCGGCGCGACGGCGTCGTGTTCTTGTTGTTACTTCCAAGGTGCGTGCGACGGCTTCGCGTAAGATTTTCGCACGTTCATCCGCGTGGTGCGACGGCACCACGCCACTTGCTTTCCTCCGCAAAATAATTAAACAAGAACGATGGAGGGGGGGGTTCGGCCGTGTTCGTGCGGTCCGGCCCCCCTCACGTTAAAATTAAAGACGCAACTTAAAATAAATTAAGTCACATGTTAGTCTTGATATAATCACGATCAAGAATAAAGTAAGAAAACCAAAAAGGAAACGACAACCCCTACTCGGGTTTAAGATTCAAAGGTTCGGCTACGCTCCGCGGAAGACGGCGTCGCGGAGGTCGGGTGTCGCGGAAGCCGTTCGTCAAATCCGATGACAAAGGGATGCGTTCGAAGAGTCACGTCGTTGGCGAAACTTGTACGCCGACGAAGATGGTCCGAGGAGGAAGCGGCGTTCCCTCTCGTTGACACCGAGGACGAAGAAGAGAGGCGTCGTTCTTCGTTCTTCGTCAGAGTTTGAGCGTTCTTCGTTCTTCGTTCTTCGTCAGAGTTGAAGATGAAGAGGAATGCTCTCAAAAGCTCTCAAGGGAACAAACGATCAACCAAAAATAAAATAAGACTACATCTTATTTTATTCTCACTTTGCCAACCTTTCAAAATTCAAAAGTTGAATTCAATTCATTAATTAAGTCTAGAGTTGACAAAATTAAATGAAAAGATAAATTGGCAAGAGTTAAAGAAGGGGAGAGTTACATAAATAAGAGGAAGGGTTTTGAGAGGTTAAGGAATTTGAAAAGAAAAAGGGGTTCGTGTGGGCCCCACCACACTTAATCCTCCCAAGGGAGGTTAAGTGGGTGTGGGTCCCACTTCTAACCTCCTTTGGTAGGTTTTTAAAATAAGTTAAAATAAAATTTGTTTTGCACAAATTTTATTTAACTTAACTGAAAAACCCCAAAACGTAACTTTCAACCCGCAACAAACGCAACTCCCGAAAAGGTCTCAAAAAGCGAAAATCGGCGCTGCGAGTTCATCGGTGCCCTCGGATTTCAATTCCGAGCACCGGATCAAAAGTTAGGAAAACCCGCTCGTTCGTTCACTGAACGTACCCGAGCCCAAACTTCGGAAATTAATTCCGGGCACTCCGGGCCTCGGAATCAGGTGCCGTCTGAAACCGCGCTCTTGTAAAATTCTAAAGAAAATTAAGAAAAAAAAAATTCCTTGAATTTTACGGGTCTTTACATTACTCCCACCTCAGGGCTTTACGTCCCCGTAAAGCTACATCAAAAACTAGGGAAACCAAAAGAGAGTACTGAGCACGCATCTGAGCCTCCCGCTCCCATGTGCTCTCCTGGAGATTCCCGTGCCGCCATCTGTTGCGCACAAGAGGAATCGATCGCCCATGTAGGACCCGCTCCTGGATGACATGGACCTCCTCTGACGTGGCCCGGACCATCTCCGGTCCCACCAGAGCTGCAAGATTTCTCTTTTGCCGAAAAGAGAAATCTGGTCTCATCCCCTGGATGAACCACATTCTTTGCCTAAAACAGTCAATCCTAACATGGATGATACTAATCCATACTAAGGATGACGTCGTAAGGCCTCGACGCTACTACTAAGAGATTCAACCGTTACTCTCGCCTCCAAGGGTTGAGTCACACTGTCGGCATCAGTGTGTGGTAACTGGGTCTCCTCCAGTAGATGTCTCACAAGTGAGGGTCAAGTCAACAGCCAAAACTGGAACCTCTTAGTAACATTACAATAGAGGACAGGAACGAAAACATCACAAGGTATGCGTCTTTTATTAATGCAGCTCGTAATACAAGACGCTACACAAAAGAAACAAGGAACCAGAAGTACAAAGGATGTATCCACTAGTTCTGCTCCTGTCCATCGGCTCCCAGGGCTCCATGATCGAAGGCCTCGGCTGCCTGAAGCTGAGCTCTCCCCTGCGGTCGGGGTGGACCTCCTGGTGGTGGTGGTGGTAGAGCCTCAAAGCGTCGGCCACCACCAGCTGCTCGTCCAGCTCCTCTGCCTCGTCCGCCTCCTCCCTGCGGACTGCCACGGTCGAACCTCTGCCTCTGCCTAGGTGGTTCCTCAACCGTCTGCTGCTCCTCCGCATGGCGGGTCGGGCAGTCACGAGCCATGTGGCCTCGCCCGCCGCATTCATAGCACTGTCTTCCACTCGAAAGACTGGCTCCGCGTTGTGTGCCCTGCACTGCTGAGCCAGTGCCCTGAGGTCTGGTCTGTCTGGACCCTTGAGTCATTCGCCGACTGCCAGCTGCAGATGACTCTGCCACGTGCCGTCCTGCGGTGGGTCTCTGTGCTGGTGTAGACTCAGCAAGGAAGCTCTCGATCAGAAGAGCCCGCTCCAGTACTCCTGTCTGAGTCGGTATGCTGAGGGAGATCAGCGATGCCATGATCTCGTGTCTCAAACCCTGCTCGAAGGTCCGGGCCCGGAAGAATGGGTCCCGTACCATGTCGGTCGAGTAGCGCGAGAGATCGGTAAATCTCGCCGAGTACTGGGCGACCGTCATGCTGCCCTGCCGCAGCTGTAGAAGCTCCTGGATGCGCACCGCACGAAGGGTGGCTGGGACGAATTCCGAGCGGAAGATGCTCTCAAAGTCCGTCCAAAGAAGAGATGCCTCATCGTGCACCTGGAGCATCAAGCTCCACCATCGTCCTGCTGCTGCGTGTAGTAGGCTCGCAGCGAGGATCACCATGAGGTCTGCTGGTGTCCTCACTAGCCTAAACACTCGAACCACTGCCTCCAGCCAGTCCTCTGCTGCCTGGGGATCCGTCTCCCCGCGAAACCTGCGCGGTCGCTGGCGCTGAAACTCATGCAGTGCGCTGAGGCGACGTGCATCGTCAGCGGCTGCTGCTGGAAGCATCGGGGGATCGGCGGGTAAAGCTACTGTCGGTGCCACTGCTGACAAAGGGCCCTGCACCGAAGCCTCGTCGCTCGGTGGGCTGTCGTCTCGCTCGACTCTCGGAACCCTAGCTGGCTGCCGTCGTGGGGCCATCCTGAAAAGGAAACAGGTGCGCCACGGTTAGAACAGTATACCTGGTGAGCTGGCACAAGTAATCACAAGGAAAACTTGAGACTTTCATAAAGCAGATCAGTATACCCGGTGAGCTGACACAAGTAATCACAAAGAAAACTTGAAACACACACGCAATCAATGTTTTCGTGCATTAAGTCGGAAATCAGAAGTCAGGGTCCTGGTGTACGGATACGTCGGCCGCCGCACCAACACTGGACTCCCTGGACTGATAACCACACTCAATACGCTAAACATTATTGCTTCACATAGAAAAGATCAGAGTTCGCGGTAGAACCGAACTCCTTTGATACCAATTTGTCACGACCCGCCCTCGGGGTCCGTGCCGTGACTACCCCAAGCCTGCCTTCCATAGGCCAGGGGATGGCGACTAGCACCAAGGCGTAAATCCCGATAAAAAGGGAAGGCATTGCCTTTGAAAAGTAAACACACACCACAGAGTAAACAAGCGGAAAGTAAACACTAAGCAAACAGAGTACAACTGAAAGTGCGGAAAAGTAAATGGGCCAGTATACAAACCCAAACTGAAAGTAAAGTACAACTCGAAAAGGGAAAAACAGCAACTGAAAAGTAAAGGCCGCAACTCCGAGCTGTCCACCGGAAATCCCACCTGAAGGGTGGGTACAGATAGCTCCTCTGCTACACGGGTCCCGTCGTCCGCTCCGAGCACGTCCCGCCCAGTGGTCCACCTCCGGGTACCGACCCGCTCTGCAAGCCTCAGCTAAGGTCAACGCTGTCCGTCGTCTGCAACCAACACAACGTAGTGCGGGCGAAGCCCGTGCAGGGGTGAGTATAAGCTACTCAGTAGGGACCCCGAGACCCCTGAAGGTCTCTCAATTCCACAAAGGATAAACCACGAAGAAAAGTACAATCACGAAGTAACAACCGACACTGCTTAGGTATATGCCCATACATATACCTAAGTCATTAATTAAAATACGCTCCAACCTCCGAGCCCAAGTACAACTCAGTCCACGCAGGAAAGTATACGTATTCCACATAGGAAAGCAAAATATAATCCACACAGGATTGCACAACACAATCCACACAGGAAAACAACAGGATTCAGCTCGCACAGGTATACTTCTTCAAGGACGATAAAGATGATCACTGATCCATCTAAGTCGTCGGACCCACGAAGGATCGATAGGTAACTAACCCCCGCAGAAGACCCACACAGGATCGGGCTCACACAGAACCTGTAGGCGCTGGCTCACACAGAACCGCTGAGCGCAAGGACCCACACAGGATCGGGCTCACACAGAACCTGTAGCACTGATCCACGTAGGATCGCTGAGTGCTGTAGTCGTCGTCGTCAAATCCACACAGGATCTCTGTACTGTCGTCGTCAAATCCACACAGGATCTCTGTACTGTCGTCGTCAAATCCACACAGGATCTCTGTACTGTCGTCGTCAAATCCACACAGGATCTCTGTACTGTCGTCGTCGCAGTCACAGTAGCAGTCGCAGCAGTAGAACAGTCGCAGCCAGCACTAGGGTTCCCGCACACAGCAAGCTCGTACGGAGGGTCCGCTCCACGAGCCGAGAGGCTGATACATCAACTGTCACAAAGACCAGAGTTGATGTATCCAAAAGTTCCGTATCGTCAACAGGAACTCAACGCAACAGACGGCGCGTCGATCGGACGCCCGGTCTGAGAGTTATAGGCATTTTCGTCTCCGGGGCCCGGTTGGTTTTTAAGGCAAAACCAACCCGACCGTACTCCACCTGCGTCCAAACCTCGGGCGGAGTATGCCAAAAGATCCGTCTCACTAAGAGGAACACAACGCGACTGACGGCGCGTCAATCGGACGTCCGTAGCTCAAGATATGAGCGTTTCCGCTCCGAAGGCCCGGTTGGTTTCGTGAACGAACCAACCCGGCCGAACTCAAAGTAAACCGAATCCTTGAGTGCGATATACCGAAACGACCGTCTCGATCCAAGGATCGCGTTGCCGCAGACGGTTTGTCATTCGGAGGTCCGAGGCTCAAGTTATGAGCCAAAAACCGAAACTGGTTCGAAACGGGGGGGTCCGGGTCCGGGCCGACCCGACCCGACCCCCCCCTGGGCGGCGGCCGGCGGCGGCGGCGCGGCGGCGGCGGTGCGGCGGCGCGGCGGCGGCGGCGGTGGTCCGCGGTGGCGGCGGCGGCGGGCCGCGGTGGCGGAGGCGGCGGGCCGCGGTGGCGGCGGCTGCGCCTGGCGCCGCACGTGGTGGTCACGCGGGGGGCTTGATTGCCCCCGCTGTTTTGAAGCGGCGCGGCTTTGCCGCGCCGATTTTGAAGAGACGGCCCCCGCACGTGGGGGCCGCTTGGTCACAAACCGGGGGGGCTGTTGCCCCCCCCCCTTCTTAAAGAACCGCCCCCCCCCCCCCCCTCACGTGGGGGGGGGCCTGCTGGCGCCGAACCAAAGGGAGGGGCCGGTTGCCCCTTCCCTTCAAAGAACCCCCCCTCTTAAAGAGGGGGGTTTTCAAGGGGTTGGCCGGGGAATTAAATTCCCCGGTTTTTAAAACATCCGGCCGGCCAGCTGGCCGGCCGGTTTTTACCAACGGGACCGGAAATTCCGGTCCCGCCCTCGACTTCCGACGCCGGCGGCCCGGCCGCCGGTCTTTCCTTCCGCCGCGGCCCGGAACCGGCCGCGGTCTCCTCGTCCCGCCGCGGCCCGGAACCGGCCGCGGTCTTTTCGTCCCGCCGCGGCCCGGAACCGGCCGCGGTCTTCTCGTCCCGCCGCGGCCCGGAACCGGCCGCGGTCTTCTCGTCCCGCCGCGGCCCGGAACCGGCCGCGGCGTTCGTCATCCGGCGCGGTGCGACGGCACCGCGTCCCTTCGCCGTGCTTTGATATTAATCAACGCGGCGCGACGGCGTCGTGTTCTTGTTGTTACTTCCAAGGTGCGTGCGACGGCTTCACGTAAGATTTTCGCACGTTCATCCGCGTGGTGCGACGGCACCACGCCACTTGCTTTCCTCCGCAAAATAATTAAACAAGAACGATGGAGGGGGGGGTTCGGCCGTGTTCGTGCGGTCCGGCCCCCCTCACGTTAAAATTAAAGACGCAACTTAAAATAAATTAAGTCACACGTTAGTCTTGATATAATCACGATCAAGAATAAAGTAAGAAAACCAAAAATGAAACGACAACCCCTACTCGGGTTTAAGAATCAAAGGTTCGGCTACGCTCCGCGGAAGACGGCGTCGCGGAGGTCGGGTGTCGCGGAAGCCGTTCGTCAAATCCGATGACAAAGGGATGTGTTCGAAGAGTCACGTCGTTGGCGAAACTTGTACGCCGACGAAGATGGTCCGAGGAGGAAGCGGCGTTCCCTCTCGTTGACACCGAGGACGAAGAAGAGAGGCGTCGTTCTTCGTTCTTCGTCAGAGTTTGAGCGTTCTTCGTTCTTCGTTCTTCGTCAGAGTTGAAGATGAAGAGGAATGCTCTCAAAAGCTCTCAAGGGAACAAACGATCAACCAAAAATAAAATAAGACTACATCTTATTTTATTCTCACTTTGCCAACCTTTCAAAATTCAAAAGTTGAATTCAATTCATTAATTAAGTCTAGAGTTGAAAAAATTAAATGAAAAGATAAATTGGCAAGAGTTAAAGAAGGGGAGAGTTACATAAATAAGAGGAAGGGTTTTGAGAGGTTAAGGAATTTGAAAAGAAAAAGGGGTTCGTGTGGGCCCCACCACACTTAATCCTCCCAAGGGAGGTTAAGTGGGTGTGGGTCCCACTTCTAACCTCCTTTGGTAGGTTTTTAAAATAAGTTAAAATAAAATTTGTTTTGCACAAATTTTATTTAACTTAACTGAAAAACCCCAAAACGTAACTTTCAACCCGCAACAAACGCAACTCCCGAAAAGGTCTCAAAAAGCGAAAATCGGCGCTGCGAGTTCATCGGTGCCCTCGGATTTCAATTCCGAGCACCGGATCAAAAGTTAGGAAAACCCGCTCGTTCGTTCACTGAACGTACCCGAGCCCAAACTTCGGAAATTAATTCCGGGCACTCCGGGCCTCGGAATCAGGTGCCGTCTGAAACCGCGCTCTTGTAAAATTCTAAAGAAAATTAAGAAAAAAAAATTTTCCTTGAATTTTACGGGTCTTTACACCTTAATTAATAACAAATCAACCCCCATTCAACCATAGGTGTTCTTTCATGATTTTTGAGTTCTCCAGATGAATTTAAAGTCTATTTAATATCTATTCATCATGATTCAAATCTCATATCGAAGATCTTATCCTCTCCTGGTAAGTGTATCCTATCTCATTGCTTTCATGTTCATCCTCCTTTCTTCTCTCATTATTTTGCTGTAAATTTATCTTCTATTTTTCTAGATCTATATCTTTATTATTTGAGTCTAGATCCAGGATTATGGTTCTAGATCTATAATTAAGAGATATTATTCTGGTTAATTTTGATTAAGGGTTTTAGATCCAGATCTCATTCTTTGTCACTATGCTAATCAAATTTGGGTATTTCTATTGGGAGATTGTTTGTCAAGGAATATAGGTATCCGGTCTATTATTCAATTCCCAAAATTCTTGATGTTAATTGAATGTATATGATTGTAGAAATTTCAAGGGTTTATTTCGAAATTGGAATTCATAAATTGAATTAATTAATGTGGTCAATTAATTAATTGGGGAAATTAGGGTTTTAATTAAGTAATGTAATTCTAGAACCAAGATAATTAATTGATGAATTATTATTATAGTATTTAATTATGTAATTGTAGATATTTAATTGTTGGGTTTATTATTGAAACTTTTAATATTTAATTGAGGAAAATTATTTGTTAAATTGATTAACAGAAGAGATTTCATTAATTAATTAGTGAATTAATTAATGGTAAGGATGTGGTTAATGAATTATTGAATTAATTAAAGAAAATCGATATAATAAATTAATTTTTGAGTTAATTAATTGAATTAGATTAATTAATTTATGAATTAGTTAATGGAATTTTTTGTGGTTAATTGTGATAACATGATTAATGTTGTTTAATCTTAGTTTATGTGACAATGTGATACATGTAATATTTTGATATGTTATGATATATATGAATGGTTGATAAATGGGGTTCTAGATATGAGGATCTATTCCAAGGATATATATACATAGTTGATTAATGGGGGCTAGACAAGATGATCTCTGTCAATGATATATATACATAGTTGATAAATGGGGTGCTAGACAAGTCGATCAATGCTAATGATATGTATGCATGGATGATGAATGGGGTTTTATACATGATGATATACACCAATAAAATATATGCATGATTGAGAATTGGGGTGTTGTACATTACTTTATATGACGATTATATATATGAATGATTGATAAATGGGGTGTTAAACATGAAATTCTACACCCAAAACATGGGAATTAGACTATTATTCCAAGCGGCCATAATAATGAAATTTAAGTGACATGGATAATATAATCCCATGTGATATAATTAAATGTAAATTGATTATGTAACATAGTTCATACTCGTCATGGGACAAAGTATGTATTGAGCTATGGGTGTCCTCAGAAGCCTGATGGTCTATGCGGTTTAATAAAGATTAATTTATAATGTGATAATTTTTTAATTATTCATTGTAATTATTTATTTATATAGCTGAATAAACTTTTTATTGACTATATTTTTTTAAAACACCATTTTTGGTGACTTGATAAATTGTACTTACACCCTACTCAGGCTTCCTGATTGGTACCAGAATAGATTTCATGGATACATGACATGTTAAGAGAAAGGGCCATGTGTTAGATGGATGGGTCGGGATGGATCATGTTGGAGGGAATCGGATGTGGTTCAGGACCCACTGAGGATCTTCAGTGTCTTTATTTTGGGTATTCATTTTGACACTTGAAATGTACATTATTATGGCATGTTTTATACTTTAGTTTGTATATTGTATTTCCTGTATTTATTATCATGAGATATAGTGATTGGTTATGGTTATATATGCTTATTCCATTGTCTATTATTTCTTATAATGTGTTTCTATGATAAAAGAGGGTATAGTCTCTCCATAGTTGACTTACCATACCGTTGCTTCCAGTAGAAAGCCTCTGGCATATGGGGAGGTGTGCTTGTGGTCATGGTACTGACCAGCTCAGGGAATCAGTGTGTGGAACCTTGGACATGACGTTACAAAGTCAAATCAGTGGTGGTTTTCTTTTATTTTTCTTTTTTGATACTATTTGGGGAATGGCCAATAGAAAACTAAGATATTTAGGCCTTGATAATGATCTCATTCATGGGAGTTTCAAACCCATGTATTAGGTAAACCTGAGTACCCAATGTGGTATTTATGTTATTGATTAGTCTTCTTATAGTTGAATATTATTTCACCTTGGGTGAAACACTTCTTTTGTTATTTGAAAAATTGTTTTTATAATTTTATGATAATTGTATCATTGACCAAGATAGAACAAGAGTAGTGTTTTCATGCACCATTCTACGTACTCAGGATTATTTTTTTACATGCATCATTTTATGCATGTTGAGAAAAAAGGTATTACGGGTAAGTTGTTGAAGTTGAACTATTTTTTCTTTCTAGTGAAATTTAATTGAAAATGGCTCCTAATATAAAAATTAAGACTGGTAAAATGATGGAAAATGTAAATAAATTGGTTTTTAAATGAGAAACTTAAAATGAATGTGTTTACACTTGTTAACTAGGACCTAGGTTTAGGATGGTTAGGGATAGTGATGGTGCCTCATTTTTTTCCTGTGGGCGAGGTTTGGGGATAAGACCTATTATGACTTGCTATGATTATTACTCATATGTGAAAGTGATAAAGTGGTGTTATGAGTCATAAGATTTGATTTTGGCATTATAGAGATACGCCTCTATGATGACTCCTATTGATAAGACAATAGGAGGATATTGCTGGAGATGATTTACCACTAGTGGAACCTAAGGCGCTAATAGTGTCTGGTGAGGAAGGAGGAGATAAGTTCTAAGATAACTTCACTCACTTTATGAAATTCATGGAAAGAGACCCATGGTGGGTTGAAGAGAGCATGTCTTACCAGATAAGGGGGTTTCAGTTGCATTACCCTCTATCTTTTACAGGAGAGGGAGGACCTGAGGGATATGAGATTTGGGTTGATTTCATCAAGATGATACTTGACCATATAGAGACTCTAGATAAGAAGAGATTCAAGATTGATTATTATATACTAGGAGTATTAGTAAAGAACTGGTGGAATATTCATGTGTGGACTGGATAGGCTAATGGTATATTATGGATTGACTTTTTGGAGAAGTTCATGGAACACTACTACCTAGAGACACTGAGTCAAGAGAGAGAAAGATAGTTCATTTAGTTGTCACATGGGAAAAAATCTATGAGGTACTACACTGGATGCTTTATATATTTACATTTATTTGATCTAAAATTGGTGGAATATAAAGTTACTTCATAAAAATGATTTCAGGATGGAATTTGGTGTGAAATTAAGTCCCAGGTGAATATATTCAGGCTGAAAAAGTTTTTAGAAGTGGTGAATTAGGCTCTCATCTCAGAGGAAAACCTAAAGAAGGATTCCAGTAGAGGATAGGGGGTTTCTTATGGATGATCTAGAGGTACATCTTCTGAGAGAAGGAAGATTAATTATAAGAACTATTATCAGAGCATTGGGAAGCAGAGTGGCCAGACAGGGGGATCAATAACTCAAGATCTTACCCAAGTTATTTGACACTAGTGTGGTAAGCTGGGACTCTTACAGACACATTGTCCCTAACCACCACTGGAGTGCTGATCATACAAAAATATGGGACATATAAATAAGTTTTATAGGAACTCAAAGAATACAGTTACTGACAGAGTATCTAAATAAAACTAGGGTGAATAAAGGGGTTATTTTGCACCATATCATTATAGAAGTTGCAGTTTTACTGGCTGAGGAGGTAGAGGCAGTAAACGTGGTGATTTTTGGAAATATCACCCACATAAGTAGAGTATTGAAACTAATGGGAGTTATATTACATCACAAGGAATAGTAGAAAGACAGTTTCATGATGTTTATCCTACACTTGGGGATAGCGAGGATGGTCCTTCAATAATGAGATGTATTATTCATGTAGCTTCTACATTAGCTAGCACCTTATTCAAAACTGGTTCCTCTAATTACTTTATATCTACAAAAAAATTAATTTTTTGATCATGTTCATAGATTTTGTGAGTGGGGTAATGATAATCAATACACCATTGGGAGTACAGTATAGAGAAATCTATTTGTGAAAGGGGTGTTCTCTCGAGATCAGGGATTTCCATTTTTTTAGGATCCCTATATTCTTTATATGTGAGGCTTTAACATAGTTATGGGTATAGACTGGCTAGTTTCATATTGAGCCCATATTGACTGTTACTAGAGTAGAGTGATTGTTACATCTATGAATGGTGATAATTACATTCACTATAGAGAATGGGATATCCAAAAGTCCTAATAAGTTCAATTACTCAGCAAATGGGAGAGCTCACAGCCCAGTTTTCTAGTTTATTTATGGATTATGGTGATACAAAGTAGGATGTCTTTCCATCGATAGTGGACCTATTTCAAGATGTCTTTCCTGAAGACTTCTCAGGGTTTCCGCCAAAAAGATATGATGACTTTACCATTTAACTCATTATTGAGACTTAGCCACTATTTATTCCACTGTACATAATGTCACCTACCGATCTTCAAGAACTCAATACTCAGCTGGAGGAGTTGAAGGATAAGGGACTTATCAATACAAGTATGTAACCTTGGGGATCACATGTGTTTTTTTATAATAAGGCTGATGGGACTCTATACTGGTGTTTTGATTATCAAAATTTGAACTGGATTACTGTCTTGAATTGGTACCCTCTTCTTCATATTGACAATCTATTTTACTAGTTGGAAAGAGATTGTGAGTTCTTGAAGTTCGAATTGATATCAGGGTATCATTAGCTGAGAGTTCGTACTTCTGATATACTGAGGACTACTTTCAGAAGTATGTATGACCTATATGAGTTCATCGTAATGTTTTTTTAGTTGATGAATACACCAAAAATGTTTATGGAATTGATGAACATGATCATTCATCTATACATGGATCAGTTTATTGTGGTGTTTGTGGATGAAACTTGTTGTACTCCAAGACTCATGATGATAATTCCCAACATCTTGATATCATCCTGAGTACACTGAGAGGGAACCATCTATACTCCAAACTATCTAATTTTCAGTTTTGGATCAATTAGGTACACTTCTTGGGACACATAATTTCAATGTAAGGTGTGTTAGTGTACCCAGAGAAGGTTCTGGCAGTGGTTTCTTATGAGTATCCCAATAACATATTCAATATCTATAGATTTTTGAAATTATCTGGATATTATCAGATATTCATCTAAGACTGTTTCCATTTTGTAGTGCCTATTTTAGTATTGAACAAAATGGGGATAAAGTTTCATTGGTTGGAATCATGTGAGAAGGCCTTCTAGGATCTAAGGAAGAGTTTGACATAGGCACTGATCCTGATCCTACCTAAGCCAGACGAGGAGTATATAGTGTATTATGACACTTCAAGGATCGGACCTGGAGTTTTGTTGATTTCAGAAGATCAATTTGTGGTGTATGCGTCTTGATAGCTGAGGCCACATGAAAAGAACTACATTGTGTATAAACATGAGTTGGCAGTAGTGGTTTATGACTTAAAGTGTTGGTGAAATTATCTGTTGGGTGAGAATTTTACAGTGTTCACCAGTCATAAGATCTTAAGGTGCATCTTCTCATTGTGATATTTAAATATTTGGTGGTGGACATGGGTTCATTATATGAATTATTTTAATTTATAACTATCAAATTTGATTGGGAAATGAAAAAGTGTGGTTAACACTTTGAGAAGGAAAAAATTATACTCATATCATTCAGGAGTCTAGTGTTGAATGGAAGATGATGGTTTTACTATATGAGATGCATGTGGTGGTTCAGTAGGACCAAGAATAGATTAATCTGGTATCAGTTTAAATGGATTCTGCACTTTTGATCCGGATTATAGAGTACTCTGAGGACTTGGAATGCTTGATCATGAGGTAAATCCTTGAAGGTGGGGAGTCACCTTCCAATTAAATCATATATGAGGATGAGATCATCCATATTAGGAATCAGGTTTTTGTTCCTAAAATCATGCAAGAGTAACTCATGAAAGAATTTCATGACTCAAAGTGGTTGGTACATCCAGGTGTGACCAAAATGTACTATGACCTACAATGATAGTTTTGGTGGTCATGCATGAAAAATGAGATAGCAGGGTTCATGACATGATGTTACACATGTCAGTAAGTGAAGGTAGAGTATCAAAAACTTGGAGGTTTTCTATATATGTTTCCTATTATAGAATGGAAGTGGGATGAAGTGATAGTGGAATTTGTGGTGGGTCTTCCAAAGACACCAATAAAGAGTGATAATATCTAGGTTATTATGGGTCGACTAATGAACATATCAAATTTATTTCCTATATGGGAGGCATTATCTATAGAGTAGTTATGTGTTTTGTATATTCGGGGGATAGTCCATCTACACATGGTGCCAGAGACTATATTTTTAGATCATGACTCATGTTTCACTTCACGCTTTTGGAAGGTCTTTTAGAAGGCTCTTTGTACACAAGTATTATTGAGTATGGCATTCCACCAATAGATAGATGGGATGTCAGAGTGTACTATATAGGTGCTTAAGGATATGTTTTGGGATTTTTTTTATTGACTTTGATGGGTCTTGGGAGAAAACCCTAGAATTTGTGGAGTTTTCCTATGAAAATAGTTATCATTAAATGATACAGATGGAACCATATGATGAACTTTATGGTAGTCCATACAGATCACCTTTATGTTGGATAGAGGAAAATGAGTCTAAGCTGTTGGGACCAAGTCTCATGTAGGATACATCAGAGCCGGTGAAGCTGATTTGGAAGCATGTGGAAATGGATCGGAGTAAATAGAATTCATATGCTGATTGAATTCAATGACAGCTAGAATTTATAGAGGGTGAACGTATATTACTTTGGGTGTTTCATAGGTTGTTTCACTAAAAGATAAAGAGGTTGTGAAAGTTGGAACCAAATTTTTTCAGACCTTTTTAGGTTGTGGAGAGAATCAGGTTAGTGGCATACCAATTGGATATTCCACAAAAATATAGCATTATACATGATTTTTTCAATTTATCACAACTTCGGTAGTATCACCCCGACCCTTCTCATGTGATTGATGTGGATGATTTTGATCTTAATGTAGATGTGTCCTTTAAGGGGCATTTGATACATTTTTGGGATCATAGTGATAATGGTTGGGTTGATACTCTCGATGTTTTGATATTGGGAAAACATCATGCATAGAACTATATTTATGTGGAAGATCCCATCAGTACACCACCATTTTGATTATCTCCACAACCTCAAAAGGTCTAACGAAGATGGGTGCCAAATTTCCATTCCTCTATATCCTGTGGTGAACCAACCTAGGAGACACCGGAAGGAAAACACGATCACCTTATGTAAACTCTAGGCATCATCGATGCCTATTAGCATATGACTTCTGTCTACTCTGACCCATATCCATGTGTTTCTTAATTATTTGTACCTTCTCTGATGTCTCATACATGAGACTTGATCCCAATATCTTATACCCTTATACCTCCATTCATCATAAAAGTGGTATGCATGGCCTACCATAAAGTGCCTCATATGGTTCCATCTATATCATTTCTTGATAACTGTTATTATATGAAAACTCCACCAAAGTTGGTTGTTTCCCCCAAGACCCTCTGAAGTCATGAATACATGATAACAATATATCCTCAAGCACATGTATAGTACACTCTGATTTCCCATATATATGTGGGTGGAAGGAAAAACTCAATAATACATGTGTGTCGAGTGGCTTTTGTAGACCCTATAAAAATCATGAAGTGAAATGTGAGTCATGATCTAAAACTATAGTCTATGGCACCATGTGCAAATGGACTATCTCCAAAACATATTAAAATTCTAGCTAATATTTTTAGATTGTCTCTGGTATGTACAATAAATGTTCTAATTTTTTTAGTTGATCCACAATAACCCAGATTGTGTCACTCTTCATTGGAGCCTTCAGAAGACCCGCCACAAATTCCATTATCATGTCATCCCACTTCCCTTCTGTAATGTGAAAAGGTTGCAGCAAACCTCCAAGTCATTGATGCTCTTCCTTCAACTATTTACCGGTGTAACATCATATCACGAACCATGTTATCACTTTTTTCATTCCTGGACACCAAAACTATTTTCATAGGTCATGATACATTTTGATCACACCTGAATTTACTGCCCACTTCGAGGCATGAAATTTTTGTATGATATTTTATCGCATGATCATAAGCACAACAACCCAATTCTTGAAATAGATGATATAAACCTCATTTATGCTCTAATCAGATGGTGACTCCCTACCTTCAAGTCTTTCCCTTGGGATCAAGAATTCCAGATCCTCATACTACCTATATCTAATCCAACTCAATAGCATAGAATCCATTGAAACTGATACCAGATTTATTTGTTCCTGACTATTCTGAACCACCACATTCCTCTCAGCCAGAAAATCTATCATCTTCCACTCAACCCTAGACTCATGAACCATTTGATTCTGAGTTTTCCTTCTCAAAGCATCATTCACACTATTTCCTTTCCTAGAAATATATTCTAGTTCAAAATCTAAAGACTTATTATACTCAACCCATCTTCTCTTTTGAAGATTCAAATCTTGTTATGACAATATATACCTTAATCTTCTGTGATCGGTAAACACTATAATATTCTCTCCCTACAGATAATATCTCCAACACTTTAAGTCATAATACACTACTTCTAACTCGATTTTGTGCATAGGGTAGTTTATCTCTTGTGGCATTAACTTTCGAGACCCATACTCCAAAACTCGATCTCCCTACATCAACACAGCTCCAAGTCTAATCCCCGAAGCATCAAAATACACTATATACCACTCACCTGGATCAGGTAGGATCAAGATTGGTGTCGATGTCAAACTCCTCTTCAGCTATAAGAAGTCATTTTAACATTCTTCTAACCAATTAAATATTATCCTCTTTTTGATCAAGCCCAAAAGTTGTGCTTCCTAACATAAAATTTCATGGATGAGTCTCTGATAATATCCATATAATGCCAAAAAATTAATGATATCAAATACATTATTTGGAATCTTATAATAAACCACTACCTGAACCTTCTCTAAGTCCACTAAGACACCTTCCTCTGAGATGATGTGTCCCAAGAAGTTTACTTGAGTGATCTAAAACTAACACTTATATAGCTTTGTATATATCTAATGGTCTCTTGGTGTACTTGGAAAAAATATCAATATATTGGGCATGATCGTCAGGGATCTTGGAGAACCCCAAGATGTCATTCACAAATACTATAACAAACTTATCTAGATAAGGATGAAATATCTAGTCCATCAAGGCCAAAAACACTACTTCTGAGTTTGTCAACTGAAATGGAATTATGAATAACTCATATAATACATACTTACTTCTTACAGTAGTCCTCAATATATCATAAGTCCTAACTCTCAACTAATGATAACCCAATATCAATTCAATCATTAATAATACACTAGTTCCTCTCAACTAGTCAAATAGACCGTTGATTAGCGAAAGAGGGTACCAGTTCTTCAAAGTCATTTGGTTCAACTTCTGGTAATCAACGCACGATCTTAGAGTCATGTCATCATTCTTATTAAGCCGCATAAGTGATCCCCAAGGAGATGTACTCAGGTGGATGAATCCCATATCATCTAACTCCTTCATCTAAGTATTGAGTTCTTGAATATCTTTCGGTTCCATTCAATAATGTGGAATAGATATTGGCTCAGCCCCAGGCATGAGCGCAATGGTAAATTCCACATCTCTCTCAGGTATAAATCTAGAGAAGTCATCGAGAAATACATATTTAAACAGTTCCACTGTTAGTGGAAAGAAATCCTTCTTTTTATCACTATTATCTAACAATAAACTACAAACTTGGGTTGTGATCTCTCTTAGTTATAGAGGAATAGGCCATTCTTCATATGTGTGTTGGATCTCATTAAGAAAGTGTTTCAATGAAAGATCGTGTAGATAGTTCATGTTTTGTGGAAACATGGGTGTGTGAAAGTGGAAAAATGGGAAAGTGAAGTAGATATGAGGGCTTAGTAGCACAATATTTTTAGCTCAGAATCTTAAAGATACTTGGGAGTGAAACTTAAGGATGAGCTTATATAAGGTTGGGAGATTATAATATCTCAACCTTTTCTGGAGTTTACTCGGGCTCAATTTTATATACTTGTATTCCTTATTTGAGTACTTTTTGTTTGGGTTTTGACATGAGGTGTGTTTGGGTGGCTTTTTGAGAAAAAAATGGAAATTATAGGGTTGTGAGTGATTGGGGCATGATTTTCCCTAACTATACACCTAAACCTAGAAAAATGTAAAAACCCATGGAGAGGGGATTCACACAACTATCACATGGTTTGGTAAACCAAGAACCCTATTATGAGAAACCATGAACCCCAAAAATAATAGTCATAAGGTTTAGGCACATTGTCATTTCAATCCGTGTGCCCCAACCCATCTAACCGTGCATAAGAAATAATTTCTCCATAAAATTAATTTTAAAAAATTCCAAGCTATGTAATTAATTCTAAATCAACTCTTATTTGACCCTAGGTGGTCTTTCATGATTTGGAAATCTCTAAAAAATCTAATCCCATCTGACATTTTTTCTTCATGATTCAAAGCCCAAATCGAAGATATTCTCTTCTCACGATAAGTGGATCATATCCTTTTGCTTTCCTGTTCATCCTCTTTCCTTCTCTCATTCTTTTTTTGTGAAGTTTTCTTATGTTTTTCTAGATATAGATCTAGATTTTTTGAATCTAGATCTAGGATTATAGATCTAGATATATAATTAAGAGTTCTTTTTTTGGTTAATCATGATTTACGATTTTAGATCTGGATCCTAATCTATGTCATTCTGCTATTCAATTTTGAGGATTTATGTTGGGTGATCATTCATCAATGAATCAAGGTATATGGTCTATTATTCAATTCCCAATGTCATAATATTAATTATGTCTATGTGATTGTACAAATTTCTAGGGTTCTCTTAGAAATTTTAATTCCTAAATTGAATTAATTAATATGTCAAATTAATTAATTGGGGAAGTTAGGGTTTTAATTGGGTAATGGAATTGTGGGACCAAGATAATTAATTTGATGAATCAATTATCAGAGTTTTTAATTGTGGTATTTTAGATAGTTAATTTTTGGGTTAATTATCATAATGTTTAATATTTAATTGAGGAAAATTAATTTTTAAATAGATTTTTTGAAGAGATGTGATTAATTAATTGGTGAATTAATTACTAGGAAAGATGTGTTTAATATTATCAAATTAATTTAAGTAAATTGATATTATAAATTAATTATTCAATTAATCAATGGAATTGGATTAATTAATTTATAAATTAATTAATTAAATTTGTGGAGGTTAATTGTGATAATAGGATTAATGTTGATTAATCTTGATTGACATGACAATGTGAAAACATATGATAATGAGATATATGTAATATTGTGATATGTTATGATATATGTGTGTGGTTGATAAAAGGGGTTCTAGACTTGATGATCTATACCAATGATATAGATTCATATCTGATAAATGGGGAACTATACATGACGATTTATGCTAATGATATATAATCATAGTTGATAAATGAGGTTCTAGACATGGAGATCTATTTCAATGATATGTATTCATGGTTGATAAATGGGGTTATTGATATGATGATCTATGCCAATGAAATATATTCATGATCGAGCATTGGGGTTCTAGATAAGACATTCTACAACCATGATATATAAGCATGATTGATAAATGGGGTGCTAGACATGGACTTTACAGAAAAAAACATTAGCATTGAACTATGGTTCCAAGTGGACATAATATTGAAATTTAAGTGACATGGATAAATTAATCCCATGTGCTATATTGAAATTTGAATTGAATATATAATATATTTCAGACCCAGTGTGAGCTGAAGTATGTATTGTGGTATGGTTGTCCTAGGGAACCCAGTTGTTAATGTGGTTTAATAAATATTAATTGATAATGTGATAACAGATTACTTATGCATTTTAATTATTTTATTATACAACTGCATACACTTTTCATTGAATTGATTTGTTTTAGACACTATTGGTGGTGGACTACTAAGTTTTACTCACACCCTACTCAGATTTCCTAATCGGTATCTGAATATATTTCATGGATATATGAAAGGTTAAGGTTAATATCCCTATGTTAGATGGCTATGTCGGGATAGAACATGGTTGAGGGAACCATATGTGGTTTGGGACCCACTGGAAGTCTTCATTTTCATTCTTTTGGGGTTTTTTTGAGACACTTAATAGGTACATTATCATGGAATGTTTTCTAATTTAGTTTGGTTCTGGGTTTTATGGTTTTAATCATTTGAAATAGATTCGGTGGTTTCTCACTTTCCTTAAAAGTTTTTTGATAATAAAAAATATTTTTCAGTTAGTCTTTGATTATCATGATATGTGGGGATTGTTTAGGGTTATATATTCTTCTTCCATTTTTTATTATTTCTAATAGAGTATTACCCCGATAAAAGAGGGTATAATTTCTCCATGGTTGACTTATCAAACCCTTACTACTAGTTAGAAGCCTCTAGCATATGGGGAGACACACATGAGGACATGTGATTGATCAGCTTGGGGAACTAGTGTGTGGAACCTGGGTCAGTACGTTACATTGAGTTCATAGTTGCAAGCAGTTATTGTGCACAAATTATATGGATGAAACACACATTATTAAACTATGGATGTAAATTTCAACATTTCGCTTTATATTGTGATAATATAGGTGCTATAAATATCTCTAATATTCTTTTATCACATTAAAGGACAAAAAATAATGATATAATACATCACTTTTTGAGAGACTCTTTTTAAAAAGTTAATATAACTATTAAATTCAATGGAACTAAACATAATCTTACTGACATATTTCTAAAACTATTGAATTTTGAGAGAAAGATATATTAATACATAAACCTAGAATGATAAATTTTGGTTAGTATATTATTATTATATTTACTTTATCTCTAGTAAAGATAAATTACAAAGCCTTCCTACCATGGTTATGCTATCAATAGCCCACTACCATGGTTAGGCTACCATTTTCCTTCTACCATTAGCTTGCTTCAATGGTTGTTCTACCATTGTCTTGCTACTAATGGATTGATATCTTCGTTATGCTACCTTTATCTTGATAACATTGGATTGATACCATAGTTATTATATAGTTGTTGTGCTACCCTAGTATACTACTATTTGCATGATATAATAGGATCTAACATTCAATTACAAACATTCAAAACATTAATGTATCTATTTCTTATAACTAAATTAATCGTTTCACTATAATATTTTTTCTCAATATTATCACTATTTAAATTTAATTTTTTAATCCTTATATGATAAAAATATATCAATTATGGTCTCAATTAGAATTTCTATCATGTTTGGCCTTTAGAAACCTTTTTTCTTTTCACTCTTGACCTGTGGCCCTTAACCTTCAACCTCCAACCCTAGAACTAGTGTTAAAATATCGAAAGTAAGTCATATTGGTAGATATTTTGATGAGTTGTGTCCATTAAAGAAATAAAGAGGAAAAACAGGTTAATATATTGAATTAAAAAATCCCCAGCTTGCAACTCGAGTTGTTATTTTCAATAAGGAAATTCATGTTGTTTGGTTATCATTAAGTAAATAGATTGACTAGAATTTCATTCAAGACTAGGTATGGGGAAAATGGTTTTCAAGGAATGATATACTATTATATCCTAATTGGATTCATGGTTTCTACCATTTCATCGAGTTTCAATTTAAGGATAAGAATGATATTATCAAAATGATGGTGGATGAAAATGTTCTTTTTTATAATTCTAAAAATGGGATAAATTTTTTATTATTCCTTATAAAGGTATATATTAGGAGTATCATAGAACCTTATCTTTAGCTATTAGAACATTATGACTAAGGATTCTCTCCTTGATCTCCTTGTAAATTTCACTATGATAATACCTACAGAAATTTAGTTTGATGGAGAATGTATACATATATTCAAGTTCAACCAACATATATTATATCCCAATAAGGGGGACTTCAGTATAATAATGTATTAAGAAAATTTCATTATTTTTATTATAAAAAGTGTAGAAAAAATAAATCTTTGTACATATTTAATGTTCAAAATTATGGATTTGTGTAAACCTACTTTGATATTTAATTATATTTTTTATGAAAATATGATCTCTAACATATTGGAAGATAGAGTTATAATGCCAGAAGGATAGGAATAAGTAACTAAGTGTGATGTTTTTATACTCATTCAAGTCACCTATAACAATATGAATGTAAAATGGAACCCTTTTTTGAAAATATGGGTAGTGGAAAATAATATATTATATTATAAGTTTAAACCTATTGAAAATACTTCCTGAGAAATAAATTTGGTTTTCTTTAGATTTGTCATAGATGAAGTAGAGGAGTATTATTATAATGAATAAGGTGAAATTTTTGTTGGTGCTAAATTTGAATAAAAGGAAGTTGTAGGTGTTGTAGAGGAATATGTTCTAGTTTTAGTCAAATAAGAAAGTGATCATGACATTTTTAGGAATAAAAGTTTATCAATAGACCTTCTAGTCCCCCTTTTCATCTTTTTACCAGAGAAATATTGCTAAAATAAATAGATGGAGATGAATATGATGGTAAGGGAATTTTTCCAAATCATGGTGGAATTCCCATATCATTTTCCAATAAATATCCTAATGGATCCCTAGTATATCATATAGATGAGAAATAGCTTTTGGAACCATTTATTTCTAGAGTATATTATGTGGAAACTAGTCAAGAGGATTATCCTTTATATGGTCATGGGAAGACATCACTACATCGTCCTACTCCTCCTCAAACCTATTTCCTAACTTGAGCTGATCTAAATGATTTTAGACTTTTTATTTTATAATATCTTAGTGGGATGTGTATATATTCTTTCTTGGAAGATAAGAAACTCAATGTAGATGACATCTCTCTGATAGTATCCTTATTTGTAGATCATATCCAAAAAAGACACTTCATAAAAATTAAAAATATAGAAATAGAAAACAAGAAGTTAGAGGAACAGATGAATGTCGTTATTTTAAACCATAGAGGAAATGAGATCCAGTTTCACACTGAGAGATCTATCACTTTTTCGTAGACTAGAAAATATGCCTACTACTATAGTTTCTTCTGTAAGAACTCCACCTACATCTTATGATTCCCCTATTGATTCTAATTTGATCATATATACGATAATAGAAGATCTATAGGTTGTTTCAGTGATGCTTATAATTCTCATCAGGATTATCTTTGTTAGATAAAATCCTATGGTGATCATATTTACAAGCTTTTTATATAATTATTAAATGAATCTAGAAGTGATAGAGAAAAAATCACTAAAGATGTTAAGTATTTTCTCTCTGGGAGTTTTACCAATCATTAACTTAATTATCAATTTATGTTATTAGTTGAGAATCTGAGGATACCTCCAATCACTAGTGATTTAAAATAGAAAGTGAATCATTTGAATATTTTATCATCCTTTACCAAGCATTTTATGGAAGAGAACATAGAAATTTTCAGATTTATAGATCGTGATGGTAGGGTAATTACAAAGTTTATAAAGCTGATGGATCTATTTCTCTATAATAAAAAGATAGTTATTATAGATACTCTTTCCATTCCCATGATTGAATCCCTTTCTACACCCTTATCCATAACTTTTCAGACCACTTAAATTTTTTTCCTTTTGGACTTATGCATGTTAATGTTATAAGGCATCTCAGGATTTTTGATTCTTTTATAGTATATATTCTCCTAAACCACCTCCTTCTTCCTCTTCCATTCTTCCATTTGTAGGTAAAGTTAATAAAATAGTGTATCCTACCTCTACCCATCCTAAGGAGACTTATATAAACTCATAGTTAGATTTCATAGGGATTTTATTTTTGACTTCCCTTTTCTAATGTATTGTATCAAATTTGATGTTTAGTTACCATTATCTCTCTTTATTCATAATTATCCATTTATTTATTTTTTTCATCTTTATCATTTTGATAATTCCAAAATGGAGAGAATTAATGTATGGTGTGAATCATTTATATGCATTTCATATTTACTTTGACTATTATTATGCAGATTTTTTTCTTTTGTCAATATTTTTATTTTTTCATGGTTATTAATTCCATGATTTGTGATCATAAAAAAGGAGAATATTTTCAGGTTATTCCATTACATATTTAATTCGAGGATACTGAATCATTTTTATTGTGGTTATAATACCTATTTAAAATAATCATCCCAAATCATGTTTATTATGTCTCTAATAAGTTCCATGTTTTATGATAGATAACTATTTTCTATATAAAATCACTAAAGAAGCTATGTCTTGAACCTACCAAGACAATATATCATTTGTTAAAATATTATACCACAAAAAACATCAAACATAAATTCAATATTATATATTTAGTTGAATTCTATGACCAACAAAAGCTATTTTCTAAAATATCTACCACTCGGTGATGCTATCGCCCGATAATCTACCGTTAAAGTACTTATACCACAAAGAGATTCTACTACCAGGTGTATCTACCACCATAAAATATACCACAATGTGAATCAACCACCAAAAAATATACCACTAGAATAAATACAACTATTTTTAGAATAATATGTTTTCATCAAATGCTTCTACCTTCAAGTGATTCTTCCACCAGGTGCATCTACCATCAAGATATTTTACCTCCATAAGAGTTGCCATCAGTCATACCAACTTCCATAGCTATTCAGAATTAAATTTAAACTTATTTATTCCAAAAAAATGAATAAATAATTCAATTAAATTATGATACATTTTGATTTAAGAATTATTATTCTTAAACAACTCCACAGATTATTTAAAGAAAAGTCATAATTTTTTGATCTATCTCTAAGTACTCTACTTATTTAATTATAAAATGGATAATTTGACTATATGGAATGCTATAAATTCATAAGAACCCGGATGTGTGTGTACATTAATCTAGATATATAGACACATGTACACTGAGATACTGAGATACATATAAGTATGGTCATGAAAAATGAACATTGTTAAAATCATAGAGATAATGGGTCATACATATACATGGGTAACATTTAATTTTCTCAATGATCAAGATGGAAAAAAGGTAAGTGTTATTGTATCATTTAATAATGATAATTATGTCACAAATATCATATTATTTCTTTAAATATAATTATACATACCATCCATTTGATTAAGTATTGAAAAACAAATCACATCACTTTGTAGAGGTAGTAATCCACACGTACGCACAAACGATGTTAGCATCTTTAAATGAATGGAATGGAAAGAAACTATATGATATATTAATTTTAAATAATGATAAATATTTTATTAATATCATATATACACATTAAATCCATCGTAAGTATTCATGAGATATGCTGATGGAAAATGAATTACATCAGTTTAGGAGGTGGTAGTACACTGTACACAAGAAAGATGGTTTCATTTCTCATTTGATGGATGAGGAGAAAGATATAGGTTTTCTATAAAAACCATTCTCTTTATTACAAACTTAAACATGATTTATTAAATAAAGTTGTATTTAAAAAAATTCCAAGGATTGAGAGGTCCGGTGTCTTGGTAAATTAGGAAAATTGCATAAAAACTTAAAACATTAAGTGAAATATATTTATTTCAAACTTCTTTTACATGACCACAACATTTATTCCTACTTAGTATTGCATGGGATAACCTGAGGACATACATAAGAAAAAGTTGGGCTATAAAGCTCAGTAAGGGAGAAAAAAAGGCATAAAATGAATAATACAATACATGTTAGATAATAGAAATATCAATGTAGAAAAAGAGAAACATGAACATAAAAAAATGATATAGCATGATTATCATAACATGAAAATGTGGAAATAACATATGACATGATATTCGCATGATCCAAGGATCATTGCGCATAGATTAGCATGAGTAAACCCTCATTGCACTTGAATTAGCATGAGTAAACCCTCAATTCACATGGATTAGGATGATTAAACCCTCATTTCACATGGAATATCATGATACTTAAAATTACCCAATGCATTGGAGTGCTATCAGGACACACCCTTTATAAACATTTCATTTCATACATAAGTGTGCCACATGGATCATATAACATGGAATAATTCAAAATTATAAGTTATTAAACGATTAAGTAATGTTAAATAGATACGTGTAAGTACCATTAAATATTTATATTTTCCTAAAGTTGAATACCCTTGATAGAGAAATGGTTATGGTATTCACTACATGGTGATTTTGTCTTGGAAAATCATGAGGCAATTTCGACATCATAACGTCGTCATATGGAAATTCATAAGTTGGGTTGATGAGAGATAAAGGGGTCTATCATAATTTATAAATGAAATATAAAGTAAGAGGATAATGGAACATAAAATCCCAAAAAATGAAATAGAATTTATATTCATAATATGGTAGAAATACTTGAATGAAAATAAGAAGAGAGAAATCCCTTACGGAATTTCAGCATGGTAATGGGTACATAGAAGTAATTAATAAGAGATAAAGTGGTATATTATCATTAAAAAATAAGGAGGGAAGTGTGGGGGAGGTGAAAAATTATACCCCAACATTTTTAATTGAAATTAAAAGGTTATAACAACATGAAGAATCTTGGATAAAAATGGGAAAGGAAGAAAAAGTGATGATCCCTTACTTGGATGTGTGATCCCAAAGACTTGGTAGAGGCTTGAGAGAGGATTATTAAGAGGTCAATATGACTTGGGAGGATTATATAGAGAGTAGGGTAGATTAGGTACATGATACAAGGATTTTTATCGAAGAGAAGTGGGAACTTGTGTGGGTTTATATAGGAAATGAGAGGGGAATTCTTTAATATTTCACAAACTTAGGTTTTGGAATCTATATAATTAAATATTAGAAACCACAAACTCTCAAATGGTTTTTTCCCTTTTTTAAAAAATTGGAGTGGAAAACATTATTATATATGGCCAATTGTTGAACATATTAAAAATATTATTCTTGCTTATGTGGAGGTGAGTCACACCCTCAAAAAAATGAATTTAAAATCATAAAATATATTATACACATTGGAGGATTCACTAAGGAATTATAAAATAAGTCAAATAAATCTAAACTCACATTATTTTATTGGTAAAACATATATTGGGTCAATATTATCCATTATATTATTTAATATATCATTTTGGGGTCATTATTATTTCACAAAACACATATTTTATTTGTACGGTATTTAATGTTTACCCAAAAATTCAATTGTCTCAAAAAATTATGAAAAATTCACCATTGGATAATATCAGCATAATGATTCCAAAGAAAATATTCATTTTATCTAAATAATTTCTTAAATATTTTAATTTTTACTTTTAAAATGGAAACTGATATTTATTAAAAATTCACGGTTTTTCACAAAAATAGTTCTCAAACCTTAATAAAAATTACATTTGACTTCATAAAAATTATATAATCATTTATTATTAATAAAATTAATTTGATAATAATATTTTATTAAAATATTAATTATTTCAAAAAATCATTAATTTCTTAAAATGAATTCTTTAAAAAGACACTTTCTTTTTTTATCGTAAAAATGTAACTCTTATCAAACTAACTACCTAATCATTTACAGATAAGGAACTAATATAATCGTCATTTATAAGATTTTTTTTATAATATTATTAATAAAAACCATAGTTTTATATGATAATGTATATATTTCTCAAAAGTACCATTTTTACCTGAAAAATCAATTTATCAAATTCATCATTCTTTTTAAGAAAGACTATTAATATAAAGGAATTGATGGAATAATACTTTTATTTATAAAAATTTATTGCACAATAAGTAACTAATTCCTTATTACATAACCCCTTATAACACCTACATAGGACCTAAGGGTAAGGTGTGCGATGGTGACAGACTCAGGTGGGCGGCTCGGATAACATTGTCCGGCTGGTAATCTCTATTAACTTGAAATTCTCTCATATACAGTTATGTTAAAGATTAACATATTGAATCTTGTTTGTAAATGGTTAAGAGAAAATCCCAATGATGCTACATCCTTTTCTATCTCTAACAAATGAGCATCATACGGCCTAAGTCTATTGGATGAGGACATCCTCTTCTTTGTCTGTATCAAAAGGATTCTTTTTTAAGACCTTAAATTTATATCAGTCGTGTGATCACTATTCAACAGTTTTATTATCAATGGTAGTGATATTTAATGTTTATTTATACCCAATAATAAAAATAATAATAATAATAATAATAATAATAATAATAATATTGCATGTGTTTTCAATAAGACATTAAAAAAAGGGAATTTTATTCATAAATGATCAGGTCATTATATTTTGAAAATAATATAATAATATCTATATTTTTATGATATACTTATGTTTTTAAATCAAAATTCATGAATAATATTTTAAGGATGTGTAAGAATAAATAAAACAAAAACGCTCGATTAAGAAGGATACATATTCTTCATACAACCTCTTTATGTTTAGCCCAAAATCCTTTCTATGAGGGTTTTATACTAAAACCAGGGCCTCTAAGATGTGGGTATGTATTTAAAGAAGGTATTTCTATAGTTATTCACCAAAATAGATATTTAATAAAGTTTTAATGAAAGAGTGGAAGAGGATTCATTTTATAGGAGAGGGGAGGGCACTCTTGGAATTTCTTAAAATATTAAATTAATATAAATTATCTTTCTAATTTAGATGGATAAAATTTGATATTATTTGAATATGGGATTATTTTTATTCTAAATACTCTCGTATAATATAAAATTAAAATTTTTAGGTGATTTTTTCACCATTAACTTTTCTTAACTCGTGTTAACCCTTTTTGACAATAATTATGGTAACAAATTTTTTACTCTTTATGGGTTATTATAGTTATTGTAAATAGAAAATTTTTATATAAATGGATCATAGATTTTATTTTTTAAAAAATACCAATAAATCAGATAAAATTAGGAATTTTTGAGTTTTTCTTGATTTAATAAAAAATTATTTACTATAAAATATCATTAATGTCGATTTTGATACTTTTCATTTATTTTGAATTTAAAAACATCAATAAAAAGATAAAATTAAAATATATACCTTTAAAAATTCCATAAAATCATATATATATCTAAAATAATTGGAACAAAATAATTCATTCAAATTATAATACTTTTACTATTTTTAAAATCATTTATTTTATTATACTTTTAATTAAATAATTACGGCATCGGTATTGTGTCTACATTTAAGATATTTATTTAATTAATAAAAATTAGAAGTAAATTACCATGAAAAAATAATTCATATTTCAAATGATCATTTATAATAAAACATAACTAATTTTTATCTGATTCACAAAATATTATATTTATTAAAAGTAATAAAGTGACATTTTTGGATTTTCTTTACATAAATTATTATAAAGGTCACAATCATGGAAGTATTGAAAAAAGGTAATATATTCAACATTTGGATCATTATAGATGAAATATGCATATCTAATAAAAATAATTCAAGTGTTAGGGTTACTTTTTACTCCTTTTAAAATTAATTTTAACCTTAATTTACCAATATTACCTTTTCCATGGTAACAATTATTTACTAAGGTCTCAATTCATAATGATCAAAAAAAGAGGGCCTATATAGAAAATTTTTACCTAATTATTCCAAATATGTAAACTATTTTTCAATATTTGTATCACATAATTTTTATAATTTAATTTAATACTAAATCAGAATAACACTATAAAAACAGTTTTCAGAAAAATGCCTTTTAGATATTAAAAAAATCATACCAAATTTTAGAAAAAATATCATTTAAAAGACTATAATTTGATTATTTATAATAAAAAAGATATATTAAAATTTTATAAATAATCCAAAATATAATTTGACTATGTAAATACTCTAAAAGAAAATAGCATTTCAATAAATTTTAGTACATTTCACCAATCATTGAAAAATCAAACTTCTCTTAAATATATAAAAATTTCTCCAAAATCTAATTTTGATATGATGATTTAAAAAATAATATCCTTTTATCAAATAAAATTTATAAAAGTTTCATAAATTAATTATAATATTTTCTCACAAAAATAAATAAAAAACTATTTTTGAAGAAAATGTATTTTTAATAAATAAAATGACTTTAATAAAATTTGAGTTATTTTTAACTAATATTTTATAAATTGATTTATATTAAGTAAGAACTTTATATATATATCATAAATTAGTTAATTCTATTAAAATCCACCAATTTAATGGCTAGGTAATAGTGGTCATATTTAAATTATAATATCTTATGGTTCATTTTGGCTTACTGTTTCATGTCGTATACGCTATCAAACATAGTGTTATTTTTAAAAAATAAGAGGGTGTTACAAAGGTTCTTTTAATTTTCCAAATGAGTTTCTTTTTTATTTTTACAATAAATTTTAAAGGAATATTTGTTTTAATATTTACTTTAATAACATCTTTTCTCACCCTCATAATAACTATTTTCATAGAATCTTCCTTTAGAAGTTTACATGGTTCATCCAAATAAAAAAATCCTATTTTTTTTGAAAAATTGTGATTTTAAATAAGTTATTTAAAAATGAAATTTGATGTTTAATAAATATATGTAATAGTGGTATATTAATTATATGTTTATCTATGACAGCATCTATTTATGTTACTTATGCTTCACTATGGATATTATCAAATGATACCATATTTATTCATTATCTGGTTGGTTTATGATTATGATGATAAGATATTGATGAAACCCATTTTATTTACCATGGATAAAGCCATGATGAAATGATAAATGTTTTCATGATCTTTTGGTACTCATATGAATAGAATATTTAATGGTTGTGTATATTATAACCCTCTAATGTATTGGGTAATGTTTAATGTTTTATCATCTCAAAGGGTATATGGGTGGTTATCCCAATCTCAAAGAAGGTTATGTGGGAGTTTATCCCAAGACTGAAGAATAGTACACAAGATTTTATCTCAAGACCTAGTAAGGGTACATGGGTGGTTTTCTAGGGCCTGAAATAAAATACATTGGAGGTTATCCCATGCTTGAATCATGTACATTGGTGGTTATCGCAATATTATTATGTGATGAATGTCTTGGTGGGTCTCCTTGACCTAATATTTCTATGATTATAATTATGAAACACTTGTTTTCCACCCTCTATGATATTTTCTTATTCTTATAATATGATCTCATTGATCATGATCTTTGATTATTCTATGATTCAATTATTATGATATTCTGAACCCTTATTTCATGATTATGATATATGAATTATTGGGTATTAATTTAAAATTTTATTCTCATTTTCTCATATATGTATACTCATGATATGATTACATATGATCTTTGATTTATATCTCCTATTTTTACCCTCACCAAGCATATAACCTCATACTTTATTATATTTCCTTTCCCTAGGTTATGGAGATAGGTTTTAAGTAATGTAAGTATAAGAAGTGTGAAATGTGAGATGAACATTTTGAGAGATTTTAAATATATTTTAGGAAATAAGATGATTATGTATATGGTCTTCAAAGTAACTAAAACTTTATGGTTTTGAGGAATGTAATATTATTATATTTATTGAATATTCATGTAAAGTTATTTAGTATGTATTTATGTTGTGTTTGGGGTCACCTCAATAATCTTACCCTTCTTCATCCATGTTCAAAATTACCAAAATAATTTCATCACCTTTTCCAATTAACATTTTTTTAATTCTTACAAACCATTTTTTGTAAAGAAATTATTTTTTTAATAAATATAATCGTAAAACTAAACCATTTCATGATATAAGTTTTTTCACTCTCCCTCTCTCTAGGTTTTTTACTGATAAAAAACAGTAACCTATATTTCTAATGTTTTTCATTTAAATTGGTTTTCATATCTTAATTGAATTAAAAGTGTTTAATTACATATAGTATTTAATTTTTTTAAATCCATTATGAAGGATTTTACTCATATCTTTCCATTATTAATAGTCTTTAAATAAACTTTGAAGAAACTTAGAATACTTTGGAGTAAATTGGTGGAGGAATCAGTTGAATATATAACTATATAGACTACATCGACTAATAAGAGTAGTGAAAAGGCTGCTCAGTGACATGTTGGTAGTATCCAAGGCATGCAACAACACCACCAGATACCCTATGGAGGAGAGGCAACCTACTAGTGGATCCACCAAAGATACAAACTTTCTACCTAATGCCACCTTCCAACTTCTAACTAGTAGTAGCTCACTAGTAGAGGATCTCCATTAGCCCTAGATATAGGCATCCCACTGACTATCCAGTTCAAGCTATTGAGAACTTAGTGGTTTCAGATAGTATCTAGTGGGGATTTAATTAATGCAGTCAAAAAGAACATTATGGTGTCATGTTCTTAGTATATTTTACCTGGTGAATTCTAGATGTTTTATTGAGCCCTTTGGATCCATTAAATAGCCTCCCATGGCTCATTTAAGACTCACCTTGTAATCCTTACGTCTAATAATGTGCTCTCATATATAAATCAATAATTAATCTTTAATATTCTAAAAAATTCCAAAGAGACTTCAAGTTCAAAATTTCTTCATGGATCTACAAACTTTCCCAAAATCTATTGTTGTCCATTCTACATCCTTTCATCAAATATATATTTTTGAGATACATTGTAAAGGTTTTTCCTAAATCAAACCTCACTTTCCTCAACCTCTTTTCACCAACACTTCACACTTCACAAAAGTATGGGATGGACTTTTTAATGAGGTATGAAGTTCATGATGGTACCCACAAGCCACAATTGTCAGATATGAGTTTCTTGGTCACCATTAAGACCAAGGGATTTATAATACAGACCTCTTGAGTTTAAGGGTAGAAACATAGGGCCTCACATTGATCTCTTTTTTAACTTATTATCAATTTATTTTTCTCATATTTACTTTTATGAACTGAATCATTAAACATAAACTCGTACACTTTCATAAATTTAGTTAAAAAAATTCATGTTTAAATTATATTGATATTATTATGAATAAAATTTACAGACTATTGTTCTTTGGATTTGTCACATTAATTAATTATTTTTAAATTAAAATTTTAAAAATGGAAATTCACCCCTTCCACTCTTGCGATAATCTCAAACTAACAATTGGTATCAGATGAGACTTTGTGTTTTTGTTCAAAACCCTTGTTTCCAAAAATTGTGTTTATTTTAAATTTTTTTAAATATTTAATAGATTAAAAATCTATATTTTTATTATGGAATCTAATTCCAATTATTATGATCTTATTTCTCATTTCACTGATTACTCATATTGGAATAATTGGATGTAAATTTATCTTGGTAGTATTTCTTTCCCTGTATAGAAAATGGTATTGCATGAGTTTATTCTCACAAAGAATATAAATAAAAATAGAATCACAAATATATTAAGAATTTGGAATTGAAAAATAAACAGTGAATGTATTATATTTCCATCCTGATATAAATGATTTCAATCATATTTCCACATAAAAAGATGCTTATCAAAATTTTAAATTATTAGAAGAAACTCATAAAGACTCAAATAAGGTTTAGGATAAAATATTAGATATTTTCCTTTTATATTTTTAAATTTTTACCATTAATTCTAATTAATTTATTATAGTTATTTTTATAATATTTTATGACATCTGTAATCATAAAAATTTCCTTAGATATTAATTCTCTATAGAAAATCTCATAAAGAAAATATTTTAGGTGTTAGTTTTTTTCTGGTATCCTAAATTGATGGATAACTAAGAATCCAAAGATGTTAAAAATATAGTTTTTAAGGAACTCGTTGATTCCCTAATGAAATATGAAATCATGATGAAATTACAAATAGAAAATGATGCCAATAAAACCAAAGAATTTAAGAAAACCATATCCTTCAAATCTACTAATGATGAAAAATCCATATGTGAGGTTATAGACTATGATCTTATTACTGTGAACACATTCATTCACATATAATAGAATAACATCAAAAAGTGATCCAAAAAGTCAAACCAAAATTTGTAACTGGAGGTGATATGTTATAAATACAAAAAGAATGGTTGCATCAGACCATAGTGCCTCATCTACAAAAAAAATTCAAAGAAAATATATATATATATATATATATAAGGATTTGAAATTATAATGTGAAGTGAAAGTGATGATTATATGGATTCAACTCGATCATCCACCTCAAGTGACTCAATCCCAAAGTGCATCTTGGGAAAAAAATTCATCAAGGTTAGTACACCCTTTCTTACTTACTCTTGTTCTTATTATTATCCTCATTATTCTCCTTTCTCTTCTTTTCCTTTATCATTTTTTCACTTTAATTATGAATAATTAAAATAGACTTTAAATTATATCAAAAAAATTTATCATCAAATTTACTCTCTATACATAAAACTTGAGAAAAAATATAATTATATTGTTAAAGAAAATAATCTCCTTATAAAAGAAAAGTATGATATCATCATAAATATTATAAATCAGTATAATTTGATGAAATTTTATTTAACCATTAAATACATCAAAAATTATCTTCTCAAATTCACCTAAGGTGAAAAAAATTCAATAGAATTTTGTGATCTGAAAAATATGGAAAATAAGGAGTTATATATGGTTACTCCAATCATGTGAGCTCTTTTAAAAACCAATGATGACTTATTTTGTTAAAGTAGTTTCTGAAGAAAAAATTTATAATTATTTATAAATATTGATCATTTAATTTATGAATGTGATTAGAAAATATGAAAGTTTTGGAAGACCAAATTAAATTATTATTTCTTCCAATGTTTCAAAAATAAAACCACATAATAAAATCTAGATTCAAAAATATTTATTGTCAATGAAAACATAAAATGTTTGAATGCAGAGGTTAGTCAATAATTGATTTGGAACTGAGGCCTTGATCATAGTATCACTCAGCCTCTCATCAAACTAAACCATTACTGACTATTATATAGAATTTAAAACTGAATTTCAAAGATAACAAGCATTTTGAATCTTACAAAGGATTCATCAAGTTTTTAAAAAGGGTTGAAAATGAAAACGTTTTTTAAATAATTTATATTATATGAGATAACAGTGGAGAATTTTATAATAAGTAATTTAATGAATTTTGATCTTATTAAGTCTATCATTATTCTTTTTCTTCTCCTCAAACCCCTCAAAAAAATAGGGTACTAGAGAGGTGAAGTTGAACAGTCAAAGAAATCACTAGTACTCTTTTAAAATAATTTTCTCTTTAAAAATATTTTCTGTTCAAGGTTTTGAATGTAGCATGTTATACCATTAATAACATTATCATTATACATTTTTTTAAAAACAATTTGCAAACTTTTATAATTTCGTGGACCCCTCAGGTCCATTACTTTTTCAAAATTCAATGTTTGAGGTGTTATGGGGAGTCATGGTGACTCATTTCAAGAGTTTCCCAAAATCTAGATTTCAAATGGTAGGTCAAGAATTAGTAGGTCATGCGTCCTTAGGTTGGGTTTCGGTAGGTCATGAGTTGGTAGGTTAGGAATCAGTAGTTTGGGCATCGGTAGGTTAAGCTTTGGTAAGTGGCATCGGTGAGTGGTATTAGTGATTGGTGTCAGTGAGTGGCATCGATGAGAGGCGTTGGTAAGCCATGTCGATAGGTTTCTTTGGTAGGTTTTTCTAGTGTCTCTCATTAGTAGGTTCCATAGGTAGGTGTTATCATTATCTCATGTCATTATATCATTTTGGTAGCTCAGTGACGGCAGCTCATGTCAGTGACTCGTTGTCGGTGGGTCGCACCGATGATTCGCATCAGTGGCTTAGCATCAGTAGATCATGTTAGTAGATCAGCGTCGGTGGCTTAGCATCATTGTCTTAGCATAAGTGTCTTATAATTGGTGTCTCATCATCGGTAGATCATCATTGGTAGCTCATCATTGGTTCCTCATCTATCGGTGATTCATTTTGACAGTTTTCCAAAATTTACAGTTCTCTCAGGTTTTTTCAGTTTCACTCCTTTCACATTTTATTTGATGTAAATAGATTCTAAAAACTTTTTTGATCATTTATAAAGGCATTTAAAATGATATTAATTATATATTTAATATACTAATTAATGCTCTCGGGACCTTGAAATAGTCAAGTTGCATGGTCTTGACCACAATCCAAATTTAATGGCCCTTGATACCATTTCTTTCCATTGATATGGGATCTTGACATTCTAGAGATCAGGTCTTATCTTCCCTATTTGTTTCCATTTTATCTTGGTATGCCCAGGTCCTTTCTTCCCTGTGGATTCATTTGTTTTTTTGTGGCCTTTGGATCTAGTTTTTCTTAGAGTCTTTCAAACTACTCGAGCAGCCCCTATTTTGGCACAAGGAGGATTTGTTGATCATCTGTTCTTTAAGGTTGGGATTACTTAGTCTTTCTTTAATTTTGTATCATACAAGGTGGGTATACTCATTTCTACTAGTGAATACATTTAGATAATTTTTAAATGAAGTAAAAAATAAGTTGTGGGGAATATGATGATAATCGTTTTTTATCTATTATCTTTCGTCAATGTAGTGTCTTTTCTGCCTGTATACCATTTGAAAATCATAGATGTTGGTGATCTTTGGTTGCACAAGGATGATTCTTTATACTTGTTGTTGATCCCCTATTGAACTTCTGAATTTTTTAATTTTATTAACCACATAAATAAATTTTAATAAATGGGCATCCCAGGATCAAACTTGTTCTGTGATAAACCATGTTTTATAAAAGTGGAATTAAATAAAGAGTTTTACTAAATTTGAATATACCATGATTTTTTGGTGTGGTTGTGTGTTGTGTATGGTTCCTTTTGGCCTTTTGTCTTGTACTAGATATGTTGTGTTGTGGCTGGGAGTGTGATTGTGTTTGTGGGGTGATGCAGGTGTTATAATGGAATCTTAGGTTGAGAGATTGGTTGATTGTGGAATGGATGGGTAGTGGTTGAGTAGTGGGGCTATAGGTTTTGGTTTTTCTATGTTTATCTTAATGGTTGTGGTGTTGTTATATATTAGGGATGTTAGGTTGGTTTTGATGAGGTGTGTTGTAGGGTTTGGTTGTAAGTTCGGGGTTTTTTGTTGAGGAAAAGTACAGGGTGACATGACATTCAATAATGATAGTGGTAGTGGGTGGATTGGGTGCTAAGTGTGGAGGAAGTGTGAAGTGGGGTGTTTTCACATAGTTTTCTTCCTCTATTTGGCTTGTTTGTGAGTTTGTTCATGTGTTGTGGTTGTTAGATTTATGGGTAGGGATGTAATAATTGTTAAATTCTTAATAATGTCAAAATTATTGGGTGTTAAGAATATTTCTTTTATCGAATTCAGAAATGATCTTCATTCATTTGGATAAGTGAATTTAGAGGTTTTAGTAAAGGTTAAAGTGTTATAAGGGTGGTTGTTTTCTTGAGAACTCATATGTTGGGCTGAGTGTTTGGTACCTATATATACAAACTTGTACTTTCTTATGATTCTATATGCACTCCATCCTATTTTTTCACTACATGTCAAACACCCCCATTGTTACAGGGGAGAGTGTCTTTCCTAAACATCCCAATGGGAGGATGGATGGCTGGCCACCCACTCTTCCATTCTCTCTCTTCCAGGTGGTGATAGCCCAAGACTCTTCAGAAATTATGTGGTATGTGGCCTAGGTGTGTGAAGGCGAGTTGTGTTTCCCATCTGTCTTCGGGATGAGATGTGTTGTGGTTTCCAAGTGTCTTCGGGATGAGATGTGTTGTGGTTCCTAGATGTCTACGGGATATGGTGTGGTTTGTGGCCCAGGTGTCGGTAGGCGGCATGATATGTAGTTGCAAGGCCCAGGTTTTTACAGGTGGGATGTGATGTGATATGTTCACTAGGTGTGTGTGGGCAGGTAGTGATGTGGTTTTTCAGAAGATGTGGGAGCACCATGATGTTTTTTTTAGGGTGTGAGAGTATCTAATCAGTGGGAAATTGGTGTAGGTTACCCTATCATTAATGTGCTTTTCTATTACATTACTTGACTTTTGTTATTTGGTGAGTTTACCTTGGGGAAATTTTGGATGGATAGTATACATTTTTAAGTGATTTGGGGTTTTTCTATTTTCTCACAGGGGAATTAGTATACTTCTCTGCTTGTGCATGAGAGAATTTTCTTTTTCCTTCTAATTATACTTGTATGGTCACCCTATGTATAAAAAACAATTTTTAGGTTTCTAGGAATATTACGAGTACCTTGATTGATTATACCATCTTGGGTACTGGGGAAATTTTTTGTGTCGTTGCTTAACTTTTTTTGGTATTTACTTTGGAGAATCTTTTTTTGTACCACTTACTTTTTTTTGAAACATGCGTGTGGGAAAGATTTGGTTTTCTTTCATATATACATGTCTTGGAGTTTTCTTGAGGATAATACATCTTATCTCCTGATTTTGGTTACTATAAAAAGGGTAATTTATCACATTTTTTTATATTTTTATACCCTTGGTGTTGGTCGCCACCCTAGGGCCTACTAGAGGTAGGACTCAGAGGGCCATTATCTCTCTTTATCCATTACCAACTTAGGATATGAATATTTGGAGGGACGGGGTCATGAAAAATGGTATCAAAGGTGATGGTTGAGAGATAAGATGGAGTTTGGAGTTTGGCATAGTGAGGATTGCATGGGTTGGTAGGGAAATAGTGTTAGGTGATCATGGTATGTGACATAGGATAGGGAAGACTGACTAGGAAACAAGATTTTAGGGGCCACCGTGATCCGATGTAAGGAATCTAAGATTACCAAACGACCATGTGAGGCTACACTATTTGTAGGGTAGAGACACAATGATAGGTATATGCATCATGATGACTTGTTTTTTTATTTTAATTGGGAATTTTAGAAAATTCAAATAAATAATGAGTTAAAATAAATCTTGAACGAAATTCCATACTACTCAGGATTAGGAGTTCCTTGTTTACTTTTCAGCTATGGAACCCAGTCATCTTCCATGAGTGGCCTAGGTAGTGGAGGCATAGCAGGCCGATCCAACTAATCAGAGGAATTTTGATCCTTAGGAGTAGGAAAACTAGTGGAAGAAAACGTTACACACTTTTTAGTGGAAGACCATGGGAAGGTACGAGGGCAGTGTCTCGGACATGGAGATGGAGAGTTGGCTGAAGGAACTTGAGATCACCTTTATCCTGATCTAGGATATGAAAGAGTATTTGGTTCCATTAGCAGTTAGTCAGATGATAGGAGATGTGTGTCATTGATGGATGTTATACCTGGGGGAGAGAAAGGATGTTGATGTTCTGTGGGTTGATTCCGCGAAGGTGTTCCGAGATGAATTATTTTCTTTAACCATAAAGGCTGAGAAGAAATAGGAGCTACTCTACCTATAGTAGGGGAGTATATCAGTATGGTAGTTGGGGATCATGTTAAAGTATCTCCTTTACTTCACTCTAAATCTCTTTCTGAATGAGGAGTCTCGGGTGAGATGCTTAGAGGAGGCACTCTGTCCTTCTCTCCAGTACACAGTTACTCCCTTCACCTTGTTTACATACCTAGAGGTCAAAAATAAGTATGATGTAATTAAGATAATTCACTCACAAGGATTTATACCACAAGAGGTGATCCAGTATGGTTCTTTAAAGGGTAAGGTAACCAGCAGTAGGTCTCAGGCACTAGGGCCTTTGAGGTTTCGACCGTCTGAGATTCAACCCTAGTAGTTTCCTTTTCAACCTTATGGTCTGCGTGCCTATCTTATAGGCCTGGGGCCAGTTTGGTTTATCTGTGGAGTTCATAGGAACCATTAGAGTCAGTTCTTGATAGCCTTATGAGCTTGATATGGTGGAGGTGGGCAGGTTCAGCTCTCGTCTCAGTAACAATTTTTGGCTAGGCAATTTCCATTGTAGGGACAGCAGGCTCTTGTTCCACCAATGGGAGACATAGCAGGTGGAGTCTAACCTCAAGGAGTTCCTTCGGGTTCTTGATCTGAATTCGGTTGAGGTGGTGGTCATCATCATATGGGTTGAGGAGTTGGTCATGGTAAGTTTCATTCTATAAAGGCAGCAGTTCCAGTGGGGCTAGATATCGTTCGAGGTATGATTATCTTCTTCAATACTTTGGATTGTTATCTTTTTGATTTAGGAGCTTCATACTTCATTTTTTACACCCGGTATAACCTATTATATGGTACTAGACATAGAGATGCATTTTTTCCCATGTTTTTGAGTACGCCAGTCGAAGGATAGACCATCTTGTTTAACGTATGCAAGGGATGTAGACTGATGATGGGGATGCATCAGTCCCATGGGGATATTTTCATATTATAGATGAAACTGTATGATGTCATCATTGGAATAGAATGGTTGTACTCTGTGCATGTTGTTATCAATTGATTTCAGAGAAGAGTCATGTTTTCAGGCGTTGATAGAAAACGTGTGGCTTTCATTGGTGAGCGGAGTTTTCTGATGGGAAGTTAGTGTGTGAAGCCTCTTCTTTCCTTGTTGTCCAAGATGTTATTAGAATCAGTGGATGTTGAGATGGAGGAGTTTCCTAGTGTTTTTTCATAATTCTTGAATGTCTTCCCTAAGGAGTTTCTTACTCTACCCCCTTGACATGATGTTGAGTTCAGGATAGACTTCTATCTCGATGCTTCTCTGATTTCGATGGATCCTTATTAGATGGAAACATACGAGTTGTATGAGATATGGATTTTGATTGATGATTTGATAAGGATATGATTTATCTGTCCTAGTGTATCACTATGGGGTGCTATATTATTATTCAGAAAGAAGGAAGATGGTGGTCTGAGACTATACATAGACTACCAAAGGTTGAATTAGGTAACGATCAAGAAATGTTACCCTCTCTTGAGAATAGAAGATATTTTCAACCAACTGAGGAGATCAAGTTGGTTTTCTAATATTTATTTTTGTTCTGGTTATCATTAGTTGAGGGTGAAGGAGGGTGACATCCTGAATACTTCTTTCAGGTACAAGTATGGGAACTTGGAGTTCATAGTTATGTCGTTTGGTGTTACGAATTCATCGGCCATGTTTATGGGACTTATGAAATCTTTATTTTATGAGTTCCTGGACTGGTTCATCATTGTTTTAATTAATGAAATTTTTATCTACTTGAAGTTAGGGGAGGAGTATATTGAGCATCTCCGGGCACCACCAGCTCTACAAAAAGTTATCCAAGTGCATGTTTTGGACACAGGAGGTCCACTTCCTTGGATATGTGGTTTCTCAAAAATGTGTAGTAGTGGACCCATCAAAGGTTGAGGTAGTTCTTTTTTTGGGATGCACCCAAGAATGTGGAAAAGGTTCATAGTTTTATCAGTTTGGTAGGATATTATTGGAGATTTTTACCTGATTTCTCTCAAGTAGTAGCTCTATTGATAGCTCTGACCAGAAAGGACCAAGCCTTTTTGTGGAGTGAGTAGTGTCAGGTAGTTGAAATCTTCCTAAATGAGAAGTTGGTCAGTGCTCCAGTGCTTCTATTTCCAAAGTAAGGGTTGATGTTCGAGGTGTTTTTCTATGCTTCCCATCTAGGCTTGGGGTGCATTCTAATGCAACAACAGGGATTGATCTCTTATGGGTCTAAGAAATTTCATCCCCATTAATGTAACTATACCACCCATGATCTAGAGCTAGTGGTGACCATGTTCGTTCTGAAGTTGTGGTGAAATTACCTCATTAGGGAGTGCTTTTTGGTCTTCGTAGATCACAATATCTTGAGATATATCTTTTCTCAGTAAGATTTGAACTTAAAATAGTGAAGGTGGGTAGATTTTCTCAAGGATTATGAATTTGAGATCTACTAAACCATAGAAAAAGATAATTTTGTCTCTAATTCTTTTAAAAGGAATTCGTAGAGAGAGGTAGTATGCAGATCTTCAAACACTTGGGAGATGATAGAGGAGTTTGACACCTTTCACATAGATGTAAGGATAGATGGTGGTAGAGGTTATTTTTTTCATAAAACAGTACATTAATGTCTAAGTAAGAATGTGTTTGAGTCTTATTAGAGAGACTCAGAGAAGGAGGTGATGTGTTATCACATTGACCAAGGTGATGCTTTGGAGGTGTGGTTGGAGGATGGTTAGAATCGGATGATGTTCTGTGAGAAGCTGTTTATTCCAGTGGAGATGCATGAGGGAGTTCTCTGTGAGTTTCATAGATATCTTGTAGTAGTACACCCCAAGAGTTTCTAAGATGTATTGTGGATTTAGGTAGCAGTTTTGGTGGCCCTGGATGAAGTGGGTTGTGGTGGAGTTTGTGGTGAAGTGCTTAGTGTTCCAATAGGTGAAGTTTGAGCACTGTGTTCCCGAAAGTTTTTTTCATCCATTAGATGTTCCCAGGTAGAAGTGAGAGAAAATTTTGATAGATTTCATCATAGGGATACCCAAGGATCAAGGAGACTATGATACTATCTTTTTATTAGTGGATCGGCTGGCGAAATTGACACCTTCTTGGAAATCAAGGAATCGGGCACAGTGGATACCTTGTCCAGAAGTTATGTGGATGAGGTGGTGCTTCTGCATGTAGTTACGAGATCCATTATCTCGGACTAGGATTCACGATTTACCTAATGAGTCTAGAGGTGATTATAGCATGCTTTTGGCACTCAGTTACACCTTATCACTACCTTCCACTCTCAGATAGATGGACAGACAGAGCGGAACATCCAAACATTAGAGGACATGCTACAAGCATGCGTCATAGACATTTGTGGGTCTTTGGTGTGAAAAGTTACTTTTTATTATTTACTTATAATAATATTTATCATTATTCCATTGGTATGGATCTATTTGAATCCTTGTATGAGATATCATGTTATTAACCTTTGTTCTGGACAGAAGTTGGGGAGGTAGCTTTTCTTGGTCCAGACATGGTTCAGAGTATGAATGAGAAGGACTTTCTTGTCTACATGAGGATCAAGGAAGCAAAGGATGGGAATAGGTCGAATTCAAATCATAGGATGTGGCCCTTGGAGTTATAGGTTGGAGACCATATGTTCTTGAAGGTTTCCCCTCGATGTGGGTAGTGTAGGATCGGTAGAGGGAGAAAGATTTATCCTAGGTTCATCAGACCCTTCGAAGTGTTGGGGTGAGTTAGAAAAGTGCCATACTAGTTATAATTGACACCATAGTTGGATAGGATCCACGACATCTTTAATGTATTTCAGCTTCATCAATATCTTCATGATGAATCCCATGTCATTGATTGGGGAGATTTGGATATCAAGGATGGCGCAATGTTCATGGAGTGGCATGTGGAAATCCAGGATCGTCAGGATAAGGTGTTGTGTGGACAGAGCATTCCTTTGGTTTATATTTTGTGGAGGAATGGTGGTCTGAAAGAGAGTACTTGGGAAAGGGAGACATAGATATGTTCCCAGTACTCTGATTTTTTTTATTTTTTATTTGTGATGTAATGTTTGAACCTTGTTTTCCATAAGATGGGTTTCATCATTGTTCCATAATGTGTGATGAAGTCCTAACATGTAGAAAGGGGAGGACTCGATTCCTAATTGAGATTAATTAATTGATATTTGATTAAACCCATTCAGGTGAGTCAGTGCCTCCTAGAGCGGATAGTATCTCAACATGGAGGAAGGAATTCCCTAATTAATGTGTCCAGAAAGGGTGGTTTATCATTTAACTTTGATGACGGTAGTAGTGTTTCAAGTTTAGAAAGATCCTTGAGAGGTATTTCATGAGGTGATTATGCATACCATTATTTCTTATGGGTTTTTATTTTAATTATTAAGGATGATAGTAGTTTGAGAGGTATTTTATGTAATTTCCCGAACCACTTAGGTCCATTACTTTTTCAAAATTCAGTTTTTGAGGTGTTCTAGGGAGTCACAGTGACTCATTTAAATAGTTTCCCAAAATTTATTTTTCTAATGGTAGGCTAGGAATTGGTAGGACAAGTTTCGTTAGGTAAGGCATCGGTAGGTCAGATGTTGATAGGTTGGACATTGATAGTTCTGGTTTTGGTAGGTCCCGCGTCGATAGGCAGGGCATCAATAGGTCGAGCATCGGAATGTTGGGCATCGGTGAGTGGCATCGGTGAGTGGAATTAGTTAGTGGAATTGTTAAGTGGTGTCGGTAGGTAATTTCTTTAGGTGTCGTCAGTAGGTAGCATTAGTGGATTGCGTTGGTAGGTGGTATTGGTATCTTTTTTCAGTAGCTCATGTTGGTAGCTCAGCATCGGTAGCTCATGTCGGTGACTCTTTGTCGATGGGTTATGTTAATAAGTCACGTCAGTGACTCTCTATTAGTGGATTAGTGTAGGTATCTCACTTCAGTAGCTCAGAGTCAGTGGCTCAGCATTGGTGTATTAGCATTAGTGCCTCAACATCAATATCTCAGCATCAGTTACTCATTTTGACAGTTTTCCAAAATTTCTAGTTCTATCTAGTTTTTTCAGGTTCACCCCTTTAAAATTTTATTTGACATAAATCATGTTTAAAATCTTGTTTAAGAATTTATAAAGGGATTTAAAATGATATTAATTATATCTTTAATATCCTAATGCTCTTGGGACCTTGATACAGTCAAGCCCTATGGTCTTGACAATGATCTGACTTTAATAGCCCTTGAAACTGTTTCTTTCTGTTGATATAGGATCTAGAATTTTCAGAGACAAGGTATTCTCTTCCCTGTGTATTTACATTTTCTCTTGTACACCCAGAGCATTTCTTCCCCATGGATTTGTGTGTTATGTTGTGGCCTTTAGATCAAGTTTTCCTTGGAACCGTTCATACTATTCATGCACCCAATATTTTGGCGCAAGGAGGATTTGTTGACCCTATGTTCTTTGAGTTAGGTATTCCTTATTATTTATTTAATTGTGTATCATGTAGTGTGGGTATACTGATTTATGTTTGTGAATATGGTTTGATCCTTTTTAAACAAAGTAATAAATAAATGTCAGGGAATATGATGATAATTGTTTTGTTTTATCTGTTATCTTTGATCCATGTTGGGTTTTTTCTGGTTGTATGCCATCTGAAAACCATGTTCATTAGTGGTCTTTGGTTGCAAACGGGTGATGATTTATACTTTTTGTTGATCCCCTATTGAACTACTAAATTTTTGAATTTTATTAACCACTTAAATATAGTTAAATAAATGGGCACCCTAGGATCGAACTTGTTCTATGATAACCCATGTTTTATCAAAGTGTAATTAAATAACGAGTTCTACTATGTTTGAATATACATTTCTTGTTTAGTGTGTTGTTGTGTTGTGTATGGTTCTATTCAGACTTTTTTCTTGTGATGGTTGTGTGGTGTTGTGGCTGGGAGTATGGATGTGTGGGGGGTGATGTAGGTGTTGTAATGGAATCTCAGGTTGAGAGATTGGTTGATTATGGAATAGATTGGAAGTGGTTGAGTAGTGGGGATATATGTTTGGGTTGTGTTATGTTTATCTTACTAGTTTTGGTGTTGTTATACAATAGGGCTGTTAGGTTGGTTGTGATGAGGTGTTTTGTGGGTTTTGGCTATAATTTGGAGGTTTTTTTGTTGATACAAAGGGTATGGAGGCATGAATTTGAGTAAGGATAATGGCAGTGGTTGTTTTGGGTTCTAAGTGGGGAGGAAGTGTGAAGTGGGGAGATTTCCCATAGTTTTCTTCCTCTTTTTGGCTTGGTTGTGAGGTTGCTCGTGTGTTGTGATTGTTATTTTCCCAGGTAAGGATGGAGTAACTTGTAAATTCTTAATAAAGTCGTAATTATTGGGTGTTATGTGGATTTCTTTTATAGAATTCAGAAGTGACCTTTTTTTGTTTTGATATGTGCATTTAGAGGTAATAGAAATGTGGCAGTGTTATGGGGTGGTTGTTTGGTTGAGAACCCATAGTTTGGGATGAGTGTTTGGTGTGTATATATATATACACATAAATACATACACACTTGTACTTTCTTTTGATTATATACACACCCCACCCTAGTTGAGCACTACGTACCAAACACCCCCATTGTTATGGGGGAGGGGGTCTTTCACAATCATCCTGGTGGGAGGATGGCTAGCTAGACACCCACTCTTCCTTGATCCCTCTTCCAGGAGGTGATAGCCCAATACTCTTTGGGAAGGGTTTGGTATGTGTCCCAAGTGTGTGCGGGGGAGTTATTCTTTCCAAGTGTCTTTAGGATGAGATGTGTTTTGGTTCCCAGGTGTCTTCGGGATGAGATGTGTTGTGGTACCCAAGTGTCTTCGGGATGTAGTGTGGTTTGTGGCACATGTTTATTTGTGTGGGATGTGATGTAGTTATGAGGCCCTGGTGTGTGTGGGTGAGATGTGATGTGGTATGTTGGTCAGGTGTGTGTTTGTGGGCTGTGATGTGGTTCTTTCAGAAGAGGTGGGAGCACCATGATGTTTTCTGTTAGGTTGTGAGAGTGGCTAATCAGTGGTAAAGTGGTGTGGGTTACCATATCATCGATGTGATTACTATATTACTTTACTCGACTTGCATTATTTAGTGAGTGTACCTTGGTGATTTTTGGGATGGATATTATACCTTGTTAGGTGTTTTGGGGTCTTATTGTCTTCTTAGGGGGGCATTAGCTTGTTTCTCCACTTTTTCATGAAAGACTTTTGTTTTCTCTATGAATTATACTTGTATGATCACCCTACGAATATATAATTGTTTTCATGTTTCTAGAGAGATTACACAGATTGTTCTAGACCAAAATAGCTCGGTTGTTGGGGATAGTTGTTGTGTCTCTTCTTAGATTTTATTTTTCTAATTACTTTAGAGACTCTTGTTTTTGTATCAGTTTCATTTTTTTAAACATGTGTGTGGGGTGGTTTTGGTTTTCATTCATATATAAATGTCTTTGAGTTTTTTTGAGGTTGGTACATCTTATCTCTTGATCTTGGTTACTATAAAAAGGGTAATTCCGCCCATTATGTGAGATATTTATACCCTTGGTGTTGGTCACTACCCCAGGGCCAACTTGTGGTGGGACTCGGGGTTTGTTATCTCTCTTTATTAATTTTTAGCTCAGGAGGGGCATCTTTTGAGGGGGAAGTTTGTGACACTTTGGTCAAAAAAATCCCAAAGTTGGCTTTTGAAAAGTTTTTGGTTATAAATGTTTCATTTTAAATACAAAATATAATATTTTAAAATTTGGTTATGAATATGATGAGGATATCTTTTTTGGGTACTTCAATTCATGAAAAATTATTGTGTCCTTAACTAAAGGATTAAAATATTGTAAAAATAAATCCATGTATTTTATGAAAATTTTACAAAAACTCTTTCTAAAAACGTTTTGGAATATATTATTTCAAATAAACATTTTCAAAATAAATAAGTTTAAGAATAACAAAAATATCCATAAAATTATTTTCCTAATGTTTTCAAAAAAACTAAATACCATCCTCTTAAAAATTCCACTAATGATTTATAAGCGGGAACTCATAATCATAGTTCTATCTTAATTAAGTTTCAACATCTAGCCTTTATCTCTCATCTTGAGCCACAAAACCTTAATGATTACTTTAACAATGAAAATTGGGTAATTTTAATGCATGGGTAACTTAATTAATTCAATAGAAATGATGAAGTGAGATTAATTTAAATACTTATTGATTATCAAGTTATTGGTTATAAACGGGTTTCCAAAATAAAAAAAATACAAATCGGGAAATATCACTAGAAACAAAACTTGTTTAGAAGAAAAAGGTTATAACCAAGAAGTAGGAATCGGCTATGTAGAAACCATCACACTCATAGTTCATCTAGATTCCATAAGAATACTATTATCGTTATATTATCATCTGAAATTAAAATTATTTCAAATGGATTTCAAAAGTGATTTTTTAAATGGTTTTATATTCAAAAATGTTTTTTAGAAGAACTATCTAGTTTTAAAAATCCACTTTTTTCAAAAAAAAATCAAACATACCAAATCTATTTATGAAATATAAAATATCTTAGAGCCCAGAATGAGAATCTTTATAATTATTTCATATCAAATTATTTTAAAATGGGAAAATCCAATTCAAATCACTTTTTAAAACATGTCTCAAAAGATTGTTTACTTTAAAAAAAATATGTTTATAATGTGATTTTGGAATATACTAATGAAAAAAAATGTTTTTAATTTTATTATTTAATGAAAAATGAATTTGATATGATCTTTTTGGTTGAACTCAAATTCATTTAAAAGTTTTAAATTTCTCAAAATTTTGATGCATTCATTTTAAACCATGTCAAATACACCTATAAACTTCTAAAATGATTAGTAATGGATAATTATAAGGAAATTAGAACTCGTGTTAGTATGGTTAGTTATTTAATGTTGGTCTAAGTCGGTAAAATGATTAAAATAAACATTATATAAGTTTTATTAGTAGTTTACTTTACCTTAATATAACCCATCTTAATATCATGTTTAGTAGTTTTTATATGCTCATATTCAATCAAATCAAAAGGAATCTCAATTCAAACCCATCAAAATAATATTTTAATTTCAAAGAATCCAAAAACCTCAGTTTATTTTACCTAAAATGAATCTATTTTGAATAAACTTCATTTTCAAATGCTTATTTTTGTGGGTGTAAAATATATTGGAAAATTACTAGTGGAACATTTCATTTACTAGGAAAATCCATCATCTCGCAGAGTAGTAAGAAGAAGAATTCAGGTTCTCTTATTATAACAAAAGTATATTACATCGCTTATTGGAGTTTTTATGGCCAAATTATATAGATGAAACACACCCTATTGTAATTTGGGGCAATATTTTTCCATATCCCTATCAAGTGTGACAATACTAATGAAATTAATATATCTAAAAATCATATCCATCACTCTTTCATAAAAAACATTGACCTTCATTGTCATTTTCTAATAGATAACTTCTAAAAAGGTGAAATATTATTGGATTTTCTCCCAATGTAATATCAACTCATTGATATTTTTACCAAAACTGTATAACATAGTCATTTTGAATTTATTAAAGATGAATTACAAATGGTTATCTTATAAAATTATATATTTGATCTATAGATATCCATATTTATCTTTAAAAATATTTTTAAATCAAGTTTTTCAAAAAAAAAATATTTTAAATATAGAATTTATTTCTTTATTTATTTATCTATCTTTTATATTCTTGTAAAACCTATAAATTTTTTGTTTTAATCCTTTGAATATTTCTATATAAAATTTTATATTTTCCTTCTGGGTTGACGCTTTGATTGGGCATCATAGATTCACAAAATAAATATATTAAAAATATTAATATATATTAAATCATTAAAACATGTATTTATAGGGTAAATGGTGTTCTCATTTATTGGGATTTTGTATAGGAAATCCTAGACCAAATTTATTTCTATAATTCATTTTTTACCCTTAGTGAGACAAAAAGTTGGTCTATATCAGACGTTCTGTGGAAGAAGACCCTTGAAAAGTGCATTAGGTAAATTAATTAATGTATTTTTTTTACTTATTTAATGAACTAAAATATTATAACTCTCTATAAATGACCTATTATAATAAATACACAGGGTTAGCTATATAACTCTAGGATATTAGCTTTATTGGCATTGAGAATCTTGAATGTGGATTGATAACCATGATCAAGAAGAATCATGAAGATGATGATGAACTTGGTGGGATCATCGCATACACCACTAGAAAATAAATTATTCACCAATTATAATTCCATTATTAAGGTGGGGAATTTTATTTCATATTTTTCATGATATAATTATTTTACAAATCATAAATTATTTATCTTATTTTTGTTTCCAGCAATTATCCTTCTTCGCATGAGCCCAAAAATTTATTTTAATTGTTAACCCATTATTTCACCCAAGTATCCATATTATAAAATAATTGAAAGAAATTTTACCATGAAATATTGGTATTTCACTTCATTATTATGTTTTCCCCCGTTGTTCTTTATTTACTTCATGGTTGGCCCACATGGTCATGGTTCAACATTGCCAGGCTGGATTCAAATCTAATCAAACACCAAGATCTATTCCATATGAATTAGTGTTTTTTTATGGTTTATGGTGTCATCTAGGATGTGGGTTTTTACAACATGGATTGTCTATTGGATCGTGGTTATTTATCCATAGGTGAGGCGACATGGTATCACAGTATGACGATAATAATTCATATGAATTTTGGGTCACTGTAATATGACCATCGATGATGGATAGAGCATAGTTATCCCTATATCCATGTTCCTTAGTAGATTTAAAGTTTGAAATGGTGATGATGGTGATCTTGGTGAGATGAGTGAAGGATTATTTAGTTTCTAGAAAATCTTGATATACAAGACATATAGTCCAGGAACACATGCCATGTAATACCCTTTCTGTGGTGGATCAGGTTTCAGGTGGAGATAAATTCCACAAGATATGTATGACACATACATTCCATGTGACCTGATATTGGAATCTTGACATATACCTCATTAGTTCATGCACATATACAAATCTAGGCACATAGGCAAGGTTATAGTACATGGGCATAGACATGTACTCAAACACATCCAAGTTACCTGGAAACAAATTGGTACGTAGGCATATCCAGAGTATATGGGAATTGGATAAAGTAAATTATCATGGTACAAAAGACATGAGAATACCTAGGTTGGCCAATACATGTCATGTATAACCTATACACATCATTTTCAATACTTCCACCATTTGTATCTCCTTCTTCAGGACATAGATTTAGGCCCATGAGTATACTATCTTGTGAATTTTTCCATGTAGAAAGTTATAGTGGAATTCATTTTGTAATCATATATATGACATGAGGTTTTATGAGTGTTAATCTTATGTCAATAATTCTTAGCTGGTGATAGAAATCTATTTTGATCATTATAGTGTTACTGGAGTTGGAAACCCCCATATAACACCATGTTGTGGGCCCCCATACTCTTTACATAGGTTGAGATAAAAACCCCTCATATTATTTATGGTGAGTTTCCTCTATCTACAAAGTGACACTGATGCACACCTATCATGGGGCATGGAAAACAGTATTTAAATTACCTAAGTATGGTATAGTATTTAATCCTAGGTATTCTCTTGACAAGGAGTGCGCACAAAATAAGGTTGTCACCTTTTTTGGGTTTTATGAAAACAATTGGTTTTAATTAAATTTTAATTCTCTCATATTAATTATCAGCTTGATTTGATTAGTTTTAAATAAATGAGAAATATAGACATTGAAGCAAGTTTGTCTAGACCTTATGTCGTGATAGCATGGCTTCCAATTTTTAATCCCTTTTATTTTATTGGCTGGTAAAAGATAGATTCATCTACTGAGTCCTCTCTCCCCCTTGGACAGATGGTTATGATGAGAATATTCTTATCCAAAACCATATATTGTTCTATACTCCTTTCAATGTGTGTAGTGTTGCAGAAGGTTTTCTCGATTAATTAGAGAAATCCATAACTAGGAATTTTTGTTCCCCAATAAATCAATATTCCAACATATAATCATATGAACATGTTGAATACCATCGAGAACTCACCACTGAAACCTTGTCTTTTCAACCATATATAGAAAAGAATTGTGTGGAGGTATATATGATCATCGACCAAAGAAATTAAAATTTACAGAATCAAAACCTAGTGCAACCGCATTCAAAATTTATAACTGAATTATAATTGAATGCAGGTTAAGAAAGAAGATAAGATTTTATTAATTTGAATCACAAGAACTCCAACAAAGAACATAGATCCATCCTCCCCCTTTCTCGGTCACTCAATGAATCTACCCCTCTATGGATGGGGAATTAGAGATGATGCGGGAGATAGGATACATTATAGAGTAATGAAAATAAAATAAAGAAAAAAAAATAAATATAAAGGATGTTATCTCTTGGTGTTTCTTGGATTTGTCCTAGTCCATTATAACTTTGAAGGGTCAGTTAAGGGATCCTTTTATAGGCGATACCATCAAAATTTTTACATCATCGCATTTACTTTTTTTCTATGTGTTAACCATTACACAATGTGTAAAATTGTTTCATTTAGTGTTATCATGCTCTGTGTCTGCCAACACGTTGTGAAAATCTCATATGCTAATTTGAAACTTTGACTGTTTTCACGATGTTTAATTTCATTACACGACCTATAACCATCTTTCACAACATGTAACATATTCATGACTTCTTCAAGAAGCTAACATCTTCTGAAAATTAGTCACATCATGTAATTATAATACACAATGTGTAATCATGATACTCTAGTTTTCTAGCTTTTCTTCTTTATTCAAAATCTAGTTTCACGCTACTTCTCTTCGCTCATGGCGCGAAGGGTCTTTAAGCTCATAATTTTCCCTCTTTTTTTGTTCCTTTTTTAAAGATTTAATATTTCCTTTTATAATCATAAAACAAATAAAATCATTCCAAAATTTGTCAAGATTGTTCATTTAAATGAAAAATCAACACATTAAAATGTTCTAAAATGTATGCATGAAATACACCTGTCTGACACCCCCCTCCCATCTTCAAGCTCCAGTGGGGATCGAGGTCTTCCACTGGATATTGAGACCCCTCAATTGTAGAGTGTTGTAGAAAGGTGTAGGAACATAATGAGAATTCTTGTGTAGTTATGCATGATATTGGGAAGTAGAGATTGACCTGTGTAGCTATATATAGAAACATCATTCTTTATTGGTCTGTGGAAAAGGATATCCCCTTTCTCTCTCCCTTGGGTTTTTTATGAGAATTTATATTGGGTTTCATTTCCCTATTATCTTTGTGTAAATTTTAATGTTTTGTATTTTATTTCTCCCTTCTGGGTTTTCATGTTTTCCTACCGGTAATGTATATAATCATCCCTTAAAGGGCTTCACCTGCATATATTGGGTCTTATGAGATGACTGGTAGATTTGTGGTGTCCTTGGTATACTAGGTTTCAAAGGAGCATAGTTGTACCTAGCATAGATGACCATGTTCATTGGTCATCCATGGAGATTGTGAGTTAGGATCTCTTCAGTCTCCCTTTTTTCATTTATTTCTAGTTTGGGAATCCATTTTTAGTTGGGCGCATATTTTTTCCCTTTAAAATTTTGTACTACACTACTGTACTTTAATACTTTACTAGAGGTTGTTTCATGTATTTTTTACACTGTATATGTTCAGTCTTTTATGATATTTATGAACTATTTCATGGAGCTAATTATGTGTGTATGTATGGGTACTTATTTTAAGGCCTCCCATTTCATTATGCTTATTTGATGCTTGTCACCAACCCCTATAATATTGGAGGTAGTATTGGAGGGTCTCACTGAGATTTCTGTAGGCCACGTAGGCCCCGATGGGTCGAGCCATGAAAAAGTTGTATCATAGGTGGTATTTACCCTAGGTCGATTTTTGGAGTTATACATTATTTTGATGATTGGTTTAAAAACATAGGGAAATAGTGTCTCAGTGTCTCAAGTGTGGATTTTAGGAAATATAACCTAGTGTTGGTGTAGCAACTGATGTATCCATTCACCATGACTCTGAATATCTGCTTATCATCTCAACATACCAAGACATTGGTTTCAGGGTAAAAATGATACATACACCATATAGGGTTGTGTATTTTGAATTTTATGTCCTTCCTGAGTGAGATACCCATATATGCTCGTCTAACCATGGAACGTATTGATAAATTTTCAGATTCCTATATGAATAAAACCAACTAGGATAATAATATAGGATCATGACGATGATCATCTAAGTGATGAGGCCTCAGTTTAGGGACCTAATCATGAGGTGTTTCCCCCAGTGGTCCAGGAGTAGGAATAAATTCATTTGGGATAGTTAATATCTCTAGTAGTGTAGGATAATGATGTGCACAGTCTTATAGTGTTATACGAGTTCAAAATATTGAGACTACTATGGTTTCATGGAAATCTAGACCCTCTGGCAGTGGAAGATTGGTTATAGTTGATGACCTATAAATTCTGTCTTGCCCGGACCCTAAATGATTAAATAGTTTTGCTTATTTCTAGTCTTCTTTATAGAGTAGTTGGGTGCTGGTCAAATCTTATTATACAGACTCATAATGAGGAAAAGCTAAATTGTCATACTTCCAATAGCTACTTCAGAAAATGTATTACACTTAATTACTACACTCTCTGTGGAATCAAGATATTCTTAAGTTGCAAGAGGGTGATATTTTAGTTTGTGAGTGCTCCCCTAGGTTTTATTACCTCACATATTACTCCCTCAATATGGTATGATATGGATTCTTCAATGAGCATAAGTTTGAGCAGGGCCTTCATAGAGACATCCATGATGTCTTAGTCTACTTGTGAATTCCTACTTATATCAGAGTGCTAAAGTATTATCTGTTTATATTGATATTCCTACTATAGGGGTGTCGGGAGGCTATATCCAGCAATAGAAATCATGGGGATGAGTCTTTTTTAGCAAATCATAGTTATCTTTTATCAGAGTTTTAGTGCATGAGACCTACTCATACCCAAACATAGAGGCATTGATCTAAAATTCATGGTTTGTGCAGAGGCTCCATTTGTCTATGAGAGGGATAATGTTGTGATTGTTACTATATAGTTCACATAGATAATTATTTCTTGAATATATGTGTTAATTAAGGTAGGAATTTGGTATATGGACTACCATGATAAAGTAAACATCGTGATCAGGGATCACCCAGATAAGGTCAGGGAATCCCCTAGGGAGGTGATGCTGATAGAGGAATAGGTGGAGCTCCAAAGGAATGAGTTGTTGGTGGAGGTTGACACTATGAAATACTTCCACCACCACCCCTGGTGGCCCACACCAGGATTATAGAGATGGCAGTCAAAGTTACGGGTAGTTACAGAATATGGAGGGATATGGCCACTATGGGTGGAATTAGATCTTCATCAATATGTATTCTAATATAAGTAGAGGATTATATGGTTCTCTTTCTCAAATATTTACTAGTACTACCTCCATAGTGGAATATAGACTTCTATATCAATATTCACCATAGGATGACTCTGATATCTTCTATGGCATATCAGATGGCACCTACTAGGCTTCAGGAGATGATGGTGTATTTGCAAGACCTTCGAGATAATGGTTTTATCAAACCCAGTGTGTCCCCTAGACAGATCTAGTTTTTTCATGACTAATGTAGATAATGATTTGAATATTTTATATTAACTATTTTTACCTAAACCAGGTGATGATAAAAGAAAAGGTACCCCTTTATTAATATTAATGACCTCATTGACTTGTTAAATGTTATGAGTTTGTTCTCAAAGATTGATCATAGTTCTAACTACAACTAGTTGAGGTTTCACAAAGACAATATTATGAAGATATAATTTTGATGTCCCTGCAGACACTATGAGTTCATGGTGACACCTTTTTGTGAAAAATTCTCCCACTACGTTCATGTATCTTATGAACCCAATCTTCTAGCCATACTTATTATGATTTGTAGTTATCTTCATTGATTTCATACTCATTTACTCTATGTCATAGGATGAGTATAAAAATTATTCGATGTTAGTCTTATACTTACTCTGGGAGAACTAACTTTATAGTAACCCCTTGAAGTGCCAATTTTTTATCCATGAGATTCATTTTCAGGGGAATGTCATCTTTGAGCATGATTTATCTACGGATCCAGTGAAGTTCGATGAATTTCATTCTTGGGAGCCACCCAAGAGTGTTATAGAGGTGTGAATTTTCCTTGGTTAAGTAAGGGTACTAATGGAGGTTTGTGGAATACTTTTCTAGGATAGAATCCCCTTTGACTACCATGATAAGTAATGGGAAGTCATTCTTCTAGAATAATAAGTTTCATATATCATTTTATGAGCTAAGGCATAGGTTGAACAGTTATCCAATTTTTAGACTACCAGGAGGGCATTGAGTATATAGTGTTTTTAAATGCCTCTAGATTTGCACTCAATTGTTTACTAATGCATAAGAAATTATTGGTTTCTTATGGTTTTAGGTAGTTGATACCCCATTATAATAATTATGTGACATGTAACTTTGGTAGTAGTGGTATTCACTTTGAATATGAGGAGGAAATATCTTTTGTATGAGTGGTATGTTATTTACTCAAACCATCATAGTATCAGCTACATCATCAGTTAGATATATCTCAACCTGAGATAGATTCAATGGTTGTAGTTCCCATAGGAATATGTCTTTGAGATAGTCTATAATTTTGGGAAATGAAATGTGGTGAAATATTTCCTTATAAGGAAATATCAGTCTCTCTTTGTAGAGGAGGGTTCTAAGTAGTTGGCTTCATTACAGATGACCATCATGGAAGAGAGGGGTGAAACTTATCTTTATTCAATGGTGGTAACACCACCTCTTCTTAAATGAGTGATAGATGATAAATAGGGAGACATCTACTATGAGGTTTTACACAACCATATATCCTCAAAATATGAACCCAAAGGATTTTTGGAAGGATGATATCATTTCATCCTTTTCCAAGGATAGAAGATGGTTCCAGTCATGTTTACTAAGGAGGTGATGAGGGAGTTTCCTACTTCCTCCTTGTATATATATCCTGAAGTGGAGAAGATGTATAAGGGACTTTATTTGTAGTTTTCATGGGTTAACATGAGGAAATCTATTTCTAATTTTATCTATTAGTGTCTCACATGTCAGTAGGTATAGGCCAAACATCAGGTTTCAGTAGGCTTTAATCAACACCATAAGATCCCAAAATAGAAGTGGAATGTCAAAGCGATGGATTTTTTTATATTTATGTTATCGATAGTGAAATTAAATGAGGCTATTTGCATTATTGTTGATTTAATTACCATGTTATCACACTATTTATCCATCTAATAGTAGAGTTTTATTGAGAGTTTAGGGAGCTTATACATATGGGAGATAGTCCAACTTCATGGGTTCATAATGAAAATCATCTTTTACTGCAATGACTGGATCAAATCATGGTTATGAATAGGTCTACTAGAGGATTTCAAGACCCAATTATGGATGATCATGGAATTTCAACTCAAGATAGACCGGCATACCGAGTAGACTATCTAGGCTTTGGAAGATATATTGAGATCCCATGAGTTGGACTTTGTCCAGAGTTGGGAGAATCACTTACTATTGGTATAGTTTACTTATAATAATATTTATTACTCTACTATCAGCACAGAACCTTTTGAGTCCCTAAATAGGAGGTAAAGTGGGTCATCCATTCACTAGATAGGGATTGGAGAGACATCTCTTGTTGGTCCAGAGATGGTGTGAGTGATGGTTTAAAAGGTCTAGGTGATCCACAAGAATATGAGGACATCCAAAAGGTGATAGAAATCTTATAAAGATCAACTTTATAGGCCTTTGGAGTTCGATTATGGAGGCCATATTTTATTTTCAATGGTGATTGTAGAGATTTGGTTGGGGAATCAAGTTATCCCTCAGTTTCATCGAGTCATTTAAGATTTTTTAGAGGGTTAGAAAGGATGCTTACCACTTATACTTACCCCATAGTTGTAATAAGTTCATAAGTATTTCGTATAACATAAATTAGGAGATACATGAACGAACCTATGCCTATAATTAACTGGGGTGAGTTGTACATCGAGCATGGATCCACCTTTACAGAGTACCCAGTGATGAATGAGGGCTGGTGGGATAAGGTCATGTTTGGAAGGACCACCAATTTGGTATGAGTGCTTTGGAAGCACTAAAGAGTGCAGGAGGGATCTAGGGAATGTGATAGATAGATATAGGCTCAATACCCTCACCTTTTTGTATATCTTCTATGTCTTAGGGTAAAAGGGCTTAAAAGAGTGGAGAATGTAATGAATCCAGTTTTGTTGATTTAATATTTTGATTATTTTAATATATATCTCTATATTTTTTCACAAAATATGTACATTATTTGGTAATCAAATGAAACTATAATTAAAAAAATTAAAAATATTAATATATATTAAAGTAAACACACACATATTTTTGGGATAAATTTTTTTCTTGTTAATCAAGGCCTCAAATGGGAAATCTGAGACCATGATTGTTTCAAAAATATAGAGTTTACCCAAGGTAGTACACAAAGTTTTTTTATGTTGAATATTACATACAATAGGACCATTGGAATTCTCATTAAGTAAATTTATTTATTTATTTATTTATTTAATGACATAAAACCCTATATCTCTCTATAAATACATTATTATGGAAAATCTCCAAGGTTAGCCACATAATTTTGATGTATTATAAAGGATTATAGGTTATCTGGAATTGGAAAATTGAGGATGTGGATCAACAACCAAGATCAAGGAGAATCATGCGGTGGATAATTAACACAGAGGGTTCATTGCCTAAATTTCTAGAGGACATGTTATTCAACAATGATTGATCTTTTCTTAAGGTTTTTCATCTTATTTCATGGTTTCCTCCCTTGAATTATTTGACAAAGTATGGATTATATATCTGCTTTCATTTCCAGCGATTGTCTCTCTTTGCAAGAGCTTGAATATTTATTTTAATTATTGTGCCCCTCATTTTACCATGGTATTTGAATTTTGTAATTTTTCAAAGGAATCAAACAATCCAATATTGATATTTCCTTTACTTAATGTAATTTTACCCCACCTTTCTTCTCAGTCTTCATCATTAGCCCACAGGGTCGCAGTTAGACATTGTTGGGATGGATTTGAGCACGATCAAACCCATGGATTCATAGAGGATATGTGTATGATGTATGAATTATTTTTTTATACATATCATGGTGACATATAGGATGTAGGTGTTGGATACATGGATTGGATGTTGGATCATAGTTCTTTATCCAAGGGAGAGGCAAGATGGAAGCACAGTGAGATGGGAACAACTTTCACGTTGTTCGGGTGGATGAAATCTATCCACTGGTTACAGATCAAGCACAATAATCCCTGGATAAGTATTGATTGTTGGATTTCGTGGTTGAAATGGTAACATTGGTGGAATGGGTGATATTCAGGAAGCATTATTTGGTTTTTGGAAAATCCTAATATAAATGGGGTGTATTTTAGGAACAAGTGTTGTATAGTACCCCTAATACAACGGAAAGGGTTTTAGGTGGGGATAAACATCACACAACATGTATGACCCATACACATCTTGAGACCCAATGATGGTAGTTCAGCGTGTACCATAAGAGTATTAGGTTGTGGACATAGTCAGGCACATAAGCATGGACAGAGTACATGTGCACGACCATGTACTTGTATGCAAATAGGGTACCCAGACATGGCTAGGTACATGGTCATGTCCAGAGTACATGGTCCTAAGAAAAAGTGCATAAGCATGGGCTGGAAGACACCTGCAGTATTGGGGTAGCAAAGGAATGTTTTCTATACCCTATGCATATCATTTACATTTCTTATGTGACTTCCAGCTTCTGCATCCCCTTCTTAGGGACTCATATTTTGGCCATGAGTAACCTATTTTGAGATGTTTTCCACATTGAATGTGATAGTTTCCTTCATTTTAGAATCATAGATATGAAAAAAGTTTTTAGGAACATGAAATTTCATTTATATGTGTTCATAAAATGATATTGATTCCATTTGATCATCAGAGTATTACTAGGGTTATAAACCCAATGTCTCACTAGGGTATGGGTCATTTATCTATGGAGTGGAACCCCCATATTCGAGCTCTAGTGGGGAGTGGGTACTCTAGTAGATATTGATCACCCTCAACTGTGGAGCACATTGGTGAGGTATGGTCCATATACATGGATTCTTGTGTGGTTATGCATGATTTTGGGAATCAAATATGGAACTTTAGAGTTGTAGGCAGACTCATCATTCTTAGTTGGGTTGTACATATAGAGACCCCCTTTCTCTCTTTATTAGGATCTTTTATGAGCATATATTTTGGTTTTCATTTCTATATTTACAATGGGTAGAGCTAACTATTACATATTTCTATTTATCCCTACTTAGTTTTAAGGTAATTCTATTGGGTATGAATATACTCACCCCTACTTGGGATTCGCCTATATGTTTTGTGTCTTATGAAGATAACAAAAAGATCGGAAGTGACATTAATGGACCAGGTTTCAAAAAAGAATAGTTGTACCAGTGGATCCAAAAATGTTCAATGGTAATAATTGGAGATTTTGATTTGATATCTCTTTAGTATCAACTTCAATAAAAAACTGATTTAGTAGATGTTTTTATTCAACAGTTTTTAAAAACCTCTTCTAAATGTTTTTTATTTGAAATCAAAACTGATTTTTCATCTAATTTATTTATATTGTTAAATTATATCTTAATTTTTTTTAAAGTTTAATTAGATCAATTATAAAATTATTAATCCAATATAGTCTATTGTAACAAATTTCACATTAAAATTGGATATAAAAAATCAATCTTTTTGACTTTTTCACTTTAAAACCCCGCTTTCATGACCTGACTACAAGATTAACTTTAAATTAGTTTCTTACACTTATGTGATAATAATTTAGAAATATGGTTTAAAAATTTGTAATAGGAATAATTTATAATAATTTAAACTTAGTTTTTGACCAAAAATATTAGTGAATGTAATTAAAATTAATTATAGCAATTATGGTAAAACAAGATTACATAATTGTTAACTTTAATTTAAGGGTCCAAATAACCTACACACAAGTAAAAAAGACATTGGATTGATATATTTCTACCAATTACTTTTTTGGATCAAAAATGGACAATTATTAGAGATGCATGATGTAAGGTACACCTCCCAATAGTGTTTACCTTTTTATTTTACAAAAATGTCACTTCTCCTCCACTATAAAAGGGAACTCACCCCCTCCCCCTCACATATTCACCCCTATAAAGATATTTTTCTTAGAAAAACTCTATAAATATATACTTAATAAAATTTCCATAATCCTATAATCATCACTTTGGGTAGAAATCTAACCAAGGAATCCCTTTGGTTCAAACCAAGAGGAGTTACCTAAAGAAGAGGTAACATCCTTCCATAAGCTCATTTGTTTTATTTTAATTATCTACCCATAAAATATTCTTACTACATTATTATGTAATAAACTCAGTGTAATTAATATACTGAGATGTTTTTATATTAAGGGTTCTACCTACACTCACACACACTTCCATAAAATGGAATACACAATCATCATTTGTGTGTACGATGGACTACCACCTCGCGAACCGATGTCATTTTTTATTCTATTTTAACCTTCCAAGGTTGTAAATAATTATGTATTATATTTTTTTATATGATATATATTATATTTATGATGTATTTATACTTATTTAATTATTATATAACATATACCATAAATCTTTTCAGTTTGTGGAAATAAGATAACTTCATTTCTGGACGTGTGGACTACAGTTTCCTCAAAGCGGTGTGATTAATTCACATTTTACATTGAATGTATTAAGGATGGGTTTAGTGAACATGTGTTATATATAAAATATAATAATTATTTCATAATATTAATATTTATATCATTTACTTCTCTTATTTCTTTAATATTACAAGAAAATGGAATCATCGTTCATGTGTACGAAGATCCTACCGTCTCAATGAATAGTGGATTTAATTTTCTATTTATATATTTTATAGATTATTATAAATAAATATATACTTAATATATATGATATTTATATCATATTTTACAATATTAATATCATTATATAAATATGAGGACCAAAAATATAACAAATTAAAACACATGTGAAAAAAAGTGGTTATTACCTAAAATGTAACTTTAACATGGAAATTGTTAATAAATGGGTAATAAAAGGTCATAAGTAAATCACATATTGTATAATATAATTTAATATGATTATATAATATATTTATAATAGACTTATATTTATTATACAATAGTTTTTAACAAGTACGATGAGAGTCAATACATAAGGTAAGGGAATTTCATCTCACTTTTTATATCCATGAGATACATGTCATATTCACCAATAGTGTCTTTTATGTGGAGTATATACTTCCATATGAAATTTTTTATTATTAATTTATTTTATTTTATGATATTAAAAGTTTCAATTTATTCCATTCTTTCATATATATCATGATTCATATGTTACTCAGATAGTAAGGAGATTTCTAGTCTCACTTTTATTTTCCTGATACTTGCGTCTTATTCTCCACTCATTTCTTTTGTGTAGTGTATATACTAACCATGAATTTAATCTATGATCATTATACTTAAATTTATAGATATTTAAATACCCATTTTATGATCTCTATTTCATGGAGTTTTATGGATCAAACGTTTCCAAATCATTAAGGTAATTTTGTCTCAATTTTCTTTATTTGATACACATGTTTTTTTATGCACATATATTCTTTTAAGAGTTGTATATAATTAAATTTTACATTTTATATCATGAATATTATTATTTTAATGATAATTTAAGTTTAATTTAATGTCATTTTCTTATATGAATATTTTTATTCCAAGTTACCAAAGTGTTAAGAGTATATTGCAATAATCTCATAATTTATTAGGATAGTTTATATTTATGCTTCAATTGATGAAATATTATGATTTTCATCTCAAAATTTCTCATGATTTTTCATCTAAAATTGTTTTTCATAATATATTCATGTAGTGGTACCATTTTTTCACTCGTTAGTAACTAAGATAATTTGGATTGTATTTTTAAGAAAATCATACCTTATTTATCTCTTCGGTTGGAAATCTGTTTTATTCAAAAACCATTTTTTCAAAAATTCATTAAAAAAAATTTAAAAATATTAGATTTTAAGATAATTTTCTAGGAAATGGATTTTTTAAAAAAATTATTTTTTAAAAATCTTTATTTATAATTTTTCAAATCTATTTTAAAATAATTTTTCCAAGAAGAAATGATATTTTCCTCAAGAAATGTTTTTGAAAGATCCTTAAAAATTATTTTACAACTAAAATGACATCTATTTGTGTTACCCATTCCTTCCTTGGAAAATTATCTAAAGTTTCAAATTATATTCTTTATATGAATGGTTTATGTTTTCATGTCATGATGTTTATGAAACCAGTTTCTCTTTCATGAGTTTTATGCTTATCAAACCTACTTCTTTTCATGGGTTATTATTTAAGGAAATGATTATAAACCTATATCTTTTCCATATGTTATGATATGATTACATGTTTATGATACCCATATCATTTCATGGGTTATGATATTATGAATTTTTATGATCTAGTATCCCACATATGTATGATATCATTATGATATGGGTGGGTCCTATATCTCCCTACAATGAATTGGGTAAATATTTATATCTCATGAGGTAGACATGGTTTGAACGGGAAGTAAACTCGGTTCAGTAAAAGTCTTTATACACTAAGATGGTCTTGGGAGTGAATCGTGACTACCAAGATTATTATGGAAGTAAACCATGACTACCATGATGTTTTGGGGAGTTAACTCATTCCACTAATATGGTCTTAAAAGCAATACCGTGACTACTATGGAAATAATTTTATAAGTTTATGTGTATTCCACAATTACATGTCTTTTTCCTATTTTATTATTTTATAGATTATTCTCCTGATTCTATTATGATTTATGTCTTATTAACTACTAATATTTATGTTATGATTCATGTTTATGATCATTGATATGTAGGGTATTATATTATAATGTTGTTATCATGTTATCATTCCCTTATGCTCATGTTTATGCTTATATATCTCTTTTATTTACCCTCACTGAGTATCTGAGCTCATCAGTTTTTATATTTCCTTCACCTAAAATATGAAGATATTTATTAATTATGATGTTTATAAAAAAGGGTTATATTTATGGAGAACTTAATGGGGGATAATTTAGCTCACTTATATACCAGTGTTTTTTTCATGTATCCAAAGACACTAAACTAATATGGTATTTGTTCGTCTGTTTTTGTAATGTATTTAGTATTCCAAAAAAATTATGTACTGTATATTAATGATAAGTGAGGGTCTATATAGTTGGTATTAAATAAAAATTTTAGTCAACAATTTTAATATAAGATGATAAAACCTTAATGAGATCCAAAATAACATTTATATATTGATAAGTATAAGGATGAGTCAAAGTATAAGAAAAATTGATGGAATTTTTGTAAATGATAGAGTGAGTGGTTTTTTAATAATACATCCATATCTATATACTACAAGTTTATTTGGATCTATAAAAAATGTATATAGGGGTAACAAACTTGAAAATATTGAATTGATCTAGACTCTATCAGGAACCGGTGAATGATAATGGACCTTTCTACACACCTGGTTTGACACTCATGGGGGATATGATTTGGAAATTAACAAACTCTTCACAAACCATAATGAAGGATTTAAATAGAAGTTTTCTATTAATATCCTAGGATAAAACTAAGGTATCATAGATTAAAGAAGGTGTCAAAATTTCGATATCTTATAAGTGGTATTTCATTATTTTGTGGTTCCCTACTATAATAATTATTTATTACTCAATGTTTTCTGGTTTTATTCAATGGCTAAAACCAGATGGAACCACATCAATTATGAGTGTGATTGGAAATTAAATGATTTGTGTCCTGAGAGTCCAAATTCTATGGGATTTGGAATGAAAAATTTCATTGCTATGATCACCCAACTTTCTCAATCTATGATTTATGTTGGACTTACAAATAAGAAAGGAAGGGTATAACATTTGGTTAATTCCTTTATGAGAAAATATCTACCTTCCTCTAATGGGAATTTTTATCTACTTGTTTCTAAATAATGTATTAGTACCACTAAAAAGATATTATTTTTTCTCCAGTGTTCAGAACATGAGAAATTCATTCTAGTTGTTTATTGGTTAGAAGGAAAAGTGGACTAGTAGTGGACTCTAATCATTAATATAAGTCATCAAGAAGAAATTGAATCCATGGATTGGGATGAGATCAAGAAATTATTTTTCAATAATTAATTTCCCCATATTTTTTATACGATGATAGAGAAATGGTTCCTTGAGTTAAAGAAAATGGGTGATGAATTTTTTGGTACCTATGAGGCTAATTTCTTAAGACATATGAGGTACTCTTCTGGTATTATAATACAAACCAAAAGTAATGTTGATAGGTTCTTCAATAGATTAAAGAAAAGTTTAAAAAGGGTGTAAACCATAAGATAATTTAGTACCTATGAATATATTTTATGTTATGAAATCAAGATTGAAATGGAGGATGGAGTTATGAATCAATCTCATAGTTTTGACAAGAAAATGAAGATATAGTTTAAAAGAAAATATAAAAACCATAGAGAGAAGAAGATGAGATTTTATTTATTCTCTAAGTGTTGTAAAAGCATGGAGTAAATTGTATTAAGGGGTATAATAAATGTTTTATGTGCATAAGGTAAGGAAATCGAGCATTTGATTACTGATTTGCTGAGAAGAATTTATCTAAAAATGAGAATGGAGAGAAATATACAGTGAATGAAAATACCCCACTTCAGTCCTATAATTTTATGGAGAATGGGAATTATGATAACTAGTTCCCAAAAAAGAAGGTTCGTGATTATTATCAATTTCAAAAACCTCTTCAGATAATGGAAAAGGATAAATATCATGTTATCTCTTATTCTGATGAGGGTTGTGATAATTATGTGGTGAAAGGTATACTTACCATCCACTCTAGAATTGTTAATATATTATTTTATTTTTGGATCTACCCACTCTTCCATATCTAAATAATCTACTAGGGGTATTAAGATTCCATCAAAATGATTAGATGTCAAATAATCATTGAAAAATCCTAATGGTTCAATGATTTCATCTCATGTGTATGATTCCTCTCTAGTTGATGTTTGTGGGAATGTGCTTCTAGAAAATATTTTAATTCTTCCTCCAGTTTAATTTTATGTCATTTTAGGTAGGGATGGTCTTTCTCTACCTAAATCACAAATCATTTTTTGAGGAAGTAAACTTAAATTTGATATTTCAAACCAACCTATGATTGTATATCAATGTGATTATAAGTATAAAATTCATATGTAGAATATATCCAGTTTATGAGTCTTAATTCCCATTCAGAAGGTGTATTTATCTCAAATGGTTTGGGAAAAATTAACATCGATAATATTCCTATTGTTTGGGAGCTTTTCAATGTCTTTCTAGAAGAGTTTCCTAGACTTCCATAAAAACATGATGTTGAGATATCTATATAACTCATGCATGGTTCCACACCAATTCCAAATACTCCATATAGAATGATCCCAATTAAGATGTAGGAATTAAAGAATAAACTCCACGAAAACATTGATAAGGGATTCATTTGAACAAGTGTGTCACCTTGGGGTGAACCAGTTATTTTTGTGAAAAGGAATGATGGATCAATGTAATTCTACATTGATTATCAGGTGGTGAACAAGATCAATATCATGAAAAGTATCATCTTCCTCGTATTGATGACTTTCTTGATCAACTACATGGATCTAAATAGTTTTCCAATATTGAACATCTTTTTAGATATAATCAGTTGAGGGTCAGGAAGGAGGATATACCCAAGATGAAATTTTCTACAAGGTATAGACACTATAAATATATAGTGATGCATTTTGGTCTTAATAATGCCCCATATATCTTCATGGATTTGATGAATAGATTCTTTAGATATTACCTAGATAAATTTTTGGTAGTATTTATAGATGGTATTCTTATCTATTCAAAGATAAATAAAGAGCATGAATACCAATTGATAATTTTACTAAAGACCCTAAAGAAGGTGAAACTATATAAAAATTATAAGAACACAGTTCTCCTTTGATGTACAGATTCTTTTTTCCATCAAATATCAATTTAAATATATAAAAATGGACTTTTATGAATTCTTATTGAGTTAATGGAGGTTTCAGAGGTGTTTGGGGCTTGTTTGAATCCTGAAACCATCTTTTGTTAAGAAAATAATCTGGTGCATGGTTATTGAAAACTGTACAGGGCAGACTGCATGGTTTTACTAACTCGTGCGAGGATGGATAGAGAGCATTGAATGGATGCATGGTTAGGACAGACATTATATAATTGGCCACATGACCGTGTGGCCAGGTTTTCAATTTTAATAGGATTCTACATAGGTTTATTGAACAGTTTCATCATGGTTTGTTACACTATGCAATGTAACCATACAAGGTACCCTTAAAAATCTTGAGTCACCTTTTGAGGTGAGTTTGATATATGATGTTCTTGATGTTGACCTTGACATAGTAATTGAAATTGATTATATGGTTTTTAAATTTATTAAATGGTTATGATCCTTAGGTGATATGTGGATTCGCATTATAATTCCACAAACGGACTCAGGTGCCTTGAACATTTCATAAGTCATGGGAGATACATCGATTCAAATGAAGGATGTCATGGATGGACTCATAGAAGCTTGATTTATATAATGAGTGATACATGGATTCAAATGAGAATGATATAGATGGGATCAAAGGGAATTTTACTATTTAAGACATGTGTGATACTTGGGCTCACTTAGTGGACCACAGAGGATGGACTCGATTGTATGTGACGTTATACCACACTAAGAGCGATATCGGGTTTCTGAGAGGTTCTCAAGGGATGGGCTTATAAGGTGTTGGTTGATATTATACCTGGAGGGATACTTTAAATGTAACATAGAAATTTCAAGGATGGAATTAAGTTATAAATTGAATAAATAATGAAATTACTTATGAAGTGTCTTCTAAGGAAAATTACAAGCTTGGATTTAGTCTTGACTTGTATATTTTAGATGTCCTACTTAGGTATCTATTGTGTTGTTGACTATACAGGGGATTTCAGGCTTGAGATGGATCTCAAGACTTATAAATTCAATGATATTGAATTTTCAAATGAATTTAATTGAGCAACACAGGCCTGAATGTTAAATAAGATAATTACCATTTGAATAAAAGTGATTAAATGCAATGGTTAATTAATGAGAAACTCGTTATATAGGATGTTTACTTTTTGGTACTTCATTTTTTTGTTGTTATACTTACTACACATTTTTTATATATATTCACTAACTAGTTGGCACCAGAACTTGGGTGGTTGCCTACAAGGATTATCTCTCACACCCTATTGGGGACACCCTTTTTACCCAAATAGACTATATGATTGTAGGTAATGATAATGGAAAGCACTCTAACATAGGTACTTGATTTTCTTCTTCAAGGTAGGAGAGAATGGGAACAAACTGAGGATCACGATGCTACTATGATACTTTTGTCTTATTTTTTACTTCTTTTATCAGTACTGTACATCTAACTTGTATTCTAATTTTGGTTTTTTTATAGAAACATATGACATGTATTAACATTTTTAGTTTGAAATGACTTCTAGTATTGTTTATTTATCATTCTTCTATTGTTTACTTATATTTTATTGTTTTACTTCTTCTGTTACTTGTATGTATTAGAAATTCCACTGTGCTACCCTCTAGTGATAAGGGAATAGTCTCCTCAAAACACACTGAGGACCTCACTACTTGTCAGTAGCATATTGAGTTTGGGGAGATGTGCTTGAGGCCATGTGACCCACCGAGCTTGGGGAACTGTTGAGTGGCATTAGGGTTTGGGATGTTACAATCTGGTATCAAAGCATATTTTTTATTTTACTATTTGAATACAATATAAATGGGTGGGAAGGAAATGAAATTTTGTAATGAATTGTGTCCGGGCGTAGCTAACCTACGTACAGAATAGAGCCAAATTGCATCGAATTGAATAGTTATTTCTGTATTTTGGCTACTAAATTTGACTTTATTCCACCATTGGGTGATTCACTTTGTAACACCCCAAGCTTCCACGGTACGCTTCTCTTTGAATAATACAGTAGCATGTGTTGTACGCAACTTCGAGTTCTAACACACACCACAACAAATCAAACTAGCCATTATGAATAGTAATACCCACTTTTTGAAATTTTATAAATTTTATCTTTCAAAATGGACTTCATTTTTGTATTCGTAATATCGAAATTAGCTTAGGGTGAATTTTTGGTATTTTTCTGAAGACATTCATTTTTTGATGAATAGTGAAAAAAACACTAAGTTATAGTTTAAAACCGAATTTTTATATGAATAATTATTTATTTTATTTAAATTTAATTAAGGTAAAAATAGATACATAATACCTATAGAAGTTCAATGTAATTCATTGGAGTTAGTTTAGAATAATTTTAGATATATAAAAATTTTATTGAACTTTTCACCGTCTTTTACCCACCTCCTAGGAGAATTTGGAAATTCACATAAAACTTAATTTTACCACTTATGTGAGTGGAATTTAGAAAATCCAAGAGACATGGTTAATATCAAGGAGTAAAATTTGGTTCAATGAGATGAAAATAATTTTTGAGTAATAGTAACTTTTTACTTTTATTTACCACGGTTAAAAGTAAATAGGGTAATTAAGGGTAAAAATGATATTAATATTACCCTAACACATGTTGTAATTCTATTGGAAAAGTTTATCTCAACAAAAAAAACCTTAGTAATAAAATATTATCATTTAGGTCCACTTGGATTAGATTAGAACATTTATTATTATTTAATTCAAAAAAGAGTTAAAAGAGATAAAATCAAAGTTTAATAAATAAAACATTTTAAATATAGGTTTATACATAAGATAAATTAGATTATAAATATTAATTATAAATATAAAAATATTTCCTAAATAATTTTTTTTTATTTATAATTTTTAGACATTAAATAATTTAATTTATTTATGACACAATGGTGATGCAGTAGTTATCTAATTAATGAAATATTAAAATAATTGATATTATAAATATCAAAATAAATGTAATTTGAGACTTTTTATAAATTAAACTAATTTTATAGGTTAATATGACATATTAGTATTGGTTATATAAAATTTTTTCAAATTAATAATGTTGTTATGAAATTATCAAGAATAAAATACCCAATAGTGTCAAAATTGACCTAAAAGAGTTTTTAAAACAAATATTATATTATTAATTGATATTATATTCCTAAAAATCTAAGGTTCGGCCAAAGGACTTATATAATGATATGTTTATCATTAATTGACCACTTGGGGGTCTATTTGAGGTATATAGTAAGTTTATTAACTATATAATATAAAAATACAAAGAGACATGGTAAATGTCAAACTATTTAACTAAGAGTTAAATATAAATGATAAGGTTAATATAGTGACCCAAACCTATTAAAATCTATTGGTTGAAAGGATTTAGACCCATACCCACCTTAACCTTTAAATTATCCACTTTGGAGACATTAGAAAATGAATATGAATTTATTATAAAATAATATTTCTAGCTTTTCCAAAGGTTCCCCTCACCCCTCTTATAAAAGGGTACTCCCCCTTCTCTCTAATTTACACCTTCAAAGCCTTTTGTCTCGGCCAAAACCTGCCCAAATATTCTCTCAACTTCCATCACTTGAACCTATAGTCCTTAGTTTGATCATAAATCCAACCTAAGGATCCCTTTTGATCAAATCAAAAGGAAGAACCCGAAAAAGAGGTAATGTTTTCATCACCCTCTTTCAAGTTCCTTTCTTATTCAACTTCTTATTTCTTTGTTATTTCCATTCTAAAATAATAAATCCAGTATATTTTATATAATTTGATGTTATTATAAATATGGTACAATCATATTCATTATTCTATCCATCCTTTGAATGACATGTCACCATACGTGCGTACGTACGGCCTACCGTCTCCACGTCGTGGTGTAATTGTTATTCAATACATTATTATTTATATGGGTATAATAATGATGTGTAATTCATGTAAATAATAAGTATAACATTATAATTATTATGTATATATGATATACCATCTAATTATATATTATTTTAATATCAAAATAATGATATTATTGCTCGTGCGTACATACGGACTACCGTCTCCACGAATGCGATGAGATTCATTCCCCATCGTATCCATACAAGTATAATTCTAATTTTATGATTAAAAATAATGTTTAAGGACTTTATATCATTATTTATATGAATAATATAAAACCTATCAATAACAAACATGACTTATGTAACAAAACAAATAAAATAAAATGAGTAAGTTAACACCCAAAACGACGATAATTCTAAGATATTATTAACAAAGAAATGCTAAAATATCGCATATGATATCATATTAATGTATATGATTCTTGTATAATTCAATAACAACTATTTAACCATTATAAAGGAGGATAACCTACCCTCGACCAAGGAAAAATTATAAAGTAAGGGGTTTCTTATCTCACTTTTAATTCTGTGAGATTTCCATTGTTCACCACTTATTTATTTCACGTAGTGTGTGTACTACCCATGATTGTATTAATTGTGTAATATAATTTAATTTATGGATATTTACACCATCATTGTATGATCCTTATTTCATGGGTGTATGTTTCGTAAGTTACCAAATCAATAAGGGAATTTGAAATTTCAATTTCCACTCATTCGGCTTTACGCATTATTCATTGATTTTTTTACTCCAAGATTATGTGTGGAATCACTATTCATTTGATTATGTCATAATTCCCACTCCCCTTTCTGTGGATATACTTTTGATACACATAATCACTCCATTGATAAATTCTCAAGTCATTGGTATGAACTTGATAAGATTAATTTTTACTCAATCTCGATTTGTTGAGTTAAACATCCAATTCATTGGTGTTGTTTTTACAAGAATATGTGTGAATGTCCTTTTATTGTTTTTCACTGAATATCTAATAATATTGATTGTATTTATATTTTTCACACATAATTATTTCGTTGATTTATCCTTAACCTAAGGATACGGCCTTTATGAGAGATTTCATCTCAATTTACATTCCATTGAGACTCTTTTGTTGTTATACACCAAATCACTTTTATACGATGTATATAATATACTTTGACATATTATATCATGAATCCATTTATTCTCATGATATTAAAAAAAATATTACCACAATTATTTTTATTCAAGTGTGTCTCTTCTGGTTAGAAACTCTAACTAAAATATCATTTTAAAATGTTTTAAGGATTTATTATTCTAAATCGTTCTCATTAATGTACTTGTTTTAAAAATGGTTTTAAGGATTTATTTATATGGATATTAATGTTTTAAAATAATAATTACTTTTAAAAGTTTCAAAGTGGTATGGGACACTTTAATTCAAAAATCTATTTTTAAATGGCTTATTGACAAATAATGTAACTTTTAAATTATTTCGAGAAAAAGGGGGATATTTCTCTCTAATAGTTTTGATGATTGTTTTCATCTATGTCAATATCCTTCATTATTTTTAATTGAGGTTAATATAATACAATACAATCTTCCATATTGTATCGAATGAGTTATTTTTTACTGTGAATGTGCTATTTTTATACCATTCATGATTTTTGGTGAAAGTATTGACATTTCATATGCTAGTTTTAATACGAATGTTTATGTTATGTTTAAACCTGTTCATATGAGGAATGCATTGGACTTAGTAAGTGACGGGTGGATCCTGCTATAACTCCTCAATGCATCGATAGGTCTCATGAGGCAAACTAGTGTCTTGGCACAGGGCCTTGACAAAATCTTATTTGTAGTCTTGGCACGAGGCCTTGACTATGTGGTTATGATAGTCTGGAATTATGCATTCCATCATTATGAAAGTGGTTATTAATATTGCATGTGGTTATTCGACTAGTATAATATCCATGTGAATAAGTAAATGGAATTATTTCATTTTATCTTTTCCATATTATGCTTAAGTTAAAGTTTAAAAGGCTTTTGTTTTAGTTATACATTGCCTTAAATGTTTATTCATATTTATGAAAGTTTCTGCTATATTGGTATCCTTACTGAGCATCTGAGCTCACCCCTTTCAATGTTTTATTTTTCCCATGATGTGAAGAAGTAATTTAAGAATGACCTACAGGGATAGTATGAGGGGATATGAAGATAAGATTTTGTAGTAGTTTTTTTTACTTTATGATGTAATGTAAGACTTATGAATATATATAGTGTTTCCAAGACTACTAAACTAATCAGTCTTTCAAGAATTGATCTTTTGTGATCATGACAATGTTATGTAATAATGCACCAACTCTAGGTAACTGGGGTCGAGGCGTTACAGTTGGTATCAGAGGAAGTTTAGTACAAACCTTGGAAACTGGATTTAGATAAACTCTGATTAGAGCACATATCCCTAAGATAGAATTTGAGGATTAATATAGAATAACTTCCTAGAATTTTGATATTGTATAGATTTTGTGAGTTTTCCAAGCAATACAATTCTATCTAGATACGAGCGGGTAGAGGTGGATCTGGCACAGATGTTCCTAGGGGTAAAACCTGAAAACACCGCTTTGAGCTAGACTCGAACGGGAATTGGTGCACGACAATGGGCCTTGCTTCACTCTTGGTTATGACACTCCCGGGGGATATTCTTAGGATAATTTACATTTTCTTTACAAAACAATTTGAAGTATTTTAATATAATATGAGAATAAATGACCTTGGTTAATCCTAAGTTGTTTCAAATTTAGAATATGGTGTCATTATATTCTCTAAATGATTTTATGACTACTATTACTCACACAATGGTTTCTGGTTTTAGTCAATGGCTGGAGTCCAAGGAAGTCATAGTAACTTTTAGAATGATGTACAAGGTGGGAACGGTGGTGTAAATGAGCAACAAAATGGAATGTTGATAGGCATAAAAGATATCGTGTTTATGCCAAATCATTTTTCCAAACATATGATCAACACCATATATATTAACCAACTCCTGGACTCAACAAAGAAGAGAAAGGTGATGAATGATAAGAGCTCCAGTAGTAGAGACCATGGAGAAAAGAATCCTAAATTTACATCATGTAGGAAATGTGAAGGAGACACCCAGAAAAGTGTCTCAACAGAATAAAGAAATGATTTATGTGTGGGAAAGAATGACATAAAGTGAAGAATTGTCGAGGAAAAATGAAGAGTACTATGGAAGAAAATAAAAATGGTCCCAAAAATCCATTTACAGTCATTTGTCGTAAATGTAAGGGACCTGGCCATTACCAGAGTGAATTCCCTATTCTATAGGATATTTTCTTGGTCAAAGAAGAAGCTATGTGGAAATAAATGGTTTGAGAAATGTTTAAAAGTAGTAGTGCTCCTTGTTGATGGGATTACTTTGGAATAATTTTCTCTTGTATTTGTAACCCCGCAGTTTTCCATGTGAGAATGATATTTGAGGAAGAATTATATTTTCCCTTGTGGATATAGTTATAAATAACCATTTGGTTTTATATGATCATTGGTTTTGAGAAAATTACAAGTTATTATATTTTGGGATGAAAATGAAATGTATGAGATAACATTTCTGGTTAAAATTATGTTATGGTTATTTTGAGGAATTTATCTCATTTTGGTAATGTTACAAAATATAGTTTTTGAAAAAGGACAACACGCAGACCGTGTGACAACCCATCGCGTCGGACAAAGCTGTGGGAATCGAACCCACAACCAAAGTGTGATTGGGATTTATCACCTACCACTGGGCTACGTGAAGTCCCTGGTTAGTGTGACTAATTATTTTTAGTTAAATGATTTTATTGATCACTAATAAGTTGATTTGGGTTCTTATGTCTTATAAAATGAATACCCTTACTATAGGAAAATGATTTGGTGATTAAGTGATAAATGTTATTTTAGAAGATGATCGCTTTGTCGGGAACACTATATGCATAAAGAAAATAGAATACTATGGGATTTCATTTGAGGAGTAATGGTGGATTTTTATCTATGTTTTTATTGTGTATTTATAGTGATTTAGATTATTTATGGAAATGATTAACCTATAATAGAGAATATGTGATTAGGTTAATTACTTTTAAGTATGTGACTTTAAGAGTAGTTGAATTCATTTGGAGATACAATTTAACGTGGAAGTCTACATAACCAAATTCTTCTAAGTTTTGGGTTTCAATATTAGTTTGGATTATATTGAAGTATTTTAAGGAAAATTGTTTATTGAATGGAATTTATTTAACTTTGTGGTATTTTTGGTTTAATTTTAGAAATTAAGATTAGTGTTTCTTTCTCTAAAGGAATTTCTTTTCGGGGGATCGTCAGATCCTGTACTAACCATTTTGGTTTTTATTAATCTATAAAGACAAGGTAAATATATATTTTATCCTTCGTGGATCATGTGATTTTATAGAAGTTTATTCAAGCTCTTCCAATGTGACCAAGTCTTCTTGAATAATCATCATTTAAAAAAAATGAGTTAGTGGTGAAAATTTATTAAAGAATGAAACTCTACTTAAAAAGTAAGTATATCTCTTTATTTTCTTAGTCAATATCATAAATTAATTCCTCATCTTTATGTAATGTAACTTTAAAAAAATGTTGTCTGTATACTTTTCCTACTGGGAAACTAATGACCGTTTGTCCCATCACAAGTTTGTGGCTTTCTTGTTGTTAACTTTCTCCTGATCATGTTTTATATACCTCTCCATCAAAATTTGACACTTAGTTTATCTTCCATATCCATGTTTTACTACATGGAATTCTAGTATAAGTTATCTTGGGTGACCTTTGTACTTCTCTTTCTTTCTTTTAAGGTGATAGTTTTATTGACTCTTTTTCCAATGTGGGACTTTACATTATATTCCCAAGCCCAATTTTAAAAATTTTGAGGATGAAATTATTTGAAGGAGGTGAGAATGTAACACCCCAAACTTCCACGGTATGCTTCTCTTTGAATAATACAGTAGCGTGTGTTGTACGTAACTTCGAGTTCTAACACACACCACAAGCAATCAAACTAGCCTTTATGAATAGTAATACCCACTTTTTGAAATTTTATAAATTTTATATTTCAAAATGGACTTCATTTTTGGATTCAGAATATCGAAATTATATTAGGGTGAATTTTTGGTATTTTTCTGAAAACATTCAATTTTTGATGAATAGTGAAAAAAAACACTGAGTTATAGTTTAAAACCTAATTTTTATTTAAATAATTATTTATTTTATTTAAATTTAATTAAGGTCAAAATATATACATAATACTTATATAAGTTCAATGTAATTCATTGGAGTTAGTTTAGAATAATTTTATATATATATAAATTTTATTGAACTTTTCACCGTCTTTTACCCACCTCCTAGGAGAATTTGGAAATTCACATAAAACTTAATTTTACCGCTTATGTGAGTGGAATTTCGAAAATCCGAGAGACACGGTTAATATCAAGGAGTAAAATGTGGTTCAATGAGATGAAAATAATTTTGGGTGAATAGTAACTTTTTACTTTTATTTACCACGGTTAAAAGTAAATAGGGTAATTAAGGGTAAAAATGATATTAATATTACCCTAACACATGTCCTAATTCTATTTGACAAGTTTATCTCGACCAAAAACAACCTTAGAAAGAAAATATTATCATTTAGGTCCATTTGGATTAGATTAGGACATTAATTATTATTTAATTCAAAGAAGAGTTAAAAGAGATAAAATCAAAGTTTAATAACTAAAACATTTTTAATATAGGGTTATACATAAGATAAATTAGATTATAAATATTCATTAGAAATATAAAAATATTTCCTACATAATGGTATTTTATTTATAATTTTTATACATTAAATAATTTAATTTATTTATGACACAATGGTGATGCAGTAATTACCTAATTAATGAAATATTAAAATAATTGATATTATTAATATAAAAATAAATGTAATTTGAGACTTTTTATGAATTAAAATAATTTTATAGGTTAATATGACATATTATGATTGGTTATATAAATTGTTTTCTAAGTGATAATGATGTTATAAAATTATCAAAAACAAAATACCCAATAGTGTCAAAATTGACAAAAAAGAGTTTTTTAAAAAAATATTATATTATTAATTGATATTATATTCCTAAAAATATAAGGATCTTCCAAAAGACTTATATAATGATAGTTGTATCATTAATGGACCACTTGGGGGTCTCTTGGAGGTATATAGTAAGTTTATTAACTATATAATATAAAAATACAAAGAGACATGGTAAATGTCAAACTATTTAACTAAGAGAAAAATATAAATGATAAGTTTAATATAGTGACCCAAACCTATCTAAAATATATTGGTTGAAATTATTTCGACCCATCCCCACCTTAACCTTTAAATTATCCACTTTGGAGACATTAGAAACCGAATATGAATTTATTATAAAATGATATTTCTAGCTTTTCCAAAGGTGCCCCTCACCCCTCTTATAAAAGGGTACTCACCCTTCTCTATAATTTACACCATAAAAGCATTTTGGATCAGCCAAAACATGCCCAAATATTCTCTCAAATTCCCTCACTTCAACCTAGAGTCCTTAGTTTGATCATAAAGCCAACCTAAGTAGCCCTTTTGATCAAATCAAAAGGAAGAACCTGAAGAAGAGGTAATGTTTTCATAACCCTCTTTCAAGTTCCTTTCTTCTTCAACTTCTTATTTCTTTGTTATTTCAATTATAAAATAATAACTCCAGTATATTTTATATACTATTATGTTATTATAAATATGGTACAACCATATTCAGTATTCTATCCATCCTTTGAATGACATGTCACCATACGTGCGTACGTACGGCCTACCGTCTCCACGTCGTGGTGTAATTGTTATTCAATACATTATTATTTGGATGGGTATAACAATGATGTGTAATTCATGAAAATAATAAGTATAACATGATAATGATTCTGTATATATGATATAGCATCCAATTATATATTATTTTAATATCAAAAGAATGATATTATCGCTCGTGCGTAAGTACGGACTACCATCTCCACGAATGCAATGAGATTCATTCCCCATCGTATCCATACAAGTATAATTATCATTTTATGATTAAAGATAATTTTTAAGGACTTTATATCATTATGTATATGAATAAGATATAACCTATCCATAACAAACATGACTTATGTAACAAAACATATAAAAGAAAACGAGTAAGTTAACACTTGAAACGACGATAATTCTAAGATATTATTAACAATGCAATGTTAAAAGATCATATATGATATCATATTAATGTATATGATTCTTGTATAATTAAATAAAAATTATTTCACCATTATACAGGAGGCTAACCTACCCTCGACCAAGGAAAAAGTACAAAGTAAGGGGTTTCTTATCTCACTTTTAATTCTGTGAGATTTCCATTGTTCACCACTTATTTATTGCATGTGGTGTGTGTACTGCTCATGATTGTATTAATTGTGTAATATACTTTAATTTATGGATATTTACACCATAATTTTATGATCCTTCTTTCATGGTTGTATGTTTCTTAAGTTACCAAATCAATAAGGGAATTTGAAATTTCAATTTCCACTCATTCGGTTTTACGCATTATTCATTGATTATTTTACTCCAAGATTATGTGTGGAATCACTATTCATTTGATTATGTCATAATTTCCACTCCCCTTTCTGTGGATATACTTTTTATAAAAATAATCACTCCATTGATAAATTCTCAAGTCATTGGTATGAACTTGATAAGAGTAATTTTTACTCAATCTCAATTTGTTGAGTTAAACATCCAATTCATTGGTGTTGTTTTTACAAGAATATGTGTGAATGTCCTTTTATTATTTTACATTGAATATTCAATCATATTGAGTGTATTTATATTTTTCACACATAATTATGTTGTTGATTTATCCTTAACCTAAGGATACGGCCTTTATGAGAGATTTCATCTCAATTTACATTCCATTGAGACTCTTTTATTGTTATACACCAAATCACTTTTATACGGTGTATATAATGTACTTTGAAATAGTATATCATGAATCCCTTTATTCTCATTATATTACAACATTTTTATTACCTCAATTATTTTTATTCAAGTGTTTCTCTTTTGTTTAGGAACTCTAACTAAAATATCATTTTAAAATGCTTTAAATATTTATTATTCTAAATCTTTCTCATTAATGTCCATGTTTTAAAAATGGTTTTAAGGATTTATTTATATGGTCATTAAAGTTTTCAAATAAAAATTACTTTTAAAAGTTTCAAAGTGGCATGGGACACTTTCATTCAAAAATATATTTTTAAATAGCTTCTTGACAAATAGTGTGACTTTTAAATGATTTCGAGAAAAAGGGGGATATTTCTCTCTAATAGTTTTGATGATTGTTTTCATCTATGTCAATATCCTTCATTATTTTTGATTGAGGTTAATCTAATACAATAAAATCTTCCATATTATATTGAATGAGTTATTCTTGACTGTGAATGTGCTATTTTTATACCATTCATGGTTTGTGGTTAAAGTATTGACATTTCATATGCAAGTTTTAATACGAATGTTTATGTTATGTTTAAACCTGTTTATATAAGGAATGCATTAGACTTAGTAAGTGATGGGTGGAGCCTGTTATAGCTCCTTGACACATCAGTAGGTCTCATGAGACAAACTAGTGTCTTGGCACAAGGCCTTGACAGAATCTTATTTGTAGTCTTGGAACGAGGCCTTGACTATGTGGTTATGATAGTCTGGCATTATGCATTCCATCATTATGAAAGTGGTTTTTAGTATTGCATGTGGTTATTAGACTAGTATAATATTCATGTGAATAAGTAAATGGCATTATTTCATTTTATCTTTGCCATATTATTCTAAATTTCAAGTTTAAAGGGCTTTTGTTTTAGTTATACATTTTCTTAAATGTTTATACATATTTATGAAAGTTTCCACTATATTGTTATCCTTACTGAGTATCTGAGCTCACCCCTTTCAATGTTTTATTTTTCCTAGTATGTGAATAAGTAATTTAAAAATGACCTGCAGGGATAGTATGAGGGGATATGAAGACAAGATGTTGTAGTAGTTTTTTTTATGTTATGATGTAATGTATGACTTATGAATATATCTAGTGTTTCCAAGACTAATAAACTAATCGGTCTTTTGAGACTTGATCTTTTGTGATCATTCCAATGTTATGTAATAATGCACCGACTCTAGGTAACTAGGGTCAGGGCGTTACACACATGCATTATGATGTTAATATTTGATACGATTATGGTTCTATTGTGTTTAAAATCGATGATATGAGGGTATTCTATCTAATTCATCATATAGGAACTTGTTAGAAATCACATGCAATTCCATTTAGGATGAATTATCTATTTTCATGCTATTATGGTAGGTATTGTGATATAAATATCTATTTATGTGATATATTTTTTATATTAGATAGAGAAAGAGACACCATATTTCAGTTAATAAGAATTATGTTCCATTATGGACTAGAAAGTGACACACCTTTTGTTTCAATTGTTTAACTAAATGTGATGTAATATGGATTATATGGGCATCATATTTTGGTTCATGAGGTGTTATGGGCCCTCATGGATTGGAACATGGTTAACCATTAGTTAAACCATTTTAATGAATGATTGATGAATTTTAAATGAAAAATGAAATTGAATTAGAATGGAAACTTGAAACAATACATAGAGATTTTACATAGATCTGGATTTGGGGGGGGAAAGAGGTAGTGTTTCTAGTGGTGTTTATAACTGTTCCTTTTTTAGTCCTAGATTTAGGAGAGGGTTGTGTGATATGAACTTGTTTTAGGAGTCTTTTTTCATGTCTTGCACTTTTGAGCTGTGAACATTGATAATGATCGCAAACTGAGGTGTGTGATTGGCTTTAAAGATGCACAACTATCCCAGGTATGTCATTTGGGGACTATTTCTTTTGAGATGACCTGTTATCATTGTTTATGACCTTCATAAATAAAGAAACTTCTATACTATTTCATTTCTGATGAACCCAGGTTGTCTTAATGGGATTATCATAGGTTGGCTTATCTGTTAAAAGAAATTTTTATGATAAATTTTCTAATTATGATGGTATGATAATAAATGATGAATGTTTATAAGGAATTTTTTTATGACTTTCCTATTATTCAATAGAGTTTTAGTTAAATCAGGTACTAAATGATTGTGTTTAGAATTGGTTCTTGAGTTTTTGTTTGAATCTTTTAAATGATTAATGATTGAGTATGAATAAGTGTAATGACTTTAAAAATAGAACATGTAAGTGGTGTCCTTAGTTTAAATTTATTTTTGGGTTACCTTGTAATGGAAGCATGATTATTTTCTATAGGCCTTATCCTTATTATAAATGACTTAAATATTAGGATTTTGTGTCTGGGGACTTTTGTTTGGAATGACCTAGTGAGAGGGTCGACACTTGTGCTTTGTAAGGGGACATTCCATGGTAAGTATCACCCATAAATATTAAATGTCTTGCTAAATGTAGCTAGTTTTTTTATGTTTGGTGATGTTAGGGTTCCATTTTCCCCAGTATGAATCTTACCTTTTAAATGAAACCCTTGTTCAGATGGGTGTTCATGGTACCTTGACCTTTGTTACGGGCATGAGCATCAGATAAAGCCTGATTTCAATAGGTTAGACATTCTTATGGCATGGTAATCCATTTTGTCAGTCTTTTGACCCATTTATTCTTCCTCAGTAATGGGAAAATTGGTATATAATCTTCCAGTTTAAGGTTATATGGGGCAGTAATAATTTGGGTTAAATATTTTTTACGAACCACCTGATACTTGGATACATTGGTTGGATAGCCTATGGATTGTATTGAGGTGTTTTATTTCTTTCGTAACCTCATGTAATTACACGTTCATGTATACGGTGACCTTTGAGTTGTTAAATGATATAATGAACTAGTTGGGTTTAGTGAAATCATTTAGATTTATGTTGTTGAGTACTTTCTTGGGTCATCTTTCTAGTAGAGTGACTTTAGAATTAAATAATAAATTTTGTCCCAATGTATAGTATGACTTCTAAGAGAATCGGGGGTTTTGACATGTCATTTAGGTTGGTTTTGGTTTTCATTCCAAATGCATTGATGTTGTGAGTGTGACTCGGAGGAGTGACACACATGTGTCAATGTCGAATCTGATCTAGCGCACTGATGAGTGGTGAGTCTATCTCTTCTTTGAATGACTAGGATAGTCCTAAGGTGGGGTGTGTCACTTTGGTTCTTGTGTATGTGCACGTGCTTTCTTGGAAACATGACGTTTTTGTGTTTGGATGTGTATTCAACCTTTGAGAGACACCACTAGTCTTGGAGGTACTTCGGTGGTTTATCATGAGTGATCATGGGAGGCCTCAAGAGGTGAATTCTAGTGATCTATTTGTGTTGGTCTGTCTATAGGTGAAGCTGAGCTTCTTTCAAGTGAATTCAAGCAGTGGTGGTTTAACTAATCTTCTTGAAAAACCATGAAATTATCTTAGTGTATTCATCTTAAATAGATGAGAATGTCCCATATCTTGATGTTATTCTTAATATACAAAGAGTGTGTTGGTCTTACACCACACTAAAATTTATAAGATTTTGGGATTTTCGGGTGATCTCTATTAGAGTTTCACACTGGACGAATGTTTTTTATCGAGGCATGGATAGTTTATAGTGATACTGTGATTCATGAGTAGGGATGCCTTGGATGAAATCTTGGACACCAACCATTATTCTCTAACTTGACCACTAAAAGTATGCAACTCTGGTCCCATTCAATGATCTAATGTGGAAATCTTGGATTTTTACCAATATATAACTTGTAAATATGGAGTATGTACTACCTTGGTTTAGTTCCTCGGGCTCCATATTTTGAATCTGAGGTTATCCCATACTTGTTAATAGGCTTGGATGTGTTGTTTAGAAAGGGAGATGATTCCAAAGGGAAATTCTAGGTTACCCCCTTTTTCATGATGAGGCATGACAATTTTAAATGGCCATGTGATGGGATGACAAAGTAATTTCACTAGAAGTTGGGTATTGCATTTGGTGGGTGTGTTTGTGGTAAATGAAATATGCCTCAGAAGAGGGTGTTGTGTTTCAGTTGATAATACACCAACTTTATAAACTAAGTGTTTTAAGAATAGTTGACCAGTGTGGATCAACTTTTTATCCTCCTCTTTCGATGCTTAAAATCATAAGAAACCAGTTTAAACATGTCTCTAGGTTAAAGAGGGTGTGATAAAAAGGTTATAAGTGTCTTTCAAAAAAGCTTGCACGACCAGTTTCTGTTTGGTCAAATGAGATTTGACTGTTTCTTTAAAGTGAGGCCCTGATATTTCCTCAGATGTAGTCGAGATCACCCAGTTAAAGAAATCATGACAGGATCATCTATAGAATTCTTAGTGATGTGATTTGTAAGAAAATTATGATTTTGGAGGTATGGTGGATCAGAATTGGGCCTTTTTTGAAAAAAAAACAAGGTGGGGAGCACCATCGGCAAGATGTTTAAAGATACTAAAATTTTATTGTGCCCCTAGCTAAATGATTTTTCCAGTACTGGTGGCCAGGTATGGAAGTAATGTACCTAGTTTTTTTATGAGGTGTTCCACCTGTCAAAAAAAATTAGGCGGAACACCAACAACCAGCCATAAATTTACAACAGTTTCCTATTCTCGAGTTGAAATGGAATTAATTTGTGATGGTTTTAATGATGGTTTTACTGAGGTTGCCTCAAGGTAATGATTTTTTATGTTTTTTTGTTGACAGGATCATGAAGGTTTCTATTTTTCTACCGATTAAGGATACCTTCAGTATTTAGGGGCTTGGGAGGTTATATATCTATGAGATAGTACGACTTCATGGGGTCACGTATACATTCATTTCAGATAGGGATGAATGGTTTACATCATGAAACTATAAAGGGATATATAGTGTGTTGGGTACATAGGTGCTTCTGAGCATGGCATACCACCCATAGATAGATGGACTCTCATAGTGCACAATTCAGGTGCTTGAGGACATGTTGCAGGCATGTGTCCTAGATTTTGGGGGATCATGGGAGAGGCATATACCCCTGGTTTAATTTTCCTACAATAATATATTTTAGGATACTATTAATATGGTTCAATATGAGGCCTTGTATGGTAGGTCATGTCGATCACCCCTATGTTGGTTAGAGGTTAGAGAGAAAACTATACTCAAACCTCATCTTGTTTAGGATACCACATATCATGTTAAGTTGACTCGAAAGTGGATAGTTACTGCATAGTCTTGTCAGAAATCATATTCAGATCACCATAGATGACTAATAGAGTTTGAATTCAGGGATCATGTCTTCCTACATATTTTACCAAGGCTGAGACACATTAGGATCGGGATACAGGGTAAGATTTCATCACAGTATGTTGGGCCGTTCGAGATTCTGGAAATAGTCAGGATGGTAGCCTATCAGTTACATTTACCTCAAAAGTATTGGTCCATGTACAACATCTTCCATGTTTCTAATTTGTGAAATTACTATTCAAACACGTCTCACACCTTTCATCTCGAGTAGGATGAGTTATAGGAGGATGTGTCCTTTGAGGAGCATCCCATATGTATTGTGGAATGTAGCATAAAGGTTCTATGAGTCTAGTATATTCCTATAGTATGGGTGTTATGGAACTATGATCAAGTGTAGGATGAGACATGGGAGTGAGAGGCTGATTTATGATCTCATTGGATGGAGTTACTCTTAGATCATGCTTCACTACCCTTGGAAGGGAAATTCCTGGATGAATTTCTTTAATGGGAAGTTTGTAAGAACTCGGTTCATCTTTTAGGTAAAGATTCTTTTTTTCATCAATTATTATCTTAAATATCTAAAAATGACCTTTAATGAATTTCCTTTGAGGTAATGGAGATTTCATAGGTGTTGAGGGCTCATTTGAAGCTAAAAACCATCTTTTAGGAAAAAAAATAGCCTGGTGTAGGATTACTGAAATCTATGTGGGGAAGACCACATGGTTTGACCAAACCATGTGAGGATGGGAAGAGAGTAGTGGATGACCACAAATTTAGGCAAAACCATGTTGAATGGGCCACACAATCGTGCATCCAAGTTTATAATTTTAGAATGTTTTGATAGTGTGTAATTGCATAGTTTTCCACACAGTTTGTTAAATCATGTGATGTAATCAAGTGTGGTGCCCCTAACTTATAGATAAATGTGTGGTTTGGAACACAGTTTTCTAAACCATGTTCCAAAATCATGTGACCCAATTAATTTTGGGAAAATTTAATAATTTTAAATTAAAATAAAATCTTATTGATCCTAAAGTTGATTTTCTTCTCTCACACAACACCTTCAACATCTGAGAGCTTCCTTTGAATACTAAACCTATATTTGAGGTAACTCTCCCATATAAGCTTGTAATTGAAGTTCATTCATCTCATTGGATTCATAATGGTAAGACCTCGATTCTTTTTTAGTCGTTATCCATTCTTCTAAATATTGGTTGAGTTATTTATGTGAAAATTGTTTTCTTTATTAGTAGGTTCTCTGTCTGTTCTTCAAATTTCTCCCAAATGGAGTCGAATTAGGGGATGATACTGGATGAGTTATCCTTTACAGACCTAAGGTAGGTGGTATTTTTCCTTTTAGTTAAATTTGGGCTATTTATTTATTTCATTGTGCCACGCTCCCAATTTATGTGAGTCGCTTGAAATGAAATTAAATTACTAGAATTTCTAGGCTTGGTATATAAAATTAAAGAGGATTTTTTTTATGTTTTTTACAGGTTTAATACCTTGAATTTGAATCAACCCTTAGGTTTTTTGTATTAAATAGACCTTTTGATGGCCTTATCCTTGGACACCCTTAGGTGTTACATTTCCCCCCTTGTTATGGGATGTCACATGTGAGTTGATGTGTAATTCAATTGATGGATTAATTTATGAATTGAATTGTTAATTAAATGGTTTGAAGGTAAGGGATATATGAATTTACCCTTGGACCTTGTCATTCCATTTATTAAATGATCTCAAATTACCTCTAAAATATTTTTTCCATCTGAGTTATATAGATACCATGCTATGTAATAGTTTAATTAATCTTGAGAATATTGTTATACAAATTTTCCAATATGAGTTAAATGATATAAAATCCATGTATTAGTCTTGTATGCATGTGATGGTTGTTATATTCAAAATTACCATGTGAGTAATTTAAATTCCAAGACTTATATGGTTTTCTAAAGCATGAGTCACATTTTGAGGTGAGTTTGATATATGATGTTCTTGGTGTTGACCTTGAAATAGTAATTTAAATTGATTAAATGGTTTTGAAATTGATTAAATTGTTATAATCTTTGGGTGATATGTGGATTCACATTATAATTCCATGGATAGACTCAAGTTCCTTAAACCTTGCTTAATACATGGGTGATGCATGGATCTAAATGAAAGATTCCCTGGACAGACTCATTAAGTATTGACTTATAAGTCGAGTGGTACATGGATACAAATTAAAATACCATGTACGGTCTCAAAGTGAATTTGTCTATTTAAGACATGGGTGATACTCGGGATCCCTTATTGGACCGCTGAGAATGGACTTGATTGGTTGTGACATTATACCACACCAAGAGTAATACTGTGTTCTGAAGAGGTTCTCTAGGGATAGGCTTATAAGTTCTTGGTTGGTATTATACCTAGAGTGATACATAAATTTGAACTTAGGAACATCAAGGATGGACTCAAGTTTTAAATTGAATAAAGAATGAAATGAATTATGTTTTTTTTCAAGTCAACAAACAAGAAACGATTTGGTCTTGACTTATTCCTTTTAGATAGCCTTATTAGGCATCTGTTGTACTGTTGATTATACTAGGAATTTTATGCTGGAGCTGGATCTCGAGACATATAAATTCAATAATATTGAATTTTTAAATGAATTTAATTTAACGACACGGTCCTGACTATTAAATCATAGAATTACCATTTGAATGAAAGTGATTAAATGAAATGGTTAATAAATGAGAAACTAGCTATATAGGATGTTTAGTTTTGATTACTTCCATTGATTATTGTTATACTACCTGCACATTTGTTATATATATTCACTGACTGATTGTAACCAAACTGTGGGTGGTTTACTACTAGTATTATATCTCACACCCTATTTTTGGTCACCCTTTTGGACCCAAAAAGACTATATGATGTCAGTTGATGATAAGGGAAAGCACCCTAATACAAGTACTTCATTTTCTGCTTAGGATCAGGAGATAATGGGAGCAAGATGATACTTGCAATACTACTGGGATACTTTTAGCTTCCTTTTTAATTTTTATCAGTATTATACATCTACATTGTATTTCTATTTTGGCAATTTTGTAGAATCATATGACAAGAATCAACATTTTGAGTATGAAATGACTTCTGGTATTGTTTACTTATCATTATTCAACTTTTTTACTTCTATTTTATTGTTATACCTCTTCCGGTACTTGTATTTATTTGATATTATGATGTTTTACACACTAGTGATGAGGGAATAGTATCCTTACTAACACACCTAGGCCATCGCTGCTAGATAGCAGCCTCTAATGTTTGGGGAGATGTGCTTGAGGCTATGTGACCCAAAAATCTCGGGGCACTGTTGAGTGGAATTTGGTTATGGGACATTAAAAAAATATAAAGTGTGAATTTTGGCTACAAAAGGTTTCTTTTTTTGGTCATATAATATCAATAGAGTTTATTTTAGTAGATCCATCTAAGAAGGATCCTATTGAAAGTTGTCCTAGAATAACCATGGTGACAGAGATACATAGTTAGCTTGGTTTAGCTAGATATTGTCAAAGGTTTTTTGGATAATTTCTCAAAATTATCCAATCCTTTGACCAAGTAAAATTTTAAAGGTGACACGTTTCTCTTAATATATGAATGTGAAAAAAAATTAGGGAACTAAAGAGAAGGTTAGTCATTACACATTTACATACATTACCCTGTAGTGGATAAGGGTGTGTAATATATAGTGATGCAAACAAGAAGGGGTTGGGATGTGTTCTTATGAAAAATAACATGGCTAAAGCCTATTCCTCAGAATAATTTAAGATTCATGATTGAAATTACCCAACTCGTGATTTCAAGTTAATTGCGGTAATTTTTTCATTAAAAATATAGAGGAATTATATTTATGGAGAAGATTTTGATATAAATATACTGATAATAAAACACTAAAATATATATTCACATAGAAGTATTTGAACATGATCCAGAGAAGATTATTAGATCTAATAAAGTATTATGATTTCCCAATACATTACCACCCTGGGAAAGAGAACAAGGTGGATGATGCTTTGAGTCAAAAGGATCATTCTAGATTATCCATGATGAGGATCACAAAAGATACAATAGTTCTATAGTTGTAAAGGATGGATCTAAAAATCATGAAGGAAGTGGGAAAATATTATCTTGCTCAATTGAATGTTCAAACCTATATCCAAGGGAAGATTGAAGAATCACAGAAAGAACATGTAGAGTTGTAAAAGAAAGCTATAAATGTTCCTGATTTTAACCTTGATTGGTATGGAGTTATAAGGTTCAATAACTCTGTATATTTTCCTTACATACCATATTTGAAGAAGTAGTTATTTTAGGAAACTCAAAGTTAATCATTCTCTATTCATACTAGAAGTATAAAGATATATAGAGACATGAAAGAATACTTCTAGTGGTATGGAATAGAGAAAAATATCGCAGAGTTTGTATCTCGGTTCTTGGTATTTCATCAAGTTAAGGCTGAAAGAAAAAAATTCTAATGGGATGTTGCATCCATTATACATAACATAATGGAAATGGGAGAACATCATTATGGATTTTGTCATTGGACTCCCAAAAACCTCTGAACAGTTTAATGTTATAGGGGTGGTAGTTGATCACCTAAATATGTCAGCACACTTCATTGCTATTAGATAATAATTATCTTTGGATCGGCTTGCAAAGATATAAATTAAAGAAGTGGTAAGGTTTCATGGAATACCAAATTATATTGTATCTGATCGGGATCTAAGGTTTACCTCAATGTTCTGGAAAATTATTCAGAAAGAACATGATATAGAATTGAGTTTCATCACTACTAATCATCCTCAGACATATGGTTAGTCTAAAATAACAATTCATACCCTAGAGGATATGTTGTGATCTTCTTCTCTATATTTCAATGGTGGTTGGGATCAACACCTTCCTCTAGTTGAGTTTTCTTATAAAAATAAATTTCACTCAAGAATTCATATGAAACCTTATGAATCCCTCTACGATAATACATGTAGATATCCAACATGCTGGGATGATGTTGGAGAAAGAAAGATATCAAGACTTGAGATCTATAAATAAATGGAAGAGAAAGTTTGAACCATTCAATAGTATATCAAGGAATCTCAAAGTTGGAAGAAAAGAAATGTCGATAACCATTGGTGAGATCTATAATTTGAATTTTTTTAGAATTTGTTTCTATGAATCTCTCCCTGGAATATTATTATGATATTCATAATGAAAGGGAAACAAATCCCTAGGTATATCGATCCTTTTGAGATTATTTATCGTATCGGAATAGTATATTATCACTAAAAACTTAAACAAATCTCTCTCAAATCAATGATGTGTTTCATATATCTCTCTGGATGAAGTATATACCTAACCCTTCATATGTACTAAACTCATAGTTCATACTGATGGAGAAGGATCTTTCTTATGAGAATCAACAAGTTGAAATTATGGATCATACAGAGAAAGGTCTACGAAACAAGGCCACTCACCTGGTCACGGTTTTATAGAGAAATGACCAGTTATAGGAAGATACATTATAACATTAGGATATGATGAGGTAGGAGTATCCTCATTTTTTTGTATCAGAGTGATGAATTTTTAGGTTGAAATTCATTTTAAGGGGGGTAGAATGTAACACCTTGAGTTTTTATGAACATTTTTTTCAAATAAATTAATTTTTTTATGTATTTTGTTGCACACTACACCAATTTAATCTTTATTAATACTCTACACTAAGATAATAATATGAAACATCCAACACCAACTTGGATTTTGTTACACATAACACTGAGTTTCTATGAAACAAAATTTTATTATTATAATTATTTAAATGATGTAGTTTTAACATGTAAGTTAAACTTAGTCATATGAATAGTAATAACTAATTTTTACCTAATATTTATAATTTTTTTATATAAATAAAACATATTTAAAATTAAATATATAATTTTTGGTAAATTCTATATGTTTTAAATAATACTATTATCTTAAAAGAATTAATTTGTATATCCTTCTATGAATAATAATAATATTAATTTTAGAAAAATTTTAAAATTTTATTTAATAAAATCATGTTAGGTCCACAAGGATGAATACCCTGAGAGGGGGGGTGAATCAGGGTATGACTAATTTAAACTTAAGCCTGTTTTGATCTTGTTTCACTGTTAAGAAAAACACTCTTCTCTCTATTTCCTGTTTCACAATATAAATAGAATATAAAGCATACACAGGACACAATGATTTTTACTTGGTTCACCCTCACTGGGCTATGTCCAGGGAGCATACGCCGACAAGTTAATGGTTGTACCAAATTAAACTAAACTTCACTAGCTGTGGAATACAAGGTTTGGGCACAGTCACTTTGTCCCAGGCTTACTGCCTTTACAAGGTTTATGGTCAGCTCACAACTTTACCAAGGTTCACTCCCTGTTTCTCTCTCTCTAGCTCACTGCCGGTGGAGAAGATCACTTTCTTCCTCTTCCTTTGCTCACTGCGTCGGAAATGATCCACTCACAGTTTATAGACCTATAGATCTCTTCATTTTCATGAAGGAATTCATCTTCTCTTGTATGTAGATGCTCTATTGAAGTTCAACCTTCACCCGTAGATGAGTTTCTCTTTGCACTGAAGGTATTAGGCAATCTTCTAGCTTCCACGCTGCCCTGAATCACTGCCGGAAATCAACCCTACTTGGAACCCTTCTCTAAGGTGGCGCGCAAGTCTTGACATGCAAGTCAACACGGTCAGGCAAGTATTTCTTAACACTTGTGTGACTCAAGCTTAAGCTTCTTCAAACTTGCACGACACACTTCCTTTGCTGCCCAAACCACCTTAGGCGCGCAACTAACCGACGGCACACAACTTCAACACTGGCGTGCAAGTCCCTACTTGCGTGACCACACACCACTTGCGTTACATCCACAGCTATACGATGGGGGCTCTGATGTTTTTAAGTGTTGAACTCCTCGAGAAATGAGGAGGGGTGGTCCAGTATTTATAGGCATTTGAACTACCTACGCGACGGTGCACAAGTCCCCCTCTGGCGCGCTAGTCTCAGCGAGCAGCTCAACCGCCCTGGCCTCTATCGCGCTACTTACTTGTGCGACCAAACCAATACTTGCGCGACCCACATTCCTTTGTCATATTTTGAAGTTCTGATCCTGAAAAAACAACAGGTGCGCAAGTTCCCAAGCCTCCTAAGCACTACCACGCAAGTCTCTTCACGGCGCGCAAGTCACTTGCGCCACCAACTCAATACTTGCGTGACCTTTTTCCCTTTGCCATATTTTGATGATCTAATCTTGAAAAACATATGGCGTGAAAGTTTCCAAGTCTTAAAGTACACAACGCAAAATTCCCTTTTTCAAAAGCACTTTTCTTCATTTGACAATTTCCAGGCCCAAAAATTTGGCAAACACTGGAAAACGGTGCCACCTTGAATCTGTTCTCTTTGTACTGCCTCCAGATCATCCATTCCTTTGTTGAAGTTCTTGAATCAAACATTTATCGTTAACCATAGCTCTTGAACTCGACATTCCACCATGAAATTTCCTTTGTCAACAAATTTGTATGTCATTGTTTTGCTTTGTGGACAATCACCACTCAGATGTCCACTTTGTCAACAAACACAATCACCTAAAAAATGCTTCAATGATACCTTGAGGGATTTTTTCCCAAAAAATAACCAATTTTTTTAATTCTTAATATCAAAATTATCTTATAATGGATTATTTTTTTTTGAAAAACTTTATTTTTAGATTAATAGTGAAAAATATGAAATTTTAATTCAAAACTTTTTTTCATCTAATTTATTTATACTATTAAATAAAATATTAATTTCATTTTAATGATTAATTATATCAATTTTACATAAATTAATACAATTTAGTTCATTATAACAAATTTCACATTGAAATTTGATATAAAAACATTTCAAACTTTTAGACTTTTTCACTTTAAAAACCCGCTTTCATGACACGTATATGGGATTAATTTTGAAATAATTTTTATGCCTTGTGTGATTATAATTGGAAAATATGGATTAAATATTTGGAATAATCCTAATTTATACTATCTAATAAGGTTAAATTAGTTTTCTATAAAAAAATATTAGAGAAATTAATTAAAATTAATTACAATGTTTAAGGTAAAAACAAGATTACTTAGTAGTTAAATTGTAATTTAAGGGGCCGAATAACCTAGACACATGTACAAAATCTATTTTATAGAATTTGTATATAAATACCCCTATTTTATTAATAATGGAAAATTATTTTAGGAGCATGATGTAATTTAGACCTCTCAATAGTGTTTACTGTTTTATATTTACAAGAATGCCACTCCTCCTCCACTATAAAAGGGCACCCACCCCCCCCCCAACCCCCTCACTTATCCACACCGATAAATCCATTTGGTTTAGAAAAACCCTACCCAAATATCCTCCCAAATTTCATCCCATAATCCTAGAAGCTTCCCTTTGGGAAGAAATCTATCCAAGTAATCCCTTCAGTGCAAACCAATAAGAGTTGCCCAAAGAAGACGTAACATCCTTCCACAAGTTCTTCTGTGTTATTTTCATTATCCACCCCCTAAAATATTATTATTCCACTCTTATATAATAACATAAGTATACTGAATATAATTATAAATTTTTATATTAATTTTTATACCTATAATCACACACACTTCCATCAAATGGGATACGCAATCATTGTTTGGGTGTGCGACGGACTGTCGACTCATAAACTGATGTTGTTCATTCTTCCATTTCCACTTTTCAAGGTTAGAAATAATGATATAATTTATATTATGATATGATATTTATGATATTTATTAATAATTTATTATTATTTAATTATTATATAACACATACTTTCATGCTTTCCATTTTGTGGAAATATGATAACTTTATTTGTAGACGTGTGGACTACTGCCACCTCAATACGATGTGATTAGTTCACACTTTAAATGGTATGTATTATGTGTGGTTTTAGTAAAATTATATTACATATATAAAATACTAATTCTAATTAAATTATAGTTTATTTATTTATGTCATTTTCATCTCTTTTTTCTTTTAATACGCCAATAAAATGGAAACAACATTCATTGTACATATGGCCTACCGTCTCCATGAACGGTGTATTTCATTTTCAATTTATATATTGTATAAACTATTATAAATACATATATAATGAATATATATTATATTTATATTATGTTATAAATTTTGGATATCATGATATAAGTATGAGTAACAAAATATAACAAATCAAAACACATGCGAAAAACAAAGCGATTATTACCCAAAATGTAACTTTAACATGGAAATTGTTAATTAACAGGTAATAAAAGGTCATAAGTAAATCATATATGGTATAATATCATTTCATATGGTTCATTAATATATTTATAATGAACTTATATTTATTATAAATGAGGTTTTAATGATAATGACCTGAGTCAAGACATAATGTAAGATAATTTCATATCACTTTTTAAATCTGTGATACACATGCCATATTCACAAATAATTTATTTTGTGTGGTGTATATACTTCCATATGAAATTATATATCATGAATTTCATTTATTTAATGTTATAAAAAGATTAAATTGTTTCTATTATTTCATAGATTTCATGATTCATATGTTACTCAAGTAGTAATGGGATTTCTAGTCTCAGTTTTATTTCTTGGAGACTTATCCCTTATTCACAAATTTTTTACTTTTGTGTGGTGTAGTATGAATTTACTATATGATAATTATATTTATATTTACTTTTATAAACATAAACATTTTATGATCTCTATTTCATGGAATTTTATGGTTCAAAAGTTACCAAATCGGTAAGTTAGTTTTGTCTCAAATTGCCTTCTTTGAGATACATGTTTTGTTAAGAACCTATATTCATTTATGAGGTGTATATACTTCCATTTGAAATTTTATATCATTAAACACATTGTTTTAATGATATTTTAAGCTTAATTTTATGTTATTTTCTTACATGTATAGTTTTATTCAATGTTACCAAAGTGATAAGAGTTTATTGCTATAATCTCATCTTTTATCATGATCTTTTATTATTATGCTTCCATTGATGAAATATTATGATCAATATCTCAATAATTCTAATGATTTTTATTCTACTATAGTTATTAATGATATATTCATGAATTGGTACCATTTTACCACTCTTTGGTACCTATTATAATTAATAAAGTGTTTTTAATAAAATATGATATCTTCATTTTTTACTTATGTACCAGTGTTTATGTTTCCATGTTTTCAAAGGCACTAAACTAATTCGGTATTTGGGAATTTTTTTAATGTATTAAGTATTCAGAAAAAATGATGTAATTTATATTCATGTTAAGTGAGGTTATCAATAATTAATAAAGTTTTCATGTTTATTATTCCTTTTATTTTATTTATTACTAAGTTAAATTTTTTTACTTAATTAATTTAGTTTTTGTCGGACATTTTGATGATATTTGATACATATGTCCAAAATGAATTTTGTGGGTTGACTATGGTAAAATAGGATATTTTTAGAACATATATATTATAGTAATAATTGAATAATTATAATTTTAAAAAATCAGTTATACTATTAAAACCATCCAGGAAATATGGTTATGAAAAATGAACTATGTTACAGTCATGAAGATGGTAAGTTGTATGTACACATGACTAACATTTCTATTTTTCAACTATCATGATGGAAATAAGGTATGTATTATTTTATCTTTCCATAATGATAATTATATCATAAAAAACATTTTTATTATTCAAATAAACTTATATATATCATCCATGTGATGTTGGGATGGATAATGAATCGCATCGCTTCATGGAGGTGGTAGTCCACACGTATGCACAAACGAAATTATCATTTTTAAATGGATGTAATGGTAAAAATTATATTATATGTTAACTTTTAATAATTATATATATATCATAAATATCATATATAAACATTAAATCCATAATTATGACCATTCATGAGAGGTTTTAATGGAAAATGATTTACATCAGTTTGCGAGGCGGTAGTCTGCCATACACATGAATAGCGGATTCATTTCCCATTTAAAGTAAAATTAGATGGATATTTGTTATTAAATTAACATAAAAACATTAAATTATGTGAAATATACTAGTTTTATTATTTATTCATGCTTTAAGAATATTTGGAGGAGGTAAAAGAGGAAATAAAACTAAAACATTCAATTATAATCTATAACTCTTGTTCAGACAACCTCCTTTTATTTACACCTTAATACCTATATGGTGTATATTTCACCCATATTAAGTTATATATAATGTGTTAAGTGATTTTATAAATGGATTTTTGAATTTCTTGGCTGAACCAAATGGTTCTTGAAGTGTTAAGAAAAGAGGACAGGGGTGTCCTTTTAAAATGAGAGGTGGTGCATTCTGGAAATTTTTAAAGTATTAAATAAATATGAATTAATTTTTTGGTTCAAATGAATCAATAATTGTATAATTATAAACTAATATGAAAATGGTTTGAAATATTATCATATAATAAAAAATGGACAATATTGGGTGATTTTTTCACCCTTATCTTTTTATTTAAACTCTCTCTTAACCCTTTTGATGATTACCATGATAACAAAGTTTTTCACTCATGACTGGTCAATATAGTTTATATAAAAGGAAAATTAGGATATAAATAGACCATACATGATATTTTTTACCATATCTCAATCAGTTTACTGAATATAATATTTTTATAAATTTTAAATAATTTTATAAAATATAATTTTCTATAAAATATAATTAAAATAATTTTTGAAACTATTATAAAAATTGGACATTAAAAATAACATGAAATCAAAGGATTTTTAAGGATAATTACCATATAATATTATATAATGGTATATACCTAGAAATTTTTTAATGTGGTTTTCATTCTCATAGGGTATCCCCTAGCTTGTTTCTATATTCTTTTATATTGGTATGGATTATTATTACTAGTTATTTATCTCACTATTGGATGCCTCATACTACCCATTTGTTTGTAGGTGGTATGAAGTAAGTGTTTTATATTGTAAAAAAATACATCTTCATGGTAGATTTATTACTCTAGTTTCATAAATGTAATCCCTAATCACTAATTATTACTCAAGGTATCCCAAAACCTTTAAAAATATATGACTTTAGAAACTCAATAAACACTTTTTAATCATCGGTTCTAGTTGATTGTGATTCAATACACTTATAAACATAACCTATTTTTAACACAATATGAATAAATAAAAAATAAATAGGAAATTCACCCATGAAATCTATCCCCTATACATAAAATATTTTATAATAAATATGGGGTTATTGTGGGATTTCTTATTGTTTAGAAATTTCTCCAGTGATTTGGCATTTTTTACATGCTTTAAAAAAAATATTAGTTTTAAAAAATGTTATCCAAGATGAACTAAATTCTAACACATTTATTGTTATTTTATGAGGTCTAAAATTTCATTTATAAGAAATTGTATAAAAAATTTAGGCACATAATTTATCTCTTTCTCCGTTATACTTATTCTAATTACATGATCTCTATAAATTTTCCATAAATAAAGATACTACCAAATATAGTATTTTGATTCAAATTTCATCTTAAGAATTTTATTCTTGGAAAATAATGTGGGTATATTTTATGTGTCCAAATATTTCACCATTCTAGTATACCAGGGTTTGTTATTTTGTTTATATACTATCTCAATAGGGATAGAATCATTAAGGGTTGTTTTATGGGTGTTTCCACCTCAGTAGCATGGGTAAATATTTCCATGTGGTCTAAAAATATATTTTCATAGAACTTTTTATCATTAATCACAAATTTAAATTTAGTTTACAATAGAATAAATATTATTAATATTTTATTTTCATTTTATTTCCTGATTAAATTTCTTAGGGATGCATGTTCAAAGTAAACAGTTCCTTTTCTTCCTAAAAAATATAAAATAAATTTTAAAAAAAATAGCCAAAATTTCTTATTCTATTATTTTATAGGTTATTTAATGTATGTGAAAATAATTTTATGAATAATCTATCACATGGGATTTTAAATTTATTATTTTTTATAGAACTTTTCACATTTCTTGGGTAGAAACATCACAAAAAACTTCAAAAGAAATATCCCAAACTGATGTTATAATGACAAGATTTGTGGTCAAGATTTATTTGATTCTATCAAAGGTTTTCTAATATGTTTAGTTAAAAATAAAATAAATATTCTTATTTATTAGTTTAGTTAAAGTAGAAGAAATTTTTTAATGTTTTTAATTAATCTTTTACAAAATATAGCATGTTTTAAAAATGGTCTAATATATTTCATAGTGGTGGGGAAAAGCAGTGTGGAAATGATGTCAACATTGGACTTTTACACTTAAATTACACCCTTAGAGATAATTTATCCAAGAACATTACCTTTATTCACCATAAAATAACAGTTTTTAAAGATCAAAATAAATTTATATTTTTATGAATTTATTTAAATATTTTTTCCAAATATTCAGTGTAGTTTCAAATTAAGTCTTATACATAGTAAAATAATAATTAAGTACCTCTAGGAATATTTTAATCATATTTGAAAATATTATTGGCATGAATCATTAAAAATTACCTAGGTAATTTAATATCAAAAAAGACAATCTTTGTTATTAAAATATACTAAAGGGATTAGTGAATGTGGTTTTATCTTAGTTTTTCAGTATTATAGGGGATAGAAAATAACTTGAAAATCCATCAAGGAAAAAATAGTGTCCCTTATTGGATAGTCCTCTAACATTTGATCTAAATAATGGATGGGGAAGTGGTTTTTTAAGGTTACATGGTTTAATTTTCTATATTCAATGTATACCCTGCAACTATTCAACACCCTAGAGGGAACTAGCTCATTATTATCATTTTGTACAATAGTGATTTTTTTATTTTGGGTAATGATTTGAATAGGACTCACTCACTGGGAGTTCAAAATGGAGTATAGGATTCTAACTCCAAACTATCTTCCAATTTCTTTTTTAAGAAATCCATGAGGGTGGTTTTGATTTTTATTTGGGGATATCGTAAAGTATTGAATAATTTTTTAAAATAATCTAGTGTAAAAACCATGGGACTAATCCCAATGATATCTCTTAATGACCAGCATTTGACCCTAGTGTTTTATTTCATAATGTTTAGTAATTGGTTTTATTTATTGGGTGAAGTTTTTTTATATTATCATAAGAATAATTTCATTTTCTTTATGAAATTTATATTTAAGATTATATGGATAAAAAATAAGTTCCAATTTAGTAGGGTGACCTAGGGATGGTTTCAGTTTAATTATTTTCATGCTTGTAACATGAATATTCAAATAAGAAGTGTTTGTAAAATATTTAATTAAATCATCAAAATATTATTACACTCCCTCCTCAAACTAGTCACTACATTGATCTGATTCCAAATTTAATTCATCTTAAAAAAGAGAATTATCACAATGGTTAGGTTATTAAAAGACTTATCTTAATTTTATTATTTATTCTAATAGTTTAATTTATTCCTCAGAACAACTATAAATTTTAGAATAAGGAGATAAAAAAGATATATTGTTCTTTTTTAGGGTTTTTTATTGAATCTATAACAATAAAATTTTATGTTTATTCTCTAAAATACATTTAATGTGTTCCCTATTTAAAATATTTTAAGGTTTTATAATTATATAGAAATAGAAAACCTGAGATTATGGGAGAATGATTTAAACATATTTCTTCCTCAATATTCAGGACATAAAATCAGTATAAAATAATAATCATTTTACTCTTAACAATATTTATTATAAAAATCCTATCAAGTGTGTCTTGTTTCAGTTATCTAGTTATACAAAAAAATCAAGTTAGCTTGAGTTATTGTACCTATAGGTATGACTATACTAACAAGTTAATAAAATTAATTTATAATACGAGATCACATAGTATAATATAAAAAGTGATCTATCTTATGGTTCAAGGTATAGTAAAATTATAGGGGTTGTCACATTTCTTATGTAGTTGTGCATTATTTTTATCCAAAACATTTCTTTCTAAGTTAACCTTTTTATATCCTTGCAATTTTCTTTTCTTGCTGCTGATTTCCTTGAAAAATATTGAATACCTTGGGATTTTTTTGCTGGCATCAATCAATGAGATGTTTAATTCCACTTTCTTAAATTTTTCCATAATTTATTATTATAATTATTCTTAATGGTATTTGTGGGTGGGTTCATTATTTAATAAAATAGTGGTTAGGGTTAAGGTACATTTTCTATATCATCTTTTTGCATTACTTTTTTCACTAATTATTTTTCCACAAGAATTATGAAATCTTGATCCTTCATAATTTCTTCCTACTTGGGGTTTCTACTTTCATATATAGATTCTATTTATGGTTCTTAACTACTTTTAACCTCTATAAAAATTATTAAATATATATAATCTATATTTACCTATTATTAGTAATTGATTAGGAAGATAACATACACCTTCCTTGATTTACCACATTATTCAAAGTAGATATAATCTATCCAAAATGAAATTTTATCTCCATAATATCTTATACATGTGTCATGAGTGTAGATTTTTTATTACTTTGATACCCCACTAGTTATCTCAACATTCCCTTTATATAAGGTTCTTGGTTATTTCCTTATTGATTTCTTGTAGAAGGTTTTTGTTCCCCTAGAATTTCAGTGGCTAGAAACAGTGTGGAAAATCTTTATTGGAAAGGCGTATTTTGAGACCACTAGTCTCTATATCCATAATATATTATTGATAACCCCTTAAATACTTTATTTTTGTTTGTTTTATATAAATTTATTTGGTACATGGAATTATATCTCTCGGTCTCTTACACTTGATGAAAACCATCAGTGAATTTCTCTAAAGAATAAAAAAGTTGACCAAATCAAGGGGGTGTGGTTGGTGATTCTTATTGAACATTGTTAAGTGAAAAATATATTAAAAGAGAATTTAGTTATATCATTTTATATTTAAGTAAATGAGTTTTGAAAATCTTAAACTAATATACTTCTCTAGAATATGACATTGTATTAACTTGTTAATATTTTTGTGAGATACTTTCTTTCAAATATAGGGCATCATCTGATGGTTTTCTTAATTGTGCTCTACTAGAAGAAGTATCAAGTAGTTTTATATCATTCTTTAGTATCCCTTGTAAAAGAACAATAATAAGTAGTGGTATTCAAATGTTTAGTGGGGGAATGATGTAAATAGTAACTTGAATATCTCCTAATACTTATATAGAGTTTCTCTAACATCTTTCTTAATATCATAGACATCCTACCTAGGTTGATTGGTTATATTAGTAAGAAATAATTTTTTAAGGAAGGTCATTTAGAGTTCATCATAGGTGGTAAATTATCCAAAGTATAGATTGTACTTCCACTTCTTAGAAGACTCTTTAAGGTATAAGGTAAAAACATTCTATCTAATATGAGCTTCTAAGACTCCTCTAGGTTTGAGGTTACCACATAAATTCCCAAATTCATTCAATTATCAGTTGTGGTCCTATTTAATCAATCCATGAAACTTAGAAAGCAATTGTATCATTCCATTTTTTAACTCACGATCATATTGGTTATTTTGTTTTTAAAGGTGATTATTATTATTGAAGTTATTTATATAAAACTCTCTCTTCCATGTTTTGACTTCCTAGGGTGGATCTAGTAGAAGTAGAGGTGGGATATAAAGAAGAAGGGTTTGGAGATTCACTCAAAAAGTATTATAAAAAACTCTTAATTCACTTGTGAGGTGATTATTAATTTTCTAACTCTATCCATTAAAGTATTTTCAACCTATTGATCAAAACCAAATAGGTGATAAAATTTATATCTAGTCATCTATCAAAAAAATATCAAAAAACAAAACAAAACATTGGATTGTCTCCCCAGTAATGGAACTAGGTTGATGAGGTGGCTATTGTGGGATTCTCAGGAAATAAATTCTAAATCCAAGTAAATGTATTAATTATTGGGACTTGTGTTCTCTCTAGAGAGTAGGGTGTTCATTGGTGTGATTTTATTATTGTTTGGATGGGTTCTTTGTGTGTTGGAGAATAAAAATAAATGGGTGATTTAATTAAGTTTAAAAACTATGGTCTAATCTTGAAAAATCCCCTCACTTTCCTATTAAATTTTAGTTAAATTTAACTATCTATTTATCTTTATCTAATCAGATGAAAACTTAATTGACCACCCTCACTTGGTAAATTTAGCTTGAATATAGAAGTGAAATAATCACTACATTACATGTACTTTCCTATAAAAATGATTAAATATCTCTAATCAGTATTGAATCAACCCACTACACTCTATTGTATAGGTGTTAGAGAACATCCAGGTTTCTTATGTGTGTAAACCATTGATTAAAGAAAGAATAATTTAATTATGAAGAATAAAGGAAACCTCATACTTTCTAATAAATCAAACACTTTTTAAAAAATAAAATATGAGATAATAAACAATGAATATAACAATTAATTAATAGGTGTGGGGGATATTCTCTTTATCTAGGACACTAAGGGTTTAGTGTGACATCATTAAATTATATTAAAGTAAAAAAGTGAAAATAAAATCAAAATTAAATAGTAATATTCTTTAACTGAATTGATTGATCCTTCCCATATATAGTGAATCACAACCAAATTTATATAAGAATCATAAATAATGGGTCCCTAAATAATAAGGATGGTTAGACTTACTAGAATTTATGGAATGCGATTCCACTTTATCAATTTATGTTAAAAATCCCTTAGTGTGATCGAGATCTTCAAAAGAATTAGTGAACATCATTGTAATGACCCAAGCCTTTATAAATAAAATTCCCTTTAGTATTTAAATTAAATTTATTATTATGTATTATGGTTATAGAAAACACATGCACTTATTTGATTTTAATATATCTTATAGGATTTAAAGTTACATTAAGAATCATTACCATTAATAATATAGACATTGAACAGAGATCACATGATTAGTATAATTATAGGGTTTTAACAAATCTTATTGACATAGATAAAGGAAGTGATGACCTAAACCTATAGGATTGTACCACATGAATCCCATTTATTAGAGTTTACGAGGGAGATAGTATCAATTTTACTTTCCATTGACCAATCCCACACTGAGATCTAAAAACATAAGCCTGAGAGAAATTTTTTAGGGGATAATTTCAATCTCATCGAGATCACGACCCAAACCATGTACATCGAACCACCCCATGAATGTCTCATCATCGCTAACCTTACCCTTAGTATTTTTTCTAGTTAATTAAAGGTATATATATAAATACCTTATAAATATAAGTATTTGAATTATTTTCAATTGAATAATGGTTACATTTACTTCTTATTATTGTTAGTTTATAAATGTTTTTTATTTTGATTCAACAAAACATAAAGTGTATTTTTGGGAAATATTCAAATTCAATAAAGGAATTTATATTAATGAATTAATGGATTTTTTAAATAAATAATATTTTAATAAAATAGTTTTATTAAATAATTTTCATTAAATATAAATTAACATATAATTTTTATGAAGTCAAATGTAATTTTTATAAGGATTCAAAAACTGTTATTATCAAAAGACCAAGCATTTCTCAATAAATGTCGATTTTATTTTAAAAATGAAAATTCACATATTTATAAAATTAATTGTTAAAAATAAATATTATTTTTAGAATTATAAATTAAAAATTATCTAATGGTTAATTTTTCATAATCTTCTGAGATAGTCAGATTTTTAGGTAAAAATAAAAATTAATTGCCATAAAAATATATGGTGTGTATTATGATTTCATAATGACCCAAAAGTGATGTAATAAATACTATAAAGGGTTTAAATGAAAAATATATGATTTAAATTTAAAATTATTTGATTTTATTTTTATTTTATTGATTTTATTAATCCATTATGAATCTTCCAAAACTTATAACAAATTTAAAGGTTCTAAAATCATTTCTTTAAGAGTATAACTCACTTCTACATATTCAAGGGTATTAATTTATTAAGTTAAACCCTTGGCATTATAAAATAATTAAAACCACTCCTATTTTATAGAAACCATGGGCAAAAAACATGGTAAGATTTGTGGTTTTTTATTTTATTATATGGATTCCAAAACCTATGTTTTAAAATAATAAAGAATTCTTGAGTCATTTACTATATAAACCAACCAATACTACAATTTAAATTCACTAAAAATCTGTGGACCTCATCATTATTATTCTCTTAAATCTCTATATTTATCCCAAGGTTCCCCCAAGATCTTAATAATCTCTTTCCAAGCATTTGGAGTCAATGACTCATGTTTGGGTTCTTTTCCTTTTCAAATTTTTTCATGTTTCTTTATTATCTTATGCCTTATATTTTCAAATCCTATTCTTGGGGAAATTTTTTTCTTGCACCTATTACTATCCATTTTAATTAAAAATTATAAGATACCTATTTCTCTCTCATAGACCCAATTTTTATGAATCTCTAAGTGGCATTTTTATGCAGCTAAAATTTCACCGCGATTTTCCATACCAAAACAATTGTGTAGTGAATACCTTACCCATTTACTATCAATGGTGATAGAATTTATGAACTTATGCTTATTTATTAGAGAATTACATGTATTTATTCCATACTCCTTGATCTTATAATAAAATATTATTATAAATGAATCCATGTTGTATGATCTATGTGGAACACTTAAGCATGAAAATGAAATGAAATTTACAGGAGCGCTCAGAATTATAAAGCACTCCAATGCATTGGGTAATGTTTAATCTCATGAGACGTCATGTCGGGATAGAGATTATTCATGATTCATTTATATGAATTTTTCCATTATTATATCTTTGAATTTATCCTTGACCTATGTTTATGATGTAGTGTTTTAATTTATTTCCATATTTCCCAAGTTACATTTATGTTATCATGCTATATCGTGTATTACTATTAAAGTTTATGATTATCTCTCCTTTTATGAACCATTGATATGAATATTTGTTTAACATGTATTAATTTCTTCATGTCATTATATATTTATTCCCTTAATGGGATTTATAGAACACCCCTTTCTTGTGTTTGTCCTCAGGTTATCCTATTCAGTCTTAAGTGCGAGAATGTTAAGGAAGTTTTCAATAAACCTATTTGAAATTGTTATGTAATGTACCTAATTCAAAAATAAATTAAAATCATTGATCTTAAAGGTTTTATTAAGTGTAATATTATGTAAAAAATCATGTAGTAATGTGTAATAAAGATAAGAGTTGTCATATTTGTATCAAAGAAAAATTTTAGTTATTTTTGGGATTAGGATTAGAAAACTCTAGAAAAATACTCAGTGATGATACTAAGTATAAAAAATCATATGTAATTTTTTATGGATATATAGTAAGTGTTTTATCAATAAAATACATCCCTTTCGGGATAATACAAGTGTATTTTCCTCTAGCATAAATGTACATAGGGGTAAAACCCAAAAACACTGTGTTTAGCTAGACTTTACTAAGAATTGGTGAATGTAAATGGGACTTGATGCACATTTAGATTGACACACCCAAGTGATATGCATTGGTAAATTCATAATCTAATTATGAACCAATATTAAGTGAATAAAAACAAATTCCCATTATAATATATTCTAGGAAATATATCATGGATAACATAGATTTAATCCTATAAATTCATAAGTTAAGGAAAAAAATGTGATTTATAAATTAAATATTTAATGTCATTGGATTCATGTTTATGTTTTTAATAGTTTAAAATAATCTTCTCTAATTCTCCATTTAACTTATCCAATTATCATAAATATGAGGAATTAGGTAAACAATCAATGTGACCGACAATGTGATGACTACCCCCAATGAGATGCTTAACCCAATGAGAAAGGGAATAACAAAATTTATGATGATACTATCTAATCTAAATCTGGTTATTGATTGAAACCTAAATCAAGATGACTTCCCAAACCCCCCCCCCCAAGATAGAACAAGATACAATTGAGGGATTTATACAAAAAAATTCCTCCAACGTTCAATGGGTCTTCTGATACCTTAATCATGGAACAATGGGTCGAATCTATTTGTAATATCTTATTTATCCTTTAATGTTACAAACAAGATATGGTTATAATGGTTGTTTATTATATAGAGGGATAATTTGATCAGTGGTTTACATTGATCAAGAATATGAATCCTAAAAAAGATATTGAAGTGATGGTGTGGAAGGAATTCCTAAAAATGTTTTTCGATAAATATTTTCCTCACACTCCCTAACCTAAAATGGAATGGAATTTCCTTACCTTCAAGAAAAAAAGATGATTAGTCTATCTGGGTGTACGATTAGAAACTTTAAGATACTTTCACAATATGCCTCTGTATTTTTTGTTACCCCTGAATTCAAGTTTGGCCACCTCTTTGGTTGGATAAATCCTAATCTACAAAATTTCTTGGTGATTCGATAAATTTATAGTTATGAGGAAATTATTCTATTTTCCCTCAGTGTTGAAATGGATATCATTGAATATCAAGGGTATCAATAGGATAATGAGTGGAAATTTTAGTTTAATTTTTGTGGTTTGATGGAGAAATATAATAGTTTCATGAAATTTCAACATCCCTCTTGTCAATGGTGCGGAATGAAGCACCCCATAAACTAAATAAGGGGATGAGGAAATGATTTGGGTGTGGGAAGTAAGGGAACCTAGATAATGGTTTCTAATAAGAGAATTATACTTATGCATTAGAGAAGAGTAATGATCCGGTCAACCCTCAGTGCATTTTTCATTGTTGCATGTATAAGAAATTATGGCACTTTTCAAACCAATTCACTGAGCCAAGGGTTTTTTGAGACAACCAAAAACCTCCAAGGTAGAAAGGGAAAGATTTTTTCCATCATAACCACTAAGTTGGATCCCAATAACAAAATGGTTAAAGTTAATATAGTTATTAATTCAATAATAGTGAACATACTTTTCAATTTTTCATCTATGAATTATTTCATATCACAAAATTTTATTATAAATATTCAAACACCACCAAAAATCATGGAAGTAAATATATCGGTGAAAATAGATAATGAGTCAATTATTTCATCCCAAGTATATAACTCATCACCTATAAAAATTTGTTGGATGAACTTCCCAGAAAACCTTGTCATACTACCTTTGGTATAATTTTATGCAATTCTGGGTAGTATTTTCTTTACCTATATAGAGAAAACATAAATTTCCATGTGAAGGAAATTTGCAGTACCCACGGTTTCTGGTAAGTTACCCTTATTTTTTTCTTTTTAAGTACATGATGGATAGGAGAAATGGTTGAAAAATTTTGGATACTTTTAAAGGGTCAAAGGGGGAAAAGGTGGTGATGCACGGGCTTCACACGGGTTTCCAAAACCATGCGAAAGCCATGCAGGTGGTGTCACCTTGGACAGAGGAGATCACACAGTGTGCATACAGTTTGGGAAAACCGTGTGAGGAGGCCATGCGGAGTGCCCCTTCCAAGCAGTGACTACCGCGCGGTTTGCACACGATTTGACTAACCGTGTGGACTAATCGTGCGTGAAGTCAACTTAGATCCTATTTTTAAGTATATAATCTATTTTATCTTTAAAACCACTCATTTTTTCTCCTAGATGGCCCTACCTCGGAATTTCTCTCTGGTGAAGGTGGGAGAACACTTACCATGCATTTTGGAAGAAATTCGGAGGTTTTCCTTGGCGTTTAGAGGACGGTTGATCAAGGTAAGTCTCATCTCCTTGAGTTTTCTTAGATCTCCTTCTTTCCTCTTGATGGATTCTTAGATCTACGCCCAATGTGGGTAGATCTATGATAGTGGACAACTTTTAAGTCGGTTTTAGGTCTTTTGGTGATAGGGGGAGGAATCTATGGAGGTTTCCTGGTGTTTCGACCCGGTTCTTGGTTGGTTTTGCCTAATTTGTTGAGGTAGGTGGCTTCACTCTTGACTCATATTGTTAGAATTGATTTCCTTAGTTTCAAATTGGGTTATTTGAATGGAATTTATTATGAAAATCATGGAATAAATCTTCTTTAGTGATGATTTATGGTTTTGATGGAATTGTGAAATCTTGGTGAATTATTGTGTAAAGTGATTTGGATTTTTGAATTTAAAATGTTGATTTTAAATTATGGATTTTCTGTAATGGGAAATGGTTTGAAGAAAGATGGGTTTTCAATAAAAATGGGGGTTTTATTGAAATGTTTTGAATTGGGTGAACACACTTGGTTTTGATGGAAATGGTTTTCAATAAATGGTGTTTTATTAAAAGGATGGTTTTGGAATGATTGTTGTGAATGTGTGGTGTGTGTTCATGTTGCATATACGAGGCTTCATTGAAATAGGACCATGTGGCCGGTGCCAAATTTTTAATGGAACATGGGACTTTTAAGTATAAGGCTTGCTTGAAATATGACCTTGTGCTCGGTGCCAAAGGTGTAAGGGAACATGGAAAACAATTACCTTGTGATGACTTGGTAGATCGATAAGAAACCGCTTATGATTATGGAACTATCATAACGAAGCATGCATGGTTTATTTCACGGGTTTTTGAAATGGTTGGGTTTCCAAATGGGATATTGTGAAACAGTTTGAAAGCTTGTTTGGTTATTTTTCGAGAAAAATAACTTGTTGGAAATTGGCTTCAAATGCACTTGGATGTTTTTGGATATGATTGGTTGTGGAAGCTTGTTTATATCTTATTATAAATTGTTTTGAGAAATTTTTTTATCTAAACTATTTTATATAAATGTTGGCAAACTCTTATATCCTAGTGGAGTGAGTAGGGAAGTCATTTGGGAAAACCTACTGAGTTTTATACTCACCCCTACTTTGGCACGTTGGTGCTTTTTCAGATTTCATCTTCCAGGACACAGGTAAAGGAAAAGAATCTTTTTTATAGTGGTTCATGGTGATGCTTGGGAGATGTGGTGGTGATTGGTGCATGGAGCTCGCTAGGGTGCTGTGGAGAGTGTCTCGGCTTGTTTTGGGTCTTTTGTTTAAGTATTCCGCTTGGTACTCTGATTTTGTGTTGGTTTGTATTTGTGGTAGAACAGTGTAGTTCCCTTTTGGAAATACATGAGTTGGTTGTTGGATTAATGTGAATCATATAATGGTTGTTAATAATGGTTTGGTTGGTTTATTTCTCAAAGGGTAAATCGTCCCCCACTTGCATTGAAACCCTTCAGCATTTATTGCTAGCCTTTGGCATCTTGGGGATGTCGCTTAAGGCCAAATAATGACTTGTTGTATTCTCAAGCCAATGAGGATAAGCAGGTTATTGCAAATGGTATCAGATTGTTCGGTCCTTGACTAATAAGTATTCATTGATGTTCTTAGTCCTAGAGTTGAAATTCATCCTTGTCTATTCCTTGGTTCAAAATCATAGACAGGAGTAGGATTGTCAGAACTTGAAATGTATAGCATAAAAGGATGTAGTTAACCAGTTTATGCGGAACTTCAAGTTACCAAGGTGTTGGGTACATAAGTGTTTTGAATACACTTCTATAATGTTGGAAATCTCATTGTCATGGGTTTATCTAATGAGATGTGCATGACATGCATTATAGAGAAATGGATTCCCACTAGAATTACATATCTCATTGTGAGGAATGAGAAAGGATTTTGTGCAAGATGTGAATTTTTGAAAAAATACAGAAATTGTTTTCAAGTAAAAGATTTTGAAAATGGGGTAATTATTGTATTTTGAAAATGGGTTGATTTTCAAAAATCATGCTGAATGTTTTCAAAAATGTTTGAACATGGGAAAAAGTATTTTTTGAGAACAATGTTATGATAGATGATGTGATAGAATTTTAATACTAATCCATCAGTTGTTGGAGAGTGATATTGAAGGAGGTTGTTGTTGGTTTAGAAAATGGAACCCGGTAGACATTGTTGAAACCAACCTGAAGAAGCTGCGGAGAACGTGGTTTCACCTGAACCACGTGTGAACCAAGAGCTGGTTCAAAGTATTGTCCAAGCTTTTAAAGATATGGATAGGGGGAACCAGATGAATGAACCAAGGCATGTGGATCATACCATCTAGTTCATGAAGCAAAATCCACCAACCTTTCGGGGTGATGTTGAACCCGAAAAGGCGGAGGTGTGGCTAATTGGATGAATCGTATCTTCGATTTCATCGGAACACCATCAGAGCTCAAGGTCAATTTGGCGACGTATATGCTGGAGGATCTTTCATGACAGTGGTGGGAGCTAGTGGTGAAAGCTAAGGTGGATCAAGGCCTGGGCTGGGAGGAATTTGAGGAATTGTTCAATAAACTATTTTATCCTCACACGTTCAAGATCCAGAGGATGACGGACTTTTTCAGCCTAAATCAGGATAATCTCTCTGTCATGGAGTATGCGGCTAAATTCATGAATTTAGTGTGCTTTGCACCGGAAGTTGCTGCAAGTGTGTCACTGAAGGCACGCATCTTTGAATCGGGGTTGCGATAGGAGATTATCTCGAAGATAGTTGTGCTCTGTATTATGGATTATACGGAGATAGTAAACAGAGCAAAATTAGCTGAAAGATACATATCAGGAGTTATGGTAGGAGGAAGTATGATGATACCCACGGGAATGGGTGGGAAATATAATATTGGGAACAACCGGAATATGACACCTACTTCTAAGGAGGGAGTGCGAATCAGAATCAGACGGCTGGATTGGTGAATCTTCCTCCATGACCCATGATGAAAGCCGAGTGTTTTCAATGTGGTTTGATTGATCACATGAAATGAGAATGTACAGCACCAATGAGATCATGCCACAATTGTAACAAGATGGAGCATCTTCAGTGATATTTTCACAGTGCTCCATGGTTGGGTGTTTGTGACACTTATCAGGTGTCGCAGGCATCTTATGCTTTGATAGGGCGAGGATAGAAAAATCAGTCTCGCTAGCAGAATAGATCTAGCCATGGTGAATCTAGTAATACCATGACTCCTCACGTAGGGAAATCTCAACAAGTTAATAAGGCGCAAAGTGAAGAAACAAAGTAATTGTATGGAGCAGAACAGGTAATTGTGGATGACCAGTCTGGACCGTCTACGGTGAGAGGTACGATTATTTTGAATTCTACACTCATGCAAGTGTTGTTCTATACTGGTGCATCGTATTCTTTTTTTACTTCTCGTATTTCTGATTTTCTGAACTTAAAACTTGAAATGATGCCTTCTGTGATAAAACTTCAAACTCCTCTCGGTGAAAGAGAATGTAGAGTCTTCATGTGTAAAGCATGTTCTATAACTATTGATGGAGCTGAGATGAAATGGGATTTCTCTATGCTGGATATGGATGTATATGATATAATCTTGGGTATGGATTGGTTGATAGAGTTTAGGGCTCACATCGACTGTTATAGCAGAACAGTCAGTTTCACGACTGAGGATGGCGTCGAGCATCTCTTGAGAGAAGAAAAAGTGGTGAAGGCAGGTACAACGGGCTTGTTGGCACCATTAGTGGCAACGATCTCTTACCAATTGGCTGCGTTAAACTTGGAATCAAGGGATGAGATCGTGAATAACAGTTTTCCAGTAGTCGTGGTTCAATTTACTAATGTTTTTCCTGAACACTTCTTAGGGTTACCACCTGTAAGAGAAGTGGAGTTTATGATTGATCTCTTTCCGGGGACCAGTCCTATCACACTTCCATCTTATAGGATGGCACCAACGGAGTTAAAGGAATTGAAATTGCAGTTGGAAGAACTATAAAACAAAGGTTTTATTTGTCCAAGCATGTCCTCATGGGAAGAACCAGTTTTGTTTGTGAAGAAATCAGATGGAACTTTAAGGCGATGTGTGGATTATCATAAACTTAACCAAGTTACAATAAAGAATAGATATCCACTTCCACACATTGATGACTAATTTGATCAATTGAGGGGATCTCAGTGGTTCTCTAAGGTTGACTTGCAGTCAAGATATCAACAGTTGAGATTTCAGAAAGAGGACATTCCGAAGACAGCCTTCAGAAGCAGATATGGCCACTACGAATATGTATTCATGCCTTTTGGTCTTACGAATGTACCAGTAGTCTTTATGAAATTGATGAATCGGATATTTCAGTGATATCTATATTCTTTTGTTGTGGTGTTTGTGGATGACATATTGGTGTATTCAAGAACAAGGGCTGAGCATGAGCAACACTTGGCGATAGTGTTTGAAATCTTGAGAGACCATCAGTTGTATTCCAAACTATCAAAGTGTGATTTTTGGATACAAGAGGTACACTTTATGGGCCATTTTGTTTCTAATAAAGGAGTTTCAGTAGATCCAGAAAAGATAAAAGTTGTTCTTTCTTGGCAACCGCTGAAGAATGTCTTTGAAATATGAAGTTTTCTTGGTCTAGCTGGTTATTACCGATGCTTTGTGCAGGACCTCTCACGACTGGCTTCACTTATTACAGCATTTTCAAAGAAGAACAGTGCATTTCAATGGACTAAGTAATGTCATAAATCTTTTCAAGAGTTGAAATATCGCCTTACATCAGCATCCATCTTGATTTTTCTGAAATCAGGACAGGGTTGCGTGGTGTATTGTGACGCTTTAGGATCTGGGTTGGGATGTGTTCTCATGAAATGAGACCATGTTGTTGCTTATGGCTCAAGACAATTGAGAGTCCATGAAAAGAACTACCCATCACATGATTTTGAGTTCGTTGTAGTCTTCCATGCTTTGAAAACATAGAGACATTATCTCTTTGGTGAGAAATTCGCTATGTTTACAGATCATAAGAGATTGAAGCATATTTTCTCACAACGAGATTTGAATCTGAGGCAGAGGATATGGATGGAGTATCTTCAAATGTTCGACTTTGACTTTATATATACACTGGGTAAGGTAAATTCGGTGGCCGATTCATTAAGCAGAAATTCATATGCTTAGTTGGTGAAAGAAGCTTCAGATGTGTGGTAGTTGATGTCAATCCTAGCCAACATGCATGTGGAATGTGAAGACCGAGGTTATTTTGTGGTTTTCTTTCGAGTTGCGCTTGTTCCTGATTTTGTGGAGATAGTAAAGGAGGCACATGAATCTGATGTAGATTGTATTTCAATGAGTTCAAAACTCAATGGTGGGGAGACCATTGAGGGATGGAAGCTGGATGGGAGTTCAGTTTTGCAGTTTTGAGATCAGATGGTTGTACCTTTAACTACTCAAGAACAACTCCTTCATGATTACCACTATTCCAGATGGGTTGTTCATCCAGGAATACAGAAGATGTATAAGGTGATAAAGGCACAATTTTGGTGGAGCGGCATGAAACGGAAGGTAGCTGAATTGGTTTCAAGGTGTTTAACTTGTCATCAAGTTAAAGAAAAACATCAGTGTCTAGAAGGTATGTTGCAGTCTATGCCAATTCCAGTGTCGAAATGGGAGTAGATAGCTACGGATTTCATTACAGGTCTCCCAAGAATGGTTCGGAAGCACGATTCCATATGGTGATAGTGAATCGGCTTACCAAGTCATCCCATTTCATCCCTATTTGTGAATCTAATACGGTGGAGGATCTGTCTAAAATCTATATCCGAGAAGTGGTAAAGAGACATGGCATACTAGTTTCAATTGTGTCAGACAGAGATCTGAGGTTCACATCTCATTTCTGGAGATCCTTATAGAAATCCCTGGGAACTCAGGTGAATATGAGAACGGTGTATCATCCTCAGACGGATAGACAATCCAAAAGGATGATACAGACGTTGTGAGACAAGTTTCGGGATTCTGTAATGGATTTTAGTGGATCATGGGAAGAGCACATGCCTTTAGTGTAGTTCTCATATAACAACAGTTATCAAGCCTCAATACACATGGCTCCATTTGAAGCATTGTATGGTCATCCTTGTCGTTCTCCACTTTGTTGGGTGGAAACTGGTGAGACTTCAATAGTTGGGCCAATCCTTGTCCAAGAAACAATGGAGAAGATTCAATTGATTAAAAAGAGGATAGATATGGCACAGAGTCATCATAAATCTTATGAGGATCATTGCTGAAGACCATTGTCATTTACGATGAGTGATCATGTGTTTTTTGAGAATTTCTCCAATAGTTGGACATCGTTGTTTTGGGAAGCAGGTCGAATTATATCCTCGATATATAGGCCCTTTTGAGATACTGGAATGGGTTAGTGAGGTGGCGTATCGGTTGGCATTACAACCACGGTTCAGTGCAGTGCATAATGTGTTCCATGTATCTCAGTTGAAGAAGTATCATCCCGATCCTAACCATGTGATCAGATGGGATCACGTTGACCTAGAGTCAGATTCTTCATTGATAAATATCCCGGTATGGATTGTGGATAGGAAAGAGAAAGTCTTCCATGGAAAAACCATCAGTCTAGTGTGGGTTTTATGGCAGCATGGTCAGATTCAAGAAGAGAGTTGGGAACATGAGAAAGAAATTAAAGAGCAGTGGACAGAACTCTTTCAAGAAAGCAATTGTTTTCTACTTTCCAGGGACGAAAAGGCCAATGGTGGGGAGAATTTAGTACCCCGGTTTCTGGTAATTAACCCTTGTTTTATGCTTTTTAAGTACCTGAAGCATAGGAGAAATGGTTGGGAAAGTTTGGATACTTTTAAAGGGTCAAAGGGAAAAACGTTGGTGATTCACGGGCTTCGCACGGGTTTCCCAAACCATGTGAAAGCCATGTAGGTGGTTTCACCTTGGATAGAGGATACCACATGGTGTGCGCACGGTTTGGGAAAACTGTGCGAGGAGGCCGTGCGGAGCGCCCCTTCCAAGGAGTGACTACCGCACGGTCAGCTCACGATTTGACTAACCGTGTGTGAAGTCAACTTAGATCCTATTTTTAAGGATCTAATCCATTTTATCTTTAAACCCACTCATTTTTTCTCCTAGAAGGCTCTAACTCGGTATTTCTCTCTGGTGAAGGTGGGAGAACACTTACCAGGCGTTTTGGAAGTGATCCGGAGGTTTTCCTTGGCGTTTAGAGGGATGTTGATCAAGGTAAGTCTTGTTTCCTTTAGTTTTCTTAGATCTCCTTATTCCCTCTTGATGTATTCTTAGATCTATGCCCAAGGTGGGTAGATCTAAGATAGTGGATTACTTTTAAGTCGGGTTTTGGTCTTGTTGGTGATAGGGGAAGGAATCTAAGGAGGTTTTGTAGTGTTTCAACCTGGTTCTTGGTTGGTTTCGCCTAATTTGTTGAGGTAGGTGGCTTCACTCTTGACACATTTTGTTAGAATTGATTGGATTAGTTTCAAATTGGGTTATTTGAATGGAATTGATTGTGAAAATCATGGAATAAATCTTCTTTAGTGATGATTTATGGTTCTGATGGAATTGTGAAATCTTGGTGAATTGTTGTGTAAAGTGATTTGGATTTTTGAATTTAAAATGTCAATTTTAAATTATAAATTTGCTGGAATGGGAAACGGTTTGATGAAATATGGGTTTTTAATAAAAATGGGTGTTTTATTGAAATGGTTTGAATTGGGTGAACACACTTGGTTTTAATGGAAATGGTTTTCAAAAAATGGTGTTTTATTGAAAGGATGGTTTTAGCATGATTGTTGTGAATGTGTGGTGTGTGTTCATGTTTCATATACAAGGTTTGGTTGAAATAGGACCTTGTGCTCGGTGCCAAATTTTTAATGGAACATGGTACCTTTAAGTACGAGGCTTGGTTGAAATATGACCTTATGCTCGGTACCAAAGGTGTAATGGCACATGGGAAACAATTACCTTGTGACGACTTGGTAGATCGACGAGAAACTACTCATGAGTATGGAACTATCATAATTAAGCATGTATGGTTGATTTCATGTGTTTTTGAAATGGTTGGGTTGCCAAAAGGGATATTGTGAAATGTTTTGAAATCTTGTTTGGTTATTTTTCTGGAAAAATAACTTGTTGGAAATTGGTTTCAAATGCACTTGGATGTTTTTGGATATGATTGGTTGTGGAAGCTTGTTATATCTTATTATAAACTGTTTTGAGAAAAATTTTTATATAAAATACTTTATATAAATGTTGGATAACTCTTATATCCTAGTGGCATGAGTAGGAAAGTCATTGGAGAAAACCTACTGAGTTTTATACTCACCCCTGCTTTGGCACATTGGTGCTTTTGCAGATGTCATCTTCCGGGACACAGGTAAAGGAAAAGAATCTTTTTTATAGTGGTTCATGGTGATTCTTGGGAGATGTGGTGGTTCTTGGTGCATGGAGCTGAGTGTGGTGTCATGGAGAGTGTCTCGGCTTGTTTTGGGTCTTTTGTTTAAGTCTTCCGCTTGGTACTCTGATTTTGTTTTGGTTTGTATTTGTGGTGGAACAGTGTAGTTCCCTTTTAGAAATGCATGAGTTGGTTGTTGGATTAATGTGCATCATATAGTGGTTGTTAGTGATGGTTTGGTTGGTTTATTTCTCAAAGGGTAAATTGCCCCCCACTTGCATTGAAACCCTTAGGCATTTATTATCAGCCTTTGGCATCTTGGGGATGTCTCTTAAGGTCAAGTAATGAATTGTTGTATTCTCAAGACAATGAGGATAAGCGGGTCATTAAAAAATTACTCTTTGTATCATGAATTGACCCTTGATTCAGTATAAGTTAAAGTAGGGGATGAATCTTATTTAATACTAACATCTCAAGTATGGATATTATTTCCCTACTATTGAGCATATCCTATTCAAATTATTGAGTCTTAGGAAGGAATAATCCTTGAATACATGCCTAATATGAGGGAATACACTGATTTGTTTCCTGAGGAATTGATTAGTCTTCCTCCTAGCTGAGAGGTTTAAATTTCAATCGATCTCATGCATGAGGTGTTAACATTATCTAAGACTCTATATATAATTACTATTTTTGAAATTTAGGATCTAAAGAAACAACGATAGGAGAATATAGATAAAGGTTCCATACACCCAAGTTCTCTACCTTAGGGTGAACCAATCCTTTTCATCAAGAAGAAGGATGGGTCAATGCTCTTTTACAATGATTACCATGATGTCAACAAGATCCTGATAAAGAACAAGTATCCTCTGACATGGATTTATGACTTGTTTTATTAGCTATTTGGAACAAAATAATATTCTAAGGTGGATCTATGGTCAGGATATTACCATGTTAGGGTGAAATAAGATATGCCCAAGACTACTTTTTGTACAAGTTACAGGCACTATGAGCTTATAGTAATTTCATTCATACTCACTAATGCTTTAGAAATTTTTATGGACTTGATGAATAGTTTCTTTAGAGATTAACTCGAAACAATTTGTGTAGTATTTAAAGATTATATTCTAATATACTCCAAAATAAAGTAGGAGCATGAAGATCATATGGGAACTATGCTAAAGTCCTTGAAAAGGAGAAGATTTATGAAAATTATAGAAAATGTGAGTTTTGGTTGATGGAAGTCTCATTCTTGGTGCATATCATCACAATATATGAGATATATGTGGACCCTTTAAAGATAAAAACAATTTAAGGATGGTTGATTCCAACATCTATGATATATATCTATAGTTTCATTAGATTAATTGGGTACTATTATCGATTTTTCAGAAATTTCTTTCGATTTTCAAACCCTCTAACCCAGATAAATCAGAAGGGAGTAAAGTTTTCTAGGAATAATGAATGTGAAGAGATATATAAGGAGTTGACAATGAGTCTTATCACTACACTTTTACTCACACTAACGATAAGTGTATAAACCTTTATAGAATTTAGAGATGCCTTGATGGAGGGTTTGGGATGTGTGTTAATGTAGAATGACATAGTCATAGCCTATGCTTTAAGGAAGTTGAAAGTTCATGAACAAAACTACCCAATGCATGATATGGAGTTGGATATAGTGATATTTTCTTTGAAAATAGGGAGACATTATATCTTTTAGGATAATTATGAAATATATATGGATCACAAAATCCTTAAGTGTATATTAGATAAATATGCACCAATAAAGATGGTTAGAGCTAATCAAGGACTAAAATTGTTCAATCCACTACCATCCTAGTAAAGTGAATAAAGTGTCAAATGATCTATGTAGAATGTATCCCTAAATTTTATCATTTATTAGAATTGAGATGGATACAATCTTATTATATTTGAAGAGGATGGACACAGGAATTATAAATGAAGGAACATCATCAATCCTTTCACAAATGATTTCTCAACCATCTCTTTTGGAAAAGATAAATGATTCTCAAAGAGATGATATGGGAATTCCTAAAAATGTGGGAGATATAAGAAAATGTAAATCCATGGAGTTAAATTTTAATGAATAAGGTGTTGTATGATTTGGGTCACGACTATGTCTACCCTAAAATTCTATGTTAAAAAAGGAGTTATTGGATGATGCACATATTTTGGCCATCTCTATCCATCCAAGAAGCACAAATATATATCAATATCACTAAGAGAACCATTAGTGGGACAATATGAAGAATAAGATCATATAATATACATCAAGATGTCTCATATGTCATCAAGTGATGGTAGAATAGATAAAATACAATGGGATGATGCAACCATTATACACACCTACATGGAAATGGGAAAACATCACCATGGACATTGTCACTGGTCTTCTGAAGACATCAAGAAGAAATAATTTTATCTGGGTTATGGTGGATAATATTATAAATAATTTTAACTTATTCATGATTCAAGAGGATTTATCACTCAATAAACTTGCAAGGATATACAATATATAAGTGGTGAGTCTTCATGGAACACCACTATTGATTATATTTAATTGAGATCCAATAATTAGCTCTATGTTCTGTAAGAGTCTTCAGAATTCTATCAATAATGAGTTGAACATCATCATGTCTTATTAACATCAAACTAATGGTCAATCTAAGTAGACTATCCATGCACTTGATTATATGTTGAGATCATACTCAATTGACTTAAAATAAATATGGGATCAACATGTTCCTCTAGTTGAGTTCTCATAAAATAATAGTTTCCACTAAATCATCCAAATGGATCCCTATGAAGACCTTTATGGGAAGAGGTGCAGAACACCTGTTTGATGGGATGAAGTTGGGGAATAAAAACTGCTAGGTCCTAAAATGATTGAGGAAATGGTGGAAAATTTTTATACCATTCAACATCACATCAAGGTTGCTCAGAGTCAAGAGAAGAGTTATGCCAATAATCGTCAATGATACCTAGAGTTTGATGTTAGAAACATGGTATTCCTCTAAATATATCTATGGAAGAAAGTAATGAGATTTGGTAATATGGGAAATATTAGTCCAAGATACATCATCCCCATTGATATCTTTGATCACATTGGTGCAATGGCCTATTGACCAGCACCCCCACCTAACCTATCTCAATTACAAGATGTATTCCATGTATCCTTCTTGGGGAATCATATACCAGACCCATCATGTGTACTCAATCCAAAGGTGGTATCATTTGAGAAGGATCTTTTCTATGAGGAGAATCTAGTAAATATCTTAGATCATAGAGACAATGTTCTACAAAATAACACAATCCACCTAGTCAAAGTGTTGTGGAGAAACCACAAGTTTGAAGAAATGATGTGGGAACTATAGTAAGTGATGAAATATAATTACCCTCAGCTATTTCAGTGTGGGAAAAAGAAAATTTTGAGGGTAAAATTTATAAAAGTGTTATGATTATAACGACCTAGACATTTATAAATAAAATTCCCCTTATGATTAAAATTACATATCTTATTATGTATTATAGTTATAGATAACACATACAATTATTTGGTTTTATTATATATTATTTAATTTAAAATACTATTATGCATCATTACATTTGATAATATAGTCGTTGAATAATGATCACATGATTATTATAAATATAGGGTTTTACCAAATCCAATTGACACGAACAAAGGAAGTGATAACCTCAATCAATAGAATTATACCCTATGAAGCCCATTTATCAAAGCTTCCAAGGGATATAGAATATATGGTAATTTCCCTTGACCAAGCCCCAGTTGAGATCCAGCAACTTAAGCATTAGTGAAACCATTTATGGGATAATTTCAAGCTCAACGAGATAATTACCCAAACCATATATGTCGAACCACCCCATGAAATTATCACCATCATGCACCATTCCCTTAGGAAATTTGATGGTGTATTACAGGGATATGTATAAAGACCCTTGAAATATGATTATGTACATTATTTTTAATATAATAATGGTTACATTTACTTCTTATTATTGTTACTTTATAAATAATACTGATTTTGATTCAATAAAACGTAAAGTGTATTTTTAGGTAATATTCAAATTAAATTAATTTATTTATTATAATGAATTAATGTACATTTTAAATAAATAAAATTTTATTAAAATATTAATATTAAATAATATTTATTAAATATAAATTATCATATAATTTTTAAGAAGTCAAATTTAATTTTTATAGGGGTTTGAAAACTGTTATTGTCAAAAAAAACCTAGCATTTCTCAATAAATGTAGATTTTATATTAAAAGTGAAAATTCAAATATTTATAAATTTATTTGGTTAAAATAAATATTAATTTTTTAATCAGAACATTAAAATTATCCAATGATGAGATTTTATAATTTTTCAAGATAGTCAAATTTTTGGGTAAAAATTAAATACCTTATAAATATACGGTGTGTATTATGACATCATAATGACCCAAAAGTGATGTAATAAATACTATAAAGGGTATATATTACTAAATATATGTTTTCCATTTAAAATAATGTTATTTTATTTTTATTTTAGTAATTTTATAAATCCATTATGAATCCACCAAAACTTAAACATATTTTAAGGTTTTAAATCATTAATTTAAGAGTATGACCCAATTCCACAATAAAAAGGGTGTTATTTTTTTATTATCAGACCATATACTTATAAAATAATTAAATTCATTCTTATTTGGTAGAAACCATGTGAAAAACCATGGGAAGTTTTGTGGTTTTGCTTATTTTATTATATAGAGTCCAAAACCTAAGTTTGAAAAATAATAGAGAATTCCCCACTCATTTCCTATATAAACCCACCCAATATCCCATTTCTATTCACAAAAAAAATCCTTTTAGAACATCCTTACTCTTCCCTCCCCTCTTTATAGTTCTTAAAAGGTTCCCAAAAGCTCTTAATAAGCTCCTCTTTTGCATTTTTAGTCACACACTCCATTAAGGGTTCTTTTCCTTCTCATATTTACTCATGTTTCTTTATTATCTTATTCCTTATATTTCCAAATCCTTTTATTAGGAAATGTTTTTACATGTCCATATTACTATCTATTTTAATTAAAAAAAATTATATACCTCTTTCTCTCTCATCAACCCATTTTTATGAATCTCTAAGTGATGTTGTTATGTTTCCGCAATTTCACCACGATTTCCCATGCTAAAACAATTGTATAGTGAATATCATACTCATTTACTATCAAGGGTGTTAAACTTTATGAAATTATACTTATTTATTAGTGAATTAAATTTACGAATTCCACACTCTTTGATTGTGGAATAAAATATGATGACAACACTACTAAAAAAGAGTCCATTAACAGCGCTATAATAGGCCTTTATCAGCACTAAAAAATAACTAACTACCGCAGGGTGGTTAAAATGCCTAAGTTTTTATAAATGCTAGAAAATCAATGATAAAATATACAATTTATTAGTGAATTTATTTATCACTGTTAAAGGGCCCCTTTATCATCTCATTTAGTATTGTTGATAAAGAGAAATACAGTAGTGTGATGTTACTACACACTACAACACCAAAAATATGGCATACTATAATGTGCTTTAATAGAAAACTACAGCACTATTAATTATCAAAATCAGATAAAAATACATAATTTAAATGAAATAAAATTTTCAACACAAATACAAGAAAAAACACTATTATAGATAAAAATAATGCACCTATATAAAATAACAAGTCACCCCTTCTTGAGAAAAATAACGCACCTATATAAGAAAAAAATTATTATTTTAGTAATAATATAAATAAATTAATTAAAAATAAATTGTTAATTTTAAACTAATCATTGATTAATTCCAAGAACATTTTATATCGGATTGTGTTGCGGTTTATTTTTCCACCTTACATGCCATTTATTGTTCATATTCAATCATTCTCTCTATAAAAATTAACTAAATAAGTATAAGGTAAAAATGATAAGGAAATTAATTAATTAATATTAAATAAAATTATGGGAAAATAATCTAGGATCTTTTTCTTGGTTTTGGTAATGTTATTCATGTTTTAAACTAAAATGAAACTTATATATTGAAAAGAGGCAGTTGGAGTTATATCGTTCACACCGTATGTCAGATTGAGGTGAGGTTAATTCAAACATGTACCAAATGACTTATAGATCATTTTTTTAAATTATTAAAACAATCTAAATACATCTCCTTAGTTTTGAGTATGAAACTTTTGTTTTTTACTAAAATGATATTATAAAACTGGAAACATGCACTTTGAGTCTTACAGGTCGCATCGTTTATGTTCATGACATGAGACTGATTCATATACATAAAAATGAATTAAGAAACTTTTTCTTAAATTATCAAGATAATCTGACTGTATTTTCTCAGTTTTTAGGGAGTGGAACATTTTTGTATTAAAATATCAATTTTAAACTAATAATGGACACTTTGAGTCATATCAATCACATAATGTATCATATTGAGATGTGGATGATTTATATAAATCAAAAATGACTTATGGATCATTTTTCTAAAGTACCAAAATAATCTTAATGTGTTTTCTCGTTTTTGAGAATGTTAGTTGTCTTTTTTACTAAAATGAATGTTAGTTTTGATTAAAAATATGAACTCAGTGTCATATCGGCTACACCGTGCTTCAGATTGATGTGTGGATGATTCCTACACATCCAAAATGACTTATGAATCTTTGTAAAAAATTGTAAAAACAATCTGAATGGGTTTCCTCAGTTTTGATTATGCCACATTTTATTTTAATAAATTGTCATTTTAAATTGGAAACACACGCTTTGAGTCATACAAGTCACATAGTGTGTGGGTTTGATGTGGGACTGATTTTTACACATCAAAAATTAATTATAAATATTTTCCTAAATTATCAATACAATCTAATCATGTTTTCTTATATTTGAATTGTAGAAACTTTTTTGTATTAAAATGTCAATTTTAAAGTGATAATAGACCCTTTGAGTCATCCTGATCACATCGTGTATCAGATTTAGGTGTGGATGATTCTTACACATCCAAAATGACTTTTGGATCATATTTGTAAAGTATAAAAAGAACCCAAATGATTTTTATTGGTTTTGAGTACATTAGTTATCTTTTTTACTAAATTAAATGTCAATTTTGAATAAAAACACACTTGGAGCCATATCTGTCAAACAATGCATTGTATTGAGGTGAGATTTATTCCTAAACATCCAAAATGACTTATGAATCATTTTCTTAAAGTATCACAACAATAATAATGTGTTTAATTTGTTTGTTGTGTGCCACTAAAATGTCATTTTAAACTGGTTTCACACACTTTGAGTCATAAAAGTCTCATCATGTGTGAGTTTGACTTGAGACTAATACATCCTTTTAAAAAATGAATTATGAATCATTTTCCTAAATTATCAAGACAATTATAGCTCATTTGTTTAGTTTTTAGTGAGTGAAACTTTTTTTATTAACATGTTAATTTTAAACTAATAACAAACACTTTGAGTCATATTGGGCACATCATGCATCGAATTGATCTGTGGCTAATTCATACTCATCAATAATTAATTATAGATAACATTACTAAATTAGAAAAATAATATGAATGTGTTTAATCAATTTTGATTATGTTATTTTTCTTTATTACAAAAATTAATGTCAATTTTCAATAAAAACACACACTTGGAGTCATATCGATCACACTGGGTATCTGATTGAGGTGAGGATAATTTATAAATGTCTAAAATGACTTATGAAACAATTTCATAAAGTATAAAAACAATAAAAATGACTTTACTAATTTTTGAGTATTCCACTTGTGTTTTTTACTAAAATGTCATTTTAAACTGGAAACATGCACTTTGATTCATACAGGTTGCATCATGTGTGGGTTTGATGTGAAACTGATTTCTATATGTAAAATTAAATTATGAATCATTTTACTAAATTATCAAGAAAATTTGATCATTTTCTCTTAGTTTTTAGTGAGTGAAACTTTTTTATTTTAAAATGACAATTTTAAACAGGTAACAAACACTTTGAGTCATATCGAGCACATATTTGTATATTTAAGTGCAGATGATTCCACACATCCCAAATGACTTATGGATTATTTCCATAAAGTACCAAAACAATCCAAATGTATTTTTTCAGTTTTGAGTATATCAGTTTTCTTTTTTACTAAAATTAATGTCAATTTCGAAATAATCTGAATGTGTTTTCTGGGTGATGATAATCTAAAATAAAATCATAATTATTTGTTCATCAAAATGGGAATATCCTTATTCTCATGTAAATTTTATTAATAAATGTGATGAGATTTTTATTAATGAGATTATGAACATGGATCATTTTACATAATGAATGTTCACATGCATAATGAATATTAATTGAGTGAATTTCACAATCATATGTCATATTATATCATGAATCTAATTGATGATAGAATAGCCTAAATAGTTCCACCACCCACCAAATCATTTCACTAATAAGAGGTTAACATTCTAATCATAGGAGTAGAAAAAAAATTATTTATCTTCCTCTATAAATAACCACATCATAGGTACCATGAGATTCAACCTTAGACCCCTAGCATCCAAGACGATCCCTCAGGGATAACCATCATATATACTTATTTCATCTAAATCGTGAAATGGGTATAACATATCCATTTTTATTCGGAAGTTCATTTTAAATATGGTGAATTCTTAATGTAATTGGTTTCATTAGGAAAGAACCACACAATGGGTTCCATAATATATTAGTTAAACCTAACTTTAGAGAAACCATAAAGAATAACAAACATTATAAAGGTCACATCACCCTTTCCCTAAACCTATATGAATCACTAAAATTTCTATAGTAACTCATATTCTACCAAACCTAGCCCTCACATAAAACCTATCACTTATTAGTTTTAAAAAACATGTTTATCCCATGTATACCCAAAACCCACTCATTTTCAAAAATAACCTAAATGCAATTTGAATTATGGATTCTAAAATATTACATTTCAAAAATTAATTAATGAACATTCAAATCCAAATTAAAATAAATTTTTATTTCCTTAATCTATAAAATTTGTTATTCCCTATCCATTAATTTTTCTAAATCCCTATTTTTTCTCCCTAAACATAGACAAAATTATAGGTTCTATTAGCCTTTTGGAAACCTTATTTATCTGATTGTAGGTCCACATGACTTCCACTCACATTCATTTACTTCCACTCACAAGAATTTACTATTTTTCACTTCCTCTGAAATGTTTCTTTGTTTAGAATTTCCTTTCCAGTCATGAGTTTAAACATGTTTGAACTATTTTAGTAAGATTTTATTTCTATCAATAGAGTCTTTGTTTGAAAAAATTAATCATATTTTATTTTTCATAATTTTTTAATAAATTTTTCACTATAACTAGATTCTTTGGAGAAAAATAAAGATGATGAAAATTTATTCAAATTAGCTAAAGATCAAAAGGTTAGATGGGTTTTTTTCTTTTTAGTGTTGGTTTTTTTATTTATGTGATCAAATTTTACCCTTGTATATTGTTTCCATAATGAAAAGGAGAGGTTTCTATACGTAATAATTTAATTATAAACACAACTTGATTGAAAACAGACATTGGGGTTAGAAATCAACAGGTTAAATAGGACATTAAAAGTAATGAATTACATGTAATATGAAGGTGACATGGAATTTATGAAAAATATGGAGGAAATCCTAGATATGTAAAGAGAAAATAAGGAATACCTTGATTTCCTAGAATCATTGAAAAAAAATTATGATGGATTTATGTTGTACAAGGGTTAGAGGATATATAAACCTGTGGTGGTATTGGTGTGAGGTGAATGGGGGATCTTGAAAACCAGAAATTTCTCTAAGATTCCAAGAGAAAGCACCCTGAAGATGAAGCTGAAATTAGGTTTAGATATGTCTTCTCATTGTGGAAGGAATACCTTGGAGAGTCAAATTGAAATCCTTTTAAATTTATCAAGGTTTAAGGTGATGATAATCAGAAGGTGTGTTTGGTGTGTTTTTTCACAAAAAAAGGTGCAACAAAAGTATTTTCAATAGTTCACCCATTGTAGTAATATTCCTATCCAATTATGATTAACTATAGAGTTATAATAGAATCCAATATGACTACACCCAAATTAAAAGTAATTTTTATGAGTTTTTTTCAAAAGTAACTGAGTGAGACGTATAAGAAAAGGAATATCAAGAAACCAAAAATATCATTCATTATTTTTTTATTAATTTTTATTTGTAATTTTTTGTGTTCTCGGGAAGTAGTAAATGAGGAGGATGAAATGATGAAAGAGTTAAAGAATGGGTTGGGATATTTGGTATTCAAATTCATAGAAGTGTCTTTGATGGAGATTAATGAATACAATCTGAGGGGGAGGTGTATAATCAAGGAACATTGGAACCAGAATGATAGGAGGAAGGCTGGTTTGAAAGAGGGAGTCCAAATCATCATCAAGAGATGGAATGAAATCAGGTGTTTTAAGATGAATTAAATAAAGGTATTTAAGGTTAGTTGTACTAGATTATTGAAGTATTATATTTTTTTTTAAGACAGTAACAATTTTCATGCAAGATGAATGAAAATGTAGACTTTTATGTATGAAGTGTATTGTATTGTATATCTATATTACCAAACTGGATCCTCATTTACACAACATTATTTTTGAAAGCCATGTTCCTTTATAGTATTAATAATGATTATTAATTCTTAATCCATAAACATAATAAAATTACAATATCAAAAAACACATCATTATTATTGGGGTTGGAATGGTTGTATGACCTTCATCAAAAAAAATCAAACTACGAGAGAGGAGAGATGAGATGTTATATAGGGTTCATAATGGTTAATAATAGTGCAAAAAAATACACCAACGAACCCAAAAAAAATCAAACAATGGGAGAGTAAAAGGAGAAAATAACATATCTAGGATTCTATCCTTGATTCATTTGAGAGAATGTTAAGGAGTTGGGCCAATAATAGGGGAGTTCTATGATAGCTTGAGAATCATGACTGAAAGAGTCGTGGTTAGTTTTATTTTAAATATATCAAGGATACTATAATCAATGCTTTCAAAAAATCATAGATAAAGTCCCTTTTATGAGTGTTAAATTGATAATAACTAATAAAAGACATCTTTATCATCACTTGTTTAGGGTTGATAAAGATTAAGCTTTATCAGTGCTAAAAAGCACTGATAAAATGAACCTTTATCAATGCTAAAACATTAATGCTTAAAAATGATTTATAATTTTAATAATAAATAAAAACATTGTAAAAAAATTTATATAATTATATTTTTTTATTATAATTTTACAATTATTTAAATATATAATTATTTATGTATAATTACATTAATAATTTTTTAAAAATATATAGATTATTATTTAGAATTATAAATATATAATTTTTTAAATATAGTAAATACACATTTAAAAATATATTTATAATTATTTATTTATAATTATAAATATATTTATATCATTTTATCAACTATATATACTAAATCTAGATGACTTCTTCTAACATCTCACCCAACTATGCTTCCATGTCACCCAAAAACATAGTTCCTCTATCCAAAAATCACGAGTCGTCTCGCACGAACTCCCTGTATCTTTCTAATCTAGGTTTTACATTGCGATTCCCCTCCCCTTATATATAGTTCCCACAAACCAGCACCATTGTCTTCACGATTCTGCTCCTCACCTCCTTCAGTTCATGCTCGTGATTTCCCTCATCTCCTCTAATGGTTCCTACACCTCTAATTTTTAGTTCATTTTCAACTAGGTACTCCTCTTTTCTCAACCACTACTCTCTATTGATCTAATCTCTACCCCTCCCACTCTCAAGTTCCATTTCCTTCTCATAAAGTTTTTGGTTACTATCATCTCCCTTCAAAACACCTTCATCTCACAGTGTTTTTCAAATGTATCTATGGTAAACCTACATTTATAGGGGATGGAAATTGACACACCACAAAACAACCTCAGGTTCGTGATTTCAGTTCCCTATAGCTATGGTAACCCCTAAATAAATCATTTTGCTGTAATATTTTGTTCTACTTTAACATTTCAATGCCTTTGGATTTAAATCATTTTAATTTTTTTAAATGAGGATGGTTGACCCTTACAAATTTTCAAGAGTGGATGTAAACTTGGAGGGTCACAATGTGTTCAAGGTGCCCTAGTTAAGAAAATTTGTATGAATCGGGTTTTTAATTTTAGCAAACGCAGATACCGTTCACCCGATTATGATTTTGTGTCTCTATCATCTTCTAATGGGACCTTTAAACTTTGTTCAAATCAATATATGAAATGGATCTTAATACCCATCCTTCTATCATGATACAACCAAATCTTTCTTACATGAAAAATGCATCCTTATTTTCTTTAACAGTGTTTATTTTGTTTGTCATTTAAGCCATAAATGCACTTATTTTTCTGGAAATTTGAAATATTGTGACATTTAATTTTATCTTCCAAAAGCATGATTTTAATAATGGAAAATTGATATTTCTAGTCAAAAAATTATTGGAAGTAATTCTTTTTATACAGCCTTGATTTCTTTTTCCAATTGGTATTTTTTATCTATGAAACTCTGTGTTCATGGAAATGTTTTCAACTCATGTATGATTAGATATTTTAATGTGTTTGGTGTCATGACTAAATTGAGTTATTTCTAGATGGGTTTTAGGTATGGGATTCTAGGTATATTTTCATGCCTAAAGGTATGTTTTACTAATTTTAATCTCTTAGGACCCATTTGACTATGAAACTTGTCTTCTGGTTTCTATTTTCATGAGTTATGTTTAACTAAACCTTGTATTTTCCCAATTTTTTTTATTTATTTGTGTTGGATAATCCACGCACAATTTAGATCATCTAAGGTATTTACCTGAAGGTATATTTCAAAAATTTGAAGGGTCTCAATGTGTTCAAGGTACCCTGGTTAAGAAGATTCATATGAATCGGGTTTTTAATTTTACTAAGCGCAAATATCATTCAACCTATTATCATTTTGTGTTTTTCTCATATATTGATGGGACATTTCAAATTTGGTTGAATCAATATATGAAATTGATCTCAATACCCATCTTGATTACATGACATCACCAAATATTGCTTACATAACAAATGTATCCTTGTTACCTTCAATGGCATTTCATTTGTTTAATATTTGAGACAAAAAAACATTGCTTTTTTAGGACATTAGAAATATTTTGACATTTCATTTGATCTTTTCAATGCCTTAAAGAATGATTTTTGTGATGGACAACTAATATATATTGTCAAAAAGGTATTGGAGGTAATTATTTTTATACATCCTTGATTTATTTTTCCTTTTGGTGTTTTTTTGACTATATAACTTTGTCTTTATAAAAATGTTTTAAGTTCATGTATTATTAGAGATTTGAATGTGTTTGGTGTCATGACTGAATGCCATTATTTCTAGCCGGGTTATAGGTATGGGCTTCTAGATATATTTACTTTCCTGAAGTTATGTACCACTAATTTCAATATCTTGAGACACATTTGAATATGAAAATAGTCTATTGGTTTCTACTTACATGGGTCATGTTTAATTGAACCTTGTATTTTTATAATTCTTTTTTATTTATTTGTGTTGGATCATCCATAAACCATTTGGATGGCTCCACACTTATGCATGCATTGATCACACACACAATGTACCAATTATCGATGAGAATTCTAAAGCTTAATTTCATTGGTAGTTTTGAGTCTATAAACTAAGAGGATATGGGAAGGCACAACAAAAAACATCCATTCAGTACAAAAACATGCATTCAATCATATTTATTATTATTACTACTGTGTTTTTCAAACATTCAAATCTCATATTTTAATAATACAGGTAATTAATGACCAGTCTTAATATGTTTTCTCAATAGTGTTTACTGTAATTTTCTCACTATTGTTTCATCTTCTGGGAAATATGTGTGTCATGTACTTTTTGTAAGGTGTATTTGTTATAACTATTGTGTTTATCACTATTATTATTTTTAACAATTTTATCTCACATTTTAAGGGTTTCTATTACATTTCAAATTTTACAAAACATAATTTCATTTTTTTCTAGGTTATTTCATATTTAAAAATTACAAATAGAATTTTTTTTCAACTCCTATATATATTATTTCCCATCATTCCTTCATTATATATACCATATTTCATTGAGATTAATATTTTTTTTGGATTATATTGTTTACCCCATAAAATAAATATTGTTTGAACTCCTGGTATATATTATCTTTCATCTCCTATTATCTTTCAACTCCATCTATATAATCTCTTTCTTTGAGATTAATATTCTTTCAACTCCTAATATATACTATCTATCAAATAAAACTATATATATTGTTTACCCCAACAAATTAATATTTAGAAAAATATGATTCTCTTCAGATAGTTGGAAATACTGAACGTGATGGTATGTTATATTTTTAAATGCATACCACATCAAAGAGTTTTTTTTACTGTAGTATTTATTAAAATGAATTGTAACATTGTGATGTCATTTTCTATTTGTGTTTATCAAAATCTAAACATGACATGATATTCCTATTTGTACGTTACCAAACCATATGTTTCACACATCTAGTATTCTATTCATTGATATTGTCAAGGGGGTTTCTCTTCTTTGAGAGAACTTTTAAATGGGCTCTCTATATGAGTTTCTAGAACACATGAGGTTTGATTAATTTATGATAGTGTCTCATAAATTTCAATTTGTTTTAACTTTGAGGGTTTATTTCCTATAGATGTGAATTTTCTATTATGAGGCCGCGTATCCTTGTAATTTTTATTCTTCTATGTTTCTTCTTCATTTTTAACATTGTTTCTCCGCCTTTTATTCAGATTCTGCTACTTGAAAATAAGTTCCAAGGGTAGTTTGAGACCCAGCATGCATTGTAAAAAGTGTTTGGTTGTGGGTCTATTACTTTTCACTATAGTTTCTTCATTATTTAAGTTTAAAAAATGTATTATCTTTCATTAACCTTGGAAATAAACCAATTGGTTGTCAATTTAACATGAAGGGTATGGAATCTCTTTATGTTGTAATTACTAGACCTTTATATATATTTTTTCCAGGTCTTGATGGTATTAAGTACTAATAATTAATTTAAATAATGAAATGTCTTATATGTTATTATGTACTGGTCCCATAACATTATTTTTATAATGGAATAAATTCAATATATGTTTTCCTGATTTAATTTAATTCTATAAAAAATCATCTCCATCGAGAAATTAATTTTTTTTATAAAACTAGTAAGTAAACAGTTCTCAGTACTCAAGTCAAAAGTTCCTTGACACAGGTGGTATGAATTTTTATTTTTTGGCCATAATTCATACTATTCAAGTCATGGGACTGAGCATCTTTGGAATTTTGATTCTTCTATGTTTCTTCTTTTTTTAACATCGTTTTTTCACCATATGTTCAGATTTTATTGCTTGAAAAGAAACTGAAAGGGAAGTTTGAGCCCTATCATGATTTTGAGCAAGCACTTGGTTGCAGGATAATTGATTTTAACTATAGTTTATTCATTATTTCGGTTATAAAAATGATATAATTCCATTAAATTTTCTCAAGACACTTCTACTACATCAATCCATGAAACTTCACTACACATCTAAATAAATGAGTATTTAAACAAGATGACTAAAAATTATTACCGACTTTTTCTACTATAATATCAAGGTAATACTTCATGTTTCTTTTTTAATTTTTAAATCTATTTTCTTATTAGTTATTTACTATAAGAAGTATATTATACTATGTAGTTTAAAATATCAATTTAATATTGCATCTTGATTTTATTATTATCAATACCTAGCTTTATAAGTACTGTTTAGTATATAGAATAATGTTAAAGTTCATAAAATAATCTTGGATGAGCATAGAAAGTAGTAGCAATATAAACATTGTGTTAGAATAAATTTTTTGTGTAAGAAACTGGACTAAAACAAGATTTTAAAAGCATATAAAAATTTGAATCACATGGTTCTACTTTTGGAATTAAAAACACCCTAGAACGTACAAGGAATTAAGTATGTATATGTATTAAACAACTAATAGATCTCATATGGGTCATTTAAAATTTTTCAGTTCATATTAGAAAATTTATTTTTTCATAATTTTTCAATATTTGAAAACATTTGGTATCACTACGCAATGAAATCAACCACAATGTAGTGTTAGTGAATCAAATTTCATTAGATTTTTCTGTTTGAACCAGTCTACATAGCAACAAACTGATTGCAATATGAAGTGTGTAAAATGAAATTAGAGTTTTATATTTTTTATTTACCTACCACAAGGATTATACATCACTCCCAAAGAATAAAAATTATAATTAAGTAGTTTTGTAGACTTTGGGATGAATGCATTGGGGAAGAGCAGACAGGAGGTTGTGTTGCAAGATAAAACATGCACCGTAAAAAAAGTTAAGGTGAATTTTTTTCATGATTATTATTTGGATACATTCACTCCATAGGTGAAGTTTATATTGTAATCTATGAAGATAAATATATAGAATAAGGTGAATGTTTTTTATGATTATTATTTTGAAACCTTCACTCACTAAATTTTAAATTTGTATTCTTATTAGTAATGTGCAGCATAAATTTATCCATGTTTCCATTTCCATGATTATGTGTTATTTTTTGTTCTATAAAATGTTTAAAAGTCATATTACATATGATAAATTCTATCAACTTCCAAACATCATAAATTAACACTCACCAAACCATTTGTATCACTCATCACTTTGTTTGGAACCATTTTTCAATAACATAGAATATGAATCCACTTTTAGTCTTGATTGACTATTGAAGTATTTAACAACTCCAACTCAAAAAAGCATGAAATCTATCAATGTATGGACATGAATTTTTAAAGAAAAATTCATTAATACCACCATTAATAATGTATGTATAATGCATACCTAAAAGTTATTTGATCATGTTTCTTAACCAGAACATTTCTTGATACTGAAATATCTTTTATGTGTCATGAAAAATGTTGATTTTCAGTTTTCAATATTCATTAATATTTATTCTTATATATTATATGTCTTTCAAACTTTTGATTATGTCATTTCAATATTCATTAATATTTAGTCTTATTTTTAACCATTATTGCATATATAAATACAAGTGGATGAAGATTTTGAGGTCGAAGGTCACATTGTGATTGGTTGATTCTACAACTTCAAGTGACTGTAAATTAGTGATAGACTATTGTGTGATCCTTGATATATTTCATGATTTCCTTTCCAAGAAATATTTGTTTTTGGTGCTATATAAAATTTTTAAGACTGCAATTTCATATGTCAACTTCTTTCACATGGTTAGAAACAGTAAAAAACAGTCAAAAAACCAGCATATTAAATCATTTTTTCTCAATAAAACTAAACATTTTAATGAACTATTAATGACTTAATGCATTCTGAACCATGCCTTTAATAGAATATTTGATTATAATAGATGTGTGTAATGACATAAACATACCTTATATTTTGAATCATATATAACACCATCCAATATAAATGTATATATTGTTGTAATATTTCATTACTACTTAATCTTATTATGCAGATTTTGTACACAACATGTACAGTAATAGTTGTACACTAACAAATATATACATAAACATATATTTTATAGAAATTTTGCAATAAAATAAATTTTATAGATATTGTACAGAACTTTTACAATAACAGTTGTATAGAACTTGTACGATAAGAGTTGAATAAATCTGACATGTCCTCCATATATTGTTGTTGTAATATTTCAATTGTTATGTACAAAAAATACTTCATATTTTGAAGAATATATAACACCATCTAGGGGAAATGTATATATTTTTGTTGTAATATTTCAATACTGGTTAACCTTATTGTACAGATTTTGTACAAAACTTGTACAATAACAGTTCTAGAATAACTAAAATTATACAATAACAGATATTGTTCAAAACTTGTACAATAAAATAAATTGTATAGATACTATATAAAAATTGTAAAATAAAAAATATTGTACATAACTTTTAAAATAAGAGTTTAATAAATCTAACATGTCCTCCATATATTATTGTTATAATATTTCAATTGTTATATACAAAATTTTTTGACTGTGTTGGAAGATATTCAAGTTAAAGATTCAGTAAACAGGTACAATGTAATTATCCTTTATGATTTATATTGTCTAAAATATCTTTATATTTGGAGTATACTTTTATAGTTATATTTTGTACCACTAATTTAAGTTTTCAATATATTCAATATAGTCAATATTAATGTAGGGTTTCTTTCCTACATACCATGTGACAGGGTTTACTATAACTAGATCTTGGAGTTATACAGCATCATAGAACAGACAAGTTGTGGGGGAATGCATGAGTAGTGGATCATTTTCTTTTTTCTTGGTTATTAATTTCTTCTACTTCTAATATATATCACTTGTGATACATGTATTTCAAAATAGGATCATGTACTCTTTCTCAATAGTGGATGGGGATTTTAATTCGAGTAGTGGATGTTTTTTATATCATTGGAATGTGTATTTTTATTAAGGATTGGATCGTGTTTTTTAATTGATTAGTGGATCATTTTTTATATCATTTGTTTATATCATCATACAAACGCATGGGTGAGTGCTAGTATATTTATATAACTATATATATATAATAAAAATATATAAATATAAATATAATAAATATATTCATTATTTAAATATATTTATTTATAATTTTATAATTATAAATAGATTTATATCATTATATATATTTATAGAATTATATATATATTTAATAAATATATATAAATATAAATATATTCATTATTTAAATATACTTATTATAATTTTATAATTATTTAAATATATAATTAATTATTTATAAATATATGAATAATATTTTTTTAAAATAATATTTATATATTTATATAATTATATAAATATATATATAGCCCCTAGGGTCCAGCTTAGTGGTAACTTCCTCAGTCAGTCTCGTCAAGGTCTCAAGTTTGAGTCTCACCGATTACATCCCTGCATTGTATGTTATCTGCTTTTCTTTATAATATAGCCTCTTTCCCCTAATAAACTAAGGCTTTCACCTTAACATTTATATATATATATAATATAGATTTAAATATAAATATAAATATAGTATATTCATTATTTAAATAAATTTACTATAAATTTATAATTATTTAAATATATATTATTATTTATTTATAATTATATAAATACTTTTAAGAAACCGATATTTATTTATTTATACTAATTATAAATATATATATTAACAAGCATATTAAATATACTTTCAAAAATATATTTATTTATAGATATTTATTTATAAATATATATTTTTAACATTATTAATAAATATTTATACTAAAATACATGAATTTTAAAAATGAGTGAATTGAATAATTAAAAATGAGTACACTTTAAAAATATAGAAAAATAGAAAAGTTTTATTAAATAAATATAAATTATTAAAAAATATGGATATATATTTATTGAAGTAAATATGAATACCTATTGAAAATACTAAAACATAGTATATATATATAATAATAAATGATTAAATTCAAAAATGAAATAAAAAATGAAAAAAATTAAAAATGAATAAATAATACCTAACTATAATAATATTAAAAATAAATTAATAAAATTGGTTGATTAAAAACATAATATATTAAAAGTATCATGTTATAATAAACATCTAAAATATACTAACATTTGAATAAATTACATAAATATTAGGCGTAAGTGTTTTTATATAAGATTTAATTAATTGCATAAATATTTGTGTGTGTGTTGTATATAAAAATGAATTAATTACCTATTTGTATGTGAAATAAATGTAACACATGTTTGATATATGTTAAATTGAAAAATCAAACAACATTAAAAATGAATAAAATGTTAATATGTTTTTAATTATTATATTTTATTTATTTTCTATATATTCATATTGAATATATATTATTTATTACTATTTATAATTAATATATATATTATAATTATTCATTTTTATTAATAATTTTTTAATTAATAAATTTTTAATTTATTCATTTTAATTTTTTTAATTATTAAAATTTATTCATTTTTAATTTTTTTGTTTAAGTTTTACAATTTATTCATTATATATATATATATATATATATTTAATATATAATATTTATTAATAGTAGTTGGGGTGGTAGCCGAGGGGTTAACACACCCCGTAAGCCTGCATGAAACCTATGATCAAATCCTGGTGGAGGAGTATTTTCGGGGTTTGGTAGCAGTATTGTAGCAGGTACTTGTAGAAGATACTGTAGCAGCCAGAACTATTCATCTGTTTGGGCCTTTGGACCACCAATTTGGGCCTAAAATATATGTGGGACTTCAGGCCATCAAAGGGGTGGTGATGCATACATGATGGATAGACAGTGATGTAGGTTTGATGCAATTGGGGCCTTCAGGGCATCAATGGTGGGCCTACGAGCCATGTAATGGGATTCATACCCAATGATCCTTCGGATCATGTAACAATTATGTAATAAAAGTTGCTGGTTGGGTGGGTTATCCATTAGGGGGGCTATGACCTGCCTTGTCAGCCTATATGTGTGTGGTGTGTGTGTGTGTATTTGATTGTAATTGTACCCCCAAGCACCTAATATAATATAATATTTCTTAATATTTATAATCTATATATATTTATATTAAATTTATTCATTTTTATCAATTATTATTTAATTAATTAAATGTTTATTATATTTTTTAATTTACTCTTTTTTTATTTTTATTTTTTTATTTCACTTTATTCATTTTAAATATCAATATATTTAATATATAATTTTTATTAATATTTATAATTTATATATACACATTTAATTTATTCATTTTTATCAATAGTTATTTAATTAATAAAATTGTTAATATTTTTTAAATTTTAATTTGTTTAATTGTTTCATTTTATTCCGGACTTTTATCAGCATTGGAAATATGCTAATGAAGTCTACCATTTATCAGTGCTAAAACATAAATCCCTAATAATGGATACCATTTATCAGTGATACATAAAAGACTTGATAAAGGGTTTTATCAATGCTAAAAAAAGCGCTGATAAATGTTTCCCTTTATCAGTGATTTTTTTAGTTTTGATAAACGACACCCTTTTTCAGTGCTCTTTTTAACACTGATAAAGGATAACACTATTAAAGACCTATTTTGTATTAGTGTAAATCAATCCATGTTCTATGATATATGTGGCACACTTAAGCATGAGAATGAAATTAAAGTGAGAGGTGTGCCTGGAATTATATATCACTCTAATTTATTGGGTAATGTTTAGTCTCATGATACATCATGTTGGGAGAGAGAGTAAACCTAATTAATTTATGGGACTTTGTACATCATGATTTATTGATATTTATCCTTGACCTATGTTTATGATGCAGTGTTTTAAGTTGTTTCCACATTTCCCATTTTTCATTTATGTTATCATGCTATACCATGTCTTATTGTTCAAGTTTATGATTCTCACTCCTTTTATGATCCATTGAAATGCCTATTGTTTAAAATTTATTACTTTCTTCATGTTATGATATATTTATTTCATTATTGGGCTGTATAGCTCACCCCTTTCTTATTTATTCCCTAGGTTATCCCATGTAGTTTTAATTGCGAGCATGTTAAGGATGTTTTCAATAAAGATGATATTTTTTCTATTTTAAGTTGTTTTGTAATGTAGCTAATTCAAAAAGATACTAGACTTCTTGATATTATGGGTTGTATTAAGTGTAATCTTATGTGATAAATCATGTATTAATGTTTAATAAAGATAATGGTTGTCATAATCATTCATTTCCTTTGATGCTTTCTACATGTCTCAATCGAGGGTCTATATTTTCTAACTTGGAATCTTGAACATTCCCAAATAAGCTTGAATTCATGATCTTATCCTTATTTATTAAGATGGATTCTGTATGGAAGATTTAAATAATTTTTCTTAATTTGGTAAGGTAAGAGGAAGATAAAAATATCTTTTTTCATTCCCAACTTATATTGGTATTTTATATTTCATCATCATTCTATAGAAAAATCACATAGTGAAGGATCATGCATACATGGATGGAATATACATTGAGGAATCGTATAGAGATCAGGTGTATGACTCTTACTTGGATGAATCATACATTTATTTGATATATAAATCACATTCTAGTCTCCCAGACTTATATACAGATGTCTCATACACTCTTTAAGGAGTCTTTCAAAGCATATCACAACATCTTATTACTTTTGGGTCTTATGCAGCCTCTCATATGCATGAGAATTCAGGAAAACCATTTCATATACACAACAAGTCATATGGTATTCTTTCATATTTTTCCTCTTCATATGTGGATTTTCATATGTTTCCACTCATATACACATCAAGTATTATGCAATTTTCTCTTACATGACCTATTCATACATAGAATCTTATATGAGAATCAAGTCTTCCAGGATTCCCTCCACTTTGTCATTTTCTTCCATCATTGGACCTACAACCCATGAAACTATAAACATATTATAAGCATTATTAAATTAATATCAAAATCAATTGAAGATAATGAAAATAGGATTTAAAAGCCTATAAAACTGATCAAACTAAAAATCTGAAAAAATGTTAGGATTTCTAAATTAATTATAGAGATGGAAAAAAATATAAAAATAAATATTTAAATCCACTTTTTATTTTAATTCAAGGTTTACATTATTATAAAATTTAAGCCATTTATTTCAAATTATAGGAAACCAATTGTGAAAATACTATAAAATTCCTAAAAAAGAATTTTTTTTTTTTCTTTATCACAAATCATGAGATGTTTTGATGAACTTCTTTCCAGTGATTTATGGTCTTTTAGAAAAAATACTCTCATTAGTATTCTCAATGGAAACACTTTTTTCTCATCTTCATGTGAATATTCAACATGGGATACTTTCATATTTATAAAATTTACTTTAAACTAAAGGAAAATTATAAATATAGTGTTCTTATACTATTTAAGTGACTTCATTGAATCGTAATTTTCCTTTATCATTTTCTAAATATGATCTTTATGTATCTTATTTCCATCTTTCATAGAACCTTTAATCTTATTTATTCATTTGGATTTGATCTCAAATTGATAATTATTTACATTAATGGTGTCTCTTTTAGTTTCTTATAATGGATGGATCCTCTTAGGTTTCCCAACAATATTCCTTTTAAATTATTCCTCTTTTAGGGATAATTTTTTTATATATTAATTAAGAATATTCTTTTTCTTTAAAATTTTTGATGAGAATGTTTCAATTTTGCAACTTTTCTACCAAATGCATTTTCTACAGCATAAGCTCCCAACTTCAACTTTGTTTTCACATCCTGCATACCCTTAATAAACTCAAATATGAAAGGGAAAATTTTATGTGGGAAAATTTTGAAATAATACATTATTTTAGAGTAAAAGTCATTGAATTAATCAATGAGTATATACTCTTCATATATTTAACTATATTCTAAAAGAGTAAAATTATCAACATATATGATGAATAAATTACCACCTTGATTACTTTAAACTATAGGTGAAACATCTTTCTTCTTTCTCACATGAGTGATCTTTATCATCTAATTAGCCTATTTATTATTACATTTTTTAGGGCTTTGGTTGAAAAAACATCAATGTTGATATTGATAGGGGTAAAATCCTCAATATTCATCTAATACATCTCACAAACTCCATTAAATATTCACTTCATATAGTAAAATGAAAAATAGCTAGAAACACAATAGATCCAATCATTTGTATAACATTTTATCTAATAATAATTGAAGATGTTAGGGATATAGTGAAAAAACATGGAGATGGGGGTGAATCAATGTGATTAGTTTTTTTACCAAATTCCCCTGTATTTTATCATTTAACAATTTCTATATTCAAACCTCTATACATGTTAGGATATAGGGATCTGTTTAATTATTCTAAAAACAACACACCACATGAAATATAGTAAATGAAAAAGACAGTATCACATGGTATTTACAAGGTTATTTCACAATGTGGATCATTATATCCTTATTATGTTAGGATCAAGTTTGAGATATAAATATCCACTAATAACGTAAAGTGAATACAACATGAAGGTATGATCCTTAATCTAGAACATTGTTTTCTAATAATTATTGTCTTCAGACTAGTTATTTATATACCTCCATTTTAAAATAGAGTTCCAATATTCCTCTAGAAATAAAATCTTCTCTTTACTATAGGATATCACAGTATTGGTGATGGATCTTCTTCTTCAATATAATACCATTAACTACTATTGGATATTTAGAAACATAGTATGTATTTTGATCTCCTCTTAATATTTATAATGATCAAATCATGTAAAACAAAATTATTTTCACTTACTAATCAAAAAAATCAATGGATAATTCATATTTCAGCATCAATAGCATATTGGTCTCTATCTAAATATTTTATCAATCTACTTATTCTTAACTCAACATTAAATATTTTTATGAGTAGTAGGTAGTTATCCCATTATTTTCCATATCCTTCAATTTTTAAAATATTCTATATCAGAATTATGTCACCCTATATACAAATCACTTCTCTTATTCTTCTTATTTTTATAAACTTGAAATAATCACTTGTATACATTCAATATTTTGAATATGGAATTCCTCTTGATCTTTGTCCAAATGATTCTATAAATTAAAACCATTCAAAAATATCTCCTGAGAAAACCACCAATTCTGATCTTCATAATATTTTTTAAAATATATGTATTTGAAATACTAGAATTATCATTTGAGGTCCTTATAAATTTTATCTTATAATAATACTAAAATTTCACCTTTTATTTCATCATTCGCCTTCCATAAAACCCAAATTATTTATACAAATATAGATTATCACTTATTATGAAAAAAATGTGGTGTTATATTATATCTCATAGTATGAGATAATTATTATTATTCTACAGATCATGCATAGATATAGTAAAGAATTCCTACTGTAGTGTGATTTCATCGACTTTTACAATCCAATGTTGCGCCATATTCTCATAGAACATCACTATGGAATGTTACAATCATGTAATCATAACTTATCCTCACAATAATACATGAAGAATTTAGTTAATGTGTGACTAATTCCTAAATTACATACTTAAAATATACCCCAACTTCTTCATGATATGTTTTAATATTTTACAATTCAATCTTCTTGAGGTAAACATAACTTGTATCATGACTTCTTCAAAGTATCGTGATATTCATATCATGAAGAATGACTTCAACATCATCTAATTTTAATCTTATGATATTTTTATTTCAAATGTCTATTTTAATGCCTAAAATATCAATTTTTAAGTATCCTATGAACTCAATTAAATTGGCCTACAAGGAAACTAGAAAGTCCTTATATGAGATTATTTTACTCTTCCATAGCCTCTAAAAACTCCATCTTACTCTAGCATTAGTCTTTATTACTCAAATATAGCCTCTAGATCCTTTTATTTACTCTAATTTAAGTCCCATTTTTATCATTTGTAGTGTTTTAAATATCATTTTACTCTTAGAAAACTCCAATTTATTCTTTTATAGCTACAAGTAAAACTAATGTTCCCATACTGATTCTTACAAAACTCCAAGTTAATTATTTATACCTTCTGGTTATTATAATGTATATTTCACAATTCTATAATTACTATTCTATAAAACCTATTTAATATTTTGCATCATCAATTCAGTATCAAAACTTAGGCTAGTGGTGTCTTGGGATGCAACATATCATCTAAACTCTTTACAGCATGTCCTTTTAGTGGAATTTATCTTCTTTTCTCTATCAATCAAATTATGAGATTTTGAAAGAATATATAATTCATAACTTCTAAAACCCAACTTCATTAATGAGATTCAAGTTGAATCCCATTTAATTCATCTAAATCACTATATTTTGTATCTTCACTTTTTCTTCTTCCAAACTTTTCCTACTTTTGATGTTATTACCTTTATCTCAATTCCTCATATAATTATATGAATAAACATTCTGACACTCATTTATAAATATATTTTGAAACACACATGCAATTTAAAAATTATTTTATCCTTCTTTTAAACATCCTTGAGCATCTTAAATTATCTCAATATTATTTCAAATATCTTCTATAATTCATTAAATCTTAATAATACTCTTCAACATAATTTAAAATCATTTGAAACACATAAAAACTCTTCTTGAGTGTGTCAATATTCTACCTTACCTCAACACTTCCTCATATCTTTTAATCAAATATTATCAATGATGGTGAATTAATTAATAATTAATAAATGAAAAACATTTATCAAAGCAATAATCCAATTCTCATTTCTTGTAAGATCATCATGTTAATAAATGATGGTAATGACAGTTCAATCTCTCTCCTTTGTATACACATGAATGGATATCTAGTAGCATGATCATTGGAATAAAGTATGGGAACTCAAATAAGTATCCCAAAACATAAACCTCTTTATTTATTTTCTTTTTCATTATTATCTAAAAAATATGTACATCCGTACTAATTTAAAAAAAATATAATCATCATCAAAATCCATTAGGCTCTTCAGAGTTATTTTTAAGAGTTGTTATACATGCCTAATATAAAGTAATAATCATATTTATTGTTTATTTTATATTCCCCTATCCAAATATTTATACTTCATTCACATAGGTTTATAATAGGTTGGTATGGGTTGGGTGGTGACCACCTATTGTGTATGATATACTCATACTTTGTATGTGTCCTTTTGGGATGTGTGTGGATACTTTTTTATATGATCTGGGTAAGAGTACGAGTTTAGATAATGTGGATTTATAAAATGATGTGTATGGAGTTATATTGGTAACTTTTAGACTATCTGGTGAATGATACCTATACATACTGTGAGAGATAGATATAGATGGTCAATAAGGAATGTCTCACTTGTAAGATGCTCTTTACTCTCTTTAGGGGTTGTTTGTCTCACCCACTTTTTGTATATGTTATTTGTAGTCTGTGTGTATATCTAAAGTCTGGTATGGATGTTTTTGAACTATTTTTCATGAAGTTTCATTTCATATAATTCATGTATTATAATAACTATCTAGGTATTTATGACCTAAAGGTAACCTATATAGAGAACATGTTTATGTTTTAATTTTTCCCTATATCTATGAAGGTCATTCCAGATTTCTAGTATAAAACTTTTACATTAAATATTATTATAAAAGAGGTAAAACCTTATCCTAAAATTATTTAATCATCTATATGGATTTAAGCTAGAATCTAGTGATCAATAGTCACACCTAAAGTTTTTTCGTGATGTGATTCAGTATTGTTCGGATATACAGGTCAAGGTAATTGCATTGGGAGTTCACATTATATGACTCCTTCAAAAAACATGTTTAAGTATGGATGTAATGTCGACGTGCTTAGTGAATTTCTATGAGGGTGGAATAGATTAAATCATCAACATAATCAAATAATCCAACACATTTTAAAATTATAAAGGAGGTGTTATCGGTAAAATTGAGAAGTTTATAGGTTCTTTTAGGATGTTTCTTATACATTCATCATTATACCATTTATAAGGAAACCTCATCCCATAATTATGGCATGGATTTTTCATCAAAACATCGTCACCTTACAATCTCCAAGATATATTCATCCTATAAACTGACTAGGAGGTCATACCTAGGGTGAAATAAACCAGTTGGGTTGGAAAAAAATTTATATCAAACACCATCATGTATTGAAATTGTTAAACCAATGTTATATCCTATAATTAATACACAATCATCAATAAAATGGGTGTTTTATATCCTATTGGAAATCATGTTTACCATTACATTCATGTAACCTCTTTTCAATAGATGGTTAATAAAAACCCAAGGTGATTATATAAAAATCATATACCACACTAATTCATGTTCTACTATAATATCCTAAAATTTTAAAATAAATACTATGATCGATAGTATATAGGATACACAACATTGATCTTAAACAAACCCTGAAATATTATTATTTAAATATAATTTTTAGGACCTAGCCATTAAAATTATTGAAATTAATTGTATTAAAAAAATTATGAAATATATATAATTTCCATGATCAATATAAATATATTTATTAATTCTTAGTAAATGAGCATATAATGTTTTATTAAATCCATTTTATTCTTCAAAAAAATGTTTTCTTTAAAAATATTTTTTTATTGTATTTTGTATGAGAATAATATTATTAATTTCTTGAAATATTATAATTTTAAATTTAATAAATAGATATAATTTTTGAAATCCTCTTGTAAAAATAAACTTATAATGAATTTTTGAGATTTTCTGAAAATATTGATTTTCTAATGAATAGGGAAAAATATTGATTTTCAATGAAAACTGTATTTATATTTAATTCATTTATAATGTAGAATTTTTTTTAAAAAGACTTAAAAATAAATTTAATTAGATTTTATTATTAATAATCTAATTAATTTCATTTTAATCACTTTTATGATTGAATTTGGTATAAAAATATTTTTATTCAATAAACTCATTTTTATGAAAAACTATTTTTCATCACATTTTATGGGTTTAATGTTAAATTAAATTATTCCACTTATATGTAAAGAATATTGAAAAAGGTATTAAATATTTTAAATCATTGGTTCCAAATTTAGTAAACATTTCACTTTATTTTTTATAAATTATATATAATAATAGTAGTAATTTTTATTACCACAATAATGGTTTAATCGGTTAATTAAGGTTAAAAATAAAACTATAATAACTATAAAGTAACCCTAAAACTTACCTTAATTTTATTTTATGAGTATATATCATCTATAATCATCCAAAATAATAATATATGGCATTTTTTTACATGATTTTTATCTTTATATAAAGAAAAGTCAAAAATGTCATTCTCATTGTTTTATTATCTTTAATTTTTTTACATAGGGATAAAAATAATGTATGTTTGGTTATAAATATTTATTTTAAATAGAAATAATTTTTATTAATCATGTTAAATTATTTATAATTTTTAGTGATGAAATAATTACCATAAATTCATATGCAACTCCGATAGAGTGTTTATTAAATTAATAGAAAAAAATAAATTATATTGAAAATGTAAAAAGTAATATGATTTAAATTATTTTTTTATTACAATAATTTTTTAGTTAAAAATTAAATATAATATTTTTTTAATACAATATATTTAAATTCCATTGTGGTCTTTTATTTTTAAAAGTCAAATTAAATTAATTGTTCCAAAATTGACATTAAAGTTATTTTATAATGAAGAATATTTTATTAAATGTTTTAAAACTAAAAAAAATATTATTTTCATCCAAATGATTTTAATATGGTTTAAAATACCAACCATTGTCCATTTATGGTCTATTTTTCCTTTTATAGTAACTATATTGGCCCCCAAAGAGTAAAAAACATGGTTTCACATTAATAGACAAAAATGGTTAAAATAAAAAGATTAGGGTGAAAACATGAGAAAATATAATTGGATGAGATTTTTTTGACCCATTACCATCATATATATTAATTATATGAATTTGGATCAATTTATAAATTAAAATTAATTTATATTAGTTTAATATTTTAATAAATTCCAAGAGTGCCCATCCCCTCTCTTATAAAAGGGGACATACTATCTTCTTCTATTCACACTTAAAAATCCATTTAATTAATAAATAATAGATCCCAATACCATCCTAACATCCCTCCCCTCATTATATTAGTCTTATATTTCACATAATCGCATCCTTATAAGGCTTAAGGTATAAAGTAAAAGAGGTTTTCTCAAGAAGAGGTATAGTACTTAACCGAACGTTTTCATTTTATTTCTTCTTCCACATCCTTAAAATATTATCCAAACATTATGAGATAATAACATAATTATATTAAATATAATTATATGTTATTATTTTAATTTCATAACCTCTATCCATCTTCATCTTTGATCAAATATGAAAGGAATTCATCATTCATGTGTACGACGAACTACCTCATAGAGGGCTAATGTAGTTCATTTTCCATCACTACCTCTCACGGTTGGTTATAATGATGTATTTAATATATAAATATATTATATTAATTTCATATATATATAATTATTTATAATTAATTAATAATATATATTCTTAACATTCCATACACTGAAAAATGATAACGTCATATGAGTGTATGTGTGGACTACCATATCCACAAAGTGATGTTATTCGTTTTTCATCACCACATCACATGGATGATATAAATAAGTGTATTTAAATTAAAAAATGTATTTATGATATTATTATCATTATTAAATCATATATTAATATTTAACTTCTTTCCATAATGATCATTGAATAATGGAAGCATTACTCATGCATACATACGGCCAATTGTCTCTATGATTGTAACATAATTCATTTTTCATTATATATTTCATGGTTGGTTTTTAATTTATAATTGAGGTATAAAAATTATAATTATTTAATTATAAATATTATTTAGGTGATGGAAAAATTAATCCTTTGAGTAGGGTTAACACACAAAAGTTGTTTTGAAAATTATGAACCAAACATCCTCAATATAACAAACATGGACTTTACTAATTAAGTAATTTATTATTTAATTAAAATAACTGAAATAAATAGTTTACAGATATGGGAATAAACCTAGAAAATTTTATTATTAAATAAAATTATTTATATGAGTTTATTATATAATAATTAAAGTACATACATGGAAAGTATGTACTCGAGGTAAGGTATTTCATCTCTATTTCTTTTCATTGAGGAATATTTTGAGGTTATGAACCTAATTTCTTTTAAATAATGTATATACTACCACTTTTACATATTATATAATTAATCATTAATAATTCATTTTTATTTTGATTTAAAATTAATTTTACTTCATTGAAGGGGATTTCTTTTGGAAGTTACCAAGTGGAAAGGTGTTTCTTAACTCAATTTACATTTATTAGGTTATACCTCTACTTCATCATATTTGTTATTACATGGTTATGTGTGAATGGATACCTAAATTTAATTATTATGTATTTAAACTTGTTTTTTATTTAATAATCACTTTATGGATTAATTATCACTTCAAAATTTAGAATCCTTTCATGAGTTTTATTTTTCTCAATATCTTTTTTATGAGATATGTTTCATATAGTAAAGCATCATTTATTTATATGGTGTAATTTTTTCCTCATAAAAGAATTATGACATATTAATTCATTTAATTCATGATATGTATAGGTCCATATAATACTCTTTCTTATAATGAATTTTTATTCGAAAGTTACCAATGTAGTAAAGTATTTATGTTACAATATTTGTTTTTAGAGATTTTTTCTGGTCAAATATTCAATAAAGGAAATAATTTCATATTATTTACTTGATATGTATCTATTTTATAATCATTTGGTCATGAATGTGTCTAAAATGTTTTTTTTTCATTTCCTCCCTTATTGATTAAACAAACATCATGGATGTTCGTTGAAAGTGATACTAATCTTTTACCTTATTTTATATTTGAAATAATTCATTTCTATATCCATGTTTTCTGAAAATGTTTTCAAAAATGTTCTTTTATATGATATTTTTTATTTAGGTAATTATAGTTTATTAAAATTTTGGAACATATATTTTATCATATAGATAACTATAGGATTGAAGAGAGATTTTATTAATAATTGATTAATGTTATTTTAGAGAAATATGATTGTATTTTAGAGGGAAATTATGTGATATTATCATATTTTATTTTAGTATTCAAGTTTGATTTATATTTTGAAAACATATATGAATTTAATGTGTATTTATGGTGATTCTGGTTATTTATGGAAATGATTATCATATCTTGGAGATTATGTGATTAAGGAATATACATTTTTTTTTATGTGACATTAAAAGTTATTGATTTTATTTGTAGATAAATTTTAAATTTATCATGGATCAAATAATTATAATATTTGGGTATTAATATTGAATTTCTAAGATTGAGGAATTATTTCTTCATATGAAGGTTTATTCATTTTGAGAATTAAATTACCTTAACATTTTGGTTTTGGTTAATGTTTAAAGAAAATATGAATATATTTTTATCCAATTATATGTTATTTAATACATTATATGTTTATTCTAGTGCTTTATCCATGAAAATTTCATCTCCAATACTCATTGTATGCAACAAAAGATGAGATTTTGGGAGAAATTTATTAAAGGATGAAATTATTAATTTCAAGTAAGTATATTTCTATATCTTATTAGTATATATAGTAAAATAAATCCTAAACTCTAGAAAAATTTTCTTGAAACAAAAATAGTATCATATTATCCTCTCTTCTGATAAAAAGATGGTCTTTCTCGCATCTCTTTAGTTTATGGTTTTGTGGTTGTTAACTTACCCTTGATCATTCACTTTCTTATGATCAATTTTCTATATCACTTTTTATCACATTATTCACATTAATATAATTTCCATGTACATATATTAACTTCCCAATAATTTTTTCCTATTTTTAAACCAAGTTATGTGTTATTCCATATGTCCTTCGTACTTCCCTTTCACTTTTTCAAGAGGAATTTTTATTAAACTTGTTTTTGATGTGGGATATAAAAAAAAGGATATTTTCAAGTGTTAAACCTTTGATTATCAATTCTAATTTCAAATTTAAGGGATGAAATTTATTAAATGGTTATAATTTAATATCCTAAGATTTTAAATTAAATATTATGTTCAATAGACTAGAGGATACACAATAATGAGACTAAACAAACCATGAAATATTATCATTTAAATATGACCATTATATGCTAGTCATTGAATTGGAAGGAATGGGTAGTATTAAATGAATTATTATTATATATATATATATATATATATATAATTATATGAATAAATAAAAATTTATTGATTAATTTTTAGTAAATAATTACACAAATTTTTGTACCGCCATTTTATTCTTCGAAAATATGTTTTTCTCAATATAGTTTTTATGGATTTTTTTGAGAGAATAATATAATTATTTTATGGAAATTTTATAATTTTAATATGAAAAAATAGATATAATTCTTTAAATAATCATATAAAAATTAACTTATAGTTGATTTTTGGGATCTTTCTGAAAAATTGATTTTTTAACGAATAGTGAAAAATACTGATTTTCATTGAAAGTTGTCTCTTTGTTTCAATAATTTATAAAGATCCATTTTGATTTTAAATAGTTTTAAAGTAAAATTAGTTCTCTTATAGTTTTAAAAAATCAATTAATTTTATTTTAATCAATTTAATTATTTTATTTGGTATAAAAACATATTTATACAAAAAATCCATTTTTATGAAAAAAAAACTATTTTTTGTCATGTTTTGTAAGTTTATCTTTAACTTAAATTCGTACATTTATATTTTTTGAATCTTGAAAAATGTATTTAATATTTTAATAATTGGTTCTAAATTTGGTAAATAGTTATATTTTATTTTTAGACATTATGAGTATAATCAAAGTAATTTTTGTTTCCACGATAAAGGGTAAATCGAGTGATTGTGGTTAAAAATAAAATAATAAGGGATATAAAGTAACCCAAACACTTGTATTAATTTTATTTTCTGATTATAGATTATATAAAATCATCTCAAAGTAAAATATATGGCCTTTTTATGCCACTATTTTATGACTTTTTCCTCAATATTATTTAAAGAAAAGTCAACAATGTTATTCTCATTTTTTTATTATCTTTAAATTTTTTTCATGGGGATAAAAAGAAATAATTTCCAGTTATAAAAATTTAATTTAAAATATAAATGATCTTTATTAATCTTGTTAATTTATTTTTAATTTTTTTGATTAAATAATTACCTAAAATTCTTCTACAACACCGATACAATATTTAGTCAATTAATATCAAAATAAAATAAACGATCTTAAAAGTGATAAAAGTAATAAAAGTAATATTATTTGAATGAATTTATATTTTATTAGATTTTTTAGATAATAATAAAATATAATAGTGGTTTTAATTCATTATATTCTAATTAAATTATTATATTTTAGTTTTAAAAGTCAAATTAAATGAATAGTTCCAAAATTGACATTAATGTTATTTTATAATGAATAAAAATTTATTAAATTATTTCAAACTCAAAAAAAATATTATTTTTGGAAAATTGACTGTTATATGGTTTAAAATATGAAAATATTTCCATTTATGGTCTATTTTTCTTTTTATGTAAACTATATTGACCCCTAAAGAGTAAAAAACTTTGTTTTGTGGTAATAGTCAAAAAGGGTTAAAATGTGTTAATACAAAACGATAAGGGAGAAAACATATCCTAAACTTTTCAAAATTTAATTTTATGATATTATTTATATCTATAAAGATCCTATATTTAAATTATATGGGTTTTGATTCTTTTTCCCACGAATAGAAATTTACAGGAGTTTAATATTTTAAGAAATTCTAACAGTGCCCATCCCCTCTCTTATAAAAGGTAACCAACTCTTATTTTTTATTAACACTTAAACAACCATTTGGATTAGATAATATATGACCAAATAACTTTATTAAATATCTACCCACATTTTAGAGGTCTTATTTTTATAATAATACCAACCTTAGAGGGCTTAAGTTTTAATGGAAAGGAGGTTATTCAAAGAGGAGGTTTTGTTCTTAACTGAGCATTTTCATTTTAGTTCTTCTTAAACCTCCATAAAATCATATACAACAATGTTAATTTAATAAAAAAATTATATTAAATATTTTTAACTATTATTATATTAAATTCATAACATATTAATATCTCCAAATTCCATCAAATGGGAAAGGAATTCATCATTCATGTGTACAGCGAACTACCGCCTTGCAGACTGATGTAATTTGTTTTCCATAACCTCCAATAATGGATAATTGTAGTTATATATTTAATGTATATATTTTATATTAAAAAATTATTTATCATTATATATAATTAATATATTATCTATTTTATTAACTTTCTATTCATTGAAAAATGATAACATCGTTCATGCATAGGTGTAGACTACCACCTCCGTTAAGCGATGGGATTAATATTTCATCACCATGTCACATGGATGATATGTGTGTGTGTATTTAAATAAATAATATATTATTAATAATATTAATATAATTATATACCTATAAAATAATTCTTACCTTCTTTCTATAACGATCGTTGAAAAATAAAAATGTTACTCATGCATAGGTACAACCTACCATCTTTAGGATTGTAACATAATTAATTTTTAATAATGATATTTCATGGTTGGTTTTAAAATTATAATTTAGGTATAAAAATTATAATTATTCCATTTTTATTATTCTTTATGTGATCAAATAATTACTTTTTTAACCACAGTTAACAAACCGAAGTGGTTTTGAAAATTTTGAACTGAATGTCCTCAAAATACCCAACATGGAATTAACTGATTAAGTTACTATATATGTAATTAAAATAAATGAAATAAATTTTTTAATGATATGTTATTAAAACTGCAAAACTTTCTTAAGAAATTAAATAATTGATATGATTTTATTATATAGGACTTAATTGAAATTCATGGAAAGTCTGGACTCTAGGTTTGGGATTTCATCTTATTTTCCTTTCATTGAGAAATATTTTGATGTTATACACCAAATTTATATTATATGGTGTATATACTACCCCTTTTACATATTATATCATGAACCCATTATAATTCATGTTATTTTAAGTCTCAGTTTATTTTTCTTCATCTAAGGGGGTTTTTTTAAGTTTCCAAGTGGTAAGGTGTTTTTTAACTAAATTTCCATTCATTGGGTTATATATCTACTTTATAATATTTATTATTACATTATTATGCATGAATTTATCTATAAATTGTTTTATTATATATTTATACTTGTTTTTTATAGATTTACATATTTTTACAAAATCACTTCTTGGATTAATTATCACTTCAAAAGTTATGAACTTTGTATGAGTTTTATTTGTCTTAATATCTTTTTTAAGACATGTTTCATGTTGTATACCCTGATTTCCTTATATGGGGTGATTACTAAATCATAGAAGAATTTTGAAAACATAATTAATTTAATTCATGGGATTTATAGAGACATACTATACAATTTATCATAATAACTTTTGATTTGAACCTTACTAATGTGGTAAAGGCTCTATGTTACAATCTCCATTTTTTTAGATTATTTATGTTCAAGGATACATTGAAGGAAATTATTTGATATTATTCCATTGAACCATCTATATTTTAAACTTGTATGGTTATGAATTTTTTTACGTGTTAATTTTTTATTTCCTTCCATATAGATTAAAGAAACATCAGGAAGTTGTTTGAAAGTGATATTGATATTGTACCTTATTTTAGATTGTGAATCTTTCACCTCCTTGTCCACATTTTCTAAAAATAATTTCAAAAATTTTCTTTTATAAAAACAATTATATCATAAATCTATTATAAATGGTCTTTTACCTTATTTTAAAAGGTTTTAAAATGAAATTTCTTAACATTTTAAAAATTGGTCACTTTTTAATCCCTTTATAAAATGTTTAAAAATAATGCTCATTTTTAACATTTAAAACCTGAATAGATTATCCCATTTTCATGAACATTATTTTCATTGATGATTTCTTTATAATATTATAAGGTTATTTTTAAATAAAATTATTTTCATAGTATTTTAGGAATTTTTAGTTTTTCAAATTTATTTTTAAAGTAAAAAAAGGGTATTTTCATCAATAATGTTTTGAATGATTATTTTTATGGTATTAAAATTAATTAACATAAAAAACACTTGATTTTACCTATTTCTAAAATGATTATATTTTCTAATGATACCATCCTCATTCATTCTATTGATGTTTTATGATTTTTTTGAATGGATTTTCATTTAACCTATTTCTTTTAAACCAGTTAATCGTGTTATGAAAGTAATAGGGGTCATTCCTATGAGTTTTATGATGAAATGTGAGATTATTTTTTTCATAATATGGTCCTTGTATATTTTTTATTATTATGGGTTATCCAGATACATCTTATATGATGGTTTAATCCCCATTATAGCTCATGATGTGACGGGTCGATCCCTATTATAGCTCATGATACAATGGGTTGAGCCCATTATAACTCATGATATAACAATTCGTCCCTATTATAGTTATATGATGAATTGGGTTATTATAATAGAATTTTATTGTATGGTCATTCCGATTTATAAGGGTTCTGTAAGGGTTCTATAAAGATAATTTTCCAAGATAACAACATGTTTTCTTTATTATTTTCTATGGGTTTATAATGATTCATTTGATAAATATTGAAATTGAATGGAACTAGATTATTGATTCTTATGACTATTACCTTTGGTAAATATTTATTCCATGATTAATTTTGTATGATCCAGGTAATTGATGGTATCAAAGGTGGTATTTCCCCATAGTTAGTGTTTGGAGTTAGGCCTTATTTTGAGGATTGGTTTGGGAATATAGGAAAATAGTGTCTCAGTGTCTTGAGTATGGATTTTATGTAAGGAAAACCAGTATTGGTTCAGTGGATGATATATCCATTCACACATTTTCTAAATACCTTCTTTTCAAATCATTATACTAAGACATTGTTTGTAAGGTAAAAATGATACATACATCATATAGGATTGGGTCTTTTAACTTTCTTATCCTTATTGAGTTATATCCCCAAATATGATCATCTAACTATGGTACATCTTGATAGATTTTAAGATAAATCCATGGATACAACTAACTAGGATAAAAATAAAGGATCGTAATGATGATTAGTTGAGTGATGAGGCCTTATTTCAGGGACTTAATTATGATTTATTTCCCCCAGTGGTCTATGAGGAGGATAGAATGTGTTTGGGACAGCTAATAGCTCTAGAAGGGTAGGATGATGATGCAAACTGGCTTAACACATTATATAAGTTCCAAAAATAGATACTTATAATTTTTTAATCATTAAAGGACCTTAATAAGTTGAATATTAGCTACAGAAAATGATCTAGGTATTCTAGCTTGTTCGGATTCAAAACAATCAGATGGTTTCACCTATAACTAGTCTAATTCATGGAGCATCATGGCACTAGTCATATTTGATTACATCTACTCATGATGAGGCAATACTCAAAGTTTATAAATCCAGTAGTTATTTCATGAAAATTATAACCCTTCATTCCTACACTCTATGTGGAATCAGGAGATTCTTGAGCTATAGGAAGGTGATATTTCAGTTTTTGGGTACGCCCCTAGAAAATAATATACTAACTAGGGTATAAAATTAATTTATTCTTTAAGATCACATGGTACATTAGAAAAAGTTATCTATACTATGGTTAATGGGATAGAACAATTATAGGGTTACTAACATTTCATATATAGTTGGGTGTTGTTTTGAGATGAGACATTTCTTCCTAGGATAACCTTTTTATATCCTTGTAATTTTCTTTTATTGTTTAACATTTTCTTGAGAAAATTTTTTATGCCTTGGGATTTGGTTGTTGGAATCAATCAATTGGATATTTACATACACTTTCTTGAATGTTTCCCACATTTATTGTTATAAGGATTCTTTACTAATCTTCTTGGGTGGTTTCATTCTTGATGGGAATAGTGGTTAGGGTTTAGTTATATCTTACATATTATATTTTCCCTTTCCTTTGTTCATTGATTATATTTCTAGAGGAATCTTCACACCTTATACCCTCATAGTTCTTCCTCCTTGGGTTTTCCACTGTCATATTTAGCTTATATTGATGGTTCTTAACTACTTTTAACCACCCTTCTACTTATTAAAGAGATAGAACCTATATTTACCATGGGATTAGTAATTTATTGGGAATATATAATACATTATCCTTGATTTACCACATTATTAAAAGTAGATATAATCTAACCAAAATGAAATTGTATCTCCTCCATCTCTGATCCATGAGTCATGAGTGTATATTTTTTATTAATTTAAGAATCCACTAGTTATCTCAACATGTCCTTTATAAAGGGTTCTTGGTTCTTTCCTTGTTATTTTATTGTAAAAGGTTCAGAGTTGTTCCCCTAGAATGTATGTGGATAATAAGACTATCAAAAAGTTTTACTGGAATGGTGTATTTTGAGGCTACTGTTTTCTAGCACCATACTTGATTATAGAGAACTCCTTAAATCCTTTATTTTTGGTTAGTTGTTTGAAATATCATTGGTACATGGAATTATAGATATAAATTTCTTAAAATTTAGGGAAACCATCAGTTAAATTCTCTAAAGAATAGAAAATTTGATTGAATCGAGGGTGTGTGGGTGGTGATGCTTCCTGAACATTATTCAGTGAAAAATATCTTAAAATATAAGTTAGTTATGAAATTTTTGTTTTAAGTATAGGAGTGTGGTTACTCTTAAACTAATGTATTTCTATATAATATGACATTGTATAAAATTTTTATAGTTTGTTGAGATAGTATCTATCAGTTCTATAACATCATATTGTGATTTTTATAATAGTTCCCCACTAAAATAATAATCAAGTAGGTTTATATGATTTTTTATTATCCCTTGGTAAAATAACCACATAAAGTAGTGGTCTTCAAATGGTTAGTGGGATAATGATACATCCATTCACTTCAATATATCCTAATACATATATTGAGTTTATTAGTTTTCTTTATTTATCTCATAGATCTCCTTCCTTGGTATATTACTTATAGAATTTGGAAATAACTTTTTAAATAAGGCCCTTTGGATTTCATCCTAGGTGGTGAATTATATAGACTATATATTTTACATCCTATCCTTGTAATAATAGTCATGGTAGATGGTAAAAACCTTCCAATTAATCTGATCTTCTCGAAATCCTCTAGGTTTGATGTTACCACATAAATTCAAAAATTTATTCAAATATTGATTATGTCCCTCTCAAACCAAGACATGAAACATGGAAAATAATTGTATTATTCTATTTTTTTATTCAAAGTCATATTTTTTTTAAAAATTTATTATTATTAAAGTTATGTGTGTCAAAATCTCTCAAAGTAATATTTTTTTGAGCCAAATTTTATTCCATATTTTCTATTAGTATGGTGGATCTAATATAAGTATAAGTGGAATATAAAGAAGAAGGGGATGGTGATTCACTAAAAATCATTGTGATAATCTTATTATCTACTTGTTCAGTGATTCTTAATTTTCTAAATCTATCTAGTAAAGTATTTTAAACATATGGATCAAAACCAAATAGGTTATAAAGTCTAGATATAATTATCTATCAAACACATCTCATACAAAAAAAACAAATGAAAAACAAAACATTGGATTGCCTCCCTAGAAATAGAAATAGGTTTATGTGGTGGTTTTTGTGAGTTTCTCAAGAAATAAATTTTGAACCCTAGTAAATGTAGTAATTATTGGGACTCAATTTATCTCTCAAGAGGAGGGTGAATTTTGGTTTGATTTTTTAATTGTTTAGATGGGTTTGTTATGTATTGGAGAATGAAAATAAATGGGTTCTTTAATTTAGTTTAAAAAATGTGGTCTAAGCTCGAATAATCCCCTCACTTTCTTATTAAACCATAAATAAATTTAACAAGATATATCTATCCTATTATATGAAATATTAATTGAACACCATCACCTGGTAAATTCATCCAAAATAGATAATTGAAATAGTCACCACATTCCTTATCCTTTCCTAGAAATGTGATTAAATATCTCTAATCACTCATGAATCAACCCATTACCCTCTATTGTATAGGCGGTGGAGAAGGTCCAGGTGTCTTATGTGTCTAAGATAATGAAAAATGGAAGAATTATTTAATTATAAAAAATAATGGAAATATCTTACTTTCTAAGAAATCAAAATATTTTTTAAGAAATAAAATAGAATAGATTTAACAATTAAAATATTGATTAATTAATAGTATTGGTGGATATTATCCTTATCTAGGCCACTAAGGGTCTACTGTTCCATCATTAGAGAGATGTTACAGAAAAAAGTGATAATAAAATTAAACTTTGGAACTAATATTCATCAAATAAATTAAAATATCCTCCCCATAAATAGTGAATTAAACCTAAATTTATAGAATCATCAGAAATAATGGGTATCTATAAATTAAGGATGGTCTAACTTCCTTACATGTATGGAATGGGATTCCTCTTCCATGGATGAAGTTACAACTCCCTTGGTGAACTCGATATCTTAAAAAAGTTTTAGGGACCATAATTTATTTCTAATGACAGTTTCCACATATCTTAATTAAGGGTCTAGATTCTCTAGATAGTAATATTGAACATTCCAAACTTAGATTGACTCTATGAATTTCTCCTTATTTATTTAGATGAATTATATATGGATTCTTGGAAGTATTTTTCCTGATATGGGAAGATAAGTGGAAGATAAAAATATCTTGATTCATAACCTATTTATTTTTGTATTTTATATTTCATTGTAATTTTATAGGAAATCCACAAATTAAAGGATCACGTATACATGGATTACATATATGTGGAGGAATTATACACTGATCTGGTGGATGAATCGTATGTTTCTTTGAAATATGACTCATATGCTAGTCTCTCAGGCTCATATACATATGAATTGTAAACTCTTAGGAGAATATTACAAAGTATATCAGAACATATTAAAGCTTTTGTGTCCTATACTGCCTCTCATACACATGAGCATTCATGCACAGCATTTCATATATACAGCAAGTCATATGGGATTTTTTCATATGTTTCCTATTTGTACATTCATTTTCATAGGTTTCTAAACATAGTCACATAAATTATTATGGTATTCACTCATACATGAAATCTATGTACATGGAATCTCATGCAGGAATCAAGTCTTATAGGATTCCCTCCCATTTTTCATTTTTTCCATCATTTAAACTACATCCCATGAAACTAAAAACATATAAGATTTATTTAAGTGATATTAAAATTGATTGAAGAAAATGAAAATTATATTTAAAAGCCTTTAAAATATTTCAAACTCAAAATACAAAGAACAATGTATAGATTTTTCAATTAATTATTATGATATATAAAAAAATAAAAATATATATATTAAAATCCATTTGTCATTTTAATTCTAGGTTCACATTATTACCAAATTTCAACCATTTATTTCAAATTATAGGCAACCAAAGGTGAAAATCCTATAAAATTCCCAAAGAAAAAATTTGAAAGTTTTTTTCTTGTTTATAAATCATGAGATGTTTTCAAGACCTTCCTTATAATTATTTAAGGACTTTAAACAGAAATAATTTCATCAGTATTCTCGATAGAAACACTTATTTTCCTAGATTCATGCAAATATTCAACTTGGTATACTTCCATATTTCTAAAATTGACTTTTAAATAAAGGAAATTTAGAAATATTGGGTTCTTATAATCTTTATGTGACTTTATTCAATCTTAATATTACTTTCTCATCTTCTCAATATGATCTTCATGCATATTATTTTCTTCTTTCATGGAATTTTTAATCACCTTTATTTATTTGGATTTGATCTCTAATTGATCATTGTTTACATCATCGGTATCTCTTCGAGTTTCTTCTAATGGATGGATCCTAGTAGGTTTCCCACCAATATTTCATTGAAATTATTATTATTCTAGGGATAATTTTTCTTTATATAATAATGGAGAATATTCTTTTTCTTAAAAAAGGTTTGATGAGAATGTTTCAATTTTAAACTTTTTTACCAATTCTTTTTCCATAGCATCAAATCCCAACTACATCTCTATTTTATCATCCTGTGGACCCTTAATAAACTAAAATATAAAAGGGAAAGTTGTAAGGGGGAAATTTAAAAAAAAAATACATTATGTTAGAGTAAAATTCAATGAATGACTCCGTGAGTACATACTCTTCCTAGATTGAACTATATTCTACATGATTATAATTCTTAATATATATGATGGATAAATTACCACCTTGATTACCTTAAACTAGAGTTGAAATATATTTCTACTATATCACATCAGTAATCATTTTCATCTAATTATCCTATTTATTCTTACATTTTTTAGGGTTTTGGTTGAAACAATGCCTTTTGTGATCTTGATATGGGTAACGTCCACAATATTCATCTAATACATCTCATAAACTTCATTAAATATACACTTCATATATGTTAATAAAAAATAGATGGAAACACAATATATACAATCATAGGTATTACCTTTTCTCTAATAGCAGTTGAAGTAGTTAGTGATATAGTGTAGACAAATGGAGATGGGGGTGAATAAGTGTGGTTAGTGTTTTTACCAAATTCCCTTCTATTTAAAAGTTTATCCATTCCTATATTCAAAACTCTACACTTGTTATAGTGTATCAATCTATTTAATGATTCTCAGAAAAACACACCACATGAAATGTTGTAAATAAAAAAGATATTATCACATGGTATTTACAAGTTCCTTCCCCAATGAGGATGACAATATTCTTATAGTTACTAGATCGAGTGAGAGAGATAAAAATCAACTAATATTATTAAGTGAATAAAATTTTAAGGTGTAATCCTTAATCTAGAACATGGTTTTATAATATTTATAGTCTTCATACTAGTTCTTTATACTAGATCCCTTCATTTTATAGTGGTGTTACAATATTCCTCTAGAAATAAAATCTTCTCTTCACTAAAGGATATCACAACATCAGCAATAGATCTTCTTCTTCAACTTAATGCCCTGAACATCCACTGGATTTTTAGCAACTCAGTATGCATGTATATCTTCTCTTAATATTTAGAATGATCAATGAATGTACATAAATAGGAAATAAAATGACATATTTTCTCTTTCTAATAAAAAAACCAATGGATAATGATTATTTCAATACCAATAGCATGTTGGTCTCCCTCTCAATATTTTCTCAATCCACTTCTTATTTACTAAACATTAAATATTTATATGAGTAATAGGTATGTATCTCTCTTTTTTCTCTTTCCCTCAATGAATAAAATATTCTATATTAGAATTATGTCAGCCTCTATATAACTAACTTCTATTATTCTTATTATTTTTATAAACCTAAAATAATCACTTGTATACTTTCAGTATTTTTAATATATAAATCCATTTGATATTCGGCCATATGATTCTATCATTTAAAACTGATCAAAAATGTCTCTTGAGGAAACCTCCTATTATGATCTTCATATAATTTTTCCAAATATATTTATTTGAAATACCAAAATTATCATGTGAGGTCCTTATTAATTTTCTATTTTAATAATCCTAAAATATTAGCTTTTATTTCATCATTTGACTTCCATAAAAACTAAATTCTTTGTCTACATTTGGATGATCACATGTTTTGATAAAAATATGGTGTGATTCTACATATCATAACATGAGATAACTATTATTATTCTCCATATCATGCAAAGGTGAAGAGAAGCATTACTACTACAGTGTGATTTCATCAACTATTATAATCCAATGTTCCACCATATTGTCATAGCACATTACTGTAAAATGTTACTATCATTCCTAAATCTCTAGAAGGACTTTATTTTCATTGATTTTTGATAACCCATATTTCAAGGGATGAGGGGGACCCTTAAAAGGCCCTTAGGATTAGTTATTACCTGGACTAAAGGCTTAAGTGACATTACATGACCCTAAGGTATTAGGGAATTCAACCAGACTATAACTACAAGAAACTGCCCCTCCACATCATCTACATCGTGATGGTATCTCTCCCCCTTCGCATGTTCGTCCGGCTAAGCTTCTCATGCAAGCATAGGCTGGTCCCAATGGAGAATCCATACCCTATCATTTTTTACAAATCCATTGGTTCTGCTCTGGTGAGTGTGCCTACCCTAAATCCTCCTTCAGGGCTACTCTTTTTTTTAGTCTGTGTGGGGAAACCAAATGTGGCCTGAAGGACTTAAGGTGGCCCGAAGGCCTTAACGGTGGCCTGAAATCACTACTAACCCAAAGGCATGGGTGGCCCGAAGGCCTTAAGGACTCCAATCCCAAACTGGTGGCCCAAGGTGAATAATTCTGACTACTACGGTAACTGTTACATTAACTACTAAAGTGTCTACTACAGTGCTACTATAGTACCCGGAAATATACCACTGCCTGGTTTTGAACCTGGGTCTCGTGGATTCACTAAGGAAACCTCACTAAATGGGATGAGGCTCATGTGCTAATATCATGTAATTCTCACATAACCTTGCAATAATACCTAAGTACTCCTGGTATGGTGAAACTAATTCCTAAAATACATACTTAAACTCTACCTTAGATTATTTATGTTATATTTTCATATTTTACAATGTAATATTCTTGATGTAGACATTGCTTCTATCGTGACTTATTCATAGTATCATGATATTTATATCTTAAAGAACAACTTTAACTTAATTAGATTTTAATATTATGATAATTTTATTTCAAATCTCTATTTTAATGCCTACAATATGAATTTTTATGTATCCTATAAACTCAATTAAAATAACCTATGAGAAAACTAAAAAATCCTTATATGAGAGTATTTTACTCTTGCATATCCAATTAAAACTCAAGCTTACTCTATGGTAGGTTTGGGTTACTCAAACATATCATCTAAAATATTCATATTATATCCTTTTAATACAATTTAGATTCAATTCTCTATCTAATGCATTATAATATTTTGATAAAATATATAATTAAGAACTTATAAAACTCAACTCCATTGCCTAGAATCAAGTTTAATCCCATTGAATTCAACTAAAATAAAAATATTTTATATCTATACTTTATCTTATTCCAAACTTTTCCTACTTTTGATGTCTTTACCTCAATATAGATTCCCCATATCGCCACCTGAAATAAACATTATGGCACTACTTTCTAAATATATTTAGAAACAAACATGCAATTTAAAATATTCTTGATACTTATTTAACACATCCATGACCATCCTAAATTATCTCCAAAACATTTCAAATAACTTATATAATTTGTTAATTTTTAAAAATACTCTTCAACATAATTCAAAATCATTTCCAACACATAAAAACTTTTCTTGAGTGTTTAAATATTCTTCACCACCTCAACACCTCCTCATCTCTTTTAATAAAATATTCTTAATTATGGTGAATTATTTAATCATTAATAAATGAAACACCTTTCTCAACATTATACCAAAATTTTTGTTTCTTATAATATCATCATGTTATTCAATAATGGTAGTGGAAAATCAATTTTTCTCTTTTGAAAACACATGAATGGATATCTAGCAGCATGATCATTGGAAAAAAGCATGGGTAGTTGAAGAAGTATCTCAAACCTTCAATAACTTTATTTATTGTATTTTTTCATTATTATCTAAAAAATGTTTACATCCATAGTTATTTAAAAAAATTAATTCATTATAAAAATATATTAGGCTCTTTAGAGTTATTTTTAAGAGTTGTTTTGAATGCCTAGTATAAATTAAGAATCATATTTATGGTTTTTTTCTATTCTCCTACCCAATATTTCTACTTCATGCACATATGTTTATGACGGGTTAGTATGGGTTGGTTTGTGACCACCTATTGGTTATGATATACTCATACCATGTATATGTCCTCTTGAGATGTGTATAGATACTTTTATACATAATCTAGGTAAAGGTAAGGATTTGGATAATGGGGATTTATAACACGAGGTGTATAGAGTTAGAGTGGGAACATTTAGAGTCTTTGGTGGATGATCGCAATTCATACAGTGAGATACATCTGGAAATGGTCAATTAGGGATGTATCACTTGTAAAATAATCTTTACTCTAATTAAGGTTCGTTTGTCTCACCGACATTTTTATATGTTATGTGTAGTCTATGTGTATATCTAAAGTATTCTATGGATGTTCTTTAACTATTTTTTCATTGAGATTCATTTCATATAGTTCTTGTATTGTATAAATTATCTAGATTTCTATGACGTATAAGTACCCTATATGGATAACAGGTTTATGTTTTATGTTTTTCATACATCTATAACGGTTATTCTAGATTTATCATATAAACCTTTGACTTTAATGTTTAGTAAAAAATAGGAAAAACATTCTCCTAAAATTAGTTAATATTGCCTAATAATTTACACTATATTATAATGATCAATATGTTGTACTGAAGATTTGTGGTGAACTAATTCAGTATTTTTCAGATATGTATGTCATTTTAATTACATTGGGAGTTCACATTATATGTCTTCTTCAGAAAACATTTTTAAGTTTCATGTAATGTCATCACTCTTAATAACACCCCAAGATGGAGTCATGGAGTAAATTATCAACATAATCAAAGTATCCGACCTATTTTAAAATTATAATTGAGTTGTTCTAAATAAAATTGAGGGGTTTATAGGTTATTTTAGGATGTTTCTTAGTAATTCATTACTATACCACTTATAAGAAAACCTCATCCTATAAGGATGGAATATATATTACATTAAACACCTCATTTCCTTACACACTCCAAGATATATTCGTCCTGAAAACTACATGAAGTCATATTTAGGGTGACCTCAACCAGTTGGGTTGGAAAAAAATTATATCAAACTCAACCATGTAAATAATTTGTTAAACCAAGGGTGTCCCCAACAATCACAACACAATCATCAATAAAATCGATTTTTTGTATCCTAGGGGAAGTCATGTTTACAACTATATGCCATCCTCCTCTTTTTAATTGATGGTTAATAGCAACCCAAGTTGATTATGTAAAAATCATCTACTTCACTAATTTAGGTTATACTATGATACCCTAAGATTTTAAAAGTAATATTATGCTCAATAGAATATATGATACCCAACATTGAGCTTAAACAAACCCTAAAATATTATTATTTAAATATAATTATTTTAACCTAGGCATTGAATTGGTAGGAATTAATTGGATTAACTGAATTATGATATATATATAATCATCATAATCATTATAAATTTATTTTTCATTTCTTAGGAAATAATCATATAATTTTTTAGCAAAGCCATTTTATTCTACTAAAAATGCCTTCTATAAAAAAATAATTAATTTTTGTTAGAGAATGATATTATTAATTTTTAAAAAATATATAAATTTAAATTAAATAAATAGATATATTTTTTTAAATAGTTTTGTAAAAATAAATATAGAGTGATTTTTTTTGGATTTTTCTAGAAAAAATATTTTCTAATGAATAGTGAAAATATTGATTTTCATTGAAAATTGTATTTTGGTTTCATATATTTATAAAGCTGCATTTTTTATTAAAAGGTTTCAAAGTAAAATTAGTTATATTATATTATTAATAATCAAATTAATTTAATTTTAATCACTTTTATGATTTAATTTTGAATAAAAATATTTTAATTCAAAAAACTCATTTTTATGGAAAAATAATTTTTGTCAAATTTTGTGTGATTAATATTAAATTAAATTCATAAAATTATATGTGTTAAATATTGAAAAACAGATTCCAAATTTAAAATCATTGGTTCCAAATTTGGTCAACAATTCACTTTTGTTTTTAGACATTATGAATAATAATAATAATAATACATTTTATTATTATGGTAATGGTTAAATCAGATAATTGCACATGAGCCTTAGCCCGATTGGCAAGGTCTCTGTAGGTGCATCCAAGCGACCAGGGATTAAATCCAGGAAGAGGTAGAATTTCTGGTACTGTAGCAGTACTGTAGCAGGTACTGTAGCAGGAACTGTGCAGTACTGTAACAGGTACTGTAGCGGGAACTGTAGCAGGCACTGTTTGGCACTGTAGCAGTCAGGAATATGCCCCCGTTTGGGCCTTTAGGCCTCCGATTTGGTCTCCGAGTCCTTCATAGGCCTTCAGGCACCCAGGCCTTTGGGTCAGTTGGGCCTTCGGGCCACCTCAAGGCCTTTGGGCCACCTTTGTGCAGATGCAAACCAGACAAAACTACAAGGAACAAGCTCTACAAGGAGGATGAGCAATGAGATTTCACCATAGAAGAAGCTAAACGGATTGAAAGAATGAGAGGGTATGGCACCTGCCATCGGGACAAGCCTGTGCATGCATGGGAATACCTAGCCGAACGGTCATGCGAAGGTGGAGAGATGATTTCACGATGAAGATGCTGGGGAGGAGCAGTTCCAAGTTATTAGTCTGGGTTGTATGTAATGTTTGTGCCTACGGGCTATGAATTCCTCTATGTCCTATGGGCATGTAATCATTCGCCTACGGGCATTGTAGGGTTCCACCTCATCCCTTGAAAGGTGGATTATCAAAAATGAATAAAAAATGAAGTCCTTCGGGCCATTGGAGGAGATAATTAACGTTAAAAGTAAAATGATAAAGACTATAATGTAACCCTAAAATTTTCCTTAATTTTATTTTATGATTATATCACATTCATAATCATCCAAAATTCAAAGATATTTCCTTTTTTCCACTTTTCCATGATTTTGACCTTTATATTATTTTATATAAAGAAAAGCCAGAAATTTTATTCTCTTTGTTTTATTATCTTTAAATTTTTTACATAGGGATAAAAAGAATTTATGTTTGGTTTTAAATATATATTATAAATATAAAGTATTTTTATTTATCACTTATATTTATTTCTAATTTTTTGTGATGAAATAATTGCCTTAAATTTCAACTCAATATTGATTGAGTATTTATTCAATTAATAGAAAAAAAAACAATTGATATTGAAAATGTTAAAAGAAAATTGATTTAAATGAAAATTTTTTCCATGTTTTTTAGATACAAATTCTATATAATATTTATTTAAATTCATTATATTCAAATTCCATTGTTGCCTTGTAGTTTTAAATGTCAAATTAAATAAATTGTTCCAAAATTGACATTAAAGTTATTTTATAATGAAAAATATTTTACTAAATGTTTTAAAAATAAAAAAAAAACTTATTTTTGGACAAGTGACTATAATATGGTTTAAATTACCCATCATGGTCCATTTATGGTCTAATTTTCCTTTTATAGTAATTGTACTGACCCCTAAAGAGTAAAAGACTTTATTTCACGGTAATAGTCAAAAGGTTTAAAATAAAAAAGAAAGGGGTGAAAATATATCCCAAACATGGAAAAAATTTAATTTTATGAAATTATTTTAAACCATAACCATATTATATTAAAATTTAATTATTTTGGATCCTTTTTTCAAAGAAAATTAATTTATATTAATTTAATATTTTAATTAATCCCAAGATTGTCCCTCCTCTCTCTTATACAAGGTCAACTACTCTCCTCTTTTCTTTACACTTCCAAATACATTTTATTCAAAAAATATATTTCCAAATGCCTTCCTAAAATCACTCCCCAAATTCTAGAGTTCTAAATTCTTCATGTAATCTTATCCTTATAGGACTTAGTGTATAAACAAAATGTGGTTGTCTGAAGAAGAGGTATAGTACTTAAATGAAAGTTTTATTTCTTATTCTACCTCATTCAAATATTATCCAACCATGATGATATAATAACATAATTATAATAAATATAATAAGATGTTATTATTATAATTTCATTTCTAATATCCATCTCTATATTCCATCAAATGGGAAAGGAATTCATCATCCATGTGTATGGAGAACTACCAGCTAGAGGACCGATGTAATTTGTTTTTCATCACCACCTATCACGATTGGTTATAATGATGGATTTAATGTATATATATATGATATTTATAAAATATATATATCATTATATATAATTAATATATCTTCTATATTATTATCTTTCCATACACTATAAAATGATAACACCATTCGAGCATATGTGTGGACTACCACCTCCACAAAGTGATGTGATTCATTTTTCATCACCTAATCACGTGAATGATATATATAAGTGTATTTATATAAATAATATTGTATTTATGATATTTTGATAATTATTTAATTAAATAATAATATTTACCTTCTTTCAATAGTGATATTTGAATAATGGAAGTGATATTCATGCGTACGTACGGCATATTGTCTTCGTGATTGTAACATAATTCATTTTTCATTACCATATTTCACGGTTACTTTTAAAAGTATAATTTTTGCATAAAAATGATAATTGTTTAATTATTATTACTATTATGGAGGTGATGGAAAAATGACTCCTTTGATGAGGGTTAACACACTTAAGATGTTTTGAAAATTATGAATTGAATGTCCCCAATATACATGTTGTGCGCTTAACTGATTAAATAATTGAATATTTAATTAAAATAAATGAAATAAATAGATTAAGGATATGAGACTAAACCTAAAAAAATTATTATGTAATCAACTAATTTATTTGAGTTTATTATATAATAATTAAAGGACATACATGGAATGTATGGACTTAATATAAAAAATTTCATCTTTATTTCTTTTCATTGAGGCATATTTTGATTTTATACACCTAATTTATTTTATATAATGTATATACTATCCCATTTACATATTATATCATTAATACTTCATAATTCATATTTATTTTAAGTTACAATTCATTTTACTTAACAGTGGTGATTTCTTTTGAAAGATACCAAGTGGTAAGGTGTTTTTTACTCAATTTCCATCCATTGAGTTATAACTCTACTTCATCATATTTGTTATTACATGATTATGTGTCAATGGATCTATAAATTTTAATATTCTGTATTTACACTTGTTTTTTGTGCATTTACATATGTTCACATAATCACTTCATGGGTTAATTATCACTTCAAAAGTTATTATCTCTTCATGAGTTCTATATGTATCAATATCTTTTTATTGAGATAGGTTTCATGTACTGGACCATGATTTCCTTATATGGTGTACTTGTAATGACCCGAGTCCAGAGCCCCCTCCACTGGTGCCCCGTACCCAGTTTTCCACATGACCTCAAGCGCGTTTCCCTAAACGCAAGAGGTTGTCGACTAGCAACAAGGGCCTTGGTGAGTCAGTAGGGAAACTATGCCCTCATTCGGTAAGGTATACAAGGTAAGGAAATGACAATAAACAGCGGAAGTAGTAAACAACATGCATAATAATAGAAACCAAACAGCGGAAGCAATGTAGATATATAACTATGATGACAATGATGCAACAAGTACAAGTATCTAAGGAAAACATCAAACACAACAACGTGCTGAAATACAACTGAAACCAAATGGAAAAGAAAAACAAAGTAATCTCCTCAACATCACGAGCCACGGCTCGGTCCCATGCTCCCCAGCTCTTGATGCGGTCAAGATCCTGAAGTAGAAGGGTGCTTGCCCTTATCTATACCTACAACGACATAGTCTGCTTGGGCCCAAAGCATGGCCCAAACAGGGTGTGAGATACAATCCCAGTAGGCAATCACCCAAAGATTTGTGCCTAATAGTCAATGAATACATGGCAGTAATAGAACAAGAGTAGTAAATAGAAAAGCACAAGCAGCTACAATCCACAGTTCTAACAAGTAAAGCACACAAGTAAGCAGTCAGTAATAAGAAGAAAACAGGTAACCCTCTGGGTAGATCTCATAGCCTAACCCCTATGGTTCAACCTATAAGTATTAGCAACCCTCTGAGAAGCACACACAGTCTCACCCCTCTGGTTCAGCTACGTAAATAAGTAGACTCTCTGGGGAATCACTCACCGTCAATTCCCCCTATAGTCTTGTATCGTGCTAAAGGATCTCTGGGGAAGCACTCAACGTCAATTCCCCATGTGGCTCGCGTCATGGATCTACAGACTCTCTGGGGAAGCACTCAACGTCAATTCCCCCTATATTCTCACATAGTAATTAAAAAGACACTCTGGAGAAGCCCTTCCGTCAATTCTCCCTTTGGTCTAATACTCTAGGTTTCCACAGTCCTGAGTATAACTAAACATGATCAGCGTGCATGTGTCATCCAAGTAAACCTCAAGAACTACTTGGCTATCAACTAAGGCTCAACAGAAATAACAAAACAACAGTTCTGCTATCCTACAACTAGGCATGGAAACTGGCAAAACGCCCAACAGGAAAAAAAAGCATGGAAAAGCAATCTGAGCACAAAATTAAATTACTCTACTCACAAGCAATAACCTCTACTAAATAAAACAAGCAAGGCAGGCAAACAGCAGGGGAAAAACAGGAAACACGCAATACCTCGTTCACGGGTATTGGTGTAATTTGCACAAATACTCATCAACTTTCTACGGAAAGGTACAAACCACCTACCTCGATCCAAGGAGATCGATATATGTGAACCACGACGACAGATTCCCCTTAGAACGACGTAGATCTGAGAAAACTCACAAAACGTTCATCCCACGATAACTTGGAAATGAGGAGGAATCAAGAAACAAGGCTAAATTAGAAGAAAGAACTCGCTGTTGCGCTTCCAACGCAATCAACCGTACTCAAATCAGAGAACGGACGGCGAGGCGGGATCTTGTCAAAGATCCGGCCATACGGGTCGCTTTGGACAGACGAAAACTAGAGAAGAAGATGGAAATGGGGGTTAGGCGTGACCCCAGTCCGTTTAATAAAAAAAAGTACACTGCGTGTACTTTTTAGAGTACACGGCGTGTACTTCAATTTTCTGTACTCCGAATTATATGGCCTCCACCTCAGCCTTACACACCGTGTGTGTGGCCCGGACATGGCCAGTACACGGCTTCGAGCTAGATTAGAGTACACGGCGTGTACTCAGAAAGTACATGGCGTGTACTTTGAAAATTTCTAGAAAAATCATTTTTCTTAAAAAATCTAGAAAAAAGGAAAAACATACCTGAAAAGAGATATGGGTTCTTACAGTACTCACTTCCTCAGATATTAATTATGATATATTAATTCATTTAATTCATGGTATATATTGGTCTATATAATACTCCTCCTTTCAATTACTTTTAATTTGAAAGTTACGAATGTGATAAAGGATTTATGTTAGACTATCCCTTTTTAATGATTTTTTATGTTCAAGGATCCTTTAAAGAAAATTATGTGATATTATTTCCTTGATCTATATCAATTTTATAATCCTTTGGTTATGAATTTTGTTTGTATGTTTTTTTCATTTTCTTCTTTATTGATTAAAGAAATAATAGGGATATTTCTCAAAAGTGATATTGATCTTTTACATTCTTTTAGATTAGGAATCTTTCACTTCTATATCCACGTTTTCTAAAAAAAATTCAGAAATGTTGTTTTCAAATCATAAATTATTTCTTAAATAAATTTTAAATGATCTTAGAACTTATTTTAAAAATTTTAAAAGTAAATTTATTAATGTTTTATAAATGGGTCACTTTTTACTCCCTTTACAAGATGTTTGAAAAGAATGTTTATTTTTAAAATTTACAACATGAGCATATTTTCTCGCAATCATGACCATTATTTTTATTAAATATTCCTTTATAAGTTTTCTAGTTTATTTTCAAAGAAATTTATTTTCATAATATTTTGTTAATTTTGTGTTATTAAATTTTAATTTTAAATTAAAAAGTGTATTTTCCTAAAGAATAGTTTAAATTATCATTTAATTTTATTTCCATTCATTAACATCAATAGCCCTTAATGTTAATTACACTCCACTAGGGATATTTTTTAATAATACCATCCTCATACTTTTTATGGATGGTTTATGATTATTTCAAATATATTATCATGGAAACCATTTCTTTTCAATGTGTTAATCATGTTATGAATGGAATCATGGTTATTCCTGTGTTTTTTATGATAAAATTCCAGATTAAAATGTGTTATTTCTAATATGGTCCTTGGAAATTATTTTTGATAATATATGAGCCTAATAAAACTCATACGATGGGTTGAACCACATTATAGCTGATGATACGATGGTTTAAGCCCCATTACATCTCATGATACTATGGGTTGTTCCCCATTATAGATCACGATATGACAGTTGAACCCCATTATATATCCCCAATGCATTGTTTAGTTAACCAGGCATGTCCAGTCAGAGGCAAAAACCCCTGACCATTTATTAAATGAAAAGAAAAATTACAGAAAACAAGCAAACAAAAAGATAGATGAGGGAGAACAGCTTGCCCACATCCAAACTATAGTCCCAACCACAAAAAGAGAACAACAAATCAAATTTCACACACCATTATTTTCCCCCAAAACCAAACATGAACTCCAAAACTCATGGATAACACATGAAAACTTCACAAAGATGAGAATCCCAGAATACCGGACAATTCGGGCCACAGCACCAAATCCAGAAATCAAAATCAACCCAGCAAGACTTGAAGATTATCACCCATTCCATAATTCACCATATGAGCTTTGCCGAGAACCATCGTGCAACGCAATCAACGATAGCCCCAGAGACTTGTATGGTTATTCTAATTTTTAAGGGTTTTATAAGAGCTATATGAAGATAATGTTCTAATATACCCAAAAAATTTCTTTATTTCTTCTATGGGTTTATAATGATTCCTTTTATCAATATTGACATCACATAGCTCCATATTATTGATTCCATTGACTATTTCCTTTGATAAATAATTATGACGTGATTCATTTTTATGATTCATGTAGTTAATGGTTATAAATTATCTTGTATTATGCTCATGCACTTTGATTATGTCATTATAACCTTATTCTCATCTTATTCTCACTAATACAATTAATGTTTTAATGCATATGTTTAACCCTTAATGGGAATTTGAAATCACCCTTCTTATTTTTATTATTCACTAGGTTATTAATAATGATGTTAAATTATTTTTATCTATAAAAACTTTATAACTGAATAATTTTATTTGAGATATTGAAGACTTAATATATATTATTAAAATATGGGTATGGTGGTAAAGATACTCTCTTGAATTAATATGTATTTTTTATGTAATATTTTTTCATAATTCTTTAAAACTCTAAACCAAAATGGTCCTTGGGTATATATAATCCAATATTTCCTTTTGGGAGATGTTTTATTGGGTTGAGGTATTTGTAACCTTTATGTTTAACATGAAGTATTATTTGAGGAAGAATTCATTTTCATTTTTTGACAAATTTTTTAATGTAATTTATAATCAATATGGTTTATATGATCTTTTTTATTTAGGTAAATATGGTTTATTACAAATTGGGAACATATGTTTTATCATATAGATAACCATGGTATTGAAGGTTGATTTCATGAATAAGTGATTAATGTTATTTTGAAAAAATATCATTTTAATTTTTGGGAACATTATGTGACATAATTGGATTTTATTTAAGTACTCAAGGTTGATTTATCTTTTGAAATAATATATTAACTTAATGTATCTTTATGAGGATACTGATTATTTATAGAAATGATTAGAATATCTTAGAGATTATGTGATTAAGGCATATAAATTTCTCTTATGTGATATTAGAAGTGATTGATCTTATTTAAAGATAAATATTAAATTTATCTTGGATCAAATCATTATAATATTTGGGTATTACTATTGGATTTCAAAGATTAAGGAATTATTTCTTCGTATAAAGGTTTACTCATTTTTAAAGTAATCTTACATTTAGCTAACCATTTTTGTTTTGGTTAATATTTAAAGAAAATAGGAATATCGTTTTATCTAATTATAGATTATTTGATCCATTATATGTTTATTCTAGTGCTTCATGCATGAAAAACCCATCTTCAATACTCATTATATGTAGTAAAAGATGATATTATAGGGGAAATTGATTAAATTATGAAATTATTATTGTCAAGTAAGTATATTTATTTATGTTATTATTATAGATAACTAAATAATACCTAAACATAAGGAAAAGTTTCTTGAAACAATAAAAGTATCCTGTTACATTTGTTTCTAATGAATAGATTGTATTTCTCACATCTCTTTGTTTTATGGTTTTGTGGTCCTTAATTTTCTCTTGATTATTTAATTTATTGTGATCAATGTTCTCTATCACATTCCTACAAAATTTTTTCATTAATCTTTTTTACATGTCTATATATTCACTCCCCACTAATGATATCTTATTTGGAAACCTTGTTATGTGTTATTCTAGGTGGCCTTCATACTTCTATTTCCCTCTTTTTAAGAGGAATTTTTATTAACCCATTTTTTATATGGGATATCAACAAGGAAATTTTCAAACCATAAACCTTTGATTATAAATACCAAGTTAAAGTTGAGATGATGAAATTTATTAAAGAGGTATAATATAATATTATGATATTTTAAAATAAATACTATGTTCAACGGCATACAGGATAAGCAACACTCAAACTAAATGAACCTTGAAATATTATCATTTAAATATGACTGTTACAACCTATTATTTGAATAAAAATAATGAATATTATTAACCACATTATAAAATATATATATATATATATATATATAATGGTCCGAATCATTATAAATTTATTGATTAATGCTTAGAAAATAATCACACAATTATTTGTACAACCATTTTATTCTTCACAAATATGTTTTTCTTCAAAACTTTTTTATGGATTTTTTTGAGACAATAATCTAATTATTTTTTAGAAATTTTATATATTTAATTTGATAAATTATATATCATTATTTAAATAATCATATAAAAATTAACTAATAGTTAATTTTTTGTATTTTTTAGAAAAGATTGATTTTCCATTGAATAGTGAAAAATACTAATTTTCATTAAAAATTGTCTTTTTCTTTCAAGAATTTATAAAGTTAAATTTTTTTTTAAAATATTTTTAAATTAAAATTTATTATTTTATATTTTTAAAAAACCTATTATTTTCATTTTAATCAATTTAATTATTTAATTTGTTAAAAAAATATTTTTATACAAAAAATGAATTTTTCTTAAAAAATGTTTTTGTCGTGTTTTGCGAGTTTAATTTTAAATTAAATTATTCCACTTATATTTTTTTAATATTGAATGGATTTAATCTTTGGATTAGTGGGTCCAAATTTTTTAAATAATTCTATTTTATTTTTAGACATTATGAATTATAATCAATGTAATTTTTGTTTCTGTGATAAAAAGTAAATTGAGTGATTATGGTTAACAATAAAATGATAAGGGATAAAAAGTAACCCTAACACTTGTATTGATTTTATTGTGTTATTATATATCATCAATAATCATACCAAAGTAAAATATATTTCATTTTTTTCATTTTTCCATGACTTTGACCTCTATATTATTTGAAAGAAAAAGTACAAAATGTAATTCTATTTGTTTTATTATCTTTAAATTTTTTCCATAGGGATAAAAATAAGTAATGTTCAGTTATAAAAATTAATTTTAAATATAAATTATTTTTATTTTTCATGGTAATTTTTTTCTAATTTCTATTGATGAAATAACTACTATAAATTCTTCTGCAACACCAATACAGTATTTATTCAATTAATAGAAAAATAAAATAAATGACTATAAAAATGTTAAAAGTTATATGATTTTAATTAATTTATATTTTAGAAGATTTTTTTAGATAATAATGACATATAATAGTTTTTTAATGAATTATATTCTAATTAAATTGTTTTATTTTAGTTTTAAAAGTCAAATTAAACAAATAGTTCCAAAATTGACATTAATGTTATTTTATAATGATTAATAATTTATTAAATGATTTAAAACTCTAGAAAATCCTATTTTTGTAAAAGATACTAGTATATGGTTTCAAATATAAAAATTATTCTATTTATGTTCCATTTGGACTTTTATAGAAACTATATTGACCCCTAAAGAGTAAAAGACTTTGTTTCGTGATAATAGTCAAGAAGGGTTTAAATGGGTTAAAGAAAAAGGATAATGGTGAAAACGTAACCTAAAAAACCAAAAATTTAATTTTATTATATTATTTTGACCCATACTCATTTTATATTCAAATTATATGATTTTATAGGCTTTTCACATGGAAATTAATTTATATTAATTTAATAATTTAAGAAATTCCAATAGTGTCGCTCCCCTCTCTTATAAAACGGAACCAACTCTCCTCTTTTATTCACACTTCAAAAGCCATTATATTTGGAAAATATATGCCAAAATACATTTATAAAATTTCTACCCATGTTCTATAGGTATTATTTTTTGAATAATACAAACCTTAGAAAGATTAAGGTGTAAAGAAAAGGTGGTTATCCAAAGAAGAGGTATAGTTCTTAACTGATCATTTTTGTTTTATTTCTTCTTCAACATACTTATATTATTATCCAACCATGTTGATAAAATATAAAAATTATATTATATATTTTTATATGTCATTATTTTAATTTCATAACATATGTTCATCTCTAACTTCCATCAAATGGGAAAGGAATTCACCGTTCATGTGTACGGTGGACTATCACCTTGTAGACCGATGTAATTCATTTACGATCACCACCTATCATGGATGGTTATAATTATAGATTTAATTTATATATTTTATATTAATTAAATATTTATCATTCTAGATAATTAATATAGTATCTCATTTCTTAACATTTTGTACATTGAAAAATGATAACATCGTTCGTGCATACGTGTAGACTACCACCTCCATGAAGCGATGTGATTCATTTTTCATCACCACATCACATAGATGATATATATATGTGTGTGTGTTAATTTAAATATATAATATAGTATTTATTATGTTATTATCATTATATAATAATAAAATAATACTTACCTTTGTTCTATAATGATCATTGAAAAATGGAAATATTACCCGTGCATACATACAGCCTACCATCTTCAGAATTGCAACATAATTAATTTTAATAATCATATTTCATGGTTTATTTTAAAAGATTAATTTAGGTATAAAAATTATAATTATTTCATTATTATTATTATTGATTTTATGGAATAGTGACTCATTTGACCACGGTTAACAAACCGAAGCTGTTTTGAAAGTTACGAACCAAATGTTCTCAACATACCCAAAATAGACTTAACTGATAAAGTGATTAAATGTGTCATTAAAATATATGAAATAAATTTTTCAAGGATATTTTATTAAACCTGGAAAATCCTATTAATAAATAAAATAATTGATATGATTTTATTATAAAGGGGTTTAATGAAATTCATGTAAAGTTTGGACTCAAGGTAATGGATTTCATCTTATTTTCCTTCCATTGGGATATATTTTGATGTTGTGCAACTAATTTATTTTACTTGGTGTATATATTGACCCTTTTATATATTATATTATTAATCCTTTATAATTAATTCTATTGTATGTTCCAATTCATTTTACTTCATCCAAGGGGATTTTTTTAAAGTTACCAAGTGGTAAGGTGTTTCTTAACTAAATTTCCATTCATTGGGTTATATCTCTACATAATAATATTATTTATTACATGATTATGTGTGAATGGATCTATAAATTGTTTTATTATTTATTTATACTTTTTTGGTGGATATATATATTTTAAAAAAAAATCACTTCATTGATTAATTATCACTTAAAAAGTTATGATCTCTGCAAGAGTTTTATTTGTCTCAATCTCTTTTCCATAATACATGTTTCATGTCATACACTATGATTTCCTTTTATGGTGTAATTAGTACCTCATGGATGAATTTTTAAAAATTAATTAATTTAATTAATGGTATTTATAGATCCATTCCATACTCTTTATTGCAATAAAATTTTATTTTAACATTACCAATGCATAAAAGATTTATGTTACAATCTCCCTTTTTTGAGATTATTTTTGTCCAAGGATACATTGAATTAAATCATGTTCTAATATTTACTTGAACCATATCTATTTTATTCTCTTATGGTTATGAATTTATTTTTAATTTTTATTTATCATTTTTTCCCTTTATTGATTAAAGAAACATCAAGGAAGTTGTTTGAAAGTCATACCAATATTATACCTTCTTTTAGATTGGGAATATTTCACCTCCATATCCATGTTTTCTAAATATATTTTCAAATAATTTATTTTCTAAATATATATTACTTCATAAATATATTTTACATTATCTTTCACATTCTTTTAAAAAGTTTTAAAAGGAAATTTTTTAACATTTTTCATATTGGTGAATTTTTACACCCTTTACAAAATGTTTAAAAAGACTGTTTATTTTTTACATTTACAACTTAAACAGATTCTCCCATTTTTAATAATATTATTTTATTTGAATATTAATTTATAATTTTAGAATGTTATTTCCCAATAAAATTATTTTTGCAATATTTTGGGAATTTTTAGTTTTTAAATGTGATTTTTCAAGTAAAAAGGGTATTTTCCCCAAGAATGTTGTGAATGAACTTTTAATGGATTTTCATTCATTATCATCAAAAACACTTGATGTTACCTATGCTCCAATGGGTATATTTTTCAATGATGTCATCATCATTCATTTATTGGATGGTTTATGATTTTTTTGAATATATTTTCAAGGAGACTATTTCTTTTATGTGGGTTAATCATGTTATTAAAAGAATTGTGGTTATTCCTATGAGTTTTATGATGAGATGCAATATTTAAAAAAATTATTCATAATATTTCCATTGAAATTTTTTTATGATTACAGGTTATCCCGATATAGCTTATATGATTATTTTATGACCATTGTAGCTCAAGATATGATTGGTTGGGGGACATTATAAATAATGATATGATGGGTTGGTCCCCATTATAACTCATGATATAAAAATTCAGCCTTGTTATAGCTATCTGATGAATTGGGTAATTATATTTGAATTTTATCTTATTGTAATTCCAATTCTTAAGGGTCATGTAAGGTTTCTATGAATATAATGTTCCAAGATACCAATACCTTTTCTTTATTTATTTTTATATGGTTTTATAATTATTCTTTTGATCAATATTGATATCACATGGATAAGGATTATTGATTCCTATGACTATTACCTTTGGTAAAGATTTATTCCATGGTTAATGTTTTATGATCCATGTAATTTATGGTATAAATTCACTTATTTTATGCCCATTCACTTTTATTATTTCATCATAAACTTATACTCGTCTTATTCTCACTGTTGAAATTCAATTTTAAACACTTATGTTTTACCCTTACTGAGCATTTGAGCTCAAACTTCTTATGTTTTATATTCCTCAAGTTATGAAGAATGATTTTAAATAATTTTTATCTAAAAAGGTTGTATATGTGAATAATTTTAATAAATATGTTGAAGACTTGATATGGAATATGAAAAGAAGGGTATATTGTGAAATATACTCTCTTAAAGTCGGAGGTATTATTTATATAAGAGTTATTCCTAATTCTCTAATACTCTAAACAAAAAACATACATGGGTATGTAAGTGATGAAATATTTCCTTTTGATGTTGTATGTTTTTTATGGTAAGAATTGGGTCTCATTTATTGGTATAAAATCCAAAAATGTAATTTATGGGATTTTAGTACTGGATCAGAGAGTGGGGGTTTGGGTCTTTTACATCTACCCCAATCACCTCTATATATTGAAAATGGTAGTGAGGTAATAATTTAAGGAATCATAATATTTTCTATGTTGTAAACCCTACTTGAGTTAGTATCACCCCAATAATTATGGATGTAGAGATTGATTATGTCTTAATAATCCATGGTCACTCTTACCTTGAAAATGATAACAAATTGGAATCAACATGCTTCATATTAGTGGATTGTATAATGATTTTACCTACTTATACTCAAGGGAATAATTCCAATAGGGATCCAAGTGAAAATAACCAATCACTAGAGGATCCTCATTGGGCTGAGACACTTGAAATTGATGTACACACTTTTCATCAATAAAAAATCTAAGCACCAGTGTCTCTAAGTAAATTTACATTACCACCAACCCAATGAAAAATGGATAAAGGAAAAACATTTCATGCATCTATAACATCTAATTTACCTAAACCCACACAGTCTATTTATGAATATGAGTGTATCATTATTCTCATGTAATAAAATAATGATTTAAAAAGACTCATAGCTATGTTTCTCCATGTCCACATCACTAGTGATGATAATACTGAGTTTAAAATAGTTTACCCTTTGATTAAAATACCTCAAAAAATATATCCTTCTTATTTTAAAGGGATAAGACAGGTCATTCAACTTACCCAATATATGGTTGATTCATCTGGTTAACAACCTACCCAATGGATCAATAGTACTTTCCCCCTGGCTCACAACCAATAAAAATAATAGGTGAGTCACCTAGTATAAGTTCAAAAACAAAAATCTACATTAAAAAGTGAAATTATAGAAGATTTAAAAGTTATTTCAGAATCCCTCAAGGATCAGTGCATGTTAATACATATTAATAATAATCCATGCCCTGAGTGGGTAGATTTTACCCATCCACCGCAAAACTTAAACAATATCAGTTTCACATATTTCTACAATATGGGTAACTCAAAGAAGTATCATGTTCACTTGGACTCCTAGTCTGGAATATTACTATGGAAACCTGCATAATAAGTGATAATCAAACTCAAACATCTTATCAAAACTTTGTATAGGTTTTCACTCTAAAGTGTCCCTAAAATTTTTTACCATTACAATCTTACCATGATATTTTAAACCATAGAGTTCCTTCCATAAGAAACTACAAGAAATATAGTCTATAAAAAGAGTTTGGAATCCTTGGAATTGGACCTCAAACCATTAATATAAAATATGTACATATATTTATAATTCATTGGATATAAATCTATTGGTAAAGACATATACCAATGTTTTGACCAAACCATTGGAATATACTTCTATACCAATGGCTATAAAACTGTTTGAATAAACCAACACATATGGTTTGGTCAGAACATTGGTATAGGTGTTGCATAAAAAACATAAATGAGTTTTGAACCAAGAACATATCATCTATATTACAAGGACTTAACCACTAACCTACGAAAAAATTGTGATTATATATATGCGTTTATGTGTATCAAAGTAATTATTATTTTTTAATTATTTATTATTATTATTATTATTAAATAATTTTGTCACTTATACCAATTGTTTGGTTAGAATATTGGTATTGGTGTGAATAATAAATTCATATACCAATGGTTTGATTAAACCATTGGTATGAGAGATATATATACCAATAGTTTGGTCAAACCATTGGAATAGGTATACTTATACTAAGGGATTGGAAAAAATATTGGTATAGGTTTCTATATATGATATTTATACCAATGGTTTGGTCAAAATCTTAGTATAAGTGACCTATACAAACAGTTTTTTCAAACTATGGATAAAAACAATTGGTATAGGCCATTTTTTTAATAGTGTGACTTTAATAAAATGAGTTTCATCTTATAAGGATTTAAATTATAAAGTGTCTTACCCATGAATTAAAACTATGGAGTGCCTCCTAGTGATGCTTTAAATAATAAAGTTCCTTATTATTAGGTTTTAAACAACATATTATATAATTCTCCTTATAAAACAATATATGATTCCTAGTGTGATAAATGTAGGAAGATTTCATTCTGAGTAACATATTGTTTTCATAAATATCACTCAAATATTTAATTCAAGGTACACTACCTACTCAAGTGGTAAGTGATATAATTAATTGATTTTTATAATTATAACCCTTAAATGGATTTCAATAATACTCGTAAATTTAAAAGTGACCCCTAAACTAAAAAAATAGGCTTATTTTTGGGAGATTTTGACCTCTTATACTCTCAATTCTTGTAGGAATTAAAAAACTGCATCAATTGAAAATACTCAAAAATGGAATCCCTTTAGGGTTTTCATATATCATTTAAAATGATACATCCAATATAAATAAATATGGCTACAAAACATTATTTATTATACAAAATATATCATTTGGTGTATTATGATATAAAAAATTATGGTGGAAAGTGAATTTCAAGTTGATCAAGTATAATGGGAACATCATTATCTAACACATTTAATGAATTTGGATCCATATATTTGATACAAATATACATAAAAATAAATAAATCTTTATGTTTATTATTCTATCATGCACTAGTAGTATTCCATGAACTATAATTGGTGATAGTTATTCCATCAAAACATGAAAATCATGTGATTTTATGACTATTAACTTTAAATATTTTACTTTTTTGGTTTTAGAGGACATTGATATGCCTAAAATTCATAATAAAACAAATAAAAATCCAAGATACATGGCCTACCATGAGAGATTTAGAAGAATTATTTGAAATAAATAAAGAACATGCCTTCTGTTTTGATAAATATGAACCTCTATCTTCTCATGTTGTTGAGGGAGATCCCTAAGTATTGGTAAATGAACTCCCACCTCTAAAGGTATATATAGTAAGTTGAATCAATTATAACACATAGTGGTAGGTTTCTCCATAAACTCAAATATTTCTAGAACATTTATCAATTGGTAAAGAAGAAGCATAGATATTTTCCTTAAGAGTTATTATTATTTCACACCTTCTTCCATGGACCAAGCCTCTGTTTACAAGTTGTAAATACAGTCCTCCAAGGTTCCATTATAATAACAAATGTTTAATAAATTTTTATATTAGGAATTACGTTAAAAACACTTTTTGAACTTTTATATTACACATTAATGAATCTTGTAATGATTAAAAAATTTTAATAACCATTATAAACACATTTAATGAATCATAAAATGATGTTTAAGATATATAAGACATTTTAAATCATAATTAATGAAATAGAAATATGTAATATCATATATTTCAATTCATTCCATAGATAGTGACACACCTACATTATTCGAAACATCATAAACATTATATAGGACATGATTTTACCATAATGTTGGTTATGATATGAGCTTCAATGCATAACTCCATCAATATCATACTTACACTGAAGCCTCCCTAAGTTTATCCACATTTCACCCTATATCACATCACATGAAATAAATTCTGAAACTATATATAAAACTCTTATAGATATCCTCTAAAACTCTTTTTAAAAATCTAGCACTAAGAACTTTATCTTTTTCATAAAAACATTTGGGAAAAACTTATCCCCATTCACATTACTTTTATATATGACCTTATGGGCCTTTATAGTGTTGGAAACAATTATGAATTCATAATCCATAATTATAAGCAAAGATTAACCTCTAGAAAAACATCAATGTTACTCAATCTATAAAGGTATTTGACATGACCTCTATAAAACATGTGTATCTTCATGCTTCTGTCCACTAGATGTATCTCATATATCATTCATAATCATATAATACCTTGTTCCAAGATATCAAATATGACCATGAAACATGAAACAAGTCAATAGTGTATAGACAACTCATATATTCTCAATTCTTTGTGTAAATACTGAATAAGATGGATGAATACATGACATGTCATTTACCCATATAAACGAGTACATCAAATGTCACTTTTATAAGTAGATAATCATATATTATTTCATATATATTGGTATGTCTATACACTTTCTTAGTCTTACCCAATCAAGGACATGGATGCCATACCATTTATATAAGAGGATAAACCCCATCTTAGTTGAGAAATACCTATCAGATGTTCATTAACATATCCAAACACCCCATAAATATTATTACAATAAAACATAAACCCCTAGTATATCAATTAAGTAATGTATGAAATTCCACGTACCATACTTATTAGGCCAATCTAGAATACAAAAAATATTTTGTAACTCATAAGTGAACTTTGTATCTCTATATGATCCCTTACTTGTGTTTACATTTCACAATAACATTTTCCTTTCCATAATGATCAATAACCAACTATAACATATATATTTAACTCTAATGGATAATTATCATTCCACTCATCAGGATATATGCATTACACATGAATGAATAATTAAATTGAATTTATTGTATATAACATGATACATTTCTTTAATAAAAATAATAATATAATACAGAAAAATTCATATACATAAGTGCCAATATCACTACATCCTAATATATATAGATGCATTAATGAACATATGTTTTGAGAATTTTTTTGGTTTTATCAAAATATGATACATTGTAACACATGTTACATCACTAGGTAACACTTTTTACATCACCATGTAATCATTCTAGAAAATAAGGTCTCCCACTAAATTATTTTAATGACATCGCATCTTTAAAGAAAGTATATTTTGATAATGAAAATATAATGATTTTAAATACATATGTTCAACCCTTTGAACATTCTATCTAAATAAATTTATTCAAAATATCAAATATTTGGATGTATATATCTTTTGTTTTTAAAATTGTTAATATTTATAACTCCTAAGAATAAAAACGTTCTTTGAGATAATTGGTATAAATTTATAATAAAACACTTTAAATTTAAAAAATTATTTAACCAATCATATTCCAAACACTTCTTCATGTATATAGACATTTTTTTTTTAAAAAACTTCACTATGTATATCAAAAAAACACTAATTCTATAATATTTCATTTGTTTGTTTAAATATTGAAGCCCTCTTCGCATAATATTAACTCACACTAAGCTCTTCATAAAATATATTCATATAAATATATTATTTATAAGACACAAAAAAACTTTGTATATCATAATCATATATCTTATTCTTTCGTTATGAGATAATAAAAAATTAATATAATATCTTATATAATTTAATTACATCTGATGAAATTTATACTAAGGGAAGAATCCTTGAAATAAAATTAGAATAAAAACATTTTTAAATTTTAAAACTTGGATGAATGATTTTATTTCAATCTCAATTAAATTAAATTCATCAACAACTTTTTTCTCATGAAACATTATGAACTATATAAAAAAATGAACCATGTTTTTCTATTCAAACTTTATTTAGTTATTACAACCTTTTTTATGAAATCAGATTTATTCCTATTAGAAAATAATATATAATGAAATAAAAATAAAATGAGTCCATCAAAATTATCTAATAAGAAAAATCCATGTATATTTTTTTAAAATCAATAACCAGTGTTTTCTCTCTAAACATCAACTTATAGATTCCTCTATCAACCCTACCTTAATTTGGAACTCCTTTACATATTCACAATGATTGTATAATGTGTGGATGGTATCCAATAACTATTAAAAATATAGTAATTGATTTTTATAACAATAATAACTATTGTGGACTTTCCATTTTATTTTTACACCTCTTCAGATATTCTAGGAATTTTTTTCTTCAATGTTTATATTTTCAATAATGGAAAAATTGTCCTTTATTCGTGAAACATCCCTTAGGTTTCAATAACCTAGGCTCATTGTTATATCCTCTAATAAAATTCTTATTCCTTTGGATTTTACCCTTGTCCTTTTACACTTTCACCACAATACTTGAGTATGGACCACTCATGTTGTTTCCAGTGACCCTTTATATATTGAAAAAATTGGGTAAGGATTTATCAAACTCATTCATATTTAGTGTTCTCGATAAATTTTAAAAAAAAATCTTGAAATGATCATAGATTGAAAATCATTTCCATGTACAAAATGAGTGGAGACCACAACCTATTTAAATCATTCACGTACCAAATTATATTAAGCATGTGTATAGAAACTAGAGTTTATTATGTCATATAAAATTTAAATAATTCCCTTGAAACCTCATACAAACACCCCTTGTATATTGATGGTAAAGTATATTAAGGTTATTTATCATTTTATATGTATCCATATTCTTATATTTCTTTTGGAACTTTTGTTCTATAGAAAGTAACAGGAAAGTGGAAGTATCGAATGAATATTTCTTATACTTATGATAAGCATCCAAATTTGATTATTGATAATTTTCGTCTATTGGTTATTCAGGAATAGATTTCTCAAGTACATTCATTTCTTTTTATTTCTTGATAAAAATTCTTAAGTTTATGTACCAATCTAAGAAATTTATTTAATTAAGATTATCATTTTCAAACACTAATCTCATAGAAAATTTTTATAATGATTTCATTTTATCTAAAAAAATCTTTTATCAAATGAGTATCATGTTATATATGTATTAAATAAGGGATTTTATTAAATATTCTCTCGATAACCTAATAACACCAGAATTTCATTATATCATTTAGTGGGTCAAGATCTGAATTTCACTAAAATTTGAGTTTCTTTTGTGTTTCTATCATTGTTTATCTATTTAAATATACATCAATGTCAATTATATCATATAAAATTCTTGAATAGTTGGGTGGAAAAAACCTTATCATAATCCATCTTATAGATTATCCTAACTCAATTTATTAAGTCATGTAATCCAATTAAGGTCACATAGCTAAGTGAACAAAATTTTATGTCAGATACTGGCACCTAATCTGATTAGAGTTTCCCGTATTTTTTATTCCTTGCATATAATAATGTATGGCACTCTATGCAACTAATGTTTTGTGTTACTCACCCAAAATAGAAATTTAATGCAACTTATGAATAAGGCACATGAAACCCTACCATGTAAAGTTTTAAAATCATATGAAACTAAAACCCTTACTCAAGAGAATGTATGGTGTGATGGATAACTATCTAATCACCTTTTTGATAGAACCAAATTCCCCAAGATTGTGTAGCCTAACTTAAATTCACATTTTCTAAAGATCAATACTCATGAGGGATCTCAATTCCAATACAATCCTAACATCTAAAAACTATCTAATCACCTAATTTGTGGTTTTGTGAACAATGTTTATGTGATCTCAAAACATTTTGGTGTGGTGTTGGTGAGGGTAAAAGACGACGATGTGGTGACCAAGGAGGCGATGGATTGACGTTTGATGTGGACGGTGACGGCGTGATGATGACGATGGTGTTGTAATGATGCGACGACGCCCGTTTCCCGGGCGGCAACATAATTTGCGGGATTTGCCTGTTTTTGAATTTTGAATATGGGGCTTGATTTGATTTTTGAATCTGTAAGGTGTGATCGGTTTTATATGGTTCCCACTTTTCCCTCAAAGTGGCTTTATCATGAAAATAACAAAAAAAACTATGCATCATAATAATGTTCTATGATAATAAACAATGTTATCTAATTACATTGTCCTCATTTAGGGTTTTGTGTTCTTTTATCATCATAACACCACCCATTTTTTTTAAAAAAACATTGGATTTTCACTATGTTATGGACATCATTATCCTTATAATGATAAAGCATCATGATGCTCTGTTTTTTGAAAAATATGAACCAAATGTGTAACAGATAGTGTTATCTCATAACATGTCTATGATATCACGTCATATGACCATTATTTTTCCACGTCGTCTGTTTAATAAACTCAATCAATGATATATCTATATCATTATTCACATTAAACATGTTCTTTATAAATCATGAATTTTCATAAAATATAGATAATGATTTTAAATATCTTGATAATGACTTTAATACCACTATTGGGTTTTGGATGATATCATTATGCCCAAAATGCAATGGAAAACAAGTATAGAACCCATGCCACAAGATCTATCATGAGAGGCTTAAATGAATCACATGAAATAAATGATGAACATACCTTTTATTTTAATAATGTTGAACCTTTTTCTTCTCACATAGATGAGGGAGATCCTTAGTGGAAGCCAATGAAATCTCAAATCCAAAGGTAACTATAGAAATGTGAACCACCTTAAACACTTATAGGTAGGATTCTCTACAATCTCTAAAATTTGATGGAACAAATATAAAAAAAAGAATAAATAGAGAATCTTTTCTTAAATTCACTAATAATATCAAAAGTTTAATAAACACTCATGTTATAATGAGTTGTTACATTCAAATGATTTACAAAACCATTACAAGCTCCTTTAAATAATAATCAAATTATTTTTAACCAATTTATGACAACTTAATTTAGAAGAAAAGGAATTTCAATATGAAATATCACATATTTCAAGTCATTTCATAGGTTGTGACACACCCACATTGTTGGTCGATCTATAAGCATTATGCAGGTAGCAATTGGCCCATAATACTAGTCATGTTATGAGCTTCAATGCATCACTTCATCATTAATAACATAATATTTTTCACATTTGAATAATATCCTTCAGGTACTTTAATACTCTGTGAACATCGAAAGAAATTCATTTTATCTTTCTTGGATAATTTATGAAAAAGTGGAGGTAAGTACATCCATTTTCCTTCATGATTGAGAGGAAGCTCCATGCATATTCTCATGAATACTGAGTCCAATCATATGTTATATCCATATGTAGTATTACCTTTTATATCTAATAATGTTTTAATCAAAAATTCATATATTTTCTATCAATATTGAAGACATTCCATCAGCATCATCATTATTATTAGAATAAAATGGGCCAGAGGCTAAGGACAAACAAGGGACTATGGAGGCCTAAAATAATGAACTCTGAGAGCATCCCCTGAAACTATATTTGTCCCATCATTAAGAAAAGAACCCAAACTATAGAAACAACTAATTGCCATAAGTAATTTCCATAACTTTGGGGGTTAGATGACAAAAAATCTATGGCTTTGTTTCCCTCTCACCGAGTGTGAAGAATCTCTACTCAGTTTCTTATGTGCCTCTTGCATTTTCAGATGTAGTATGAAATAGACCACTGAATTTCACTTATGCCATGAATAGAGTTATAGAGGATTTTGGAATCAGTCTCCATCGTGGAAAAGTTGATTCTTTTTTACTACAAAGCTTGAGACTGGTAAGCATGGCATTTACTTCATCTTGGAGAGAATCGACATTCCCATAAGTATAAGAAAAAATGACAGACCCCCTGGTATCATGAACTAAGCCACCACCCCAAATGTGCCCTATACTACATGAGCCATCTGTGTTCATTTTGTACCCACTCAAGTGTGGCTTCCAACAAATCCACTGTCCCTAAGAGTCATTAGAAGAAGCTGAGGAAGGGAAACTGGAGTTAATAAGGAACCTGGACGAAAGGGCCTCACCCTAGTTCTTGATGAGCTTGGATAAATCGATCAACAGAATGTTGATTCTAGAAATAAGGGCCTGCCTTGAGCATTAAAGACCTTCATATTGGTCTTTATTATATGCATGCCAAATGCGCCGACATCCTGAAACTAGGATCACCACCCTTACCTACTTCTATATATTATTATTTCGCAAACCTTGAAAATAGGAATTATGAAACATTTCACCTGAGGGCGCGTGAGTGTAAAAAACGTTCAACTCCTCAAACTTGCACCAAACCACTCGCGCCCAGTCACTTTCAAAAAATAAATAAAGAGAAGAGTCCTCCTGAGGGATTCCGTGGTAGGAGAACTTGGATGCAAGAGTAATTCTGGTCCGCTTAACAAGATTATCCATAGGAACTGCATTGTTGTGAATGCGCCAGAACAAGAACATGTGTTTCGTTGGGATATCTTTGCACCAGAGCGTGTCTCCCCGGCTAAATGGCTTGGATGAAACTTGTTGCAGTCGACGTTAATTCATACTTAAAAAAGTTCTTGATGGAGAACTAGAGAAAATGAACATATCAGAGTCAGAAGATAACTGAATGAGGTCGAAGAACATGTGTTGCTCCTCATTCAAGACAATGGGAGTGAAGACTGAAAACACTTTTTCATGCCTGAAAGAAATGTCCAAAATAGACCATCTGGCAAAACCAAGGGTGGATCCAAACCAATTATGGTTCCAGAAGTTGATGTCTTCACTATCAACGATCCACCAGAATGCCGTTGAAGAGCCAAAAAATGTGGACGAACTGCATGCCACAAGGGAGAGGAATTATTTCTGGGGGGGATCACAAAAATTCTCATATTTTTTAGTGATGAGATGACCCAACAGCATTGGGCCTTCAATAAATTCTCGCGCTAACCTTTAATGCATGTCGTTAGCCACATCCTGCATCCCCCTCACATTGATACCTCCTTCCTAAGACGGTCACATCATCCCAAACCATAATGTTTAATGGTAATTACCTTTTGAGTTTTTGTCATAAATGAAGAAGGTGAGGATGTTATCAATGGTCGTCGTGACTGCTTTCGGGGCCGATAAAGTGGATAATATATGCATGGGAATTGAAGCAAGAACACTATTAACCAACGTTATGTGGCCTCTGAAGGACAGATATTGATTTTCATAGTTGTGGATATGTCTGGTGATTTTGTCCACCATTTGGTTGAAGTGATGAATTTGAATCCAACTCGGGGATAAGGGAGCACTGAGATAATTCATTGGGAAGCTCTACCTGCTAATTCCCAACAGCCTACTAATGTTGTAGGCCCATTTATCATGTCACCATGAAGAAATATGCACACTGCTCTTTTCTCTACTGACAAGTTGCCCACTCCACTTGCAATAATCCTTAACAGTCATGTTTGAGCCCCAAATGGATATTCAACTGCCATGAGAAAAATAATCGTATTGTCCACGTATATGAGATGGGAGATGCTGCCAAAAGGAATAGCCACAACAGTAGGAGAGGATGCTACCCACCAAGGACCTGCTATTAATGAGTCGACTGAAAGGGTCCTGCATGAAAAAGAAGAGACTGGGCGATAATGGGTCTCCTTGTCTGAGACCCCGCGCTGCTTTGATGAAACCATAGGCCTTCCATAGAAACTAAATGGAAATCCAGGAAGAACTATAACACTTATAGAGGTAGGATTCTTGTGTACAGAAGCCCATGATTTATAGAACTTTTAACATGAAGTTTCATTCGACACGGTCATAGGCATTATCTATATCGAGCTTTGTCACCACATTTGACCCAACAGCCTTTTGATGAATATCCCTTGGCAGCTCATTTGTCAATATGATAGCTCCCTAAATTGTTCTGCCTTTGAAAAAGTTGTTTTGCTCAACCGAGATCCAGCAAGGTAAATTTGGTGACAACCTTCTATTGATGACACTTTCCAAAACTTTATATGGAAACTCACACTAGCTAATTGGACGATAGTGATGAAGAGATGATGGATCCTTGATCTTTGGAAGGAGCACCAGTGAAGTAGCACTCGTCATGCGGGGTGATATCCACCCCAAAAGAAGTCTTTCACCTCACTAACTGGATCACCTTTGATCAAATCCCATTAGGCCCTGTAAAAAGACCCTAGGAAAACATCGTGCCAGACCACGCTGTTTAGGTTAAGTCCCTGAACCACCTCATAAATCTCCTGTTCATCAAGAATTAACTCAAACCACATGTTGTCATGAGACAACACCTTGCATGGAATGACATCAAACAACTTCTCGCTGCCCTTGGGGTAGCCTCCAACCAAGCGTTGATTCATACCTACAAGAAGAGACATGAAATGAAGATTATCCAAGTTTCCCACCACATCTCAATCATTTGTGTGAGTTCCATCCTCCAACAAAATGTTCTTCTTGATGAACCGCTTCCTTTCCATCACGCAGTCTGGAAATAACACTGTATTTCGATCACCTACCTTCAATCACTTAATCCGAGATTGTTCGCGCGCCATATGTTCTTGTTCAAGCGGGAGTTGGGCCAAGGTATTCTTCTTGTGGGATAAATCATTGAATATCTCCTCATTCCAGACATCCTAAAGCATGGATTCCATACGCTCAATATCTGATTTGATTGAGTCCAGCTGATGAAAACGTGAGGGGTGGTTAATATTCCATGCTTGAAGGTCACTTTTGAGATGACAAAGCTTTTTATGAAGGCACGCCCGTAGACACCCCTGCATTGGTTTGGTCCAAGAATTGCTCACCACCTGTTGATAGTCCAAGGCATAAGTCCATTGTTGGGAGAAAAGGAAACACCCCTCCTTCAGTTGTGCTGGACAAAGCCACAACAATGGGAGAATGGACTAAGAGGGATCTAACCAGATGTGAACCTAGATGTCTAGATATGCAGCAAGTTCAGTTCATCCCCAGCTGGTTGTTGCACAAGGTGAAGCTGTCGCCAGCGTACCCCAAGTCTGAGAGCCCTGTTTCTGAAAGGAAGGAAACAAAGTCTTGACTATCCTTGTGAGAGAACAATCCATGACCTTTTTTTATTCATCCATAACTACATTGAAATCCACGCCTACAAATCATAGAGAGTTCTTCGAATTAAAATGCCCCAGATCTTTCCACAAAACATCAATTTCTTGGGCATTGCATTTAGCATAAACGATGGACAAGAAAAAGTTGTGCACGTCCGTGCTTATCTTAGCTGTAATAAACTGATTCGAGGCCATTATCATCTCCACTTTGATGTTTGATTTCCAGAACAACCAAATGTGCAGATTCTGAGGATTAGCATGCAAGAAATTGCGAAAACCTATTCTGCTGGTAAAGAGATCAATTTTGGAAGCATGCTGCTTAGGTTTGAAGATAACCACCATGAATCTCATAGTGTATGTAGTCTGTCTTGACCTGTGCTCCCAGACAGCGATCAATCCATGGTATGAGGGAAATCGCTGGAGAGTTAGTTTTGTGGCTTTGGCGCCTGCCAGTGTGGATTCTACCTTGTTGTTCACCAATGTAGCTTTGGATTCTTTCTTTTGCGGCCTTTTTCAAACGCCATTGGGCAGAGAAGGCGGTAGGATCATTTCCATGGCCAATACTTCCGATTCATTGGTATTTAGAAACGATGCAGATAAAGCAGAGAAATATTTTGATAGATGAATGTGGGGATCACCTGAAAGCCCCGATGTTTTTGAAAAAGCAACTTGAGATTCTAGATTAGATTCCCTTACCAGAAGCTCAGAAATTAACGGGGGAACAAAAACACCATCGCCCACTCTGACAGCTCAAGAGTGTTGGATGCTACATGGGAGTAAGATCCATCCAGAGGACCTAAAGAAGCTTGAATGTTAATTATCAGAATAGGGAGAACAAATAGGTGAATCAGCATGCCTTGTGAGTATTGTTATAGAAGATCCAGGAGGAGCATGAAGCGTAGACGGAGGGATATCTCTGCGAGGAGCCTGAGAGGTTGGCGGCCGATCTGGAGAGGGAACTGGAACCTGAGATTGAGGAAAATAACTGCTCTTCCAGACCTTGCAGGTGAAAATTAGGGTAAAAACGAGCCGGAGAAGATGGAAACATTTTTTCCCACCAATAGAAATCGCGCGTGCGCAGAAGGATGTGGTCTGGGAGAGGCCTAGATAAATACACTTCGATGAAGATCCTGGCCAAGGAAGCATCAAGCACACGATCTGTGCATTCATCGGCACAAAAAAAATAACCTACTGTATTCCCGATGGATCGGAGGAGGGACACATTATGCAGCGGGATAGGAAGGACCGGAAGATTTATCCACATCACCGCCTGAGATGAATAGCGACCGTCGTGAACGTTGAGGGACCACCGGAAGAGGTTAAAGCACCATTTTCCTACAGATCTGGAACTATGGATCCAAGCATAAATGGGGTTTTTTTTTTTTAATTCTGAAAAACAGTTTAGGTTAATTAATTTTTAAAAAAATACGCTACAAAGACGGCAACGCAGTTGTTGCCTTTCTACTAAAACCCAAAAAAATACTATTTTTTTTGTTTTAAAATTTTTTATTTTGTTTTGTTTATTTATAAATATATATATATAAACAAAACAAAATAAAAAATAAAAAAAAACTTTTCAACAGAATTTATCCGCTATTTAAAATCCAGCAGTACTGTAATTACACCAGTCTGAATTCTGACAGAAGCTCTCACTCATGACCCCCTTTTATAAGAGAGCTTACTCTGGAAATCATTCTACATTTCTGATGTGGGATTCTGGTTCTCCATTTCCTACGCAGAACATTCTGCATTTCCGATATGAGATTATGTTTCAAGTACATGACTTTGAAATACTAAAATATAAACTATAATACCAATATAAATAAAACTTAAAACATGAATTAAACATATAAAAAATAGTTGAAAACAAAAAGAATTTCATAAAAAATGATGATGAAAAATAATTTATAAGCTTTCAAAACCACATACTTGAAATTTAAAAAGTTTCAAGTACGTGAATTTAGAAGCCTACAAAATATAAATTACAAGACCAATATAAATGATACTTAATACATAGATTTTACATATAACAAATTTTTTAAAATAAAAATAATATCGTAAAAAATGTCGACGGAAAATAATTTATAAGTTTTCAAAGACACGTACATGAAACTTAAAAATATTTCAAGCACATGACTTTGAAAGCATATAAAATATAAATTATAAGACCAATATAAATGAAACATAAAACATGGATTAAACATATAACAAATAGTTGAAAATAAAAATAATTTCGTAAAAAATGTTCATGAAAAATAATTTATAAGCTTTCAAAACCACCTACTCGAAACTTAAAAATAATTCCAAGTATGTGACTTTGAAATACTATAAAATATAAACTATAAGACTGATATAATTTAAAGTTAAAACATGGATTAAAAATATAATAAATTATTAAAATATTAAATTAATATTATTAAAAATTAATTATATAATAATTAATTAGTTAATTAGTAATTATTAATAATTAATTATATAATAATGAACCAATTAATTAGTAATATAATGACTTTTAATAATTACAATTTCATAATTACAATTTCATAATTACAGTTTATAACTATATTACTAATTAACTAATTAACTATTATATAATTAATAATTATATTACCAATTAACTAATTAATTATTATATAATAATTTTTAATAAATACTAATTAATAATTATAATGAATAATTATAATTTATAATTATATTACTATTTAACTAATTATAAAAAGAGCCTCGGCTCTATCTTTCTAAAAAAATTAACTAATTAACTATTATATATTTAATAATTATATTACTAATTAACTAATTAATTATTATATAATTAATGATTAATAATTACTAATTAACTGACTACAAATTATATAATTAATAATTATATTACTAATTAACTAATTAATTTTTATATAATTAATAATTATATTACTAAGTAACTAATTAATTATTAAATAATTAATAATTATATTACTAATTAACTTATTATATTACTAATTAAATAATTAATTATAATATAATTAATTATTAATAATAACTAATTAACTAACTAATTATTATTCAATTAATAGTTATATAATTGATAATTATATTATTAATTAACTAATTAATAAATAATAATTAATAATTAATAGTTATAATGAATAATTATAATGAATAATTATAATGAATAATTATAAAGAATAATTATATTACACATTAACTTATTAATTATTATATAATAATTTTTAATAATTACTAATTAATAATTATAATGAATAATTATATTACTTATTACCTACTTAACTATTATATAATTAATAATTATATTACAAATTAACTAATTAATTATTATATAATAATTTTTAATAAATACTAATTAATAATTATAATGAATAATTGTATTTTATAATTATATTACTAATTAACTAATTATAAAAAGGGCCCACCTATATCATTCTCAAAAAATTAACTAATTAACTATTATATATTTAATAATTATATTACTAATCAACTAATTAGTTATTATATAATTAATGATTAATAATTACTAATTAACAAATTACAAATTATATAATTAATAATTATATTACTAATTAACTAATTAATTATTATATAATTAATAACTATATTACTAAGCAACTAATTAATTATTAAATAATTAATAATTATATTACTAATTATCTAATTATATTACTAATTAACTAATTAATTATTATATAATTAATTATTAATAATTACTAATTAACTAACTAATTATTATATAATTAATAGTTATATAACTAATAATTATATTATTAATTAATAATTAATAATTAATATTTATATTGAATAATTATAATGAAAAATTATAATGAAAAATTATAAAGAATAATTATATTACTAATTAACTAATTAATTATTATATAATAATTTTTAATAATTACTAATTAATAATTATACTGAATAATTATATTACTGATTAACTAATTAACTATTATATAATTAATAATTGTATTACCAATTAACTAATTAATTATTATATAATAATTTTTAATAAATACTAATTCATAATTATAACAAATAATTATAATTTATAATTATATTACTAATTAACTAATTATAAAAAGGGTATTGGCTATATCTTTCTCAAAAAATTAACTAATTAACTATTATATAATTAATAATTATACTACTAATTAAATAATTAGTTACTATATAATTAATGATTAATAATTACTAATTACCTAATTACAGATTATATAATTAATAATTCTATTACTAATTAACTAATTAATTACTATATAATTAATAATTATATTACTAAGTAACTAATTAATTATTAAATAGTTAATAATTATATTACTAATTAACTAATTATATTACTATTTAACTAATTACTTATTATATAATTAATTATTAATAATTACTAATTATGTAACTAATTATTATACAAATAATAGTTATATAATTAATAATTATATTATTGATTAATAATTAATAATTAATAAATATAATTAGTAATTATAATGAGTAATTATAATTAGTAATTATAATGAATAATTAGAATTAATAATTATAATGAATAATGATAATTTATAATTATATTACTAATTTACTTTTTAACTATTATATAATTAATAATTATATTACCAATTAACTAATTAATTATCATATAATAATTTTTAATAATTACTAATTATTAAGTATAATGAATAAATATAATTTATAATTATATTACTAATTAACTAATTAACTATTATATACTGAATAATTATTTTACTAATTAATTTGTTAATTATTATATAATTAATTATTAATAATTACTAATTAACTAATTAATTATTAATAATTATTAATTAACTAATTAAATAATTTATTATATGTTTAATCTATGTTTGAACTTGAAATTATATCGGTATTATAGTTTGTATTTTATAGGCTTTCAAAGGCACATACTTGAAACATTTTTATGTTTCAAGTAGGTGGTTTTGAAACCCTATAAATTATTTTTCATTAACATTTTTTACGAAATTATTTTTTTTCAACTATTTGTTATATGTTTAATCCACGTTTTAAGTTTCATTTATATCAGTCTAATAGTTTATATTTTTAGGCTTTCAAAGTCACGTGCTTGAAACATTTTTAAGTTTCATGTAAGTGTCATTGAAAACTTATAAATTATTTTCCATCAACACCTTTTACGAAATTCTTTTTATTTTCGACTATTTGTTATATTTTTAATCCATGTATTAAGTTTCATTTATATTTGTCTTGTAGTTTATATTTTATAAGCTTTCAAAGTAACATACTTGAAACATTTTTAAGTTTCAAGTATGTGGTTTTCAAAGCTTATAAATCATTTTTTATCATCATTTTTTTTACGAATTTCTTTTTGTTTTCAACTATTTTTTATATGTTTAATCCATGTTTTAGGTTTCATTTATATTGGTCTTATAGTTTATATTTTATAGTCTTTCAAAATCACGTACTTGAAACAGAATCCCACATCGGAAATGCAGAATGATTTCCAGGGTAAGCTCTCTTATAAAATGGAGCCCTGGGTGAGAGCTTCTGTCAGAATCCTGACTGTTGTAATGACAGTACTACTGGATTTTAAATAACGGATAAATTCTGCTGAAAATTTTATTTTTATTTTTGTTTTTGTTTTTTATATATATATATATAAACAAAAAAAATTAATTTTAATTTTTTTTGGTTATAGGGGAAAGGCGGCATCGGTGATGCCGCCTTTCACCCAAGACCCAAAGGTGGCATCACAGATGCCACCTTTGTGGCGTATTTTTAAAAAAACTTTTAACCTAGTCTGTTTTTAAAAAATATATTTAAAAAAAAACTTATTTTAAAAATAACTCAATTTATGGTTGAGAGATGAAACATGCGCCGAAGAAGACACAAAGCCCAATATGCCACTACCTTTTGAAACCACCGGAGCAGGGGCCGATACTATCTGAACTGGGCCACTATCATGAATTAACCCTAGTAACCTAACAATGACACCCCAAGGATCAAGAGTTGATAGCAAGCACCGAATAGACACATCACAAAAATGTGAGGTTTTAAGATAATGAACTTATACACACTCGGGGCAACTCCAACCCAAAAGACCATTTTGACGTAACTTTACTTCATTTTGAAGTATCAACAGTAAATTTATCTCCAACTTACTTACTTGATTTTCTACTTTAAAAGGATTATTCTTTGAATATTCTTCTTTATATATGTTTTATTATTACTTTTATTCAACACATTATATTAAAACTAATATTTTTTCATAAAATTAACCAATGTGATATATTATGATATTTAATAAGTGTAATAATTAAAAAAAATCTGATATTGATTAATAATTAAATTAAATTAAATTTGATATCTTTATTTGACAATATCAATTTAAATATAATAAATTATGCTTTATTTTCATTATAAATTAATATAATGTATTTTGTATTTTAATTTTTATTCATTACATATCATTAATTTTTATTGATTTATCTACAATATAATTTTCATTTATCACATGTGTATTTTGAACTAATTATATGATTGTAATTTTAATTATAATTACATGTGTGTGATATGATTAATTAAGTGAGTTTTTTTAAATAGTTATATAATAATTATTTATTTATATATATTAAAAAAACAAGTTTAATATAATAATAAAATTAACTACGTAATTAATTAATGATTAAATTAAATTAAACTTGTACTCGTTATTTAATAATATAAAATAAAATAAAATAAAACTGTATAATATTTAAAATGATACTCAATTAAAAATGTAGAAAATTACAATGGATAGTCGATTGCAATTAATTTTCTAAATCAGAATATCGCTGTCATAGATGCTCGATTAATGCATTGTGAAGTGAGATATGAGCATCCTTATCCTTGATTCTTCTATGCTGACTGAGTAAGTGTTGAAATCGAACATTTTCATTTGTCGTTATCTCAACAGTTGGAGCTGGCACTTCCATCACATCAATAATTGGAGCATTCAAATCACGTTCATCCTCGATTATCATATTGTGCATGATGATGCATGTAGTCATTATATCATGTAATACATGTTTTCTCCAAAAACGTGTAGGTCCTGTGATGATTGCAAAGTGTGTCTATAAAACACCAAATGCTCGTTCCACATCTTTTTTACATGCTTCTTGCCTCATTGAAAAATATTTCTTCTTCGCACTACATGGATTGTGGATACTTTGCACAATTGTGGACCACTTTGGATATATATTATCAGCCAAATAATATCCCATATCATATTTTTTTCATTGAATGACATAATGAGCAGGAGGAAAAATACCTTGAGCGAGATTAGAAATCAAATGAGATGATTCAAGCACATTGATGTCATTATTGGTACCCGAAATACCAAAATATGTGTGCCATATCCAAAGATCATAATCAACCACTACTTCTAGAATAATAGTTAGGGATCTAGAACGTCCTGCATATTGTCCAGCCCATGTCGTAGGGAAATTTTTTCAATTCCAATGCATACAATCCAAACTACCTAACATTCCTGGAAAACCATGTTCTTGACCAATATAAAGAAATATTGAAATATCATTTTCATTAGGTGATCGAAGGTATCGTTCTGAAAAAATCTCAACAATAGCATGACAGAATCTTTTTAAACATTCAATTTTAGTAGACTCGCCAATTTTAACATATTCATTAGTAGCATCAGCAGGGAGGCCATATGCGGTAACGTCCCGGTTCCAGAAGCTTCCCCAAGGCACCCCGTACCCGGTTGGTCACATGGCCCCAAGCGCATTTCCCCTAACACCAGAGGCTACCGACTAGCAGCGAGGGCCTTAGGTGTAATAGCGTGGAAAATATGACCTCATTGGCAGAGTAACACAGCGAAAGTAAAACAGATATCAATAGAGGAAGCAGTAATAATATCAAACAACAAGAAACAACGGAAGACTGAGGAAATAAACAGCTGGAGCATATATATAAAAATGATGCATGATATATATGTCTAGGAAGTATCCAAACACATCACAATGCTGGAATACAGTACCAAATCCAAGTACAAAAGAAAACAAGTAAACTCCTCAGCATCGCAAACCTCATCTTGGTCCCATGCTCTCCAGCTCCCAAGGCAATCAAGAACCTGAAGTAGAAGGGTGTTTTCCCTTATCTATACCTGCAACAATATAATCTATTTGGTCCCAAAAGCATGACACAAATAGGGTGTGAGACTAATCTCAGTAGGCAACCACTAAAAGAGCTATGCCTAACAGTCAGTGAATATATATGGCAGACAATAAGTAAAAAGAAGCAGTAAACAAGGAAGTACTCAACAGTAAACATTTCCACAGTTTCAAAGCATTCAATTCCACATATCAAGCAAGCAGCTAATCAAAAACAGGTAACCCTCTAGGATGTACTCACAGCCTATCCCCTTGGGTCCTACCTAGCAACACAAGCAACCCTATGGGAAGTACACACAGTCTATCCCCTCAGTTCAGCTTTAGTATAGACTCTCCGGGGAAGCACTCGCCGTCAATTCCCTCTATTGTCTCGTATCGGTAACTAAAGGTGCTATGGGGAAGCACTTACGTCACATTCCCCTTATGGCCCATGTCAAGGAACTACAAACACTTTGAGGAAGCACTTATGTCAATTCCCCCCATGGTCTCGCATCGTAACAGTAAAAACAGACACTCTGGAGAAGCCCTTACATCCATTCTCCATATGGTCTACTACACCAAGTTTTCACGGCCCTGTATAAGTCAAGCAAGCATGAAAATGCGTATCAGACAAATTAAACCTCAAGAAATACTGGGATAACAGTCTACATCATAACAGCATGTCAGATAACATCACTCCATCCTACAATACTAGGCATGGGAAACAAACAAGGCAGCCTAACAGGCTAAGCAAGACCAAACGATCATAAACAAACATGCATGGAAAAACACCTCCAAAGCATAGCAATTAACCCTATTCTCATTCAATTAACCTCTATTCAAGCATACAAGAATAGTAGTCAATCAATAGGGCTAAAATAGTAAACACGTAATACCCCGTTCAAGGGAATTGGGCACTTTTGCACATATAACTCAAATACTTTCAACGGAAAGGCACAAACCACCTATCTCGGTATTGTAGGATCATTATACGTGAACCTCAAGCCTTGAATCACCCAAGAACACTGTAGATCTACAAAAATGTTAAAAAAGATCAATCGTAGATAACTTGAGAAAGATGAGGAATTAGGAAGCGAATCTCTAGAATAAGGAAGAGCTTACCGAGGTGATCCCAACACAATTGACGAAAATCGATTCAGAGAACAAATTCTCATTCGGGGGTTTAAGGAAGGTTTGCAGCAATACGGGTGTTCTCAGATGAACCAGACCTAGAAGAAGGTGGTTTTATCCATCAGACGTGTACCCAATGCATTTAATGAAAAAAATGAAAGTACACGACATGTAATTTATAAGTACACAATGTGTACTTGCCTTCATCAACCCCCACATTAAGCGGTCTTCAGGTCACCACACACGGTCGTGTGCATGGCCGCTACACGCCCAACACCTGGCTAATCGTAGTAACCGAGTACATGGCGTGTACTTCAAAAATTTCTAGAAACTCCTCTTTTCATCAAAAACACTAGAAAAAGGAAAACATACCTGAAAAAAAGATCCAAGTTCTTACAAAATCCCCCCTTAAAGAAATTCGTCCCTAAATTTCCCAAGCAAGGCGGCGTAGAAGAAGAATTCTCAAACAGCTCCTACCACTGTGATCATACATTGGTCTCCTTCTCTCAGGTCGCGTCCTGTACTCGCCCGTGCTGCCATAGCAATCATAATAGAGGAACAAACTGGCCACATAGAACCTTCATACTGTGATCAAAAATCCGGATAGGATTCTCCTATAATGAGGCATACACCTCTAACTTAACCTTCTCGGGTTGAAAAAAATGAGATGGGTCTGAGAAGTAACGTTGGAGCTGAGAAACGTGGAAAACGTCGTGCATAACCTGGTACCTATGAGGTAACTACAACCGATAGGAAACCGGCCCAACTCTCTCCAACACTTCAAATGGCTCAAAATACCTTGGCAAAAGCTTACCATGTCTCCTAATCCTCTTTTGTCCTAACCTTGGTGTGACACGCAAGAAAACCTGATCCTCGACCTCAAACTCTAGAGGTCATCTCCGCTGATTAGCATAAGACTTATGTTGAGACTGCACAGTAGCCATCCTCTTCCGAATCAACTCTATCTACTCTGTGGTCTCCTGGACAAGACGAAGTCCCAACATAGTTACCTCTTCGGCCTCCAGCCAATATAAGAGTGATCAGAATGACCTATTGTACAAAGTCTCATAAGGTGCCATATGAATAGTTACTTGAAAACTATTATTGTAGGAAAACTCTATAAGAGGTATATGCTTCTCCCAAGAACCTCCAAAATCTAGGATACATGCTCGAAGCATGTCCTCAAGCACCTGAATCATACGCTCAGACTGTCCATCTATCTAGGGGTGGTAAGTTGTACTCATAAGTACTTGTGTACCCAAGGCCTTCTACAATCCCTGCGAGACCTGAGAAGTAAAACATGCATCCCTATCTGAAACAATGGAGTGTGGAACTCCATGTAGACATACAATCTCTTAGATGTACAACCTTCCCAATTCATCAACACTGAAGGTCTCCTTGATCGGTAAGAAGTGAGAAACTTTCGTGAGTCTGTCAATGACAACCCAAACAACATCATTTCCTCAAGGCGACCTCGGAAAACCTGTCACGAAATCCATCGCGACATCATTCCACTTCCACTTGAGAATGGGTAACTACTGCAAAAGCCCTGCTGGTTGCTAATGCTCCACCTTCACATATTGATAGGTGGAACACCTCATAAAAAAACCAGAAACATCTCTCTTCATACCTGGCCACCAATACTGATGGTGTAGATCATGATACATCTTGGTGACACTAGGATGAACTGCCCAACTAATGAGTGAAATTCCCACATCTTCTCCTTGCGTATGTCTGCTAACACCCATACGCGCCCATGGAAACACAAGATCTCATCCTCACCTATGGTTCATCCAGGAATAGAGTCCTCTCCTGACATACTTTCTCGTAGGACTAGGCCTTCTAAATCTGATAGCTACCTCATTCGCACTCGATCAATAAGAGTAGAGGTAACAGCTATGGAAGAAATAAACGTCTACCCCTGCCTGTCATGTACCTCCAAATGCTTCTCAAAGAACATAGCCATAAGCTGCTACTCACTACTGGCCTCCTGAACTGCCTGTATATGAGTCCTTCTTCTCAACACATCAGCCACTGTGTTGTCTTTCCTAGGGGTGTAGGCAAGCTCAAAGTCAAAGGAATCAAGGTATTCAACTCAACTTCTTTGTCTCAAATTCAGATCATGATGAGTGAAGATATAAATGAGAAACTAGTGCATAAAACATTTTTTACGTCGGTTATTTTTCATTTTTTACGTCGGTTTCTAGCCGACGTTAATACGTGTGACGTTATAAATAAGGTTTTTGACGTCGGTTATTTAAAAACCGATGTCAAAAACATAAAATTGCGATGTTTATCACATCGGTTATTTTAGAACCGACGTGATAAAGAAAATGGGAAGGGTTTATCATGTCGGTTATTTAACAACCGACGTGATAAAAGGCCTGGAAAATGGTTTATCACGTCGGTTCTTAAATAACCGACCTGATAAACAGGGGCGAGGGGGGTTTATCACGTCGGTTCATATAGAACCGACGTGATAAACCGGGGTGAGCGTGGTTTATCACATCGGTTCATATAAAACCGACGTGAAAAACTGGGGGAGGGGGGTTTATCACGTCGGTTATTATATAACCGCCGTGATAAACTGGAGGGAGGCGGTTTATCACGTCAGTTATTCAATAACTGACGTGATAAACCATTGTCCAGGCCATTTATCACGTCGGTTATTCAATAACCGATGTGATAAACCATTCTCCAGGCCCTTTATCACGTCAGTTATTAAATAACCGACATGATAAACCATTCTGCAGGCCTTTTATCACGTCAGTTATTAAATAAACGACGTGATAAACTATTTTACAGGCATTTTATCACGTTGGTTATTAAATAACCGACGTGATAAACTATTTTCCAGGCATTTTATCACGTCGGTTATTTAATAACCGACGTGATAAACCCAATTTTTTTTTAAATAGAATGAAGTCATCTTCTCTCCACCAGAATAAACCAGAAACCAAATCAAGAAATCATACCACAAAAACAGAAGTACATCAAAATTAAGCATGTACATAGATAACATATAAAACTTACCCCCTAGACAGCCCCCACCCTCATTTATACCCCATGGACAGCCCTCCCCCACCCCGTTGGAGCCCGCACCCTCATGTATACCCCCTGGACAGCCCTCCCCCACCCCATTGGAGCTCCCACCCTCATGTATACCCCTTGGACAACCCTCCCCCACCCCATTGGAGCCCCCACCACACTCCTGGACTGCCCCCCGACCCCGGACACCCCCAAACACCCCTCGACAACCCCCCACCCACCTGAACAGCACCCCCTCACCCCCTCACCCCACTTGACAGCCCCCACCACACCCCTGGATAGCCCCAAACACCCCTGGACAACCCCCCACCCCTGGAAAGCACTCCCACACCCCTGGACCGGCTTCCCACACCCCTGGACATCCCTTCCACCCCCAGGACTGTCCCCCCACCCCACCGGATAGCCCTCCCAGACCGCTGGACACCCCCCAACCCCACTGAACACACCCTTACACCCTTGGAAGCCTTCCCCCATAGACCCAAATCCATACCAGAAAAACCATTAAAAGTAGACCAAAACAAGAAGTAGAGCAAAATTAAACATTCACTTATATAACATTCAAAACTTACACTGTCAACTTAAAAAAAAACTAAATCCAACCTAAACAACTACCAAATACACAATTAAAATGACAATATTCAAAATTACATTTTACATTACAAACAACTAAAATTTAATCAAACCTGTAAAATAATTTGACCACTCCACTTGTACGTGTTTGATGTCTTCAGCAGTATAGGGTTGAGGGTCATCAAAAATATACAAATGAAAAAGAAGATATTTAATGTGTATAATGAATAAATCAAATTGAAATATTATGGAAAAGTTTAAGAGGAAATCGTACCAGGTCAAAATTCACAACTGTCCCAGTTGTTATTATTTCATACATAAATCTTAACATATAATATCCGCATTCGATGAGGCCTTGTTGTTCATGACAATTCTGTTTTGAATGAGTGTAAATTCAATATATTATTTTTATGTAATAAATCAAAAATTACAAATTATAAATGGAAATTTACCTTCGCATTTACATATTTGATCTTTGCATTTATTTTCTTTGTGTTTTTTCGAAAGTAGACCCATGCACTGTTAGAAAATAATACAACTGGGGTAAATTTAAAATTCATTATAATATATAAAACTATTGAGAAATTGAAACTTACTTTTCCAATATATTCTTAAAACTTTCCTGCACATCACCATGAACAGAGCATATCCAATAAAGAGCTTTCTCCCTTGGGCAAAAAATCCCTAACATCCAATGATCACTGATAAAAGGAAATTTAATGTTAGTGGTTTTTTATGTTAAAAGATAATTAACTCTTTGAGAGAAATGTGTTTCATACCTCTCAAAAAAATGCATCATCCAACATTGTCTGATTATATTCTTTTCAAATCTTTCAGCAATATAAACCATTATTTGTTCCTCAGTTAATGCACATGCTTCAGGGGAAATCAATTGCGGGTCCATGAATCCATATACTTCTGTCAGCTCATTCCTCTCACAAATTTTATAAAGATACCTAATACAAAACATACATAAGTATACATTTTTAATAAATATAACACAGGGAAATGGTGTTAATACTTACATGGAAAAAATTTGCACCACGTTGATGCCCAACTTATCTCCAGTAACAAGCTCCATGATATCAGTTTTTGTAATCCCCACACTTATTTCACATCCACAAACATGAGATTCCATTGGAAACTCATAAAAACCCAACAACAAATGTGAATATCTTGACAATATGTCAAGACCACTGGAATCTGTATTTGATGTCATAGCTTGTTGTCTTTGTTGTTGTCTATACAGTATTTCTTTACCTTTGAAATATTCCTGTGATTTTTTTTTTGAAAAATATAGTAGTTTTCAAATGATAAAACAACTTTAATAAAAAAATAAAATAAAAGATATAACATTCATACCTATATGGTAATGAGTCGAAGAAGTCTGGATGGCCAAACTAAAAAATGGCCGATACTCTGTCCAACTGTCACCACCTCATCTGTAGGTATTGGTACCCTAGCTGATCTATCTATAATATCCTGTACAGTGACCCTCTGATTCTCTACCTCTAATTGTTGATGATGAACTGTATCTCCTATACAATATACCAACCCGTATGCTACTATATGATGTTGAGAATCATCAACATACAACTCGCAATATGTAGGAAGCTGCGGCGGAGGCGTAGGATAAAAAATGGGGTCCGCAGGCTGAGGTGGGGGAGTGGGAGCTACTGGCGGAGGTGGAGGATAAATAATGGGGTCTGTAGGGGGAGGTGGAGGAGTGGGAGCTGCAGTCTGAAATTGTCTTTATTTCTGCTTTTTAATCCCATGTAACATATCTTGTGGGGATTTGATTTTGTACTTGGCCTTCAGCTTTAACGGTTATCAATCAAAATAAAACTCGACTAAAAACTCTGTTTCTTTTTGGTTTTCAAAATCCAAAAATGAAAAAAAAAACCATGGGAAAAAACTAAATTCCAATTACAGGAAACATGTTCAGACATTCTAAACACCAAGAATTAACAAATATCAACAACAATAGTGAACAACCTGGCAATTACAAGACTAAACAGTTATTCAAACGCAAAATGATTATATTAATTCTCATAAAAAAAGAAAACAAAAATCTGTAAAAAAACTAATTCAACCAAAACAGAACCAAAAAACATAAGAAATAATTTCCAGATTAAGCAACATTTATATCCAGAACCATAAGCATGTTCTAGCACATAAAGTAACCATAACAGTGAGAAATATTAAATAATGTCACCAACAATTAGCATCAATTTACATAAATGCAACATAGTATGTTATATCAACAAAATACAAATAACCATTTGCAACAACAAAAGATTCCTCGAGATTCTCAACATGATTAAATAGAAAAGCATATCTGATGCAAACAAATTACATCAAGAATCGAAACAAAAATGAACGAAATAAATTCGTGGAAGGCTTACTTGAATGTTGCGAGTTGAGATGATAGATCTGAGAGGAGTGAAGAAGATAAACAATGAAGCCAAAATGAGTTTAACGCAGGTCGATCAACGAGCTGATTAGGGTTTACCGCGTGAGAGAGACGAGCCGGCGGACTGTCAATCGAAAAATCGTAAATGACAGTCCACGGGCTTTAATTTCTTTAAAAGTTTTATAACATCGGTTATATAATAACCGATGTTATAAACTATTTTTTAAATTTATAACGTCGGTTATTTTAAAACCGACGTAAAAAAGCTCCCGCGCTTTGGTTTTTTACGTCGGTTATTTTATAACCGATGTAAAAAACGAGATATCTACGGGGTTTTTACGTCGGTTATTTTATAAACGACATAACCCCCCACCCCCCGTGATTTGGTTTTTTACGTCGGTTATAAAATAACTGATGTAAAAAATGCGTAGATATCTCGTTTTTTACGTCGGTTATAAGATAACCGACGTAAAAAACCAATGCGCGGGGTTTTTTTTACATCGGTTATCTTATAACTGACGTAAAAAACGCGTAGATATCGGGTTTTTTACGTTGGTTTCCAAATAACCCACCTAAAAAACCAAAGCCTGGGGGGATTTTTTACGTCGGTTATAAAATAACCGACGTAAAAACCCCCCCGCGCATTGGTTTTTTACGTCGGTTATAAGATAACCGATGTAAAAACCGAACAGGCGTGATTTGTAACGTCGTTTATTAAAATAACCGACGTTAAAAATCTACTCGCCGCATTTTTACATCGGTTATATATAACCGACGTAAAAAATGGCGACGTAAAAAACGTTTTCTGCACTATTGAGACTTTTGTGGTCTGTAAAAACCACAAAATGCTATCCAAACAGTTAATGTATCCAACAACATAAGGCATGAACAACTACAGCCAACTCAATATAGTGCATCGAGTAATTTCTCTCATGTGTCCTCAACTACCGAGACCCATACACAATGACTCCTTCCCCATGCATAAGCACTGCTCCAAGCCTGATACCCGATGCATCAGAATATATAGTGTAGCTCTTTCCTAGCACTGGAAAAACTAGTATCGGTGCTGAAGTCAACCTTCATTTCAGCTCCTGAAAGGCTTAATCACAAGAATCTGACCACAAAAAATTTTCACCCTTCTTAGTTAGGCTTGTCAGTGGCACTGCTAAGCCTGAAAAGTCCTGTATGAAATGTCTGTAGTATCTAGCCAGCCCTAGAAAAATCTGTACCTCAAAGACTTTCTTTAGATTCTCCCAGGAAACTACATCTCTCACTTTCTCCAGGTCTACTGATACTCCTATCTCCGAGATAACATGACATAATAAGTGAATCTGGTCCATCCAAAAGTGGCCTTTTGAGAGCTTAGCATATAACTGATCCTCTATCAGTGTACTCAAAATGATCTCAATATGGGTAGCATGGTCGTGTCGAGTGTGAGATTACACCAAGATATCATACATGAAAACCACCATGAAAGAATCCAAGTATGGATGGAACACTCGGTTTATCAAATCCATGAAGACTGCAGGAGCATTCGTGAGACCAAACGACATAAACACATACTCGTATAGACCATACCTGCTCCGGAAGGCTGTAAGAGGTATATCAAATGGTCTAACACACAAATGATGATAACCGAACCTCAAGTCAATATTCAAGAACACCCATTCTACTTTAAGATGATCAAAGAGATCATCAATACTCGGTAAGGGATATCAGTTCTTGACTATCAACTGGTTAAACTTTCAATAATCCATGCAAAGTCTGAGGGTACAGTCCACATTCTTCACAAACAGGACAGGCGGACCTCAAGGAGAAGTACTGGGTCAGATGAAACCCTTTTCCTGCAACTCCTCCAACTGCTTCTTGAGCTATTGTAAATCTAGTGTATCCATCGTATAAGGAGGAATGGACATCAGTGCCACTCCTGAAACAATCTCAATAGAAAAGTCTACCTCTATCTATAGAGGAAAACTTGAAAAGTCCTCTTGAAAGACATCCCGGAAATGATCCACCACTGGAGGATAGTCCATTTGAGAAGTCCCCTGGTCATCTAGATAAATACAGTGATCTGGGCTGTAACTTATCCCAACCCATGATTCTCAAGTTCTTCTCTGCTCGTCTGGACATCCCATTCTCCCTTATGAAGAAACGATATGCTCTTTGGTGATGTAAAACTCACCCTACAATGATAGAAATCGACAACTTTCTATAAGGTAACTAACCGGTCCATTCCATGAATGACATCATAGCCTATCATCTCTAGGACATAAAGATTACATAATAAGTGACACCCACCAACCTCAAGAGGGAACTCCTTGCACTGACGTACACTATCCATTCTAGTCCCCAACGGTGTGTCCAACTCTAAGACATCGGCAGAAGTAAAGATACAGATCCCAAGGATCTACACAACAACAACAGATATAAAGCTATGGGAAGCCCCTGTATTGAAAAGAGCAGAAGCTAAAACTGAAGAAACTAAGATCGTACTTCCAACTGTAGAGGTTCTGGGATCTTTCTCCTGCTTGGTATGCTCTACTACAAAAGTCTGACATGCACCATGGCCCTGTGACCCTTCCTGAACACCCTGAGGTGATCCACCCTATTGTCGCTGAAATCCTGGTGACTGAATACGACGGTCGCGACCTCCACCTCGGCCTGAACTTTCGGAAGAACTCTAGTTTCCAGACGGATGAGAAACTGGTGACACTGCTCCTAAACACGGAGGCATGGAAGAACCCTTGTCACCAGCTGTTGGTGAGAAGATCTAACAAAAACACTGAAGATACCCCATCTTGCCGCAAGATTGGCACTCCAATGGGTCTCTTGGGTAATGTGGCCACGTATCCCTGCTCTTCCCGCACTGGTAGCACACCACCTGGCTACTCGAAGAAGTGCCTTGACTCCTTGGATCACCGTGCGAAGACCTCCTATGGCACTTCCTACTATCAGTAGGAGGGATACTAATTCTAGATGTTGATTCTCCCTTGATCACAACTCTAGAATCCCTCAGATTTTGCTCTGTGATCATCACCTGGTTGACAATAGAAGTGATGGAAGTCAACCAAAAGCTGTTCACCTGCGATCAGATGTCGTGCCTGAGACCATCCTCAAACTTCCTTGCCAAGAATAACTAATCACCTCTTGGAATAGGCATGAAGCGCTGCATCTTGGTGAAATGAGAAGAATACTCCATAACAAAAAGAGTACCTTGTTTTAGACTCATGAACTCTTGATCTCGATCGACCCTCAATGTATCCGGATAGAAGTAGTCATAGAAGGCACACCAGAACTCATCCCAATCCATGATCTTCTAGCATCCCGCATGTGAGATCACATCCCACCATCTCTTGGCAGAATCACGAAGCATGTACATAGCGAGATTGAACCTCCTCTCTAGAGGCGTCTCCAGATGCTCAAAGATAGACAACATGACTTCTAATCATGACTCTGTAGCCTAAGGTCCTCCTTCACCTGTGAAAGTGGGAAGATGTTGCTGCTAGAAAACCCACGTCAGCTCTTCCATAGATGGGGTAGGATGCGGTACTCCACAGAAGGTCTGTATGAACCTCATGAAGCCCTCTCAAAACTGTGCATAAGCACCTGTGTCTGGAATAATGGTTGGTGCCAAGAAAGGAACTGCTATAGGATCTTCTGGAAGTCCTTAATCAGCCATGTTCGGTGTATGATCATTTCCCTACAACTGGCATACAACCGGAGGATGTCTCGGTGGCATGACTCTGCAAGGTCAAGTGTACACCTTAGATCAAGATTATCAAGGACTGAAAAATAGAAGAGTAAGGAGGGAACAAGAGAAATAAAGCATTAAAGTTTTTCAAAACATGGATACACGATGTGTATAATGCCTATATGGCGTGTTCCCTTAAGCTTTTCACATGAGCGTGTACCTCTTCCAAAACTGGTCGTGTAACAACCTCATACATGGTGTGTTGTCCTTACACACGACGTGTACTTGAATCCTCTTTCCCTGCCGAGTTATCTTACACGGCTAAGCCACACAGTTCTCCTAGAATGAGACTACATGGCATGTTTGTGCCAGACACGGCGTGTACTTGATGAGCTTCACCGACCCATGTTGTTAGAGACACGACTAGATACATGGATCACACTACACGACATGTTCCAGATGGACACGACGTGTACTAGGAGGATTTCTTCGACCCGTGTTGTTAGTGACACGACCAAATTATTGGGTTACAATACACGACGTGTTCCAGGCGGACACGACATGTATTATAAAAGACTCAACTAACCCGTTTTGATAGTGACACGACCGGTTACACGGTTCTACAACACGGCATGTACATCTGGTACACAGGGTGTCCTACCAAATATTTCCAAACCCCATGTCTATACCCACACAGTCTGAGACACAGTTAGATACTACACGTCATGTACATACGGTACACGGCGTATACTTCAGAAAAATAGTTTCTTCCCGAATAGAAGAACACATGGAGTGTATTCCACATTACACGGTGTGTATTCTGGGTTTTTCTAGATAGTAATCGTCAGAAACTACTTCAGAGCCCAGAAAACACTGAAACAAACCTTTAAGTGCCAGATTTCGATCTGTGAGGGCCCATAAAACCTCAAGAACTAATGTTTGTCATTCATTCAAACAAAACCTTACACAAACAATCCTTTATCAAACAGTAGGTATTTTTATCAAGGCATCTATCACAACAACATACATATCTAGCACAACACATATCACAACAACATGCAATTGCTAATGCACCCCAGATGGCACGGAAAGAATGCATGACATGTGATTATTAGAAAGTGCCTATATGATGCATGAGATGAAAAACCCTCATCTCATCGTGTTGAAATATAAATATAACCTTAATAACATCAACAATAACAACACAAAACATGTGAATCACTCAAGGTGAAATAAAATCAACTGTAATAATTACAAAAGCAGAAAACTTTCAATAAACAAGGTAGATTGGATTTTCCCTATACACGGGTTAGCTACTCTCGGGCACATCTTATTACCAAGTACCAATTCCTTCCTATCCATGTCTGTAGGCTCCAAATAGTATGTCAAGATAAAATAATTCCTCAGATACCACTTTGTAACGTCCCGGTTCCGGAAGCCGCCCCGAGGCACCTCATACCCGGTTGGTCACATGGCCTCAAGATAATTTCCCCTAACGCCAGTATGGAATCCCACCTTTATATTACAAAAACTTTACATTACATTTTACATACAGAGGATCTTTAAAGTCTAGTGTCTTGTAAATCCGAAACAAAAAAAAAAACATGAATACAACATAAAAAATTCTTCTAAACCACTTGTAAGGATTCATCATAAGTTCTTCCTAAGTACAATTACTGCATATCATAAACTAGAGACATACATCAAAGGAACGGGTGAGCAAAAGGCTCATTAAGGAAAACAAGTGAAACAGTTGACATGTGATCTTGAGCAATATTAATAAGAACATGATAAAAGTCATAAAGGCATGATTAATGGAAGAATAAGAATATCATAACAAAAAGAACATGAATCATAATGTGAATATGTGGATACAACATTTCATTTATACATTCATGAACATATCACCAAGGTTTTAACCCCGTGGTGTCATAAAAATTACCAAGGTTATTCACCAAGGTATCGAGAAACTTGTCATCTCTAGAGATTAATTATTTACCCAATGCATTAGAGCGCTATCAGGGTGCACCCTTAATATGTCTTTACTTTCATGTGAGATACATATATCACAATCAAAAATTTCATAAATGACCCAAATGGAATCAAATAAATGGGTTTCATGTCAAAATCGTGACGTTTAAAAAGAGCTTAAAAATAAGATCATTATATAATTTATAACCCATGGAAAGGGAGTGAGGATTATATGTATGTCAATTACAGAATAAAATATATCATATTTATATATTTATGAACACCCATAAAATAGAAATAGGTCTAGTAATTCACATAAATAAAACAAGAGAATTTATTTAGAGAAAGAGATAGAAATTTTTAGTCGAAATTTCTACAACATAACGGCTATATAACATGGTTTTAGAAAACATTGAAAAGGGAGGGGACAAGGGTCACCCACTCATAAATAATTAATAATACAATATAAATTCAGAATAACATGGATATAAGAACATGGTATGGAAATTTTAATGACATACCACATGAAAAGGAAACATGAAAGAAAATAGAAGATGTGATTCCTTTTACGAAAAATTCGGCAGCCTAACGACGTAACTTAAAAATTCTGAAAAAAAATTGATGGGAGCGAAAAGGGTCTCTCAAAAATTATACATGAAATGGAAAGTAATTAGAACATATAAAAACATACCCTCAACATAAAGAGATGGAAGTTAGAAGACACAACATAAAGGAATTCATGACTTAAAAGAGGAGAGTGAAAGGATCCCTTACCTTGAAGAGTGACTTCTAAAGCTTGAAGGTTGGGACCTTGGGAGGCTTGAGGGAACCTTGGGAGGACTACTTGGGAGGTAAGGAGACCATAAATTTGTTGAGTATGATTTTGGAATGAAATGAATGAGGGAAATGGCTTGGTATTTATAGGAACAGTTAGTGAATAAATTATTAATTTCCAAGGGACACCTCATCGGTGGTATTTGCAAAACCATGGGCTTGCCCATGGTATTTGCAACTTGGGACACCTAATAGAATATATCACTATTCATAAGTCTACCAGAAATCTTAAATAATTATTACATCATTAATGATGTCATTAAACACCTGAAACTCAAAACTGCATTTTTACTATTCACTGAAAATTCAACTATTTTAGAAAAATCCCAAAAATTCATCTTAACTTAACATAGACGATCTGAATTCAAAAATAAACTACATTTTATGAAAGCAATCTTCTAAATATTTTTAATTTAATTTTTAAATAAAATCATTATTTATTCCAAAAATACAACTTTAAAACTATAACTTATTTTGTAACACCTTAAAAAAGTAATCAAGGTCCCATAAAATTATCGTATAACTATAAGACAATAAAGTAACAATTTATTTTTAAATTTTATAAAAATTCATTTCTATTTTAAATTATTAAATTAATTATAAAATTGTAAATAAAATATATATGGCATATAAAAAATACCAAAACATAAACTATGACCGTTTTTTCACTCTTAAGATGTCTAAAATGTATTTATACATTCATGGGTGAAGTTTCTATTTTTTTTTCAAATTAATATTCATTACTATTCATTTCTATTCATATGGGTATGTTACTATTCCTACTTTACTATTTACTAAAAACCAATTTGATCTTATTAAACACTAAATTTATTACTGAACACAACTATAGAAGACCGTTTCTTGAAAATAATTTCATATTATTAATTATTTAATGAATACAAAAATACTTTAAAATACAATCTTTTTCCTAAATTCACCAATAAAACACATTCTATATTTATCCGGATATTTGAAATTCACACACTTGACCATAATAATAAATAACAATTTATTTATATAAAAGGATTACACAAAGCAGCTAAGGTCTCATTACATATCCCCTTATAACACCAGCATAGGACCTAAGTGTAAGGTGTTATATGGTGATAGAATCTTGGGGTGGCTTAGACAACATTGCCCGGGTGGTGATTTCTATCAGCTTAAATTTCTCCCTTAGGCAATTCCGTTCAAGCTTCATACATTGATGTTCGGCTTGAGCTTGGTCCAGAACAAAGACCAGTGATGCTACCTCCTTCCCAAGCTCCAAAATATGGGCTTCATATGGCTCGAGTCTACTGGATGAGGCCATTCAATCTTATTTTTGTATTAATTAACCAAGATAACCGTATTTATAAAAACACAATGTTAAGATTATAGTTTCCAACGTCATATTGACCAACGATCATATAAAAGTCTAAACCCAACAATATCATTTTAATTATACCCACTTCATTAATTAAAGTATATAGTTTTTTTGAGTATAAAATAAAACAACACACAAATTTAGGAAACAAAAATTTCGGGTCATTACATTCTTCCCCCTTCAGAAATTTCATCCCCAAAATTTTTAACTTGTACCCTTTGAAGAGAAAAGGTGTGGGTACTTCTGCCTCATAAACTCCTCTGGTTCCCACGTGGCTTATTTATATTTATGGTTCCTCCATAACACCTTAACAAGGTGGGTAGTCTTATTGCGTAGAACCTTATCTCTACGATCCAAGATCTCCACCGGCTGCTCCTCATAAGAGAGGTCATGTTCTGGTTGTACCACCTCTGGATTTAGTACATGTGAAGGGTCGGGTATGTAATTCCTCAAGAGGGATACATGAAAGACATCATGAACTTGTGCTAGATTTGGAGGAAGTGTAAGCTGATAGGACACTACTCCCACACGATCAAGGATTTCATAGGGGCCAATGTACATAGGGCTGAGCTTCCCTTTCTTCCCAAACCTCATGACTCTATGCCAAGGTGAAATCCACAGAAAGACTTTGTCACCAACATCAAACTCCAAGTCCCTTCGATGGTTGTCGGCATAACTCTTTTGCTGACTCTGAGCAGTCTTAATGTGTTGCTGGATGGCATGGACCTTTTATGTCATCTCTTGCACAAGTTCAGGCCCAAGAAGCTTTCTCTCAATAGCTTCATCCCAACAAGTAGGAGTTATACATCGCTTACTATATAGAGCTTCATAGGGTGCCATTTTAATGCTCAAGTGGAAGCTATTGTTATAAGATAACTCAACTAAAGAGATATGTTCATCCCTTCCACCCTTAAATTCCATTGAGCAAGTTCTCATCATGTCCTTGAGTGTTTTCATAGTCCTTTTAGATTGGCCATCATTTTGGGGGTGATAGGCCGTACTGAAATTCAATTCAGTGCTCAGAGCTGGTTGAAGACTTCTCCAGAATTATGATGTGAACCTTGGATCATGATAAGATACGATAGAAAGTCGAACTCCATGCAGCCTTACAACTTCCTTCACGTAAATCCTGACAAGTTGATCAAGAGATAAATCATCTTGAATGGAGATAAAATGGGTATTCTTGGTGAGACGGTCCACAATAACCCATATCGCATTATTTCCTTTGGAAGTTCTTGGGAGACCAGTGACAAAGTCCATAGTGATATTGTCCCACTTCCATGCTGGTATGGGTAGTGGTTGCAATACCCCTTTAGGAAGTTGTCGCTCCGCCTTCACTTGCTGATATACCAGGCACCTTGAAGTGTAGTCAGCAATCTCCCTTTTCATATTATACCACAAATAATGATCATTGATTAGTCACTAAAAGTGGCTTACTTGGTCCCCGACAACGGTGCCAAAATTTGGTTTTGTGGGAGATTCTCCATTGTATCGAACTCAACATATGAATTTGGAGTATTAGGAAGATTTGGATCTAAAGGAAATAGACCTTTTTTAGTGCTTGACTCCCCAACCCCAGGACTATCCACCCTAACTAATCTATTTGAGTTGTCGCGGGTGTAGGCGGACATGCGCCAAAAGAAAAAAAATAGAGAAAGGGAAAAGATAAGATAATTGGGATGAGAATAGAAGAATGGGGGTAAGAAAAGAAGGTTTTTGGTCTAAGGAACTTACTTGGTCCCCAACAACGGCGCAAAAATTTGGTTTTTTAGGTTGTTGATATTTTAAATGAGGATTTTGGAATTGGACCGGTTGTGGTTGGAACTGATTATGAGGTTGAAAGTTTTGTTGAGGGTATGGGTTGATACATTGTTGTTGTGTTGGTTGTTGATTGTCCTTCCAACGAAATCCTAGATGGTCATTATACCTTGGATTGAAGGTGTTCATGAATTGTGGCTTTTGAAAGTTCATTGCATTAACTTCTTCTAGTGGTCCTCCTAAAAGAACATCCTTGATGGAAGGAATGGTTGGGCAATTATCAGTCTTATGGTCATTCTTGTCACAAATTGTACAAACAAGCTCAACAGTTTGGGTTTTGTGGACCTTCCTAAGATCAATATCCTCAACTTTCCTCATGAGTGCATCAAGTTTTTCTCTAATGTTTTCTTCTTCACCAAGATTATACATTCCACCAGATTTGGGTGGCTTCTCATAGTATGGTGATGTTTCTCGTGTTTGGTTCTGTTCAGCAAGATTTTCTAGATACTCGTAAGCATCATTTGGGGCTTTGTTTTTGAAGGTTCCATTACACATCATATCAATGAATTGTTTGTTTCCGGGACCCAACCATTCATAGAAAATTCTCACTTGTTATGGGATTAAGAAACCATGGTGCGGTACCATGTTTAATGTGTCCTTGAACCTTTCCCATGTTTCATATAATGTTTCTACCTCTCTTTCAAAAAAATTTTTTATGCTCTTTTTAAGTGCAATTGTTTTGTGATGGGGTAAGTATTTTTTATAAAATTCTTGTTGAAGTTGATCCCAAGAGTGAATGGATGTTGGTCTCAATTTTTTTAACCAATTCTTTGCTCAGTCCTTAATAGAAAAAGGAAAAAGTATCATTTTAGTAGATTCAATTTGATTTGGTGGGCACATGGTTTCGACAATGTCATTAAATTATTTAACATGGAGGTAAGGCATCTCAGACTCCATCCCATGAAAAGTTGGAAGGTGGTTCAGGACATGGGGTTTGAAAACATATTGGGCATATCCTATGTTATCATGCCTAATGCATGAGGGTGCATTGGTCCAGGTTGGTGTGAGGTAGTCATTCATGGTCGGGTCTGCAACAATTCCCAATTTAGGGTCTTGCCTGTTATTTTGGTTCCCTCCCCGGTTTATGATTTGGTTTTTTGGAGGATAATCCATTGGAATTGATTGAAAATTGGTTTTGAGATTTTTTTTGGACACATAGAAATAGAAAAGGACAACTCTGGGCAAGAAAACTATGGAGTCACAATACCCAAGTGCCGGATGCCACACATATTTTCAATTTCATGATCTACAATAGAGATATAAAGCCTAACTCTGGGCAAGAAAACTATGGAGTCACGATCCCCAAGTACCGGACGCCACACATTTGGACAAAACATTGCTCTATGTAGTCAAAATTATTATTTTTTGTTTTTTTTGGATACTCAAATTAAACTAAAAGTGACCCCAAAACCCTATGATATAATGAAAGGGACCCAAGAACTCAAATTTACACCCACGATCTAGTAGACGTGAATTGTGGAATTTTTATTAATCCCTATACATTTTTGTGCTACCAGGATGTATAGAGAAAGTAGAGATATGAGCTGCATCCATTAACTCCTTCTTTATTTCCGGAATAGATGGAACACATAGTCTTGTATGAAATTTCAGTACACCTTCTTGATCATTATTAAACTTAGGAAAATTGCCATCCTTCACAGCCTCAAACTTCTTCTGTGACAAAGGATATTTTTTCTGAGCTTTTTTGATCTTCTCTAGTAGTGACAGTTGAAAAATAATTTGGGTTAGGGTTAATTATATCCCTTCCCTTATAATTCCCAAGTCCAGATTTACTAGGTCATTGATCAAAGGATCTCTTTGAATCCTTATCATGGACAGAACAACTGGGTCTTTCCTGCTTAATGCATCAGCGACTTTGTTTGCTCTTCCAGGATGATAATGAATTGAACAATCATAGTCTTTAAGAAGTTCCAATCATCTCCTTTGTCTTATTTTCACTTATTTTTTGTGAAAATATAATTTAAACTTTGATGGTCTGTGTATATATCACATTTCTTCCCATAATGATAGTGCCTCCATATCTTCAGAGAAAAAACAACCACATAAAGCTCCAGATCATGGTTAGGATAGTTCATCTCATGAGTCTTCAACTATCGAGATGCATAAGCAATGTCCTTTTCATTTTGCATGAGGACGCACCCAAGGCCTTTTAGAGATGAATCACTAAACATAACAAATCCTTCTCCACTTGAGGGCATAGTTAACACAGGTGCAGTAACCAATCTCGTCTTCAGATCTTGGAAACTTTCCTCACACTCCTTTGTCCAAATGAACTTGACCCCTATTCGAGTTAACTTGGTTAATGGATTAGAAAGTCGTGAAAAGTTTTTCACAAAACTCCTATAATATCCCACTAATCCAAGGAAACTATGAATCTCAGTTATTTTTGTAGGTTGAGACCACTCCTCTACAACTTTGTTCTTTGCAGGGTCAACTCTGATTCCTTCATCGGTAACAATGTGCCCCAAGAAAGAAACTTGTTGTAACCAGAATTCACATTTACTGAACTTTACAAAAAGCCTTTCCTTCTGTAGAGTTTTCAAAAAAACCCTTATATGATCCTCATGATCCTCACAACTTTTGGAATATATCAGAATATCATCAATAAAAACTACCATAAAGTTATCAAGGTAGTCCTTAAAGACTATATTCATCAAATCCATAAAAATAAAAGGTGCGTTAGTTAGTCCAAAAGTCATAACAAAAAACTCGTAATGCCCATATCTTGATCGGAAGGCAGTTTTTGGAATATATTCTTTCTTCACCCTCAATTGATGATAACTAGATCAAAGATAAATCTTAGAGAAGAATTGAGCCCCATGAAGTTGGTCAAATAAGTCATCAATTCTTGGAAGAGGGTATTTTTTCTTTAATGTGATCCCATTCAATTCTCTATTATCAATGCATAGCCTCATCGATCCATCCTTCTTCTTCACAAAGAGAACAGGTGCTCCCCAAGGAGACACACTTGGGTGGATAAACCCCTTCTCCAAAAGATCTTGGAGTTGTTTATTTAATTCCTCCAGCTCCACATTTTCCATCCTATACGGGGTCTTTGATATCGGGTGAGATCCAGGTATGAGTTCAATGGATAACTCTGCCTCTCTTTTTGGGGGAGGTCCAGGCAGCTCCTCAGGAAATACATCAACGTATTCTTGGACAATGGGGACATTTTCTATCGTCAAACTCTCATTTCCTTCATCTTCTTCACCGGCCAATTCTATAAAAAGGATATAGGAGGTTCTTCTAAACAAAAATAAGGTTGATATATCTCTCCTTGGATGATAAATTTAGGTTTTCCATTCAATAATACTGATATTTCTTTACTTCTGCATTTGATCTTAGCATTATACATTGAGAGCCAGTACATCCCTAGTTTAATGTCGAATTCTAGCATGGGAATGACTACTAGATTTGTGATAAGATTATGCTCACTAAAGTAAATACTAGAGTTTCTAAACACATATGATGCTTGGATAATCCCACCAGGAGTCTTGACTAATAACTCTAATTTTAGAAAATCGGGAGTTGATTCTAAATTCTTTGCAAACTTGGAGGAAATAAAGGAATGCGTAGAACCAGAATAAAAAAATGTACTTGATATCTTTGAGAGAACAATAAGAGTAACTTCTACCACATCATTTAGAGCTTCAACTTCATCTTTTGTGATAGAAAAAGCACGACCTTGCTCCCTTGGCCTTTGCTAAGGCTGATGGTGGTTCCCCTCCACTGCCCTCAGATTTGGACAGTGATTGGAAAAGTGCCCAAGTTGTCCACACATAAATCACTGGACATCAGGTAGGTCCTGCACCATCCCCCCCTTGTCGTTAGTGTTTGGAAGTTGAGGTTTCACTTCACTACAACAATTCCTCACAATATGGCCATCTCTTCCACACTTGTAGCATTTCCCGCTCCCGAGCAGGCAGTTCCCCAAATGCTTCTTCCCACATTTATTACACGTGGGATGTTGCACTTGCTTGCCTCCTGTTCCTTGATCAAAGATCCTCCCTATTATTGGATCCATTGATCTCTTTTTTTCATTGGATTTATGAGACCACTGTGTCTCATCAAACTCCAATTTGACTTTCATTGCACTTCTCACAATCTCCTCATAGCTTTCATAATCACGGTTGGCTAGATTCTTCTGTAGATGAGGTCTCAGTCCACCAAATAATCCATAAACCTTTCCATTTGGATCCATGACAAAGCTAGAGGTGTAATGTGAAAGACTTTTGAATTTTATCTCGTAGCTTCCCACAGATTCATTCTCCTTCTGCTTCAGCTCAAGAAACTCCTTCTCCATTATTGTTCTCATGGAATGAGGGAAATACATACTGAAAAAGATCCCTATAAACTATTCCCACACCATAGCTTCAACTCCCACTCTTTGCCTCGTGTTTTTGATCATTTCCCACCACCGATCAGCTTCTCCTTCTAAGCGATAGACAGCTATGGCGACCTTCTCTTGCTCTGAACAGCGGAGCACATAAAATATCTTCTCGATGGAGCTGATCCACTGCTCAGAAATCAATGGGTCAGTTGATCCACTAAAGGTTGGTGTTCGTTGATGCATAAAGGACTCAAAATAATGTTGTTCCCTTCATGGCGAGATTGGTCTCTCTGTATGATTCAAGTTATTTCCCATAACTTGAGTCATTTGGTTCATCATTCGCATAAATGTTTCCATTTCGGCTTCCATCAGAGGGCTGTCAGCGCATGGTCCATTGCGGTCACCATTTTGCACGGTTCCTCATATTTCCCGCTATTTCTTGAAGAATAAAACCTTAGTGAGAATCTTATTTCATTTACAAATATTTTAACTATAAAGTATTTAAGTCTTAAACTTCTTTAAACAATTACATTTCTCTATAAATCCTTCATAATGATTCATAAAAAGCTAATGATTAACCAAACATATCCCTCAGGAGTGTTGTAACCAAGAGTGCAGTAAGGCCCATTGTCATGTACCAAGATACACCGAGTTAAGCTCAAAACCCATTTTTGGAGTTTTCACTCCTACGTACCTCTATACTAGAGCCACCTCTACCTGCTCATGTCCAGAAAGGGATGTATTTGCTTGATAAACCACCTAATTAATAATCACAAAAAAACCAAGAAGTTTTCCTATATTTAATCTTTTCTATAGGATTCTTCCTAATGTTTTCATAGCCTAATTTTCATAAATAACTAAACTATCCTTTGATACCAACTATGGAATCCTGCCTTTTTATTACATAACTTTACATTACATTTTACATACAGAGGATATTTAAAGTCTAGTGTCTTGGAAATCAGGAACAAAAAAAAACTTGAATACAACATAAAAAATTCTTCTAAACCACTTGTAAGGCTTCATAATAAGTTCTTCCTAATTAAAATTACTGCATCTCATAACCTGGAGACATACATCAAAGGAAAGGGTGAGCAAACGGCTCAGCAAGGAAAACAAGTGAAACAGTTGAAATGTGATCTTGAGCAATATTAATAAGAACATGATAAAAGTCATAAAGGCATGATAAATGGAAGAATAAGAATATAAAAACAAAAAGAACATGAATCATAACTTGAATATGTGGCTAAAACATTTCATTTAGACATTCATGAACATATCACCAAGGTTTAACCCCAAGGTGTCATAAAAATTACCAAGGTTATTCACCAATGTATCGTGAAACTTGTCATCTCTAGAGATTAATTCTTTACCCAATGCATTGGATCACTATCAGGGAAATGGGTTTCATGTCAAAATCGTGACATTTAAAAAGAGTTTAAAAATAAGATCATTATATCATTTATAACCCATGGAAAGGGAGTGAGGATTATATGTATAAAAATTCCAGAATCAAATATATCATCTTTATATATTTACGAACACACATAGAAACAAAATAGGTTTGGGTATTCACATAAATAAAACAAGAGAATTTCTTTAGAGAAAGAGATAGAAATTTTGAGTCGAAATTTCTGCAGCATAACGACTATATAACATGGTTTTAAAAAGAAATGAAAAGGGAGGGGACAAGGGTCACCCAATCATAAATAATTCATAATAAAGTATAAATTCATAATAAAATGGATATAAGAACATGTTATGGAAATTTTAATGACATACCACATGAAAAGGAAACATGAAAGAAAAGAGAAGATGTGATTTCTTTTACGAAAAATTCAGCAGCCTAATGACGTCACTTAAAATTCAGAAAAAAAATTAATGAGTGACGAAAGGGTCTCTAAATAATTATACATGAAATGTACAGTAATTAGAACATATAAAAACATACCCTAAACATAAATAGATGTAAATTAGAAGACACAACATAAAGGAAGTCATGACTTAAAAGAGGAGGGTGAAAGGATCCCTTACCTTGAAGAGTGACTTCTAAAGCATGAAGGTTGGGACCATGGGAGGCTAGAGGGAACCTTTGGAGGACTCCTTGGGAGGTAAGAAGACCATAACTTCGTTGAGGACGATTTTTAAATGAAATTAATGAGGTAAATGCCTTGGTATTTATAGGAAAAGTGAGTGAATAAATTGTAAATTTCTAAGGGACACCTCATCGGTGGTATTTGAAAAACCATGGGCTTTCCCTTGGTATTTGCCCATGGTATTGGACACTTGGAACACCTAATAGAATATATCACTATTAATAAGTCTACTAGAAATCTTAAATCATTATTACATCATTAATGATGTCATTAAACACCCGAAACTCAAAACTGCATTTTTACTATTCACTGAAAATTCAACTATTTCAGGAAAATCCTAAAAAATTAATCATAACCTAATATCGACGCTCTGAACTCAAAAATGAACTCCATTTTATGAAAATAATTTTCTAAATATTTTTAATTTAATTTTTAAATAAAATCATTATTTATTCCAAAAATACAACTTTAAAACTATAACTTGTTTTGTAACACCTTAAAAAACTAATCAAGGTCCCATAAAATTATCATATAATTATAAGAAAATAAAGTAACACTTTATGATTAAATTTTATGAAAATAAATTTCCATTTTAAATTATTAAATTAATTATAAAATTGTAAATAAAATATTTATGGCATACAAAAAATTCCAAAACTTAAACTATGACAGTTTTTTCACTTTTAAGATGTCTAAAATGTATTTATTCATTCATGGGTGAAGTTTCTATTTTTTTTCAAATTACTATTCATTATTTTCATTTCTATTCATATGGGTATGTTACTATCCCTACTTTACTATTTACTAAAAACCAAGTTGATCTTATTAGATTCTAAATTTCTTACTAAACACAACTGTAGAAGACAATTTCTTGAAAATAATTTCACATTATTAATTATTTAATGAATACAAAAATATTTTAAAATACCTTTTTTTTTCTAAATTCATCAATAATACACATCCTATATTTATCCAGATATTTGAAATTCACACACTTGTCCATAATAATAAATATCAATTTATTTATATAAAAGGATTACACAAAGAAGCTAAGGTCTCGTTACATATCCCCTTATAACACTAGCATAGGACCTAAGTGTAAGGTGTGCTATGGTGATAGAATCTTGGGGTGGCTCATACAACATTACTTGAGTGGTAATTTCTATCAGCTTGAACTTCTCCCTTAGGCGATTCCATTCAAGATTCATACGTTGAATTTCGGCTTGGGCTTGGTCTAAAGTAAAGCCCAGTGATGCTACCTCCTTCCCAAGCTCTGACAGATGTGCTTCATATGGATCGAGTCTACTAGATGAGTCCATTCAATATTCTTTCTGTATTAATTAACCAAGATAACCTTATTTATAAAAACACAATGTTAAGATTATAGTTTCCAATGGTCATATTGACCAACGGTCATATAACAGTCGAAACCCAACGGTATCATTTTAATTATACCCACCTCATTAATTAAAGGATATAGTTTTTTTGAGTATAAAATAAAACAACACAAAAATTTAGGAAACAAAATGTTCGGGTCATTACAGCCAGAGGCTGCCAACTAGCAGCGAGGGCCTTGGGTGTGATAGTGGGGAAACTATTACCTCATTGGTAGAGTAACACAATGGAAGTAAAATAGATATCAATAGCGAAAGCAGTAATAATATCAAACAACAATAAACAGTGGAATACTAAAGAAATAAACAACTGGAGAATATATATAAAAATAATGCATGATATATATATCTAGGAAGCATCCATACACATCACAATGCTAGAATACAATACCAAAACCAAGTACAAAAGAAAACAAATAAACTCCTCAGCATCATAATCCTCATCTTGGTCCCATGCTCTCCAGCTCCCAAGGCAGTCAAGAACTTGAAGTAGAAGGGAGATTTCCCTTATCTATACCTGTAACAATATAATTTGTTTAGGACCAAAAGAATGACCCAAACAGGGTTTGATACTAATCCCAGTAGGCAACCACCAAAATATCTATGCCTAATAGTTAGTGAATATATATAACAAGCAATAAGTAAAAAGAAGTAGTAAACAAGGAAGTACTCAACAGTAAATATTTCCATAGTTTCAAAGCATTCAATTCCACATATCAAGCAAGAATATAATAAAAAATAGGTAACCCTCTGGGATGTACTCACAACCTATCCCCTATGGTCCTACCTAGAAATACAAGCAACCCTCTGGGAAGAATACACAGTCTAACCCCTATGGTTCAGCTTTAGTATAGACTCTCTGGGGTAGCAATCACCGTCAATTCCCCCTATAGTCTCGTATCGGTAACTAAAGGTTCTTTGGGGAAGAACTTATGTCACATTCTCCCTGTGGCCTGCATTGAGGAACTATAGACACTCTGAGGAAGAACTTACTTCAATTCCCTTTTGTGGTCTCACATCATAATAGTAAAAACATACACTCTAGAGAAGCTCTTACATCCATTATCCCTATAGTCTACTACACCAGGTTCTCATGGCCTAGAGTAAGTCAAGCAAGAATTGAAATGTGTATCGGCCAAAGTAAACCTCATGAAATACTTGGATAACAATATATAACATAACAACATGTAAGATAACATCACTCCATCCTACAATACTAGGCATGGAAAACAAACAAGGCAGCCTAACAGGTAAGCAAGAACAAACAGTCATAAATAAACATGCATGGTCAAACACCTCCAAAGAATAGCAATTAACCCTATTCTCATTCAATTAACCTCTATTCAAGCATATAAGCGTAGTAGGAAATCAACATGGCTAAAATAGTAAACACGCAATACCCTGTTCAAGGGTATTGGGCACTGTTTCACATATAAATCAAAGAATTTCAATGAAAAGGCACAAACCACCTACCTTAGTGTTGTAGGATCGCTATGCATGAAACTCAAGCCTTGAATTGTTCAATAACACCATAGATATATAAAAAAGTTAAAAACTCTCAACCGTCGATAAGTTGAGAAAGAGGAGGAATCATGAAATGAAGCGCTAGAAGAAGGAAGAGCTTACCGAGGCGATCCCAATTCAATTGACAATGGTCGATTCGGAGAACAGATTCTCGGTCAGGGGCTTGGAGAAGGTTCGTGGCCGTATGGGCACTCTCGGATAAAACAGACCTAGAAGAAGGTGGTTATGTCCGTCAGACGTGACCCCAGTGTGTTTAATGAAAAAAAATAAAGTACACGGCGTGTACTTTATAAGTACACAGTGTATACCTGCCTTCACCGGCCCCCGAATTAAGCGGTCTCCAGGTCACCACACACGGCCAGCACCCGACTACCTGTGGTAACCGATTACACGATGTGTACTCATAAAGTACATGGCGTGTACTTAAAAAATTTATAGAAACTCCTATTTTTGTCAAAAACATTAGAAAAGGAAAACATACCTTAAAAAGAAGATACGGGTTCTTACATATGCGAACATCCAAAACGTGGCTGTTAATTTCTGCAGAGTTGATAATCCAGGTCTACCAAGCCCATCACTTCTTTGTTGAAAGTAATGATCATGTGTTTTAACTGCATCAACAATATGAAGACAAATACATCGAGACATTCTATATTGCCGATAGAACAATATAGAATTATATCATGGATTTCTAGAAAAATAATCATCATACAAATTACGATCTGTAGCATCATGATTGTAATTGATAACTATGTACCCCAGGATGGATCCAATGTGAGTAGACTGATCATTGTATTCGCTATAATAATGCTCCACCATCATATTGTTCCTCTGCACTGCTCGATGTACTGCTTCTTATATCTCTTAAAATGCATTTTTTTTGCCGCATCATTAGAAGAAGATGAAGAAGAAGATGGCGATGACGATGATGAAATTTGAAAATGAATATCAGAAGGATCTCCAATATTGTAATTCATTTTGGTACTCTTATCGAGCATCTATTCTCAAGAAGTAATATAATGATACTTATATATAGAGAAATCCAATGGAATAAATATACTATCATGATAAGTTTGGATGAAGATGGAATCCATCCAACAATTCAGATCAAGATGAAATTTATCCAACAATCGGGATGAATATGCAATCATGATAAGGTTTGATAAAGATAAAATCATCTAACAGCTATGGTCAAAATAAAATCCAACAGATGGCTGAGATCATAGTGATATCATGATAAGGTTGACATAAAGATAAAACTCATCTGAAGGTTCATTTTAAAATTAAATCCATCCAACAGTTGTGATGGAGGTGCAATCTTGATAAGGTTGGTTGAGGAAGAAATTAATCCAATAATTGAGATTAATATGAAATCCATCCAATGATCCATTTTTTATATACTTTGAATGTTAAAAATGAGTGAAATTTAATTAAAATATGAATATATCAAAAAAATATTAAAAGAATGAAGAGTAGTAAATAATTATATAAATTTTAACAAATTAAAAATGAATACTAAAAATGAAAATGAATACTAAAAATGAAAATGAATAACATATATTAATTATGAAAATTAAAACTGTATTAAAAGCATGAAATTTTAATCAATAAATATGTATAAATAAATATTAAAAATGGATATGTGATCATGATAAGGTTAAATAAAGCTAAAACACATCTGATGAATATGATCAAAATGAAATCTAACGGATGGCTGAGATTGTAGTAATATTACGATAAGGTTAACATAAAGATAAAACTCATCCTGCGGTTCATTTCCAAATGAAATCCATCCAACGGTTGAGATGTAGGTGCAATCATGATAAGGTTGGATGATGAAAAAATCCATCCAATGACTGAGATTACTATGAAATCCATTTGACGATCCATTTTTTATATTTTGAATGTTAAAAAATAAGTGAAATTTAATTAAAATATGAATATGTCAAAAAAAATATTAGAATAATGATTAAGAGTTATTAATTATATAAATTTTAAAAAAATTAAAAATGAATACTTAAAATGAAAATGAATACATATATTATTTATGAAAATTAAAGCTGTATTTAAAACACAAAATGTTAATCAATAAATATTTATAAATAAATATTAAAAATGTATATGAGACCATGATAAGGTTGTATAAGGATGAAATCCATCCAACAATTGATATCAAAATGAAATCCATCCAACGGTCGGGATGAATATGAAATCATGATAAGGTTAGATAAAGTTATAACACATCCATTTGTTGTAATCAAAATGAAATCCATTTGTATGGTTGTGATTGTAGTGAAATCATGATAAAGTTGACACACAGATAAAATTCACCCGACCGTTCATATCAAAATGAAATCCATCCAACGGTTGAGATGAAGGTGCATTCATGATAAGGTTGGATGATGAGGAAATCCATCCAACGATTGAGATCAATATGAAATCCATCCAACGATTTATTTTTTATAATTTGGATATGCATTATCTATCATAATCTCAATAAATAACTATCACTTTCATTCCACCCAAATGATCATTCCCTTCGTTTCACTATCATGACCCGTCCTCGGGGCCCATCCCGTGACTACCCCAAGCCCGCCTTCCATAGGCTAGGGGCTGGCGACTAGCACCAAAGGCATAAATACCGATAAAAGGGAAGGTATTTCCTTTATAAAGTAAACAACACAACAGAGTATGCAGCATAAGTAAGCACTAAGCAGAACTGTATACAAAAGTAAGTGCTGAAAAGAAAGGGGGCCAGAAATACAAGCCCAACTGTAAGTACAGTACAAATGAAAAGCTAGTACAACTGTAGTAAAGTAAAATAGCAACCACTTAGTCATCCTCAGGGAATTCCACCTGAAGGGTGGGTACAGATGGTCTCCTCAGCACCTCGGATCCGTCTGTCTACTCCGTGTATGTCTCGTCAAGTGGTCCACCTCCGGGTACCGTCTAGCTCTACAAGTCTCTACCTCGATCAGTGATGTCCGTCGTCTGCATCCAACACAATGTAGTGCGAGCGTAGCCCGTGTAGGGGTGAGTATACGATACTCAGTAGAGACCCTGAGACCCCTAAAGGTCTCCTAGTATCCACAAAGGATAAACCACAAAAGAATGATACAAACACGAAGTATCAACCAACTATACTTAGGTATATTTCCATACATATACCTAAGTTAACAATCCTAGTTCATCTCCAACTCTCGTGCCCAAGAACAACCAGGTCCATACAGGAAAGTAGTCAATCATATCAATGATAATGATTGAAAGTCAAGACTCAGCTCACACAGGTATACATCATTCGTATAGAGATAGAGATGATCAGATGTAGTCACTAATTCATCATCGCTGCCGAACCCACGGAGGATTCGAGTACAATTGTCGTCACTGCTGAACCCACGGAGGATTATAGTACAGTTGTCGTCGCTGCCGAACCCACAGAGGATTCCAGTATAGTTGTCATTGTAGTCGCATCCAGCTCTAGGGTTCCCGCACACAGCACGCTCGATTCCGGGAGGGTCCGCTCCTCGAGCCAAATGGTCGATACATCGACTATCATGAAGTCCAGAGTTGATGTATCCCGAAGTTTTCTCTCGTCAAAAGAAACCCAACGTGACAGACGGCGCGTCAATCAGACGCCCGGTCTGAGAGTTATTAGCATTTTCGTTCCAGGGGCCCGATTGGAAATATGACCGTTCCAAACCCGACTATTTTCCAAAGTCATCCAAAACTCACTTAGATTATCGCAAAAGGACCTCTTTTTCGTAAGGGTCCCAATTCCATAGATGGAACGTCGTTCGGACGTGCACTATTAAAGTTATTCGCGTTTAAGTGAAACGGGCCCGGCCCGTCCTGGCTCGACGGGTCCGACCCAGCTAAGGGGTCTGCCTGACCTGAAAATGCGTGGCTCGGCCCGCACCCGTGGCGGGCGGCCCTACCCACGCAAGGGCGCGGCCCGGACCGGCCCAGCTGGCGTGGCCCGGCCCGCGGATGGCGCGGCCCGGCCCGGCTGGCGCGACTCGACTTGGCTAGCAGCAGCTCAGCCCGGATGGCCGAACGATGCGGGGGGGGGGGGGGGGGTCTGGTTTCTCGAACCGGTGGCGCTGATCCGCACTGCCCTCCTTTCCGGCCAGATAAATCCGGCTGGTCTTCCTGGTGCGAGCGGCCCGCGATCCCTCCACCGTATTGCCTATGAGCGCCGCTGATCCTTCCGCCCGGCCGGTTGATGAGCTGGCCGGTTCTTCCGCCAGAGCGGCCCACCCTGTGTTGGTCATGGTTCTTCGTAGTGTGGGGCCATGGGGTGTCGTGGTTCCTCCGGCCTGGCCAGCTTCGTCCGGACGGTTCTTCTTTGGCAGAGCGGCCCGTGGTTGCGGGTTGTGGTTCTTCCGCACGTGGCCGGCGCGCGACCACCACCTTCGATCGTCGCCGCCTCCATTCACTACTACCTCCTGCTGAGAATTAAAAATCAAGAAACAACGGAGGGTCTTCAGGCTGTGTTCGTTCGGCCCGCCCCCTCTGCGTTAGGCAGTAACAATTGGCCATAGACAAACATTCACATTCAACAATGACAAGAGTATAATTTTATCAAACTAAAATTATACAATTCTCCTACCTTGGTTCCAAGAGAGGAGCACGTCAATAAGTCGCAGAAGACAAGAATTGTGGAGGTCGGGCGTCGTGGAATATGGGCATCGATTCCGTTGATGTCGGGTTGCATCCGAAGGGAAGTGTCAATGGAGAAGTCCTTCGCGTTCTTCATCAGAGTTTTTCTTAGTTGAAGAACGACGTTCTCTCAAATTCACCAGAGCTTTCCCAAGGATAAATTCCAAGCCAATATTATAATAAGTCTTTTCCCATAATTATAAACTTTCCGTGTAATTAAAAAAAGGTTCAAAAATTAGAGAATTCAATTCATTAATTGATCATTAAATGAAAACATGTTGGCAAAATTTATGGGAGAGAGAGAAATAGGTTAAGAGTAACAATTAAAGAGGGGAGTTAAATGGGGGTTTCAAGGGAGTTGAGGGAAGGTGATAAGTTAGGGGATTGTATGGGCCCCACCACCCTTAGTTATATCCTCCCATGGGAAGTTAGGTGAGGTGTGGGCCCCACCTCCAACTTCCTTTTGGAGGAAATAATTTCTACTTAAAATAAAATTGTCACAAAACAATTTTATTTAATTCTTAAAGAATCCCCAAATTTTAACTACCACATACAACAAAACGCAACTGCGGTAAAGGTCCCCTTAAGCGAAAACCAGTGCTGCGAGTTCATCGGTGTAAGAACCCATGTTTTTAGAAACGGGTCAAATCCCGACCCTGTTTAAACTTTTTGACTGGTTTTTGAGAAGCCTGGAAAATCTGGGTAGTTTCTGGAAATTTCCAGACTACACGCCGTGTACTTTAATACACACCGTGTATGAGTTACCCAAGTGACTGGCCGTGTGCTCCTCGAGTACATGCCGTGTGAATACCTTATAGAAGTTTCTTACTACACGACGTGTATTTATCAACACGCCGTGTATCCCTTACCCGTGTGAGGAAAAGTACATGTTGTGTGGTGACCAGGTGTAAATTTCCATCTACATGGCGTGTAGTCTTCCTTGAAACGCCATGTACCTTTGTTCCATGTAGCAGCCGGGTCCCTGGCCGTGTGTTGACCGTGTACACGGTCCAAGCCATGTGCTGGACTCTGCTTAATTCGGAGTACAGAAACACATCTACACGGCGTATACTTTTGAAATACACGCCATGTGCTTTTATTTTTATTTGAGTGATCAAGACGCCATCGCATCTCATTCTTAGAATTCCCTTCGTTTTCCCCTTTGGACGAACAGTTCATTCGAGAACTTCCAAAAAACACAAACCCTCCTAGAATCTCCGTACGACCTCCGTTCTTCGATCCGTCGGTGGCAGCGGGACCGCATCGAAAAGGATAACCCCACACAACCTTCTTCTTCCTTGATCCCTCACCCGTTCCTCTGCAGATTCCATCTGAATAGAATTGTCGGATTTGATAGAAACGCAGATCTACCGCGATTCAGTCTTATTCAGAGGCTGAAATCAAAGGAGTGTCATCGTACGAGTACGAGGTGTGTGGTTAATACCTTCTTTCGTGTTTTCGTAGACTTTTGGGGGTTGATACCTTCGGAAGCAACATGGGGTATTGAGAGACACCCTTGTTTAATTATATTTAATAGTTTATCTACATTGTGGGATGCCTCTGGGTATTCCCTCACCTTCTTGTTCTTGAGCGAGGCTGAGTTAGAGGTTATAGCTCGTTTGGGGCAATTCGTCCGGGGGTGCCGAAATGCGTATTAATTGGATCATTATTTTAACTGCCATGTTTAGACTACTTATTGAATATTTGAGTTTAACTACTGAGTTTAATTGTTAAATAAAGAATGAGTTAGGTGCTGGTATGAGACAACACAAGTTAGTGAAATTTAAATTGTTTAGAAATTTCCTGTTTCAAGTGATGCTTTGAGTATAGTTATGCAATGTGTGATTTTTCCTATGTTGAATTGCTTGTTGTGTTGGGAAAGGCCCAGATGTTTTGTCGAGTGATGGGGATCACAGTTTGGGGATTTTTCTCAGTTTACCTTGGGTGTTTTCTACCATGGGATTGGGCATCATGGACGTCGATTGAGGCAGTTGGACTGTCAGGTTGGGCTTTGGCCCGGGTTACTTGGACGACGAGGCCATCAGACTTGAGCGACAGGTTTGCAGGGGCACGAGGTGTCAGAAGAGTTGTGTCTTGGGAACTTATTGAGGTGATTACCGCTCATCAGGTACTTTTGAGTTGTGTGCACATAGATTGACTCTGAGATGAGGTGGTACGGCCACTCGCTGGGTAGAGGCCCCCGATAGTTGTGGTTAGGTACTTTTGGTTTGGGTGTTCTTACCATAGGAAGCCACGTGGAAGGTGAGGAGACTTCGGGAGACAGCTTTGAGGCAGTCAGGTTGGGGGTAGAGGCTCACCGTGATTTGAGGGCATACATCGCTGTCCCTCTAGTTATCTTTTGAGGATAGGTATCGTTGTTCCTCCAGATGTTGTTCCATGGGTAGGTTGAGCTTTCGAGTTGGGTTACGACAGTTGGGAGTGCCTTCGAGATGTCGATACTTGAGAAACATGGTGTCAGGTGGCACGAGGTGCCGGGCTACAGAACAGAAATTCTGGCCCTGGCCGAAGCAAGTGACACTTCCTGGTGGCTACTGAGCACCAGTGGAGTTTGTGTTTACTTTTGGGCATTAACTGTTTACTGTTTTTATTATATAATCATGTATTCCTAAACACTTATATTAGGTACTCAACCTTGGGTGGTATCCTACCGAGACTTATCTCACACCCTACACGGGCCCTTTAGGACGCGTGTAGACTTTATGAAATTGCATTCAGGTAGAGGGTCAGCCTCAAGAGCTGGACTTTAGTGTTGTTGGTATGGAACTTGAGGTTGTGCCTTGCTGGAGTTACTCTGTTTAGTTTTCCTTTTGTATCATCATGCTTACCTTATTATGTAGAAACTGTTGGTTAGCCATTGCTGCCGTTATATTTTGATATGTATTCCTTGTTTGGTTATAGTAGTAGTTGCTTGTATTCTCAGCATGTTGTTATGTTTACTTTCCGCTGTTGTCGTTTCTATACTGCTTCCGCTGTTTCTTGATATTGGTTATGCTTCCGCTCTGCTGGTCTAGTTTGAGTATGCTGAGTCATTTATTTCCACTGCATATTTTAGTATTATACTCAGACCAGTACCATTTTTATTCCTCCGAGAGGGTATAGCCTCCCCACTATACCTATTCAGACCCTCGCTGCTAGTCGGCAGCCTTTGGCGTTAAAGGGAGGTGCACCTAAGGTAGTAACACCCGACCCGTTCGGCACTGTTCGGGTGGCTGGCCAGGTCCGGGTCGTTACAAAGTGTTATCAGAGGAGTTCTCGACAGGGATTTAGTAGCAGTGTTTCTGGCTACTAATGAGTTAGAGACTTCTATTTTTTATTTATACTGGTTTTACTATTTGGGATATGGTAGACTGGAGATAGGTGGTTGTTGGAACTGAATTTTGAACTCGTACTTGGGTGCCTAAAGCCCCATGTACGAGGGATGGATTGAGTTGTCGTGGTTGGGAATTGCTATTTATTTTGCTCAGATTATGGTTTATATGATTTCCACCTTGGTGGCTCACTTGTTGTGTGATGTTATTGCTTATGATATGAAAACCTTGGCCGGTATGGAAATGCTTGTTTAATCGGCTTTTGATAGGCACATTTTAGGGTATTTCAATTTCATAACTGCACGTATGCCTTGTGAAGTGATAATACCATGTGAATAAAATCAATTTCCATGCTATGTGTGCTCTGAAATGTGAATAGGTGAAACTCCTGATAGAATTGCTTGTTTATAGAAATGTGTATGTCATTATTTTTATTTTGTATAATTGTATGTGAAAGATATTTGGGTCTGGATCTTATGAGAGTAGGCAAGTACTATAAGTGAGGCAGTGTAACTGTCAGGATTGGGCAACTTAGTCATCGGGTTTGAGGCAACATTGGTTGTTTGGACGAGCTTGGCTTGAGGTACTATTGATACTTGGCTCTATTGAGGGCGGGTAAGGAGGTTGTAAGGTCGGGATGCCGAGGGAATGGGTTATGATAGGGGAGAGTAAGGGTAGTTATTATACACTACCTCTTTACTGCTTTCCTTATCTGTGTAGAATTTATTGTATATATATATAAGGGCTATCTGACCATTTATGGTATTCAGCGAGTTACTCCTTCATGACATGATGGAGCGTCAGGCAGGAGAGGATACGGTACCACAGGATCAGGTTCATAATTCGGTGTAGGTAGAGCATGAGCCGTAGGTACAGGCTCAGGGACAAGATCAGGTTCAGGATCCAGTGCAGGCAGGACCGTAGCCGGGTTTGGCATTGTTCGGGCTGTGGCTCGACCAGCAGCTCCGAACGAGCCTGGTACGCATCTTGTAGGGGATTGACAGAGGTGTGTAGGGTACAAAGCCTTCTATGACGTATCTAATGCGGGAGTTCCAGTCGCAACACCCACCGCTTTTTCAGGGTGAGGGTGGTCCATAGGCGGCAGAGAACTGGATAGAGGGTATGCAGATGATCTTCGAGCAGCTCGAGATGCCTCTAGGGCGGAGGGTCAAGCTGGCGACGTACATGCTGAGAGGACCGGCAAAGCGTTGGTGGGACATACAGGTACAGGCCCGTAGGCACGAGGGAATGGAATAGAAGGAATTCAAGGATAGGTTCTTCGAGCACTTTTATCTGGATACGCTGAGGATGGAGAGAGCTCGAGAGTTCTTGAGTCTTTAGCAGGGATATATGTCTGTCATGAACTACACAGCTACCTTCACGGAGTTGTCCCGTTTTGCACCTAGTATGGTGAGCGATGACGCAGCTAGGGTGAGGCGTTCCGAGGACGGCTTATGACATGCCATTCAGGTTCAGGTAAACATCTTCAGGCTGGGTTCCTTCTCCAAGGCGGTGAACCAGGCGCTCATAGCCAAGGGTAACGAGAGAGAGAAATCTCGTTTTGGTATGGTGACAGATTCAGGTGATGGTCCAGAGAGCAGGAAGCGAGGGATAGATGAGTTCCAGTAGGGTGGGAAGGCCAAGGACTCATCTAGACCACCTTGTGGAAGTTCAGTAGTGGTTTTCTTTTAGTGCGGACAGCCGAAACATGTTCGGGCTCAGTGCGATAGGCCCCTGAAGGAGTGTCGGGCGTGTGGGCAGGTCGGGCATTTGGGGAGGTTTTGCAGGCATCCTTCTCAGACAGCCGGCAGACAGGGACCAGGATAGACTGTGGCATTAGGAGCTAGTTTAGGTTTGGTACTAGGAGAGGGTAGTCGATGTTCAGCTGCATGCGGAGGATGTGATAGGGATAGCGGGACCCCGCTGAGGGGTCAGTGGCTGAGTAGCATCTCAGGGAGGTCAGGCATCAGGCAGTTGGGCTTCAGGCCGGGTGTACGCTATGGAGATGCCAGAGATTGAGCAGGCTGGAGAGCCAACGATGGTGGAAGGTACACCGTGGGTGTGGCCATGAGTTTCCTTGCTTTCTTTTGGTATGGACTCTTGAGGCATGTCTGGTTGAGTACTTGAGTTGCACAGGTTACTTGTGGACTGACTAGAGACTAGTTAGTGGGATTGGCATCATATCAGATGCGTTATATATTTTATTATATATTTGAGATGCATGGCATCAGGAGCATCAAGGATGCAGGTTACTTGAGGTTTCGTGGGCATCGGGGCATCGCTGATGCGGGTTACTTGAGGTGCATGGCACCAGGTTTGATTTGAGCATCTATTATTTGCAGGACCTCAGGGAGGCAGACACTGATGCAGTGAGGGTTACGTTGGGTGTCGGAAGTGACACGTGAGCACCTAGGAGGTACAGGGGTGACGATGCGTCACGGGAGGACCATGGGTCTAGGAAATAGGTCATTGGGCCTTGATTGTTTGTTTAATTTTCTTTGAGCTTTGTTCAGGTTTAGATGAGTAGGCAATTCCTAAGGTGGGAAGCCCCCTTTTTGGATTTTAGCCAGAACCTTGAGACCGGGGTAGTCCAAGTTGTTTAACCAGGATGGGCGTGTTCGGTGCCATCTTCTGGTTTCGTTTGGTAGCTCAGGGATGAGCTATGTTAAGGTGGGGAGTTTGTAAGAACCCGAGTTTTTAGAAATGGGTAAAATCCTGACCCTGTATAAACTTTTTGACTGGTTTTTGAGATGCCTAGAAAATCTGGGCAGTTTCTGGAAATTTCCAGACTACATGCTGTGTACTTTAAGTACACACCGTTTATGAGTTACCGGAGTGACTGGCCGTGTGCTCGCCAAGTACATGTCGTGTGAAGACTGTGTAGAGGTTTCTTACTACACGGCGTGTATTTATCGACACGCAGTGTATCCCTTACCTGTGCGAGGAAAAGTACATGTCGTGTGGTACCTAGGTGTAAATTTACATCTACACGACATGTAGTCTTCCTTGACACGCTGTGTACCTTTGTTCCGTGTAGCAGCCAGGTCCCTGGCCATGCGTTGACTGTATACACGGTCCAAGCCGTGTGCTGGACTCCGCTTAAGTCGGAGTACAGAAACACATCTACATGGAGTGTACTTTGGAAATACACGCCGTATAATTTTATTTTTATTTGAGCGATCGAGACGTCGTCGTGTCTCATTCCCAGAATTCCCTTCTTCTTCCCATTTGGACGAACAGTTCGTCCAAGAACTTCCAAAAAACACAAACCCTCCTAGAATCTCCGTACGACCCCCGTTCTTCGATCCGTCGATGGTAGCAGGACCACATCGAAAAGGCTAACCCCGTGCACCCTTCTTCTTCCTTGATCCCTCACATGTTCCTCCGCAGATTCCATCTAAATAGAATTGTTGGATTTGATGGAAACACAGATCTTCCACGATTCAGTCCGATTTAGAGGCTGAAATCAAAGGAGTGTCATCGTATGAGTACGAGGTGGGTGGTGCATAATTTCTTTCGTGTTTTCGTATACTTTTGGGGGTTGCGACCTTCGGGCGAAATGTGGGGTATTGAGAGAAACCCTTGTTTAATTATCTTTAATAGTTTATCTGCATTGTGGGATGCCTCTGGGTATTCCCTGACCCTTCTTGAGCTTGAGTGAGGTCGGGTTAGAGGTCATAGCTCGTTTGGGGAAATTCGGTCGGGGGTTCCAAAATACGTATGAATTGGACCATTATTTTAACTTCCATGTTTAGACTGCTTATTGAATATTTGAGTTAAACTGCTGAGTTTAATTGTTAAATTAAGAATGAGTTAGGTGCTGGTATGAGACAACACAAGTTAGTGCTATTTAAATTGTTTCGCAATTGCCTGTTTTAAGTGATGCTTTGAGTATAGTTATGCAATGTGTGATTTTGCCTATGTTGAAATTCTTGTTGTGTTGGGGAAGGCCCAGATGTTTTGTCGAGTGATGGGGATCACAGGTTGGGGATTTTTCTCGATTTACCTTGGGTGGTTGCTACCATGGGATTAGGCATCATGAACGTCGGTTGAGGCAGTTGGACTGTCGGGTTGGGATTTGGCCCGGGTTACTTGTATGGAGAGGCCATCAGACTTGAGCGACAGGTTCGCAGGGGAATGAGGTGTCAGAAGAGTTGTGGCTTGGGAACTTATTGAGGTGATTACCGCTCACTGGGTACTTTTGAGTAGTGTGCACATAGATAGAATCCGAGATGAGGTGGTACGACCACTCGCTGGGTAGAGGCCCCCGATAGTTGTGGTTAGGTACTTTTGGTTTGAGGGTGCTTGCCATAGGAAGCCACGTGGAAGGTGAGAAGCCTTCAGGGGACATCTTTGAGGTGGTTAGGTTGGGGACAAAGGCTCACCATGATTTGAGGCCAAACATCGCTTTCCCTCCAGTTATATTTTGAGGACAAGTATCGTTGTTCCTCCGGATGTTATGCCATGGGCAGGTTGAGCTTTAGATCTGGGTTACAACGGTTGGGAATGACTTCAGGACGTTGATACTTGAGACACATAGTGTCAGGTGGAATGAGGTGTCGGGCTACAGACCAGAAATTACTGCGCTGGCCGAAGCAGGTGACACTTCCTGGTGGCTTCTGAACACCAGTGGAGTTTGTGTTTACTTTTGTTCATTGTACTGTTTACTATTTTTCTTATATAAGCATGTCATCCTATACACTTATATTAGGTACGCACCCTTGGGTGGTATCCTACTGAGACTTGTCTCACACCCTACACGGGCCCTTTGGGATGCGTGTAGACTTTATGAAATTGCATGCAGGTAGAGGGTCAGCCTTAGGAGATGGACTTTAGTGATGTTGGCATGGATACTGGAATGGACCTTGAGGTCGTGCCTTGCTGGAGTTACTCTATTTAGTTTTCCTTTTGTATCAGCATGATTACCTTATTATGTTGCAACTGTTGGTTAGCCATTGTCGCCGTTATATTTTGATCTGTATGCCTTGTTTGGTTATAGTAGTAGTTTCTTATATTCTTAGCATGTTGTTCTATTTACTTTCCATTTTTGTTGTTTCTATACTGCTTCCGTTGTTTCTTGATATTGGTAATTCTTCCGCTCTGCGGGTCTGGTTCGTGTCTGTTGAGTCATTTATTTCTGCTGCATATTTTAGTATTATACTCAGACCAGTACCATTTTTATTCCTCTGAGAGGGTATAGCCTCCCCACTATACCTATTCAGACCCTCGCTGCTAGTCGGCAGCCTTTGGCGTTCAGGGGAGGTGCGCCTAAGGTAGTAACACCCGACCCGTTCGGCACTGTTTGGGTGGCTGGCTGGGTCCGGGTCATTACAATCAGTGTCCTCAGATTTCAATTCTGAGCACCGGTTCAAAAGATAGAAAAACCCGCACGTACGTTTACTGAACGTACCCGAAAAAAACTTTAGAAATTGATTTTGGGCACACCGGACCTCGAAATCAAGTGCCGTAATAAACCACATACTCTTAAAATTATAATGTATTTAAGAAAAAAAATTCTTTGAAATTTCTGAGTCTTTACATTCACCAATACCTTCCTAAAACTATCTTTTTTTAGAAATATATGGTTTCTCGGTCTTTTAGCTACTATGTTGGAAAAGATATACTCTTATGTGAGGTGTACATGAGTATTTATCAAGATCTTATTACTGGTGTTTACCAGTCATCTGATTTTTTTGGTCTCACATCGAAAATGCATACAATAAAGGCAAGAACGAGGGCTGGGAACTTTGAATTAAAAGATCGTTGCAGTGTCGGATACAAGCCTTTGAGAAGGCCGTGAAGAAATTAAATGGATGCATCAGGAAAGTTAAAAATATGAATCCCAGTGGTGCATCAGAACAAGATATTGTGAGTAGTTTATTATTTTTCTCTTTAATGTTTATATATGTAAATGCATAGAATTAAAATTGAAATTTTTCCATCTAGATCGAGAAAAAATCTTTCTCATGAAAGATCCCACATGCAAGAAAGGATTTAAGTTTGATCATGTATGGAGCACCGTAATTTTTAAAAAAAATTCAAAGACGGTGCAAGTACTACAAGAAAAAAGCCTCAAAAATAGAACTATGTATCATCAGAGTCAGATAATCCAACTCTTGAGTCTTATCCATCCGATTTTCCTTGTTTGTCATCATTTTTGCTGAACATAAATAATAACGATGTTGGTGGATCTTTTTATACACGACCCATTAGAGTGAAGAAAGCTAAATTAAAAATGAAAAATGATGAAAAGTCTCAAGGGATCATTGAAACATTGAAAGAAGAGAATCAAAAACTTTTAGAGATGTTAGAGAAGTAAAGGAAACAACAAATGGAAATTGAAGAAAAGAGAATGTCTTTCAAAGAGTTTAAAGAGGAAAATAAAATTTTGTCACGCGATCTGAATAAAACCAGTGATCCAAATGTCTGTGCTTTTATTCAAGATGAAAAATCATGATTTATACATAAAAGAGGGGGAGAAATTCATCAACCACCAAAGGCTCCTTTGCAATCACCTTCAACATCCAATTTTTTTTTTGAATATTTTAACATCAGGGGAAGCGATGCCAATTTACCAGATTATTAGATTGTCATTTTCTACCTTTATTTTTTGTAAGGAATTTGAGCGCTATTGTTGTAATATAAAATTTGTGTCATCTACTGTGTTCGATGTGTTATGTTTTGATTATTTCACATCATTATGTTTTTTGTTTAATCTTGTACTTGTTTGTGTAAACATGTATGTTTGTATTTTGTCCCATTTTTGCAAAAATATACTTATTATAAACATATAATGATATATATATACACACACACACATATATATATATATATATTAATAGGTTCAATTCTAATGTATATTTTTTTTATAAACCAATATCATATAGTATTTCAACTTTCAGTTTATTTAATTACTATATATTATTAATTTAAATTAACATAAATGTAATATATGATTTATTATATTATATATGTATTTTTCACTAGATATATGATTATTAATATATAAATTTTATTATGTATATATATAAATAACCAATTAAATAAAATAATTATGAATAACTAATTTATTTATTTGATTAAAAATTAAAAAAAAAGATGAATAATAATAATATTTTTCATATATTAAAAAAATATAAATAATATTATTGAAAAAAATAACAATTGAATATTTAAATATAAAAATTAATTAAATATAGTAATTAAAATATGTAGTATTCAAATACAATGAATCAAATAAATATACACCATTTATAATAAAGATAAAATTATTTGAAATTAAAAAAAGTGGGATAACACAGCTACAATAGAGCGCCAAATATGGCGCTCCACTATAGTAAATGGCATTTTGACGCGGGAAATGGTGATGGGTTGGAGAACTATTTTACTCTAAAAAGTCTTTTTTTTCCACTGCATTGGAGATGGTCTCACATCTCCAAGTATATCAGAAAAATGCAGGATAAATAAAACAACACTAACCTGAGACAAGACAATGCATTCAATAAACTCTAAGAAAAACCAAAGTGAATCAACATAAATTTATTCATATTATAAAGGGAGAGATACACACCCAACCCAAAAAAAGGGAGTCCCAACCTAAAAATTTAGGAGAAGTAAGGTCCTACTCATGAACTCCAAAACTGGCCGTCATCATCCAACACCGCTAACTCCAGCAACACCCAACCTTCCAAGCTCACCTTTTAATTGTCTGTCACCTGCATAAGACATGATACCTGTTGTAAAATCTCATACAGGGATGAGTATATACATAACAAATAGGATTCCTTGAAAAATAAAAAGATAAGAAATACAAATAAACAATCATATCATCTCACAAGAAGGGAGAAGAAACCCAACATGCATATATACTCATAAAAAACCAAATGATAGATAGAGGATGCACTTGATCTTCACATCCAACTAAGGATGATGGGTCTGTCTATCTCGACAAATGCTAGTATGTTCTCGATACCAGTAGCTCAGTAAAAAATTCACCAAATCTATGGGTGAGCCACGCCTCATCAATGTCACATCACAAACGAGGGGGTTTCAAACCCCATAACGGTAGAGGTCCCATGCCACATCCACACTTGATGACATGAGGTTTCCACACCATAGATATAAGACCCATGCCTTAGTATGAGTATGAGGGTTTTCGATCATACCTGTATAATAAATGGGTGGCACGTGCCCTAACCTACACATGTCTTTAGTGAGCTTTCCAACCCCTCTATCACTCCAGAGATCACACTCGAGTCTCAAATTCATTCAAACATGCTAGAAGTTTTGATACAATCACTCCACCTCATATTTTATCTTTTATGTCATATGAAAAGTCACTATTTTATTCTACATGAAAAACTAATCAGAATAGATTGCTCGAGTGCCCAAATTCGAGTCCTGATGAAGTATATATGGTAGGAAAAACTTTTGAAAGAGGGTAAACAACATGTTCATTATGGTACATGGGATGCACTCACATGTCCAAGCCTACCCATGTCATATTTCTCCACTCAGCATGTGGAGTTTCACATACAATGCGTGTTCAACATGGAACATAGTGTGTAGAGCACTTAGGATCCTATGCATCTACACCCTCTACATTGTTTTCCCTGTCAGGTAGGGTCACCCGACATGTGGGTCTACCATAATGTCCTGTGATGTTTAGCTCAACCTAAAACCCAAGCTGCTATAGGAAGCTAACCACACGACAAGTGTTCCTCTGGAATACATGGTGTATAGTCGGGAATTTTGTACTAGGTTGTCTTATTCTCCATATAATCTCAATTCCATCGATTTTATTACCATTATACCCCAAATATTTTTATAAGACCCCAGTATCAAAGGAAACTTCTTTGGTCCCCAATTTCTGACCTCTAGTGATCAAAAATCAAATTTCCAATCAACCTGCGTGAAGCCGTTATCCATCTGTCACCATCTGAGGGTCTGATCCTTTATATTTCATCCAAAAATCCAATGTGGATCATCACCGCTTCCACAAATAATTGTCTCCATAATCAAACACACAAACCAACATGAATATGGGGTTGAAACATTTCTCAAATCAGATTTACTATTGAATCACTGGCCTACAATAGGTCAATGACAAACACATAAATAAACATGGGAGAATTACACAATAAATGAAGGGAGATCATCACTAGTCGTAGATAACTTGACCTTAGATCGTAATCATGGAAACCCAATATAGAAATATGAAATATGACACAAAAAATACTATAGGGACAAAGGAAATAAATCAATAGATCAATCAACAATGTCATGCTTTAACAAGGAAGAAAAAGAAATTCAAAGAAGATAAAAAATCCATGCTTTAAATCTAAAATAACAGGGAAAGTATCTATAAATAAGAAATACCTACCTCATTTTTAGAATGATCATTGACGAAGAATAGTTATTTGGGTTTTACGTCGATGTTAGTGATGAGTTTGGATGAATTTGAGTGTCGAACCTTGATTCTACCATAATGATACATCAAATATTCTATCAATGGTGTCTCTCTCAGCCTCTTGGGTTATGCGACTAACCCTAGAGATCTACCATAGTATGGATTATAAAGAGTTTTATCTAGGTTTAGTCATTAATTTAGACAAATAAATTAATAAATTAAATTTATTTATTTATTTCATATAACATCTGCCTGTGACTACGCATCGACCAGAGTTCCGATGCATATAAAACTTATGCCGAGTGTACGGTAAACCCCACATTATTAAACCAATAATGGTCTCAAATTTCCCAAATGAAACTCTGACCAATGGAAAACCCATTATTTTTAAAGATACGTGTGTATCTTGTTTAATATATTTAATATTTTAATATATCAATTCGGAGGTTGGATGACAATCATAACACTGCACCAGCTCTAATGAATAACCTGATATATATATATATATAGAGAGAGAGAGAGAGAGAGAGTGAGAGGAAGAGACCTATCCAAAGAGTTCAAACATCAAAGCTGGAATTGTTACAGCCATAATCAGTACTTGTGGCAGTAAACATACTACCACGTTCGTTGACTGAGGTTGTGGGTGCCCATGTAAAGTTATTTTTTAATTATAAATTAATTATTATAATTAATTAATTAATTATTATTATTTAATTATTGATCATTAAAATTTAATTAATTAAAAGATATTTTTCATTTATTTACCATTTATTATTTATTTTCTATTTATTTTGATTTTTGTATATGTTAAACATCAACTTATCAGAAGATCACTAATCCTAACATTAATCTCACCCAAATCCACTTAACTCTCCAAGTAATATCCACTCAATCAAGTGAATTCTTATGCAATAATATGCCAATAAATGTTATTTAACCTATTTGGGAAATAAAATACATTATAAAAATAACTAATGAATAAAATTATTAATTAAAGTTAAATTATTAATTATTAATTATTAGAATTTATTAATTATTAATAATTACTATTTAGTTATTAATTGTACTTATTTAATTGTTAATTAATTATTTAATTATTTAATGAATTATTAATTAAAAAGACATTAATAATTATTACTTATTAAATAAAAATTCATTAATAATAAATAATTAATAATTAGGAAATAATAATTACTGATTTTAATTCATAAATATTAATTATTGTTGTGAATTATTAAATTATGTGGATGTCATCAATCATAATAAATGGGGCCTTTTTCATTTCCCAACAAGCCTCTTCATTTGGCCAACCCTTTGGTATTCCCACCGTTAGATTTGGTTTGTTGTAATTGATATTGACCGTTGGATCAACCTTTTGTAATCTATAAATATGGTGGTATGATAATGGAAATGGTGTGATTTTGTGTGGCCATATACTTGTGTTCTATCTTTCTTGTTCTATTGTGACTGAGACGTTTTACTTCGCCATCATTAACCCGAGCAATCGACATCGTCATACGTTTTCGCTTCGCTTCACCTTCAAACGACGAATTTCACAACAATTATTGATTATTAATTATTAATTGATAAATTTAAATTCAGATTTTTAATTAATAGAAATTGATAATTGATCATTATTTTTTAATTAGTCAATAATAATAATAATTTAAAATTTATGTACATATTAATAATAACTGATTATTAAATAATATTTAATAATAAATAATTAACAATAAGTAATTAATGGTTAATTAATAATTTGGATATAATAATTATTAATTGATTGATTGATATTTGATAAATGATTAATTATTTTGAAATAATATATCCCTAATAATTAATTATTAATATTTAATTTTGAATTATTACTAATTAGTGACTAATAATCATTATTAAATAATAATAAATACTCATTAATTAATAATTAATATATAACTATTAATTTTTTTAAAAAGTTGATTTTAATTTTTTTAAAAATAATAATTTTTTATTATGAATAATAAATGATTAAATATTTATAATAATTGATTTTATAAAAATTAATACTTTTTAAGTAATAATTTAAAATTTAATATTAATTATTATATATTTGTATAAAATATTAAATAGTTAATAGTTAATAAATTCTTGGTAGAGGTGATTACAAACCGCTAATACACATGCAGCCCAACATTCTAATGGGTTAACCATCATCCCTCTCTACAAGGATCATTATGCACCCAAAGGACCATTTTTATTACATACTTTGAAGGCCCAAGTTCTTGATGACTTAAAGACTCAAATGAATGTGATATAAAGGACCATGAATGAAATGACCTGAAGGTCTAGATGATTAGCCTTATGTCGTGTCACATCCCCAATATTATGTCTCACTCCCTGCAAGTATGGTGATGTCGTGTTTCCCTCCATCATGTTGTGGCTGGACACTACCCCATCCCATATCTGGTATTCATGGGGGGTATATGCCACAATACAAAATAGTCCTTTAATAGTGCTAGAAATAACCTTTATTATCACTAGAAAAGCATTGAATACCTAAGAGAAATTAAAATCCATGATCTTTTATTAGCGCTAAAAAAATATTGATAAAGGGTTTTATCAACGATTATAGAAGTGCACAGAAAGTGTACCTTTATAAGAGCTTTTAAAATCACTAAAAAATGTTTCCTTTATCATTGATTTTAAAAGCGCTGAACAATGTGTCCCTTATCAGTGCTTTTAAAAGTACTGATAAAGGGTCATACTGTAGTGTGCTGCAACAACACACTTCAGCACCAATACAGTGTGATGTAACAACACACCGCAACACTAGAAACATACCAGATATCAACAAAAACAAGTCCCAATACAGAATTTAAATGAAATCAAATTTTCATCACAAATACAAGAAACAACACTATATTATAGACATTTCAAACATTGGTTTATATAATTATATAAATACAAATTATTACACGCATTAAAAAATATCAATATTCCTTTTTTCTTTTAATCCTGACCCCAAATCATGCTATTTCTGAAAAAACCACCCCTGATTGAGGAAAATAAATCTCATTTATAAGAAAAAAATTCTTATGTTAGTAATAATATAATGAAATAAATTAACAAAAAGTGTTAATTTTACTAAAATTGATGTCAATTTTAAATAAAAAGACGCACTCAGAGTCATACCGGTCACACCGTGCATCATATTGAGGTGTGGTTGACTCCAAAACATCTTAAATGACTTTTGAATCGTTTTCATGAAGTATCAAAACAATATGAATGTATTTACTTGGTTTTAAGTATGTTAGTTGTCTTTTTTTCTTCTAAAATGTCATTTTAAACTTGAAACACACACTTTTGACTCATTCTGATCACATCATGTATCAGTTTGATGTGAAATTGATTCCTATACATCTCAAATGACTTATTAATCATTTTCTTAAATTATCAAGAAAATATGAGTGTGTTTGGTTAGTTTTCAGTGAGTGGAACTTTTTGAACTAAAATGTTGATTTTAAATTGATAACAGACACTTTAAGTCACAACGGTCACATCATGTATCATATTGAGGTGTAGTTTATTACTACATATCAAAAAATACTTATGGATAATTTTTTTAAAGAATCAAAACAATCTGAATGCATTTTCTTAGTTTTGAGTAGGTTAGTTGTCCATTTTACTAAAATTGAAGTCAATTTTACATAAAAATACGCACTTTGAGTCATATAGGACACACCATATGCCAGATTGAGGTGAGTATGATTCCTACACATATCAAATGAATTATGCACCATTTTCTTAAAGTATCAAAACAATTCTAATGCATTTTCTCAGCTTTGAGTACGTCATATATCTTTTTTACTAAAATGTCATTTTAAATTGGAAACACACACTTTTGACTCGTTATGATCACATAATGTATCAGTATGACATTAAAATAATTCATACACATCAAAAATGACTTATGATTTTTTTTCCTAAATTATCAAAAAAATATGAGTGCGTTTGATCGGTTTTCAGTGAGTGAAACCTTTTGAACTAAAATGTTGATTTTAAAATGATAACAGAAACTTTCAGTCATACCAAGAACATAATGTATCATATTGAGGTGAGAATAATCCCTAAAAATAAAAAATTACTTATGAATCATTTTAGTAAAGTATCAAAATAGTCTGAATGTGTTTTCCAGGTTTTGAGTAGGTCAGTTGTTCATTTTACTAAAATTGATGTTAATTTTAAATAAAAATATACACTTTGAATCATATCGGTCACACATTGGGTCAGATTGATGCGTAGATGATTCTTAAACATCTCAAATGACTTATGGATCATTTTCCTAAAGTATCAAAACAATCTGAATTTGTTTTTTTGTTTTGAGCGTGTCAGTTGTCTTTTTTACTAAAATGTCATTTTAAACTGGAAACACACACTTTTGACTCATTTCGATCACATCATGTATCAGTTTGACCTGAAACTAATTCCTACACATATTAAATTAATTATTAATTATTTTTACATATTATCAAGAAAATACAAGCGTGTTTTAACAATTTTCAGCGAGTAACACTTTTTGAACTAAAATGTCGATTTTAAACTAATAACACACTTTTAGTCATACCGAACACATCATGTATCAGATTGAGGTGAGATAGATCCATAAAAATAAAAAATTAATTATGGATCATTTTTTTAAAGTACCAAAACAATATGAATACATTTTCTTCTTTTTGAGTAGGTCAGTTATCCATTTTACTAAAATTGATTCCAATTTTAAATAAAAGTACACACTTTGAGTCCTACCGGTCACACCGTGGGTTAGATTGAGGTGAAACTAATTCTTGCACATCTCAAATGACTTGTGGATCATTTTAAAAAAGTATCAAAACAATATGAATCTGTTTTCTCATTTTTGAGTATATTAGTTATCTTGTTTACTAAAATGTAATTTCAAACAAGAAACACACACTTTGACTCCTTCTGATCACATCGTGTATCATTTTGATATGAAAATGATTACTATATGTCAAAAATTAATTATGAATCATTTTCCTAAATTATCAATAAATTATGATAGCATTTTATTTGTTTTCAGTGAATGGCACTTTTTGAACTAAAATGTTGATTTTAAAATGATAATGGACACATTGATTCATATCAGATACATCGTGTATTTAATTGAGGTGGGAATAATTATTATATTTCAAAAATAATGTATATATCATTATATTAAAGTATAAAAACAATATTAATATGTTTTTTTTGGTTTTGAGTAAGTTAGTTGTCTATTTTACTAAAATTAATGTCAATTTTAAATAGAAAGAGTACTTGGAGTCATACCAGTCACACTGTGTGTCAGACTGAAGTGTAGAAAATTCCTACACATACCAATGTCTAAAAATAATACTAACTGTCAATGTTACCATGATATACACTGAATTTCATTTTTAACTATCAACACTGCATGAGGATCTTCGAACAAACCACCCTTTCTCGAAAAAAAGAATTCACTTGTATAAGAAGACAATTATTATATGAGTAATAATAAAAATAAATAAATTAAAAATAAAAATGAAATAATACATTAATTTTATAGAAAATGATTTTACTATGGAAACATCAATATTACCTCTTTGATTGATCAGTTAAGGGAGAGTGAATGAAAGTGATAAAGGTCAACATTATAGGGGTGAAAGGTTTTGAGGGAGAAGAAGTTTTTAAAAGATTTGGTGCATAAAGGAATAAAATATGGACACATCTATCATGACCCATCCAAGTGGGGCTCATGCCGTGACTCCCCAATCCCGCCTCCAATAGGTCAGAGGTTGGTTACTAGCACTGAGGAGGCATATCATTAACATAAGAGGCATTACCTATGTACATATACACACTCACACATCTCCAATATCACAAAATGTTGAAATGTAAAAACCACTAAGAACCAAATGAATGCATACCACTATATCCCAACCAGAGTACGATAGGAAATAAAGTGTATTAAAGATAATTGGGCTAGAATACAATCCCACCAAAAAGAGTCTGTATACCACAAAGTCTAACCTATAAACAATGGTATTGGGACTATTGTTTGTAGTTGTAAGAACAAACCTCAACCTTTCTGAACTCATAAAGATTCATCTGGTCCTGGTCCTCCTAGGAATCTGTCAAAAGGTTTCTCATATGCACATGACACAACATGTGTTGGAAAATCCCATATAAGGGTGAGTATAACAATACTCAGTAGGACACCCCGAAACCACAAAACAATACACAAAGGAAAGATAAAGTCATCTCTATGCAATATATATCTATAACACATATAACAAGAATATCTTGATATACTCAAAACCAAGAAACATAGTCTAGAGGCAAGTCATAACTACCACATACCAAAACCATGGATCCAGCTCAAAGATTCCACAAAGCACTCATCTGGGAGAACAAACTTCTAAGTCCGATAACATTGACGACGTTAGTCAAAGAAGAAATGTTCATTGGGAACCTTCATGAGAGATATACACTGATAGATCTATGGAGAGATACAATATATCATATGATAATCATAGCCAGGGCCATGGGGTGATACCAACAACTCCATCTGAATTAACCTGCTAAGTAGATGATCGACGCTCGGTGAAGTTGGCCATGTCAATAATTAAGTCTCTACCTACAGAACAAAGAATGAATAGAGGATCCTGCTCCAGACCTCTCAGAGGGGATTCCAACAACTCTATTCAGGAAGTCTTGCTGAAGGTATCATTTTCCTATGAGTAGGATATGATACCCACCAACATTTATGGAAATGATCAAGGGTAAAAACCCAAACAAAACTTGTTCAAGATATGGTGTACAAGTGAATTAAGACATGTAGAAAGGGATACATGGCATGTAGTAGGGCCACACACCGTGTTCCTTGACCCTAGGTACTGCTTTTATACAATGGCATGTGTCATTTAGAACATGTCATGTAGAAGATGGGTATATGCCATGTAGAAGTTTCACACATTGTGTCCTTCCATCCAGGGTCCACCCATGTAATCTATCCATGTTCTAGTACACATTGTCAACCCATGTCCACTTGCCCGTGTACCAGCACATGGGGTAATCCATGTATTCGGTTTGGGCTAAGCCATGTGGTGGGGTACACGCCATATAAAAAAATCGTGTACTCCACCCCATGTCTATGTATCTCCTGAGATACACACCGAGTCTCTGGTTAGGGTCTACACACTGTGTGATAGGGTCACATGCCGTGTGGCATTCAACCAACTCCAGAAACCATAGCTACCGCTCAGAGGGGGCCACACACCATGTAACCCTGGGTTACACACTGTGTCCTTCACAATTTTCCAGAAATCATATCCTTCCTCTGTATGCCTTGACCGATCCTCCAGATCTCAATCCAATGATTTTTTCACCTCAAAACTATATATCTAATGTTGTCTCACCCTCTTAACACCAAATTTGTAAGTTTCGGGCCTTTAATCATCTCTGAAATCCAATTCCATTTATCTGCTCATGAAACATATGAAGAATGAGTATTCCTGAATCACTTCGATTCATCTGTCGCCAACATCATATCACCTCCACTAAGTCTTCCTGATTTTGGATCTTTAATTTCATATCGTTGTGACAAGAATTGAAGGCACAATGATTGTTTGTTCATAAACCATGAAGAACGAAGAATGTGAAGAATATCGGGGGAGAAAAGGAACAATGAACAAACCAAGGAAAAAAACTCACCCATTATTCATTTAGGCCTTGATCAATTCCCGTAAGAATGATTAGGAAATCGAAATCAATTCTCAATCAATAAAATCTAATAAAACCCCACAATTAAAACCCATCCCATAAGAACGATCAAACTTTAGATCAACCTATTCGTTAGTTGGTCCGCATTCTTCGTTGAATAAAACAATGGGGAAAGAAAACCAAATAAAACATCAAATATGGAAAGGGTTGTTCACTATAAAATATCAGTTGTCATGTCACCTACATTGGCGAGATCTCCCAAGAATGATGCTCGTCGATCTACTATGCAACGTCCTGTCGTCATTCTCTATCGATAGAAGTCTCCAAGTTTCTCTATAGAGCCTCTAGGTAATTTCCAGGGTTGTGAGTCTAACCCTGGATCCCTAACTATAGGCTTATTTTAAAAATAAACATCACTACATCGCTGCATCGTTGAAAATGTTAAAATAAAATAAATCTTTCAATTTATTTTATTTATTAAAAATGCCTGAAAACTACTTTTCGCGGTTAACCCATTTCAACTGATATTAGGTAACACCTATGGTAAAGTAGCTTCTCTGAACTTAATGGTGCCCTCAGATTTATGATCTAGGAACCCATTTAGAAGTTATTCCACTTTTTTGGGAAAACTAGGTGCACATAATATTCAATATATTTAATATATTCAAATATTTATTCTGAGCACATCGGGCCTTAGAATTAAACATCATCTCAACACCTTGTCTTGAATTAATTCCATATAATATTTAAAATTAATACATGGAAAATCTAGGACATTACATTCTCCCCACATTCAGGATTTACTTCCCCAAAAATCTAAAACAAAGGCTACTAAAATAGATGAGGGTGCTGATCATGTATATGAGTCTCCCACTCCCAAGTGATCTCTTGGAGATTCCCATATTTCCACTAAACATGAACTAAAAGAATCTATCACCCATGAAGGATCATCTCCTTCTGATCGTTGATCTCCATTGGGTACTCAGAAAAAATCGCTTCATCCTCAATGTCCAGCTCGCCCTAGTCGATGATGTGTGATGAGTCATGAACATACCTCCTTAGCCATGACACATAGAGGATTTCATGTACCTGGTCTAACTATGGGGGTAGAGCTAAGTGGTATGACACCTCTCCAAATCTATGCATTATCTGAAAATGGATGATAAAACTTCGAGATAACTTGCCACCTTGGATAAATATCTATAATCCCCATCGAGGTGAAACCCAAAGGAATACATGGTCTCCATCCATGAACTCTAAGGGACTTCATCTCCTATCATAATAAGACTTATGAAGACTCTATATAGTCTCCATATGCTCCTAGATGATTTTAACCTTCTCTGTAGTAGCTCGCACCAATTCTGGGCCCATAAGTGCTGACTCTCTTGGGTTAGTCCAGCAAAGTAGTGACCTGATGGGTCGCTCATACAAATACTCTAATGGTGACATACCAATGATGGAATGGTAGCTATTTTTGTACGTAAACTCCACTAGTGGCAAGTGATCTTCCCAACTACGGCTGAAATCCAACATGAAAACTCGCAAAATATACTCCAGAACTTTAATAGTCCACTCTATCTTGTTTTCCTTCTGTGGGCGAAACACTATACTCAAGAATAAATGGGTCCCAAAAACCTCCTTAAACCCATTCCACAACTGGGATGTAAAATATGCATCATGATCTAAAAAAATCACTAATGGAACTCCATGGAGTCAAACTATCTTCTGAAAATGGAGGTGTCCAACCTCTCTACTGAACTCTGCTCTCAGATATCTAGGAAGTGGACTGACTTGGTGATTCGTTCAACGATCACCCAGATGGCATCGTGTCCCCTATATGTATGTGGTAAGACCGTCATCAAGTCCATCGATATACCATACCACTTCCATTCTGGCACCTCAAGGGGTTGAGCTAAATGTGTTGGAACATAGTGCTCAGCCTTTACTTTCTAAAAAGTAAGGCATCGAGAGATAAACTCTACAACTTATTTCTTCATTATCACCTACCAAAACTAATGTTGGATGTCTAGGTACATTTTCTACACACTTATATGTGCCTCCATAGGGGATGTATGAAACTCCCTTAGAACCTTTTCCCACAACAGAACTAGAACTACTATACATCCTTTGAATAGGATGACATTCTCCCCACCTTTAAAATATTCATCAAAAGTATGCCCTATGGATATCTGAGCACATAGAGTCTCACAATCAGTATCCCAAAGTTGTGCCTCCCTAACTCATTGTGAGAGTATAGTAGTAACAAGCATCAAATTGAGGTATTTTTCACCATATCTATCCACTAAGGATAACTGTAATGAGGCCAACTTCTCTGATGCCTTATTCAGAAACTACAAACTAAATCTCTTATTGAGAGAAATTTTCACCATGTTCCCCTTCCCAGGAGTATAGAAAATATCAAAGTCATAGTTCTGGAGGAACTCTAGCCATCAACTCTATCTCAAGTTCAGATCCTTTTGAGAGAAGATATACTTGAGACTCTTGTGATCAAAGTAGATGATAAACTATTTTTCCATCAAGTAGTGTTGCCACATATTCAATGCTTAGACTACTACTGCTAACTCAAGATTATGGGTCACGTAGTTATGCTCATGTGGTCTCAACTAGCATGAACCATATCCAATAACTACTTTCCTCTACATTAGGACACAACCAAACCTAGTCTTTGATTCATTTCAAGACACTACATACTCAAAACCCTCATTCGGCAATCTCAAGATCGGAGCGCTCGTCAAAATCTACCTCAAATGCTAAAAATCCTGCTGGTACTTCTCTATCCACATGAAAGGATTTCCCTTTAGAGTCAAAGATTTCATTGGTGTTGATACCCTAGAGGAATCAGGTATGAATCTATGGTAATAGAATGTTATCTTGAGGAATCCCCACACCTCTGTCACACTCCTAGGTGGATCTCAATCTAACACTACCACAAACTTGGCCAAGTCTATATACACTTCATCCGTTGAGATAAAATGTCATAGAAAGTGGACCTCCTGAATCTAGAAATGGAACTTTGAGAGTTTCCCATAAAGTTGGTTCTCTTTGAGTACGTCCAGAACCATCCTTATGTGTCTCATGTGCTCCTCCTCAGATGATGAGTACACAAGGATATCATTGATAAAGACTAACCCAAACCAGTCTAAATAAGGCTAAAAGATCTAGTTCATGAGTTCCATGAACACTGATGGGGATTTATTCATGCCAAAGGGAATCATCAAGTACTCATAGTGACCGTAATGACATTTGAAAGTCGCCTTTGGTATATCCTTGTCCTGTACTCACATCCAGTGATAACCTAATCTGAGGTCAACCTTTGAGAACCATTGTGACCCACCAACTGAACAAAGAGGTCATCTATTCTCAGTAGTGGATACTTGTTCTTCATGGTCACATGGTTCATGCACTGATAGTCAATACAAAGCCTCAATATCCCATCTAACTTTTTGGGAAAAAAAATTGGGGCCGCCCACGGTGAAACACTAGGTTTTATAAATCCCTTCTTCTACAAGTCCTCCAACCGCACCTTCATCCCGTAAAGATCTTTGGGAGACATCCAATATGTTTGTGTAGATATTGGTGTCATCCCAGAGTGCAAATCAATGCAGAATTCTATCTCCTGGTGGAGAGGTAATCCTAAAACATCTTCATAAAAGACGTCCCTGTACTCCACCACCACCACTGGAAACTAGAATCTCATAACATCTTCTACATTGAGGTTCAAGCTATCCAACTAATGAGTAATCAGCTACACCCTCCTATACATGATCCTATCCCATGCTGTCTGAGTTTCCTTTTCACTGATAAAGGAAAAACTCATTCCATTACTACAAACACACTAAACCCCTCTCCTAAATAATTTAATCTGGGTATGTAATGTGGATAACCAATCCATACCAAGAATGAAGTTGTAATGCCTCAACATTTCCACCAAGAGGTTCCAAATAAAAATATTGCCTCTAAGGGTCATGTCACACTGTCAGCACAAATGTGTGATCACAGAGTCTTGTCTAGTATGTGTCTATAAGTGTAAGGGATGATTCAATGATTCAACCACAATCTCTAGGTATCAAAAAAGATAAATGATGAGAAAGGAATGCCTAGAACTTGTGTCTATCAGTAATACAACTAAAGTATAAAAGACATTGATCGTACCTCAAATCATTCTCGAAGCCCCTAGGTTATATGCCTCGACTGCATGCAGCTGTCCTTGCCCATGTCCTCCAGCTCCCTGATCCTGGCGTGGACCACCTAAGTGTAGTGGTGGTAACATGTCAAAACATCAACCACCTCCTGTTATTCTCCCAGATCCTCTACCATGTACACTACCCTGCAGATATTCTTGCTCTTCTCATTGTTTTTACCTCAGTGGTCCATACACTATCTTCTTGTCATCAACACAATGATTCAGACAATCTCAAGAGAGATGTCCCCTACCATCACATGAATAACACCACCTCTCCCAAGGAAGACTAGACCCATACTATGTTCCCCAGACTATATATCCTTTATCCTAGGACCTCCTCTTGAAATTTATACCACATATCAATTTCTAAGACTAATATCAGATCCCTATTATTAAGGTCTCTACACCTACTCATCCATTGCTGTCAATCGTTGGATATATCTGCTCATCCAAGAAGCTTTCAACCACCAAAGCTATCTCAAGAACCCCATCATAAGTTATAATTAATAGATGGATAATTTTGGCTTGGATTTCTCTATGCAGACCTCACTTAAAGGTATGATTACTGAAGTACTGATCTCTAACCATATCCATAGAGTACCTGGAATGGTTAGTGAACCTCAATGAATAATCATCCACTGTGATTCTACACTGAGAGAGGTGAAGAAGCTTATATATATACACATATCTCAGCGTAACTGGTGATAAATCCACTCTAAAGAGGTGCTTAAACTCTGTCCATGGAAGATTCACCTCATTTTGAGTATAGATAGCCAAACTCCACTATCACCCTATCGAGCTGTGTAGAAGGCTCGCTGCCAAGACCACCATCTGATCCACTGGTGTCTTGACTAGATAGAAAACTTGGGTCACAGCCTCAAGCTAGTCATCAAAAACTTGAGTTTTGGGCTCACCTCAAAACTTATGGGGACTCTGTCTATGAAATTCATGAAGCACACTCAGCCTACGATCCTCATCTGCTGGTACTTCAGGTACCATGTGCTGCTCTACAAGTGGTGGTATAACTGGTGCACCACCTAGAGGTAACATTTGGGGAACTGATCCATGTATTGAAGCCTTGTCACTGAGGGGGTAATCCACATGATCGAGATGCTGAATCCTAGATGGAATGCACATCAAAGTTATCCTGTAAGAAAAAAAGATGTACCACAGTCAATGAGTATATATGGAGAGCTGACTCAAGAAATACATGGAACTGAAACCCATTCCTATATGATGCATGTGCCATTATTTTACCTTCTCTCAATTTCCTCATGTATCAAGTTAAAAATCAGGTTATCAGAGTCCTAGTGTATGGATACATCGACCGCCCACACCAACACTGAATTCCCTGGACTGAAAGCCAAAATCAAAATAGTTAACACTGTTTCCACAAACCAATCTCACAAACTACTAGTCCTAAAGTAGAACCGAAATACTTTGATACCCATCTATCACGACCTATCCCAGTGGGGCCCATGTCCCAACTCCCCAAGCCCACATCCAATATGCTAGGGGCTGTTGACTATTACCGAGTAGGCATATCACTAACATGGGAGGCATTGCATGTGTACCTAGACACACACACACACACACATCTCCAAGATCACAAAATGATGAAATGTAAAACCCACTAAGAACCAAATGCATGAATACCACTATATACCAACTAGAGCACGACAAAAAAGTAAAGTACAGGAAAGAAAATCAGTCCAGACTACAAGCTCACCAAAAAGAGTCAGTAAACCACAAATTCCAACCTATAATCAAAGGTACTAGGACTAATATTTATAGATTTAGGAACACACCTCGACCTTTCTGAACTCACAAAGAACCCTTCTCTCCTAGTCCACCTGGGACACTATCAAAAGGTCAATCGTATGCACAAGACACGAAACATGATAGAAAATACCATACAAGGGTGAGTATAACAATACTCAACAGGACAACCCAAAATCACAAAAAAATACACAAAGGGAAGATGTAATCACCTATATGAAGTATATGTCTACAACACATATAACAAGAATATCCAGATATACTCAAAACCAAGACATGAAATCTATAGGTAAGTTATAACTACCGCATACCAACACCAAGGATCTAGCTCGAAGATTCCACAAAAAAATCATCCAGGAGAACACACTCCTGAGTCCGATAACATTGATGACGTTCACCCTAGAAGAACTGTTCATCAAGAAACTTCACAAGAGAGATACACTGATATATCTGGTGAGAGATATGATAGATCAAATGAGGATCATAGCCAGGGCCATGGATTGATACCAAAAAATCCATCTAGATTAACCTACTATATATATGATCAATGATCGGTTAAGTTGGTCATGTCAATACCAAAGAGTCTCCCCGGGGCATGAAGAATGAATAGAGGATCCTACTCCGGGCCCCTCAGAGGGGGTTCCAACAACTCTATCCAGAAAGTCCTGCTAAAGGGATCATACTCCCCTGAGTAGAAAATGATACCCACCAACCTTTTGGGAAATGATCAAGGATACGAACCCTAACTAAACCTGTTCAAGATATTGTGGAAAAGTGAATCAAGGCATGTAAAAAGGGATACATGGCATGTAGTAGGGTCACACGCCGTGTTCCTTGACCCTAGGCACTACCTGTATACAACGTCTCTTGTCATTTAAAACATGTCATATAAAAGATTTGGTACACGTTGTGTAGAAGGGTCACACGCCGTGTCCTTTCATCCAGGGTCCACCCGTGTACTCTGGTCGTGTGCTAGTACATGATATCAACCCGTGTTTACCTACCCGTGTAAGAGTACATGGGGTAACCCATGTATCCGGTCTAGGCTAAGCTGTGTGGTGGGGTACAAGCCATATAAGAAACCTGTGTACTCCGCCCCGTATCTATGTATCTCTCAAGATACATTTAGAGTCTTTGGTAAGGTTCTACACGTTGTGTGATAAGGTCACACACCATGTGGAATTAAACCAACTCCCAAAACCCTAGTCTCCACTCAAAGGGGTCCACATGGCGTGAAACCCCATGTTACACATTGCGTCCTTTGAAATTTTATAGAAACTGTATCCTTCCTCAACACACCTTAGATGATCCTCCAAATGTCAATCCAATGGTAAATTTACCTTGAAATTACATATCCAAAATCATCATGCTATCGCAACACTGAATCAGTGAGTTTCAGGCCTTCAATCATCTCTGAGATCCAATTTTGTTCATCTTATCATGAATTGTTTGAAGAAAAGGTATTCCTGAACACTTTGATTCATCCGTATCCATCATTGTTGCACCTCCTCTAGGTTTTCCCGATGTCGTATCTTCAGTTTCAGATCATTTCACCAAGATTCGAAGGCACATCGATCGTTCATTCATAAACCACAAAGAATAAAGAACGTGAATAATATTGGGGGAGAAAAGGAAAAATGAACAAAGGAACAAATCTTGGTCATTGTTCATTCTGGCCTTGATCTATTCCAGGAAGAATATTCAAGAAATAAAAACCAATTCTCAACCAACAATCCATGATAAAACCCCACAATTAAATCCCATCCTACAAGAATGATTGAAATGCGGATCAAACTATTCGCTGGTTGTCCCATGTTCATTGTTGAATTCAAAAATGGGGAAAGAAAACCAAATAACAAATCCTACTTGGAATGTATCATTTTATATCAAAGATCAGTTGCCACGTCACTACCATTTGTGAGATCTCCCAAGAACGGTGCTCATCGATCTACGATCCAACATCCTGTCATCGTTCTCCGTTGAGAGAAGTCTCTAGGTTTCTCTCTAAAGACTCTTGGTAATTTCCAGGGTTGTGAGTCTAACCCAAGATCCTTTTCCCCTAGGATTATTTAAAAAATAAATTTCACTTCATCTTTATGTCGAATAAAACTCTAAAATAAAATAAATCTTTCAATTTATTATATTTATTAAAAATTCTCAAAAACTACTTTTCACGGTCGAACTGAACCATCCGATGTTAGGTCACGCCTAGGGTAAAGATGTTGCTCTAAACACAACGATGCCCTCAGATTTATGATATGGGCATCTGTTTAGAAGTTATTACAATTTTTTAGAAAAACTAAATGTGCGTGCTTTTTAATATATTTAAACATTTATTCTGGGTACTCCAAACCTCCGAATTACACATTGTCTCAGCACCTGGTCTCGAATTAATTTTGTATAATATTTGAAAATAATACACAAAAAATCTATGACATTACAATATCACCCAAAATCAAACAAAATAATCCACCTGTATAAGAAAACAATTATTATTTGAGTAATACTATAAATAAATAAATTAAACATAAATATAAAAAAATACATTAATTCTATGGAAAATTATTTTACTATGAAAACATAAAGATTCCATCTATGATTTATCATAGGTAGCATTGTTGCTCTTCCTGAAAAGGCATTGGAGGGAACGCGAAGGAAAGTAATAAATGCAACACTACAAGGGTGAAAATATTTTGAGGGAGAAGAAGTTTGTGGATGTTTTTATACTAAAAATAAATAAATTAAACATAAATATGTAACAATACATTAATTCTATGGATAGTGATTTTATTGTGAAAACATCAAGATTACCTCTATGATTGAGCAGAGATAGCGTCATTTCTCTTTTTGAAAAGGCATGGTAGATGGAAAAGAATATTCTAAAATAAACAAACTCTACAAGGAATAATGAAAATTAAATCAATCTTCCATTATATAATTTTTTTGGTAAAATAATGAAAGTATATTGTAAAATTACCTTTACATATTTCCAAAGGGTGTCCTTCATTATAGTTTGTTATTATAAGGGATTGGTAACATCAATATGTTCAGAAGACATTGTCTACATGAGTAGTCAAACATTTAATTTAGATTATGTTAATGTAGTAGAGGACATATAGTATTATGAGGAAAACATAGTATATTAAAAAAACTTTCACCTTCTCATTGAAACCTCTTTCTTTTTTTAAAGGTTTCAGGGATTTGGTTTCTTTATTGAATATAAAAATTCTCTATTTGTGTCCCCCTCTAATGTACAAGACATTGTCAACATTGGGACCAACATGAAGTGATTGTGATATCTTAATAAAAGGGTCAACATCGATTGAATTTTTATCTTACATGACATTTGTTTTAATTGATAGCAGGATAATTGACCAATTATTGTTTGTTGGATCAAAGACATAAAATAATTTCACTTATTGTGATTCCATTATGAATGGATCATCTTTTCCCCCTTCTATAAAAAAATTCACCTTCACAAATCCCATTTCAACAACTTCCACTACAATGATATTGTCAAACCATTTGCAACAGAAAATCAACAGTTGAAATGTTATATAATACAACTTTTATATCTGTTTGATAATGCTAAAATATGACATATTTTCATAAATTAGATTTCTATCCTTGGAACCAGATATGTGAATCCTTTCATCCACAAGTGTAACACCACTGTTTTTCATCGTACTGTAGTCATCATGATCTTTTTATAGAGCATATAACCATTGATTACAAAACCAGTATAATATATAACATTTTTATTCATTCCTCTCTCTTGAAATTGAAGTTGTTTAACAATTGAATTTGGATTTTAAGATTACTCCTTATAAAATTGATCTCAGAACCATCCTAAAAACTATTGAATATATATATTTGATATCCATCCTTCAACCCATGATGGATTCAAATATCTAAGAATTTATTTGTGGGATTCAATGTATGGATCAATATATTCAATGTTATATAAAATGTAAATGTGCTCTTACTCCTGTTATTTCAAGGTAATTGTAATAACATCTCTTCTGGAAATCTCTTCACCCATAATGAATTCACTATGAAAAGACTTTAGGAGACCTACACTGTCAACATCTGATAGGTAATCGGTACATAATTCAATAGCTTCATCAATAATATATCATTCTACAATACAAACTTCTGGATGAATTTGATTCTTGACATACCCTTTAAAATTCTTCCTATATCATTCAATGGGGTATATCCATCTATAATGGGTATGGCCACATAGTTGAACCTCTCTAACCAAGTGAACCATTAGGTGGACCATTATATCAAAGAATGATGGTGGGAAGAACATATCTAATTCACATAATATGACCAAAACCACCTTATTCATGATTGGAGACTTTGCTAGGTCTATAACGTTATTGCATATGGCTTTGAAAAATAAGTAGAGTCTTGTTACTATATGTCGTACATTTTGAGGCAGAATGCAAAGAAAAGAAAAGAAAAGAAATAGTCATTAAATCTTACATCAAAACATGATAGTCATGTGGTTTTATTCCTTATAACTTCAAATTATTCATTTACATGACATTATTCATATTTTATAAATACCCCTATAGAACTTTTATATTATTAAGGAAAAGGAAAAATTGAAAATTTTCTTGTCTGGATAGAGTGTAAGTTGTTGGATAAAGAAAGGCCTGCCTTTTACCCTTCACCGATGCCAACTCTTCCCTTATCCCCATTTCAATCAAGTTTAACCTAGCCTTGATGTCATATTTCATTTTTCCATGAAAATTTAGTAATGTGATAATAAAATTATCAAATAAAATTTTTCTCTACGTGCATAACATCAATAAAATTTCTAACATGCAAAAAATTCCAATATGGTAGTTCAAAGAAAATTGATCTCTTCATCCAAACTAATTTTGTAAGGTTTTTCAAAAATGGTTTACTGAAAACAATGTCAATATATTTTACTTTTGTATATTTGATCACCCGTTACTGGAGAGAGTGTTGTACCTTGTTCAATACTCCTATTGAATGCTGTCATCCATGATCGATATTTATGTCATTGAGGTAAAAATTTCTGATGTACTAAAAACGCAGTCTTTGAGGAATGTTTCAAAAAAATATGTTTTTCATAAATAGGATACATCAATATTCCTTTAATTATATAGCCTAATAAATTTCCATAAGCGGGGAATTCATTTATCATTCTGTACAACATGGCCCTCAATGTGAATCATTCACTTCTTTGAGAATCATACATTGTAACACATGTATCCCATATCAATTTCATATCTTATATTAATGGATCCAAATAGAAATCAATATCACTACAGGGTTTCTTTGGTCTAGATATAAGAAGATACAACATAATGTATTTGCACTTCATGCATATCCATGGAAGAAATTTATAATTTACCAACATGAGGGTCCATGTACTGTGAGTACTAATATATACACCGAAAGTATTTATTCCATTTATAGATAATGAAATATGAAAGTTTCTCAGATCCTTTCAAATTTAGGATACTCATAATCAATTTTCTTCCACTGAGGAGAATCTGATGGATGATGTAGGTTCCCAACTTTAATTCTTGAATCTGCATGTCATGTCAATTATATCATGGTTTCATGACATCCATATTGTCTTCTAAACCATGGAATGGCAGGAAAGTGCCATGCATATTTCAAAGTACTTGATTCATCTTTCTTATATCAATCTGCAACACACTTATGGAATTTTATGATTTATCCATGGTCCTTGAGAAACAATATGCAATAATTTGGAAAAGATTGATTTTTTTAGAGATCACTCCCATTGAATGTAACATTCATTTAGATTCATATGTTCAGCATGGTTGTTCATTTTATTCCAGTAGCACTTCACTTAGGAGACCAAGTAGTTCTATAAAGTTAATGTCACTCCATCCATTACCAACTTTAAAATTATATAACTTCAATACAGTTGAAAATGTTTTTTATTTAGTAAAACCAATATACAATGGTTTATTGAAGGTGAGAGGATATTTTGTGATTTTAATACTGAAATAGATGGATTTTGAATCTTCAATGAATGCACTTGACGTGCCATCGTCTTCTTTGTCTTTTTTGACCATTACTCCGGCATGGCCTCCTAATCTAACTCATCCTTCCTCCTCATACTCTTACAAACCTCCTCCGAGCCAGCCTACATGTGATCCATCTTTTAAGGATGTTATCTTTCGGAACTCTTTCAACCCAAATGTATTTTATGTATTCCTGGAGGTCTCTCAGGGATTTTCATCCCACTTAAATAGAGATATTTCGGCCCTTGATATATTTGTTTCATCCTTCTATGAATCCTCTGATAATATTCAATGGACTCTAGTATTTATATTTGGGATTAAAAAGCTACCTCTTTCTCTTTTACAATGCTTTTTCATCTCTTGGAATTTGGTCTCTCCATATAGGGTTTTGGTTCTTAATCGAAAATCCTTTTGCATTGTGCTTTCTTCATGGGATTAATTCATCTTTGTTTGGTGCAACAGTCTATGTTCTGTTGGGAATTAGAGGATCTCTCATTTTCATTGGTTGATAGATTCTCATCTGGGAAAAGATTCCCCAAGGGAGGTGGTGTGGATTTCTCTTCCTAGATTTTCACTTCCTTTCATGTCTTTAGGATTTCTCAGTGGAATTGGGAATAATTTTGGTTCCTTCCTTTGTTTCAATCAGAGGTATCTTCACCTGGAAGATACGAAATTAGCCTGTATTTGTGTGTAGTTGGATTTATTGTTAGATCTTCTTTCCAATTTTCTAATCAGATTTGAAGGGGTTCCTGATTGGTCTCAAACTTTGATCTATCCTTCCCATCCACACTTCTGGTCTAGATTCCACCTTCAAGGTCATTTGACCAATTAACGTAGTATGTCCTGATAGTCTAAGTCCCAAGATCGTTCTAGGCTCCATCGTGGTTTTGAGGGACTTCCATGGTGCCAGTTTATCCTCCTGACCAGGAAAATTTAGATCCTAGTGATCAAGGGAAGAGTGCAATACTTTCTTCGTCTTCTTAGAATAAAGAAGCCTCTTCTTCCTCTACTAATACTCCTTATGTGACCTCAGATTCTCTTTTTCAGCTCTGGTTCTACCCCACCCCCTCAGGTATTTTCTTACTTCTTCTCCCAGCATGTTGTGTTACTTTCACATTCTTTCTACCCTCTTAGAGAATCTTATGGTTCCTTAGTATTCTCCCCATATAGTGCACCTCACCATCAAGGAGTTGGACCTGGGGGATTCTTCTATTTATATTTTTCAAGCCTCCACTCCACTTTCAAGTTCTCCCTCCTCAAATTTGGATGATAACTCCTCAGTCCCCTACCTTGTGACCAATCCTCCTTCTACTCTGAAGGATTTCGTATCCAAAAGGATCTCTTAAACACCTTAATATATCTTTATACCAAATGGTGTTCAGACTAGATCTCAGTCATAGTCGAAATCTAAATCCAGGCCTGCTAATAAATTTTAGCACCAAGAGTTTAGGGCCAGTTCGAGACAAATTTTCCTTCAATGATTAATATCCACCTATGGAATTCTTGTTGTTTGGGCTCTTGGGTAAAATTGGATTTTATCTCTAATGAGTTCCACCTTCACTCTATTTCTTTGGTTATAGTTATGTAACACAAGCATGTGCTCATCGTTTGAGATCACACAGTTTTCTAAATGGTTTCCTAGCCAAATCTCATATATGGATATTTTGGAAATCATACATCTCTATTGACTTCATTTTTTATTATGATCAATTCATCTACATAAATATCTATGTGGGAGATAAGATGCTATTTATTTCATCTATTCATGCTAAATGTGAGGCTCAATCCCACGATTACCTTTGAGATGTTTTGACCTCCTTCAACCCAAGTGATTATCCTTGGTTAGTTGGAGGAGACATCAACATTGTATCCACTCCCAAGGAGAAAAAGAGTTATGTAACCTTTATAAGAAGAGAAAGTCATACCATCATCTTATTCATGGAAACCAACAGGCTCTCATACGCAGGTTTCTCAAGTGATCCATTTACATGGTGCAATAAAAACCATGTAAACTGATGATCTTGGATCTATCTCAATCGGTTCCATATTAATTGTGAAAAAATTTATTCCTTTACTGAAATTAAAGTTTTACACATGGTTCATGGTTTATTTGATCACCCACCACTTCGAATTACCCTGATGTCCAAAAGAAATGATGAGGAGTTATTCCACTTTTCCTCTTCTTGGATTGACAAAATAGAATTACTTGAAATTTTAAGGAATGTCTGGAATCATCCTATTAGAGGTAATATATGTATTTCCATTCACAATAATATGAGGCATCTCAAAGGCCTTCTTGAATCCCAAGTCAAGCATCTTCCTCTATGTGATCTTGAAATTGAAACTATTAGTAAAGATATCTAGCAGATAGAGTCTATTCTAGATAAAGTATGGGATGATAAGGTGTTTCTTATTTTGAGATGAAAGAATGAAACTTTGGATGACCTATTTATGAAACTAGAATGATTTTCTTGTGAGAAATCATGAGTAAAATGGTTATGTGAATGAGACAAAAACACCAGTTATTTGCATTCGTGTATTAATAAAAAATTAATATTTTTGAATCATAAATTGATTTTGGAGGATAGACCCTAAACTAATGATAGAGATACTATTGTAAATATGGAGAAAACTCGTTTTAAGTCTCTACTAGTCTCTACAAACCTACGCATGGTGAGTGGCTATCCAAGAGGATCTTATGATATGTTTGACTTTATTATTAGTATGATGTATAAAATAGTAAATGATCTTCTGAAGGATATCCCAAATGAGGAATAAGTTTTCAATTCTCTTTGGTCTATAAATCCCAATAGTGCTATTGGACTGGAATCTTTTCCCACCTCTTTTTACAGGGCTTATTGGGACATTTTTAATAAGAGCTTGATCAGCATAGTGTAAGACTATTTTCAAAGTGGTAACCTCCCCCACGTGGAATGTGGTACTAAACCTGTTCTTGTGGCCAAATTTAAAGACCCACACTCTTTGAACCATTATCATGATATTAACCTATGTAATTTAACTTATAATGTCTTCGATGGAATTCTTAACTCAGGGATTTCTCCCTTCCTCCAAAATTGGGTGGATGAGGAGAAACATAGTTTTGTGAAGGGAAGATCAATTCAAGAAGATATTTACTTGGCCCAAGAAGTTATCAGTGAAACTAAATTGAAGAAATTTGTTATAAATTTGTCCATAAAATTAGGTATGATAAAATCCTATTATAGATTTTAATTTAACTTTATTATCAAGGTCCTTACAAGCATGGGTTTATCAGTTTGGGCGATTGATATCCTTTTTTATTGTTTTAGGTCACCATGGATGGATATTTCATTTATAGGAAAGAAATTTGGATTTTTCAAAACTATTATAGGTTTAAGACAGGGTGATCCCCTCTCCCCATCTCTATTTATCATGTATTAAGATGTTATTAGTTGCTATGTTATTCATTTAAATGCAATGAGAAATATTATCCCTTATCGTAATAAGAAGGTTAATGGGGCCATCTCTCATCTCATGTTTATAAAAGATACCATCCTATTTTTAAATGGGAGGAGAAGGTATATTCAGAGGTTTAATGAAGCTTTATAGGTCTACTGTACTTGGAGTAGGCAATTTTTCAATCGGGAGAAAAGTAACTTTTTTGTTACTAAAAAATGATTGGAGAGAAGAAATAGATCATTGGAAACCAATATTGGAATGAAAAAGGTACCTTTACCATGAATTAATTGGGTTACACTATGTCCCCTAATACCCTCCTCATCATACATTTTGATATGGTCACTAAAAAAATGTTGGGCCACATCCTTAATTGGAAAACAGGTTCTTATCATTTGGGGGTAGAATCACCTTGACCAACTCAGTCCTCTCCTCAATCCCCATGCATATCTTGTCCACTTTTAAGGTTCCAAAAAAGGTGATATCCAACATTTAAGGTAATTTTTTAACCTTTCTATGAGATGTGAACTTACAAGGTAAATTCCATTGGGCTTCCTGGAACAAGATGGCTAACCTGTTAAATATGGGGGTAGTCTTAACTTAAGGAGTATCTCTGGAACCATGAATGGTATTCATGCCATACTTTTCTGGAAGCTTATTGAGGGAAATTATTTGTGGGGAAAACATATTTTTAACACCTATGGATTGGGAGGAAAATTGTCATGATTTAAACCATCCAAAATTCAGAGGTTGATTCAGCCTCATTTACCTATTCTTCAATAGAACACCCACTAGATAATTGGAAAGGGAGATGTCAGTTATTGGTTTCATAACTAGGCAGGTAAGATTATTGGGTTTTAGGGATTCCCAAATCCTAACATTAGCTTTAGGGAGTCCAGTGATCATCCCAATATCATTCACGCCACCTTGGATGATAACTAGAAGGGTATCCTTGATAACATTATGATGACCAGTGACCTTGATAAATATGTCTTCACATACTCTCCATCTAGTACCTTCTCCCTTAAATATATTCTTAAAATTCAATCCTATGATTTCTCATTAGATAGTTGTGGTGAAGCTTTATAGTCCAAGGAAAATACTTTGAAATTCCTCTTCTTGGTTTGGCATGTTTGGAATAATTCCTTACCATATTATGTTAATATGAAACATTAAGGGATAAGCCTCAACTTGAGGTGTCTTCGTTATAGGGATCCGACTATTGAATCTATAGAGAATCTATTCTTAAACAGTGAGTGTTCTAAGTCTATATGGAGGTTGTTTTGGTATTTTACAAGTTGGTTTGATCAATCCATTACCACAAAAACATTCCTTCAGGTCTGTTTTCATGGTGCAGAAAGATCCAATATAAAGAAAAAGGCCAGAGCTATTATTCTCATAGTAGGTTTCTGGATTCTATGGTCTTCCAAAAATGGAAATTAACATCAACATCTATTCAGTTTATCCATGAGTATAATCTTTAAAACTATAAACTTAGTCCTTGATCTTTGTATGTTATATAAATATTTGGTCAATTCACCTTCCCTCATGCCCCTTTTTCCACCACATTCCTCCCTAAACAATAATCCTACAGGCTAGGGATCATGGATTAGATGGAGGCCTCCCCTCTTAGGGAAAAAACTTAACACCGATAGAGATTACGGTATGGGTTACATGAATGGTAGAGGAGTCATCATAGATCCCAGAGGCTTATTTGTGGATGCATTCTCATTTTTCTTTGGGAGTAGTGATTCCCAACAAGCGGAAGTTCATTCCATGTTAACAAGCTTTCTCCTATGTAATTATAGGCACATCTCTATTATGAAGATTAAGACAGATTCATTAACAGTCTATAATGCTTTTTTGGTAAAGGACATATTATGTAGTCCATTGAATATTTTGTCGTGATATATAAGGGCCTTTTGAATTATTATATGTCCATACTTTATACTTGGGAATGAGGGTAATGTGTTGGTGTACTATCTTGCTTCTAGAGAATCTTAGAATAACCAAATCCTTATTTTCTCTAACTTGGGATCATTTCCTCATGAAGGTACTCACTTTTCTTGGGTTGATGCTCTTGGATTACATTATTTTAGACCACCTTAATTGTTTTTCATTGTAGTCTTTTTAAACCACTTTTCCTTATAATATATAAAAAGTATTTTTTGGTATAAAATGGTTTCTTGGAACAACTATTTACCTCCTCAAACAACTTTGGACAATCACAAAGGTTATATTCAATTTACATTGCCATTTCTTCCATGAGATATCCACCAACCTTTACACTAGTATTAATATCAAATGATATGTAAACCACAATACCAGCCCAATCGGTTTCCACATTCAGTTTTCCCTGTGTTTAGTCCAAAATTTATAGCTCTGATCTATTTTGTGAAAATAAAATATTCTTCTAACTCTTTAAGAATAATTTTTATTTAATAATAACAATGTAAAAATAGGTAGAGGATTTGAGAAGGGTTGCATGCATGCTCTCTTTGAAACTTGATGAACTCTTTAACTATATGTTCATATGCTTTTGTCAAACCATTAGTGTGAATATATTTTTGATTCATATCTATCCTATTGGATTCATAAAATATTAATTTTGTATAATAAATAAATAAATACACATAAGATATTCATTATAAAAGGTGAAAGTAATAGACAATTATAATAAGGGAAACTCAAAATTTGATTGTTTCAAAGAATTTAAATATGTTAAAGAAAATGGGTAATTGAATTTAAGAAAAGAATTACCCCACTATAGTAGGTGTTATCTAATTAATTCATTCAAAGTTGAATGTTATAGACAACTCATCCTCATAAAATCATCTCCCAGACATTTATTATTTCATTTTGTTGTTTGACACATCCTTCATCTCCTATGGACATGCACCTATGTTGCTTGAAATACTCTATGCACTAGTCATCCATGGGATCACTAATGCTTAGTTTAGTATAAAAAACATAAAAGAGACGGAGGATGAGTTTCAAGAAACAAATCACAATAATGGCTATTTGGGAGATGAAGTTGATGAGGATGATAGTTGTCTATAAAAGATATGGGGGATGAGTCTAACAACTGTTGTTTGACACACATCAAGTCTTTCTTAAATCCCCTAAACAAATGAAAATATAATATAGGAAATTAAAGAGTATTAAGAAACCCAAATACGATAAACAAGAATAATAAAATCTCATTCAATCAACTATAAGATATAAAAATGTATTGATAACACATTTTAATAAATAAAGAGATATTTCATATACATGGATAGTTATCAGAGATTCCTAGGGGTGGAACCAATACATATAGACCTAAAATGTTGAATTCCTAAAAATAATTTCTAATATATAGAATTTGATAACTTTCATTCTATTTTTTGGAATAAGTGACATAGAAACCTAAGGAATTATTACATTTAAAATTAATGGTATATCAAATATTTGAAAATATATCAAGACTCTTGGGATATCATATCACCACACTGACCCATTCCAATGATTTTAGGGAGGTCGTCCAATCAGATCTACCCATATGAAGGATTCTAGGGTGGCCATATAATATACATTGACCCATCCCTGATATTCTAGGGAGGTTTATAACTAATTTGACATAAATAAATAATACACATAAACACATAAACAAGGGATAAAAACACACCAACCCTTTCAACGTATATCCTATACACATTTAAAAATATATATATAACATGGAATTTATAATACACATAATTTAAAAAATTAACATTTAAACATAAATTTTAATGTAAATAAATACAATACCTTCCTAATTTTAAAATCCATAACCATAATTTGTGAATAAATAATTATAAAACCACCCTTACATTATAAGTTCTAAAAATTCATATAAATAGATAGAAATATATATATATATGTATATATATGTATATATATATCTTTATAAAAATAAACTTAAATTGATAAAAATATGTATAACCCTTACAGTAGAATATCACAACATAGTAAAATAAATACAACCCCATACAAATTTTGAAAATACAGATCCATTGAAAATAAATAAATATGGTATCACCCTTAATAAGATTTCTCTTGAAATAAAACAACATAATCTTGGGAAAATAATTTTTTTAAGAAAAATCCTTACACCATAATATTAAAATATAATTTAAATAAATAAATTCACTTATATGAATTGCATAAAATCAACTTCTATTACTGCTTCGCACCATCACTAGATAGAGAAATGGATTACTAAATCAATTTTATCATTTGTTTAAGGTTTTATTTCCAAAACATAAACTATTTATATAGTGGAATAAATATTTATTAAATTGGTTTATCTATGGAACATAGGTGATTCTATAAGATTTCAAAACAAAAGACAAAATTAAGCTTGCAGAGAAAGATGAAGTATAGATCTAGACAACAAATAGAATTCATTCAAAAAAATAATTTAAAAAGTCCAAAACTAAATATATGAATTAGTAGTAAGGAAAAAAAACATATGATAAACAAAAGAAAAATAGTATACAATGACTAGAGCACAAATAACTGATGACATAGTCAAAGAAGAAATAAAAAAGGATAAATATAGAAAGAAAATTAGAACCTACAAAGAAAAATAAAGTACTACCTTGCTAGGTTGAAGAAAATCTAAGACCCTCAAATCCAGATCTCAATGTTTTCTTCAGAATTCTTAACTACAAGTGAATACCGAATATCGTACAATGTTCAAGCAACTGGAGGCAGTGGGTTGGTGTTATTTGAGTGGGTTTGTGTGATTTGAGCTTTGATTCACCGAGGAGGATCATCGACAGTGGGTTGATTTTGTGGAAAGATTCTGATATCACGACTGGTTCGCAACTTGTTTGGTTTTTTTAAATAGATCAGGACACTTTTATCAGCACTTTAAAAAAAGCATTGATAAAGAGTTTATTTATGAGCATTTAAGTAATAATCACTGATAAAAGGAATATTTATCAGTGCTTTTTTAGCGCTGATATAGGTAGGTCTTTATCAATGCTAAAAAAGTGCTGATAAAGATTTCTTTTATCATCACTTATTACATAAGTGCTGATAAAAGATTTATAATTATAATTATAAATAAAAAATTTATAAATATATATACTTAATAAATAAATATAAATATAAATATAGTAAATATATTTCTTATTTGAATATATTTATTATAATTTTATAATTATTTAAATATATAATTATTTATTGATAATTATATAAATATTTTTTAAAAATAAAATTTATATCATTATATATATTTAATAAATATATATAAATATAATATAGTAAATATATTTATTATTAAAATAAATTTATTATAAATTTAATAATTATTTAAATATTTATAATTATTTAAATATATATATTTATTTAAATATATATATAATTATTTAAATATATATATATATATAATTATTTATAATTATATACATCCTTTTAAAAAAATATTTATTTATTTATAATTATAAATATATAATTCTATAAATATAGTATGTACATTTATAAATATATTTGATTATAAATATTTGTTTACAAATATTTTTTTATCATTATTAATGATTATTGAATTTTAAGTGCATGCATGCAAAAAATGAGTGAAATTGGACAAATTAAAAATAATTACACTTTAAAAATATTAAAAAAATGGATAAGTTTTATATGTGTGAATTGTATATAAAAATACATTAATTATGTATATGTGAAATCAATATAACACACATTTGATCTATGTTAAATTGAAAAATCAAACGACATTCCATTATATGTCCATCACTCTATGAAATTATTCAGTATTTTTAATTCATATTAATTTTTAATTATAAAACATTATTCACTAAATTTTTAACAATTTAATGTAAAACGCATAAATATTTTGTAATATATAGATCATATTTATATACATTAATATATATCTATATATTTAATATATACTATTTATTAACAATATCAATAATCATCTAATTAATAAATTTTTTAATATTTTTCTCAATTTACTTTTTTAAAATTTTAATTTGTTTACTTTTCATTTTTTATATATCTATATTGTTAATACATATTATTTATTAGTATTTATAATTTATATATAGTATAATAAATTTATTCATTTTTATCAATAATTATTTAATTATGAATTTTTTAATTTTTTTTAATAAACTCATTTTTTATTATTTATTTATTTATTAATTTAATTTTTTTATTTGGACCTTTATCAGTGCTAAAAAATTGTTGATAAAAGATTCCATTATGATCACTAAAAATATAGTGCTAATAAAGGATACCCTTTATCAATGCTAAAAATAAAGCGCTGATAAAGGGTACCCTTTATCAGCGCTAAAAATATTGCACTGATAAAAGGTACCCTTTATAAGTGCTAAAAAACGTGCTGATAAAGGATTAAATTTATCAGCTCTTTCTTTATCACTGATAAAGATGATATTTATCAGTTCTTTTTTCTAGCACTGATAAATACTAGTTCTATCAAACGCTTATTTTGTAGTAGTGATGGTCGGTTGATAGGTGCCTACACACACACATATATTTTGAGTCACCCACCCTATGACACCTTCATGTCACCACATTGTGCCGCATGTCAGTTGTGTCGTGTTGTCTACCTTGTCACACAAGTAGTTATGTTGTGAGTCAATACACCACTCCCCCCTTTCTAGCAACCACTGCACTGTGTTTCCATTTGTCACACTATGATAGTGAAGCCATGTGTCCAACATCAAAAATTTAAGCGGTTTGACTACCACTTGATAGGTGAAAATGCACTTATCTCTCTTTTGATTCACATGCCCAATGGTGCTTGTGTGTCACCATACTATGTCATCTACCTAGTCAGGTCTCCCTATTCTCCTGGTCTCACTCTGTCACCTTACTGTCTACTGAAGTTTAGCCACCTTGCTCATACCCATGGTGAGAACCACATTTTTTAATGCCATAAAAGGCCATATAACCCCCCATTAAAGGGGATGTCAAAATTTGAACCATGGTTGGATATAGAATTATGGGATGACATTACCACTCAGGTAAGCCCTCAATTATAAATAATAATTAATTAATATTTACTAAAAAATTAATAATTAATAATTATTTGTTAATAATTAATAATTATATAATTATATATTTATAAATAAATAATAAATGATAATATAAATAAATAATTATAAATAATCAAAGACAAACTTCAACTATGAGATTGGAAATCCAAGCTCATGGTTCCTTTATTAAAATAAATTAAAATTACTATAGAGAGAGGGAAATGGAATGTAAAAAATAGTGAAAATACACTACCAAAAATAACCAAGAAAAAGGATTCCCAAAGACAAATGAGACAAGCTTGAAGAAGATCCCATCCCAATCTGACAAAAAACACTTTATCATCTATCAGAATGAGATCAGCCACCACCCTAACCTCTTGGGTGGTGTACCCTCCTCCAGGATTTCAGATTTTTTCATGTTTTATCATCATCAACTTGAGGACCAATGTTTTTATCTAGTGATGACCCTTGAAATCCTGAGTATCCTATTCTCTGTGTGGACCCAACCTCTTTGACACAGAATTCAGAATCAAACTTCTCCTTGGAACTGTTTGAGCCTCTTTAGTCTTTGAATATTTACAATCTTCTAGATTAAGGTCTTTAACAATTACAATTATTGAGGGATATCCTTCAACCTCAATAGATCCATGAGCCCAGTCACCCTCCTTGATATAATCCCAACTACTTTACCTATTCAAGTTGTCAAGAAGGCTAAAAATATTCTGTTTTATAGAACTAGTATGAGTATCAAACATGTCATTCTATAATGCAATATTACCTAGGCACTGGTTACTCTCATCAACTATAATTTTTGGGACCAAAACATGGATCTATTGATTCATTGAGACAATGGATTCAAAAACCATTCCCAGATCATCAAGTCCCTTAGTAGCACCACCACTACTAATAGTTTAGATAAGATATTTAATAGGTTATATGACTAAAATAACCATTTACATGGATGATTTCCCATGCTACCTTTAGTATAAAAATCATCAAGTGAGTCCCTCTCTTTAGTCACCTGTACATTTATATCTTGGGGACCCCTCAATATAAATTTATTCTATACGCATAACTTACCAGGTTGCAAACATCTATACCTTCTAAATTCTAATAGAATATGTGGATGTTCAGATCCACATCACTTGAGGCTATCATCCTAGGAATTATGAGAACTAATTATTGTATTTTTTTTCCTGGGTTGGTCTAGATGCTAAGTTACAAACACACTTGAGAAGGTGTTCCAAACATAACATGAGAACCCATTGGAGATGGTTCCCTAGAAAAGTGGTTTTATCCTTATGGTTGCAATCTTATTATTGAAGACATAATTATCCCCATCCAAAATTTGTTTAAGGTACTAGTTTCTTTTCCCTTAGTAACCTGAAGGGAAGATGGTACCTCCTTCGCTTTCCCTTTGGTACCACATAACTTAAGGTACCGGTTTTCCAGGAGATCAACCTCATCTTATTCAAACTCACCCTCAGAGGTCCAAGTCACACCAGAGATATTTCAATCCTCATTATCATTTCTAGATTGAATATAAAAATTAATCCCATCAATAGTGTTAAACTGATAATTGGGTTGAGAAAACATCTAAATTTTCCTTTTTTATCCCTTTCCTTAACTACTATTTTTGAATTATAAACTATAGGTTCAAATTCTTCCTAATATGGAAAGTCCAAGTCCAAATAAAATTCACCTTAATGATGTTCAAATACTCTAAATGGGATCTTTCCCAGAATCCATCTGCAACCCTGAAGAGCTTCATTGTGATCAGACTGGTCTTACACTCCAGTCAGCTCAAATAAATAAAAATTATTTAATAAATATTTAACATTTAATAAATAATTAATGATTAATCCTTTATTTATAGTAATTAAATAAAAACTGATTAATATTTTATAAAAAATAAATAAACATTATTTAATAAAATATAACTAATAGTTAAATATAATTTTGTATATAATTTACTCATTTGTAATAATTAATAATTTTTAATCATTAATTATAAAGTTGGTGTTATTATGGTTCTACTTCTCACTATTTGTTATTATTATTGTTATTATAATTTAATATGAAAAACCGTTAGGCCTATATTAATGGTCAGCTATAACCATGGTCATTGTGGGAGATACAACTAGGGTTTCTTAAGACCATGGCTATAGGTGGGGTCTATAGCCACAGTTGTCTATAACTATGGCCATAGGGTAGACATGGATAACTTATAGCCGTGGTCATAGTTGACTATACCTATAAATACACCATGGATATGGCCATGGCTTCCCATGGAAAAAAATCTGGGCCGCAACCTGTTTTTCTAATAATGTTTTAATATTTTATAAGGGTGATCCATTTGTAGATTTTTTCAATGTCCCATAAAGACTATATTTTTATAATTTTATAGTTAATTATATGAATCCTTTCTTTAAAAATGAAACCCGATTAATGATTACTTGATGGTGATATTTTATAAATACTTACACATTATATGTGTGTTTGGATATATCGTATGGTATGATATGGATGTATCATAATACATGATATAGTATATCATGAAAATACATATACTATTCATAGTGTATGACATATGCTAAATTACAAGTCTCGTATCCATTTATTATTAGAATGTTAAATGTTAGCATTTAGTTACTATTCTATATAATCTATCATTAAAAACATGGAGAATCAATGCACTTAATATTTTAGTGTGTTGAAGAAGGGTTTAAAGCTATTGTAACAATAACATGTAATTTAACATGAGATTAAATACATAGGGCTCAAGGAGTGTCCTTTAGGGAATATATAAACTGTCAAAACCCATACAGATGGGTTGTTTGAGTATTCCACGATTCCCCTTTGTGAAGATCTTTCCACCCTTCTACCTTCTCGATGTTAGATACCATCATATCATAGAGAAAAAGGATGCTCACATCCATTAAATGGGTGATTTAACTTTAATTCATGGATACACTACAAAGGAGGTAAACCTTGGACTACCTATAAAGAATATTCATCAATAATATTGATTAAACATAATAGAAGAGTAATCTTCATTATAAGGTATAGAAGTTGTTCTTCATTTTATGTTTATTGTGGTTTAAGTTTCATTTCATGGTAGATCTAGGTTTTTTGGGTTTCTATTTAGTTATACTACATTGAATAAGTATTATTAAATCCATAAAAACTAATAAGTGTTATCAAATAAAAGTTTAAAGATTTAACCGATTTCTGGGAACCTCATGCAAGAGTTCTGATTAACTGTGTCTCTACACCTGGGAGCATCATTATTAATGCAAACCATTTTATTTCACAAGAGTTTGGACAATGGAGTGATTTGATGTGTTCATATAGATGTCACATTGGTCATGTTTATATGATGGAAGGTTTTCCTACCCCATCAGTGGTATCATAGAAATTCCATGATATTTAATTCATGAAGTCATATTTAAAATGAATAAAATAAAATTGCTTTTTGATTTTATTTGATGAATCATTAAAATGAAATTTATTTTTTACTATGGATTGTTATATGATATGGGAAATTATAAGCTGGTGATCTTGTCACGCCATATTATGTGGGATATCATATGTAATGAAAAATATTAAATTTATTTGAATTTATTCATATGATATATGATATCATATGGTACAAAGGCACTAATGTCTGTGTGTAAAATAGACCATCACATCATACTGGTGATATCATATCATATCACTAAATTTGAATCCAGCCACAGTAAGTCACTATTAAGCAATAACTCATCATAGGCAGTGACAAAAATATATTATTCAATTTTTCATTATACCATAGTGTACAATATCACCAATCATAGAATATGATAGTTCCATTGATGTAATGAAAAAAAAGATCAAACTATTAATACAATATAACATATATTATATTACATGATTGCCAATTTTTAGTCAACTCATTTTCAAATTATCATAAGTCATGAATATCATGGAAGTTGAGTTAATACTACATAGACCATCACCTTATGGGTCTAATATTACATATGGAATATCACAATCCATGAATCCCAGACCTGCATTATTACTAGTATGTAAGACACCTCTACTATGTTAATCTTACATAGAGTATATCATAAGTTTTGTTCACTTTTGACACCACATTTATCATATGAAGGATGTCACAAGTGAAGATTTATTTACCAAAGGGTATGGTAGATACCACCCGTTGATTCCTCACAAATCAATATAGTGAGTCACATGTTACTATTTGGGCATATCATATCATACAATATAGTAAAAAAATAGAGTTTTTCTAAATTTTTAATTATGAATTGAATAAATGGATTGTAAATATTTTATAAATCATAGAAAATGTATTTTGGGATATTTATTTAATTTATAACATTTTTATAAATTAATCAATTATAAATCATTTATAATTAATTAATTAAATTTTTATGAGACATTTATGAAATAAATATTCATTAGTATTAATTATTAATATTAAAATACATATTTTTTAAAATTATATGGAATGACTTATAATTTAGATATAAAAATTTTATATGGAAATAATATGGTTTGATTATTAAGTGTTTATAAATTAGAAAATAATTCCAAGTGTAATCGATTTTATATTTAAATTATGAATTATTCCTAATTATTACATTTGAATTATTAAAAATAAGAGCCTTATTTGATGGAATAATTTAAACCATATCAAAATAAGTTTTAATAATCGATTTAATCAAGGTTTAAATTATATTAAATATATGACATTTAGATTATGTTAGTTTTTTTATAATATAATTGGAATATAAAGTTTTTTTATTTTGTATAATATCATATATTTAAGTAAAATGACATATTAAAGAATAATATGAAGTAGTTTATATTATATGAAAATATAAAGTGTTTAAATTTATTCAAACTTTAGAATTTCCATGATTCATGGATGAAATTATAAATTATTTATAGTTGCCTTATTTATTAATTGTTCATAAATATTTTATCTCATATTTAAATAAATAAATTTTTATTCATTTATTTATTCCATGATTTATTTATAGGTATTAAGTGTTATATTATAAATTTTGGTATATTATTTAGTTTAAAGTGTTAAATTGATTCTAAATTATCATATATTCATTTAATTAGTTTCATGTTATATAAGATAATGGATTTATTTTTCTTCTATCTTGACTTTGGATTTTTATTTGGTTATACACATAAATCAAGAAGTTGATTATATTTTTTTATATATTGGGTGTTTGAATTGTGATGGAATAAAAATATTTTTTTGGTAAAACCTAATAATTTATGATATATTTGTCTTTAAATATTTTTTATTACTTTGAGAGCTTTCTTTACATGTAACACCGAGTTTTAAAAAACCATGATATACAATTGAAATATTATTATTGAATGAGATAATTATCGCCTAGTTGTTAGAATTTTAAGTATGAATAGGACCAACAATTTTTTTTAAAAGTATTTTTTATACATGTATAAAATTAATTTATTGGTTATTAATTGGTTGTAAATGAAAATAAAATCATTTGAAAGTAAAAAAGAGGTTTTTTTTCTAAAAAACTATTTTTATGCATGCAATGTGTTTTCTATTGATAAATTAAATTAATATCTATTGATGAATGATTTTAATTAAATATGTAAATAATTTTTTCAATGATATATTTTATTATTCATCTAATTGTTTTTACAAGTAATTAAATAAGAATGCATTCAATTCTAATCTTAAAAATGCATTTTTTCTAAAAAAAGATTTTTGTTGTTTTTGAATGATAAGTTTAAAATAAATTTATACCAAGTATATAAATTGAATTTTATAAAATTTATTCAATATTTTGAGTCATAATAATTAATATAATTTAATAATTTTAACTTAATTGTTTCTATAATGAATAGTTACCATGGTAAAAATCTTATTACCATGATAAGGGTTAAAAGAGGGGTAAACCTAAGAGATAAGGTTTAAAATATCACAAATAACATCATTTAATTTTATTAGAGGATATAATTTAAATATTATCCTTATTATATTATATTTTTTGGTGTTTTTGAGCCACTCTAATTGAGTAATAAAAATATTATATAACAAAGTTTCTAGTATTTACAAATTCTTCACCCACTTCACTTATAAAAGGGAACATTCTCTCTTCACATATTCACACATTTTGATCCATATAGATCATATAATACCACATAAAATATATTATAAACTTTCCAATCCATGTTATATAGTTTTCATTCTTCTTAAAAGATTGATCCAAGGTTCCTTAAGAAAATAACCAAAGGAGGTTTTACAAAAAATAAGTAATCATCTTCACTAAATCGTTTTAAGATTATTTATTTTTCCACCTTATATATATATATTATAAATTAATCTTTATCATATGTAATTATTATCATTAATATAATTATATATTGATATTTTAATTTTATATCCATTTTCTATATTTTTTTTCATCAAATGAGAAATGATAACATTGTTCGTGCATATGCATAGACTACCGCATCCATGAAGTGATGAGATTCGATTTTCATGTACGCCATATATGGATGGTTATATGGAAAGGTTTTATGAATATGTATTATATTTATGATATTATTAGTATTATTTTAATATATATTATTTTTTTTATTTCTTTATTTATTTTCATTGAAAAATGAAAACATTTCTCATGTGTACATTTGGACTATCATCTCTATGAAGAGATATGATTCATTTTTTATCATAGAATTATATAAATGTTTATAAAAGTGTATATAATTAATTAACATGTTAATTATTTCATGATTTATCTTTTAGATATGATGAAACCATTACCAAGGTGCTAGGACCAGAACTGTAACACCCCATTATGCTTTTCAGGTACTTCATTACCCATGTTTTATTCTTCATCCTTGTTTGGGTGTGTTTGTGGGATTCTTATGGATGAAGAGCCTTTGTTTGGGGGAAAATGGCCTAAATTTTTGGGATTTATGTTTTTTAATTAATTGATTCTGAGTATAATGTGTTAATGGATTTGAGGGGTTTTCCCCAAGTTTGGAGAATTCCTCAAATGATCTAGTGTTTTTATACTGAGGATTGGCCTTCCTACTATCTGCTGGTCAATTACATTCCATGTAAAGGGATTATATACCATGTAACGGTCGTAAGGAAGATACCATGAATCTATTTTAGGTCATGAAGTTTACACACCGTGTATAAGGAATTAATGTTGTGTAATGGAAGGAATAAGGTTTTTATAAAAAGGTGACATGTTTTTGGCTTTTTTCGCCTTCATGGAATTCACACCATGTAATGGGACTACAATCATCATTTTCAAAGGAGGATAGGTTTATACCATTTTTAGGGAGGTTTTTATATAATATTGTTTAATTTTATAAATTTTCTATCATTATTTACTAATTAATTAGGTTTTTTCATTGAATTGAACTTATTTGTGGTTTTAATGTATTTTATGGAAAGATAAAATGGTTTTAAAGGGGTTCTCTTTAGAAACAGATTTTATTTCATTCAAAAATGGGTTTCAAAACACCAAATAGGTTTTTATTGGCTTTAAAAATGTTTTATAAATTATGATCATGGTTTTGAAAATTATTTTTATAATATTGGAACTTTTCAAACCTTGGGTGCATTGGGAAATAGACATAGTCAATCTTAATGTGTGTGGCCCCACTAGTGGTTATTTTTTATATAAAAACAGTGGTAGGACTCGATATTGGTTGGATCCAACATTTGGTCAGGTTTAGTCTCTTTTATTTATAGTATGTATTGTATTATATTCTAGATATCAAATGATTGTTTTCTTTTTCATTTATGTATTTCTATTTCATGATGGTTTTTATCATGGAGTGTTCCTCATATGTTTTTATATAAGGTTTTATCACATGGATTCTTAGGATGGTATTTCATGGATATGTGTTTACTTTATTACCTTATGGTACATGGATATACTTTCCTGTTTTATCACTTATACTTTTAATATTTTTGGATTTTAGGATATAAAAGGATTATATGAAACACTAATGGTAAAATGATTTATAAATGGGTTTGTATTTATGGAAAGGTTTTGAAAATCATTTTTTTAAATCTTGAGATATTGCATTATTGATACTAAACTATGTACAGATTCTTTGGTTCTTTCCTACCGGGTCTTGTTCTCATGCCCTACTTTTTCCTTTGGGTAGTTGTAGAAGTTGTATTGAAAAATATAGGTAAAGGTAAGGGAATATTATAACATGTTGGATTCTCTCATTCTCACTACCTTCAATTTAGGATGGTTTTGTGGTGAAGGTTCGCCACATGGAGACAATTTGGTCTTCTCTAGTTCATATTTTTTTGACCAGTTTGGATTGGTTTGTATGGATATATTTGTAACTAGTTTCTTCTACTTTGTACTCTAGTTGTATGTCTTGTTTCATTATATTCAAGACTTGTTTTTTTATCTTTATTGTACCTCACCATGATGGGAAAACTCATGTGGCATGTATAGTTGACCTGGTTTGGTTTGTTACAATTTGTTATCTAAGGAGGAATCATCCTGAAGTGTATTAACACTACCTGAGTTTGGTTTTTTATATTTGGTAGATAAGAGTTAGGACTATCGGAATTAGAATAGTGAGTATAGAATAGGGGCCTAGCCATCTCACTTCCATTACTGAACCCAAGTTACCATGGGTGATCAGGGACCTTTACCGGGTTTGATACTTGGAGTTTGAGATCATTTAAATGAAATTTATGGGAAGTTTATTTAAGTCAACCTATTACTTTATACATAATTTCCTTTGTTGTCAGATTTCACAATTTCTTTAAATTATTATTCTTTTAAATAATTTGTTTAAAATCTGCAAGTGGACCTAGGATTCTTAAATGTGCTCATGATCTAATTGGTTATTGTCTTGTGTTTAATATAAAATCCATCTAATAAGATATCTTCCAAATCCGAGAGTGGAATATATGAGACTGGATCCATAGGAAAATACTTCAGTGGAACCTTCTTTTATAGAAGTTGTAATCGACACCATTCAAACTCCAGGTCAAGTGGGTGTCAAGAACCCAGGATGTGTGGTGGATCATGGAGTTGAGTTCACTAATAAGTATCCACCCAACTTCCATGCTGAAAAAGACCCCAAAAATATGAGAAGTGTATTGAGTTTATTTTGAGGATCTTCAACCTCTTGAACACACCTGAAATCTCTAAGGTGGAGTTTTCCACATACAAGCTCAAGGGTCCGAGAGGGAGATGGTGGGACTCTATTGTGCAAGCTAGGTTGCATGAGGACCTTACCCAAGCTTCTTTAAATAAAATATTAAATAATAAATTTCATCCTAAGACGTTTCATATGGAAAATACCTATGATTTCTAGACATTAGGGAATTAATAGAATACTGTTCTAGATTATTCTACCTATTTTTTTTGAGTTGGTGAATATGTTACTGGATATTTTCATTAATGAGTACCTCAAGGATTAGATGTTTTATTTGATATTATGGTTAGATATCCAAGTGATGTTTATTATCATGTTACTTTGAATCATTTTGGAGCTAGTTGAAAAAGAATATTTGGCTGAGGTAGACATGTCTGGAAATAATTTTTTGTGTGGAGCTTTATTTGGTGCAGTTGTTAGCCAGGGTGTATCTTCTAGCTAGAAGAGGAAGCACAAAGGTGGTTGGTTTTTTCCAAGAACAGTTTTAGGGGATTCACTAATAAAACAACAACTTTCTTTCTATTAGTATGGACAACCTAGTCATTCCAAGACAAATTGTGTAGAATCTCTCAAAACTTTTCATCTTTTTGGATGATCTAACTATTTAAAATATTTTTGTGACCGCATATCCCATGGATGTAAAGAAATATACAAATTAACCAAGGGATCTCATGTTCATGCAGATGCTTCCATGGGTGGTGGTTTCTATCCTAGGGCTAAGGATGATGTTCATGTGGCTATGAAATCTCATGGAGGAGCTGAGACCAAAAATCTTTAAGAAGTTGAGTATGCACCTGTGGAATTAGAAGTAGGGTTGATTATAGTTAGAGGTACAATGTTTTTTTCATCTTATATGGTGATATATTTTATTGATATAAGTGCTACTCATTATTTTATATCTTCAAAGTTAGTTGAGGTGTTGGGTTTTCATTCAAATCTTATGCCAACATTTTTTTAACTTTCCATGTTTATTAGAAAAAGGTCCGAACAAGGTCTTAAGTGCCCTGCGTGTTGGGTGATGATAGATGACTTCAAGGTGGAATGGGTATTTTGGTTATTGATCCTAAAATATTCAACTTGATTATCAGCATGGTTTGATTATTAGTGTTAAGGCTCAGAAAAAATTTCATTGTCATTGAGTTTTGTTCTTATCTTTTTATGGGGTCACCCATGTTTTTCACAGTGAGTGGGAATCTATATCAGGAAGGTTAGGGATTTTTGTTCCTTTTTTTGGGTAATATCATGCTAGTTTTCATAGATGTTTCTTGATTCAGCTGAACCTTATTTGGGTGGTTGAATTTATGAAGTTGTGTGTGTATACCCTAAGGTATTTCTAGATGATTTTTTTTATTTTACTGGATCAAAGAGTGGTCATGTTTACTATTGAATTGCTCCCTGGTACGATACCCATTTTTATACCATCATAATGAATAGAACCTGCTAAGTTTGTGGAACTTAAGGTCTAACTTCATGACATAGATGCTAAAGTATTTATTCATCCTAGCATGTCATTATGGGATTCTTCTGTCCTCTTTCCTAAGAAGGCATACAATACCCTCAAACTTTATATTGACTATTGAAAGTTAAATCATGTGACTGTTAAGACCAAATATCCATTTCCTAGGATTGATGGCCTTTTTACCAATTTATAGGGGAATTTTGGTTTTCAAAGATTTACCATTGATCAGGGTACCACTATTTGAGAGTTTGAGTAGAAAATATACCTAAGAAAATTTTTAGAATCTAGTAGAGGCATTTCAAGTTTCTGGTTATGTAAGATCTTGGACCTTGGAGAGGTATGTTCTCATTTTAGTTTTGGTTTGAATCCATTATTTTGGTTAATTAAGTGCTTACCCAATTCCTTAAGGATGCTCAGGGGTGTTCCAAGGGCTCAAGACACAAAAAAAGAGAAAAAGGGGTTTTCTGGGTAGGCCACATGGTCTGCACACGGTTAGTGCTAACCGTGCAGATAGCCTAGGAAACCATGTTAGAGGTGAGAATTTGGACAGTAGTCTCTGCACGGTTTGTGAAAAATTTAGAAAACTGTGCGGGTAAACTGTGTTGTCCATAATCTTTTAAAATTACAATTTTTACACTTCGGGATTTTTAACCATAACTAGGGATTTCATCCCCATTCAACCCTCTTCACCCTAGGAATGAACCAAATCTCCCAAGGGATCCAAGAGATCAATCTATTTTGTTTCTAAGGAATTTTAGTGTTGTTGGTTTCAGATCAAATCTCCAGGTAAATATAATCTCTTCCTTGCTTCTCTTTAAAGTTTAGGGTTTGTATTTTCTTATCCACTCTTTTTAAATCTCTAAAACCCTACTCTTTGGGTGATATTTAGGTTAAAGATTCAAATGTTGGTTGAAGCAGAATCTAAGGGCTCGATTAAGAGTGCGTTCACCCATATAATCGAGGTAGGTGGTCTAGAAGTTATATCCCATGGTTTATTTGTGGATTTTTTCATGTGTGGTTTTGTTCTTGGGTGTCTCTTGGCATTTTTTGATCACCCTTGGAATTTTTAGGTAAAATGGTTGTTAATAAGGTAAATGGAAACCCTCACGATCCCCATGGGATGTATCGAGGTTGATGAGACTAATATAGGGACACCCATGGGGTGTGCCAACTTTCTCAGACCTAGGGATTTGTGAAGAACAAGTGAGATTGTTATGTGTTTATATAGAGCCTTTGATAAACATGTTTATGTGATTGATGGTGTTGAAGTAGGATCTAGGGGATGCACCTAGGCTTAGTAATAACCTAAGGGATATTGGGATGACATTGAAATGATTATATATCATAATGAAATGGATTATGAGCTCAATAATGAAGCTTAGTGAGTTAGGAATAATGAACGAAGCCTAGTGAGATCTGTACAATGAATGAATGATTAGTGAGATAAGCATAATAAAAGGGGAATTGGGCTAAGTGGCTAAATGATGTGAAATGTGGTACATGTGTTAATGGGTTAATTCATGGTATTTAATCTTATGTTATTGTAATGATTTATGTTTGCCTTGGGAAAATGTTGTAATGTTGTGTGAATGGTTAATGGATACATATATTTATAGAATGTGCACATGGCTAGGTAGAGTGGGGTATTGACTTGAGGGTCTACTCCCATGGGTTGAGTTGGACTAAGGCTCTAAAATCCACCCATAATGCACGGGTTAGGGAAGAGGACTGAGGCTCTATACCCCTAACAGTTGCCTCCACCCAGACCGAGGCTTCAAGGTAAAGATATGGTTGTCATGATGAAGTTATTCCTAGTGATGTAGGATAACAATGTGTTTTTCCTCATGCATGTGATTGTGTACTTTAAGTCCATGTAACTTTTTGTGGTTGATGAACCCATGATAAATGCATTGAAAATGGTATGTAATGGGAAATGGGATGAAATGGTATGATAAATAAATGGTAATAAATGTTGGTAATGGACCTAAAATGGTTAGGGGCACTTAATCTTTTCTTGTCATTTATTATTTATTTTCCTTTTTCATGCACAATTGTTTATACCAGATATTTTGTAGACACTGTTGGTGGTGGCCTACTAAGTTGTACTCACACTTGCTTGATCCACTGATGGGTACCCAAGAAGATTGCATGTTTGCTGGTTAGGAGAAGGGTAAAGGCCCTTGCTAGGCAGTTGGGTTGGTATGAGTGTACATGGAGGAGGACCCAAACTTGGCGTCTGGTCCATTTTGAGGATTTTGCAGTTTGTCTTCATTTTGGTTTTTGTTCACTTTTTTGCTTGTATCATGGAATGGTATATTTACTATTGGACATAGTTGTACCTCATTTTAGGAATGTTTGTTTATACATACTATGGTATTATTGGTTGTTATTCTGCTATTTTTTTATCTTCTGTTATGGATTAATCTGATAAAAGGGGGTATAGTCTCCCCAATTGACTATTTGGACCCTCGCTGCTACTCTACAACCTTTGGAATATGTGGAGGCGTGCTTAAGGTCATATAACCACCCAGCTTGGAGCACTGGTTTAGTATCTTCTAGGTCGGGGATGTTACAAAGTGGTATTAGAGGAGGTATTTCTTCTCTTTCTCTGTAGTCTTGTTATTTGGGGATGGTAGACAGGAGGTTAGGAAAGTTCCAGGCCTTGATAATGAGCTTTTTCTTGGGAGTAGCTAACCCATGTATAGGGGAAAACCGAAGTCACCCAGGGTGGGAATTGTTGTTCTGGATTTTACGATGTTACAATTGATGATATTTCACCATTGGGTGATGCACATGTTGTGTGATGTGATGGTTTTATGATATTTGTCGTGTGGCCTTAATGGCATGAGGTTTTTCATTCATACATCATTGTAGGCACCTCGGTAGATATGTTACATGCATCATGGTAGGAACACATGGGTTGGTTGTGTGAGGCATGAAAGATAGAATTCACCTCGCATCTTGATAATTAAAAAGGGAAAATGAGGTAAAAAAACAATGAAAGTGGTGAAGATAAAAGAATGATAAGTGATGATTAATGAAATATCTGCAATTAAGGGTTTTTAATGAATTGAAAATGTTGTTTGTAACATGTTGTGTGAACCTTGTGGTGGTGTATGGTTATTTACCCTGTGTGGACCATGGCCCACAGTGGGGATGGTTGGGGTGATGTTTTCAGAATGTTAAGGTTTGTTGGGATGGTGCGTGTATGGAGGTTTGTTGTGGCTGGTGAAGAGCCTTCTTGTTATGATGTTGTGAAAGTTTTTTGGTATGTTTTCTAAACCTTGTGTTTGACAATGTAGAGAAATGGCACCACGACATCGAGCACCAGTTGAGCAATATGAGAATGTTGCTGAGAACACTCCTCCAGTAGAGTAGCAAGAGAATGTGGTGATCCAAGAATGTAGATAATGGAATTTTTGAGAGAATTTGGATCGTTTTATGCAAATGATAGATCAGGACCCAAGGTGGGTGGCACTGAGTATGTTTGAGATGATAAGAGAGTTTCAACTACAACACCCTCTGACCTTTACTGGAGATGGTGGGCCATAGGAAGAAGAGTTGTGAATAGAGTCTGTCTAGATGATACTTGATCACCTGGAGACTCCTAATGGGAAGTGAGTCAAATTGGAAACTTATATGTTGCAAATCCAGGAAAAGCATTAGTGGAAAATCCTAGCTCAGACTGAGCAGGCTGAGGGTATGTTGTGGAAAAATTTCTAGGAAAATTATCTGGATCAATTTTACCCAGATACTTTGAGGAAAGAGAAAGCTGTAGAGTTAATGAGCCTGACTCAGGGATCGACGTCGGTGATGGAGTATGCTAGACGCTTCACCAACCTACAATGCTTTGTTCCAGCGTTGGCGGGGGATAAGGCAACAGTTACGAGGTGTTTCCAGGATGGGATGAGACATGAGATCATGTATAAGGTGAATATCTTTCGCTTGAATAGGTTTATAGAGGTAGTGAATCAAGTGCTGATCTTAAAAGGAAACCTGAAAGAATCTTTGGGTAGTAGGCTTGTCGTGCCAGCTGGGAAGACAAGTGGCGCAGTTTTTGAGGGATAGAAGCATCATTTTGGAAGTTTTTAGTAGGTAGGAAGTGTGAAAGGTGGTTAGAAGAGAGGGTCATACTCTCATGGTGGTGAGCAGGTGTTCTGCTATCAGTGTGGAAGGCCAAGGAATATGTGTGGCCAATGTCCTCGACCTCTAGTTGAGTTTTGGTCATGGGGTAGATTGGGACACATGCAGAGGTTCTACAGGAACCCTCAGTAGGTGAGAATGAATGTTGGTGATAGGAAGATTGCAAGTTGAGGTAAGGGATCAGTTACTCTATATCAGGAAGGTAATTTTAGCTCTAGGGGCCATGGATGTAGAACTCTGGGGCAGAATCACACATGTCAGCAGGGTAGTGCAGTGTAGGGCACACAAGTTGGAGCCGAGGGTAGAGGGGTAGGTCAGCTTCATGCAGTTCAGTCGGCAGCCGATGATGGTGAGGTTGGTCCATTGACTATTCAAGGGACAATACTTGTAGATTTTACACTTTCTAGTGCATTGTTTGACACTGGTGCCACACACTCTTTTATTGCTGCTCATCTTGTGGTAGCATTGTGTTTGCCTATGGAGAGTGTCTATGGGGTTATGTCGATTAACACTCTGTTGGGGGTGTGAAATGAAGAAATAAAGTGGTTTAGGGGATGTGATCTGGAATTCAGTGGATATAGTTTCCTATAGGACTTGTTCATTCTCGAGATATCAGATTTTGACCTGATTTTGGGTATGGACTATTGTTGTTGTATCGGGTTCACATAGATTGTTACCATCACAAGGTATCATTCAGGTCACTTAAGGGTGATGCTTATGTACATTTTGGAGAGTGGTATATTTGAGCAGGTCATGCAGGACCGTTTTGTCATCAATTGGGTAGGCTCACGGCTCAAGTAGCTTTCTTTGTGCTTGATGATGAAAGAGGGTAATAGTCTATCTTTCCTCTAGTAGTGGATAAGTTTTAGGGTGTTTTTCCTAAGGATTTCTTAGGGTTTCCACCCAATAGGGATGTTGAGTTCACAATTTAGTTGTTTCCGGGAGCAGAGCCAGTTTCTATTCCACCATACTGAATGGAATCGATAGAACTCCAGGAGTTGAAGGTTTAACTTCAAGAGTTGGAGGGTAAGGGGTTCATATGTACTAGTATGTTTCCTTGGAGATGTCCTATGCTTTTTTCAAAGAAGGCTGATGGGTTGTTAAGGCTGTGTGTTGATTATCAGAATTTAAATCAGATGACGGTGAAAAATTGGTACCCTCTTCCTAAAATTGATGACCTGTTTGATCAACTGAGGGGTTCATTGGTGTTTTCTAAGATTGATCTAAGATCGGGTTATCACCAGTTGATGGTGAGGCCTTCTGACGTACTGATGACAGCTTTTAGGAGTCGGTATGGGTTGTTTGAGTTTTTGGTGATTCCTTTCTGCTTGACCAATGCACCAATGTTGTTCATGGATTTGATGAACCAAATCTTTCACCCTTATCTAGATCAGTTTGTGGTTTTCTTTGTTGATGAAATATTGGTGTACTCGAAAACTCATGACGATCATGCCCAACATCTTGAAATCGTTCTGAGTACACTAAGAGAGCATCTAATATACACCAAGCAATCAAAGTGTTAGTTCTAGATTAGATAAGTTCATTTTCTTGGTTACATCATCTTTGAGGTAGGTGTGTTAGTGGATCTAGAGAAATTTCAGGCTATCATATCTTAGGAGCAACCCAATAGTGTTTCAAGTGTTCAAATTTTTATAGGTTTGGCTGGGTATTACCGCAGGTTCATACATGATTTCTCTTGCTTGGAAGCACCACTATCAGGCTTGACCAAGAAGGGAATTAGGTTCGAGTGGTGTGAGTCTTGTGATAATTCCTTTCAAGAGTTGAAAAAGTGATTGACGACCACACCGATCTTTATCTTACCTGAGCCAGGTAGGAAGTATGTCATATTTTGTGATGTTTTTGGTATCGGGATTGGGGCTGTGTTGATGCAATATGAGGGGGTTTTGTCTTATGAGTCGAGGCAATTAAGACCCCATGAGGGGAATTATCCCACTCATGATATTTAGTTTAATATAGTAGTGTATGCCTTAAAATGCTGGAGGCACTACTTGTTGGGGGAATGGTTCATGGTGTATACTGATCATAAGAGTCTAAAGTATATCTTTTCATAGTTGGATTTAAATCTTTAGCAGTGAAGATGGGTTGAGTATCTCCAATATTTTGACTTTGAGATGGTATATACACCTGGAAAAGGGAATAGTGTTGATGATGCTTTGAGCAGGAAGGCTCAGAACCAGATGGTTCATGAAAACAGCACCAAGTGGAAGGTGATATATTTGTTTGCAGAGATGCACTTGAAGGTGCGGGAGGAAAATGGTCAGGTGAATCTCACTTCCGTGGAGGTTGAGTCAATTCTTTTTATTCGAGTTAGGTAAATTCAGCTCGATGATCCTGAATATCTATCCATAAAGGAAAGATTTAAAGGTGGGTAGCTACCTTCTAGTTGGACCGTTGAAGTGGACAAGGTTATTTCTGTTCATGGTCATGTGGATGTGCTGGTATGCTTGCGAGAAGAGTTGATGTGTGAGTTACATGCATCAAAATAGGAAGTTCATCCTGGTTTGACCAAGATGTATCGTGATCTTCTCAGATAGTTTTGGTGGATGGGAATGAAAAAGGAAGTTGTGGGCCTTATGTAATAGTGCATTACCTGTCAGCAGGTGAAGGATGAGCATCAACGCCTAGGCGGTTTGTTACATCCATTTCCCATTGCAGAATGGAAGTGAGATAATGTGATAATGGATTTTGCAGCGGGTCTTCTAAGGACGCCTAAAAAAAAATGATTCAATCTGGGTGGTTGTGGACCGACTAACGAAAGTGGGTCATTTATTACCGATTCAGAAGACTTACAAAGTTGACTAGTTGGGAGAGTTTTATGTTTGGGAAATAGTATGTTTGCATGTTTTCCCATGGAATATAGTGTTGGATCATGATCATTGTTTCAAATCACTCTTCTGGAAAGGATTGCAGAAAGTGCTTAGTACTTAGGTGATTTTGAGCATGACTTTCCACCCATAGACAGACAGGTAGTTGGAGTATACAATCGAAGTGTTGGAAGACATGTTGAGGGCTTGTGTCTTGGATTTTGGTGGTTCCTGAGAGAATCACCTATCACTTATTGAATTTTCCTAAAACAATAGTTTTTAGGATATAGTTCAGTTGGCACTATTTGAGGCTCTCTATGGGAGGCCGTGTACATCTCTGCTGTGTTGGTTGGAGGACGGTGAATCAGAACTGCTGGGATCGAGTCTCGTGTAGGAGACTTCATAGATATTTGAGTTGATTTAGAAGCAGATGAAAATGGATCAGAGTAGGAATAATTCTTATGTGTATTAGAGGCATAGAACTCTTGAGTTTAAGGTGGGTGATAGTGTGTTCCTTCGGGTGTCACCAAGGTTAGGTCACTGACAGATTCAGAAGCAAGGCAAGTTGGCACCTAGGTATGTGGGGCTGTTTGAGATTGTGGACAGGATCGGGCCATTGGCGTACTGATTGGATCTTCCACAATGGTATAGCATGATGCATGATGTTTTTCATGTGTCGTAGCTTCGACAGTATCACCCTAACCCAAATCTCATGGTGGATGTTAATAATGTTGATCTTGAGGCTGATGTATCCTTTGAGGAGCATCTAGTTCATGTTATAGATTATAGTGAGAAAGTCTTATGGGGAAAGGTTGTTCCATTAGTGAAAGTACTACGGTAGCATGGTAATGTTTAGGAAGAAACTTGGGAGCGAGAATCAGATATGCAGGCTCAGTGGCTCAATCTCTTTTCTTTGGAAGTACAATGAAGCTTGGGAGCTCGGCTCGAGGATGAGCCGTTATAAGGTGGAAAGGTTGTAAGATCTTGGATCTTGGAGAGGTATATTCTCATTTATTTTTTAGTTTGAATCCCTTGTTTTGGTTAATAAAGTGCTTTCCGAAGTACTTAAGGAGGCTCAGGGGTGTTCCGAGGGTTCGAGACATGAAAAATAGATAAAAAGGGGTTTTATGGGTAGGACGTGTGGTTTGTGAATGGTTAGTGATAACCATGCGGACAACCTAGGAAACCGTGCGGGAGGTGAGAGTTTGGATAGTGGTCTCCACATGGTTTGCACATGATTTGGAAAACCGTGGGGGTAAATCGTGCGACCTATAATATTTTAAAAAATTACAATTTTTCCACTCTGTGTTTTTTAACCCCAACTCGGGATTTTTTTCTCATTCACCCCTCTTCACCCTAGGAACGAACCAAATCTCCCAAGGGATACAAGAGATCAATCTCCTTTGTTTCTAAGTATTTTTTGGTGTCTTTGGTTATAGATCAAAGCTCCAGGTAAAGCTAATATCATCCTTGCTTCTCTTTTGAGTTTAGGGTTTGTATCTTCTTATCCTCTCTTTCAGAAGCTCTACAACCCTACTATTTGGGTGATATTTAGGTTGAAGCTTCAAAGTTTGGTTGAAGTGGAATCTAAGGGCCCGATTAAGAGTGAGTTCACCCACTGAATTGATTTAGGTGGTCTACAAGTTATATCCCATGGTTTATTTATGGATTTGTACATGTGTGGTTTTGTTCTTGGGTGTCTCTTGGCATGTTTTGATCACCCTTAAAAGGTTTAGGTAAAATGGTTGTTAATAAGGTAAATGGAAACCCTCACAATCCCCATGGGATGCGTCGAGGTTGATGAGACTAATCTAGGTCCACCCATGGGGTGTGTCGACTTTCCGAGACCTAGGGATTTATGAAGAACAAGTGAGATTGTTTTGTGTTTATGTAGAGCCTTTAATAAACACGTTGATGCGATTTATGGTGTTGGGTGATGCACCTAGGCTTAGTAATAACATAAGGGATATTGGGTTAACATGGAAATTATTAAAGATCACAATGAAATAGATTATGAGCATGATAATGAAGTCTAGTGAGTTAGACATAATTAATGAAGTCTAGTGAGATAGGAACAGTGAATGAATGCTTGGTGAGATAATCATAATAAAGGGGAATCGATCTAATTGGATAAATGATGTAAAATGTTGTAAATGTGTCAATGGATTAAGGCATGGTATTAAATCTTATGTTATTTTTATGATTTATTTTTTCCTTGGGAAAAGGTTGTGATGTTGTGTGAATGGTTAATGGATAAATATATGTATATCATGTGCACATGGCTTGGTAGAGTGGGGTATTGACTTGAGGTTCTACACCCACGGGTTGAGTTGGACTAAGGCTCTAAACTCCACCACTAATTCATGGGTTAGGGAAGGGGACTGAGGCTCTATTCCCCTAACAATTTCATCCACTTGGACAGTGGCTTTGAGGTGAAGAGATGGTTGTCATGAGGAAGTTAGTCCTAGTGAGATAGGTTAATAGTGTGTTTTTCCTCATTCATGTGATTGTGTACTTTAAGCCAGTGTAACTTGTTGTGTTTGATGAAACCATAATAAATGCATTGGAAATGTTAAGTAATGGGAAATGGGATGAAATGGTAAGATAAATAAATGGTATCAAATGTTGGTAATAGACCTAAACTGGTTAGGAGAACTTAATTTTTCCTGTAATTTATTATTAATTTCCCTTTTTCATGCACAATTGTTTATACAATATATTTTGTAGACACCATTAGTGGTGGCCTACTAAGTTTTACTCACACCTTTCTCGGTCCACCGATGGGTACACGATCAAAATTCATGTTTGCAGGTTAAGAGAAGGGAAAATGACCTTTCTATCCATTTAGGTTGGCTTGGGTGTATGTGGAGGAGGACCCGGACTTGGTTTCAGGACCATTTTTGGGATTTTGTACTTTGTCTTTATTTTGGGTTTTGTTCACTTTTTTCACTTGTAGAATGGCATGGAATATTTACTATTGGACATGGTTGTACCCCATTTGAGGAATGGTTGTTTATGCATACTCTGGTATTAGTGGTTGTTATTCTGCTATTTTTTATCTTATGTTGTGGATTACTCTAATAAAAAGGGGGTGTAGTCTCTCCAATTGACTATGTGGACCCCCACTGCTAGTCGGAAACCTTTGGCGTACGAGGAGGCATGCTTAAGGTCATGTAACCATTCGGATCAGAGCACCAGTTTAGTGGTTTTTGGGTCGGGGATGTTATAGGTTATGCCACACTCATATTCTTTTTATGGATTTAATGAATTTAATATTTTATCAATTCTTGAAATCTTTAATTATCTTGTTCGAAGATGATATTTTTGTATACTATAAGATATTATATTGGGAGTTGAAGATGTTGGTGGATAGGTTTTCTTGGATTTGATAAAATTTGACTCTTCTTTTGATGAGGATTTTAGCTCAAGTAGGTGATAAACACTGAGTTCCAATGCTTGGGTAAAAGTCTAAATGATGGTGATGTCTTAGGTGAGTGGTCTCATTCTCCTTGTGGATATTTTTTCTTCAGTAGTAGGTTTGTTGTTTTTTTTCCTTGAGGTAGGAGTTGATGGAAAATGGACACTCATCTTGTCGGTCTTTTCACCCTATGGCTACCATGATACTTCATGATTTGAGACTTTGGTATTGGTGGTTGGGGATTAGATGATCAATTTTGGACTTTGTATCTCTATGTAATATTTTTCATAGAATTAAGGAGGAACACCATATACCATGTGGTTTTTTATATCCCTTACGCATTCCATTATAGAAATGGGATGATATTTCCATGTATTTCATCATTATGTTTCCATGTAATCCTATTAGAAAGAAGATGATAAGACTGTTGATTGAGGATTTCATCATTATTTTTTAAGGAGATAATGAGGGTGAAATAACTTGAGGAATTGTATGTCTCATAGATTGTATTAATTTATGGGGATCAATCTATGATTGTATCTAATAGGGACCTGAGGATCACATCTAGGTTTTAAAATTTTTTATAGGAGGAGATGTGTTACAAGATTAAAGAAATCACAACTTATCATCTACTGATGGTTGGATAGATAAATAGGGCTATCTAGGTTCTTGGGGATATTATATAGGATTGTGCACTTGATTTTTTAGTATCTTGGGAAAATAATTTGTATCTGGTATATTTTTCCTATAATAAGAGTTATCAAGACTTAATTAAGATAGCAACCTTTGATTATTTTTAGGGGATTCCATGTAGATTTCTATTATGTTTGGTAAAGTTGGGAGAGTGTCCCTTGTTTGTTCCAATTCTTGTTCAGGAGATGATATAGAGGGTGTAGTTGATCCGAAGGAGATTGATCATCACACAGATTCAATAGAAATATTATTCGAACTTTAATCATTGTATGCTAGGGTTTGATGCTGGTGATTGATCTTCTCTTAGAGTTTCACCTCAATTGGGACATCATCGGTTGGGTATGTTGGGTAAATTGGTATAAAGTTTTATAAGAACCTTTGATATTATTAGAATATTCATAAAGGTGACCTATCAGTTGGACTTTCTATCTAGTTTTACATCTATCCACATCGTGTTTCATGTTTCCCAGCTTAAGAGGTATACAATGGATCATTCCAATGTGATTGGATGGGAGGATGTTGATCATGAGACCGACACCACCTTGGTTGAGCAGCCAGTTTAGATTATGGATCTTTGAGAGAATGCATTGAGTAAAAAACGATTCATTTGGTTTGGGTACCGTGTTAGTGTAGCTAGCATAGACACAATATGTGGGAGGGGGAATTTTTGTTGAGGCAAAATTGGACTTCACTTTTTGTGAGTCTAGGAATTTTAGGTATTTTTAGGGGTATATAGTTTTATGGTGTAGAGATTGTAACACCCTATTATGCTTTTGAGGTACCCCATTTCCTGGTTTTTGTTTTTAATCCTTGTTTTGGTGTGCTTTTTAGCTTCTCGATAATAGATAAACCTTGTCTTGGGTGAATGACCTAATGTTCAGGGGTTTATGTTTTTTTAATTAATGGACTGTGGGTGCAATTTTTAAATAGATTTAATGGGTTCTCCGTAAGTTTAGAAAAAATCCTGAGTGATTTGGTATTTTTTGCTGAGTGTTAGCCTTCCCGCCATATCCTGGGTGATTACACACCATGTAAAGGGAATACACACTTTGTAATGGTCATTAGTCAGATGTCATGAATCTGGTTTAGGGAATGAATTCATATTCCATATGTTTGGAATTCACATCATTTAATAGATAAAATCAAGTTTTTTTATAAAAAGATAAATTATTTTTCAGTGTTTATAGCCTTTATTGAGTTCAAATTGTGAAATGGAATTACACAACATGTAATTCTCATGAGTTGTGTTTTTAGGGTGTCATGTGGGGGAGGGTATTTATTCTTTCATTCTTCAGTGAAACCTCCCTATCTCAACCCAGATCCCACCCCTATCAATTTTGGAGATCTCTTCTCATCCCATATCGCTTTATCATTGAATGAACATTAGGGTTATCATTGTGTTCCTTTATAGGTAGGCATTCCTTATTTCATTCATTTTCATTGGTCTTCATAACAATTTTAGTAGTGGTTAGGTTTTAGATTCGTGATCAAATAGTGATTTTTATCAATCCTTTATAGTTTCTTGATGTACCTTGTCTTTTGAAGGAAGATCTTTTGGTTTCCAATCACTGTTGTCAAGGGTGTCTAGTTTTATACCATTTTAATGTAGGTTTTTCTATATAATGGGTTAATTAGTTGAATTTATTTTCATTCTTGATAAATTCTTTTTTTTTTCATTTAATTGATTTGATTTTTGGTTTCAAGGGATTTCATGAAAATATAATTTTTTTAAAGGAGGTCATTTTAAAAACGATTTTTTTATTCAAAAATGGGTTTTTCAATCACTAAAAAAGTTTGGATTGGATTTGAAAAACGTTTGATAAATTATGAGCATGGTTTTGAAAAGTATTTTAAAAATATTGGCACTTTGGGAACCTTGGGTTCATCGAGAAATAGATATAGGCAGCCTTACCGTGTGTGGAACCACTAGTGGTTGTTTTGTTTATATTGATAGAATGTGGAAGGACTCAATTGGATTTAACATTTTTATTTGTTTAGCCTAAATTATTTCTAGTACATATTATACCATAAGCTAGATCCTAAATATTGTGTGCCTTTCATTTATAGATTTTCATCACATGATTGTTTTTATCATGGATTTTTTATCAAAATTTTTTATATGAGGTTCTATCACATTGATTTTCATGATGGAACTTCATGAATATGTGTTTAATTGATTATAATATGATGCATGGATATGATTTTTTTATCACTTATACTTTTCATATTTCTACCTTTGATAATATGAAAGGATTTTATGAAAAAAGAGAAAATTATTTCTAAATGGGTTTTGAATTTATGATTTTTTTTTGTAAAACAGTTTTTTAAATTTAGAAATGTTGAATTCTTGATATTATACCTTGTATAGATTCTGTGGTGGTTTCTTACTAGGATTTTTTCTCACACCCTTATTTTGCCTTTAGGTAGTTATAAATGTTCTATTGAAGGATACATGTAACAAGAAGGGGATATTGTATCTTGTTGTATTATCTTATTATTGATGCCTTAATTTTGGGATGGTTTGGAGGAAATGGTTGGTCACATGGAGACTTGTTGGTCTTCTATGATTCATACTTTTTTGGTTTATCCTATTTGTTTTGGTTTTTATGGATATAGTTGTATCTCTTTTCTTCCACTTTGTACTGTGGTTGTATGCCTTGTTTCATTTTATTTAAGACATATTTTATTTTATTTGTTGTACATCACCATGATAGGAAAACTCAAGTGGCCTGTCGAGTTGACCTGGGTTGGTCTATTATCAAAACCATCAAACTGAAACATCCAAGGAAAATAAACCAGTTTTCACCCGAATGTTAATTTTAATGAAAAATTGTTAACAAATGGGTAATTGAAAATTATAAGGGAATGTTATGTTCTGTAAAAAGTTTGAATATGTTTCTAGTATATATATATAATAGATCTAATTTTTAAACAATATATTAAGAACACATGTAATGAAATTTTAAACTTGAGGCCAGGGTTTATGTTTCAATAACATTTCATTTCGATATTATCTATAAAACATTTCCATTAAGAAAAATGATATATATCATATACTTTAACACTGGTAAATTTTTTATAATCTATTTATTCTTATAATTTTCATGTAATAGCGCCATTTTAATCTCTTTATTACATAAAATGACCGAGAGATTGATTTTTTTATAAAAAACACCCTTATTTTCTCTTTAGTCAATGAAATTTGTTGTCAAACACCCTTATAATTTTATGTTACTAAAAAAATTAATTGGATAAAATAGTTGTTATATTTATGTTTAAAACACCAAAATTTGGAAATATGTGTTAACTTATATTTTTAATTAAATATAAACTACTATGGTAAAAACTAGTTTCCAATATAAAAACCAAAATGGTAAAATATAAAATAACAAGTGGTAAAAATATTCAAAAATGTTTAAAATTTGTTTTAAAATTGGTGGTGAGGTACTTAACTACCTTATATCACCCAAAAATAAATTATTTCTAACTTTTCTAACCATTTACCCTTAAATAGTTCCATTTAAATATTGAAAAATAATCAGTGTTTCCAAAAGTTCATTTTAATCACTTATAAAAGGAGACCATTTTCACCCTATCAAGGTTACACATTACATTAAACTTGTATTTGAAACCCTTCCAAATTTACCTCGCCTAGAAATAACATTGAGGACCAAAATCCTCTTGTTACTATAATTTATCCTAATCCCTTCATTTCCAAGGATACTTTCAAGAGAAAATTCAAGGTGCCAAAGTAAGTATTACTTACTTCATACCTTTTATTATTAATCTGTATCTTTAAAACACACCTTAACCATAGTAAAATAATTACCTCAGAATCATTAGTATACATATGTGTTATTATATTAATAAATAACCATTATTTATTCCCTTAACTCCACATAGAAAAAAAGAACATTAACTATGCGTTGTACGGACTACCGCCTCCACGAAGTAACATTTTTTCTTCTTCTTTATTTTCATTATTTATCCAATTTTTTTTAAATTTTATTAAAAAATTTAAAAAAATATAAAAATATAAATAATATTCTATTATAATGATATTATACACTTTTTAACCATACTCATCCATCAAGATACAACGTGTTCATGTTTGGGGTTGGTTTAACCACCAACTTGAACACTACTATAAAACTCTACCATGGATGACTAATAAAACACAAATAATACTGTTATTATTAGTTAATAAAAAATCATGACTATTTTATGTTTATAAAAAGGTTATATTAGTTATTTAACTTATTACTAAAGTATCATATTTAATCGCTAAAATTACCAAAATGAGCTGACACAGATTTAATTTTCACGCAAACATAAGAAAAACAATATAATAAATAAATATAATATGCTAATAAATGATATATATTAAATAAAATAATTATTAATAAGGTTAATTATAAGGTATATAATAAAATTAATTTGATTATTTATGATTTTAGGTGCTTATGAAGAACAAACCAGAAACAAGGTAAAGGTTTGTGCTAACCAAATTTTCATTCATTATGTTACCAAATTTCATTCTAAACTATATTGTTACAAGTTTGATTTGATATACCTAATCAATACATTATATTTTTTCTTCTTATTATTTTTTTGGTTTTTAAGATTTTTCCTTATAACATCATTATCAAATCATTGTTTCCTAAGAGATTTTGTCACTTGTAAGAGTTTTTTGCCTCAATTTTCAATACTTTGTGGCATACTTCTTATTATACACCATGTTTTCATTATAATGGTGTATATAATTCCACTTTAATATTTTGTATCATTTTCCTCTCATTATTTATTGTATTTGTTGTTTTGTTTTAAATTTAATCCTTTAATGGGTTCTCATTTGAATATTTCTAATGTCCTAAGGGTTTCATTGAATCAATTTCCAATACATCAGGTCATAGTAGTTCTTAATTGAATATAATTTTAAAGATTTATTTGATCCTTTCATTACCATATTTTATATCATATTACCAATTTTTCTATAAGGAAATTACTTCTCATCATTAATAACAACCTCTTTGGAAAAATGTTTTCTCAAATAAAACTACAACAATAGTAATAATAATTTTCATTCTTACTAATTAATCTTGTCTTCCACGTCCATATTTTTCATCTGGCCATTTTCCTCTATTTTAGGAACTAAAATATGGATTTATTCATTTCATCCTCTTAATTATTATTACCAATTTTTAATTGGAAAATTTATTTTCCTATTTTTGATGTTGGTTTTTTAGTAATGGAATTGAAAAATATTAAATGGTTTTACGTATCATGAATATATTTATTATATTTAACTCTAAGTTTTCACTATAAATCAATTATTTCTTTTTCAATACACCATTATTAGATATTTATTAAAAATTCATATTTTAATTAATCTATTTTTTTTTCTTTACAACCTTTTTTGAAAATGAATTTTCAAAATAAATTAGTGACATTTTATCTTATAATTTCATTATAAAAAATATGAAAACAAAATTTTTTCTAAATTTTTTTCACAATAATATATTTCTCATAATTTTGAATAGTATTTACCATGTTTCATGCTTTTATAAATTAAATTATATTACCATTATTCTATGATCTTTTTTTGAAAGGTTTTTCTTTGGAAAAGGGTCATTTTCATCATGCATTTCAAAGTAAACTCATATTATTCTTAAAAAGTATTCTCTATATACCAATTGATTATTTATCAATTTTTTCAAAAATTATAAACATTAAATATCTATATGAAAATAGACCCATCACTGGATTTTTATTGATTAATCATTTTTGGTGTATTATAGTAATTTTTCATCCAATACCTTTCCTCTATGCATACCCTATTTTTGATTCCTTTGATTGAATAGTGTTCACCTAGATACCATACATCAATTGATTTTGTATATTATTTACTTAATCATATACCATTTATCTATATGATGTAAATACTATATTATTTATTCTCTTGATTTAAGGATATTTACATAGAAGGTTATTGAATATATTTTGATACCCACTTATTTTTCATGGTGTTTTCATGTTATTATTATTGGAATTATGTATGATTTATTTACGTGATTCTATTTGAAAAGGACATGAAGAAAATTTAATTTCAATGGGTATTTATAATCTAATGAATGGAACCCATTTTATTTCCATGGGTTATTTTTGAAATATTGAATGATTGACTTCAAGTGGCACACATAAGTATAGAATAATTATGGATAAAGTCTTATTTCACCCTCTAATACATTGGTTAATAGTTTATATCTCATGATATATGAAGCAATAGGCACAATTTAGTTATTTTAAAGTATGGGTGTATGTGTGTGACTTGTGAAGGTGACATATACATAGGTACAACTATGTTGTCTCTCAAGCATGGTTCTAAGTGTTTGACTCATGAATGTGATTTTTCCCTATATCAATGATTGTTCCACAATCTTATTCTTATTATAATAACTATTTTATAATCTCATGGATCATGTTTATTGACTCATTTTTTCCAACTCTCTATATTCATTTCTTATGTTATGTCATGTTGTATTCCATGACACATGTTTTATGATCTAAGCTCTGTTGGGTATGATTTTCTTATATATCTTGACCATTTCTATATTATCATCTTATGTTTACTTATGATAATTGATTTTTATCTCTTATATATACCATTACTGGATGTTTAATCTCACCCATTTATTATGTTTATATTCTATATTTTATTAATATGATTTTTACCTATGAGAAGTCTATAAAGGAGTCTAGTAGGGTTTAATTATGGAGAAATGTTCACAAGTTTTGAAAAATAGGATACTAATGTAATTGGTCCCCAAAGACACAAAACCAAATAGTTCTCCAGGTTGTGTGGGATTTTTATGATATGTAATAATAATGTGAATTTTCTAAAATTTATATTTTGTAATCTCACTTTATATCAATGTTAATTTGTAAGAGTATGTTTTTTAACACCTAAGCTTGGAGTACATATCCGAGGAACCTCATGTCAACTCTACTCTCACAATCTCAAATGAGATGTGTTTTCCTTATAGAAATATAACCATATTTTACTAATACCATTATATAATTGGGATGTGAATATCTCTAGTATCTATATGATAAATCATTGAGACACACTTTATGTTTCTTTATATATTTTTTTATTAAAAAAATATTTCACATCAAACACCTAAGGTAATTGCATAATTTATTTTCATCATATCACAACTGATATGATATGTATTAGTTAGTATAGTTTGAATATGTTTAGTTGAGACTTGAAATACACATACGACTAATAATTAATATTATTATTGGGGCATTAATATATTCATATGTATAAGGAAATGTGATATTAGGATTATCTTCTCTATGCATGTTTATTATGAATGATTAGATGGTTAATATAACCTTAGATGGACCTAACTGAAGGATATTATATATTTTACCAAGTACAGTCATTAATTTAGTGATAATTCCTAAAATATATCAAAGAAATTATATGAATTATATGAAATTACCTGTAGATTATTATTATAGTGGTTCATATGGCCTTACTAAACTAAATCTGAAAGATCTATCGTGTAACTTAATTTATAAAGGTTTCATTATCCAAACATGATAATAAGTTTTTTAGTAAACTTAATATATTAGCTCAATAGAGACTAAAATTATTTTTTGGATATAAAAAATTCATATAATATGAGTTCTCATGACAAAGAATTATATTTCCACTGATAAGTAATTGAGTCTTATATTATTGATCATTATTACTGGTGTAATTCTAGATTTATTTTGCAATTAGTTTAGTATGAAATACCATAAAACATATATTTAATAAGTCCAATAATGTATCATTATAACTAAAATAGACATTGAGATAAATAGGTTCTGTAATAATAAATACAAAAACAATAATTTAACTTGAATCATTCCACTACACAGTCAAAAATTTATGGGATTCTCTTTACTAATCTTAGAGTTATCCTTCTTCAGATCCTTTGGGAATTAGAATTACTTATTTTAATATTTATATAATTACTTGGTTCATATATTATATATATATATATATATATGAAAACATATACCTAATAATAAAATCATAAAAAATACATGAAATGATGAATATACCTAAATTAGAAGCTTATAACTACTTCTTATTCAACTCATTGCAATTAATATCCCAATGAAATTTATTTACACAAGAGAAGAAAATATACTTTTATTCATCACTTTCATATAAAATATTTTATTTATTCAAAGTATTTTGTAAAGGCACCATTGACTCTAAAATTGACATGGGATTTTCATCATTTTCATTTACTTAATTAATTATATGTATGAGGAATAATATCCCAAAAAAACATTATTTACCTGGTAAAGAAGAGTCAAAATATTCCCAAGGTATTTATCCATTCTTTTCATCTATAAATCCTAGGTGAACATGAAAAAAATAGGTGGTAATGATTATAATATGAGATTAAAGGATAATTTCTTATCCAAATAGAAGACTAATTTCACTAGATGATCTATGTAATACATCATTTTGAAAAAATTATTAGTATAAATATGTCCTTTTTAAAATTTAAAATAATATAGTGCAATCAAAATATCATTTATCTCTTACCTATATTTCTCTTTCTCAAGTGATAGGATATGAGATATCATGGTATAAGAATCCATTTATTTATGTTGCTTCATAAACTATCAAGAAATAACTAATAACATGATAAAATTTTTACAAGAATAATCCTCTATATATCTATGATATGAATCTCTTCACCTTCCCTATATTGAGGCTGATCAGGAATAGGTGATTCTAATACATAATAAAATTCATATTTTAGTGATGTTGTGTGTAAAAAACTATGACACTCTAGTAAATCTATGCTTGTGAGTACATGACATAAGTTTAGGAATGATTGTATTATATTCATGGTTTATCTTATTATTTTAAAAAATAATTAAAATAAATTATTATCACATTTACTTTATTATTATATATGTTAGATGAAATAAGTTTAATTGTCCATTAGTCTCTCAATATTTTATCCAGACTCAATATCCCCCACTATTGGAATTAGAGTGTCCTATCACATAGAAATTATGGTGGCTAGGATCTATATTTCCCTTCTCATAACTCAATCAAGGACCTAGTTAATTAATAAATAGTATTTAATTAGGTTTTATTACCAACTATAGTCTTACAACTTCTATATCTATTGAGTGGACTCCTTAATCCTGAAATCTTATTTTGGATTTCATCAACACTTTCTTCCAAGATACATCAACTCTAACAAAGGAAAATTATCTTGGCTAAAAATTGATTAATTCAACCAAACACCTTCATAGTAACTCCTTGATAAAATTTTGTGTCCTGATGAGAGCTAAGATAATACTGAGTTCTATGGTTTCATTATTTATTAACATATGGAAGGTATATTCTGACTTTATATTTTATTGTGGTATTTTTTTTATAATGTGTAAACATACTTGTTTTATACATTTACATTACTTGTTAATATTATATGGATTTTACTTAAGTGATTAACCACACTATAATAAAATAATTACACATAATCCTTTTATTTTATTCCATATATGCATGTTTGTTATTTAGTTCATTTTATGTTATCACAATAAAGCATCCATAAAATAAATAACCATGCATAAGACAAAATAAAATCATATGTAATGATCATGAGCTTCATTTTATAGTTTTTTTATTAATAATACAATAAAAAAACCATTATAACTTGAGGAAAAACTTCTTGAGATGTTCTTGGATTTAGTTATAGTATTCTGCCTCTTTCTTGTGTATCACCTGGGTTCATTTCACCACAAATCCATATAACAACACCTCCAATAACATGTATAATCCTAAAATGAATGTAATTTCATTTATTTATAACAAGTTTTAATCACACAGATGTATGGAAAACTATTGGAATGGTTCAAGGGGGTTCACATAAAAGAAATTTCAAACCTAAAGGTCGTTACATAATAAGAGGAGAGGATGACACACATACCATCGTTTTTAGTTTAATAATAATAATTTAAAAATCATGTGATAATTAAATTAAAATTAAATTAATGCATACATAGGACCTTTAAGATCATGATCATCCACACATGAAACAAATACACATTTAATGAACAATCTAGCATTCATTTCAATCATTCTTAATTAAGATAAAATGTTCTCGAATTGATCAATTATATTTATAAATTAATTTCATAATTTATCTTAATATCAATAAAAATGGTAGTGGAGATTCCCATCCACTATAATATTAAATAAAATAAATAAATATTTTTTTAAATTAATTTAGTACATAGCATGTACATTGAGGAAACACAACGTGTACCCATCCAAACTACCTAGCAAATTTTGTGGTTATATACTTTGTATTCACATAATATATAGAATACAAAGAATATCATTTAGCATATATTGTCAATAAATAACACACTAACACATGTTAATTTATGTGATGTGTAATACTTTTAATGAACATGGAATACTCTATGTATTATGACCACACATGGTATATATCTCCAAATTTTATGTGGAAATTTATTAAGTATTTAACATTTTATAAGACATATCACACAAAGTGTACTTTTAATAAATTACACAAAGATGCATATCTATTAGGTTTATAGATGCAATTATTTAATTTTGTTTTTTCATATAAATAGGTACGAGATACACAACAAGTAAAATATGCCTACATGACATGTATATCTCTTCATTATATGTTAACAAAACATTCCTAGGGACTAGGTGTGTATTCTGTCCATTGAAATTCATGAGATAGAAAACATATAATAACTATCCACACACCATGTGTCCTCCATGATTCATGACTATCAGTCATAGGCATCATGTAATAAATAGAAGATTCATCTTTTACTATTCATTTTCAACCATGAAAATGTGTGGATTTCATGATGTGTACGAGATTTACACCATGTGTGATTTAATTCACGACTTTAGAAATTAAATTTGAGGTTCTTTCTGGTTCATTGAATATAATTAAATTATGTATACCTATGGGCTATACTTATTTTAGTCCCATGCTATCAAACCATAATCATCGACACCTCTAAATTGGTTCTTTAGATATTATTCATGTGTACCTAACCATTTTGGTTACATGATCAATAATGAAAAATAAGAAGAAGAGATATTAGAATTTTAATATATAAATAATTAATGAATTGGAAATTAATTTGACATCAAATGCGGAAAATGATCAATGATGAATAAATAATTATAAATTTAGCATGACTACATTGATAACACTTTAAGGTTCTAGACACAATAGAAGCACACATTTAGAAGTTTCCAACTCATATTTAGTTAGTTTTCAACAGATAATCCATAATATACAAGCCGATAAACATCTTGACCATTATTTTAAATATGAAAAAGATTGAAAAACGTATGCAGAACCACGAGAGAAGGTCATTTTACATTAAATTTAAAATTAATTTAAAATTATAGTTACTTCAGTGAGAAATTATTTCTTTTAATAAGAAGCTTATTATTCAAATATCATCTAGGTCACATTTTCATTGTGTTGAAGGGATTTGAGTAAAGAACCCCACTTGTAGTGATCTTCCTATGCTCCTTTGATCTCAATGTTTCTACAATGGTACTTTAGTGCTAGTGTGGTGGTACCAATCATCTTGCACCACTCAACTTTGATCAAAAAACTTTCTTTCAACATAGAAGGATATATTTTGTTGACTCTCATTCTTGATAATATGGATGAGGTGGAAAGTTTCTATAATTCTTGATAGCATTCTATAGAATTTTGTCTCTAGTATTGAGAGAAACTATAGAGTGGTATTCTATACACAACAACATCTTACCCTAAGAAATGATATAACAATGTATTTATCGAGTTAGGTTAGAGAATAAATAATTTTACATAGACCCTTAATTATTCTCATAATCCTTTTTAAACCACATTTATAAATATCAATATTATTATTATTTACTTAACATTCCCTAAACTCACGGATAAAATAAATATAATTTATTTATATAAATTAATTTTTATTAAAATGATATTTATTATATCATTCCCAGTGGTCCCGATAACTAGGTATGTACCTCCTCATCTTTATTTACCAAACCTCTAATAATAAGTATTATTCATTAAAAAATAGATAAATCTATATAATATTCTAGGTATTTCAAATAAATATTTATTTTCAATATTCATAAAAATAAATAAATAATTATCTAAAAAATAAATATTATTTATTACCTTGTGAATAAATTATGAGATAAATAAATATTTTATATCTTCATAATAAATCATTACCTTACAAATAAAAATTTATTTATTATTCTACTAACATATATATATTCTAATATGAATAAAACAATTGACTGAATATACATGTGATCAACCATATCTGAATAATTATTAAACCACAAGTGGTGAATAATCTTAATTCATAGTTTTAAATTCAAACAGAATTTAACCGAGATCAATGAAAACACTAAGTGTGTGACACTCTAGGATTATTATTTAGTGGGATTAGGGAAGTTCACCTAAAATTCAATATTAGTATCTAGTAACACTTAAAGGCACCCAAAAAAAATAAGTTAGTTTTGCAATGTTGAAATACAGATATGAATGCTCATACTGTAATATGAGCCCCTTATCTCAATATCCCACCATGTAGGTTGCATACTCATGTAATCAAACTATATGCATGATATGTCATTATTTGAATATTTGAAATTTACTTATCAATACACCATCACCATGGATTTTAGTTCAACAATTTCATTCCAATAAAAGGAATGAGTTATCAACATCAAAAAATATGTAAGGGATAAATTATTCCTTGACTTATTCATTAGTGTAATATTAATTTTGAAACACCCAACAAACCCTAATTACCAGTGACTATATGAAATCACTATTTTGGATAATAATTATAATTTCATGAATCATGATAAGAATTAACAATAATCTCTTGTATAAGGATCATTACACACATTCTCATATAGGAATATCCCATGAATCATATAAATGTGTAATTTCTATTGGCGGGTTAGTTATCATAACCATTTATTTTATAGATTACTAAGTGGAAAAATAATAAGATTAAGTCTCATCTACTTGCGAGTATCTGTACCTAACATTAAACAAACTATGTGTACAATAATAGAATGTTATCTAATCATATAACTAATTTTGAAGAATACTATCATGATATGTCATGTTTTTCATCATAGTGGGGAACTTTTATAACCTTTTCAATGCGGTAAATACTCTAGAACATTACCAAATTAATGTTATATAGAATAAAAATCAATGTATGATAATGAATTTATTTATATTCAAATTCATGAATATATAAACAATCTATATCCAAAGTAGTTCATTCGAGGGAACCAACTACAACAGTTTAAAGAGGTGAAAATTAGGAATGTGATTCTTAATTATCCCTCTTATTTGAACTTTTTCTCTTCATAGTTGTTTCCCATTAAAAAGTTATTGGAAGATTTTTTCACATGTTCACATAGATATAAGGTAGGAATTACATAGATATTTAGTGATTTTAAGAAAAATCCTTAAATAGAAAAAAATATGACTGATTTGGGGGTTAACCATATGTGATATGATTAGATAAGAATTTATGTATGCTTTTTTATCATTCCTAAAAGAGTTTATGAATATAAATTTATCATGTTGTATAAAACCTAGACTAAATATTATCATTCTTTCACATTGGCTTCACATATTTCATGATGTGAAATGATAATTAAGATCTCAAAGTATAACTTTGACATATACCCAACTGATGCTCATCATAGTTTATTATAGGTTATGATGATATTTTAATGTCAGTAGGAGTATAATTTCATATAAATATATAAAATATGCTTACAGGGGAAAAAATAGTTTTGTGTCCTAGATAAACCCCTGACTATACCACACAGATTATCATAAACTATATCACTAGTATACTAGGTGCACTTGTTTCATATTTATATTCTCCCAAAACTGAGGATAATGATATATATATCATGTGAACCATCATAAATTGATGCCTCTTTTAATAAATTTTTTAAGATTAGCTAATTTGTGAGTGGTTGAGTATATTTTTGATCATTTCATCAATTGGAACTTAACCAATATTAGATTTTCCCTTTCATTTAATGAGTATTCCATTTGGGACCTTTATTGATATTTACCAATGAAGTGTATGTCTAAACCAAGATAACTCATATGATGTACTTATATATGGGATGGGGGGTATGTGATGTTCACATCCATGAGGATAAATGGAATGTGATTTATTCATCAACCTAGTCAGTATCTATATAGAGAATCAATAACATTTGACTAAGCAGTATGGGATTGACACACTTTGTGTACCACATTTATTTGATGTCTTGGACAAAGTGATCATATGAAAATTCATTCTTTCATATGATGAAATGGGTAGAGATGGGTGTGGAGACATGTGTGTTTTATGGATATTATGTAAGATCCCTTTGTACCTTGAGTATCACTGATGATTTTCTAGATGGTTTTATTTGATATTATATATTGATTCTAGAATTCATATTTATAAACAATTATATAAAGGATTGTGGAGTCACACTTTGTGGTTGACTGATTGGGGATTGAGTTTTATAAAACTAAAATAGTTAATTTAAAGGTTCTTTAGAGATTATCCAAAAGAGTTTTGGATATATATTTACAAGGTATTTCATATAGTGTCATACAAGGTGAAGTTGATAATAGTTTTCTATGAGTGTTTTAGAAAATATCCCAAATAATTTTTGGATTTTATTTAACTATTAATTGTATATGATACACTATAAGCTGAAATGGAACAAAGCATATGAGGCTTCAGTGCAAGTGGGATATTGATGAAGATATGACCTAAAGACTTACACATTATATGTGTATTTGGAAATATTTCATGGTATGATATGGGTGTATCATAAACCATGATATATGATATCAGGTAACTACCTATAATAGTCATTATGCAAGACATAGGTTAAATCATAAGGTATTTATCCATATCTTGGTATAATGTTAAATTTTAACATTCAACTAATCTTTTACATAAAATATCGATAAACACATGGAGAATCAATGCAATTAAGTGTCAAGTGAATGGAAAAAGAGTTATACATCATTGTAGCCACATTCCATTTACCCATGCATTATGTACTGCATGAGTAAATTCATAGGACTCAAGGATCATCCTTGAGGACTTTTATAAACTCTGAAATCCCAAATAGATGGGTTTATTGAGTATTATATGATTCTTTCATTTTAAATCTCTTTTTCTCCATCATTATTTTCAATGTGACATACTAGAATATCATGGAGAACAATGAGGCTCTTGTCTATAAGATGAGTGATTCAGCTTTAAACCATGGATATGACATGGAGGAGGGAGTCCCAAGGATACATCTGAGGGGTCTCAATTAAGTATATTTATTGAGGGAAATAGAAAAGGAATATTTGATGTATGTTAAACAATTTGTAATTATAATGGTTTTTATTTCAATGCATGGTAGATCTCTAGTATGGGGTTTTTTAATTCAACTTCCAATTTAAAAGTTAATGGAAAAATTTTCCACTCAATTTCTCACTAGATGTGGAACAAAAACCTATAAAAGACACTATTTTTCAGAAAGAGAAACAATTTTCTAAATATAACACATTTTAGAATTGAGATATCACAAGATAGATCATTTGAGTAAGGATGGGGATTGAAGAAATAAAATTTTAAAGTGGGAAGTGTGGTTGTAAATTAAATTTTTGTATGCACTCTTTCAATGAAAAATATTTAGATAACAAGTTTCATTAATATAAAAAAAAATTGAATGTTAGTTTTGAAAATAATCGATATGTAAATTTTTTTTTCAAAAAAAATTAATAAATAACTAAAAATGAAAATAATTGTGTTAATGTTTTTAAATTGTTTATTAAATAATTGATAATTGTTTTATATTTGTTACTTTTGAAACCTTTGAAAAAAGTGCGGAACAAAGTTCAATATTTAGGCATTCATTCCGAATCTAAGTGTGTGTAGGAAAAAAGTCTAAATGGATTTTTTTATTCTTTTGGGTTAAGGTTATATATATATATGTATATGTTATCTAAATTACTATTATTTTATTTTCAATTACTTGGATTAATGTAATCCTGAAACATAACTCAAAATATTAGGCAATTCTCCTTTTTATAAGGGAGTGGCTATTGAGTTTCTTTAAGGATTTTTGATATGGGATTCAAGTTCCACATTTCTAGCATTAGAATAATAATATATTATTATTTATAATAAATAATTAATAACACATGGTTAATAAAATAAATGATATAATTGATGTAATTGATGTAATTGATAATAATTATTAAAAATATAATTAAAAATATTTTAGAAATATATTTAATATAAATAATATTTATTTTGATTGATGAGATTACAGAATACAAGTGTGCACACACACCCAGGGTATGTAAGTGGGTCAATCCTCATCCCTCCCCACAAGGATTAAAAATCACCCACAAGGACCATTGAAAATTAATAGTGTCTCATAGGCCCAGTTTTATGAAAGCTCAATTTTTCTTGGTGGTCCAAAGGATTAAAGAGAAAAAAGGTTTCTCTGCACAGCAGGCCGACCATATTTTATGACTCACCTCATCACAACCACACTCCTTCACCTGCACCTATCCTTTAGAATCTATGCATTTTTATAATCCCACCACCCATGCCCATGCAACCCGTTGCATCCCACGCCCACCTTGAACCACCACCAAGACCACCCGGGCACACTACACACACCCTTGCATGCGTGCGGTATAAAAGACTGGACCCCCCCACGAAGGGGAGGGGGTGAAAATCACAATGTTTATGGTCTGAACCCTAGTATTTCCTAATACAGGGGTCAGGGTTAAGCCACTCAGTCGTGACTTAGTCCACTAAATAATATAATTAATAACTAATAACATAATTAATAATAAATAGTAATGATTTATCACATAATTAATATTTAATAACATAAATAATTAAAAATTAATAATATAATTACTAAATAATGCATTCATAATAATTAATAATATATTTCATAATTAATAATATAATAAACACAATTGATAATTAATTAATAAAGTTAATAAATAAGTTAGGTTGAGAGAATGATTAATTGTTAATATTAATTATATTATTAATTATGAAATGTTAATTATCAATTATATTAACTATATAATTAATTAGTTATTAAAATATTGATTAATCTTATTATTAATTGTATTATTAGTTATTGATTATATCTCTAACTATTATATTTAATTATATTATTAGTTATTAATTACATTATTAATTAATACTCATGTTAATTAATGATTAATTTTTTTAATTAAATTATTAATTGTAATGCCCCGACCCCAGTTACCCAGAGTTGGTGCATTATTACATAACATTGGCATGATCACAAAAAAGATCAAGTCTCAAAAGACCGATTAGTTCAGTAGCCTTGGAAACACTAGATATATTCATAAGTCTTACATTACATCATAAGGTAAAAACTACAACAACATCTTGTCTTCATATCCCCTCATACTATCCCTACAGGTCATTCATAAATTACTCCTTCACATCTTGGGAAAAATAAAACATTAAAAGGGGTGAGCTCAGATGCTCAGTAAGGATAACAATATAGCAGAAGCTTTCATAGATAAGCATAAACGCTTAAGGCAATGTATGACTAAAACAAAAGCCTTTTAAACTTGAACTTCAGAATAATATGGCAATGATAAAATGAAATAATTCCATTTACTTACTCACATGGATATTATACTAGTCGAATAATCACATGCAATATCAATAACCACTTTCATAAAGATGGAATGCATAATGCCAGACTATCATAACCACGTATCCAAGGCCTCATGCCAAAACTACAATTAAGATTTTGTGAAGGCCTCGTGCCAAGACTCTAGTTTGTCTCATGAGACCTACCAATGCATCGAGGAGCTATAGCGAGCTCCACCCGTCACTTACTAAGTCCAATTCATTCCTCATATAAACAGGTTTAAACATAACATAAACATTTGTATTAAAACTAGCATAAGAAATGTCAATACATTAACCACAAACCATGAATGGAATAAAAATATCACATCCACAGTCATAAATAACTCATTAGATACAATATGGAAGATTGTATTGTATCAAATTAACCTCAATCGATAATGATGAATGATATTGACATAGATGAAAATAATCATCAAAACTATTGACAGAAATGTCCCCCTTTTTCTTGAAAGCATTTAAAAGTCACTCTATCTGTCAAGAAGCCATTTAAAATAGATTTTTGAATCAAAGTGTCCCATACCACTTTGAAACTTTTAAAAGGAATTTTTATTTGAAAACATTAATGTCCATATAAAAAAAATCCTTAAAACCATTTTTAAAACATGGACATTAATGAGAAAGATTTTGAATAATACATCTTTAAAACATTTTAAAATGATATTTTAGTTAGAGTTCCTAACCAAAAGAGAGATACTTGAATAAAAATAATTTAGGTAATAAAAACTTTGTAATATCATGAGAATAAATGGATTCATGATATACTATGTCAAAGTACATTATATACACCATATAAAAGTGATTTGGTGTATAAAAACAAAGAAGTCTCAATGGAATGTAAATTGAGATGAAATATCTCATAAAGGCTGTATCCTTAGGTTAAGGATAATTCAAAGACATAATTATGTGTGACAAATATAAATACACTTAATATGATTGGATATTCAGTGTAAAATAATCAAAGGACATTCACACATATTCTTGTAAAAACAACCCCAATGAATTGGATGTTTAACTCAACAAATAGAGATTGAGTAAAAATTACTCTTATCAAGTTCATACCGATGAATTGAGAATTTATCAATGGAGTGATTATGTGTATAAAAATTATATCCACAGAAAGGGGAGTGGAAATTATGACATAATCAAATGAGTAGTGATTCCACACATAATCTTGGAGTAAAATAATCAATGAAGTATGCGTAAAGCCGAATGAGTGGAAATTGAAATTTCAAATTCCCTTAGTGATTTGGTAACTTATGAAACATTTACCCATGAAAGAAGGATTATACAATTATTATGTAAATATCCATAAATTAAAATATATTACACAATTAATACAATCATGAGCAGTACACATACACCACATGCAATAAATATTTGGTGAACAATGGAATTCTCAGGAAATTATGAGTGAGATAAGAAACCCATTACTTTGTACTTTTTCCATGGTCGACGGTAGGTTAACCTCTTATATAATGGTTAAATAATTTTTATTGAATTATACAAGAATAATTTACATTAATATGATATCATATATGATCTTTTAACATTGATTTGTTTATAATATCTTAGTATTATCGTTGTTTCGGGTGTTAACTTACTCGTTTTTCTTTTATATGTTTTGTTACGTAAGACGGGTTTTTCATGGATAGTTTGTATATTAATCATATCCAGAATTATATCAAGTCCTTAAAAATTATTTTTAAATCATCAAATGATAATTATACTTGAATAGATACTATGGAGAATGAATGTCATCGCATTCGTGGAGACGGTAGTCCGTACGTACGCACGAGCGACAATATCATTATTTTGATGTTAAAATAATATATAATTGGATGGTATATCATATATAAAGAATAATTATCATGTTATATTTATTATTTACATTAATTACAAATAATTATTATACCCATCCAAATAATAATTTATTGAATGACAATTACACCACGACGTGGAGACGGTAAGCTGTACGTACACACGTATGGTGACATGTCATTAAAAGGATGGATAGAATACTGAATATGGTTGTACCATATTTATAATAATATTAAAGTATATAGGATATACTGTATTAATTATTTTATAATGGGAATAACGAAGAAATAAGAAGTTGAAGAAGAAAAGAATTTGAAAAAGGGTGGTAAAAACATTACCTCTTCTTCAGGTTCTTCCTTTTGATTTGATCAAAAGGGCTCTTTAGGCTGACTTTCTGATCAAAATAAGGCCTCTAGGTTGTAGTTAGGGAATTTTAGAGAGTATTTGGGCAGGGGTTGGCAGAACCAAAAGGCTTTGAAGGTGTGAAGTAATGAGAAGGGTAAGTGCCCTTTTATAAGAGGGGTGAGGGGCACCTTTGGAAAAGCTAAAAATATTATTTTATAATAAATTAATATTAGGTTTCTAATAGATCCAAAGTGGATTATTTAAAGTTTAAGGTGGGGATAGGTCGAAAAAAACTCAACCAATATAATTTTTACAGGTTTGGGTCATTATATTAACCTTATCTTTAAGTATTAACTCTTAGTTAATTAGTTTCACTTTTACAATGTCTCTTTGTATTTTTATATTATATGGTTAATAAAATTACTATATACATCCAAGAGACCCCCCAAGTGGTCCATTAATGATACACCTATCATTATATAAGTCTCTTGGCCGAACCTTAGATTTTCAGGAATTTAATATCAATTAATAATATAATATTTTTTAAAAAAACTCTTTTATGTCAATTTTGACACTATTCAATAATTGATTTTTGTAAAAATAAAAACATAAAGATTACTTCGAAAAAAGTTAATTAAATAAATCCTAACATGTCATATTAACCTATAAAATTAGTTTAATTCATAAAAATTCTCAAATTATATTTATTTGGGTATTTATAATATCAATTATTTTAATTTTTCACTATTATGGTACTTACTACATCATCATTGTGTCATAAATAAATTAAATTATTTATTTTCTAAAAATTATAAATAAAATATAATTATATAGGAAATATTTTTATCTTTCTAATTAATATTTACAATTGAAATTATCTTATGTATAACCCTATATTAAAAATGTTTTAGTAAATAAACTTTGATTTTAACTCTTTTAACTCTTCTTTAAATTAAATAATAATAAATGTCATAATCTAATCCAAGTGGGCCTAAATGATAATATTTTACTCCTAAGGTTGTTTTTGGTCGAGATACACTTGTACAATAGAATTAGGACATGTGTTAGGGTAATATTAATATCATTTTTACCCTTAATTACCCTATTTACTTTTAACCGTGGTAAATAAAAGTAAAAAGTTACTATTCACCAAAAATTATTTTCATCTCATTGAACGGAATTTTACTCCTTGATATAAACAGTGTCTCGGATTTTTGAAATTCCACTCACAGAAGCGGTAAAATTAAGTTTTATGAAAAATTCAGTTTTTTAACTACCACTTAGTGGTTTCACTATTCATCAAAAAATGAAAGTTTCCAAAAAAATACCAAAAATTAGGCCTAAGATATATTTGATATTATGAATTCAAAAATGATGACTATTTTAAGAAATTCAAAAAATTTCAGTTGCATTAATTAATTTAAAAATTAATTTCCATCGTCAAAACAAATAGCGTGTTTTTAAGAGATAATAACTATCAAAATATTGACACTTATTTATGTCTGGTTAAATGTGAAATTACATACAATGACTAACATTGTATTAAATGGTAAAAATATATTCTAAATATACTTTAAAACCACTCAAATTAATAACTTATCACTATTAATTATTTCGATTAAAAAATTTGTTTTTAATTAAAATTTAGTAATTTTCACTATTCATCAAAATATGAAAGTTATCCAAAAAGTACCAAAATTTCACCCTAAGATAATTTCGATATTACGAATCCAAAAATGAAGTCCATTTCAAAAGATAAAATTTATAAAATTTTAAAAATTAGTTATTACTATTCATAACGGCTAGTTTGATTGGTTGTGGTGTGTTAGAATCTCGAAGTTGCGTACAATGCACAACATTGCATTATTCAAAGGGAAACATACCATGGAAGCTTGGGGTGTTACATTCTCCCCTCCTTCAATAAATTGCGTCCTCACAATTTTTTTTTAAAATTGGGCTTGGGAATAAAATGGAAAGTCCCACATCAGAAAAAGAGTCGATAAAACTATCACTTTAAAATAAAGGAAGAGAGGTATAAAGATCACCCAAGATTACCCATAATAGGATTCCATGTAGGAAAACATGGATATGGATGATAAACTAAGTGTTAAGTTCTGATGGAGAGGGATAGAAAACATGATCAGGAGAAATTTAACAATAAGAAAATCACAAACTTGTGTTGGGACAAACGGTCATTAGTCTCCTAGTAGGAAAAGTAAACGGACAACATTTTTTGTTTTAAGTTACATTAAATAAGGACAAGGAATTAATTTATGATATTGACTAAGAACATAAAGAGATATACTTACTTTTTAAGTAGAGTTTCATTGTTTAATAAATTTTTACCACTAAATCTTTTTTTGAACAATGAGTATTCAAGAAGACTTGGTCACAATGGAAGAGCTAGAATATACTTCTATAGAAATACATGATCCACGTAGGATAAACTATATATTTACCTTGTCTTTAGAGATTAATAAAAACCAAAATGGTTAGTATAATATCTGATGATCCCCCAAATAGATATTCCATTAGAGAAAAAAAACACTAATCTTAATTTCTAAAATTAAACCATCAATGCCCCAAAGTTAAATAAATACCATTCAATAATCAATTGTCCATAAAATCCTTCAATATAATCCAAACTAATATTGAAACCCAAAACTTATAAGAATGTAGTCTTCCGCATTAAATTGTATCTCCAAATGACATTAATTACTCTTAAAGACACATACTTAAAAGTAATTAACCTAATCATTTCCAGAAATAACCCAAATCACTATAAATACACAATAAAAACATAGATAAAAATCCACCATTACTCCTCAAATGAAATCCCACACTATTCTATTTTCCTTGGGCATATAGTGTTCACAAAAAAGCGAACAACTTCCAAAATAACATTTATCACTTAATCACCAAATCATTTTACTATACTAAGGGTATTCATTTGATAAGACATAAGATCCAAAATCAAATTATTATTGATCAATAAAATCATTTAACTAAAAATAATAGTCACACAAACCAGGGACTTCACATAGTCCAGTGGTAGGCGATAAATCCCAATCACACTTTGGTTTTGGGTTCGATTCCTACAGCTTCGTCCGATGTGACGGGTTGTCACACGGTCTGCGTGTTGTACTTTTTCAAAAACTATATTTTATAACATTACCAAAATGAGATAAATTCCTCAAAATAACCATAACATAATTTAACCACAAATCTTATCTTATACCTTTCATTTTCATCCCAAATTATAATAACATATAATTTCCTCAAACCCAACGATCATATAAAACCAAATGGTTATTTATAACTATATCCACGAGAGAAAAGATAATTCTTCCTCAAATATCATTCTCACATGGAAAACTGTAGGGTTAAAAGAGAAAATTATTCCAAAGTAAACCCATCAACAAAGAGCACTAATACTTTTTAAACATTTCTACAACCATTTATTTTTACATAGATTCTTCTTTGTCCAAGAAAATATCCTATAGAATAGGGCATTCACTCGGGTAATGGCCAGGTCCCCTACATTTACGATAAATGACTGTAAATGGATTCTTGGGACCATTTTTATCTTATTCCATAGTACTCTTCCTTTTTCTTCGGCAAGTCTTCACTTTATGTCCTTCCTTCCCTCACGTAAATCATTTCTTTGTCCCATTGAGACACTTTCATGGGTGCCTCCTTCCATATTTCCTACATGATGGAAATTGAGGATTCCTTTCTCCATGGTCTCCACTGATGGAGCTCTTATCATTCATCAACTTTCTCTTCTTTGTTGAGTCTGGGAATTGGTTAATATATATATTGTTGATCATATTTTTGGAAAATTGATTTGGAATAAAGATGATATCTTTTACGCCTATCAACATTCCATTTTTTTGCTCATTGCCACCACCATTCCCACCTTGTACATCATTCTCAAAGTCACTATGACTTCCTTGGAATCCAGCCATTGACTAAAATCAAAAATCATTGTGTGAGTAACAGTAATCATAAAATCATTTAGAGATTAACATGTTACCATATTCTCAATTTGAAACACATTAAGATTAACCAAGGTCATTTACTATCATCTTATATATATAATACTTCAAATCAGTTTGTAAAGAAAATGTAAATTATCCTAAGCATATCCACCGGGAGTGTCGTAACCAAGAGTGCAGCAAGGCTCGTTGTCGTGCACCAGTTCCCGTTCGAGTCTAGCTCAAAGCGGTGTTTTCAGGTTTTACCCCTAGGTACATCTGTGCCAGAGCCGCCTCTACCTGATCGTATCCAGACAGGGATGTATTTCTCAGAAAACTCACAAAATCTCTACAATACCAAAATTCTAGGAAGTTCTTATATACTAATCCTCAAAGTTCATCTTAGGTCTACGTGCTCTAATCAGAGTTTATCTAAATCTAGCTTCCAAGGATTGTACTAAACTTCCTCTGATACCAACTGTAACGCCCCGACCCCAGTTACCCAGAGTTGGTTCATTATTACATAACATTGGAATGATCACAAAAAAGATCAAGTCTCGAAAGACCAATTAGTTTAGTAGCCTTAGAAACACTAGATATATTCATAAGTCTTACATTACATCATAAGGTAAAAACTACAACAACATCTTGTCTTCATATCCCCTCATACTATCCCTGCAGGTCATTCATAAATTACTTCTTCACATCCTGGGAAAAATAAAACATTGAAAGGGGTGATCTCAGATGCTCAGTAAGGATAACAATATAGTAGAAGCTTTCATAGATAAGTATAAACACTTAAGGCAATGTATGACTAAAACAAAAGACTTTTAAACTTGAACTTCAGAATAATATGGAAATGATAAAATGAAATAATGCCATTTACTTACTCACATGGATATTCTACTAGTTGAATAATCACATGAAATATCAATAACCACTTTCATAAAGATGGAATGCATAATGCCAGACTATCATAACCACATAGCCAAGTCCTTGTGCCAAGACTACAATTAAGATTTTGTCAAGGCCTCATGCCAAGACTCTAGTTTGTCTCATGAGACCTACCAATTCATCGAGGAGCTATAGCGGGCTCCACCTGTCACTTACTAAGTCCAATGCATTCCTCATATGAACAGGTTTAAACATAACATAAACATTCGTATTAAAATTAGCATACGAAATGTCAATACTTTAACCACAAACCATGAATGGTATAAAAATAGCACATCAACAGTCAAACATAACTCATTCAATACAATATAGAAGATTGTATTGTATCAGATTAACCTCAATCGAGAATGATTAATGATATTGACATAGATGAAAATAATCATCAAAACTATTGACATAAATATCCCACTTTTTCTTAAAAACATTTAAAAGTCACTCTATCTTTCAAGAAGCCATTTAAAATATATTTTTGAATCAAAGTGTACCATACCACTTTGAAACTTTTAAAATGAATTTTTATTTGAAAACTTTAATATCCATATAAAAAAAATCCTTAAAACCATTTTTAAAACATGGACATTAATGAGAAAGATTTTGAATAATAAATATTTAAAACATTTTAAAATGATATTTTAGTTAGAGTTCCTAACCAAAAGAGAGATAATTGAATAAAAATAATTTAGGTAATAAAAACTTTGTAATATCATGAGAATAAATGGATTCATGATATACTATGTCAAAGTACATTATATACACCATATAAAAGTGATTTGGTGTATAAAAACAAAGGAGTCTCAATGGAATGTAAATTGAGATGAAATATCTCATAAAGGCCGTATCCTTATGTTAAGGATAATTCAATGAAATAATTATGTGTGACAAATATAAATACACTTAATATGATTGGATATTCAGTGTAAAATAATCAAAGGACATTCCCATATATTCTTGTAAAAACAACCCCAATGAATTGGATGTTTAACTCAACAAATGGAGATTGAGTAAAAATTACTCTTATCAAGTTCATACCGATGACTTGAGAATTTATCAATGGAGTGATTATGTGTATCAAAATTATATCCACATAAAGGGGAGTGGAAATTATGACATAATCAAATGAGTAGTGATTCCACACATAATCTTGTAGTAAAATAATCAATGAAGTATGCGTAAAGCTGAATGAGTGGAAGTTGAAATTTCAAATTCCCTTAGCGATTTGGTAACTTATGAAACATTTACCCATGAAATAAGGATAATACAATGATTATTTAAATATCCATAAATTAAAGTATATTACATAATAAATACAATCATGGGCAGTACACATACACCACATGCAATAAATAAGTGGTGAACAATGGAATTCTCACGAAATTAAGAGTGAGATAAGAAACCCCTTACTTTGTAATTTTTCCGTGGTCGAAGGTAAGTTAACCTCCTTTATAATGGTGAAATAATTGTTATTGAATTATACAAGAATCATTTACATTAATATGATATCATATATGATGTTTTAACATTGATTTGTTAATAATATCTTAGTATTATTGTTGTTTCGGGTGTTAACTTAATCGTTTTCTTTTATATTTTTTGTTACGTAAGCCGAGTTTTTCATGGATATTTTGTATCTTAATCATATACAGAATGATATAAAGTCCTTAAACATTATTTTTAAATCATCAAATGATAATTATACTTGAATGGATACGATGGAGAATGAATCTCATCGCGTTCGTGGAGATGGTAGTCCGTACGTACGCACGAGCGACAATATCATTCTTTTGATGTTAAAATAATATATAACTGGATGATATATCATATATAAATAATAATTATCATGTTATATTTATTATTTACATGAATTAAACATCATTATTATACCCATCCAAATAATAATTTATTGAATGACAATTACACCACGACGTGGAGACGGTAAGCCGTACGTACGCACGTATGGTGACATGTCATTCAAAAGATAGATAGAATACTGAATATGATTGTACCATATTAATAATAATATTAAAGTATATAGAAGATACCAGATTCATTATTTTATAATGGGAATAACGAAGAAATAAGAAGTTGAAGAAGAAAAGAATTTGAAAAAGGGTGGTAAAAACATTACCTCTTCTTCGGGTTCTTTCTTTTGATTTGATCAAAAGGGCTCCTTAGGTTGGCTTTATGATAAAAATAAGGCCTCTAAGTTGTAGTGAGGGAAGTTGAGACAGTATTTGGGTAGGGTTTGGCCGAACCAAAAGGCTTTGAAGGTGTGAAGTAATGAGAAGGGGGAGTGCCCTTTTATAAGAGGGGTGAGGGGCACCTTTGGAAAATCTAAAAATATTATTTTATAATAAATTCATATTCGGTTTCTAATGGCTCCAAAGTGGATTATTTAAAGTTTAATGTGGTGATAGGTCGAAAACCACTCAACCAATATAATTTAGACAGGTTTGGGTCATTATATTAACCTTATCTTTAAGTATTAACTCTTAGTTAATTAGTTTCACTTTTACAATGTGTCTTTGTATTTTTATATTATATGGTTAATAAACTTACTATATACATCAAAGAGACCCCCAAGTGGTCCATTAATGATACACCTATCATGAAATAAGTCTCTTGGTAGAACCTTATATTTTCAGGAATTTAATATCAATTAATAATATAATATTTGTTTTAAAAACTCTTTTATGTCAATTTTGACACTATTCAATAATTGATTTTTTTAAAAATTACAACAGAAGGATTAATTCTAAAAAATTTAATTAAATAAATCCTAACATATCATTTTAACCTATAAAATTAGTTTAATTCATAAAAAGTCTCAAATTGTATTTATTTGGGTATTTATGATATCAATTATTTTAATTTTTCACTATTATGGTAATTACTGTATCATCATTGTGTCATAAATAAATTAAATTATTTATTGTCTAAAAATTATAAATAAAATATAATTATGTAGGAAATATTTTTATCTTTATAATTAATATTTAAAATCTAAATTATATTATGTATAACCCTATATTAAAAATGTTTTAGTAAATAAACTTTGATTTTAACTCTTTTAACTCTTCTTTGAATTAAATAATAATAAATGTCCTAATCTAATCCAAGTGGGCCTAAATGATAATATTTTACTCCTAAGGTTGTTTTTGGTCGAGATAAACTTGTACAATAGAATTAGGACATGTGTTAGGCTAATATTAATATCATTTTTACCCTTAATTACCCTATTTACTTTTAACCGTGGTAAATAAAAGTAAAAAATTACTATTCACCAAAAATTATTTTCATCTCATTGAACCAAATTTTACTCCTTGATATTAACCGTGTCTCTCGGATTTTTGAAATTCCACTCACAGAAGCGGTAAAATTAAGTTTTATGAAAAATTCAGTTTTTTAACTACCACTTAGTGGTTTCACTATTCATCAAAAAATGAAAGTTTCCAGAAAAATACCAAAAATTAGGCCTAAGATATATTTGATATTATGAATTCAAAAATGATTTCTATTTTACCAAATTAAAAAAATATCAGTTGCATTAATTAATTTAAAAATTAATTTCCATCGTCAAAACAAATAGCGTGTTTTTAAGAGATACTAACTACCAAAAGATTGACACTTGTTTATGTCTAGTTTAAATGTGAAATTACATCCAATGAATAAAATTTAATTAAATGGTAAAACTTTATTCTAAATATACTTTTAAACCACCCAAATTAATAACTTATCACTATTAATTATTTCGATATAAAAAATTTGTTTTTAATTAAAATTTAGTAATTTTCACTATTCATCAAAATATGAAATTTATACAAAAAGTACCAAAATTTCACCCTAAGCTAATTTCGATATTTCGAATCCAAAAATGAAGTCTATTTCGAAATATAAAATTTATAAAATTTCAAAAAGTAGGTATTACTATTCATAATGGCTAGTTTGATTGGTTGTGGTGTGTTAGAATCTCGAAGATGCGTACAATGCACGACATTACATTATTCAAAGGGAAACGTACCATGGAAGCTTGAGGTGTTACATTAATTATTAGTTATTAATTATTAATTTTTATTATTAACTATATTAATAATTATTAATTTCATTATTACTTGTTAATTATTATTAAATGTCCATTATTAATTAGATTATTAATTATAACATTACATGTTAATTATATTATTAATTGTTACAATTACTTAGTAATTTAATTATTAGTTATTAATTATATTTATAATAATTATTATTATTAATATTAGTTATATTATTTAATAATTGATTATATTTTTAATTTTATTAATAATATATTATTAATTATATGTTATTGTTAATAATATATTATTACCCAAATGATGGTTAAGTGGAACTCTGATCCCAAATCAAATTTTTTTAAAGTATTATAAGAACCAGTCCTTTATAAAAGGGATCTATGGATGGAGTTTCAGTTATATTTTCCCCTTACTCTAATGTAAATTATTTTGAATATAATAACATTATTGTAAATATTATTTATAATTTTAATTATTTATATAAACCAAATAGAACAAAATAAAAAATTTAAAAATAAAAAATGTGAAACCATTTCACAATTTTAGTGTTTCAACCTAATTAAAAGCATGAAAATACAATAAAAATATCCCTTTTATAAGAATGATATTTTGGATTTATCAATGCTAAAATGTACTAATGTCGCTAGAACTGATAAAAGTGGGGCACTTTTATTAGCCCTAAATAAATCATTGATAAAGACAACCTTTATCAGTGATAAATTTAGCACTGATAAGTGATTTATTTTATCAATTCTATCTTTAGTGTTTATGGATATTTGCTTTATCAGTTCTACACTTATCACTGATAAAAGTAATTAATAGTTTTTATAGAGAGATAACATATATATAAATATCACTCTACATCAACCCATAAAAAACATAAAAATCAATTTTAATTGAAATAATTTTATACTTCTGTACAATAGAAAATATATATAAATTAAACCATTTCAATGAAAAAATTACACTGGCTAATTTCAGTAAAATATAATTAAATTCATGTAAAGTTACTTACAAACCAAACAATTACAATGAATACAAAATAGAAACTCATATAGGAGGCCTTCTCCAATAATCAACCCAACTTTATACAAAAAAATATGTACTTATTATAAAAATAATGCTTATTTTGGAAAAAGTAAAATAATAATAATAACAAATTATAATTTTAATGTTACATAATCCATGATAAATTTCAATTGGAATGAATTGTGGTCACTTTCTATACGTCACTTTTGAATAATCAGTCATTTTTTTAAATTATTCTGACAATTCAACCACGTTTGCTAAATTTTTAGTATATGATGTATGTTCTGATATAAAATATCACTTCTAAATGAGAACATGAACTTTAAACCATACCGGACACACTATGTGTCATATTGATGATCAGTTAATTTCTACACATCAAAAATGAATTATCGATCTTTATCCGAAAGTTGGAAGAAAATATTAGTGTTTTTTATAGTTTAGAGTATGTGATGCATGTTTTGAACTAAAATGTTATTTTAAAATTAAAAATATGCACTTTCAGTATTATTGGATACACCATGAATCAGATTTACAGGAGTTTAATTTCTAAAAATCAAAAATGAATTATCAATATTATATCTATAGTACTAGTATAATCTAAGATTGTTTTCTTGTTTTTGAGTATGTGAAGCATGTTTTGAACTAAAGTTTCACTTATAAAAAATAAAACATGAAATTTTAGTCATACTATTCTAAACATGTGTTATATTGATATGAAATTAATTAAAACTCATTGGTTTCAAATGGATTTCTAACTCATGGATGTTTGGTGTTGATAATAGACCTTCATTGAAAATGAAGGCAGTCATTGGGACATACCAACATCACTTTATAATACACAATGGTTGTGAGGAAGGGTGGTTGGTCTCATATCACACTTTTGGGGAAATTATTTATTACTTTGAGAATCTATTAAAGATTTAATGTACAATCATCTATCTTTCCCAAATCTTGGTGATGAACTGGATACCACTATGTAAGTTATTGATTAAAATCATGTGTTGATGTGAACATTTATATACATCAGCGGTTATCTATCTTTCCCTTTAATTAATTATACTACATGTTAAAGTTTTACATCTTGGTACTCTAAAATTGATCAATATCCAAGGAGGTGGTAGGTTTTTTGGATTTTGTATTGGGACTATAAAATGGTATTCCTACATATCATTTTAATGTGAATAAAAACCCATGTTGTTCGACATCTCTTAACTGTACACATTGTAAATTTTCAGGTTACATGAAAAGGAACAATATGGTTCCTTTTAAGATTTTTCATCCATAAAAAAGTGAAGTTCCTTTTAATGTTGTGAGTTTAGGACAAAGTGATACTAGGATTGAACCTCAATTAGTCTTCCTAAATATACTAGTTAACAAATATCAAATCCCTCATTTTTTGGGTTTTCATAATTTAAGTTCATGTGACAAAACTGATCAATTCACTTTAATATTGCACTGTGATAACATTATGATTTGAAATTTAACTTCATCAAGATAGAAATTATAAGTGAAAGGTTCCTAAAAATGGAAGGCATGAGACTTATGTATAGACAACCCTTTATACCCCTCCTATTTTTGGCAACCAATCAAGAGATAGGGTGTGATTTCTTTTCAACAATATGGCCCTTTAAATAATAAGGGATTATAGAGAATATGGACCTTTGAGGACTAAATAATTATAACGAATATATACCTTTGAGGAAATATGGATGATATATAACATGGAACATTGAGTAAGCCTCTCTTAAGGGGTATGACCCCGTGAGGATGAATTGGGGAATACACATGGGCTTTTTGTATGGTATGTGGCTTACTAATGGATCATCATGATGATATCATTAATAAGGGAATTATTAGGGCTTAAACCTAAAGTGGAGTCCCATATAAACATCTAAATATGAATTATTTATGGTTACATTAGGAAGGAATACTAGAATCATGGTTCATATGGATCAATGAGAGAGAGATCAGGGATTATGCATGGGTTTCCTATATATTATTAGGATCACGAGCATGGATTCTACCCTAAGATTCCTATCCTATCTGGTGAATCAGGTGATGTAAAGTTTATAGGGATTACACCTATTAGGATTCCCTTCCTTTCTTCATAGATCATTGTGTGGACTCAAGGGGCCCATTGGGTGATTCTACTAACTGAATGTGGGTTATGGGTCAGCCAAGTTGGGAAGCATGAGCCAAGGTATCTCTTACTAGTATCCTCATAGTAAGAACCCTCATTATTAAGGGAGTACATGTTCTTAAATACCATGAAGGTAATATTAGTTATAGATTATTTACTAGGAGAACTAAATTACTAAGTGAATACCTGATAAATAGAGTGCAAACTAGTGTGCATAGATCAGTCATGTACTTTATGAGGCCATGGAGAAGGGATTTACATGTAGGCACTTAGGTTTGAGACCTGGGTAAATATATCACTTACTTAGGATACCTGGGCATAAAAGGTAATAAATGATGAGGAAATGGGAGATGGAATGTTCTAGTTGAAGGAATGTACTAAGGTTCACTTGATTTGAGGTAATGAACTAAGGTTCAACCTGGTTATAAGGTAGGGAGAATATAGTTCCCTAGTGGGGTTCTTGGGTGAAGTGGTCTCCCTAATATAGAAAAGGGGAAAGTGTCACCCTAGTGATAGGGTTGGGATAATATGGTGTGTTAGTGGTCATATTGGGTGATGGAATTATCTCTCATGGAATTTTGTTCAAGGGTTCACCTTAATATAGGGCAGGGAAAATTAGAAACATTAATACGGGATAGGGTAAAGTGATCTTCCTAATGTAGATGTCTGATAAAGGGTTCTCCCTAGTTTGGAAACCTTTGTGTATGACTTAGGCATGTGGATCCTTAGTGAAACTTCTAGTATGGGATCCTTCAACCCTTTTTAGAGAACTAAGGGGGAAGTGGTCTTTTATAAAGGTTTTATGCATTAAATTCTTTGGATAACACAATTACCCTCAATTTTTTGTTAATTTCATTAGGTCAAAGCTTAATTGAGAAACCAAAAAGGGGTTGAAGACTAGGGAATGCAGATATCCTTTCTCTCATATTTTCCTTTAATATTCCTACATTTTTGTGTTAATGTGTATAAAATGGAAACCCATGCGGTATATTTATAAGAAAATATAGGGAGATAGGTACATAAAGGCTGGGTGTGAAAGGTAGCTTGCAACAGTGTCCTGGGTGTGTGAATTGGGAATGAAAGTGAACTCACATGAGCAGGTTTTAAAAATCATTTTGGAACATATATTATTTCATGTGAGGATAATAAAGCACATGAAAAATTAAACTAAGGTCATAAGAACAATCTAGGAACATATGAATGGGGTAGTTCACAAATGAGACCTGAGTTAATTGGCCTATGATATTTTCCTTGGGTGAACAACTAGACTTGGGTGCTACTAAAAATTCTCCCACTTGGTTAGTGTTTCAATCCTTTGATAAAAAATGAGTTCTAAAAAATTCACCCCTTCAGAAAAGGATTTGACCAGTATGAAGAGGATCATATTCAGAGTTAAACATGACTTTGATGTGATAATGTCTTCAAATAAAATTATTTATGATTAGGATGGAAGGTTAACACACTGTTCATACTAGTAACTTGGAAATAAAAGTGTTAAAACACCTCGTAAAGTGATATGACATCCATATCTATATAGTATAGGATCACCCTCACTTTTGTTCATTCCTTTTACTTAAGATATCATTAAATTTTTTCACTCTTTGTTCACTAATTTCACTCACTAAACTCATGGGAGTTAATATCCACACTATTTTCTATGACCTTTGCACACTTAGGTAAGAACATCCGATCCTAGCACGTAAATTTTACTAGGTAACTAAAGAAAGAGGTTGATAAAGGATACCTGATTTAAGGAGGATAAGTGAAGTTAACTACACACAATTTTACACTTTAAATGTTTTATTTTTTATAGTACTCATTCTTGGTTCATTTTTTCTCCTGGGAATTTTCAAATTCACTTTCTACCCATTCAAATATCATTTGTTGAATTATATCTTATAGGAAAACAATTTCTTGTTATTCAATCACCATTTCAAACCATAAATACATTGCACATATGGTCTATTGAGAAAAGGCATTAGCCAGGGTTATGGTCATCAGTGCGCACCACACATGTTATATCTGGCACAAGTCACATGGAATATCATCATGATTACTCGACCTCAAATTTAATTCTATTATATGATCATGATCTCTTGATAGATATGGATATATTAAGACCTAATTTTAATCTACATAAATATTGTAATGTTGGTTTCAACCACATGGGGGTGACAACATATACTCAAGGGTGGTGTACAAAAATTATGGTGGGGGGGTCACCCCTATATATATACTCCACCACACTAAATCCAGCCTAGATAATCATGACTATGTATCAATGTTTTAGATTCACTATTTATCTTTGGTCTTCCACCATTAATCTATAGACCAACTCAGATTCTAGGTTGAGTATTGAGACTTAAGCCCCATGAACTAAGCTAGAATGGATATGGGTATGCTATAACTGATTGACATGCACTGGGTATAATTATTAGTTAAAGGTTCTTGTAATCAATATGGTTGTTTTGATTTTACAGAAGTACGTTTATACAAATTTCAACCTTCTTTTAGAATTTATCAGTCAATGGAGCCTACAGATAATAACATTTGACCTAGTACATGGAGAGTGGGGAATTAGATTGTAGGATATATATAATTTCTCAAGAGAACCCATTATTGGGCCCATGTATGATGATTTCATCCCCCCAAAGGGATCCTGGGGTGATATCCAATTAATTCCTTCACTGGTTCATGTATTATTAATAGAGGCCACCAATGTCATAGGTAATGATCCCTTCTCGTGAAAATACATAAAATTTGAAACCAGGATGATGATATTCCCAGTTCCACATGGAAATAGATTGATCTCATGACACCCAATGAGTTTCTCCTCTATATGGAAAAGGGGAGTGTTGGTTCTGTATTGGACAGAGTTAGAGAGGGGGTGTCATAAGGGTGGGGGTATATAGTGATAACCCTGATGTTCCTCCCCAAAATCACATGGATAGATTTATTATGACATGGACGAGTGGATACCTTCTCCCAATCTATGAATCACACAATAAATTGTGGGAAAGTACCTTTGTTGTGGATTCCTAACTAATATATGTAAATATTATGGGCATAGTAGTGTGAGTGCAGCAAATTTTTATCAATATATACTAAAAATATATAATTGGATGGATCCATTTCACATGTTTATATTATTTCAAGTATTATAGGGATGGATAGATGCACACATCATCACATAAAATCTAATAGGTAACATATAGATCCTAGGGTGCAGGTTTGGTCTATTCATTCAAGCTTCATATGGCATTAAATCACTATCTATAAAGGGTAAGAAGGTATTGAAACTCATATATATACATTTATAGTTAAAATTATTTCCTTGTAGTGACCCTCCCACTAGCATGATAAAGGATTATTGTGGGAGTGATTATAACATGTGATCGTGTAAGATAGCCATAAGAGACTGCATTCTAGAAACTCATATTGACTAAGACATTATTTTTAAAGCCTATGCACTGTATCAATTTTCATGTCAATTCTCATCCATCCTTAATAAAGTGGTAACACCTATAGTGGAGGCTAGGAAAGAATACAAAATGATGGTTTTCAGGTTATTTTAGTTTATTATTAACTGCGAAAACACCCGAGATGATATTAGTATACTTTCCTTGATGCCTTCATCGACATGACCACCATATATGTTTGAGCCTTGATATATGTATACCCTATTAGGATACTTGTGAAAAATTTCCCTATAGTTATGAAATACTCATCCCTATAGAGAGGAAATAGGATAACTTTGAAGACCCATAAGAAGGGGACAACTATTGAAGCAATAATAACACTAAATTGAACCCTCCTATAGGATTACTAGAAAATCCAAATCAAAGAGTTGATACAACATGAATATGAGACAAGGAGTTCAATCTGTTGATAGTGAAGTAGTTCCCTAGTTCAGGATGAGAGACCATGAAATAAATTGAAGTTAATAGAGTCTAAGTCATATTCAAGACCCAAATTAGGGTCAAATGATGCCTCTTAAACTATAAATATTTTGAGTCCACTGTCTTATAGTAAAACCAACCCTTTTCATGGACCTTTCATGTTTATGTTCCACTGAACCATTTCTGTCATAGGGCATGTAAAAAGAAATTTAATTTTCCTAATGCAGCATAGAGGTTGATCGGGGTCATCTCACTTGAGGAGATATCTCGGTTGTTCACTCACTTAATCTAATTCACCTAAAATACTTCTTCTTTTTTGTTTTTATTTAATATAATAAAGAAATTTAATTTAAATTAAAGAAAAGATTAAACTAACATGTAATGATAAAATGAGATTAGTAAAGAAATATCTTGGCCTTTATGGCTTGGTTTGCGAGTTTCATCATTCTCTTTATTTTTGTTTAGATTAATTTTGATAATTCAATTTTGAGATCTCATGCATGAATTAATATTCTTTTATTTATTGGTGTGAAATTTCTAATACATTTAGAAATATTAATTTTACCTCCTCCTATAATAAAGGTTGATGGAACACCTCAATCGAGAGTGTGACATCTCCCAGGACCTGGATCCATTATATGACATTTTATCCACTGAATGTCTCAACTCTATCATATTAATAGGTTGTTTCCAGTAGAATGGAGGGAAAACATTTAATAAAAATAATATAAAAGAGTTTAATATCAGTGTTGTGGTAGATGATATCTACACCCATGTACATCACTCTTTATCATCACAAAATTAATAAAAAATAAGAATTTAAGATCAGAATAATGAAATTGCCACATACCTCCCTCAGGCAAAGACACGAGTTTTCCCCTTATTTTTTAGGGTAAGAGGTCACAATGTAATGAGAATTAAAGAGAATAATTAGATTAGGGATGAAACATAAAGAGATATTTAAGAATATAGAAACAATTTAATTAAAAATATTTATATGTGTTATATGGGAAAATAAAACTAAAACTAAAATAAAATAAATAAATACTAAATAATTAGAATTCCCCTTTCCCTCTTGTACTTGGTGTCCCAAATTTAATGAGATGGATTAAAATTATTTGGGAATGAGGAGCTCTCCTTTTTTATAGTGCATAATTTATTCTCGAAATTTACCGCATGTTAGACCCATTAAATGGATGATTCACACATTGAAACCTTCATAAAAGTTGTTAAAAATTGTCTTTTTTTGTTTCTCCTTAAAATTTCAGAATATTTGGCCATGTTTATCTCGAGTTATGACCATTTCAGTCTGATAATTTAATATTCCCAGATAGAATCTCCATATTCAATGTCTCTGGTTTCCCATGAATTAATGGTCTTCCAAACGGATGATTCACGCATGGCATCCTCAATGAAAGTTGTTAATAAATTCCTTATCCATCTACATGTATAATATAAGATTCAATGGGCCATCTAAATTATAGATATAAGATCATATTTAAAACCTTCTAGATCTATGAACAATTTTTGAGGCCTGTGTTTTGAGATTCTTTTGGGCCTCCAATTTATGGATTTAGATTGTGGCCCAAAAGGATGAAATATATCCTTGGATGTTTATAATCCTATAATGAAAAAATTTAACAATTTTTATCAATAGAAAAAATGTTATGGCCGAAATAAAAAAATAACTTAAAACTATTAAAAATCCAAAATCATCTATTTTTCATATTAATCTCAAACTACAACTAAAATCATAAAATGTGACAATTTATCTTAAAATAAAACTTTAGTTGGATTTAAAAAATTTAAATTTAATGTAAAATTATTGAAATTATTTTCTCTATAAATTCCCCCACATATAAACCATGATTTTACTCAAGCATAAAATCTCAACATTGAAAATGAGAGGGCACCAATATTGACATTATTCAAATTAAAAAGCAAGAAAATAAAACAATTATCAATGTCGAATAAAATTTTCAAAAATCCAAATAAAATATAAATTTAATTTTTAATTTAAAAATTGAAATAATCAATTCATGAATTTTACTTTTCCTCTTTGAAAAATGATGAAACTTCTCCTTTAATTCATTCATGCTCATCAATTCATTATTATCAAACATACCAAGTCATGATTTAGCTCACTTTTGATTCTTTTCTCTCATCACTCATGATAAAATTTAATTATAGTTATGATAATATCATGAGAACATCCTTGTTATCCATAGGATTGTAAATGAACTAATTTATCCACTTTATAAATACAAAAGTCACATAAAATCATGAGGACAATTCAATAAAGGTTAAAATGACTTTGAGGCTTAAGGTTGGAAAGATTTGATGCTTTAAAAATTAAGGCTCAAGGAGGAGGTTCTTCTATTAAGTATAATGCATGATATTAAATGTAAAATTTTAATGAAATTATCCCCTTCAATGTAGAATCTCCCACTTCTTTCAAAACTCAAAGCAAAGATCATGGCCAGTTTAAGAATAATGAATGATTTGTTCACCCTCTTGAATATTTTTTTTACTTTTATTCCATTTTTTCAAATAACATTTTCATTTTACCCTGTTTGAAATCTTTTCTTTATAATAAACCTCATATCCACCACCTAACCATGTATCATATAAATCATAGGTCTAGTAATGATGATTTTTGGTTTTCCCCAATCACAACCCATTTTTATCATTTTTTTGGTTCTTTTGTCTTTTCTATTTTTTTATTCAAGAGGGAAAAACAACAGAGTATAATGAATGATTCCATAACCTTTTACAATTCCCAAAAAAGCACCCCCACACTTCTTCCTTAAAATATAAATCATCCCATTTACCATGACTCCCTTCACCCCCACACTTCAAATTTAAAATATCATGAAAATACCAAGAGTAGTGTAGGATTGGATAAAAATGGATTGAAACATAAATCATCCCTATAAAGATAATTCATGGTCTCTATGGTATAAATAAGGATTTATATAAATGTAGTATTTTAAGGATAATTGTTTTTAAAAAGTATCCTTAATCATGTTAAATGTGGTTTTTTATAATCATATCTTTGATAAGTTCAAATTCAAGTTATAGCAGGTGACATGTCCCAAGGTCACTCAAGAAATATACTCAAGATAAATCGGAGGTATTTGGTCTATAAATATTCTCGGTAATGGGAAATATGATTTGGGACAATCACTCATGGAATGACTAATAATAACAAATCAATTCCCGTGAATTTATGAAATTCAAAGCATAAAAATGATAGGGAAATTTCATTTACATGAATTGACTAATTCCCTCAAATAATGAGTCCACATTTTAATATTCATGATTCACTTTAAAAATTAAATTATATATTTTACTCATTAAATTTCATTGATATTGAAATTAGAAACATGGAATCACATGATTTCTAAGAAACTCGTGTTTCCTAGATAAGTCATGTAAAACATGAATTCATGAATGGGCATGCAATTTGAGTTTAAATCTCAAATAGGAATCTTATACAAAAATTTAAGGAGTTTAAAAGATAAAAATAAATAGTGAACCCCTTTTTGAAATGAAGATTAGTCCTCTTTCCTAAATTTTTTTGGGGTCTGCCTTATGCCATCATGAACCTACAAAATATAATTACTCAATTAAGAATAAGGATCATGTCATTGAAGCTTAAGAAGATAAGAGATAACGGGATACACGATGTACTAATAATGAAATGAAATTTAAATATAAATTAATAGAAATCATGTAAATAAAAATCTTGTTATGATCCCCCAAAGTGGACCCTGACTTCATTTTCTACCTCCAGAAGGGTTGTACTAGTAGCTATCCATAATCAGATGGTGGGTGGATATTCTTTGACTTGAACCACCATATGTGAATTTTCCCTATTTGTGCTTATTTTTTGGTGGTTAGAAATGTTCCATGGATATAGTATACCAGATCCATCCCCATTACAATTAAGTAAAACTTTCATGGTGGGGGTAGGATAAATTATGGATCATCCTCTTATTTGGTTGATACTTATGAAACCTTATCCTTCTTTTCAAGTGATGTATCAACATTGGTTGTATGAATTGAGTGTTCAAAGGGAAAATAATAATTTAATTTTCCTTTAATAAAATTAAAATTTAAATTAGAAAAAATATCATACCTTTAAAAAAGTGTATCCTCCACCTAGATCTCCACATTCCTAGCTACATGGACATATTAATAGGCCTCCTAAAATGTATGTTCATCAAAATTAGGGAGAACCATGTGTTCTTAAATAGTTTAATATTTATTTTATTAATATTCTTCTAAGTCATGAAAAGAATTGAACAAAACTGAAAATTCAAAATAATGAGTGATAATCAAATTAGATTGAATATGATCAGAGAAATAATTTAAAATAAGATCATCTCCCTAAGTTGTTTCTTATTTAATCACTATCTCAGTAGAGAGTACCTCTTGAAGGTGAGTCTTGGTGCTTGGAAGTAGGTAGTTAGACTCTTCCATATTTTCCTCAATTTAAAAGATGAGTGGTGAAATTTCTTCCATTACTGGCTCAAGTTTATTGCAAGGAATTAGGAGATCACGTTGTTCTTCACAATCATTCCAAAAGTCATCCATATCTTTTTGATCTCCCACATTCAACTCAAGCTCAGTTTTCTCTTAGGTAGAATGGAAATATTCTATTAGCCTTCCAATTTGACCTCATATTTATATGGAACATTTAAGTTCCTTTACTTGAGCTATGTTTTACTCTAAAACAACTTCCTCTTGTTGATGTTTCACCCGTGAGTAGTTATTCCATACAAAGTAATTGCAGTTTGGATACGTCATGGAAAAATAAAAATTTATGGTTTTTTTAATATGTAAAATAATGAAAACTATCTAAAAATAGAAAAAGTAAAGCAATAAAATGATTATCTCCTCTAAAACAACACCGGTTTTAACACACACCTATCATAGGGTTTAGAAAAAGAAAATTAATTTTTCTAATGCATCACATAGGCTGACTAGGTTCATCTCAGTTGATGATCTTTCTCATTTGTTCACTAAATTAATGTAACACACCTAAAATAATTCTTTTTGTTTATTTTTATTTAATATAATAAGGCAATGGAATTTAAATGAAATAAAAGATTAAACTAACATGCAATGATAGAATGAGATTTGTAAAGAAAGATCTTGGTATTTATGGTTTGGTTTGTGGGTTCCATCATTCTTTTTGATTGTGTTTAGATTATGTTTTATAATTCAATTATGATATTTCATCCATTAATCACTATTCTTTTATTTATTGGTATGAAATATCGAATGAATTTATGAATCTTAATTTTACCTCCTACTATAATCAAGGTTGATAGTAGACCTAAATTAAGAGTGTGACATCTCTTAGGACCTGGATCCATCACATTCCATTACATCCACTAAATGGATCAACTCCATTATATGAAAATATTATATCTAGTATAAGGGAGGGAAAATATTTAATAAAATAATAGAAATGATTTTAAGATCAGTGTCATGGTGGATGATCACCACACCCATGCACATCACTCTTGCTCATCACAAACTTAATAAAACATACGAATTAAGATCATACTAAATGAAATTGGCACATACCTCCCCTGGGACGAGTCTCAGGTTAACCCCTCATTTTTTAGGGTAAGAGGTCACGGTGGAATGAGAATGAAAGAAAAGAATTAGATTATGGATAGAGTATAATGAGAGATTGAAGAATATGGAAACACTTGAATTAAAAATATTCATATGTGTCATATGGAAAAAGAAAACAAAAATAAAAATAAAAAAAGAAATCCAAAATAATCATCATGTCCCTTGGACTCCTCTCATTGGTGTCCCGGATGGAATCAGATGGATTTGAATGATTTTGGAAAGAGGAGATCTCCTATTTTTATAGGCCAAAATTTCCTCTTGAAAGTTACCACATGTTAGACCCATTAAATGGCCAATTCACGCATCAACCATTTATGAAAGTTGTTAAAAATGGGATTTATCATTTTCCCTAAAACATTTAATGTATTTTTCTACATGTAGCTCGAGTTATGACCATTTCCCTTTGAGAATTTAATCTTACCACATAGACTCTCTATATTCAATGTCTTTGCTTTTCCATGAATTAATGGCCTTCCAAATGGACTATTAACACATGGAATCCTTAATAAATGTTGTTAATAAATTCCTTATTCATCTCCATGTAGAATATCAGCTTCATTGGGCCTTCCAAATTCGATATATAAGTTGATATTTAAAACATTATAGATCTATGAACAATTTTTGCGGCCTTTGTTGTGAGCTACTTTTGGGCCACAAATTGATAGATTGAGATTGTGGTCCAAAAGGTTGAAATGTATAACAGGATGTATAGAATCCCAAAATTAATAATTTCATGATTTGGATCAGTATATAAAATTTTATTTCCTAAATAAAAAAATAATTTAAAACTGTTAAAAATCTAAAATCGACCATTTTTATGATTAAGCTCAAAATACCATGAAAATCATAAAATGCGACAATTTATCTTAAAATGAAACATTTTTGGATTTAAAACATTGAAATTAAATGTAAAATTATTGAAAATATTTTCTCTATCATCCACCCTTTAAGGTTATTTCCATCTCCCTCAACATGGAAATGTAAAGGTTACCTAGAACTTCAACCTCAAAATCAACCCTATTGAGATAAGAAAATGAATGATAGAGTTATATATACTTTAATTTTATACTAACGATGGTAGCCCTGTTATAAGGTGGGTGTGAGATATATCAAACTAGTTTACTACTAAGGGGTCATTAATTAGTCCATTTATGATGAATGGGATGAATTTTTCAACCCCTAAGATATATGGGCATGATTCCCATTTAAGAATATTATCCTTAACAATAAATCCATCCTAGAAAATATCCACCTTTCCCCTCTTGTAGATAAAATAGATGGTGTATATACCCATAGAATATTTGGTTTACACCATAGGCCACCCCCTAATAGGTATTTTGGGATTGATCTATCTGGAGAAGGATAATATGTTGGTTAAGGAATGAGTGATGTGGGAAGTGGATGTACTGAATCCACTTTCTATCCTCCCATATTTAAAACTATCACCCAAATTCAAGCCTGAATAGCCATCTACATGAATCCATTCACCAATGAAATATAGATATTTTTGTTAAACATATCTGGATACATGAAAGAGGTTAGTTTTTGAGTTTATCATATGCTTCCACATTATTAATATATATCTAAGTCCCAAAATTGTAGTTCCATGATCATAATCATGTTTCTATGAGAGGGATACCTATGAGGATAACCAAGAGGATATCCCAGGATAAGCTCTGGATGAACTCCCACCTCCCATTATAGAAGTAGTTATATCTTCGATGAAGGTAACTTCAACAAAACCCACTATGAACATACCTACCAATGGAGGGTTAAATGGATCATATATGATTACTAAGGGTAAGAATAATGATTCATGTCTCCATGATAACTTTCTAATACTTAATAGGGATTATTTTACTTGCTAAAGTTTTTTCTATGAGTGATGATATCTTTTCAATTGTAGACACCCACTATTAAATAACTGATTTAGAGGTTTTAATAAAGAGATAGATGTGATTAAGTCCTCCCGGGTTATCAAATTTCTTTTATTTGTGAAATTTAATATGAACTTACAATTTTTACATCTTTTTCTAAAGATTATATAGATATAATGTTCCATTAATAGAAGATCATAACTATCTCACCTCTTTATGTAATGAAAATCATAGCTCATGAAGAGGTGAGGGTGGATCCATCTGACCTATATTAAGTAGTCTATCGTAATTCCCCTAAAGATTTTATTGACCTAGAAAACTCTATTCAACAAATAAATGAGTTGACTTTCATGGAAGTAGGGAAGTATCCCAACAAATGTTCCAGTTGTCACCTGAGGTGAGAATTCTCCTGTGGTGTCTATATATGGTATGACATCGATCATTGAAGCTACAACCATATAATATGAGAGAATAATGGTTGAAGGAAATAATTACATATCACCACCATGGTAATTGACACCAATTAGAGAGGAAAATGATATAGTGGAAAGGGGTGAGTATGCATGATGAATTCTATTTACTTTCTACCATTTGATTAATATATATACCCATTATGTCACCTAAAAAAATTTCATCACATGTGGATTTAAGATTAAAAAGTTTATCATCCCCACACTCCAATTTTAAGGGAAAATAATTGTTGAGACTATCCTAGTAAAAATGAGATCCGAGAGGAATGGTCACATATTCTATTTAAGTGAACTGGTCCCAAAATATATCTCAATCTTTTAGAGTGGCTCTATGTATGACCAGGAGTCCCCGGACTTCCAATTTACCTTACTCCAACAAGAATGGAAGAATATGTGGAAGTTTATTAAAAAGACCCTCATGGAGTATTTGAGTAAGAATTTGCATTTAATTCCCCATTTTCTCATGTTTCTAGTATATAGGGGATTCAATTATTGAGTTATCCATGATACCATGAAATATATCATCAAAGAATGGGATAAAGAGTAGATGTACCAACCATCTCTCTATAGGGAAGAATCAACAACATGCATTGATAATCATTAGGATATATATCATTAAAAAATATCTCACTAAACAAATATTACACTGGGAAGATATAATTTAGATGATGAAAATGAAACTTTTATGGGTCACCTTTATTGGGAAAAAATGAAACTGAAAAAGAGTTATTATAACAGTAGAGGCTGATCAAGGATACTAAGACTATTGAGGTGTATACTACTACTAAAGTGAAAAAGTAATTCCTCAACATGAAATCTAAGGCTACAAAGTTTAATGAACTTTGAAACCATGTTACTGATTCAAATCAATAAATAGATAAAATTCAGACTCAATGGATCATAACCTAAAATGCATCTTCATTTATAGATTATTACTATTTTTTGTTTATAAAACCAAATAGAGACTTTATTTTTTGGATGTTCCCCTTCCTTTTGATGAATTATAAGAATTATTTTCCTTAAAATATTTTCAATCCCTTTCTCCTTATCAACCATTGATTATTGATAACTAATGAAACTTATGAGGATTAATATGAAGAATAATTGAATCCACTTGAACATTATATCAACATGGATAGAGTTCATTATAATTTCTCAAATACTTTAGTCAAAGATAAAATATTATGAATATGCCCAAAACATATAACCTTGTATACATATAGGTGGGATAAATGTGGTAGAATGTATACCATTATCATAAGGAGGGGTTAATTCATGGGATGAAGGATTATAAAATTTGGTTTGATCATGAGAATGAACATTTAGATAGGTACAAACTGGATGAATATTGTGACATATATATCATCACTATAGAGTGTTTTAGCTCATTTGGTTATGAAATATGGTATCCTATGGGGCGTGTTCTCTTGGAAAGGATAGGAAGACAAAATATAATGGAATATGTACCACCAATGTACACTAGAGTTAGTCCATATGGATATAAAATATGAGTGACTAAATATGATTTAAATTATTAATTGGGAATTATAGAATGAGTATTATAATGGTTAAAAGGGTGCAAGCATATTGAGGGTGTACCCTCATGTAGTTCTCATAGTAAAATCAGAACCTATATATAGAAGGAACAAAATAATGTTCTAATTTTCTACTAGGATGAGTAACATATAGAGCATGGATAAAATTTTAATAGGGTCATATAGTATACCCCATAGTCATTTTGTCACTTTATTTGGCCCTAATCATTTTCTAATCCACGAATATGGGAGGATTAGTGGGAAGGAAATAAACTTTTTTCTCAAGACACCCTTCTTGGGTTTTTATCCTAAAAAGTTTTGTGACTTTTCCCTCTCAATTGATTAATTTTTCATGGGATATGTGAGTTTCATTCTTAAAATGCATGGAATCTACTTTTTCTCTATCCCACATTTTTGGTTTTTTAATCTAGTGAGTATGCTTTCTCTTCTCTTAGGTAGTTTAAGGACATGAATGTCTAACAAATGTAGTTAGTACTTAAGGTCATGAATCTTTTACCAAAAGGTAAGGTAGTCTACCCAACATAAATGGTGAGATAGACATGATATAAATGAGTGACTAGTTTCATGGATATGGGCAGTCTCGGGGGAAGGAGTATATAGTTTAGGGTCATAATGCTTGGACTAAAATATGAAGTATTAGGTTGAGTGCCTGATATGGAGGAAAGTTTAACCCAATGTGAATGAGTGAGGTCCTCTATTAGTATATACATCACTAAAAGGGTGCATGTAATTGAAGGTAATAATTCTTAGACTATTATTTCATGTAGTTTAGGTTCACATGATAAAGACTAAAAATGGTTCAAGAATAGGATATCATATTATTTATTTAAAAATTCATTGATGCATGAATATGTAACATCGAGGGAATTAAATTAAATTAAAATAAATTGATTATGAGATGTGTGAATTGTTACACAAAATATTTAAATTTTGAAATTATTTTTTGAAATAGGTATACAAGGGATGATTGTTGACCAAATTTGAATGATGGATTCCACTTATATGTTTACCAACTGTCAATGTCACTTGTGGATGAATACACTCATTATCAATAGTCAATGAAAGGTTCATATAGATTCATACACTCAATGGATAAATTAAACTTACGGTGGAAAGGATAATCAAGAAGAGTTAAATAACCCCAAAGGTTACTCCACTATATGTCTAGAACATTCTTGGGGTGATGGAATATAACATGAAACTTATTAAGTGTTCATGTAGTAGAAAATACAGAGGTTCTAATCTAACTTATCCTGGAAAAGAAGATCCAGCGATCATAGATTGGTTTTTTCTAGGTCCATATAGTGGACCCCACAATCTTTTTGTCTTACTATTTTTACTCCTTAGATTTTTCCTAATTCATGAAATGGGACGACTTAGCGAGAAGAGACTTGAATTTTTCCTTGGTCACCCTTGGTAAGTTTTCAACCTAGTCAGTATTTATATCTTTTTTCATCTTTAGTTTAAGGTTGATTCCATTTAGACCAATAAGGATTGATGTTTAATGTAATATAGATTTAACCCAATGTTGTTAGGGTTTAAGGTCATATGAATTCGAATAAATGGTAATATAGATTTTATAATGTGGGTGTGGTGGAACTTGACATGAATGGAAGAAACTCATACTAGTATAGACCATATTATAATATGTACACATAGTTTAAGGTTGTGATTCTTGGACTGGAAATAAGAGTTTTATTATGATAATCCAGATGGGGCTCAATATATAAGTGTTGTATAACAATTTTAGTAGGGAATAATGATAATATAAATCACGACATAAGGTATTTGAATTAGGAATGTGAGATGGAAGAAGTAAATTGAGGATGAACACTAAATAGAATTTGAATGAAAAGTCCCATGGAAATGTTTTTAAAGAATACATAGATTAAAGGACCTTATCTGAAGGAAAAAATAATCCTCTCAATTATAAGTACAAAATATAGTGGCACAAACATCATTACCAATAAGTGGTTTCCTTTATAGTTTAATTGAATCATTACTGATAGCTATGAAAGGTTTCTGGTGAATCAAAACACTCAAGGTAATACTTTTGATATATGTAAGGAAATATTAAAGAGGTGGTTGGAATATTCAAGTCCAAAAATAATCATAGTTATTTTATTTAGGGATGATGAAGATGAATGGTGGTGGGTGATGACTCATGGATGGGTTAGAAATATATGATTAAAATTTCACTAGTTATCTGAAAATAACTTGAATCACACCACATATAGTTCTTATGAAAGATAGCCCCTACATGGAACTAGCTCATTTTCACTTAATGGGATGTCTTTATTCTATTCATGATACTGAATGAGAAGAATATCTAAAAATAATACCCATGATAAGAGATATATTCTTTCCTTGTGAATTGGGTACCTAACCTAATAATAGGTTTTTAAATAGAAACCTCATTCTATACACCCTTACATAGTGTTGGATCTCATGTGAAGAAGCTAATGCATAAAGGATAAACCACTCTAAATAGTTAAATTTCATGTTGGATAGACCATATGTCATATAGTTTAATGCCATGTGATAAGTACATGGGTTATATATTGTTTAAGTTCATATGATTCAAACCTTTATGTAGAGGGATTTCTGCAAGTTTGACTTGTTAGAAAAATGAAATAGCTTCATCTTAGTGATGAACTAGTGGATAAAAACCCAACATGAATGAGAAGGTGAAAGAACAAGGATTAATAAAGTGTTTAATGGTGGATAAATCCTATGGTTGGTCCAAATATATATTATTTATTAATCACTACATATCTTATAATAAAAGGAATCAACACACACATAGTTCATGAATATATAATCTATCTATATAGATCTGAATCATGTAAAAGGGAGGGATGGTGTAATGTATTGGTTCCCTAGTGAGTTAAAGATGAAAACAAAACATAAATTAGGAAATGATTCATTACCCTATAAAAACCCATCAAGTAAGTTGAATTTGTATTTGGTCCTGTGATTTAAGATCTCGACATCACTATGTATCATGAATTATCAAGAATAAATCCATAAATAGTCCAGATATATGCAGGGTGTTATTCTAGAATAGGATAGGTGAAATAAAAAACTAGGAAAAGAAAATTTAATTATGGTCATAATATCCTTGCATAAAGAGATATAACAATTAGGTCAAGATCAGACACACGAGGGGGGGGGGGGGGGGTATTACATATATCAATCGCTTATATATGATGAGATCTTGTGGATGGAGGTCACATGCGACGTTTCACTTCAAGTAGTTTATGGTCATATGGGATATAATACTCAAAATAGTTTTAGTTTATATAGGTGGAATTTATTTTAATGTCCCTCGATAAGGAATCAGATGTTGTGTAGTTTAGTGTCATACAGTGATGACATTTCTATAGGGGTATTTTTTCATAGACATGGCTCATACATAATACAAGATAACATTTTCTTAGAAATTTGGGAATGAGTGAAGGATAAATGTCTAGAAAAAGTGGGAATTTGATTAGAATTTATTGTTCATCCCCTGATAGAGAACCCAAAACATTAATACATATCCTAAACAATGAGAATCAACCCACACATAATTTTTGTAAAGTCCTTGTATAGGTTCCATTGGGTAAAACCCAACATGAATAGAGAGGAATCAAACACTATAATAGGAAGGTATGGTTTTGTTCATCCACTAGGTGAACCATGACACTAGGGATAAATATTTTGTCTATAACCGTTGGATCCTAAAAAAAATGAAAAGGGATACCAATATAGATCAGACTCTTATATATGGTAAGGGTATTTTTTCATGGCTTGTGTCTATGGGTAATGAGTCATATGTTGGGGACTCTTACGTAGATGTAGATAATATGAAAGAGAACTATTTATCATGATATAGAAACCTATAACCATTTTAATATCATGCATTCTGGACCATATATTGTTCTATTAAACATCATGTGACCAAGACAAAGGGTTGTTTCATCTAAATGTTAGGCCATCAAGAGATGAAATGTAAATGAGAAGAATCACATACTAGGATGAAACTATTGAATGTGTGGTATACTTTTCACTTAGAAAAGGTTTACAAATAAATAACCACTTTATTAGTAGTCTTATATAGATCAGAATTTTCTTTAAATGGATCACTCTAATAAGTTTACGGTCTTGTAGTATGAACCTTACATCATACAATTTAACATTATGTGAAAAGGACTAGGATTTCATGTATTTTTGGGTTATTTGATGAGGGCATACTCTGAGAAGTTTAATGTATTATATAGTTGGATTTGTGTCAAGCAGTTTAAAATCATATAATAAGGACATGATATCCAAAATAAAGTCATGAAAAGTACTTCTTGAGGAAACTTTCATTGGTGGTGGGTGTGATATGCCATTTTTCTACTTTTATCAAGGAGTGGGATCCTTTGGAGTTTATATTGTGTATAGAATAAGGTAACTCCCATTTTTTCTCTAATTTTAGTTGATTCTTCCAGGGTATCATGGGATTTTTAGAGCCAGTACCAATTAACCATAGGATAATGACCAGAGGAAAAATTTCTTATTTAATGATTGTGTGTCTTAGTTCTGATGGATCTCAAGGCAGTGTAATGTGCACCAAATTTTCTCATTGATTCATTCCAACGCATAAATTTGTATTCTGGATTGTACATCACTAGAAAACTAATTACAAATGGAAATGTAAATTGAGGGAAACTATTCCTCAATATAAAATACTGCATATATCCCATATATCAATAAATACAGGGTTTCTTGCGTATCAATATGGGTTGTGGTGAAATCATTCAACAAATTATGGAAGATCTTTCCTATCCATTATTTCTTGTCTTTCTACACCATCATCTAAAAAATATTATATAGGGTTTTTTTAAAAGTTAATATTTATTCTTCCCAAAGAATGATAATATGAAGAGTGGTTAAGCTAGATATTGTATTCTTGGTACAACCACTTAAACTCAAAAACACTGAAATTGGTATTGTCTATCAATATTACATGAGGGAAAACAAATATGGTAATGATATTTATCTTTATTAATTTGGTGATATACTTTGTTCCAAATTCATTAAAGGGTATTTTCTCAAACTACTTGGACAAGAAATCAATATAAGTGAGGATCTAATTGAACTACATAATTGTGGCTAGAAGATATATCCCCATGACATCAATTACCCACAATGAAAATGGATAAAAGTACTTTGTTATATGAATAAAATCTTATGGTAGATGGATAAAGTTTGAATATATCTGAAAAACATGGAAGTTATTTATAAACTGTATTCAACCTTATATTATCAATGTCCAGAAGTATACAAGTCACTATATTTTATGAAAGAGTTTGGATCATGACTAATGAGTATCAAAGGAAATAGAATGTAATTCCAACATAATATTTAGGGTCTCCCCACCATCAAATAATCTAAGGAATATTCCATTGGATCCTTGTCTATAGAGGAATTTTTTAGATTTTTTTGGTTATCATAAAGGATGAAGTTTACTACCCACCACTGAATCTTTTTATTTATAGGATCAATCCAATAAAATATTTATTATTTAAATTAATTCCATTATAAGATAAATCAATCCAATCAAGGAATTTATTGGTTAAAATACAGTCTCTCCTTGATCATGGGTGGTATTAATTTTTTTGATCTCCTCCATATAAATGTTGATGAATAGTAATACCACCAAGTGATGTGTGATGTGAATTATGGTATCATCCTAGTTTAGATCAGATAGGGTTTTATTTTCATTGGAAATTACATTTTCTTATGCATTATGTGAATATATATGGTGATATAGAATTGGATCTCAGGGGAATTAAGTTATCAAACGTTATGTGTAATCAAGTAAGGTGAATTAATATACTTTCTTAATGGTGTATTAACCATTGATGTTACTGATTAAAAAAATTTAATTTTCATTGAGTATAAGTGGTCCACTGGTATTTAAATGGTATACCTAATATAGAAAAGACTTCTTGGTATTCTACCTCATTATCAGGGAATCCCTTTGATAAATTGAAGGAGTAATGTAGGATTTATTTTGTTAGGGCGACAAATAAAGTCCCCATGTCAACCTTATTGAGCATAAAGTTTCCTATACTTATTATTGTTAGTCTCATAGAAGGACCATTAGAGTATATATCCCATGTTTAGGGAGTTTCATAGATAGACAATATCTATTCATCAGGGGCCTCCTTGTTCAATAATGACTTCTATGGGATAAGGTTTACTTCAATAAAATTGGCTAATTCCTTACCTTTGACTACTTTTGAGACCCAAAATGGATATAATATTGTTATATAATGAAATTCACCAAGAAAGACACTTAGTTAAACTTGAACTAATGAGGATATAATTTAAAAGGATAACAAAAGATAAAAGGTTGACCTCATAGTATGGATGTAGTTTCTAAAATTCTAAATTGAAAAGATTAATGCAAGAAATTTATTTTAAATATAAAAATATCAAGTCTCAGTATCCATTATGGTTATTATGAAATAATAGAGGCTATTATCTATTACCACAACATTTTTAGGATTAAGTAGTGCATTGAGTGATCACTCTATGGAAACCACATAATAGATGAGATGTTTCCCCTCCACTAGGGGAATTAGAATAAGTGGGTATAGAATATACTACAAGAAACTATCAACATTTTTATGATAATCTCTCTCCCACTAATAAGAAACATTTTCTTCATAAATTTTCTAAAGGGAAAAAAATTAAATGACATTGTTTATAAAGAGTCTTATATAAGTGAGATTTTAGTATATTCCCATTATCTCCTTGATATTTTTAGGATGTGGCATGTAAATTATTTCTATAATCTTCTCAGGGTCGATCTTGATATTTTTATGGTGTACGAAAAAGTTGAGAAAATTTCTTACTGTTACCACAAAAATCACATTTCAAGGGTATCATCTTCAAGTTGTTTTTCAATAGTTTATTGAAAAATATATCAAGAAGAGTAAGATGATCACAATCTTGTTGATACTTAAACATAAAATCATTAACATAACATTCTAAAATCTTCCCCATGATGGGATTGAATATATGGTGTAGGAAAATTTGATATATAACACTCAAATTCTATAAGATGGAGGGTGTCACTTGATAGTAGTATAACCACCAGGGTTTACTAAAAGAAGTGTCCTCCTTATCATCTAGGAATATCTTAATATTATTATATCTATAATATCTATCCATTAAGGAGAGGCCATGTAAATAGTTCATTGAATCTAGTAATATCTCTATGATTGGTGCAAAGAAATCAGTATTTGGGAAATACCTATTGAGATCATTAAAATTGATGTTGAATCAGATTTTTCCATTATTTTTCTTGATGTGGACAATATTAGAGATCCATTTCATTTATTTAACTTCCCATATAAAGTTGTATTTGATTATATTATCATATTTTGTTTATATCTAAGCAACAAGGGTTGATGGATCCTTTTTTATGTCTTCTTATTTCCCTGGTGGTCTTCTGGAAAACCCAAGTGATGAGTAAGAACTTAGGATTCAACTCAAAAATTGAATATATCTCAATTTTGTTTTAAGAAGAAGATATATTCCTCTTTCTCCTTGGGTACCATGGTAATATTGATCATTATGGTCTATGGAACTTTCTATGAACCATTATTATTTTTTCTAAGTGTAACAATGGTGGTAAATACTCCTTCCTTAAATACTAGAGGGGTATCCTTGAGATATTTTTCCTGCTTTCATATTTATTTATTGCTGTAATTATAAGATAAATAGGAATTATAGGATTTTATAGATGATATGAGAATAAAATTAGATTTATAAAATGATGTGGTGAACTAAATTACTCCCATAATAATTGAACCCTTCTTATGAATGTAAATGCTCATTTTACTTAATTGATATAATGAGGAAAAGATTGATCATGCCTAAAAATAATACTTTAATTCTTCTTACAAGATTCATATCTATCTATAAAAATAGTCTCTGATGTCTTGACTAATTTTAATGGTTGGAAAAACCTGCATAAAGATATATATTCTTGGGGGTTTGGTTGATCCACATGGATGGTATAGAAATATTTTATTTCCTTGGTAGTGATCGATCCATGGGAAAGTTTTATTAAACAACATATAAAATTAATGCGATTGGATTATTTAGATTCTTATCCAATGATACCCATGTGACTAATTGGATTCCCATATTATGAATTATTTCCTCAATTCGGTTGATGGGAAACACATAGTCTTCCCCGAGTTCACACCATGGACTGATAAGGACCACCTCTAGGTCATTGGAAGAATTTATCTAGATTACTTTACCAACCATAATTTTTCTACCCTTTTATAAAACCCAACATCTATATATTGGTAGTATCAAGACCCAAAGGGGGCATCATCATCAAGCAATAAAAAAATTTATCCATTAATAGAGTACTTGTGGAATTGATGGAATTATCACATACAAGTGAATTCACAACCATGATAATAAAATTTTGAAGTTTGTGTCATAAATAACTACTATGAAATTCAATTTGGATAAGATATAACTGAACTAGGTTCTGAGACTGATCCTACCAAGTGGCTTCTGCTCACTTTTATTATATCCATGGATGGTCAAGCTAGAATGAGTTGGATCAAATTCACCATATCCCAAGAGGTTTAGGGTCCAAACTCGTATGATTTTGATCCCAACCCCATTATCAATTAGAGTCTGAATGATGTTAATACTTCTCATATCTCAAAATATAAACAAGGGTCATATATTCCCAGATATAGTAGCTTCTTTATCCTTTTATGTGAAGGAAATGACCATGTAGAATTATGTTGAACTAGACTATGTCTGATATGTCTTGACCGCGGTAACCTCATCATCAAACTCTTGCGGGAATAAAAGTTAAGGGACTGATTGAGATATATACCACACTGGGAGGGAGGGGAATTAGTGTTGTGAATTTAATATTTTTGTCCATTTTTTTTACCTTTATCACTTTTCACAGTCAATGGATCACTCTAATAATCTCTCATAACCTTTTTTATTTCTTGCATCATGACCAAAAATACACATACAATAGGCACAACAATTTATTAGGCTCACCTTTTAAAATGAAAGGTTATTTCAAAGTGTGAACTGGATTCATCTTGGATCACACAATCCACTAGTAAAAACCTATGATATTTACACTATAGTATCCTGATAGTGTAGAGTGTGCATCCCACACACTTGTTTGGTTAATCCCATGCTCAGGTCTATCTCATGCCTTTAAAATGAAAAGTAATGGAAACATTATAGATTTTATCACTAATTTAAAACCATATCTTATTGTTGGTATGATTATTCTTTCTTTATATTCAACCCTCACATGGAAGTAAGAAACTTCTTCTATTTGTATTAATAGAACTTCATTAAATCTCTTCTTAAATAAAAAAATAATATTTTACCACTCCTTATTTCTCCTCTTTCCTTTGAAAGCTAAAATTCACAACACCCTTCCTCTCTTATATTCTTCTATGTGAAATTATGAGAATAGATATATTTTTCTTTGAGTAAAATTCATGAATAACTTAGCTGATTCTTCTCATTTCACTTATCTCTACTTTTTCTTATTTCTCAATACAACACAAAAAATAGGATAATCCTCTTTTCTTCACTAGCTTTGATATATATAAGTTATTGAAGATAATAAAATTTTCATGAATCTTCTTTATCTCTTAAAACACATGATATTCTTCTTTAAGATAATAGTTATTAAATTCCACAACACTTCAATTTTTACCTCCAAGAACATATATAAAATGTAGCTTCATCTATTTATTCTTTATCAGCATTCACAAAATAGTCTAAATCATCAATTTTAAATCATTTAAAATTTTCCTAATTCCAAACCTCAGAAATTATAGAATCAATTTCTTTGAATAGATATGAATATGTAAACTACTTTTTCAATCTATAATACCTCTTAATAAATTTTAAATGCATTGTATGTGTAGTAAATATAACTAATTTTATATTATTTGAAACTTCTAATCAATATTTTAATTATTCACATTTCACCCCACAAAATCTGATTCACATATAAATCACAACACATGTATGAAACTATGCATTTACAGTCATAGCCTCCTATTTCATTATCACCTTCTCTTTTTTTCCTCCATGATAATCTACATGTAATAATTACACGTATAATTATTTATTCATGAATACAAATTCTCTTATTTATTTTTCCACAATAATCAATATATATAACAAACAAAACATATGAATACAGTGCATTTACTGTGATCATAGAACATATATTTAAAAAACGAATAATTATATAAATATATACCCTTATATATAAAGAAATAAACCTGGATCATAATTTGAATTACTGTGATATATGTATTCATTTAATAACACCTCACCTAGAAACCTCTAAATTTAATAATTCATGGAATAAAAAACTATGTGAATTACTTCTTTTTTATTCCATTTTATTACTTGAATCATGATCATTTTTATCATGATATTTGATACAATGAATATCATCATACCTAGAATCACCTGAATTTAATCATGCTTGATCTTTTGTGTGATCTATCATCTGACTGAGTGGTCAATCATCCTACCATATAGTCAGCCATTCTTAATTGCTGTCAGTCAATTTACCATGAACCCAATGGTTAATATATATCTTTATAAAACCTCTTTATAGATCATGATGTGACCTCTACACTACTAATAGTACCCCTACATAGGTAATGATATTATTATATGACCATTACATAGTTTTAGAACTACCTTTACATTGGTAGTTCTGACCTTTACACAACCAATGAATGTATGCATTACCTTTATGTGAGAAGTGTAAATTTTAGGGTACCCTTATGTATCTCCATGAGTTACCCATACATAGAAGATGGAATACCCTTACTTGATCATTGCACCTTCCATATAAACTCTATAGAGAACTCTATTTACCTTTATACAATAGTTGTTTCTTTGTCATGGACTTTATGTGTGTAGTGAAACATTCAAGATAAATTTATGAAACATATATAAATTGAGATTTACATTTATATACCACTATATTCCTCCAAATTTAATCAGTAAAATCAAAAAACACTTCCATTTTTCCTTCATGTGATTCTTTAAAATTCATCCAAAACCAATGGATAGACCTACAAATATTTAAACACTTTTTTCATTTAATATAATTGAATATTTCTATTACTATGAAGGTAAGAAATTATTCATTTGTTAATTTGAATAATGATTAGTCACTTCAAAATTAATTCAAATTCCAATAAGTGTATTGATATCATAAAGAATCCAATCTAAAGTAAAAAAATACTTGTGATATTTTCCTTTAACAACAGTATTGGGACATTACTTACATCTTCCAAGATACTTATCTTTTATTCAAGATTGGGTTCTACAAACAAACATAAAATACACTTCTAACTAACTTATTATTCAACCTATTGACATTGGCCATCATTAATTCTCTATATTTATTAATAACCATTGACAATAAATATAACTGCATAATATGAGATAAAAAATCACACAATTTTTATTTTGGTAAATACCCATATAAAATGATGTCTCAATATATATTCTCATATAACCTAAATATTTCATTTAATTCTATCTATATTTCTTGTCAATAAATTTATTTTACTTTATATACACCTTAGTTATAATAAATATAAAGTGTTCAAGGTATTATATCATTTCAAACTTAAGAAAAGTTTTATTAACTATTACAATCTAAATCTACATGATCCATGATCAGTGTAGAAAAAAGAGAGTTTTATCTAAAAAAAATTATCCCTTAAAAAATGATTCAAATAAAATAATAAAACTCAAGAACTATATTCAAGGATTGTTCAAACTATATTAGGGAGTGTTAAATGACGACACCAATTGAGATAGATATTTTTGATGAAATAAATCAACCTGAATTTTCCTAAACCCACTTCAATTCATAGGTTAAAACATTAAAAAATTGTAGATTTTACAAAATCCATGGAACTTATTTTAAAATTTCATTTTAATATTAGTTTTAGATTCTTGTTAACAAGGATAAAATAATTATAAATCAAACTTTTTTATTTTAATTTCCTTCAATTACCTTATAAAATATTCATATTTATATAATATGAAAATTATGATAGTTTTTCTCATTTCTCATCCTTAAGAAGACACTAAACTCAAATTCACGTGTTTATCCATATTCTAAGGCTTTATCATATTCATCAAGTATAATATCATTTAAAAAATATTCTTTTGAATAATAATCATGAGACTAATCTTAGATGGGGACTACTTTATCTAGGTTATCCATAATTGATATTCATCACTCTTAGCTAGGTTATCCTCTCGAGAACATGCTTTACCTTTAATTATTTTCATTATAAGTAAAAATAAAACACAAAATGGTTTAAATAATATGGTGGATCTTCTTCATTGTCAATGTGAATCAAAAGGTTGAGATATATTTTGACACTAAGTACCTCCTTTAATCATGCCTCTATATTTTATCTTTAAATATTATTTTTCTTGACGGGCATGGATCAATTCAGAACTTCTATTTCTTTTTGTGAGATACTTATTTTCTCTTTATCTATAATGTCAAATATATTTTATAATGAGATATTAATTATTTTAATGGATTCTTATTTTTCTAGTTTTATTATTAAAAAACATTATATTAATTCCTAACCTTATTAAATATTTTACATGGAACTTATTTAACTCTTGGGTTATAATGTGTTGAAAAACTCTCATGAAATTTGAATTCTTCATGTGGTATTGATTATACAACTTTGAAACTATCATTTTATTTTTCCTCTTTCAACTTTATTTCTCTTTCCAAATATACAAAAAAAATGGATAAAATATCATTGGGTATATTGATAGATTATTTGGGTTCTTCACATGACATATTGTGAGTGCCTTTATTCACATCAGATCTTTGGGATGATTCACTCTTCTTAAAATTCTTGGTTTTATTACCAAAAGATAAAACATCATACTTATTTGTAATATTTTGAATGTAACCATATTTTTAGTTCCCATCAACTTCAATACAATGATTGGAATTTATTTCTTCTCTATCCTCTATGGTATAATTTTTTAGGATTCTAATGAATCTAATAAAACATATTAAACATAGTAGAAGAAAATAGAATTTACATATAAGGATATTCTATAAATGAAATATGAAACTTTATAAAAACTATAAATTAGTAAATGTTGTAAAACATGTAACTGTACATTGTGGGGTATCTACAGCATCTTAAAACACCATCACATGGGTTTGATAAAGATCATCAAGGGAACCCAAAAATAAAACCCCTCTCTTTGGTGTATCTACAGGATACACTAAATCATATGATGTTCAGATAAGATTATTTTTCCATTCATGATGTCTTATAATCTCATATGTAAATAAAGAAGAATGGGAATGTTTTTTAGGTATAAAGAGTTTCATCCAACCATGAAGATATAAATCCACACCTAAAGCCATCATATGGTTATAAGATTTACATAGAACCTAAGGATTCTCATGGATAGTGTATTCATTAACTAATGAATTAATAATACATGATCTAATGTCTCATCTATTTTATACATTATATACATGAATTCATTTAACCCCAATATTATTCATCTTATGAAACATATCTTTTAATGATATCTAAGGGGGAGAATTGATTGACTATCCAACCAATACTAATAATATAGGTAGTATAACATATATGTATCCCATAATTTATAAGAATAAAAAATTTAATACAATATATAAGATATATATATATATCATATATGTATATAAGTATTTAGAGAATATATCTCTATCAATCTCCCACTTGCACTAAATCCTTAAATAATATTTTCCATTTCACTTTATATTATATCATATACTTTAACTTGTGAAACTATATCCAAAACTCCTTTTGGATATCTCCCAATTTTTTTTATAAATACATCATTAACTTCACATTTAATAACATTTTATATAATAACTTGTGAATACCCATCAAAAACATGTTTTTATTAACTCTAAAACACTTTTTGAGTAGCTTTCAGAGTAAATCCCCATATAGTCACCACAAAGTATGACCCTATAGTCCATTATAAAATTGAAAATAAAAATGAATATATAGATCCATATATATATGAAAATATAATCCTCTAGAAAAGTGTTAATGGAACTCAATTTATAAAAGGATATAGTGTGATCTCCATAAAAAACATGTATCTCTATACCTATATCCACCATTTTACAACATATGAAAACATGAATTCCCATATTTTCCATTTTTCAAGACATTTAGTGACTATGAGACATGGGAAATGTTAATCCCATATAGAAAACTCATATGATCTCAATTTTTAGAGAGTAAAATGACCTAATTAAAAAATATATCACATGTAATTCATCCTTATAGATAAGAACATCACATGTACTATATACATATAGATATATAATATATTAGCATGGCCACACAAACCCATATTCAATCTAAATTGAGGGCCTAGATGTCATAATCATCATACAAGAGGGAAAATCTGGTCATTGTTAAGCATCCACCCTTGACTTGATCAACAACATACCCAACCACCCCCTGAATTATCTTATTCAATATGTAGACTTGCGTATTTAGGGTATAAAAGTCCGAGTTATATCATGCTAGGTATATCACTGACACCGATTAATGGGAACTAAATTATAATCGATGCACCTCTAGTATTCTAAATACATATGTATGACACTTTGTGTGGTATACCCAGTAGGTAGCTGACATGGGAATCCAGAACCCTTAAACTGATGAGATCCCCTCCGTAGGATAAGGATTCTCTAAACCCAAACCTAATGATGATTAATCTAGTATTCTATAAGTTGACAGTGCAAAGGGAAAGTGAGGCAAAGGTCTTCATGTCCCAAGGAGGCAGAAGTGTAGGAAAGAAAATCAGGATGTGGAAGAATGTATAGTGATCAAGGGGAATAAATCTAAAGGTCATAAATATTATTCATAACCACCCAAGACAATGAAAAAAAGGTCCTCCAAAAAAGAAAGGTGGAAAATAGTGAATTTGTGCCTCATGAAAAGGAATGTAAGAAGAGGTCAGACGTTAGAATGACCACATGTGGAATTTATAAGGAACAAGAGCGGGCTAGTACATCAAGGGATGTGGATTCAGGAAAAGAAATTTTTTAAAGCTTATTCTTCACTATAAGGAAGAAATTATTGAAGAGGATTTTTATATCAATGCTACTCAAGGAAATATTAAAAGAATATATAATAGAATAGTTTATGTTAAAGTGAACATGGATCAATAGGTGTGGATCAATAAACAAGATCATATATTGGAACGCAGATTCAATGAATGTAAGAACAATTTGTAGGAATATATCCAGTCTTGGGACAGAATGGTTAGTCACTTTGAATCTCTATTCCAGGATGATTTAGATAAGAAGGTATGTGAACTTTAACGAGGGTTATATAGGGTAAAAAATTCTAACAATATTATTATTGCCTTTAATGATTTTGTATTTTATTTCTGTTTTTAATGTTATTTTTTTAATCCTTTGTGGTCTACCACTATTACCTCAAAAGTACTTTTGGAATAAAAATTTAATTTTTAGTCTTTACATTTATATTTAACTTCATATCCTAAAACTCATTTAGGATATAAATTTTAATTCTCTTTGAAAAATTGACTCATAAAATCCTTTAAGAAATAGTTTTTTTACTTTTCTTGATAACTGAATGTAACTATTTATATTTTTTATTATCATCACACTTCATAAATTTTTTTGGATATTAAGTGAAAAAAACTTTAATATTTAAATGGTATAATATTGATATACACTTTCTAAATGGAAACTAAATTTAACACTTTTCACTTTTCTTTGTGATCACATATCCTAATTTTTTATGATATTATGTTCAAAACACTTAAACATATTATATGTGTTATCCTTTATTTGTTAATTTTAAATTTATTTATGTCCAAACATACTCCCACTATCATCTTAAACACTATATTAATTTTATAATATCTTTATAAGAAAAAAAAATAATTTGAGTTAGTGAATAATATTTATTTTGTTTTAGTAGGAATAATAAAAAAATAATATTTTATTTCCATATCGATTATAGTATTCTATGTTCTTGGAACATTTTTAATTTAAAAGAAATAATTTATTAAAATATACCACCGATAAGTGGTGGGAACACATTCCCATGTATTTTAAAAAATACTTGGATAAAATTTTATCCTATATAAAACACTTTTATCTATATCTTTTTCTCCAAACATGTTATAGAAATTAATTAATCATAAACCATGTGTATACAACTAATCATATCATACTTGTTCACAATTAATATTTTTAGTAAAACAAATTATCTTATCATATAAGGGGAATGATATGAATATACACATATTTACTTAGATTCATTTGGGATTTATAAATTTATTTTCATTCAAATCCCTAATGTATTAACTATTTACTACATCTCATGAATATAAATACTAGATCAAACAATCGTTCCTTTGATTTTAAACTCCTGTATATTTAAAACACTATCTAAAATATACATTATTTATCAAAATCCCTTCCAAATCAAAGAATTAATTTCTATAACATTCTTACCTATCATATACATTTCATGGAAATTCACAAACTCTTTCATTTATATCACAGATAATCCAATCATATTGAATAATAAATATTCCTTTTAGAAAAATTTAGGTTTCAATAATGTTGATTGGATTCTTGAAGAAACATTATTGAACTTTTTAGCCAACCTTTTTTCCTTTTGGTTTGAACTTTTACCTACTTGTATTATTTATACAACACTTTAGAATGTAGTCATCATATGCCTAGTTCATATATATTCCTAAAAAATTGAGAATATAATGTAAATGTAATTAGAATTCAATCATATTGTCAGAAAATTTCAATATATTACAATAAGATAAATCTTATAACCAAAATAATCCATTTTTAGTCTCTACTTAACTTAGGTTATAGAGAAAAACAAATGAAAACTATGTGTATTAAAAACACATTATATTATTTTATTAAAAAAATTGTTTTCTTGCTATTGAAAATAGAAAAATAATATAATGTAACAACCTAGGTAAATTTAATAATCGATTTCATGCCATATTAGTAATCATGACTTATATTTTATATAATTATATCCATTATAAGAATATTAAGTAATTTTTCAATCAAAAAAGAAATATTTTTTTTAATAAACTCATTTTATCATATTATAAGGTTTTAGAATTTGAAATTTTAAAAATGATGTTTAATTTCAAAATCATCATAGAAAAATTTTCATAGGGTTGAATTTTTTTACACTTATGAAAATATTGATTTTTAAGTGAATAGTGAAAAAAATATAGTTTTTTTTGTAAAACTATATTTTCATTTCATTAAATAAAGTAATTTAAAAGTATAATTTTATATTAATGTAACATAATTAACATTTAATTATAAATTATATAATTAATTACATATGAATCCTTATTATTCCCTATTTTGGTATAAGTTCATTTTTTTTGGATTAAAAACACATTTTTCTAAAAATATTTTTTCATTGTGTTTTAATCTTAGATTAATTTCTACACCTTCTAAAAAATGAATATTGAAAAATAGATTCCATATTTGGAATAATCAAGTCCAAATTTGTTAAACATTTCCCTTTTATTTTTGTATTTTTTGAATAGCAATTGTTGTAAATATTTGTAACCTCAGTTAGGGTAATTATGGTAATTAAGGTTAAAATTAAAGTGATAAGTCCTATCAAGGTCAATAACACATTTATTTATTTTATTTTGTATATTTTTTCTGACTATGACTCGAAAAGGTTTGATAATGTGTCAATTTATTTCCAGTTGAATTTGATAATGATCTTAATATAATTCTAAATAAAAATAAAAAAATGACACACTCTTTGTTTTAATATATAAAATTTTGTAATAGGGATAAAATATTTTATGCTTATTAATTACTAGTTATTTGAATTATAAATTATTTTTTATCATCATAGTTAATTTTTAATTTTTATTGATGAAATAATTACCTTAAATTCCTTTGCAACGCTGACATAGTGCTTGTACAAGCAGTAAAGAAATAAAATAAGTGATTTTAAAAATACTAAAAGTAATATTTTTGGGTTATTTATAGTGTATAAAGAATTTTATACAATATTATAAAATATTAAGTATGTTTTTAAAGGTTTATATTTAAATTAAAATAATTATTTTATGTCATTAAAGTCATATTAAATGAATATTTCCAAAAATGAGTTTAATGATAATTTTTAATGAACTATATTTTATTAAATAATTTAAAATTTACAAAAATATCATGTTTGATGAAGTGGATGGTATATAGTTAATAATATAAACCATTTTCTATTTATGGTCCACTTCTCCTCTTATATTATTTTTCTTGACTCCTATATTGTAAAAAAATATAGACATCGCTGTAATTCTCAAAAGGGTCAATGGGGGTTAAAAAATAGATATGTGTGAAAACATCACCTAAAAATATCAAAATTTTATTAGATGAGAATATTTCAACTCATCCTTATCCTATATTTAAATATATCAATTTGGTTCTATTCTTATCTAAAAATTAATTTATATTAATATAATACTTTATGAAATTCCAAGAGTGACCCTCTCCTCACATATAAAATCCCACCTCATATCCACTCTTCCTCACACCTTTATAGAACTCTCGTTCATCCAAAACCTACACAACTCCCTTCAAAACTTCACTCCATATGTACTAGAGGTCATGGTCTCACCAAAATACCAAACCTAGAAGACATAATGTGTCCTTAAAATAGGGTATCCGAGGTGAATGAAGATAAATAATGTAATTGACAAGTAGGAATTAAGGTAAGGGACACATTACTATAAAACATCATTTTAAATGTCTTAAGATTTATTTTAAAAATATTTTTATTTCATGTACATATTATTAAAATTGTTTTATAAATGTATTTATATGAACATAAATGAATTATAAATGACATTTTATGTCTCTTTAATTTCTTATAAAGGTTTTTAAAAGGAAAATTTTTATATATTTTATATAGAACACTTTAAATTTTTCTATAAAAGGTAAAACAAATATTCTATTTTAATGAATATAACATAAATATATTTTCCTACAACTATAACCATTATTTATTTTTTTTAAAGAAAAAATATTCTTCCCTTTTTCTGGTTATTTTAGTTTTAAAAATGGGTTTTTAAAAGGAAAGGGTATTTCAATATTCTAAAATGTTTTATAAATGGGTTTAAAATAAATTTTCAAGGGTTTTAAGATGAAAATGTGAAATATTAAAATGTTTTATTTATGATATGGTACTTGATGATTATATATTATTATGATTGAACTTGATATGTCTTATACAGTTAGTGATGCTAATAAAAATTATATGATGGGTGAGCTTGATATAGATCATATAATGGGAAAGATTGATATATATCTATAACGTATTGATTAATGTTCCTTATATTCAAAGTAAATAATTAAGGAGTTGATTTTGGAGGTTTCTCTTATGGATTTTACATGACTCTAGTTATTTTTGACACATGTTAAGAATATTACACTCAATATTTCCTAAAAGATGTTCTATTTTCAATATATTGGTTTTAAAGATTTTATTTGAGAATATTAAGTGTTTTTTTCATGCGTATATGACTTATTTAATTTTTTCAAAGAATATTGTGATAATGGTACACATTTTATGGTATTTATTTTTTTCACTGGACTATTAGATTTCTTAATTATATGTCTTTTACTAAGATTATTATGCTCATCCCATGTTTTTAAATATTTTTCAAAAGGTCTAAAGATGATTATGAACAAATAATAATTCAACTTGAAAGTTATAAATATTTATCATGAATATAATACATTATTAATTTTAAAAGTTTTATATTTTTGTAAAAATCGATACTGATTATAAGTGTCCACTTTTTAATATATGATTTTTTATATAAGAGTTATAAACTAATTATTCAAAACTCCAAACCTTAAATATCCTTGAAATGTAAGAAAATTATTTCTTATATAAAAACACAATATTTTTAAATGTTTTAAGACAAGTTAATTATAGTTTATATCAAAGGAAAAGGTTTACATATCTTTATAGTATGGGATAATTTTAATGGAATACCCTTGAGAGATTCTACATTATAATTAACTTGAAATAAAATTGAATTTTAAGATTATCATGTTTCTTCATCTAATATATGAATATTTAGATTGTTTTTTCATAAATTAAATAGAGAATATTAAGTATAAAGGTATCAAGATGAAAATATATTTACAAATCATTATCCTAGAATGGTTAAAATTAGAACCGAGCAGTTTGTTATAGCGAGGGATCATTTAATATAGGCTATAAATGGTGGTGGCATCCATGTTTGTGAGAAACCATATTTACCATATAAAAACATGTTGATAGTTTAAAATTTCATGAAACAACACCCTCCATAATTTAGTAGAACTTTATATCCAATGGTTTTCAATGGATGGATCAATGCTCTAGAAAAGATTTTTGAATTCATGATATGTTCAAAACGTGAAAAGGTAAATCTTTCTATTTATTATTTTTAAGGTGAAGTTGATTATTTTTTTTCATTAGTTAATAATACTAGAGAGAGAAATGATCTTTATTCCATGTAATGTGATAGAATTAATAATGTTTTACTAGATTAACATTTCGTTAAGTTTGTTTGACTTAGGATGGAGAAAAAATTCTTAGAATTGAGGTAAGAGGATGATTTAATAGCCATGTGTTTAGAAAATTTTACAAGATTTGCTAGGAACATAATGAATTTTATTGGGAACCTTGATAATAAAATTAATATATTTAAATCAGGATTGAATCTAAGTTTATAAAGTGTGTTGGACTTATGAGAATTTAAAAGTTATGAGAATGTTTTACTTTGTACTAAGAAAGTTGATATGAAGTTTGATTAAATTAATGTTCATCAAGATAACAAGTGTAATAAGTCGTCTATCTGGAAAGATATAGAGAAGAAAACTAATAAATATAGAGGTAATCCCCCAACATGTTCCAAGTTTAGTAAAAAAAATCAGGTATCATTTGATAGGATTAGGAAAGTGTTTCCGGTGGGGTAAGTTTGGTTATAAGACTCATTACATTAAATAAAAAAGTCCTGAACAATCAAGTAATGGAGTAAAAAATATCCATACAATGGTTAAATGTATTAATTTTAATGATTCGGGGAACTGTTCTATCGTATTTCCAAATTTAGTTACTTATGGTGTAAATCAACAAGATAAAAAACAATAAAAGTGCGTCAAAATCATTTTCTACTACTACAATTGATTTTGGCTCATATAATGAAGTGGTGATGGGTATGTTACTTGTTTATTCAAATCATATTGATTCCATATTTGACTCTAGATCATTACATTCCATTATTTCTAAGAAATTTTCTTGTAAAATGGAAATATCACCTCATGGAAATAATATATAACTTTTAGTAAAAACTATAGAGGAAATATTAAAGAAACTAAGATTTATAAGAATATTATTATTATTATTAGTGGGATGTTCATTCCTAAAAATCTTATTAGACTTCCTAGAGTAGAGTTTTATATTATTTAAATATATATTGGATTTTAGTTTGTTATGATAAGATAGATTACAGAGATAATGAATTTATATTCAATGATTTCATTCCTTTGTAAACATATCAAGAAACAGATAAATTGATTAGACATGGTTATGAAAGTTACCTAAATCATATTGTTGAAAAGAAATAAATGGTTCATATTAGTTATGTAACAGTAGTGATAGAATATATGGATGTATTTAATAGTTATTTTCATTGGGTTATTCCTCATTGAGAGGTTGAATTTACTATTGACATAGTGCCTGATGATAAGAGAATTTCAAAACCCCATTATTGAATGGGACAAGTAGAACTTTTGGAATTGAAAAATAATTTAAAAGAGTTTCTTGATAAAGCTTTCATTTATCCAAGAACTTCACCATGGGGTTATCCTATTTTATTTTTTAAATAGAAATATTGTTTAATGTGGATTTTCATTGAGTATAGATCCTTTAATAGCATCAGTAATAAAAAAAATTATATTTTTCATCATATTGTTGATTTTTTTTATCATATCTACAAAGAACTATATTTTTCAAAGATTGATCACATGTTAGGGTACAATCAGTTGATGTTTAAATAGGAATATTTTCTCAAGATAACAGTTTATACAAGATATGGACAATATGAGTGTGTAATTATTCCCTTTGGGTTATCTAATGCACTAGTTGTATTAAATGATCTTATGAATAGAGTTTTACATGAAAATTTAGATAAATTTTAGTTGTGTTTATTGATGATATATTATTATATTGTTAAAGTTGTAAGGATTATGAAAAAACCTACATATTTTTTGAAAACCATAAAATAAAAAAATATATACGGAAATTTTAGTTAGTGTGAATTTTGGTTGATACAGATTTCTTTCATTGGGAAAATTTCATTTAAATATATCATAAGAGTTTCACCTACTAAAATTTTTTTTTGAAGAAAATACAAAACCTAAAAATATCATAGATAATCATTGTTTTCTTGGATTAGCGAGTTACTATTGTTGGTTTGTTGAAATATTTTCTCAGTTATCTAGATCATTAACAATGCTAACTTAAAAAGGAGATAAATTCATCTTGGTGAAAGAGTGTGATGATTGGTTCCAGGAACTAAAAATAAGATTAGAAAATGATATATATTTTCCCATTACCTCTAGAAATGGTGAATTTTTTATCTACAAGGATTCTTTTTTAAAGAAACTTGGTTTTGTTTTTATGCAAAATGATCATGTGACTTCTTATTCCTCATAGTAATTAAAACCAAATGTGCAAAATTATTCTAAAAAGTATCTATAACTAGATATTGTATTTTTTAAATTAAAAATATAGAGACATAATTTATATGGTAAAAAATGTGAAATATATATTGATCATAAAATTTTTAAGTATATATTCACTCAGAAAGAGTTGAATATGAGATAAATAAGTTTATGGAAACTGATTAAGGATTATGAATTAACGATTCACTATTATATTAAAAAATTAATAAAATTACTTGATTCTTTGAGTTGAAAATATAATGTATAATTAATTATTTTATATTTTTAACATGATCCTTTAGTAAATGATTAAATTAATGATGGCCTAGAAAATATTCATATAGGAACTTATTTTGTTATATTTCAGGTTTTATTGTATTTAACATTGTCATACAGAATTAATCAATCTTAGAAGAAATACCATGATTTAAATGGAAAGGTAGAACTAGTAAATAAAGTTATGTTACCTTAATTTAACATTGATAAGGGATGAATTTTGAGATTTGGGAAAAGATTTTCTATTCCTGCTATCTCCCAGTTAAAAAAGGAATTATTGAGAAAAACTCATAGCTCTCCCTTTTCTATTCATCCCAAAAATTTTAAGATATAAAAGGAACTTCAATAGAATTACTTGTTGGATTTAATGAATAAATATATAGCATAGTTTACCATGAAATTTTTTAAAAGCTAAAAGGTTAAATTAAAATAAAAATTATCAAAATGGATGCTTCAGCCTGTACTAATGTCAAAGTGGAAATGATAAAATATATCCATTTATTTTGTTTTGGGATTACCAAATTCATTACAAGGTAATAATTTAATTTGGTTTATTTTGGATTGACTAAGTAAATCTATAAATTTCATTTACATTCGAGATAATATATATTTAGATCATATTTATCCGTAATATATCACAGAGATAGTCATATTATATGTAGTTCCTCTCTCTATTGTATTTGACTGTGATCCCACATTTGGATATAATTTTTGGAAAAGCCTTCAGAAGTCATTGGGTACTAAATTAAATTTCAGTACATCTTTTCATCCTTTATCTGATTGAAAATATGAGTGAATGATTCAAACCATAGAAAAATTGTTCATTCTTGTTCAATGTATTACTAGGGAATTTGGGATCATCATCATTATTTAGTTGAATATTCTTATAATAACATTTTTCTTTCCATTATATAGGTGTCACCTTGGAGGCATTATATTGAAAGTGATTTCAAAATCTAGCTTATTATGATGATGTAGGAAAAAGGAAGTTATTTGGGTCAGATTTCATTGAAGAAATGGTTAAGAATTTGAAGATGATTTAGTAATATATAAAGATGACTAAGAGTAGAAAATAAATTAATGTATATAATTGGATGAATTATATTTTTTTGGCAGGTGATAATGTCTTTCATAAAGTATCTCTATTTAAAAGTGTTATGTGATTTTGTAAAAAAATATAAGATAAGTTGATAGTTTATTAGACCATATGAAATCATGGAGAATGTTGGATCGATTTCTTACTAAGTTTCCTTACTTCTGAGTTTATCTCGGGTACATAATGCATTTAATGTATTTTTATAAGAAAATAAGTTTCATATTCATCTCATGTTTTGAAAACTGAAGTGGATAAATCGAAAGAAGACTTTTTTATAAGAAATAAATAGTAAAGATTATTGACCATAGGGAGAAAGTGTTGTGGAATAAGGTAATTCATCAAGTTAAGTATTTGTGGAAAACCCATACAGTTGAAGAATCATCATGGGAATCATAGAATTCTATGTATGAAAAATGTCACGATATATTTAATTCATGAATAAATTGTGAGGAAATAATTTTAAAAAGTATCATGAATATGAAAACATAGGTAAATTTAATAATCCATTTAATTCATTAATATTATTCATCATTTAGATTTTATATTATTATATTCATTATAACAATATTAATTAATTATAAATAAAAAATGAAATAGTTTTATTCTTATTAAACTTGTTTTATTATATTATATCTTTTTATATAAAAATTAAATTTCTAAATTTTAGAATTATAATTCGATAAAAGTAACTTCATTTTTGAAATTATCATATCAAAAATTTATGAGGTTGATTTTTTTGTATTTTTTTGAAAAGATTTATTTTTTCAATGAATGGTGAAAAATACCATTTTTTTTGTAAAAATAAATTTTATTTTCCTTAAATAAAGTAGTTTAAAATTATTACTTGATCTTAAAATAATATAATTGACCTGAAATTTTAAATAATTTAATTAATTGCATTGTAATAATAATTACACAATATTTTTGTATAAGTTCATTTTTGGGATTAAAAACACATTTTTCTAAATATTCTTTTTCATCATATTTTTCATTTTAATCTTAAATTATTTTCTGGAACTTCTACAAATTTAATATTGAAAAATGGATTCCATATTTGGAACCATAATTAACATATTTGGTAAATAGTTCTATTTTATTTTTGTCTTTTATTAATTGTAACTGATGTAAATATTTTTCACCTTAGTAAGGGTAAACCGGATAATTATGTTTAAAAATAACGTGATAAGGAATTTTAATCTACACAAATATTGTATTTTATTTTTATTTTTATTTTATTATCATGAGCATAAAAGGTTCAAAATTTTGAAATTTATTTCTAATTATCTTTGATAATTTACTTAGTATAATTTTCAGTAAAGAAAAAAGGTCACAATATTTGTTTTAATAACTCTAAATTTTTTCATAGGGTTAAAAAGAGGTTATGTTAAGTTATAAATAGTTATTTTGAATAAAATTTTTTTATCACAGTAATATAATTTTACTTTTTAGTGATGATATAATTACTTTAAATTATTATAGAATTCCAAAATAGTCCTTGTGAAGGAACTAGAAAAATAAAATAAATGATATTAAAAGCTCTAAAAGTAATTTTTTGGGTGATTTATAATTTCCCATGAATTTCATAGATTAATATAAAATATTAAGGATGTGTGAAATATTTATATTTTAATTCCATTTATATGTTTTTATCATTAAATTCATATTAAATGAATATTTCCAGAAATTACATTAGTGATATTTTATAATAAACATTATTTTAAAAAATGATTTTAAATTCATAAAAATATTAACTTTGGCCAACTGAATAGTATATAGTTTAAAATATCAACCATGTTCTATTTATTAGACACTTTTCATTTAATATTTCTTTTCATGACTCCTATAGTGTAAAAAAAATTTATGTCGTGGTAATCATCAAAAAGGTTAATAGAGCGTTAAAATAAAGATAAAAGGGTGAAAATCTCACCCAAATTTATCCAAATTTTATTAGATGAGAATATTTTTAATCATCCTCATACTATATTTTAAATATATAAATTTTATTCTATTTTCCATGAATATTTTTTTATGTTAATTTAATAATTCAATTAATTCCAAGAGTTCCCCTCCCCTCACTTATAAAAGGGAACCTCAACTCTTATCTTCCTCACACCATCTGAGAACTCTAGTCTATCCAAGACCTACCAAAGTCTCTCCAAAACTTCTCTCTACATGTCCTATAGGTCTTGGCCTCACCAAAATTACTAACCTATAATCCTTATGATGTAATCCAAATATTTTATCCAAGGTAAAGGAAGATAAAGAATTTGCATTCTTATTTGGATTCATTTTAAGATAAAATTTAACTTAAAACCTCATTTTAAATATTTTAAAGATTTGTTTTCTAAATATTTTTATTCTGTGTCCATTTTTTTAAAATTATATTATAGATGTATATATATGAAAATAAATAAATTATAAATATATTTTTATGTTTCTTTTGAACTTTTTACAAATGTTTTCAAAATAATATTGTTTTTTGTATTTTATACAGAACGATTTGAACTTCATCATAAAATGAAAAATAAAATATTCTATTCTTATGTATATAGAGTCAATGACTTTTATAAATGATAAAAATTTTATATTATGTTTTGTTTCCTTTAAAATATCCCATGTTTTCATTAAATTAAAACCCATTTCCCCTTTTTCTTAGTATTTTAGTTTTCAAAATGGATCTTTAAAAGGAATGAGTATTAAGATATTTGAAAAAATATATTTTTCATATGGGTTTAAAATAGATTTTAAAGGGTTTTACGATAAAAAGGTTAAATATTAAAATTATTTTTTTATGATATGGTACTTGATAATTATAGATGATAATGGGTGAAGTCTATGTAGCTTATATGACAAGTGAGCCTGATACTACTTCTATTATGGGTGAGCCTACTATAGGTCTCCAATTAATTGGGTATTTTTTCATTTATTCAAATCTAATAATAAGGGAGTTTACCAGAGAGGTTTTTCTTATGGATTTAACTGGGATCTAGTTATTTGTGACATGAGATATGGTTATAATGATCTATGTTTCCAAAAATTGGTTCTATTTTCTTTTTATGGGTTTTAAGGTTTTATATTAGAAAAAAGTGTGTTATTAATGAGGATATAATGTATTTTATATACTCAATGAATATTTTTATAAAGGTAAAATTTTTATGGGTTTTTATGTTTTCCATTCAACTAATAGATTTCTTACTATTTTTCTCTTATTAAGGTTTTTTTTTCTCATCTCATGTTTTTAAAATTTTTTCACAGGGTTATAGGATGAGTAATAAAAAATAAGAATTCAAGTTGAAATTCATAAATGTTTTTCATGAAAATAAAATGTGTTTCATTTTAAAAGTTTTATTTTTTTGGAAAAATGGAGACTAAGTAGAAGTTTATGCATTGTAATTTGTGGATTTGTTATGTAAGAGTTATGAACTAATTATCTATAACTCTAAACCATAAAGATCCTATAAATATAATATAGTTAATTATTAACTAAAGAATCACAATTTTGTAATATTTTAAGTTGTGTTCTTATATATAAAATACACATCTTATAATGAGTTTATCTAATATTAAATCATCCATTTTATTAATGTAGGAACTAATTTTCTCTATTACATGAAATCATACTTCAAGATACAAAAATCAATTCATTTCTATTTTGGACCTTATATATATTTTCAACACTTTTTAAAATATGTCATTGATATCATATATTTTTTATAATAATATAATTAAATTTTTAACCATTATATCTTTAATGTAACCTTTAGTATCACAAATTCATTTAGCATATACTATCATATTGAATATTATTTGATGTTCCCAGTTATAGTGAGTGTATGAGAATAAAATCATTTGTGTACCCAAACATATTGATTACATGAGTGGAAACTAATATTCCTTTTTTCATTTTTCTTCTAATGCCTTTGAAATCTTAAAGAAAACACTTTATGATTATATAATTATCTAGATTCACTTTTTTGAACAATTACCAAACCTTTTTACTCATGAAGTAATTGTGTCTACACATAGAGTTTTTTTACTTTAAGAAGCATTCTTAAATCACCAATATTTCTTAAGAACTTTTTTTTATGTTTCCAATATAATGTGTAGCTTACACTAAGATTATTCTTATCAAGGATTTATTGAAAATTTTATCTTGGTGATGATAATGATATTATCTACAACATAATATTTTATAAGATGAGTATTAAGAATTATTAACCCTTTAATAAGTACTTCTATTAAATGGGATCCCACAAAAATGATGACCCCTTTTAAAATCCATCATATCCATTAGTGGTCCGAGATCCATATTTCACTAAGTAATGATTATACGATTGTGTTTCACTCACCGTGTAGCTATTTAGGTAGGTAATCATCCCAATTATATCATATACAATTCATGGATATCTGAGTGTATAACCCTTTGTCCAATACATCATATAGATAAAATAAACATCATTCCTCCAGTGTCCTTCTTACAAGTTTCCCATATATGTTTACCCCAAATCAAATTTCCAAAAAAGACTAACAAAAGAAAATATAGGGCTAACCTACTATGGAAGAACCTAATCAAGGATGATATAGTGCCACCCATTACATGCTTACCTTGCACATGATAATTCAGGGTTACCCTACTATTACAAAACTTACCAAGTTGAATGATCGTGGTCTTGACAGGTGTCTCTATGGAAGGAATCTCACACTTAGTACTTTAAGGTGATTTTAATCTCACAATATTATCACATTTTATTCCCTTTTATGTATACATTCTTCTAGTAATTTATTTTGGAAAATTATTCCCTCTACTAAATCAATATGTTCAAATCATATTGGTTTGTAACTCTTTAAAAAACCCACAAGTTTGTGTTATTTACCCAAAAATAGAAGTCAAACATATTCATTCACATTTATATGCTTCATATTCATATGTTACATGAAAACTTAATATAAAGGAATATATTTATCCACATGAGTTAGACGAAGGTGATAGATATCTAACCCCATTCACCAAGGTATCTAGGTAGTCTGACCCCAAGTCCCTCCACCTGGGGATACTTTACTCAAAAGAGAATGAAATTAATTATAAATATAAAACCTAATATTCACTAACAATATTAAATAACTAAATTCAATTTAATAACATTATATATAGACCAATGTCAAGGTATATTAAAAAATAAATTCATTATAGTGACATTCCTATCATGTAATGTAAGGCTCTATCTAGAAGCATTTTAACATTTTAAAATTAATCATACAAAATATTAAAATTACTTGAAAAATTTACTTAACATGAATATAACATGGAATAAAATTTTAAATAAAAGAACATTTAAAATATTTAAACATAATATAACCAATCATGAACAATTCATAAATTAAAGCTAACTATAAACCCTTTTATAATTTCATATTTAATATTATGGACATTCCATAATTATGAATACAAACATTTTATATTCATTCTAATATTAACACTTTCATATTTATCATTATATAATATTTCCATTTTAAATATATGATATTATATAAATTGTAAACTATTCATAATACAAATTCTATTCTGTAAACATTTTACATAATCTAAATATCATATACTTAATCATTATTTAAACAATGATCATATCAACCATTAAAATAATTTTTGATATGTCTTAAATAATATTAAAATAAGGCCCCCTTTTATTTTGAATAATTCAAAATAATAAATTATTAACAATTCATAATTTCAATATAAATATTTTATATTTTTTTCTTATTTTATGATTTATAAACCTTTATAAATTATTACTTAAAATTTCTAAATACACAAAATTTATTTCTATAACATAATTTAGGACATATAATTCGGTTAAAAGGTATCTAAAATATTAACATTTAATATTTATAAACAAAAGTTTTCATAAACATTTAATTAATTAATTATAAGAAATATAATTAATTAATTTATAATTTTTTTTATAAATTATAATATCTAAAAATACCGTTTCTAATGATTTATAAACATTTTATAAACCATTAAATTAATTTAAGAACCCATTCCTATATAATGGTATCCTCTATTTATCCTTATTAGGACACTTTGTATAAGGGTAACTACCCTTTACCTTCACATAACTATTTTAAGAAAGGGTAATAACCTTACCCAATTCCAATTGCGTAAAGCTAAGCGGGAAGAAATACTTACATATATAATCATGTATAGGAACTATATTTATACATTTCATTTGCATAATGTTAATATTTACTATTCCTAAACTTCATAAAGGTAAAGTTCAAGGACCTTTACATAGAGGCATGGGTACCTATATGTGTAATGGTAACTATAGAGACCCTGTTTTTTCTTACATTGATATTACATCATTTTAATAATAAAAAATGTAAACAAATTACATGAACAAGATCCAAAGGTTTAGTGTCTTTGGAAAATTAGGACCATATATAAAATTTACAAAATAAAACATAAACATTTATTTAATTCCTTCCTGTCTAGCTTCTTATTTACCCTTGAATTCTCCTTAGTACAAGTAGTCACTTGAGGATATATATCAAAAAGGGGTAAGCTAAAAGACCAGTAAAAGGATAGATAAGAACATGAAACAATACAACATGGGTGATCATAATAATTCTCATCATAACATATTCATAGGATCATAATCATGAGAGGAATCATTAGATAACGACATGGAATGTGGCAATGCATAAAAATGAAACATCATGTCTTAGGGGTCAACTACCACACATAGTTGTGAACAAATATATCATCATGTTTAGAAAAATTTCACTTTTATCATTAGATACATAAAATTACACAATGAATTTGAGAACTATATAATTCTAGGAACCCCCTCACATCTTAATATTTATATTGTGCTATATAATTTCAGGCGCACCCGCCACATCACAACATTTACATTTTCATGAATGCCACATAAAACATATATTAATCTTGAACATAAAATAAACCATGTAAAGGAATGAGTTTAATTTAATAATCATACATTAATAACCATTGGGTTACCAATTTAAAGGGGTAATAACATACTTGACATAAGATCCATCAACCTTGAGTGAAGAAGAAACAATATTGAGACGTAAAAGATGTATTTTTTTGAAAGAAGAGTTCTTTTAGAAAACATTTTGTTTTTCATAAACTCAAGTATAAAAAATATATATACCTTAAAATTTAAGATAATTATGAATAAATTATATTTAATGAATATCAATACTGAAAATGGGGTGAAAAATGGAAAACCCAAAGAAAGAGAGTTGGGTTTGAGAATTCCCCTTACCTTGTGTTTGAATGATTCCTTCACCTTAATATTCTGTATAACCACATTAGATTAATTAATTAAAAAATAAAGACCCTTTTATAAATTAATTTTATTCATTATGGTTTTATTAAGTTCATTTATGAGATTTTAGATGAGTTATATATTTTAATTTCATTGTTCGGGAGTATTCATTTTCATGGGTTTCATGATTGGTTTGATTGTATACATGAATGAAAGTCCATGTAAAATGAGGATAAATATAAAGAATTGTTATTATATGTTATAAATGATCTTTAATAAGTTTAAATTATATTATAAATAACTTGGTTATATGTAATGAGGATTAATAATTAGATACAAGTTAATGATGATCGTTTTAGGTTAATTTTGGCGGTTTTTCGAACACAATGAACTCGTTTGGTTTTATCATATAGTATTATGTATATATATGTTAGTTAAATATCCTAAAGATGATTTTAAAATAACATTTAAAATATATTCTATCTATTATAGTGTTTTTATTAACATCCTTTAATGTGTTAAAGGAAAATGAAAGTGCATCGCCCACAATGTCGTTAAATTGACACATCACAGGCGACAATTTCATTTTTAGAATAAAAGAGAGAGAGAGGGAGGAGTTTAATGATGGATATTACATTAAAAATATAACATACTAGTATATAAAATATTATGGAGTTATAATTCCATTTGGATTATAGAAGTTGAGGAGAATAGAAGAAACAACAACAAAATGAAAAGAAATTAAAAGTAAAAGGAAGAGGATTTTTCCTTATGGATTTACAGTTGAGAAACTCCTTAGGGAAAATGTTTTGGTATTTTGATGATACCAAGAGATAATAAACGTGGGATAGGGTATTGGGAAGATTATTGGGTATATTTTGTACAAGGATATAATATTGGGAGATGTGAGGAGAAGAGGGAGTGAGGGGTGATATTTACAGCGGAGGAGGGGGTGTTTTCACATTATTTAATTTTTTAGTTTATTATTTTTCTCAAGACAAGCAGTAGTGTTGATGATTGAGACTAAATATAGTAACTAGATCATGTGAGTTTGAAACAGTGGTGTTTATATTATCCATGACTCAAGGAATAGTGTATTTAATTTATAATGTATTTATACTGTAAATTATCATATTTTATTATTCATAAAAATTAAAGTATTTTAGAAAATTACCAAAACATCACCCTAATTTTTTTTATATTTAGAATTAAGAAATAAACACCATTTTATGAAAATAATTTTCTAAGTATGAGTAATTTATTTTTTAATTAAAATCACCATTTACTCGAAAAATGCATATTTTAAAATTATAACTGATTTTATAACACATTGAAAAATTAATTAAGATCTCAAAAAATATATTTAAATCATAATAAATCAAAATATTAATTTATGGATACATTTTATTAAAATAAATTTTATTTAAAATTTTAAATTCTTCATAAAATTGTAATTAAATATTTATAACTTACAAAAATACGAACACTTAATTAATAAAATTTGAAATATTTATTTACTTATACTATGATATAATTATATCATATTTTCACTTATAATATTGATAAATTTTATTTATTATTTCATTGGTGAGGTTACTATTCAATTGTCTGGTTTACTATTCATTAGGGTCTCATTACTATTCCAAAGGTCAAGTTACTATTTCATTAGTATAAGTTCCTTAATTTATAGAAATACCTTTTATTTTATTCATACATCATTTATAAAGTTTTAATGGTGATTTAATGTGATTATACTATAAGAAATAATTTTAAGAAGGGAAATTCATTGATAAAAGTTTTGGGTCATTATATTCTTCCTCCCTTTTGAAATTTCACCCTTGAAATTTTGTTTTACATAAACTGGTGAGGGTAATTCTCCTTCATCACCTCCTTAGGTTCCCATTTTGATTTGTAATTATTATGGTTCCTCTAAAACACATTGATATGTTGGGTTGTCTTGTTATGTAGAACCTTATCTCTCCGGTCCAGAATCTTTACTAGCTACTCCTCATAAGAGGGATCATCTTCCAGCTAGGCCACCTATGAGTTTAGTACATGTGAGGGATTTAGTATGTACTTATTCAGGAGTGATACTTGGAACACATCATGAACTTGAGCAATATTTAGTGAAAGTGAAAGCTGATAGGCCGCAGCTCCAATGCGATCAAGGATCTCAAAGGGTCCAATGTACCTTGGGATTAACTTCCCTTTCTTTCCAAACCACATGACTCTATTCCATGGTGATATTAAAAGGAAGACTTTATCTCCAATGTTGAACTCCAAGTCCCTCGACAATTGTCATCATAGCTCTTTTTCTAAATTTTAGAATCTTTGATATGTTTCTAGATGGGTTGAACCTTCTCTATCATCTCTTTCACAAGATCATGTCTAAGTAACTTACTTTAACCAACTTCAACCCAACAAGTTGAAGTTATATATAGATTTCCATACAGATCTTCATATGGATCCATCTGAATACTTGAGTGGAAGATATTTTTGTATGAGAACTCAACCAATGGGAGATCTTGATTCCATCCTCCATTTAATTCTAAAGAGTAGGCTCTAATGATATCTTCGAGCATTTGAATAGTCCTTTTAAATTAACCATCAATTTAGGGGTGATAGTCCATGCTGAAATTTAATTCATTACTCAAAGAATTTTGAAGACTCCTCCAGAATTTATATGTAAACCAAGGATCATGATTAGATACAATCAAGAGTAGAACCCCATGAAACCTCGCTTCATCCATTATATATATCCAAGAAAGTTGTTCAAGCGAGAGATCTTCTTGAATAGAGATAAAGTGGGAATCCTTGGTGAGTCATACCACCACAACCCATGTCACATTATTTTCTTTTGATGTCTTTAGAAGACCCATGAAAAAGTCTATAGTGACATTATCCCATTTCCACATGGGTATATACAATGGTTGCGTCATCCCTTTGAACTTATGTTGCTTGGATTTAACTTGCTGACCTATCAAGAACCTTGAGATACACTCAATATTATCTTTCTTCATGTTTTCCCACTAGTAGTGTTATTTTTGGTAACAATACATCTTGGTACTCCTAGGATGGATAGATAAAGTTGAGATACGTGCATTTTTCAATATCTCCTTCTTTATCCTAGGTGATAAAGGCACACAAAGCCTTGTTTCAAACCAAATCACACCATCATCATCGATGTGGAACTATTACAACTTCCCTTCCTTTGCTGCATTCACCTTATTCTATAACTCTAGAAAAATCCCTTTGTGACTCCTTAATCTTCTCTTGGATAGATGGTTGGAAAATCATTTGGTAAAGTTAGGATTTATTCCCCACCGTTATAATGTCAAGATCTATCCTTTTCATATCCCTGAATAAAGGATATTTCTCAATCTCTAACATGGATATAGTAACAGGTTATTTTCTGTTAAGAGCATCAATTAACTTATTTTCCTTGATTGGATGATAGTGAATAGAGAGATTATATCCTTTTATTAGATCTAAACATCTCCTTTGATTCATGTTGAGATCCTTTTGTGTGAATATATACTTTAGGCTCTTGTGATCGGTATATATGTCACACTTCTCCCCATAGAGTTAGTACCGCCATATTTTCAAGGAAAAAATCACATATGCTAGCTCTAGATCATGATTTGGGTATTTCTGCTCATGGATATTCAACTAATGTGAGTAATATACTATCACATTATCATTTTTCATGATAACACAACCTAATACTTTCTTTGAATCATCATTGTATATCACAAAACTTTCTCTACTTTTTAGTAGTGTGAGTATAGTTGCAGTGATTTTTCTCTTATTTAGATCCTTGATTCTTTCCTCACATTCTTCTTTCCAAACATATTTTACCCCTTTCCTCATTAAGTTAGTTAGAGGGTTTGAAAATTTTGAGAAATTTCTCACAAAATGTCTGTATTACCCAAATAATCCAATAAAACTACAGATTTAAATGACACTAGAGGGTATGGACCATTACTCAATCGCCTTTATTTTTGAATGGTCCATGAAAATTCCATCACTTGTTGATCACATGTCCCAATAATGTGACTTTTTTCATCCAAAATTCACACTTGATAAACTTGGAATATAACTTCTACTTCCTTAATGTTTCCAACATAAGCCTTAGATGTTCTTCATGTTTCTCCTTACTCATGGAGTAGATGATAATATCATCGATTAAAACTATCACAAAATTTTCAAGGTATCTCATTAATACTATATTCATAAAATCCATGAATATTATAGGGGAATTATTAAGTCTAAAGGGTATCACCAAAAAATCATAGTTCCCATACCTTTTACGGAAGTTAGTCGTCTAAATATCTTCATTCTTCTCCTTTAGATAATAATATCCAAAATGAAGATCCACCATTCAGTAGTTATGAGATACTCACAACTGATCTAATGAGTAATTAATCCTTGGAAGAGGATACTTGTTCTTTATGGTGATCTTGTTGAGTTCCTGATAATTTATACATAGCTACATTGATACATCCTTCTTCTTGAAAAGAGCACTAGTGCACCCCAAGGTGATGCATTAGGGTGTATGAACCCTTTTTCCAAATTCTCTTGAAACTGCTTCTTTAACCCCTCCAATTATATAGGTTCCATCCTATAGGGGCACTTTTAGATAAGATTAGCTCTAGGTATGATATATATTGAGAACTCTACATCATGATCAAAGGGAAGTTTGGGTAACTTTTTAAGAAATACATCACTGTATGCCCCCATTATGGGAATTTCCCCTAGGTTGATACCTTCCTTTGAATAAACTATTTGAGTGATATATGATTCTTCATAAGAAATAGTCATCCACACCATTGAAGGATTTTCTAAAGAAGATTCACGATCTTCCATTCATTTGTAGAAGATCATGGGATGGTTCCAAATATGAAAAGATATTTACTTTTCCCCAAATTTGATACATGATCTATATAAAGGGAGGTAATCCATCCCCATTATAGCATCGAGTTTCAACAAGGGAAGTATTACAAGATTCTCTAGATAAATCTTCCCACATATGACAATAGGAGAAGAGTCCAACACTTGGGTTACAATGTTTTCACCACTTAGTGTTTTTACAGACATCTCTACTTCAAGGTTTAGAGGATTTTATTCAATAGTTCTAGAAAACTTTCAAGATATAAATGAATTTGTAGAACTATAATCAAATAACACCTTTTCCATTATTTAGTGAATTGGAAGTTTACCTAGTATAAATTCATTTTTATCTCCACTTTAGCAGTATTGAAGGCATAAGCCTTTCCCTGCTTCTTTAGATTTGGTGGCTGTTGAAACTGATTACCCTTGAGGATTTGAGATTTAGTGAACTATCTTGCATAGTTTCAATTCTCTCTACATTTGTAGCATTAGAACATGGGTGGTGCTCTCCTATATTCCACCACATTGTCCTACTTCTTCATATCTTTTCTACATTCATGATATTAGTGGACTTGTCTCCCATACTTGAATCATTTCCTCGTCCCTTTGAGGTAGTTCCCATGAAACTTCTACCCACATTTTTGACATGTGGGTGTTTTAGTTTTCTTTCCACCTTTCTCATGAGATCCTCTATCTTGAAACTCCATCTTTCATTTCTTATCACCATAGCCATGGGACCATTATCCATACTCCATCCCCACTTTGATATCACATCAAATAACTTCTTAATAACTCCCAAGTCTCTAATCGAAAGAGCCTTTCAAAGGTGTGGTCTTAAACCACTAAGTAATGTATCAATTTTTATATCATTCTTGATAACAAAACCTAAAGAATACCTTGAAATCCCAATGAAATTTTCTTCATAGGCCGTGATAGATCTTCCTTCCTTTTGCTTCAGCTCTATAAATTCTCTCTCCATATTTGTATGAATATTTCAAGGGAAATAATTGTTAAGAAACATTATCTTAAATAATTCCTACTCTATCTATTCTATTTCATCCTTCATCTTGGTGTTCTTAATCAAAGACCACCATTTATCGACCTCTCTATCTAGATGATAAACAACGAGATTCACCTTCTCTATCTTAGAAAAGCGAAGAACATAAAAGATATTATCCATTGAGTTGGATCACTATTCCATGAATAGTGGATTAAAAGATCCACTAAATATCAGTGGTCATTACCATATAAATAAATTTATATCTAGTTTTTCCCTCTTTGGTGAAGGAAGATGTTCCACATTATTGAGGTTATTGTTCATAATCTATGAAAACTGGGTAAGCATCACCATGAAATTTTGAACTCCACCTCCCAAAGCATTGGGGATGTCACTTAGGAAATCACAGCATTGTCCATCACATGGGTTGTTGGCCTGGTTTCTTCTGGTTCCCACCATTTTCTAAAATCTAAAAGTTTAGAACAAAACATAAGTTAACATGTCAAGAATAAATAATTTATTACTTTGTAAAAATAAGTCTAAAGTCATGTCTTGTGGGATCCCTATGTTTATTATTTTCTTAAATAAAGATTTTTGGGTGATTACTTATACATAGTATCATACCAAGGTTTTTTACTAAGTTTCTCTAATCCTAATTCCCAAATTAATTAAACCATGCTTTGATACCAACTGTAGCTACCCTGATTTTTCTTACATTAATATTACATCATTTTAATGATAAACAACATAAAATTATTACATGACTAGGATATAAAGGTTTAGTGTCTTGGAAAAATTAGGACCATACATGACATTTAAAAAATATAACATAAAAATTTATTTAATTCCTTATTATCTAGATTCTTATGGGCCCTTGAATTATCCTTAGTATAAGTAGTCACCTGAGGATATATAAACAAAAGTGAGATAAAATCCCAATAAAAGGATAGATAAGAATATGAAACATTATAACATGGGTGAACATAATAATTATCATTATAACATAGTCATAGGATCATAATCATGAGAGGAAGCATTATATAATGGCATGGAATGTGGAAATGTATAAAAATGAAACATCATGTCTTAGTGGTCAACTACCATACATACTTGTGAACAAAGATAGAATAATGTTCATAAATATTTCATTTTTATCATGAGATATATCACATTACCTAGTGAATTTGAGTCCTATATGATTCTAGGAACACTCTTCAGATCATAACATTTACATTACACTATATAATTCTTGGTGCACCCGTTACATCACAACATTTACATTATCATGCATGCCACATTGAACATATAACAATATTGAAAATAAAATAACACAAAAAAAGGAATAGTTTTCATTTCATAAGTGTAAATTCATAAAATTTGGGTTTCAAAATTAAATAGGGAATAACATAATTGATATAAGAATCATAAACCTTGAGTGAAGAAGAAACAATCTTGAGAAGTAAAAGGTGTGTTTTTTTGAAAGAAGAGTTCTTTTGGAAAATATTGTGTCTTTAATAAACTCAACTAGAAAGAATTTATATCATATAAAATTTAATATAATTATGAATAAATTATATTTAATGAATATACATATAGAAAATAGTTCGAAAGAGGGAAAACCCAAAGAAAGAGAGTTGGGTTTGAGAGTTCCCCTTACCTTGTGTCTGAATGATTCATTTACTCTAATATACTATATGATTGCATTAGATTCATTAATTAAAAAATAAAGACATTTTTATACATGAATTTTATTAATTATAGTTTTATTAAGTTTATTTATGGGTTTTTTAATGAGTTGTATATTTTAATTTCATCATTCAGGAGCATTCATTTTCATGGTTTTCATGATTGGTTTGCTTGTATACATGAATGTAAGTTTGTGTAAAATAAAGGAAAATACCCAAAATTGTTATTATATGTTACTAATTATATTACATAAGTTTAAATGATATTACAAAGCATTTTTTATATAGAATAAGGAATAATGTTTAGATAGAAGTTAATGATGATTGTTTTAGGTTAATTTTGGTGGGTTTTCGATGACAATGAACTCGTTTTGTTTTATTATTTAGTATTATGTATATATATGTTTGTTCTAGAACATAAATAGGGTTTAAAATAACTTTACAATATATTTTAACCATTACAATCATTTTATTAACATCCTTTAAGACGTTAAAGTAAAATGAAAGTGCATCACCCATGATGTTGGTAAATTGACACATCACAGGCGACGATTTCAATTTTAGAATAAAAGAGAGAGAGAGAGGATTTTAATGATGGATATTACATTAATATGATATAATAATATTACATAAAAGATACTGAAGTCATAATTCCATTTTTATTGTATAAGGTGAGGAGAAGATAAGATAGGAAAAGTAGTTGAACATGAATTAAAAGTAAAAGGGATAGGATTTTACCTCTTGGATTTATCCTCCTCCAGAACCTCCTTAAGGAAAAGGTTTTGGTCTTTTGATGATACCAAGAGATCACAAACGTGGGAGAGGGGATTTTGGAGAGGTTAGGGTAGAATTTTGACAAGGATCAAATCTTGAGAGGTGTGAGGAGAAGAGGGGGTGAGGGGTCATATTTATAGTGGATGAGGGGGTGTTTTCACATTATTTAATTCATTAGTTTGTTATTTTGATCAAGAAAAAACAATATTGTTGATTCTTGAGACTAAATAAAGTAATTAGATCATGTGAGTGTGAACCAATGGTTCTTACATCATCCATGATTCAAGGAATAGTGTATTTAATTTATAAAGTATTTATACCGTAAATTATCATATTTTACTATTCGTAAAAAATTCAAGTATTTCAGAAAAATCCAAAAAGTTCAACCTAACTATTTTTAAATGTGTAGAATTAAAAAATTAACTCCATTTTATTAAAATAATTTTCTAAATATGAGTAATTTAATTTTTAATTAAATCATCATTTACTCAAAAAATACATATTTTAAAATTATAACTGATTTTATATCACATTGAAAAGTTACTTAAGGTCTCATAAAATTATCTTAAAATCTGAAGTCATAAAAATATTTATTCATGGATACATTTTTCAAAAATAAATTTTCTTTTAAATTATTTAATTAATCACAAAATTGTAATTAAATATTTATAACTTAAAAAGATAAAAACATTTAATTAATAATATTTAAAATATTTATTTACTTATAATATGATATAATTATATAATATTATTACTTATAGGATGGATAAATTTTATTTATACTTTCATTGGTGAGGTTACTATTCAGCTGTTTAGTTTTCTATTTATAAGGGTCACATAACTATTCCAATGTTCAAGTTACTATTTCATTAGTATAGGTTCTTTAACTTATAGAAATACCTTTTATTTCATTCATTCATCATTTATAAATTTTGTATTGTGATTTTTTCATTATACTACATGACGTAATTATTATAATATAATTCCATTGATAAATGTTTTAGGTCATTACATTCTTTCCCTCTTTTGAAATTTCATCATTGAAACTTTTTTTTACATAAACAGGTGAGGTTACTTATCCTTCATCACATCCTCTAGTTCCTATATTGCTTCTTCATACTTATGGTTCCTCCACAATAGTTTGAAAATTTGGGTTTTCTTGTTGTATAGAACCATATCTCTCTGATCCAAAATCTTTATTGGATGATCCTTATAAGAGAGATCATCTTCTAGGTGTACCACCTCTGAGTTCAGTACATGTGATGAATCTAATATTCACTTCCTTAGGAGTGATACATGGAAAACATCATGAACTTGAGCTATATTGGTGTAAGTGAAAGCCGATATATCCTGTCTCATATGAGATCAAGGATATCAAAGGGTCCAATGTACCTTGGTCTTAACATCCCTTTATTTAAAAACCACATGACTCTCTTCCATGGTGATATTCAAAGGAAGATTTTATCTCAAATGTTAAACTCCAAGTCCCTTCGATAGTTTTCATCATATCAATTTTGATGAATTTGAACATCTTTTATATTTTACTAAATGGCTTGAACCTTCTCTGTCATCTCTTGCACAAGATCAGGTCTAAGTAACTTTTTTTCACCAACTTCATCCTAGAAGGTTTGAGTTCTACATCACTTTCCATATAGAGCTTCATATGGATCCATCTGAATACTCGAGTGGAAGATATTATTTTCTAATAACTAAACCAATTGGATACGTTGATCCCATCCTCATTAAAATTTTAAAGAGCATGATCTTGGCATATCTTTGAGCATCTGAATAGGTTTTTTAGATAGGCCATAGGTTTGGGGGTGATAAGTCATGATGAAATTTAATTCAGTTCTCAACGGAATTTTAAGACTCATCCAAAATTTAGATGAGAACCTAGGATCATGATCAGGGACAATCGAGAGATGAACCCCATGAAGTATCACTACTTCCTTCACATATATCCTAGCAAGTTGTTAAAATGATAGATTTTCCCAAATAGTGATAAAGTGGGCAGCCTTGGTGAGTCGGTCCACTTCAAACCATATCACATTATTCCCTTTGTATGTATTTAGGATACCCATGAAAATGTCCATAGTAAAGTTTTACTATTTCCACATGGGTGTAGGCAATGTTTGCATCATCCATTTGGACTTATGTCACTTGTATTTAACTTTCTAACATACCAATCACCATGAGATATACCCAGAAATCTACTTCTACATGTTATCCCACTAGATGTCTTCTCAGATATCACAATACATCTTGGTACTCATAAGATGGATAGAGAAAGTTGAGCAATGTGAATTTTCTAATAGACCCTTCTTTATCCTAGGTTATAAAGGCATAAAAATCCTTGTTCCAAACTGAATCGCACCATCTTCATCAATATCGAACTCTTACAGCTTCCCTTCCTTTGCTTCATTCACCTTCTTTTATAAATTTGGATCATCCCATTATAACTCCTTAATCTTATCTTGGATATATGGTTGGTAACTAATTTGGGTAAGGTTATTACCCCAAGTTATTATTTCAAAATTAATCCTTTGTAAATCCATGAAGATAGGGTCTTTCTCAATCCACAACATGGATATAGTAGTAAGTTCTTTTCTAGTAAGAGAATCAGATACCTTATTTTCCTTTCTAGGATGATAGTGAATAGAGAAATAAATATTTTATTAGATCTAACCATCTCCTTTTATTCATGTTGAGATACTTTTTTTGAATATATAATTTAAGATATTATGATCGGTATGTATTTTACACTTCAAACTATAGAGGTAGTTCCACTAGCTTTTAAATGAAAAAATCACAGCTGCTAGCTCCAGATCATGCGTCGGGTAGTTTTGCTCATGGATCTTCAACTATTGTGAGGAATAGGATATAAAATTATCATTTTTCATGAGAATAAAACCTAAACATTTCTTTGAATCATCACTATATGTCATAATTTTTTCCCACTTTTTGGTAATTTGAGTACAGTTGCAGTGATTAGACTCTTCTTTAGCACCTTGAAGCTTTCCTCACAGTCTTTTGTCCAGACATACTTTACCCCTTTCCTTGTTAACTTAATTAGCGGGATTGACAATCGTGAGAAATTTCTAACAAAATTTTGATATTACCCAGCTAATCCAAGAAAACTATAGATTTAAGTGACACTAGAGGGTCTAGGCCATTCCTCAATCACCTTTTTTTTGAAGGGTCCAAAAAAATTCCCTCACTTGTGATCACATGTCCCAAGAATGCGACTTGCTGCATCCAAAAGTCACACTTGATGAACTTGGAATACAACTACTCCTTCCTTAATGTTTTCAATAAAATCCTTATATGTTCTTCATGTTACTACTTAATCTTGGAATATATGATAATATCATCATTAAACACTATCATAATTTTTTCAAGGTAATGTCTAAATACTCTATTCATCAAATCCATCAAGATTGTAGGGGAAATAGTAAGTCCGCTTGTCATCCCTGAAAAATCACAGTTCCCATAACTTGTATGGAAGGAAATCTTCTGAATATCATCATTCTTGACCATTAGCTGATGATATCCAGAATTGAGATCCACATTTGAGAAGTACTAATATCTTTGTAACTAATAAAAAAAGTCATCAATCCTTGGAAGATGATACTTGTTCTTTATGGTGATCTTGTTGAGTTCCCGATAATCGATACAAAATTGCAATGATCAATCCTTATTCTTAAAAAATAGAATTTATGCACCCTAAGGTGCTTAACTAGGGAATATAAACCCTTTTTTCAAATGCTCTTGCAGTTTAACTCCTCCAGTTTAATAGGAGCCATACTATAGGGATAATTTGAGATTGGAGTAGCTCAAGGTACGATTTATATTGATAACTATACCTCACGATCCGAGAATGTTTGAGAAAATCATTAGGAAATACATCATCATATTCCCTCACAATGAGTATTTCCCCTAGGTTGATATATTCCTTTGACTCAACTATTTGAGCGAGATATGCTCTTTCATAGGGAATCAACTCCCACACAATTGAAGGATTTTCCAAAAGAGATTCATGGCCTTACTTACATGTATATAAGAGCATGGGATGGTTCATAATATGAAAATATATCCCATTTTCCTAAAATTTGATGTCTTATCTATATAAAGAGATCCAATCCATCCCTATTATATCATTGGATTCTACCAAAGGATGTATTACGAGATTCACGGGAAGAATATTCCCACATATGACAATAGTAGAAGAGTCCAACAATTGGGTTGCATTGATTTTACCACTTGGTGTTTTAAAAAATATCTATACTTCAAGGTTTTGAGGCTTTAATTCAGTTGTTTTATCAAACTTTAAAGATATAAAGAAATTTGTAGAACCAAAATCAAATAAAAAAATTTCAATTCTTGAGTGAATAGGAAGTGTGACTTGTTCAACTTTGTTTTCTTGATCCACTTCAGAAGTTGTGATGGAATAATACTTGTGCGGATCCTTTGTCATTGGTGGCTACTGACCCTGATTACCCTTGAGGACATGAGGTTTAGTGCACTGGCTTGCATAGTTCCATTGCTCTCTACAGTTGTAGCATTGGACCATGGGTTGTGCTCTCCTCTCTTCCCCTACATTATCCTACTTCATCATGTACTTTTGAAATTCATGTGATTGTTTTCCTTCCCTCCCACACTTGAATCATTTTTCTGTAAAAAACTTATATTTTATGTGATATATTCTTTTTAATTTCTTTGATTTCTTGTGTTGTACGCTACACCAAGATTAGATTTCACTATACACACCACCGTATTAGCTAGAGGTATATGAAACACTATGCTTGGATTTCATTAAACACAATTTCAAGTTCCTTTTATTTAATTGCTTTCACACAAGACCGAGTTTAAGTGAACAACTAAATATTATTATGTTACCTTAGAACCTAGTCATTATAATGGAGGGTATGAACAATATTAAATTTCTTATAAAAAACTATTTAAATGAAAATAAATTAATGAAATCACTCATGATGGATTTTTTAATGTAATATACATGTAATATATTCAATCTAATATTTAAAATTCATCTTATATGTTTTTGAGACATGATATAAGCATAGATTTATATTTTTGGATAAAAGAAGTATTAAAAAAAACATTTTTGCCGCCTTTTGATAGTGGACCCATTTTAAATCTAGTTTTTGACTCTTTTATATATTATATTTAACAAAATATACTTATTATTTATAAAAAATATATAAAAATTTATTTTGGATAAATCTTTGATATTTTTCTATTATGTTTTAATTTTTGATGAATAGTAAAATTACAATAAATATTAATTGAAAACAGATTTTTTCATCAAAATAATTTATATAGTTAATTTATATTATTGAACGGTTTTAGATTATAAATATAATATATTTTTATCTTTCAATAAAATTTATGTCATTAGCATTAATTTTACATTGAATTCAGATGTAAAAACATTTCAATATTTTAAAATGTTTAACTTTTAAAAAACTCGTTCTCTCTTTCCGACAATGAGAATAATTTTAAATTAATTGTTGAAACTTCTCTGTTTTGAATTTTAAAAAATAGATTCCATATTTAGAATCAGTAGGCCAAAATTATGTAAATATCTATATTTTGTTTTTCGACATTATGAATAGTAACTTTGATAATTTTTATTAATACTGTAAAAGAGTAAAATGGGTAATTAAGGGTAATAATACTATTAAAAAATAACCCAAATAATTGTTTTTATATAATTTTATTAGTTTTTTTGACCTAAATCATCCTTGGTTTGAAATAGTGTCCTTTTGAAGCAACTAGGATGAGATTAGGACATTTAATTTATTTTATTTAAAGAAAAGTTAAATATGTCTCACTCAAATTTTAATAACTAAACCATTTTTTATATATGGTTGTATAGAAGATAAATTCGTTTATAGATACTTATTTAAATCTAAAATGTTTTTTATTTTTTGTATTAATTTATTTGTAATTTTTATAAAATATATAATTACATAAAATATTCAAACTTTGATGGTGTACAAATTAATTAATTGATGAGAAATCAATAAAACAATTATTATTAAAATGATAATAACCATAAAAAAACAAAAACTGTCCCAATTACTGTTTTTCAAGTATATATCGACCATAATCATCCAAGGGTTGAGTAATTGACCATTTGGAGCCATATGGAAGAGATTGAGATACTTATATTATTTTATTTAAAGTGATGTTAAAGTTGTCACATTCATAATTTAATAAATATAACATTTTTATGTTGAATTTTTCAGAAGATAAATTATAATAAAATTATTATTATGAAATATATTATATTTATATTCATCATTTTATTTTATTTTTAATTTTTACCCAATAGATAAGTATATTAAATAATTACACAAAACTAAAGTATTAATTATTTTATTAATGAAAATATTAAATTAATGTTATTAAAAATATTAAAATAAATATATTTTGAGATAATTAATATATCCAATAATTTTTTATATTACCTATACCCCATATTGATATAATAAAATAATTGGTTCGATGATAACATCTTATCTTGATTTTTTAAAAAAATCCTTGAATTGAGTAGTTTCAAAATTGACATTATTGTTGTTTTGTTAAAATAATGTTTTATTAAATTATTTAAAAATCATAAAACATTTATAAAAAATATATAATAATTATAATATGGTATCAAATTCTCTATGTTACTTATTTGTGGTCTATTTTACATCATATAAGTAAATATTGAACCTTTTAATATTGAATTATTTGTTACCACCAGTTAATAATTAAATAGAATAACAAAGTGATAATTAAAACGATAAGGTTTAAATTGATATAAATACTATTGTACCCCTCACTCTTGGATTTTAATGATCACAATCACTCTTATTTTGTTCTAACTTGTTTTCAAGTGTTTTTGTTGATAGGCAAAAGGTTGCCAAGGAGTTGGGCCAAGAAGGACTGAAAGTAGACTCTCTGAGTCTACCGGCCAACCGATGGATTCCCACCGGCCAGCCGGTGGTCTCTGGCAGTAGCAATTGTTTCTGTCCAGAGCCACCGTTCAGCCGGTGTGAGCTCCCCGGCCAGCCGGTACTGTCACCAGCCAGCCGGTGCCTGACCACCGGCCAGCCGGTAGAACCAGGGCAGAGAGCTTGCTCTCTGTCTGGAGCACCGGCTAGCCAGTGGCTCAGGACCGGCCAGCCGGTGGACCACCGGCCAGCTGGTGAGACACCACCGGCAAGCCGGTGTGCCCAGTTAAACTAGCCATTGGGATTTGACCAGACTTGTACTTTTGACTCCCAACGGCTCCGAAGGCCTCTCCAACGGCTCCAAAGACCCCCAAAGGCCATTTGGGTGTTCCTCTCCTATAAATAGAGGACTAGGAAGCCCCAGAAACAATAGTAGCCCACGGGAACATTTTCCGATCATTTGGCGAACCTCCGGCGCATTCCTTCAAGGATCCCCACCTGCTCCAACTCACTTCCACAACCAAGGAGCACCACCATAGAATCTTGGGAGCGCTCTTCATCATCACCAATCAATCCTTTGGCGCCCAAGACTTCTCCTCTTTACGGTTTTTATTGTTTTATCATTTTGAGCATTATTTTGATTTTGTGCATACAAACCCTTCTTTCTCTCATCCTCTCTTTGTTTGGGTTTTCACACCACCTTCAAGGTGTGAAGCGGTTATTCAAGTCTTCCCTGTAAAAGACTTGAGTCATAGGTGAGCTAGCCTTCACCTGTAAGAAGGCTAGTGGGTTTCTTGCTACAACCAATAAAAAGCAAGCTGTAATAGGTTTCTAGGATGCCTTAAAGTCTAGTGGGTTTCTTTCTACAACCATTAAAAAGCAAGCTGTCGTATAAATCTTTCAACGGTTGAGTTGGGAGTGGAGACGTAGGCTTGGGATTTAGGCCGAACTCCGTTATCAATTTTGTTTCTTGCCTCTTTTATTTCCGCTGCGCTTTAACTTTTTCTTAAATTGTTAAACTTTTTTAAAAGGCAATTCACCCCCCCTCTTGCCATCACTCTCCGACCCAACAATTAGTATCAGAGGAAGTGTTTGTGTAATACCTTAACCGGTTTCAAATTCAATATCCATTGTGATGGCTTCATCTTCTTTCGCCCCCGAAGGTTATTCATTGGGTCGTGCTCCTTTTTTTGATGGAACCGACTATACCTATTGGAAAACCCGCATGTCTACTTTTCTTAGAAGTATAGGTTATCCTATTTATAGAATTGTCATGCATGGTTACTCTCTCTCTTCTCTCGATGAATCCAAATGGACTCAAGCCGATATTAAAAATTTCGAGCTTGATGGCAAAGCCATGAATGCTCTTCATTGCGGCCTTGATCGTAATGAATTCAATCGAGTTTCCACATACACTTCATCTCATGAAATCTGGAAACTTTTGGAGGTTACCCATGAGGGGACCAACAAAGTTAAGGATACTCGATTGGATATGTACCGTCAAGATTTTGAGTCTTTTACCATGCATCCATCTGAAAATATTACTGATATGTTTACTCGCTTTACTAATGTTTGTAATGGGAGAAAGTCTCTTAGAGATGATATTTCTGCAGAGATGATGGCCAAGAGGATCCTTTGGATCTTACCAAGTTCATGGGCACCGAAAGTCACGACAATTCAAGAAGCGAAGAATTTAAAAGAAATGCCGGTCGAAGAGCTCATCAGATCCCTCATGACCTATGAGATCACCATGAGGAGGTAAGCTGAAAAGGAAGTCAAACTCATCAAAACTCCAAAGAACATATCCTTCAAAGTTCAAAAAGAAGAAATCTCCTCCTCCTCATCTTCTTCCTCTTCAAGCGGCGATTCAGAAATCGAAAACCATGCCCGCAAGATGCACAAATTCATGAAGAAGAACAAAAAGAAGAAATCTCGCAAGGCTCGAAAGGAAGAACTCGACGAAAAATCCGAGCCCGATGTAATATGCTATGGGTGCGGCAAGAAAGGCCATTATAAGCCCGATTGCCCACTCCACAAGACAAGGGCCAAGCAAAAGGAAAATAAAAAGGCATTCAAGGCCACTTGGAGTGATAGATCCTCATCCTCCTCCTCCTCAAAAGACAACGGTAAAAAATGTCTAATGGCATTTCATGAGGTAACCTCTTCCGACTCCTCTTCCTCTTGTTCTTCCAATTCTTTCAATCATTTATCTTACGAGGATCTCCAACATGCGAGAGATAAATTGGAGGAAGGTTTTCACGAACTTTCTTCCAAATTTATTGCTTTAAAAAAGAAATTCAAAATTCTTTCTTCCAAAAAGGATCAACTTCTCAAAGATAAGGAAGACTTATCCCTCAAGATCCAAAACCGTCCCGATGTTGATTCTATGGAATCAACAATCAAGGATTTAAGGAAATCCCTAGCTAAGTTAACCGAAGGTGAATATAACCTTTCGAAGCTCCTTGGTTCCCAATGCATATCTAGAACCACCCAAGGGCTTGGCTATTACAAGAAAGCTTCCTCTTCCCATGCTCCTACTATTTTTGTAAGGGGGAGCTCCCAATATAAATTTTGCAACTATTGCAAAAAGATCGGGCACTTAATTTACGAGTGCGACTGCAAAAATGCCCGGTATGGAAGGCCCAAAACCATTTCCTTTAACGATGAATTTTATAGGAGAAGACCCGCCACAAGACAAGTTTGGATTGAAAAATCCCTTTTAACGAGTCTCTCCGGACCAAAATTTGTCTCGGTTCTAAAATCCTCTCCCCGGTGATTTGTTGTTTTTATTTAGGGGGAGTTAGGATCGTTTAAGCCTTTTTGCGTTTTTCTTTCAAAAATTTCAATTCAAAACTTTCAATTCAAAACTTTCAATTCAAAACATTCAATTTAAAACTTTCAATTCAAATTTCAAAAATTTCAATTGGTTTAAAATCTCTATCTTGTTTTTCAATTCTTTCCTTCAATCAAATTTTATGCCCCATGCTATTTTGATAATCAAAAAGGGGGAGATTTCCTTGGTTGATTAGGGGAGAAATATTTCTCTCAAGCTTTGCTTTACTTTTCAATTTATCCTTTAAAGCATGCCTTTCATTTCAGTCATTTACATTTCTTGTTTTGGTGATTATGATCATCAAAATAGGGGGAGATTGTTGTACCCCTCACTCTTGGATTTTAATGATCACAATCACTCTTATTTTGTTCTAACTTGTTTTCAAGTGTTTTTGTTGATAGGCAAAAGGTTTCCAAGGAGTTGGGCCAAGAAGGAATGAAAGTAGACTCTCTGAGTCTACCGTCCAACCGATGGATTCCCACCGGCCAGCCGGTGGTCTCTGGCAGTAGCAATTGTTTCTGTCCAGAGCCACCGGTCAGTCGGTGTGAGCTCCCCGGCCAGCCGGTACTGTCACCAGCCAGCCGGTGGCTGACCACCGGCCAACCGGTAGAACCTGGGCAGAGAGCTTGCTCTCTTTCTGGAGCACCGGCCAGCCGGTGGCTCAGGACCGGCCAGCCGGTGGACCACCGGCCAGCTGGTGAGACACCACCGGCCAGCCGGTGTGCCCAGTCAAACTAGCCGTTGGGCTTTGACCAGACTTGTACTTTTGACTCCCAACGGCTCCGAAGGCCTCTCCAACGGCTCCGAAGACCCCCAAAGGCCATTTGGGTGTTCCTCTCCTATAAATAGAGGACTAGGAATCCCCGGAAACAATAGTAGCCCACGGGAACATTTTCTGATCATTTGGCGAACCTCCAGCGCATTCCTTCAAGGATCCCCACCTGCTCCAACTCACTTCCACAACCAAGGAGCACCACCATAAAATCTTGGGAGCGCTCTTCATCATCACCAATCAATCCTTTGGCGCCCAAGACTTCTCCTCTTTACGGTTTTTATTGTTTTATCATTTTGAGCATTATTTTGAGTTTGTGCATACAAACCCTTCTTTCTCTCATCCTCTTTTTGTTTGGGTTTTCACACCACCTTCAAGGTGTGAAGAGGTTATTCAAGTCTTCCCTGTAAAAGACTTGAGTCATAGGTGAGCTAGCCTTCACCTGTAAGAAGGCTAGTGGGTTTCTTGCTACAACCAATAAAAAGCAAGCTGTAATAGGTTTCTAGGATGCCTTAAAGTCTAGTGGGTTTCTTGCTACAACCATTAAAAAGAAAGCTGTCGTATAAATCTCTCAACGGTTGAGTTGGGAGCGGAGACGTAGGCTTGGGATTTAGGCCGAACTCCGTTATCAATTTTGTGTCTTGCCTCTTTTATTTCCGCTGCGCTTTAACTTTTTCTTAAATTGTTAAACTTTTTTAAAAGGCAATTCACCCCCCCCCCCTCTTGCCATCACTCTCCGACCCAAAAAATACTTGTCCAAAATTTATTGGTTTATTATAATGAAACATTATCTAATCTCATATTCTAATTTGTGTCATTTTTTGGGTTTTATATTAGGGTTTGATTTTATTATAAATTATTATTTATGGATTTTCCAAAAGTTCCCCCACCTCAATTATAAAAGGGAATCTCCTCCCTCACCTCTTAACATAAACTTGAGCCTTTAATAATATCCATAACATACCCATTTACCTTATAAAATTCATTATTTCTATTATAGAGTTTTTTCTTCTCCAAAGACCAACTATAGTGCCTTTAATAGAAGATCTAGAGGGAGCGCGTCGAAGAAGAGGTAATCTTCTCTATCAATTATTTTAAATTATTTCTTCATATACATCCTCTTAATGAGTTGTTTATATTATAAATTAATTAATATAGTATAAATTGTATACTTAAATGTTATTAATATTATGGAACAACCATATTCCACCTTTTATCTATCCTTTGAAAAATGAAATCATTGTGCGTGCGTACGTACGACTTACTGTCTCCACACTGGGATGTAATCTGTTTTTCACCACCACTTTACTTGGATGGGTATAATTATGGAAATAATAACTATATATGATTATTATAACAATATATTTATTTAGAAAATATATATATACCATCCACTTCTATACCATTTCATAATTAAAGCAATGATATCATCGCTCGTGCGTATGTACTGCCTACCGTCTCCACGATGTGATGTGATTCATTCTATATGATATCCATTAAAGCATGAATATATACATGTAAATAATAAATAAATATGACATATATCATGTTAATATCATTTTGTAATTATATTACTAGGACCTAATAAGGATAACATGAAATTATCCGACAAAACATGTATTACAAAATGAAGAAGTTAATACCCACATAATGAGAAATAATGAAATATTATTATCAAAAGGGTGATAATATGATCATATATTTTATCATAAAAATTAATATGACTTTGGAATAAGTATATTAAATCATTTAAATAATTTTACTTGAGGTTCTGATACATACAAAGAATTGCATACCTAAGGTAAGGGATTATTTTGTCTCACTTTTATTTCCATGAGACATATGCCTTATACAACTCCTATTTATTTTGTGTGGTGTTTATGATTAATATAAATGTTTTTATGATTTTTATTATAAATTTTATGATATTTATATTTTTATATAATTTTCTTTATTTTATGATGCATACAATTTGGATTATTATAAATCGGTAAGGGATAATTTTGCAATCTCATTTTTATCCGAGATTGTTTATACATAAGTATTTAATGGGGGTATATTTATCATTCATGTCCATGTATTCTAAAAATGTTTTCATAAATTTTTTACTATTATTATATGTATATATAATTTCATTTTTACCCATTTTTGAATTTACTACATGGTTTGGAATGAATATTTTTTTTATTTACCTTACGAGGTACCTTTTGACTTTTCCAACAATAGTACAAGGAGAATGATTTTTAACTTATATGGAATGGACATATTTTTATTCCTTATTTCCATTAATCTTAATCTACACAATTTAAAGTTTATTTTTAGTAAAATTATTTTATTTTAAAATTGCATGGTATTTTTAGAAAATAAAACATTTTTGAAAAAGAAAGTATATTTTTCTCAAGAATTAAGTTCAAGTGTTTTATCAAAATTGTCTTCTATCTAAGATGATGCTTTTTAAATATGGTTATGTTTCTATCCCTATTATTACTATGATTTTATTGTGTTAATTATGTAATGATATTTTATATAGATTATGTTATGTTGGAATGATATTTAAGAAACCTATTTTATATCTTGGGTTATGCTATGATGAATGATTTTATATTTTTGTGGCACATGTAAGAATGATTTCATTATGAGATTGGTGGGAACTATATATTACTCCAATGAATTAGGTAAATATTTATATTGAATTTGATAGACAGGTTTTAAATGGAAATTATATCTGGTTTAGTAATACAGGGCTTAAACATTAAGTATATACCGTTCAGTAATACTGGGCTGGAATAAGGAGTGAACTCGGTTCAGTAATAGACTTTGTCTGCTATGATGGTCTTGGAAATGAGTCTTGACTAATATGGAAATTATTTTCTATTCTTATGTGTTTTACACAATTACATGTTTTAACCCAATTATATTTTATCATGGCTCATGATCTCTTATGATTTATGACTTACGTACTTCCAAGATTTATTTCATAACTCAAGATTTTGATATTCAAAGGTTCTTTTCATGTTTTTACATTCTAATATTTTTGTTTTGTTTGATGTTTTCCATTCTTACTCTTAATGATCAATTGAGATCATACTTTTCATTTTTTTACTTTTCCCTAGGATATAAATAATGGTTTTAAGTAGGAAAACTAATGGGGAAGATCTTTATGGGAGATGTTTAAGATATTTCACCAATATATAAGAATGAGTTTTGAGTTTCTAAAGGCACTAAACTATTATGTTATTTGGTCAATTATTTGTGTAATGTATTAATTATTCTGCAAAAGAAATATAGTGTCTTTGTACATCAAGCCTAGGGTTGTTAGAGTTGGTATCAAAGTGAAGGTTTAGTTAAACTTTGGAAACTAGAATGTGAAAAGTTAGTGAGATCTCTAGAGATATTTCTAAGGATACGTCTAGGGTTGTCCCTAAGGATAATTCTTACTACAGGTTACAATCATATATTTCTGGTAACAATCATGAATAACTTAATATTAAATCCAAGGTGTCAAATATTAAGGAATGAGTCATAATTTAGATATCTTAAAAGTTATTTTTCATGATTATTTGGTTTTCATTATGATAAATCTTTCTTACACTATGATTTATGGTTTTAGTCATTGGATGGGACCGGGAGGAGTTGGATTAAAATTTAATATTATGGACACATCGGTTACTATGATAAAAAAAATTGGTTAGTGAATGGAGATAAATATATTGTGATTATTCCAAATCAGTTATCACAATATATGATTAACAAGGTACACTTTAGTGGTATTCATAAGTCATAAAATAAGTAGTAATATGGACTTTTATTCATGTTCACATGGTGAGGAATATAGAGAAAATAATATTAAACTTTCTACATGGACAAAATAAGGTAATAAGAACCTTGAGGAATACCTCAAATACAAGTTAAGATGTTATCTGTGTGGGAAGAAGGGTTATAAAGTGATGAACTGTCATAGAGTTCAATGTCTTATCTATAGAAAACATGAGCATTACCCAACTAAATTCCCATATATAAAAATATAATTCTAAACCAAGGAATGACCTGTTCCATGCCAACTATTAAAGTGGAAGGATTTATTTTTTTATGTATTTGTATTTAAAAATTATGAAATATATAAGGATTGTTCAGTTTATGTGTTTTTTCACTGAGAATTTACATGAATATGTTGAATGTTTTTGATGAACTAGATAAGTGATGGTGATATTATGATTAAGGGAAATATAACCCTTAATATGTTCTTTATGTTAATATAATGACACTCGAATAAAGTTATGTTTGGTATGAATAAGTAAATTGGATGTTACTGATTCCCTTGAAAATAATTAAGGATTTATTGACATGTGGGTTATGCATTTATGGATAATTTTTTTAATTTTTTCTACTTAAGTATAAGGAAACATGTATGTTTTAAACAAGGATGTATGGTATAGAGAATACATGATTAAGTTGTTTACATGTTTGGAATGTGAAAACCAAGAACTGTCCTATGATATATGGGAGATAAATGCTAAGATGATTTAGTTCACCGCTTTCTAAAGTTGTATATTTTCAGTTTTTAAAGGATTTTAAGGTTATACATTTATGGATAGGATATGTTATACTCTGGTTGGAGTTTTTTAGATTAATGTATTATCTCACTATAGGTGGACTTATGAATATTTGATAACCTATGCTAACCTTTTTATTGAGATAGATGCAATGACCTATCATTCCATTTATGGATCGCATGATCTTCTAACACTTTAAGAATGAAAAATTCAACTTCATTCCTTTGAATAAGAGATGAAGTGGAAATTTTTCAAGGAATGAACAACAGTGAGATTATACCCAAATCAAGTAAGTATTTCTTATAATGATCTTCAACTTTAGGGAAAATATCTTGAAACTAAAAAATTTATCCTATAATTGTCTTATCCAATGAATAATATGGTCCTATAAATCATTGTAGATTTATGGATTTCTGGTTGTTAACTTTCTCCAGACCTTTTTCTTTATCACTATTCATCAGAACATGATGATTATATTTTTATTATTTATCTATGTTTTCTATTCCCACCTATTTTATTATATATGGAAACCTAGTGTGAAGTTACTTTGGGTAACTGTTATGTTCTTAACTTTCTTTTTTAAAATAAATTTTTAGTATTCCTTTTTACGATGTGGGTTTCTATGAAAGAAAATTTTAAGTAGTAAACAATTTATAATCCCAATGAATTTTGAGGAAAAAATTCATTTTAAGGGAGGGGGTATAATGTAACACCCTGAGATTTTATGATATAGATTCTTTTTAATTTCTTCGATGTCTTGGGTTGTATGTTATACTAAGATTAACTTGCGCTATATGAAACACCATATTAGCTTGTGGTATACACAATACTATGCTTGGAATGTATTACAAAAAAAATTTAAGTTAATTTGGTAGAATTCATTACACACAAGACCTAGTTTAAGAGAACAACTAAATATTATAATGTTACCTTAGAACCTAGTCATTATAATGGAGGGTATGAACAATATTAACATTCTTCTGAAAAACTATTTAAATGAAAATAAAATAATGAAATCACTATTTATGGATTTTTATTAATTTAAAATATATAAAATATATTCAATATAATGTTTAAAATTAATCTTATATGTTTTATTGACATTATATAAGAACAAATTCAATTTTTTGGATAAAAGAAGTATTTTTCAAAAAATGTAGTATTACTGCATTATGATGATGCACCAATTTTAAATCTAGTTTTTGAAACTTTTATATATTTTATTCAACAAAATATAATTCTTATCTGGAATATAAATATAAAAATTTATTTTGGATGAGTTTTTGATAATTTTTCTGTTAAGTTTTAAATTTTGATGAATAGTAAAATTATACTAAATTTTAATTGAAAACAACTTTTTTCATCGAAATAATTTATATAGTTAAATTATGTCATTTAATGGTTTTAGATTATAAATATAATATATCATTATAGTTCAATATAATGTATGTAATTAGGATTAATTTTACATTGAATTCATTTGTAAAAACATTTCAATCTTTTGCAATGTTTTAACTTTTAAAAAACCAGTTCTCTTTTTCCGGAAATGGGAATAATTTTAAATTAATTAATGAAACTTATGTGTTTTGAATTTTTAAATAATGGATTTTATATTTTTAATCAGTAGGACCAAATTATTTAAATTGATTTATTTTATTTTTGGGAATTATGAATAGTAACTTTGGTAATTCTTATTAATACAGTAAAAGGGTAAAACGGGTAATTAAGGTTAAGAATACTATTATATAATTACCCTAACGATTGTATTAATATTACTGGATAAGTTTATTTCTAACTAAATTATACTTGGGTTGAAATGGTGTCCTTTGGAAGCCACTTGGATGAGAGTAGGACATTTAATTTATTTTATTGAAAGAAAAGTTAATTTTGTCTCACTCAAATTTTAATAACTAAACCATGTTTATATAAGGTAATACAAAAAATAAATTCAATTATAAATATTTCTTTAAAAAATAATATGTTTTTATTTATCATGGTAATTTATTTTTAATTTTTAGGAAATATATAATTACCTTAAAGATTCATTCTTTATTGGTGTAAAAATTAATTAATTGATGAGAAATCAATAAAACAATTATTATTAAAATAAAAATAACCATTAAAATACTCAAAAACCTTCAAAATTCTTATTTTTTGAATATATATAGACCCTAATCATCTAATGGTCGAGTAATTTACCATTTAGATCCATATGGAAGAGATTTTGACACATATTTTTTTTAAATTGATGTTAAAGTTGTCACATTCATAATATAATAAGTATAACAATTTTAATGTTGGATTTTCCAGAAGATAAACTCAACTAAAATTATTCTTATTAAATATATTATATTTATATTCATCATAGTATTTTTTAAATTTTTATTCAAAAAATATGTATATTAAATAATTACACAAAACTGATGTAGTAATTATTTTCTTAATGAAAATATCAAATTAATGTCATTTAAAATATTAAAGTAAATATAATTTCAGAAAATTAATATATAAAATGATTTTTATAGATGAAATATACCCCATATGTTTATAATAAAATAATTTTTTAGATTATAACGTCTTATCATGATGTTTTAAAAATTTCATAAGTTGAATAGTGTCAAAATTGACACTATTGTTGTTGTGTTAAAACAGTGTTTTATGAAATTATTTAAAAATCATAAAACATTTATAAAAAATATATAATAATTATAATATGGTCTAAAATGATCTAAGGTACTTCTTTATGGGCTATTTTACAATAAATAATTAAATACTGACCCTTTTAATATTGAATTATTTGTTACCACTAGTTACAAATTAAATAGAATAAATAAGTGATAATTAAAAAGACAAGGTTTAAATTGGCATAAATAATTGTCAAAAATTTATTTTTTATGAAAATTAAACCTTATCTAATACCATATTTTAGTTTTTGTCATTTTTGTAATTTTTTGGCAGGGTTTGATTTTATTATAAATTATTATTTATGGAGTTTCCAAAAGTACCTCCCCCACAATTATAAAAGGGAACCTTCTCCTTCACCTATTGACTTCAATTTGATCCTTCAATATAGGACACACCCCAACCATTTCCCTTATAAAATTCATTATTTACATTCTATAGGTTATTTTCTTCTCAAAATACCAACTCTAGACACTTCAAGAGAAGATCTAAAGGGAGCTCATGGAAGAAGAGGTAATTTCCTCTACCGATTTTTTCAAATTATTTCTTCTTCTACTTCCTATTCATGAGTTGTTTACATCATAAATTAATTAATATGGTATAAATTTTATATTTTGATGTTATAAATATTATGTAACAACCATATTCCACCTTATATCTATCCTATGAAAAATAAAATCACCTCGCATGCAAACGTACAACCTACCATCTCCACACCGTGGTGTAATATGTTTTTCACCACCACTTGACTTGGATGGGTATAATTATGGAAATAATAAATATATATAATTATTATAATAATTATTTTATTATGTAACAATATATATACCATCCAATTGGATACCGTTTCATAATTTATGTAATGATATCATCACTCGTACGTATGTACGACCTACCATCTCTACGATGCGATGTGACTTGTTCTACAAGATATCCATTAAATTATGATTATATAAATGTAAAAAATAAATTAATATGATATATATAATGTTAATATCATTTTTTTAATTATATAACTCTTAATTAAGATGGATAACATGAATTTATCTGACAAAACATGTATGAGAAAATGAAGCAGTTAATACCCGAATAATAAGAAATAATGAAATATTATTATCAAAAAAATGATAATATGATCATATATGATATCATAAAAATTAATATGATTTTGGAATAAGTAAATGATATAATTTAAATCATTATACATGAGGTTCATATATATATAAAGTAAGTGGACCTAAGAAAAGGGATTATTTTGTCTCACATTTATTTCTGTGGGATATATGCCTTATACCCCTCCTATTTCTTTTGTGTGGTGTTTATACTTCCCATAAATGTTTTTTATGATTATTGTTATAAAGGTTATTATATTTAAATTTGTATATAATTTTATTTATTTTACAAGGCATATAATTTTACTGATTATAAATTGGTAAGGATTAATTTTGAAATCTCATTTTTATACAAGATTGTTTATAAGTAAGTATTTACTAGGGGTATATTTATCCTTCATGTCCATATTTTCTAAAAATGTTTTCATAAAATGTTTACTAGTATTATATGTATGTTTAAATTCATTTTTACCCATTTTTACTTTTACTACATTATTTGGAAGGAATCTTTCTTTCGTTTACCTTATGAGGTACTTTTTGAATTTTTCGGTAAAAGTACGAGGATAATGTTTTTTTAACTTTTACAGAATGGATGGATTTTTACACCTTATTTCCATGAAGATTCCACTAAATTATTTCAATTTTATTTTCAAATAAAATATTTTCTTTTAAAATTTTATCGAATTTTGAGAAAAGAAAATGTTTTTGAAGAAGAAAGGATATTTTCCTCAAGAATTAAGTTCATGTGTTTTATCAAAATTATTTTCCATCTAAGATGATGCTCTTTAAATATGGTTATGTTTATATCCCTATTATTTATATTATTTGATTGTTTTATTTATATAATGATATTTTATATGGATTATGTTATGATTGAATGATGTTTAAGAAACCCATTTTATTTCTTAGGTTATGCTATGATGAATGCTTTATGTTATTGTGGCACATGTAATAATGATTTCATTATGAAATGGGTGGGACCTATATCTCCCTCCAATGAATTGGGTAAATATTTATATCTCATGAGATATACAGGGATGAAATTGAAAGTATATCAATTTTATTAATATAGGGATGAAATGGAAAGTATATCTAGTTCAGTAATACAGGGCTGGAATGAGGAGTGAACTCAGTTCCGTAATGGACTTTGATCGCTATGATGGTCTTGGTAATGATCCTTGGATAATATGGAAATGATTTTATATGATTTTGTATTTTCCACAATTCCATGTTTAATACCAATGATATTTTATCACACATCACGATCCTGTATGATTTATGCCTTATGTACTGCCAATATTTATTTCAAAACTCAATATTTTGATATTAAAAAGTTATGTTCATGTTTTTACGTTATTATGTTTTTGTTTTGTATAATGTTTTCCATGATTACCATTACTGAGATTTTGACCTCAGAATTTTAATATGTTTTCTTTTTCCAAGGATATAAAAAAATGGTTTAGGTAGGAAAACTAATGGGGAAGATATTTATGGGAAATGTTGAAGATATTTCACCAAGCTATAAGAATGAGTTCTCAGTTTCCAAAGACACTAAACTATTACAATCTTTTGGTATCTATTATTGTAGTGTATTAAGTATTATTCAGAAGAAATGTAATTTCCATGTACATCAAGCCTGGCGTCATTAGATTCCCCATCCCTTTGAGGTAGTTCCCAAGATGCTTCTTCCCAAATTTTTGACATGTGGGTGATCAAGTTTTCATTCCACATTTCTCATGATATTCTCCATCTTGGAACTCCATATTTCATTTCTTATCACCATATCCATGGGACCATTATATAAAATCCATATATAATTTGAGATAACATTGAATAACTTCTTCATAACTCCCAAAGTATTGAATTACTAGAGCCTTTCGAAGGTGTGATTTTAAACAACTAAATAATCTATCAATATTTAAATCATTGTTGATAACAAAAACCAATTCATACCTAAGAAGAACTATGAAATTTTCTTCATAGGACATTAAATATTCTCCTTCATTTTTATTCATCTCTATAAAAAGTCTCTTTATATTTGTATGAAACATTTTAGGGAAATACTTGTTAAGAAACATCATCTTAAAGGCTTCCCACTCCATCTCTTAAATTTCATCCTTCGTCTTGGTGTTCTTAATCAAATACCACCATTGAACGATCTATTAATATAGATTATAAATAGAAATATTCACCTTCTCTATCTCATAATAGTGAAGAACAAAAAAGATATTATCTATTGAGTTGACCCACTATTCTAGAACTAGTGGATTGGAATATCCACTAAACATCGGTGGTCATTATCTCATAAAGGAATCTATAGCCAGTTAATTCCTCTTAAGTGAAGGTGGACGTTCCACATTATTGAGGAAGTTGTTCATAACATCTAAAAATTGGGTAAGCATCACCATGAAATTTTGAACTTCACCTCCCAAATCATTGGGGATTTCATTTGGGCAATCTCTACATTATCCCTCGTATGGGTTGATAGCCTAGTTTCACATGGTTCCCACTATTTTCTAAAATAGATATGGTTAGAAAAAAACATAAGTCAACATATAAAGAATAAATATTTTATTTCTTTGTGAAATTAAGTTTAAAGGCATATCTTATAGAGTCCCTATGTTTATAATTTTATAAAAAAGGATTCTTGGGTGCTTAATTATACATAGTCTCATACTAAGGGTTTTCACTAAGGTTCTCTGATCCTAATTCCCAAATTAACTAAACCATGTTCTGATACCAACTATAGGGACCCTATTTTTTCTTACATTAGTATTACATCATTTTAATGATAAACTATATAAAATCATTACATTACTAGGATAAAAAGGTTTTGTGTCTTGGGAAAATTATGAACATACATAACATTTAAAAAATAAAATATAAACATTTATTAAATTTTATATTCTCTATCTTCTTATTGGCCCTTTAATTCTTCTTAGTATAAGTAGTCACCTGATGTTGTAAATAAAAAAGGGGGTGAACTAAAAGCTCAGTAAGAGGATAAATAATAACACAAAACAATATAACATGGGTGATTATAATCATTATAATCATAACATAGTAATATGATCATAATCATGAGAGGAAGCATCAAATAAAGGTATGGAATGTTTCAATGCATAAAAATAAAACATCATGTCTTAGTAATCAACTACCACACATAGTTGTGAAAAAATCTTGCAACATGTTCATGCATATTTCACTTTTTTTCATGAGATACATCACATTAATCAATGAATTCTAGCACAATATAATTTTGGATTCATCCTTCACAACATAACATTTACATTACGCTATATAAATATGGGTTCTCCCATCATATATTAACATTTACATTATCATGCATTCCACATAGAACATATATCAATATTGAACAAAAAATAACCCACGGAATGTAATGAGTTTCATTTAATAATAATACATTCATAAAATTTCGGTTCCCAAATGAAATAGGGAATAACATACTTTATATAAGAATCATCAACCTTGAGTGAAGAAGAAACAATATCGATAAGTAAAAGGTGTGTTTTTTTGAAAGAAGAGTTCTTTTAAAAAACATTGTGTTTGTCATAAACTCAAGTAGAAAAAATTTATAGCCCATAAAATTTAATATAATGATGAATAAATTATATTTAAGGAATATTCATACTAAAAATGGAGTTAAAGAGGGAAACCCCAAAGATATAGAGTTGGGTTTGAGAATTCCCCTTACCTAGTGTCTGAATGCTTCCATTACTTTAATATCATGAATAATCAAATTAGATTCATATATTAACAAATAAAGAACATGTTATAAATTAATTTTATTAATTATGGTTTTATTATGTTCATTTATGGTCTTTTATATGAGTTATAGATTTTAATTTCATCATTTGGGAGCATTAGTTTTCATGGTTTTCATAATTGGTTTGCTTGTATACATTAATGGAAGTTTGTGTAAAATGTGGATAAATATCCTGAATTGTTATTGTATGTTATTAATGATGTTTAAAAATTTTAAATTATGTTATAAGGAATTTGGTTATATGGAATGATTATGAATCATTAGATACAAGTTAATGATGATCATTTTAGTTTATTTTTGGCTGTTTTTCAACTACAACTAACTCGTTTTATTTTATAACTTAGTATTATGTATATATATATGTTAGTTCCAGAACACAAAGAGGGTTTTAAAATAAAATTAAAATTATATTTCAACCATTATAATAATTTTATTAAAATCCATGAATATGTTAAATTAAAATTAAAGTGAATCGCCCATGATGTCGGTAAATTGACACATCACATGCGATGATTTCATTTTTAGAATAAAAGAGAGAGAGAGAGGGAGGAGTTTAATGATGCATATTTAATTAACATGATATCATAATGGTATATAAAACTTACTAAATTTATCATTCCATATTTATTATAGATGGTGAGGAGAAGAGAATAAATGAAAAGAAATTAACAAGAAATTAAAAGTAAAAGGGAAGGAATTTTACCTCGTGGATTTATCCTCCTTGAGAACCTCCTTAGGGAAATGGTTTTGGTCTTTTGATGTGACCAATATATCTTATACATGAGAGAGGGTCTTGGGGAGATTTTTGGTCAAAATTTGGACAAGACTGAAATATTTATAGGTGTGAGGAGAAGAGGGGGAAAAGGGTGGTATTTATAGTGAAGGGGGGGGGGGTGTTTTAACCTTATTTAATTCATTAGTTTATTATTTTTCTCAAGACAAGTACTAGTGTTGATTATTTAGACTAAATACAGTAATTATATCATGTTATTTTGATCCAATGGTGCTTAAATCATATATTACTCATGGAATAGTGTATTTAATTTATAATGTATTTATACCGTAAATTATCATATTTTACTATTCACCAACATTCAAGTATTTCAGAAAAATAATAAAAATTCACCCTAACCATTTTTTGACATTTAGAATTATAAAATGAACTCCATTTTATGAAAATAAGTTTTTAAATATGATTAATTTAATGTTTTATTAAAATCACTATTTACTTGAAAAATACAGATTTAAAAATTATAACATATTTTATAAAACTTTAAAAAAATTACTTAAGGTCTTATAACATTATCTTAAAATAATAATATATCAAAATATTAATTTATGGATACATTTTATGAAAATGAATTTTCTTTTAATTTATTAAATTATTCATAAAATTGTAATTAAATATTTATAACTTATAAAAATACCAACACTTAATTAATATTTTGTAAAATATTTAATTACTTATTCTATGATATAATTATATCATACTGTCACTTATAATACAGATAAATTTTATTTACAATTTTTTTTGGCTAGGTTACTATTAAATTGTCTGGTTTACTATTCTTATGGGTCACATTATTATTTTAAAGTTCAAGTTAACATTTCATCAGTATGAGTTTCTTAACTTCTAGAAATACATTTTATTTAATTCATTCTTCATTGATAAAGTTTGTACTGTGATTTTATGTGATTATACTATATGGCATAATTATAATAATGGAATTTCATTGATAAATGGTTTGGGTCATTATAGTGAAGTTCCCATTTACCTTTACATAACCCTTTTCAAAACACAATTACCATTAAAAAACCCAAATTTCATTTAAAGGAAAGTTTTTATGAACCTTATGCAAACCAATATTCATATGGTAATGCATAGGTTACCCTTACACATCTCATATGTGTATGGTCTAGTTGTTGGTTACCTTTGCATAGCCCATCAATGTAAGGGTATATCGTTTTGTGAAATCAAATTTCAAAAAACATGAAATTGCTATGTTTTTCGATTCTTCTTCATTTAAAATATGATATCATAAATCTAAATAATTAATTACCTATGATACCACTATTATGAATAAAATGAATCTTGTAACATTTATTATACATAGTGGAAGCAGCTTGAATCCAAATCTAAGTATCATCTATGCAATAAATATGAAACTGTATATAAAACCAAAAATGAAGAAACACTATGAAACATGTATACTGTACACCATAGGGAATCTCAAACATATTCAAAAACCATCACATGGGTTTTATAAAGATCACCAAGGGAATACAAAAGACACCCCCTACCTATAGTGTATCAATGGGTTGCACTAAATAAACCTACATTTTTATTAGATTATTCTTCCATTCATGATGTGTTAGTATCTTATATGAAAAGAATGAAGAATAAGAAATATTTCTGGGTATATAAGGTTTTGTCTGAGAATAAGGATATGAATATGCACCCACCACCATCACATGGTAGTAGAATTTATATATAACTATAGGATTCTCCTACATGGTGTATTCATTAGCTCATGTATTTATAACACATGAGTTTGTGCCTCAACTATTTCTTATATAATATGTATGAATGAATCTAACTCCCATACATCTCATCATATAAAATGTATCCTTTAATGATATCCAAGGAGGAGGATTGGTCAGTTATCTAGAAAATACTACCAATATAGGTAGTACAATATATATATATATATCCTATAATGCATGAAAATCACTAATTTCATGGAAGCCATAATATATATATATATATAATATTAATTTATAATATTTTAGGGAATATATCTCTTTATTTATTTTTCCATTTTTTAATATACAAGTTGAGATGAACATGCATCACTTTTGTGTCCAAAATAATTGAAAACATCACAGATTCCTTCAAGATTTACAAACCTATTTGAGGTAGAGAAATTCTTATTAATATATGCATGTTTTTTATTTTATAGCTTACTACCCATTAAAATGGGATTAATTTGATCTTAATAATTTAATGTATTTCAACAAAAATACACTATAGAATACCCAAACTTATTTCACCACCATCATTTCTCAGAAAACCTTGATCTAGTTTTTTAAGTTATATATTTTCTATAATTTCCAATCTTGATAAAATAAAAATTTTAGACTTTCATTATAACCGACTAAGATATTCTTGTGGAACCAACTTCTTCACACAATCTTTTACCCAAAATGGAAATGTTGGTGGGGAAATCATCACTTTTTATCATTAATACATATAATAATTTTGTATTTAATACTATAACTTTTATAGAAAAAAATTTAGTACATGCATTAAAATTTTAAATGGATGACACCTATTACTCTAAAGTTTCTTAAGAATAATCTTTGAATGATATAAAGATATCTATTTAACTATATGGACTTATTTTAGAATAATAATTTTCTTTAGAAACATTTGTGGTATCATCAGTTCTCCCATTGAAATCTTGTGAAACCATTTCTTGATCAAATTCAAGATTTCTCATTTTGATCTCAAGTTCAAGCCATCTCATATTCAAAATTTATTTTTTATTCTATAAATATTATTTTTATTTACATTCATAAATAATATTTTTAAACTATTCTTCATTCATTTTTATTCTTTGCTGCAATGGTGTGTTAAGTTCCTCAATCTTCTTTTCCTTGAAATATACCTAAGCATTCTTTATCGTAGCATCATATTTAAATGAATGGTTCTTCTATAAAATAATTTAAATGAATTTAACTTTATTAGAGATTTCATCAAACTGATCCCTTCTAACCTTAGAAAATTTCCCTTAAATCTTAGTGATCCTTTCCTACTATCATTAAAAAATTTCAAAAATGAAAGAAATTATTTCCTAGAATAAGAAATGATAAAAGTATTTTAATCCACAAAATAAAATTTTATTTGAATTCATAGACATGTGATCAAATACACTAATTTTTAAATCTGTTTTTGGATATTTTGAACAAAAACATTCAGATACATCATTATTAAATGAATGGTTAAAATTAATAGATGTTGAGAGATTATTTTTCCCCTTGGTGGTAATTTGAATAACTTGTTCTCCTCCTTTTAAGAAAAATCTGTTTTCCTTTATTAAAGAAAATGGAACATATTATTCTCATAAAAAGAGATATAATATTTAATATCCCAATACTTTAAAGGAAATACTATGTATGATATCATACAAGATTTGCATCACCAGGCATAAAAAATCATAAAATATTATTATTTAAATATTAATGTCATTAATTAATCTTTAAATTGGTGGGTATGAATAAGACTAAACTAATTATGATATATATATATTTAAAAATAAACTCAAATTTACTGATTCACTATTATGAAATAAGCACCCAATTTTTCGTAAAGTCGTTTCATTTTTCAAAAATATATTTTCTTCAAGAGTACGCTTTCCTCAAATTTTTTTTATTACTTTTTATGAGGGAATATTATAATTAATTTCTATAAATTTTATAAATTTTATTTGATAAAAAATATATATTTTTTGAAATCATAATGTCAAAATTATCTTAGAGTTATGTTTAGGGATTTTTCTAAAAATATTTAATTTCTAACGAATAGTGAAAAATACTGGTTTTTGTTGAAAAGTATCTTTTTTCAAGAATGTAAAAAAGTTCCATTTTATTTTAAAATGTTTTAAAAATAAAATTAGTTTTATTATATTATTAATAATCTAATTAAGTTCATAATAATAAATTTTATAGTTGAATTTGTTATAAAACATTTTTTTACTTAAAAATTATTTTTCGGAAAAAATGTATTTATTATGATTTATGTTTTAATATTAAATTATTTTTTTACACTTATATAAATTAAATAATAAAAATTAAATTTTATATTTTGAATCAATAGATACAAATTTTTAAAATTATTCACTTTTATTTTTTTCATTATGTATAGTAACTATAGTAAAAAATTGTCACCACGATGAGGGTAAATTGGGTAATTAAGTTTAAAAATAATATGATAAGGACTAAAAATGTCCCTAAAACTTGAATTTATCCTTTTTTATGATTATATTTCATCCTTCATCCAAGTACCAAATATATGGAAAGTTTTTTCCATATTTCTTTGATTTTGACCCTTATAATATTTAAATAAAAAAGTCAAAAATGTCACTTTTTTGCTTTTAATATCTATAATTTTTTTTGATGGGGGATAAAAAACTTATGTTTCGTTATAAGTGTATATTATAATTATTAATTATTTTTTTATCATGTTAATTTATTTCTGATTTTTAGTGATGAAATAATTACCTTAAATATGTGCGCAACGCCAACACATAATTTATTTCACTAATAAAAAATAAAACAAATGACTCAAAATAATATTAAAAATATTATAATTTGAATGAATTTTGGTGTTCAAAAAATCATTTAGATAAATTTAAAATTGTCCAGCAAAAATTTCTCAAGGCATCACTGAATTGTTTTTTGAGGTGATTGTGAATGTTGAAAAAGCGGGCCTCCATGTTGTATTTGATGTCACGACCTGTCCCAGTGGGGCACGCATCACGACTCCCCAAGCCTGCCTCCAATATGCCAAGGGATGGTGACTAGCACTGAGTATGCATAATACTAACATGGGAGGCATTATCTAAGTTCATGTACACACACACACACATCTCCAAGCCCATAAATGCTAAAATGTAAAAAAACACTAAAGAAAAAAATGCATGCATACATCTAAACCCAACCAAAGAGTATGACGAGAAGTAAAGTACTAAAAGTAAACTGGGGAAAAATATAATCCCACCAAGAAAACAAGAGTCTGAAAACTAAAAAGTCCAACCAATAAACCCATAGAGGTACTGGGACTGCTGCTAGTAGCCGTAGGAACACCTCGGCCCACAAGAAACTCAGAAAGCTTGGTCCTGTTCTGGTTCGCCCTAGACTCTTTCAAAAGGCTAATCATCTACACTAGACACAACACGTGTGTCAAAGCCCATGCAGGGGTGAGTATAACTATACTCGGTAGAGGACCCCGAAAACCACAAAGCAATACTCAAAGGAAAGGTACAGTCATATCTACACAGTATATGTCTACTGAACATATAATAGGTGAAACCAATCTAGATATACTAAAAAACCAGACCCATAGTCTAGAGACAAGTCACACAACCGCATTCACCCACTAGGGATTTAGTTTGAAGATTCCATGAAGCACTCATCTGGGAGAACTCACTCCATGAGTCTGATAGCTCTAATGACATCTATTCGAGAAGTATTGTCCATTGAGAAAATTCAGGAGAGATATATACACTCCTTCTGGGAGAACATACTCCTGAGTTGGGAAAGATCATGATACCCAGATGAGGATCAATGCCAGGGCCTTGGTGGATATCGGGACTCATCCGGATTCACCTGAAAGTAGAGGATTGGTGCCCTGTGGGGATAGTCACGTTGATACCTGACTATGCCTGGGGTCATGAATGGATAGAGGATCTCGCTCCGGACCTCTCGGAGGGATACCAAACTCTATCCCAGAAAATATGAATGAAGGGATCATACTTCTGATAAAGGAGACGATCCCTAACCTTTAGGGGAATGAGAAAAAGGGGCACTAACCCAAACAAAACATATCCAAGATACGATGGGAAAGAAGATCAATCCATGTACTGAGAAGTACACGACATGTAGAAGTATCACACGCTGTGTATTCTGATCCCGGGTACTCCCCGTGTACAATGACCCATGCCCTATGTATGGTCATGTAGAAGAAGGTATAAATAGCGTGTAAGAGAGTGACACATCGTGTTCCTCTATCTGGGGAGAAATCCATGTAATCTGGCCATGTTCCTGTACACAACTTCAACCCATGTGTCACAATCCGAGTGATCGGTACATGGGGTAACCCATGCAGCCAGCCTAGTCTGGCCATGTGGTGGAGTACACGGCCGTGTACCCCACCCCATGTCCATGTATCCCTTAGATACACGCTGAGTCCTGTGTAAGGACACACATGCCATGCACTTTTGAGAACACGTCATGTCATCTCTTTAGGAACCGTGGAACCCTATCCATTATTGATTCGGTCCCACACAACGTGTTCTTCGGAATACATGTAGTGTTCTTAAGAAATTTACAGAATTGTTGTTCTTTGCCTGCATGCCTCCCGTGATCCTCCTATGTCCCTTTCGGTGATCCAATCATCACAAACTAAAGGGTTGAGTTCTCCTAATCATCACGAATCTAGTTCCATCAATTTTGGGCCTCCGATCTCCCCCAAAAGCGCATTCCGATCCACCCACACGAAGAATGCTTGAAGAATGAGAACTCCCAAACCGTGTCGATTCATCTTCCTCCATCACCGTCACACCTACGCTGGGTCATCGTGATGTCAGATCTCTAGTTTGGGATCGTTTTGTTGCAAAATGGATGTGCAATGATCCATTGTTCATAACCCCGTGAAGAATGCATGGTTAAAAAGGGAGGAAGAAAAACAGTAAACAAAGGAGGAACACACCTCTACTATCATTCATCATGACATTGATATTCTATTATTAATATTTTTAATAGGAAAATCAAAATGACAATTCAATAATTATCATATAATCAATTTTCCAATCAAAAACCCCAAAAGAAAAGGAAAGTGACACTCTCCTGCAAGAATACACGATCCAAAGATCACCCTGTTTGTGGGTTGATTCACATTCATCATTTAAAACAAGAACCGGGAAAGGAATAATCAGAATAACAACCCCTACCTCGATCCAGTTGAAGAAAAATCACTGGGTCACATTTTTTGGAAGGGTTCGTCAAATCTGAGATGCGTCGATCGATCACATCATCGTCATCCGCCAACGGGTTCTCCTCCAAAGCTCCAAGAGGCTCTCTCCCTCTCTCTCTCAATTCTCAAGGTTATGAGTCTAACCTTGTGAACTTTCCAAAATCAGGTATTTAAAAGAGAGGAATTAGGTTTTTTTCGCAAAAAGTAAACTTTTTAAATAAGATAAATTATTACTTTATTTTATTTCCATTAAAGCATCCAAAAACTAACTCTCACAGCTAACCCATGCTAGTTGATGTTAGTCCCTACCTAATGTAAAGTCACTAATCTGAATGCAACAGTGCCCTTAGATTTCTGATTCGAGCACCCATTAAAAAGTTATTCTACTTTTTCAGTAAAACCACTCGCACTTGCTTTTTAAAGTTTAAATTAATTCAAACATTTATTCTGGGAACTCTGGGCCTCAGAATCTCACACTATTGAAAGGTATGGTCTTGAAATAATTCCATATAATATTTAAAAATAATACACAGAAAACCCAATACATTACATTCTCCCCACCTTGGGGCTTTGCATCCCTGAAAATCCAAAACAAGGCTACTCAAAAATATGTGGGTACTGGGCAAGGATATGAGCCTACCACTCTCACGTTCTCTCCTAAAGATTATTGTGCTTCCACATAATGAGAACCAAGGGAATCAATCACCCATCAAATATCCTCTCCTGCCGATCCTCGATCTCCACCGGGTACTCAGCAAAGGTCGCTTCATCCTCGATGTCCAGTTCGCCCCAGTTGATGATGTGTGACGAGTCATGCACATACCTCCTTAGCTGCGACACATGGAAGACATCATGTACCCGATGCAACTGTGGTGGTAGAGCATGGCAGAATTCCACCTAAACAACTTTTCATAGTATCTAGAAAGGTCTGATAAATATCGGAGATAGCTTGCCGTCCCGGACAAATATTTGCAACCCTCATTGAGGTGAGACCCTAAGAAAGTCATGGTCTCCCTCCTCAAACTCCAGAGGTCTTCATCGTCTATCAGCATAAGACTTATTCTGGATTTGTACAGTCTTCATCTACTCCCGGATAATCTGCACCTTCTCGGTGGTAGCTCGCACAAACTCTGGACCCATGAGTGCTGATTCTCTGGGGTCAGTCCCGCAAAGTAATGACTGGTAAGGTCTCCCATAGAAGGCCTCAAATGGTGCCATACGAATGGTGGAGTGGTAGCTGTTATTGTATGCAAAGTCGACCAGTGGTAGGTGGTCCTCCCAACTGTGACCAAAGTCCAAGATACAAGCCTGCAACATATCCTACATAATCTGAATGGTTCTATCCATGTAACCATATGTCCGGGGATGGAACACTGCGATCAAGTGTAGCTGAGTTCCAAAATCCTCCTATTTTACCTTACACAACTGGGATGTGAAGCGAGAATCTCGATCCAAGACTATTGTCGAAGGGACACCATGAAGCTGAACTATCTCCTACACGTAGAGTCGTACCAAGATTTATACAGAACTATGCTCTCTGATAGCTAGGAAGTGGTCCGACTTGGTGATTTAGTCAACGATCGCCCAGATATAATCATGCCCCTTGGAAATCTGTGGTAAGCCCATCACGAAGTTCATAAATATTCTATCCCACTTCCACTATGGAACTTCCATGGGGTGAGCTAATCTCGCTAGAACCTGGTGCTCAAACATCACTTGATAGAACGTAAGGCATCGAGAAACGAACTCTGCTACTTCCTTCTTCATGCCTGACCACCAGAACTACCGTTAGATATCCTGGGACATCTTCTCCACTTCAGGATATACCGCTAAGGGGGATGTTTGAAACTCCCTCAGGACCTCTCCCACGATTCCATAGGTACAACAGTGCATCCTATGAAAATAAGTATGTGCTCCCCACCTTGTGAATATCCATTATGATCATGTCTTGTGGATAACTGAGAACATAAAGCCTCACAATTGAAATCCCCAAGTTTTGCCTCCATATCTCACTGTAAGAGTGGAGGGGTGACAACCATCGAATGAAGGTAAGTTGCATCCTCTCTGTCCATGAAGTATAACTGCAATGTGGCTAACTGCTCTGTCACCTCACTCAAAAACTACAAGCTCGACCTTCTGCTAAGAGCATCTGCCACCTTTTTCCCCTTCCCAGATGTATAGATGATCGCAAAATCATGGTCCCAGGGAAACTCTATCCATTATCATTGTCTCAGATTTAGATCTTCTATGAGAAGATGTACTTTAGGCTCTTGTGGTCAAATTAGATGATGAACTACTTTCCCATAAGGTAGTGTTGCCACATCTTAACACGAAGACTACCACTGCCAACTCGAGATCATGGGTGGCATAGTTCTGCTCGTGTGGCCTAAGATGATGCGAGCTATAAGAAATCAATGCATGTCTCTACATCAAGACATAGAAAAGCCTGGTCCCTAATGCATCGTAGAAAACTACATACTCTAAACCCTCCTCTAGTAACCTCAAGATCGAGGCGCTCGTCAAACTCTGCCTCAACTGCTCAAAAGCCTACTGGCACTTCTTCATCCACATGAAGGGTTTTTCCTTCCTCTTCAAGGATATCATCAGTTCTAATATTCAAGATAAATCATGAATGAATCTCTAGTAATATCTTGCTAACCCATGGAAGCTCCGCACCTTTGTCATGCTCTGTGGTGGCTCCCATGCTAACACTGCCTCCACCTTGGCTGGGTCCACAGCTACTCCATCGACTAAAATGACATGTCCCAGAAAGTGGACCTCCAGAATCTAGAACTGGCACTTCAAGAGCTTCCCATAAAGTTGGTTCTCTCATTGTACATCCAGAACCATCCGCAGGTGCCTCGCGTGCTCCTCCTCTGACGTCAAGTACACAAGGATGTCATCGATGAAGACTACTACAAACTAGTCCAAGTATGGCTGGATGATCCGGTTCATAAGTCCCATGAACCCTGAAGGGGTGTTCGTCATGCCGGAAGGCATCACCAAGTAATCATAGTGATCATAATGACATTTGAAAGTTGTCTTCAGTATATCCTCATCTCATACTCGTAACTAGTGGTAACATGACCGAAGGTCAAACTTTGAGAAAAACTGTGCCCCTCTTAGCTGGTCGAAGAGGTCGTCGATCCTCAGTAGTGGATACTTGTTCTTCACTGTTACCTAGTTCTGGTGCCATTAATCCATGCACAACCTCAAAATCTTATCTGCCTTCTTGGAAAACAATACTGGGGCCTCCCAGGGTGAAACGCTAGGTCTCACGAAACCCTTCCTTTGAAAATCCACCAACTGCACCCTCATCTCGCGAAGCTCTATAGGAGCCATTTGATATGCAGATGAAGTAATCGATGCTGTACTGGGGTGTAAGTTGATGGAAAAGTCAATTTCCTAGTGGGGAGGTAGTCCTGAAACATATTTCGGAAAGACGTCCTCGTACTCTTCCATTACTGCTTGGAACTAGAAGCTCACAACAACTACTTCTTCGAGGGTAAGGCTAGCCAACTCATGATTGATCGGCTGCACCCTCCTATGCATGAGTCCATTATGTGATTCCTAAGTCTCCCTTTCATCGAAAAAGGAAAACCTCGTCCCATCCCTACGGACACACAATACTCTTCGCCTAAAGCAATCAATATGGGTATGGACCGAGGATAACCAATCCATACTAAGAATGACGTCGTAAGGCCTCGACACTTCCACCAAGAGGTTTCAACCAAAAATCTCACCTCCAAGGGTAAGATCACACTACCTACAAAGGTTCATGATCATTGAGTCTCCTCCCGTAGGTGTCTCCAAGCGTAATGATCGAGTCAACAGATCTACTGGAATCACTAGGTTTCACACAAGACATGCGGCAAGGAAGGAATGACTGGAACATATGTCTATAAGTAGGAAAAGTAAGGTAGAGGAGACAAAAATTATACCTCAAATAATCCCTGGAGTCCCTGATTCGTACGCCCCGACTGCATGTAGTTGTCCCCACCCCTGTCCCCCAGCTCCCTAAGCCTGGTACATACATCCTAGGGGTGGTGGTGGAAGTAGATGGAAGCGTCTGCCACTACCTGTAGCTCTCCCTGCTTCTCTGCAATGTCCGCCACCTGGCGGGTCTGTCTGATCCATCTACCGCCTCCCTATCAGTAGCTCGACGGGTCAGACAATCTCTAGTGAGATGTCCCCTACCGTCGAACGAGTGGCATCGCCTCTCCCTAGGCTGAATGGATCTAGTCTAAGAGCCCTAGACTACCAAAACCCAATCCTAGGTACCCCTAAGACGTCTCCCACTTCCTAATCCCTATGCCTGACATCGGCTCCCTGCTGCTGAGGTCTCCGCACCTATCTTCCTTTTGCTGACTACCGTCACCTGTCTCTACTCCTCCAAGAAGCTCTCGATCACCAATGTCACACCCCGAACACAGACGCCTGCTATTTTATTCTTTTATCATCCTCGAGTCATTTGGATGAGGTTTAGTTGGGTCCATGTTTGAACTTTTCCAAAGTTTGATTTTTTTAGCGGGCCTTGGGCCGATGCGCGATTACTGCACCACTAGCGGCGACTATGCATTCGGTCATGGAGACTGCGCGGCTGACTGATTATTATTATTATTATTATTATTATTATTATTATCACTATTATTATGATTATAATTTTTTTCATAATTAATATTACTACAACAATTATTATCAAAATTTATATTAACATTTTTGTTACCTTTTTATTTTAATTTGATTTTAATTTTTTTTTATTTTGGGTAAAACCCTAAAGGGGTGCTCCCCTTCCCCCCTTCTACGGCGCGACCTAGCCCTCCCCCTGGATCCTATGTGATGTGCCTGAACGCCCCCCCTCTAATCTCATCGCCCCTCTTGCTACCCTCCCTATTCGGTTCCCACCTCCGCCTCTGTCGCGCGCCCTTACACAGCGCCTCCATGCGCTCCCCTCATCCTACACGATGTCGCCAGCCGCACCATCCTCCCCAGTAGGTCTTGGCGAACCCCGCTCCCTATCCACCAGCCACACCAGCAGCCCACTGGTCTGCAATCCCTCCACCAGGCCTCCGCCGTTCTCCTCTACTGCCTCCTTCTCTAGGTTTTCCTCTCCCTCCGACCTCACCGTCCCCTCTACCTCAAGCTCCCGCACCCTATGCACAACCGGCCTCACGCACTAGCAGGTCCCCATTTCCCTCACCTCACACCACTACTGTCTGACTCCCTAGCACCATCCAACAACCCCTTCTTGTGTGGCCCCTCCTTGCGCAACCTCATTTTCTGGTGTTCTCCTTCGGTATATTTCTATTTTTTATTTTTGGTGTTCTTTTCAAATATATCATCACTCTAATACATCAGTTCATTTTGGCGTGTTTCTATCAGTATCTTGGGTATGTGTTTAGTCTCTAGAGTGATATTCTTCCTTCCGTCAATGTGCTGTTTTATTCCTGCATCTCAGAGGTAGGTGAATTTTTGTATTTTATTTCCGGAGCACTCCACTAATGTTTGCGCTCTATCTTTTAGTTTCAAAACTTGTTTCACAGCTTTGTTATGCACTTAATTATCTTTCTATAGAGTTCTAAAATTTTTAGAATTGGTTAAAAGTATGTTTTGAGTCGGTTCCTGGTTTATGTCAGCATGTTTCTACGATGATTTTCTTGTTTAAGTGACAAATATTATTTTGAAGATTTTTAAAATGTAATTCACATCGCTATGGTTTTCTCGTCTAGATTTTTGTGATGCTTCAACATTGATGAATTTTTTAAAAATTGGTCATCAGCATGATTCATTAATTATGTTTATGTGTTTATGCACTTGGGGTGTTGATAAATTTTGATATGAGATTTTCAAATAAATTGATGCGATTTTGGGAGTGTTTCCATTAGTATTGTTAAAGAAAAGGTTAAAGTATGATTTGGGTTTTCTTGTGAAATTTTTGATTTTTGTAGGGTTGGTTTTTGAATTGTATCTTGATTTCTTTGTTTGGATTTATTTTATTTTAGGGATTTTTGGTGTTTTTGAGTCTTGGGGATCTATCGTTGGGAGTTGCGGTTGGTTTCGAAGGTGCCCATGCATATTCCTAGGTATGGATATGTATATATATATATATATCTTCTATGTGTGTGTTTCCTCATGGCGCGGGGAAAATGTGCATCCGTTTAAGGATATATATATATATAAATATATATATATGGAAGTGCATGTGTGCGAGCGAGATGCTGCTTGATTTAGAAATCTTGACGTGACCTTTGTTCGAGGTAGGCGTTTCCATCCCTTCTCTCTTTCTGAAGTTTTCCATAGGCACCTTCATGGTTTCATTTAGTTCATAAATTTTATTTGCACCATTATAATCCTGATAGTTTATTTATTACAGTGTTTCTTTGATGGTTAAAATTGTTAAAAACAGCTTTGAAATAGTTCCTTGGTTATGTTTAGGTGCTCCCATGCCTTTGCTCCCAATTTTAAACAACTTAATTACTTTGAAAATGATTTCGCATCTCTTTGAATTGGTATTTTTCTTGAATCCTTGGTTTATAAGAGCTTCTTGTTTTCTAAATGATGTGGATCTCTTTGTGTGGTTCTTTAAATTGGTTTGAAAATAAATCCATGCGTATATGCCCGTTTGGCTTTTGATGTATATATTTTGTTGAGTTCATGGAGTAAGGAAACACTTGTGTTTTTTTACAAATTGAATATGGTATCACTAAAGAATTTTATTTCAATGCCTTAAAACTTGGAACCTAAGGGACCATTTGTCTTTTTAAATACAAAAGAGGTGTTTAGGGTTGTTTTGGAAGATCTTTTGAAATGTTTTCATAAAGGAATTGATTATGTAAACCTAGAGGCCCGATTTAAAACTCAAAGTGTTTAATAAAGTGGTTTTGATAACCGAATGATGTGACGGACCAGTTGGAAATTTGTATGTTTGACATTTATTCTTATATATAAATATATGGGGCACTCCTATCTAGGGTAAAACTTTATGGGCGAACGCATAGTAAGTGTCCGTGTTTGAGGTAGGCAAGTGCGGTGAGATGAGTTACGCATGAGAGGTCCTTCCTACTTAAACAGTATTATTATAACCACCATGGGTTTCTAGTCGTCTTTTGTATGATCAAGTGACGGTTTTTGACCAACCCCGATTTGATGGGTTGGTACCCCCTAGATTTGTTGTTAGGCCAGGTGGACTTTTCCACTAGATTGTTCAGTTAGGGCGGCCATTTGGTTATAGACTTAGGAGCTTCACCATATGCCAGCAGGTGGTTCTGAAATAGAGTACATCCAGGGGTCTTCTAGGGATGTTTAGGATCAACCATGGTTGCTGGATTATTTACATTGCTTGTTTAATTTTTGTTGCACTGGTTTATTTTCAGTTTCACTTTTACTTGTTTCACTCTAGCCCAACTTTGGTATTTTTCTATTTTGGTCTTCACTTATAAAATGGAAAATGATTTTGGAAATGGTGTGTAGAGTGTGTTGGGTTTTTAAATGAGAAGAACATGTTGCATATTTTAAAATGTGAAAACCCTACTTTTATATATGTATTTCAAACTTGTTTCAGTGGACTGTTTTGGAAAAGAGAATTGTTGGATTCAGTGGTTTATTCTTGGAATCCCTACTGATCATCTCGATGATCACGCTGATTATATCTTTCCAGCTGTAGGTTCAGTTTCTTGTACATGTTATTGGTTCATCTACTCAATGTTGGAGTAGTGTGATCTTGAGTTGGGTGGTGACCTAGGAGGTCACAAGGAGGTATACAATTTTATTTTAGTTCTGCTGCTAGTCTTATTCTCCTATCATCAGTCATTATTTGTTTGTTTATCTTTTGTTCATGGACCAAATCATTCCCAACGGTTAGTTTTTTTATGATTGACACTAGTTGCCAGCCCGTGGGGATCGGGAACGCCCCTCGGGCTATGCCGCAGGCCGGATCGGGTGACCGGTTCAGGGTCGACCCAGCTTGGTTCGTGACAAAATGTTATTAGAGGAGTTCCTTGTTATTTGGGGTGTATGGTAGAAGGATATTAGGACTTTTGGGGCTCAGGAGGTAAGTTACGGGTCGGTGCCTGATCACCACCGCTCACGATGAGACTTGAGTTACCAGGGTTAGTCCGTGATTTGAGTCTTTTGTATTTGGTTATTGTGGATTGAGGGATGATAATAGGGGAAAATCGGTTCACATTAAGGCCTCACATGGGGTGGTGACCCATGTGGAGTCCATGTGCCTGATTTAAGGTTCTCTTAGTGTTATGCCTTACTTGTGGCATGGCTCACCACCATGTCACCAGGTTAGGTACATACACTAGTTCTTCATTTCGATGGTTTATAGTTGGTTGTGTTTCGTTTTGAACTCAGTTGATGTGAGTATGTGTTAAAAATTAAATTCATGTTGAAAATTAAAGTGATTTCGAAATGAAAAAAGGGGTTTCTTCCAAATTGTTTTTAAATTATTAAAGTGTGTTTTTTCAAGAGAAAGTGTATAGGTTTGAAAAAAACATGGCATGTGTTTGGATTTGGTAAGGAAAAAGATGTGTTTAAACCTTGGAACTCCTTATGGAAGTTCACAAATGCGTGGGTATGTACGAAGAGTTAATGGGGTACTTGTTTTTAGAATATGTGAGTGAGATTGAATGAATTCACATGTGACAGTTCATAAGGTTCCATAGATAGGTTTTAAATTTTTAAAGAAATGATGGTTTTGGAAAAGAGATTTATGATTGTGTTTGTATATGTTTGACTTATGGGAATGTTTACCTTGTCTTTTGTTGTTTCTTTGAGTTTTAGATTGATGCTGGTTTCGATTGTGTTTTTCGTTTCATTTTGAGTATACCACCCAGAAAGCCTCCAAAAGTTGTTAATGAGTTACGCCCAGTTCCCAGTTCTTTTGTGTGTTGCTTTCTTATCGAGGTAATCGAGGTCTATTAGAGGCAGTTGTGTAGTTTGGAAAGATAGTGTGTCTTCGGGTTGTTGAGAACTCCCGGGGTAGTTAAGGTTCGTACCATCCTAGAGTTATTTTATGGTTCTGTTCTGGACTATTAAAGGTGGGATGTATCATCGTCGTTAGAGTCTGGGTGTAGTTTGTGGGGCTCGGCTCTTGTGAAGGTTCCTCGTCTGGAAAAGAACTTTATCTGTACTGACCCCCAGTTTGTTGGACCGTTCTCTCGCATGCCACTAGTGTGGCTGTTTCAGGCATTCTAATCTGCCTTGTCGCATCCGTCAGAAGTTTTACTACCGTGCGACTGTTCGGGCCACCAGGAAGAGTTCTGTAAGAAGCATCGTTTTGGAAGGAGTTAGGGACCGGGGGATGAAAATACTTGACTGTGAGGTAGGAGATGTTTCAGCCATCAGGGCCCCAACCACAGGTCTTGGGGTGAAGTTCATGCATAGTCAGGAGTTGTCGAGGGTGTTTAGAACATCAGCTCAGATCATGTTTTCAACTTCAGATGGAAATATCCAAGGTTTTCTAGTTTTATTCTCATCGCTGTCGTAAGTTCATCCTTGTCGTGGTGGCATAATGATCTTGTTCCCTGACATTCCAAGTGGTCTTATCGCCTATTAGTGTGGATTTTAAGTCGTTCAGTATCTTTGAGTGGTGTGGGCCTGTGAATAGAAAGACCTGATATGATTTTGAGTTAGTCTTAGCTGTGTTCGTTAGGGGGTGTTTCATTTTGTGAAATTGATGGGAGGTGTTGAGTTAATGTCCCATCCTCAAGTTGTTGGGTTGTTTCTTAGCAAGATTTTCGTAAAAGTCTCAGGTGTGTTGTTTGGTCCATGTGGGGAAAATGAAAGAGTTTGGTTTGGGAATTCCCATGCTGGCCCCCCTGGGGGTGGTTTGTTTGGGTTTCAAGGGTTTTTGTATTAGTGAATTATCATGGTGGGGAGAACCCTCCCATGTTATCCCCTCAATATTGGGTTGTGGTCCTCCTTGAATTGGTCATGTGTGACGTTTGTTGGAAATAGTTACTCCAAGGCTCTTGTTTCTCTATGTTTTTGTTTGGGAATGGACTCAAGTTGTGACAACTGTTGGCTTGGTGACTTTCTAGTGGAAGAAAGTGTCTATGGTGGGGAGAATTGTCACACCCCGACCATAGACACATATTATTTTATTATTTTATCAGCCTTACGTTGTTTGAACAAGGTTTAGTTGGGTCCATGTTTGAACTTTTCCAAAGTTTGATTTTTTTGGCGGGCCTTGGGCCGGTGCGCGGTCACCGCACCACTAGCGGCGACTGTGCATTCGGTCATGGAGACTACATTGTTGACTGATTATTATTATTATTATTATTATTATCACTATTATTATGATTAGAATTTTTTTCATTATTAATATTACTACAATAATTATTATCAAAATTTATATTAACATTTTTGTTAACTTTTTATTTTAATTTGATTTTAATTTTTTTCTTTTGGGTAAAACCCTAAAGGGGCTCTCTCCTTCCCCCCCTTATACAGTGCGACCTAGACCTCCCCATGGCTCCTGTGCACAGTGCTTGAACACCCCCCTCTAATCCCATCACCCATCCTGCTACCCTCCCTGTCCAGTGCCCACCTCCACCTCTGTCGCATGCCCTTGCACAACGCCTCCATGTGCTCCCCTCAGCATACATGATGTCACCAGCCGCACCATCCTCCCTCACAAGTCTTGGCTGAACTCTCTCCCTGTCCTCTAGCAATTCCAGCAGCCCACTCATCTGCAAGACCTATTCCAGGCCTCCGACATTCTCCCCTGTTGCCTCCTGCACCAGGTTTTCCTCTCCCGCTAGCCTCACTGACCCCTCTCCCTCAAGCTCCCGCGCCCTCTGCACAACCAGCCTCACGCACCAGTGGGTCCCCGTCACCCACGCCTCACACCGCTGTTGTCCGACACCCTAGCTCCATCCATTGGCCCCTCCCTGTGTGGCCCCTCCTTGCGCGACCTCATTTTATGGTGTTCTACTCTGGTATATTTCTATTTTTTATTTTTGGTGTTATTTTCAAATCTATCATCACTCTAATACCACGGTTCATTTTGGTGCATTTTGATCGGTATCTAGGGTATGCGTTTAGTCTCTAGAGTGATATTCTTCCTTCCGTCAATGCACTGTTGTATTCACGCACCTCCAAGGTAGGTGAATTTGCGTATTTTATTTCTGGAGCACTCCGCTAATGTTTTCACTCTATTTTTTAGTTTCAAAATTGGTTTCACAACTTTTTTATGAACTTAATTATCTTGCTATAGAGTTCTGGAATTTTTAGAATTGGTTAAAAGTATGTTTTGAGTTGGTTCCTAGTTTATGTCAGCATGTGTCTATAATGATTTTCTTGTTTAAGTGACAAATATTATTTTGAATATTTTTAAAATGTAATTCGCATCGCTGTGGTTTTCTCATCTAGCTTTTTGTGATGCTTCGGCATTGATGAATTTTTTAAAAATTAGTCATCAGCGTGATTAATTAATTATGTTTATGTATTTATGCACTTGGGGTGTTGATAAATTGTTATAAGATCTTTTAAAATAAATTGATCCGATTTTGAGGGTGTTTCCCTTAGTTTTGTTTTAAAAAAATGGTTAAAGTGTGATTTTTGTTTTCTTGTGAACTTTGTGATTTTTGTAGGGTTGATTTTTGAATTGTATCTTGATTTCTTATTTTGGATTAATTTTATTTTAGGGATTTGTGGTGTTTTTGAGTCTTAGGGATCTATATTTGGGAGTTGTGGTTGGTTTCGAAGGTGCACTTACATATTCCCAGGTATGGATATGTATAGATATATATATATTCTGTGTGTGTGTTTCCTCATGGCGTGTGGAACACGTGCATCAGTTTAAGGATATATATATATATATATATATATATATATATATATGGATGTGTGTGCATGTGATCTAGCTGCTTCTTGAGTTAGAAAGCTTGACGTGACCTTTGTTCGAGGTAAGAATTTCCATCCCTTCTCTCTTTCTAAAGTTTTCCATAGGAACTTGCATGGTTTCATTTAGTTCATAAATTTTATTTTCACCTTTATAATTTTGATAGTTTTTTTATTACAATGTTTCTTTGATGGCCAAAAGTGTTAAAAACATCTTTGAAATAATTCCTTGGTTATGTTTAGGTGCTCCAATGCCTTTGCTCCCAATTTTAAACAACATAATTCTTTTAAAGAAATGATTTCACATCTCTTTGAATTGGTATTTTTCTCAAATCCTTGGTTTATAAGCGGTTCTTGTTTTCTAAATAATGTGGATCTCTTTGTGTGGTTCTTTAAATTGGTTTGAAAATAAATCCATACGTATATGCCCATTTGGATTTTGATGTATATATTTTGTTGAGTGCGTAGAGTTAGGCAACGCTTGGGTTTGTTTTTTTTACAAATTGAATATGGTATCACTAAAGACTTTTTTTGAAATTCCTTGAAACTTAGTACCTAGGGGCCCGTTTGGATTTTTAAATACAAAAGTGGTGTTTAGGGTTGTTTTGGAAGAGCTTTTGAAATATTTTCATAAAGGCATTGATTATGTTAAACTAGAGGCCCAATTTAAAACTCCAAGTGTTTAATAAAGTGGTTTTGATAACTGAATGATGTGACGGCCCGGTTGGAACTTTTTATGATTGAAATGTATTCTTATATATAAATATATGGGGCACTCCTATCTAGGGTAACCGTTTATGGGAGAGCACATAGGAAAAGTCTGTGTTTGGGGTAGGAAAGTGCGGTGAGATGAGTCATGCATGTGAGGGCCTTCCTACTTACATAGTATTATTATAACCACAATGGGTTCCTGGGCGTCTTTTAAATGACCGAGTGATGGTTGCTGACTAACTCTGATCAGATGGTTTGGTACCCCCTGGATTTGTTGTTAGGCCAGGTGGGCTTTTCCACTGGATTGGTCAGTTAGGGTGGCCAGTTGCTTATAGACTTAGGAGATTCAACATATGTCGGCAGGTGGTTTCGAAACCGAGTACATCCCTGGGTCTTCTAGGGATGTTTAGGATCACCCGTGGTTGCTGAATTATTTACATTGCTTGTTTACTTTTTATTGCACTGGTTTATTTTTAGTTGCATTTTTACTTGTTTCACTCTAGCCCAACTTTGGTATTTTTCTATTTTGTACTTCACTTATAATATGGTAAATGGTTTTGGAAATGGTTTTTAGCGTGTGATGGGTTTTTAAATGAGAACAAAATGTTGCATATTTTAAAATGTTAAAACCCTACTTTCATATCTGTATTTCAAAATTGTTCCAAAGGACTGTTTTGGAAAAGAGAATTGTTGGATTCAGTGGTTTATTCTTGGCATCCCTACTGAGCATCTCGATGCTCACGCCTATTAAATCTTTCCAGTTGCAGGTTGAGTTTCTCGTACAGGTTCCTAGTTCAACTTTTCAATGTTGGAGAAGCGTGATCTTGATTTGGGTGGGGACCTCGGAGGTCACAAGGAGGTATGCACTTTTATTTTCTTTTTGATGCTAGTCTTATTCTCATATCATCAGTTGTTATTTGTTTGTTTATCTTTTTTTCATGGTCCAAATAATTCCCAATGGTTAGTTTTTTTGATGACCAACACTAGTTTGCAAGCCCGTGGGGATTGGGAACACCCCTCGGTCCATGCCGTGGGCCGGCTCGGGTGACCGGTTCAGGGTTGACCCGGGTTGGTTCGTGACAACCAAGGATCGCTCTAGCACTCTGGCATAAGTTGGAATGCAAAGAGGAATGAAAATATCTAGTATTCCCCGTCGTAGACCTCTCTCAATGGTTTGAGCTCTGAAGTACTGATCCCTGACCATATCCATCAAGTACTTGGTGAGGTTGGTGAACCTCGATGAATAGTCAGCCACCGTCAAACTACCCTGCTGGAGCTGAAGAAGCTCCTGGATATGTACTACTATCAATGTAACCATTGGGAAATCCTCCCTAAAGAGTTTCTCAAACTCTGTCCATGAAAGCGTCTCCTCGTTGTGAGTCTGTGTGGTCAGAATCCACCATCTTCCTGTGGAATCCTAAAGAAGGCTCGCTCCTAGGATTAACATCTGGTCTACCAGTGTCCTTATGAGATGGAAAACTCTGGTCACTGTCTCAAGATAGTCCTCAACCACCTGAGGGTTGGGCTCACCTCAGAACCTAAGGTGTCTCTATCTCTAGAACTCATGGAGTGTGCTAAGTCTGCTCCCCTTGTCTATCAGTACTGCAGGTACCACAGGCTTCTCCACTAGTGGTGGTCTAGCAGGTACACCACCTAGAGGTAATGCCTGGGAAACTAGTCCCTATATCAAAGACTTGTCACTAATGGGATCATCCTCATGATCGTGCTACTGAATCCTAGCACGTATGCATCACTGAGGCATCCTGTAAGGAACAAGATGTACCATGGTCAAAGAGTATATCTGGATAACTGACACAAAGGACATGGAAAACACAACCCATTCCTATATGATTAGTGTACCAATATCTTGTTTCCACAAAACTAGTGTTTTTACATACCAAGTTGAAAATAGGTTATCAGAGTTCTGATATATGGATACATCGGCTGCCCACACCAACAGTGGAGTCTCTGGCCTGAAAGCCAAGATCGAAACACTTAACACTATTTCCCCAACCCAAACTCGTAGACTCTTGGTTCTAAGATAGAACTGAACACCTCTATTACCACTCTGTCATGACCAATCCCAGTGGGGCTCGTGCCGTGACTCCCCAAGACCACCTTCAATAGGCCAGAGGATGGTGACTAGCACTGAGTTGGAATAATACTAACATGGGAGGCATTGACTAAGTACATGCACACACACACACACACACACATCTCCAAGCCCAAAAATAATGAAATGTAAAAAACCGTTGAGGAAAAAAATGCATGCATACATCTAAACCCAACTAACAGAGTATGACAGGAAGTAAAGTACTGAAAGTAAATTGGGCTAGAATACAAGCCCACCAAGAAAACAAGAGTCTGAAAAATACAAAGTACAACCTATAAACACAAAGAGGTAGTGGGACTACTGCTCATTTCCATAGGAACAACTCGGCCTGTAGGGAACTTAGAAAGCTCGGTCCTATCGTGGTCTACCTTAGACTCTGTCAAAAGGCTGATCATTTGTACAAGACCTAACACGTGTGGGAAAATCCCGTGTAGGGGTGAGTATAACTATACTTAGTAGAGGACCCCAAAAACCACAATGAAATACAAAAAGGAAAGTTACAATTATCTCTACATAGTATATGTCTAATGACCATATAGTAGGTGAACCTAATACAGATATACTCAAAACCCAGACCTGTAGTCTAGAGACAAGTCGCACAACTGCATTCCCCTGCTAGGGATTTATTTTGAAGATTCCATGAATCACTCATCTGGGAGAACTCACTCCACTAGTCTGATAGCTCTGATGATGTTCATCTGAGAAGTATTATCTGTTGAGAAAAGTCATGAGAAATAGATACACTCATTCTAGGAGAATAGATTCCTGAGTAGGGAAAGATCACGATACACAGATGAGGATCACTGCCAGGGCCTTGGAGGATACATCGACTCATCCAGATTCACCTGCTAAGTAGAGGATCTGCGCCCTATGGGGATAGTCATGTCAATAACTGACTCTACCTAGGGTGAATAATTGATAGAGGATCTCACTCCAGGTCTCTCAGAGGGATACCTGACTCTATCTTGGAAAGTCCTGCTGAAGGGATCATACTCCTAAAAAAGGAAATGATACCTGACCTTTAGGGGAATGAGAAAAGGGGGCACTAACCCAAACAAAACATGTCCAAGATATGGTGGATAAGAGGATCAATCCGTGTAATAAGAAGTACATGGTGGGTAGAAGTGTCACACGCCATGTCTTCTGACCCCGGGTACTACCTGTGTAAAACGACCTGTGTCGTAAGGCAGGTCATGTAGAAGAAGGTATACATGGTGTGTAAGAGAGTGACATGCTGTGTTCCTCTATCCAAGGTGGAATCCATGTATGATGTACATGTTCTTGTAAATGGATTCAATCCATGTGTCACAACCCTTGTGACCGGTACATGGTGTAACCCATATAGCCGGCCTGGTATGGCCGTGTGGTGTAGTACACAACCGTGTACCCCACCCTGTGTTTGTGTATCCCTTGGATACATGCCGAGTCCCATGTAAGGACCCACACACATTTTTCTTTGGATAACACTTTGTGTCATCGATTCATGCACTGCATAACCCTAGTCGCTGCTAATTCGGTCCCACACGGTGTATTCTTTGGAATACAAGCCATGTTATTAGGAAATTTCTAGAATCACTATTCTTCACTAGCATGCCTCCTGTGATCCTCCTTTTTCACTTCCATTGATCCTTTCTTCACGAAACTGAAGGGATGAGGTCGCTCGATCGTCATGAAGCCAGTTCCGTTGATTTTGGGCATCCGATCAGCACTGAAAATGCATTTTGATCCACCTTCATGAAGAACGATTGAGGAACAAGAAATCCCAAACCACGTCGATTCATCTACCACCATCGTCGTCTCACCTCTTCTAGGTCATCACGATGTCAGATCTCCAATTTGGGGTCGTTGCATTGTGAAACGGATGCACAAAAATTTGTTGTTCATAATCCCACGAAGAACGCAAAAAATACGGGGTTAAAAATAGAGGAAGAAAAACAATAAACAATGGAGGAACACACCCCTTCCATCATTTGTCACAGCGTCGATCCGCTCCCGTTAATTGGTTTAATAGGAAAATCAAAATGACACTAAAGAATTATTATATAATAAATTCTTGAATCAAAAACTCCAAAAGAAAAAGAAATTGACACCCTCCCATAAGAAATCACGATCCACAGATCACCCTCTTTGTGGGTTGATCCGCGTTCATCATTTAGTCCAAGGAGGAAAATAGGATTCGAAATAATAACCCCTACCTTGATCCGGATCAAGAACGATCACCGGGTCGCATTCGTTGGTAGGGTTCATCGAATCCGAGATGTGTCAATTGATCGCATCGTCATCGTCCACCAATGGGTTCTCCTCCAAAGCTTCAAGAGTCTCTCTCTCTCTCTCTCAATTTTTAGGGTTATGAGTCTAACCCTACGAAATTACCATAAGAAGGTATTTAAAATGGAGGAATTAGGTCTCTATGCAAAAAAGGAAAGTTTTAAATAAATTCACTGCTCTGAACGTAACGGTGCCCTCAGATTTTTGATCTAAGAACCCGTTCATAAGTTATTCCACTATTTCAGGAAAACCGCTCGCAGGCACTATTTAAAGTTTAAATTAATTCAAACATTTATTCTGGACACTCTGGGCCTCGGAATCACACACCATCGAAAGGTTTGGTCTCGAAATAATTCCATATAATATTTAAAAATAATACATGGAAAACATGAGATATTACATTTGTTGACAAAGAAGACCACAATGTCCAATTTGTTGACAAAGGGGGTTTTTAGGGTGATTTATCGGTTTCAAGAGATGTTGTTGGATATCCATGTTTGACATAAGAACCTCGACAAAGAAATGGACAATCTGGAGGTGAGCAGATACAAGGTGTCACCATTTTCCAGTGTTTTCCAAATTTTTGGGCCTGAAAATCAGAAAATGGAGAGATGTGTTTTTGGAAAAAGGAGGTGCGCATAAAATTAGAGTGGTGCGCAAAAAATAAAATGGTGCGTGAAATATTGGTGTGGTACGTGAAATAGAGGAATCATGTTTTTTGTGAAAGAGGTGTTTCGAGACCAGAAGCTTGAAAATTGGAAAATGCATGAGGTGTGCATAAAATTGGAGCATTGCATGAAATATGGTGTTGTGCGGAAGATGTGTTTTTCTCACTCAAATATGATTACATGCTCAATAAGGTTTTTTCGTGCAAATTCAATTTTTCCTATAAATATGAGGTGACCCCCCTCATTAAAAAGAGCTCAAGACTTAGTGAGAATCTGAGCTCTAGCACGCGAAATTGGAATACACAAGGGAGTTGAGCATAAACATCATGTTTGCACGTAATTTCAGGTGTCTGCGCATAAAGAAAATGTTGCATGTAAAAATAAGGTTGCATATAAAGCTCAGGCTGTGTGAAAAAAGTTTGTTGCATGTAAAGAAAAAGGTGCGCGTAAAAGAAGGATGTTGCGTGTAAAATAATTTGTTTCATGTAAAAGAGGTGTTGTGTGAAAAGTTGATTTCACACAAAATAAGGGAATTACGTGCAAGGCCTAGTGAAGGCTGCGTGTAAAAATTAGAGTTTCCTGATATAACCAGTGCAAAGAGAGATTCATCTACGGATGAAATTTGGTCATTAACAGAGCATCTATCAACAATTAAATATGCATATTTCATTAGAGATAATGAAGATACCTACATGTCTATAAACTGTGAGTGGATCTTCTATAGAAGTCATGAACACACTTTAGTTGGGAGATCAGTGAGTTTTCTCTTCGTGATTGGTTGTAAAACAGAAGGGACAGTGTGTCTGCTTTGAAAATTCTAAACAATAGTGTGCTTTTAGTGGATTTGGTACATTGGAACATCGCCGGTGTATGCCCTTTGGACATAGCCTAGTGAGGGTGAACCAAGTAAAAATTGCCGTGTCCAGTGCATGATTTAGATTCTACTTATACTTTTCTATAGGAAAGAAAGAGAAGAGAGTTTTTATTAACAGTGAAACTAGATCAATAGGGATAGTTGTTCTAATCTATCATACCCTGATTCACCCCCCCTCTCAGGGTATCTATACTAGTGGACCTAATAATTGGTATTATAGGGAAAGGTTGATATTAGTGTTTCCCTCTCAAATAGAGGTCACCAATTGCAAAGGGATTATGATCTTAGACGGGAATAATTTTCCACAATGAAATAATCAGATATAACACTACTTTCATTCTTTGGGAATGGATGTGTTCACAGCAGCAATGGATGGAATAACTGTCGATATTAATAGTGTTGCTTTAACAAAAGACAAGATAAGATAATTAGATGTTGACGCAAAGGGAATCAATGTTTTAGAGGGATCCCTATCTAGTGCTATATATATATGAAGGTGATGTCATGAAAAAACATCACATGCTATCTGGGAAAATTTATTGAACATATATGATGGAGATTCAAATTCCCGAGAGGTAAACCTGCAAGTGTTGTGGAACAAGTATGAATATCTGAGAATGAACCTGAATGATTATATTGATTCATTATTTGGTAGGGTAAATTTTTTAGTGGAAGACATGTGAGGTCTTAGAGAAGTTATTGAAGACATAAAGATTTTGAAGCACATATTGAGGAAACATCCACCTCGGTTCAATCCAAAAGTTTTAGTTTTGGAAGATAAAGACCCAAAATAGATAACATTAGATAACCTACATAGCACCCTTGTTGCATATGAAATGATAAATGATGATAATGATGTTGTGGAAAAGGGTAAATCCAAAGAGGTGGCATTCAAGGCCATGAGGAAGCTCACTATTGAAGATTCTCAGGTAGAAGAAGAGACAGATGAGGTGATTTCCTTCCTTTACTCAAATATTCAAAGAAGAAAAGGAAATTTCAAAGGAAGAGTTTTTCTCTCTTTCTTTATATGTGGAAAAGTTGGTCACCTTGTCGCAAGGTGTCCCAAGAAGTTTCAAGAAGATAAGGAGAATTAAATCAAAATTCCTAAGAAGAAGACTTCAGCCTATGTGAAAGGCAAGAAAAAATTAAAGAGAAATTTCTTTAAGAAAAGAAATATTCTCTAACAAGAATGTGGTAGTTCAGATGAGTCTAAGGTTGAAGAAGTTGAAGAGATAAAGAATTGCATATATTGAGGAGAGAATGCTATGGTGGTAGTTGTCAGTAGCTCTCATAAAAGGGAAGAAACCAATATTGAAGAAGAAAAAGATGTTGAAGGGAGAGTTGATACACAAGCTGAGTTAGAGGATGATCTTGAAGAGATAGATGTTTGGAGAGCTAAAACAAAGAAGGAAAAAAAAGTTGTTCATAATGAAAAACTCTATATGCAGCAACAAGAAGAAGAGAAGTCTGATTTGATGGAAGAAATTGAAAAACTCATGTCATCAACACTAGAGGACTCATAATAAGTTAGTGAGTATAAAATCAAGATTAGAGAATAGAAAAGGGAGATCTATGGCTTGAATAACACAATGAAAGATAATATTAAGTGTATCGATGAACTTAAATGAGAAGTTATCAGTCTATGAAAAAAAGTTAAGTAACAAGAAAAACTTATGATTTCCAGCACATTATCGGGAAATAAGACCATTCAAAAGACATAAAAGATGAAATAGGCACCTAGTAGTTCAGTAGGAAAGAAGCAAAAATCGAATTCAGATGTTAAGGATGATTTGGGGCTCAATCAAAAAACACAAAGCATGTAGGGTTGAATTCAGACCGCAAGAACCTGTTCTAAGTATGAAAATTGATGTGGGTAAAAAGAAGAATCATGAAATTCAAATAACCAAAGAGAAAACTGATAGTATATAAGTGAAATGTAGGAAGGAACCTTTCATAAGGTGTTATTTCTGTGGAAAGATAGGATACTCACAAAATGTGTGTTCTATAGCTAGAAGATACCAAAGGGCACAAGAACAGAGGTGGAATACAAACTGAGAATTGTTCATTAGAACATATTTTGAAGGGAACTAATTATAGTTTGGAGGATTTTGGCACATGACTAGATACAATACATCAACCATATATATGAATGTACCAAATAAGAATCAAAATAGTCATAAGAAGCAAATCAACAAACCAACAAGTGATTTGAAAATGAAAAATCAATTTACAGCTTTGCAAGATAAAGTTGGACCATCATACTCTAATGAATATGAGAAGTCTCAATCTATGTTGAGTGTGAAGAAAAAAATTTGTACCAAGTATAAGAGAGCATAGAAGGCAGTGGTTTCTAAAATTTCCCTTAAAGCATCAAACCGTTCTGGTGTATGGATTCCTAATAGTGGTTTTATATATCACATGACATGCAATAAAGATCTGGTTACAGGAATAAAATATGACAAAGAAGGATTTTTCAAGTTTATAAATGATGATGGCATGGAGATTATTGTCTTAGAGAAGGCTGGGTTTAGGGGCAAAGAGATGAGATGTGCTGATGTCTTAGTAGTAGAAGGTTTTAGTCACAATTTTCTTAGCCTCAACCAATTATGCGACTTAGGGAATTCTATAAGGTTTACTAAGAAGAAGTGTATTGTCCAAGGAAGAGATGATGTAGTGGTTCTATAGGGAAAAAGGACAAATTGAAATTTCTACTTGGTAAGTGGAGAAGAAGATATGTGTTTTTTATCTAGAGAGAAAGAAAACAAGTTGTGGCATAAACAACTTTGTCATTTATGTCAGCCATGCTTGGAAGATTTGGTAAAGTGTGATGCAGCTAGAGACCTCCCCAAGCTATCACGAGATCATACTCATACATGAGATTCATTACAAAAAGGTAAGCTCATCAGAAATACGTATAAGGGAAAAGAAAATTAAGCAATAAGAGTGCTCGAATTAGTTCATATTGATGTTTGTGGGCCTATCACACCAAGATAATTTGAAGAAAATAGGTACTAAGTTATTTTAATTGATGAATATAGTATAATGGCATGGGTATTTTTTATTTCTTATAAGTCCGATGTGTTCCGCTAATTAAAATAATACCGGAGGGAGTGAAAAAGGATGCTTGGATAGAAAATTCTAAAGTTCTGTACTGAAAATGGTACGAAATTCACAAAAAGTCAGGTGGAAGACTATCCTAAGAAACATGGGATAAGGCATCAAGTTTCGTTAGTGAGAACTCCCCAATAGAATGGAGTGGTTGAAAGTAGAAATCAGATCATCAACAACATGGACATAATGATTCTTATAGAAAAAGACCTACCAGAGTGGTTCTGGAAGGAAGCAGTGTTGAGATTGGTCTACATTTCTAATAGAGCTATTTTATGTCCAAAGGAAGGAATTACTCTATATGAGATGTGGTACGGAAAGAAGACAGTAGTAAACTACTTCTGAATATTTGGAAGTAAGTTCTTCATTCTCAATAAAAAACATAGGAAATACGAGTCACATATAGATGAGGGGATATTCCTTAGCTACTAAGGAAAAAGAAAAGAATACAAATACTTTAAAAAAAGGCTGGGAAAAGTAGTTGAGAGAAATAATGTCACTGTTGTGGAGAATGAGGAGATAATTTAATAGCACAGTGAAAAATTTCCTAATGAATGTGATGAGGTGGAAAGCAACGCAGGGTGAGAAGAAGTGACTGATTCTGATTCAGAAGAAGATACCAATGATGGGCACGAGGAAGTGAAATCCGTATCTGTACAAAAGACAAGGAGTCAAGTTGAAATTGATAGGCATAATATCAATGGTGATCAGTCAGATCTAATTCAGACAAGAAGAATGAAATCTCTACAGAAGACATCTTTCCTATCTCAGTTAGAACCTAAGTGTTTTGATGATGCAGTTAAAGATGAAAATTGGGGTTAGGCTATGAATGAAGAGCTAGATTAGATTGAGAAAAATTAGATGTGGGAGTTTGGTTAAAGGCTAGCAGATAAGAATGTCATCGGGACTAAATGGGTATTTTGTAACAAGATGAATGAAGATGGAACAATGGTTCAAAACAAAGAACGACTAGTGTGCAAAGGATACTACCAGATAAAGGGTATAGATGTTGATGATACATTTACACCAGTTTCAAGGATGGATACAATCAGATTATTCTTAGCCATTGTAGTGCAACAAAAGTTTAATGTTTTCTAGATGGACATAAAATCTGCATTCTTGAATGGGGTTCTAGAGGAAGAAGTGTATATTGAGCATCCATATGGTTTTCTTATTCATGAAGATGAGAAAAAGGTTTATCGGCTAAAGAAGGAATTATATGGGCTGAAACAAGCACCAAGTGCATGATACTAAAGGCTGGATAAGTATTTGAAGAAACATGGTTTCCAGCATAGTGGAGTAGATTACAGTCTCTATTTCAACATTGACAATTATCAAATGATGATGGTGATGGTTTATGTCGATGACATAATATTTGGAGGATTAGATGAAGCTCAGTGAAAAAAGTTTTCCAAATTCATGAAAAGTGAGTTCGAAATGTCAATGATTGGAGAACTAAAGTTATTAATTGGTTTACAGGTGACACAAAAAAGGAATGGAACATTTATTTCTCAATATAAATATTCTAAAGAGGTTCTGAGAATATTTGGAATGAAAAATTCCAAGGAGATGAAGACTTCAGTTGCTACCTGGATAAAATTGTCAAAAGATGATAGTGGCAAGGCAGTTAATATCATAGAGTATAGGCATATTATTGGGAGTTTACTATACTTGACCATGACAAGGCCTGACATTGTATTTTATACATGCCAAGCAGCGAGATATCAGATTAATCCCAAGGAAAACCACATACTTGCAGGTAAAATAATACTTCAGTAAATCAAGGGCACAGTTGATTTCATCTTGATGTATGATGACAAATCTCAGACAGAGTTATTGGGATATACTGATGTAGATTGGGCCAGTTCAGCTGATGATAGGAAATCAACATCAGGAGGTACATTCCATCTTGGTGGACTATGTATTTCTTTTCTAAGCAAGAAGAAAGATTGTATTTCATTAAGAACTATAGAAGCTGATTATATTACGGTCACTCAAATATGCACACAATTATTGTGGATGAAGTAGAAGCTTGATGATATGGGAGTTGAAGTGAATTCTTTGATCAAAATTCAGTGTGATAACTTAAGTGCTATAAATCATAGAAAAAATCCAGTCCATCACTCAAGGACAAATAACATTGAGATAAAATATCATTTTATCAAGGAGAAAATGGAGAAAGGTATAGTGAAGTTAGAGTATGTGCCTATAGAGCTACAGGTTGTGAGAATTCTGACAAAGGCCTTACCCAAGAATACATTTGAGAGGCATCAGCTGGATCTAGGAGTCCAGTCGACTCCCCACACTTGGAAAAGTGTGTATGTGGACCCCCAACCCCTCTCCCTGAGGTATGGTGTGTTTTTCTCCATTGTTATAATATGTGTTTTTTCCAATGTCTCAGACCATAGAGGAGTGGCCTTTAGGTTCATTGAAAAAGGGGGATAAATAGTGACTCCTCAAGGGGGAGGAACTGTGGATAATGAAGGGAGAAAGCATCTTAGTCAAAGACATGGGGATAAGCTGACAGGTGGAGCAGTGAGAAAGGGGGAGAGCGATGAGTTAGGGGGAGAGTATTAAATCTAATGATGCAAGAAGTGATCGATTAAAGAGTAGATATCACGACAGCTAAGGATTATGATAAAAATAGAATAGTGGTGTTGGAATAGTGTTAGAAGGTTTCCAGCTATCACCAATTGGTATTAGTGTTGTATTAGTAATTGGTATCAGTTTGGTTTCAAAATTTGTTATCTAAAATGTAATGATTCATTGATGATCTTTTCATTTACACTTGTTTATCAAGGAGAGAATTGCTCATGTGGGCTTAAAGTATGTGTTAAGTGAATCCTTGAATTCTATAAGAATCGCATGAGGTGAATGGTGGTAGCGGATGAAAGAAACTTTAATGAGGTATCAAAGTGCAGAGAATTTTTATGATAGTGTTTTAAAAAAACTCAAATGGGGATATTGTTGGGAAAAAATCCCTCAATGCATCATTGAAGCATTTTTGATGTGATTTTATTTGTTGACAAAGTGGGCCTCCATGTTGTGTTTGTTGAAAAAGTAGACCACAATGTCCAATTTGTTGACAAAGGGGGTTTACATGGTGATTTTTCGGGTTCAATAGATATTATGGGCTATCCATGTTTGATAGAAGAACCTCAAAAAAGTAATGGACGATTTGGAGGCAGTACAAAAAGAGCAGATATAAGGTAACACTGTTTTCTAGTGTTTGCCAAATTTTTGGGCCTAAAAATTGGAAAATGGAGAGATGTGTTTTTGGAAAAGGGAGGTGCGTGTAAAATTAGAGTGGTGCATGAAAAAGAATGTGGTGCATGAAATATTGTCATGGTGTGTGAAATAGAAGAATGAAGTTTTCCATGCAAGAGGTGTTTCGAGATTAGAAGCTCAAAAATTGGAAAAGGAATGAGGTGCGTGAAAAATTGGATCATTGCGCGAAATATGGTGTTGCACCGAAGATGTGTTTTCACGCACAAAGAGTATTACGTGCCCAAGAAGTTTTTTTTGTACAGCTTTTATTTTTCCTATAAAAATGAGGTGACCCCACTCATTTGATAGAGCTCAATACATGGAGATAGTCCGAGATTTGGCATGGGAAATTGGAATACGCAAGGGAGTTGCATGCAAACATCAAGTTCTCACATAAAGTCAGGTTTTTGCGCTAAATTAAAAGGTTGAACGTAAAAAGAAGGTTGCCCATAACCCATAAAGTTCAGGCTGTGCATAAAAAGGTTGTTTGTGTAAAGAAAAAGGTGCATGTAAAAGAAGGTTGTTGCACGTAAAATAATTTGTTGCGCATAAAAGAGGTGTTGTGCAAAAAGTGGATTTCTCACAAAATTAGAGAATTACACACAAGGCCTAGTGAAGTATGCACATAAAAATTGGGGTTGCTCGATACACCCAGTGCAAAAAGAGATTCATTTGCGGATGAAAGCTGGACATCGATAGAGCATCTATCAATAGTTAATGATAAAGATTTCATTAGAGATAATGAAGAGACCTACAGGTCTATAAAAAATGAATGGATATTCTAAAGAAGTAATGACTACACTTCAGTTGATAGAGCAGTGAGCTTTCACTTCAGGATTGGTTGTAAACGAGAAGGGACATTGAGTCTGCTTCGAACATTGTAAACAACAGTGCACTTTTAGTGGATTTGGTACATCAACACATTGCTGGTTTATGCTCCTTAAATGTAGCCTAATGAGGGTGAACCAGGTAAAAATTATTGTGTCTTGTGCAATATTTATATTCTGTTTATACTTTGCTACATGAAAGAGAGAGAAGAGATTTTTTCTTAACAGTGAAACAAGAACAATAGGGGAAATTGTTTTAATCTTTCATACCCTAATTCAACCCCTCTCTCAGGTAATCTAACCTAGTGTACATAATAAAAATTTTATGTATTTGTTAAAGCATTATATTTGAATTAATTTTCCATCATGTTTTTTCAAATTCAAATTAAATGAATAGTTTCAAAAATGACATTAATGATGTTTTTTGTTAAATAATATTTTATTAACTTATTTAAAAGTCATAAAAATATTAAAATATGACAATTAAAATTATAAATGGTAAAAAAAATTATACCTTGGAAATTAATGATCTAATTTTTACCTTATAAGTAAAATTACAACCCTTTAATAGTGGAAAAGTCATTGTCGTGATTAAGGTTAAAATTGGTTAACCAAGGGGTTAATCAAAAATATAAGTTTAAAAATGATCTAAAAACCTATAAAAAATATTATTGGATGATTTTATTAATACCAAACTTTTCTTAACATCTAATACATGTCATTTTGGAACCATTTTACATGAGTTAGGCACATATTTCATGTATTTTCAAAAATGACATAAATGCTATTTTATAATAAAAAATATTTTCTAAAATGGTTTAAAATTCCTAAAATATCCTATAATCAGACATGTTATTTATATATGGTTATAAATATCAACCATTATATATTTATGATACAATTTTACTTTTATTTTAATTATATTGATGCCTGCAGAGGAAAAAATTTTATTATTAATGTAAGAGTCAAAAGGGTTAACGGAGAATTAAAACAAAAAATAAAGGTGAAAAAATCACAAAAACTTGTCCATTTTTATTGGATGATTTTTTATACTAATAAACATATTATATTATAAATATATCAATTTGTATTATTTTTAACTTGAAAATTATTTTATATTAAATTTATACATTAAGAAATTACAAGAATATTCCTACCCTCATTATAAATAAGAACCCAATCTACTCTTCTCTATACACATAAAGATATATTTGATTTATACAATAACCACCCAAATATATCCCTAAAATCCCTTCGCATATTATAAAAGGTTTATTTTGGGAACAATATCAACCATATAGTGATTAAGGTATAAAAAATGGAGGTTGTATGAAGTAGAGATACAACTTTTAACAGGGTGTTTTAGTTCTATTTATTCTTCTATATCCTACAAATATTATAAAAATTTTTTGAAATAAAAACACCAGTATATTCAATATAATAATAAGTTTTTATTTCAATTACATACCTCATATCCATATCCTCTTCAATCAAATGTTAAATGAAATCATCATTTGTCTATACAGCGGACTACCACCTCACGAACTGATGTAATTCATTTTCCATCACCACCTCTCATGATTAGTTAAAATGATGGAATTTTTTTTTATTATATTCATGAAATATTTATAATTATAAAAAATAAAATATATTATATAATATTTTAACTTTTCATCCATTGAAAAATGATAATGTCGTTTGTGCTTATGTGTGGAGTACTACCTCCATTTAGAGTTTTGATTCAACTTCCATCAAAACATCACAATAATGATATATATAAGATTATTTAAATAAATAATATGGTATTTATTATAGAATTATAATTATATAAATATTAAATAACATGTACCTTCTTTACATCATGATTGTTGAAAAATGAAAATGTTTCTCAAGCATACATACTGCTTACCATCTTCATGATTGTAATATAGTTCATTTTTCATAACTACCATTCATGGTTGGATTTTAAAGTATAATTAATGTTCAAAAATGATAATAATTTCATAATTATAATTCTTTAGATGATGTAATAATTACCAATTTGACCATAGTCAACCTACCAATGTCATTTTGGACATATGATCCAAATATTGTCAAAACATCTAATGTGGAACCTAATTAATTAATTGGTTTTAATAAAATATTTATCATAATTATATTATTCAGGAATATAAGAAACATATATGATGATTTAGACTTGAGGTAAAGAAAACATTACTTTAAAAACCTTATTTTAAATTTTTTTAATATTTATTTTATAAAATTTTCTATTTCATTTCCATATTCCCAAAATTATTTTAAGGATGCTTTAATATTGACACAAATTAATTATGAAGTAAATTTTATGTCAGTTTTTTACTTTCTTTCAAATGTTTTAAAAAGGGAATCATCTTATGAAATGTTTTGACAAAAAGGAAATATGAATTTTTTATTTTAACATATACGACATCAATGGTTTTTCCTGCCACTATATCCATTATTATATTCTTGTATACCACTATAGTATTTCAGGTTTTATTTAAAAAAACTTATTTCCCCTTATTCTTTTTATTTTGGTTTTGAAATTGTTTTTTAAAAATGAATGGGAATCACAATATCAGAAAAAGTTTTTCATATTGGTTTGAAAGATCTTTCCAAGGGTTTTATAATGAAAAGATAAAGAATAAAAAATCATTATGTTGATTGAGCATTATAGATTAAGAGGGGGTGGGATCGATACAAATCATAGGAATGGGTGAGCCTGATATATCTTATACAAATGGATGATATTGATGAAACTTATTCAATGGGTGAGCCCCATTATAGCTCACCAATGCATTGGGTAATGTTCTTTATTATCAAAGGAAAGAAGGTGGTAGTTAAATGGATTGGTTTCTTCTATATATTTAACTAGACACTAGTTATTTCTAAAACATGTTTAACATCAATTATGAGTATGATGATATAAGTCACCTAAAATAGGTTTTTATTTGTTTTCTATGTGTTTTCATGGTTTTTTGAGCCTAAAGGCGTGTGTCTTTCATATGGAAATTATTTATTTCACATGCTCAAAGAATATTTTATAAAATTAAAATTTTTATGGGTTTTTATTTTTTTCACCGAACTCCTGGATTTATTTATTTTATGTCCCTTATTGAGTTTTTTGGTTCATCCCATGTTTTGAAATATTTCTCACATTGTTTCAAGGATGAGTAGGGACAAGGATGATATTAATATAAATTTTTTGAAAATATTTTATGGAAAGAAAATGTGTTTCTTTCTAAAGGGTTGATATTATGAAAAAATGGATATTATCACGAACCTTTATTTTCATGAATTAATATTAAATAAATTTTGTGGAATACTTAAAACAATATACAAATAGATTCCCAAAGACCGTATTAGTCAAGTGCCTTTGGAAACATGGAAACATAAACACTGGTATATAAATGAGCTACACCATCTCCCACTATGTTCTTCTTGACTAGAACCCTTCTTAGAAACATCATATATAATACATATCTTCATAACCTAGGGGGAAGGAAACATAAAAAGGAGTTATATTAGATGATCAGTAAGGTTAAACAAGGGATATTTGTAAGCATAATCATGAGTGTAAGGGTATGATAACATGATCATGAAAATATAAGATCACACCTTTCATATCAAAGATCATATGAATGAAACATGGTATGAAGAATGAAAATTCACAAGACATGAATCATAAGGAAATAAAGAACAGAATTTGTGAAATCATAACATAAGAATAAAATATGGAATTTTGGAAAACATATAAGCATATAATATAATTTCCATAGTATCCAAGCCATCAATTCCAAGACCATCTTCGTAGTATGGGTTGACTCCCCATACCATCTTGGTAGTCATGGTTCACTCCCATGACCATCTTAGTTTCATGATTTCACTCCTCATACCATCTTAGTAGTCATGGTTCACTCACATGGACATATTTGTAGTCAAGGTTCATTCCTAATACCATCTTAGTCTATCTCATGAGATATAAATATTTACCCAATGCATTGAAGGGAGATATAGGTCCCACCCATCTCATAATGAAATCATATGAACATGTGCCAAAAGATAAAAAATAATCATAACATATCCCATCAAATTAAATGGGTATTATGAACATGTAATCATTTCATAACCTGTATAAAAATATAATTTTCATAATCATTTCATCATAAACATAACCCGTGAAAAGAAGCATGTTTGAAAATCATATAACCTATGAAAGAGAAACAGGTTCCATACACATCATTCCATCAAAATATAAACCATTCAAGAAAGAGTATGAACGAAAAAATTTAATAATTTCACTAAAAAGGAATTATTAACACTAAATTATGTTATCTTATATGGGAAATAATTTTGAGATATCTTTTAAAAACATTTCTTTAGGAAAATATCCTTTCTTCATTGAAAACTCTTTTTAAAACATAAAACATTTTTGAATAACTTTTTCTTTGAAAATATATTTGAAAAAATATAAATAAAGATGTAAAAACCATAAAAAAAATTAAAATCTTTTCTTCCTTCAAAAATTATCTTCAAGTATCATTTGAAAACTTTTTTTAAAACACGGTTTTTGAATAAAACTGATTTCCGATCGAAGAGAGAAATAAAGTCAAAATTTTATTGAAAAAACATTTATTAATTGTCATAAGTATTAAAGAGTGGAAAAATGTTACTAATACTTGGATATTACTTGAATAAATAGAGGATAAGTAAAATTATGATTTTTCTTGAGAGATGGATCATAATATTTCATCAAAGGAAACGTAGAAATAAACAATCTTGAAAAGTGATTAGATTGTTTCAATAAACTAATATAACTTGGTAACATGGGATCATACTCTCCATGTGAGAAAATAAAATTATATGAAGATTAAAATATAATTAAAATAATTATATTCATTATATAACATGTAAAATGGAAGTATATACACCTCAAAAAGGAATGTAGGTGCATAATAACACATGTGTCTCAAAGAAGACAAATTGAGACAAAACTGTCCCCAATTTAGTAGATTTTGAAACATTAACCATGTGAAATAAAGATCATATAATGGATATATAAATACTAATAAATTTAATTATAATAATAATTTAATACATCCATGTGCAGTATACACACCGCACAAAATGAATGAGTGGTGAATAAAGCAAGTATCTCACAGAAATAAAAAGTTAGATGAAACCCCCTTACCATGTGTCTTGGATCACTTTGTACTCATAAAATATTCATGAATAAGAAATTTTTGTTTATTATAAATATTTTACTGAATAATATTCTTATATCTAATACCAATTTTTTTATAATGACCTTATATTACCCTCTTGTTAACAATTCTATGTCAGGGTTTCACTTCTGGTAATATCCACTTTGTTTTTCGCATGTATCTTAAGTTGTTATATATTTGGTCCCTATAAATAAATAATGATTTATATAATATAAAAAATGATATAAATATCATTTATATTCATTATATTTTTATTATAATTATCTATATAATATAGAGGTACGAAATTGAATACACCATTCATAGAGTCAGTAAGTCGTATGCATGCATGAACGTTGTTTCTATTCTTATTATTATATTGAAAGTAATAAATAAAATGAAATATATGTATATAATATCATTAAATTATCATTTTAATATTATATATATCATTTAATTTCACTAAAACCATCCTTAATACATTCTATTTAGCATGTGAATGAATCACATCGCTTTGAGGGGGTAGTTGTCCACACTTCCTCAAACGAAATTACTAAATTTACACCAAATGAAATGTGAACATACATGTGTTGTAAAAATAATAAAGAAGCTTAAATACATGATAAATATTATACATGACATATATAAACTTATTTTTTTATCAAAATTTCCACTATGAGAGGTAGTAAAGGAAAAATGAACAATCATCATTTAGTGAGGTGGTAGTTCGCCGTATAAATAAACAGTATGTCTGTTACCAATTATATGAATGTGTATATAAGTGTAGGTTAAAAAATTATAATTAAAAAATTATATTATATTTAATATAATAATATCTTTATAAAATCATGGAATAAGGATATTGTAAGGGGTGGAGAAAAAAATAAAAGAAATGAGCTTAAGAGAAGACACTACCTCTTAATCAGGTAACTCCTTTTAGTTTTTGGAAATAGTCTTCATTGTATTTATTTCTGAAAAAGTGAGGCTTAAAAAAGGAATTTAGGGATTTTGGTGGGATATTTGGATAGATTTTGGTCGAGAAAAAGTGGTTTTATATATGTGAGGAAGTGGGAGGAGAGGAGACATTTTTATAGTGGAGGAAAAGTGACACTCCTGTAAATTTTGGGAAAAGGAATTCCACCTACGTTTTCCCATGTCTAGTGAATACAATAATGTACCAAATTAGAAAAAATCTAGGATAGGGTATAAATATGTTTATCAAATATCTCTTGTACAATTTTCTAGGTCATTTTCAGTCTTAAATTTAAGGTTTAGTCCTTAGTTAAGCTTAATTTTATCATAATCGATGTTATTAATTTTAATTACATTCACTAATCATTTTGGTAAAAAAATAAGTAGAAATTATTAGAAATTATAAATGATTTGATTGAAAATATGGAATACATTTTTCTAAATTATTTTCACAGAAGTGGTAGAAATTAATTTAAAATTAATCCCGTAGCCGGGTCGACAATGCTGGTTTTTATAGTAAAAATATTTCAAAGTTTGATAATTTTTTATAACTAAGTTAAAAGTGAAATTGTTATCATTAACCTAAATATGATTAATTGATAAAAATATTTTTTATTTAAACTTTTAAAACAAATTAAAATATAATTTATCCTTATAAACAAATTAGATGAAAATACGGTTTTGAATTAAAGTCCAATATTTTTCACAATCCATCAAAAATTAAGTTTGTCATGAATATACCAAAAATTATCCCTAATATAATTTTTAAATTATAAATTAAAAAATGAATTTCATTTTATCAAATTAAATTTCTAAATGTGTCTAAAATTAATTTTAAATTTTTTCACAGAAGGACATAAAAAAAATTATTTTGAAAAATTTGTATTTTTAAACATATAAGGACTTTATCAAAAACAATATATTTCATTATAAATATGTTATATATATATAAAATAGTTATAAAAATATTATAAAAGTATTTATTACCATTAATATTACTAAGTTTAATGGGTAGGTTATGATTTTATCATTTAAATAATTATAACATTAAAATAATGTTTTGTAGAAACTCAGTGTTACATATAATATACGCCAAGTCAGTGTTGAATGTAAAGTATTCCAAGTCATTTTTTCATATATTATACACCAATTTAGCATTATATGTAATTTATTCCAAGTTTTTGTTGTGTTAAAGGAATGTTTGACTTAGTGTAATGCAATATATCAATGAAAATTTAGTTTATTAGAAAAACGTCCATAAAAAATCGAGGTGTTACATTATAACTCCCTTAAAATGAATTTATCCCATGAAATTATTCATTAAGGTAAAAAATTTAGAATACTTATGCTTCATCATGCCCTCAAATTCCCACATAACTTCCTCTAACTGGTGATTTCTACACAAAACTTTGACCTGGTAAGCGGTGTGGTTTTGCAGAACTTTCTCTGATCGGCCCAGAATTTCAATTGGTTATTCTTTGTTAGAAAGATATTGATCAAATGGTATGACCTTAGATTTTATTACATGTTAAGGTTCATGTATGTAATTCCTCAAGAGAGATACATGGAACAGATCATGGACTTGAGAGAGATTTGGAGGAAGTTCCAAGAGATAGGCTACTGTCCTGATACGATCAAGAATATAAAAAGGACCAATATACCTAGGGATTAGTTTCCCTTTCTTTCTCAATCTCAAAACTTTGTTCTAGGGTGAGATTCAAAGAAAAACAATTTCACTAAATTCAAATTCTATATCATGCCTTCGGTTATTAGCATAACTTTCTTATTGAATTTGAGCTACCTTGATATATTGTTGAATGGTTCTAACCTTATCAACCATTTCTTCAATAATCTCAGGTCCCCATAAATTTATTTCTCTAAAATCATCCTAGAACGTTTTATATCAACATTTCTTCCTATAGAGGGATTAATAATTTTCAATTTGAATTCGTGAGTGAATGTCATTATTGTAAGAAAACACAACTAGAGGAAGGTGTTGATCCCAACCATCTTTGAAATCCATAGAATAAGATTTCAAAATATCCTCTAGGGTTTGAATTTTTCTTTCAGAATGAACATCTATATGAGGATGAAATGTAGTAATGAAAATCAATTCTGTATCAAGGGCTTGCTAAAGACTTCTCCAGAACATTATGGTGAACCTCAGATCATGGTTTGTTAGAATATAATGTGGTACTCCATATAACCTTACAAATTCCTCAATGTATATACTGGAAAGATGATCCAGAGAGAAGCATTATCTAATAGTGATTAAGTGTGCTGACATAGAAAGGAGATCTATGACCACCCATATAGAATTAAATTCTTTATAGGTTTAGGGTATTCTAACAAAAAAATTCATAGTGATGTTCTCCCATTTCTATTCTGGTATGGGTAATGGATGCAACACCCCCTTTGAATTTTGTATTTCATCCTTAAATTTTTTCCATACCAATTACCGAGATACAAACTCTGAGATATCTCTCTTCATTCCATCATAGTATAAGTATTATTTAAAATCCCTATACGTCTTTTCACTTCCAGGAAGAATAGAGAATAAAAAATTATAATCTTCCTATGATAGTTATTTCTTCAAATATGGTATATAAGGAACATATACACAGTTTGTGAATCTCATCATTCCATCATAATAAATGTTAAAATCAGGAATATTTACAACTTTCTTTCTTAACTCTATATCTTCCTTCTGCGCCCCTTTATCTTCACATGAATAGAGGGTTGAACATTCATTTGAGAAATATAATATTTCCCCCCTTCTATCAGGATTTCTAGATCTATCCTTTTCAAATCCAGAAATATTGGATCTTTTGTGATCCTCATCATGGATAATTTGGAATGATCCTTACGACTCAAAGAATCGGCCTCCTTGTTTTCTTTCCCCTTGTAGTAATGTATTAAGTAGTCATAATTATTTATAAACACTAACCATATTCTCTATCTCATGTTCAAATCCTTATATGTGAATATATATTTCAGACCTTTATGATCGGTATATATATCACACTTTTGACCATAAAGATAGTGCCTCTATATCTTTAATGAAAAAATTACTATTACTAACTTCAAATCATGAGTTGGGTAATTTTTCTCATTAACCATCAATTGTCACGAGGGATATGTGATAACCATGTTATTCTGCATGAGAACACATCCCAATCCCTTCTTGGATACATCACTATAGATTAAAAATTATTCTCCACTATAGGGTAATGTAAGAATAAGTATAATGACTAAACTTATCTTCTTTTCCTTGAAATTTTCCTCACATTCATCTATCCATAGAAACTTGACACCCTTCCGAGTTAACTTGGTCAAAGGATTTGATATTCATGAGAAATTATCCACAAACAATTTATAATATCCAACTAAACTAAGAAAGCTATGAATCTCAGTCATCATGGTTTGTCTAGGCCAACATTCAATAGCCTTAGTCTTTGATTAATATTCTACTATACCATCTCTTGAGATTATGCGACCTAAAAATGAAACATTTTGAATCCAAAATTAACACTTTTAGATATTGTATATAATTTCTTCTTCTATAGGGTGTTTAGTACTATTCTAAAGTGATATTCATGATCTTCCTTGATCTTAGAGTGGAAAAGAATATAATCTATAAATAATATCAAAAAATTATTGAGGTAATATATAATGAATCTATTCATTAAATCTATGGAGATAACAGGGGCATTAGTAATTCCAAAAAGAGTAACTATATATTCACAGTGTCTATAACTTGTACATAATGTTGTATTGGGTATATCATCCTTATTAACCCTCAATTAATGATATCCCTAATGAAGGTAGATCTTAGAAAAGTATTTAGCACCACATAGTTGATCAAACAAGTCATTAATACGGGGAATAAAATACTTGTTGTTGATTGTGATCTTATTCAACTCCCGATAATCAATTCAAAGATTCACTTATCCATATTTATTTTTCACAAAAAGAATGGGTGCACCTAAAGGTGACATAGTTGGATGAATAAATCCCTTATCAAGGTTTTCTTGGAACTGCTTCTTCAATTCCTACAACTCAATCAGGGAAATTTTATAAGGAGTCTTTAAATTTGGTGTGGAAACATATATGAGTTATATTGAGAACTCAAATTCATGTTTCGATGGAAGTATAAGAAACTATTCTGGAAATAAATCAACAAATTTTCAAAAAATAGGTATATCATCGATTCAAATTTTCTCACCAACCATTTGATATAGACATCCCTTCTGAATAAGAATTAAAACCCATACACTAGATGTAATATCCAAAGGAAGTTTATGCTTATTGTCACATTAATGGATGACCATAGAAGGGTTTGAAATATCAAATTTATCATCACTTACTCAAAAATTGATATGGGATGTATGAATAGAAGGTCAATCCATGCCTAAGATGACATCAAATTCAACCAAAGGATTAATGAAAAGATTGTTAGGAAGCACATTCCTACAAACGTCAACCAGAGAGGAATCATACACTTGGGGTGAAATCATCATACCATTAGGGGTTTGTACTACTAATTCCACATATTGTTTTGTGGAATCTTAACACCCTTATATAATTCTTTATATATGAAAGAGTGAGAATATATAGAATCAAAAATGACATTAGAAGTTCTAGAGTGGATGGTAAGTGTACCTTTCATCACATTGTCATCATACTCCTCGTCATAAATAGAATTTTTAAGAGATTTCCCCTTCTCCCACGGCTTAAGTGGTTGTTGACATTGATCATCATCACCAACCCTTAGGTTTGGGCACTGGTTAATGTAATGCCCATTCTCCATACACATGTAGCACTGAATTGTGGTAGGTTCATTCTGTGCCGCTTTTTCCCCATTCACAATGTTAGCTAACTTCTTCCCATCACATCATTAGTAAAATTCTTGATGACCCTCACTTATACGCTAAAAACATTTATTATACCCCTTAAGGTAATTTCCAACATTCTTATTCCTACATTTAGAGTATGAAGGAAAGATCATCCTATTCTCTTCATATTTTTTAGATTTTCCTTTAAACTAAAGCTTCCTATTCTTTTCAAAACCATGAGGTTGATATGTGACTCGAACCTCCATTTCAACCTTGATTGCACAATGGGAAATAACTTCATAGATACTAATGTCTATTATGGAAAAAGACCTTATGATACGAGGATTTAATCAACTGAAGAACCTATCAACTTTACTTTCAGGTTGGACAATAATTCTGAAACCATACCTCACAAGTCTCATGAAATTAGCCTTGTTGGTACCAATAGATTCATCATAACTTTGATTCAACTCAAGGAACTCTTTCTATATAATAGTATAAAGAATACGAGTAAATTAATTAATGGAAAATAAGTTCTTGAACTCATCCCAATCCATTGATTAAATCTCATCTTGTTGCATTGTATTCTTTATTGGAGTCTACCAATGGTCTGCTTTTCCTTCTAACTGATAAAAATATAGAATGAATTTCTCATGCTCTGAACATTGAATAATGGATAATATCTTTTTAGTAGTAATGATAAATTTTCAAGAAACAAGTAGATCATAAGACCCTATGAAGGAAGGCGGATGTTGCCTCTTAAAAAACTCAGTAGAATGTTTTTCACTCCCTTTCTCATTTGTAAGTCCACTATGATTCATAGATTTATAAAGTTTTGTGAGCATATCAACGTGGTTTTGCATTCCATATACCATTTATTTTGGTTTCTTAAGAGTAAAATCATTACATTTTCCATTTCAATTACCATTAATGCAGTTTCTTTGGGTTCCAACCATTGACTAAAGCCAAAAGCATATAGTAAGAAAAAGTTATCATATTGAGGAACCACATAATCATTAAATGTCACTTATAAGATATCTAAATTATGAAACTTTCATTAATATATGTCACTTTATGATTATCCTAGTTCATTCATAGCCAACATCTACTTAAATCCTTCATGATGGCTCTTGAAGAGTTTATGACTTCTCGAAGAATATCCCCTGAGAGTACCAAACCAGATGTGTAGAAAGGATAGTTTTCATGTACCAAATTACCCCAAGTTAGGCCCAAAACATCTTGTCAGAGTTATTACCCCCTAGGTACATCTGTTCCAGAGCCACATCCACTTGTAGTATCCAGATAGAGATATATTTCTAGGAAAACACTCACTCTATTCTTTACCAAAATTTCAAGAATTTTTTTTATACTTTTCTTTATCCTTAGACTTATCCATAGAAATGTCATTAGGGTTACCACTAAGGATTTATCATCCAAGATTTTGAAGGTTATCTAGACCTTTTCTTTGATACTAACTATAGGGACCCTCACTTTTAATACATTAACATTACATAACTTTTGTAGAATACGTAAAACTTTATACAAACATATTCCCAAATATGATATTAGTATAGTTCCTTTGGAAACATAAATAATAGTACTTAAATGAGCTACACCATCTCCCACTAGGTTCTTCTTGACTAGAACCCTTCTTAGACACATCATACATATTACATATCTTTATAACCTAGGAGAGAGGAAACATAAAAATGGGCGAGCTCAGATTCTTAGTAAGGGTAAAAAAGGAGATATGTAAGAATAATCATGGGAATAAGGGTATAAGAACATGATTATGAAAATAGAAGATCATACCCGGTATAGAAAAGACCATATTCATGAAAAAAAGTTCATAAGACATGAATCATAAAGAAATAAAAAACATAATCCATGAAAGCAAAACATAGGAACAAATCATGGAATTATGGCATACAAATTATCATATAATATGATTTCCATTTTATCCAAGGAATTGCTGTTAAGACCATCTTGGTAGTATGAGTTCACTCCCCATACCATCTTGGTAGTCATGGTTCACCCCCATGACCATATTAGTACCATTACTTCACTCCTCATACCATCGTGGTAGTCATGTTTCACTCCCATGGTCATCTTAGTAGTCAAGGTTCATTCCCAAGACCATCTTAGTCTATCTCATGATATATAAATATTTTCCCAATTAATTGGAGGAAGATATAGGTCCCACCCATCTGATAAAGAAATGATACATACATGCACTACTAGAAATTGGACTAGTTGTGATGGGTCATTTGTGATAGGACCCCACCGCAAAAGGCCATCTGCGATGCGAACCCATCACAAATGACCCGTTGTAGAAAAGGGCATTGTAAAAAAAAATATTTGTGGTAGGATGTGGACCCGTCAAAAATAGTTTCCATGAGAATATTTAAAAAAAGAATTTGTGACGACCCGTCGCAAAAAGTCCCGTCGAAAATAGTTTCCCTGAGATTGTTTTAAAAAAGTATTTGCGATGGGGGGTCCCCGTCACAAAAGGTCCCATCGAAAATATCTTTAAAAAATTTGAATAAAATATTATTATTAATAAAAATAAAATAATATTAGAAAATAATAAAATAATAATAATAATAATACTTATAATATAAATAATACTAATATAATAATTGAAATAAAATAATATTAATAATATTAATATAAATTAAATAATAATATTAATATTAGTAAAATAAATTAAAAATTATAAAATAATAAAATAATATTATTAATAATATATTTAATATAGTAATAATATTATTACTAATATTAATGAAATAATAATATTAATATTAGTAAAATAATAACAATTTATAAAATAATAAAAACCTCAATATTTGTAAAAATTTAAAAAAATAATAAAAAAATAATTAAAAATAACAAAACAAAGAAAAATGATAAAATTAATAAAAATTAAATAAAGTAATAAAATAATAAAAAATTAAATAAAAAATTTAAAACAAAAAAATAATGAAAAATGAAATATTCCCAACAATATCAAAAATGCACTATATATAATTATAAATAGTTAATATTAAAAAAATATATTCACATGTTTTATCATAAAAAAATATATCACTGGGGGGGGGGGGTCTATAGGAGCTGGAGGAGATGGTGGAGGGGGCTTCATCTCTAAACCGTGAGTCAGACATCGTATGTACTTTATCTACTCATATTGCTAATGTTTCCATCGACGTATCTCCTCCTCCTCCTCCTTATATTGTCGTCAGAGCTCTTCCTACTACTACTGCTTCTATTTGCGAATCTCCCACTACTGTAATCAATGCATATCCTCTTACTCTCTACAGATACTCTCTATAATCACATTCTGATCTCATAACTGCTCTTAATATTGTGAAATAGATGATGATGACTCTCCATGAGCTCTTCTTAAGCAGGACACTGATATTATAACGGTACCATAATAACTCTCAGGTGTCAATCGAGAGACGATACCAACAACCCTACCTTTATTGAAGATATATTGGGTCACCTGCATCCATGCTACTTCATCAAATCGATGGGCTCTGGTCTGACCCTTGGTCTTGGACTGACTCTCAGTTTGTGTTTGAGATGCTGCGACCTCATAAAAATCCCTTAATATCAATTTTAAATTAAAATAGTTAAAATATTATTCTCAGTTATTTTTAAAACTCAAAAAGAAATTATACTAACCACAATCTGATATAGGCGATCACCTCTAATATCTCTCATGATCAAATCACCATACATCCTCGTATAAACATCGAACTCCGTAACATAAGGATGTTTGACTACCTATTTGAATATAAAATAAACCATTACATTTAAAGTTATATAAATTATTTTAAAAAAGTACTTACCACATTTTCCCTGTGCGTACTAAATGTATGACTACCAGCTCGACGTGTCACCTCCTTTCTCCCCCGATTTTTTCGACCTGCCAACGAGATCCTCTGAAAACGTCCACCCAACCAATGTGAACATAATCCATCCCAAACCTAAGAGGAAATATAATCTGGTTTTTGGGCATGATTAGACTCAATAAACTGTATCACTCCAACTTTCCTTACTTTTTTCCTTCTCAAATGTTTCTAAACATAATGACAACACTCACGTATAAACCCACCCCATGCCTTCGAGATAGCTCCAAAAATTCTCTCATCGATGGCATACCATAAAACCTATAAATAAATTATAATGTAAAGTTATTAATTAAATAAATTTAAAAATAAATATTATTTACTTATGTACCATCCATTGCCCAAACATGTTGTGCTGACAATCAATAGGAATCTCATCCCATGTGACCCATGTTTCATAAAAATAATTACACAATATAGAGCTCCCCTGTACAATAGCTATATGTGAAAAGCTCTAAAAAAAGAACAAACAATTAAAAAATTAGTATACAAATAAATTAATGGAAACTAACTAAAATACATAGGTAAACACACCTCTGCATGCATGGATCAAAGCCAATATATGGATGTAACTCAGGTATAGGGTCAAGAATCATCAATCATGCAATACCATTCCCCCTTTGAGTCCTCCCTGAACCACCAAAAGTCTGAGGGTTAGATGATTTAGCATCATACTCATCCAAAGGTAGGTCAGCCTCATAAAACTAACAAAATAGATCCTAATATATCTGAAACAGAAAATGAATATTGTTAGAAAATAGTTAAAAATAACTATTCTATATAGATATATATTATATATGATTATAAATAGAATTTAACAGTATCAATCTTCATCTGCATCCTCATATTCATATCTGGTGATGCCAATTTATTCATATTCTTCCTTAGTATCATCAATTTTCAAATGAGTTTTAGTTTCATCATCTGTTGTCATTTAAAATTCATTTGTAACATCATTAACATCATCGTCACAATCAAACCTTAAATGAGGGGTGTCATCATTTATATTCGTGTCTCTTCATGAAGAAGATATATTTGGAGTAGTCACTTGAAAAAATTCAATTCCTTGCACTTTAGTGAAACCACATTCACTTTGAGTAAAATTATTTTTTCATAGATTTAATTTTTATTATGCTCCACCAATCACCCAACTCTTTTGAATTATCACAGTAATTTTCTTGATAAATTTCATGTGCCTGATGAGCCAAAAAAATTATTCATTTACAACAAGAAGATTTTTATATTTAATATCAATGATTATATGGGTTGGATGAACATACATGACTCTCTCAGTATCCAACCACTAACATTTACACATCATTATATAATTCTATCCCAAATAACACAATTCAATAATTTCTTCCAGTATACTATAAAAGTCAACTTTAGTTTTTCTATGATGATATCCTCTCAATTAGAAACCACTATTAATTGTTTTTTTGATTCCCCATATGCACATGTATGAAATATAAAACTATTCATGACATATGAATTATAATATTTAACCATTTTGGATGGTGGGTTACTCAAGGAACATAATTGATTATCAATTTTATCCATATATTGGGATACTAGAAATTTTTTAAAACAATTATCAATATAAAAAGTAATAAATTGATTTTATATGTTAAACCATAAATAATTTATGTTACCAGTTTTTGAAACCAGTTGGAAAAATTATTTTGTCGATGTTATTCAAGAGAAGCTACTGTAATTTTTGGAAGCTGTTTCTTGATATGATTAAAATATAACTTACAAATAAAATAAGATTATTTTACTATAAAAAAATATTATAACTAATTTATAGGATTACTCATAGTAAAAATTGTGTCATTTCTTCATAGTTGGGAAGAACATATGTGTGAGCTCTGTGATGTTCATCATCTGAAAGACATCATTCATGAACTCCACTAAAGGCAAGTTTTGGATGATTAAAAACTGATAATTGATTGATTATATCAACATCAAAATTTCTGTCATTACATCCCATGAGGTTGTTTTTTAAGGGATATTAATATTCAAAATCTTGAGAGCAGAAAAAAGAAATTTCCTCTTGAAAATAAGCTTTTACAATTGAGCCTTCAACCAATGCTTTATTATGTACTTTTTTCATTAATTTCTGCATGCATCTCTTGAATGAGTACATCTATTGGAACTATACTAGACCTCCACATTTTTCTTCATACAGAAAATGTAATTTCAAATGTTCCATTTAGTCAAAGAAAGTCAGTGAGAAGATTTTTTCCAGTTTACATAAAATTAAAACAACATCTTTTTATAGTCTACTTAGTGCATTGTAGTCCGTTTTTACCACATAAATGTCTCAAAAATGTATTATATATTTTTTATTTCATCATAAATAATAGAATTCAGAAAACCTCTTAATTCAATAAATTGAAGTATTTATATTATAACATTAAAGTCATGACTTTTTAATCCATTAATCTGACCATTTCTAACACATATTACCAAATTAGAAGAATAAACATCTGGAAGTCTAAAATATATAATCCATTGACAAAATAATAATCTAATTTATTTGGATAGTTTATAAGATGATTTTGGATTCATTAACTTCTCTGATCTGATATTTTCAAACAGTTTAAGTTCTAGTCACCTGCAAATTTGGGAAATATCTAATCATGAAATTACATTATCCTTGGTATTACTTGGTGTATCCAAAATTGTATAAAAAAATTTATAAAAATAGTACTTCTCAATATGCATGACATCCAACAAGTGATAGAATAAAAAAATCATACCAATATAGTAGATCACAAAAAATGATCTGTTTTATCCAATTTTTTTTTCCTCAAAGACATCTATTTTTTGTTGGTTTATTGTTGGTCTAAATGTGATGGGAGGTAATTAAGAGATAATTGATTTTACCTATGTATGTGAGATCATTTCTGGAGGTTCATCTATTTCAATTGTACCATTTCTGAAATGATATTTATTCCTTCGAGAATAATGATCGGTTGGAATGAATCTTCTATGACAGTAAAAAAACAAGGTTTTTTCCATTGATGAGAATAAATGATTTTCTATCTCTCATACAGTATAAACATGATATTAGACCATGTGTACTCTATCCAGATAACATGTCATATTCTAGGAAGTCACTAATTATCCACATCAATTAAAATTTCAATAGGAAATTTTGTTTTGCAAAAACATCATATATACCAACACCATTACTCCACAATAAATTTAACTCACCTATCAATGGTTTAAAATAAAAATCAATATTACTTTTTGGATTTCTTAGAATTTAGAAGGTTAAAAATATATATGGCTCCTTCATCAACATCCTAGGAGTTAAATTGTATGGATTTATAAAGACATGCCAACATGAATACTGACTACCATAAGAACCAAATGGAAAAAAACTATTAATAAAAATATGCAATCACACGTTTCAGGGTTCTAAAGAAAAAGATAGATTCACTTTGTCAAAAATTTTCCATGAATCACCACCATATGAATGATTTAAAATTTTACCAATTGAATTATTGGTTTTGTTCCATGACATCAATGTCACTGTGTTCTAAGACATAAATAAATGATGGAATCTTTGTGTAGGCGGGAAATATCTCAACAATTTTATATGAATCAATATAGAATTCCCAAGTTGAGCCTCTTTATACCTCGATTATCCACATATGAGACAACTATCCAATGATTCATTTTCAACATAATATAAGATTCAATCATTTGAACATGCATGAATCTTTTGATAACCAAGACCCATATTATGAACCATCCTCTTGATCTAATATAAATCTTTAGGCAACACATTCCCTTCAGGTAATCGTGTTTTAACCAAATAGAATATCTAATAAAAATCTATTTGAAGTTCCATTATCTGATTTAATATCCATAATTTTTTCAATCGCTTTAAATTTACTTATCTTTCATTCATGATATGAGGCTACCTCAGCAGACCTCAACAAATCATAAAATTGAGATTGTTACGACTAATGAGTTAAATCAATATCATATTGAGTTTTATATAGTTAAAAAGATATATATGCCACATAATGTACTAAATTTTGAAACCGTGATGGATCTAAAATCAAATTATTAGTGTCTTCTCTGGAACTGTGTACACTATGTTGATACCAAAAAACACAACCTAGTTGAAAAACAAAATACAATAGATGACCTCAAACACTGTCAAAAGTGTCAAACATCCTTAGATCACATTTTTTTATAAGGACACTTAATTATCCCTTCTAAAAAAAATTCTTATTTTGATAATGCAAATGATAAGAAAGCTTCAACACCATCAATATATACAGGATTTAAACCATAAATATTTGGATTTTTGCACTGATTTATCTAATCACGATCATCTAATAATTATTTTTTCGACATCCTTATTCTATATTTCTCTAAAAAGTATCGTATAATTATTATTTTTTGAATAATTTGATATAAGACAAACACTATCCAAAAAAGAGAAGAAATTTAAATTCACATTTCTAGCAATTTATTACAATATCTATTATTTCATAGTTATTCATAGTATTTGTTTTAAAATTTATACTAATATACACTAATTTATAATATTTTTTACTAATTACTTCTAATTATTAGTAATTATAGCTAATTTATACTAATTTTTGTTAATTATGAGTGGCACAATTCCCAGCGGATTAGAGATAACTCTTTTTCCCGATGGCTCATCTCCTTGAGAATTTCTTAGGATGAAATCACTATGAAAAATCTATCCTGACATAGGAATATCTATTTTCTTATTCACGAGAATAGAATGCACAAAGTCCTCTCTGTGCTTCTCTCCATTATTGTTCATATGAAAATAGATATCTATACGTCAGAGTATATTTTTCATAGCGATTTGAGTCAGAGAAAGTTTCAAGAAGATGAGCCATTGGGTTAAAGAGACACTTTTTCTCGACTGCTCATCACCTTTCAACTTTCTCACACTGAAATCAGTATAAAAATTCTACTTTGATATACGCATATCAATTCTCGTGAATACAAAACTGGATATTCGTATGTTAAAGAAGATTTTTTATTGTGATTTCAGTGAGATAAATTTTCAAGGAGATGTGCCATCTAGAAAAATGAATGTCACCAATCAATTGGAAATTATTCCAATTTATTATGAATTTTTACAAATTATTGTGAATTATTGCTAATTATTGCAAATTATTGCTAATTATTGCGAATTATTGCTAATTACTGTGAATTATTGTGAAGTTTTGCTAATTAGTGCAATTTTTTGCTAACTATTACCATTTATGGCTATTTAGTTCTAATTATTGAAAATTATTTCTAATTATTTCTATTTATTTCTAATTATTTCTATTTATTTCTAATTATTGCTATTTATTTCAAATTATTGCTAATTAATGCTAATTGTTTCTAATTAATGCTAATTAATGCTAATTATTTCCAATTAATCATAATTATTTCCAATTAATCATAATTATTTCTAATTAATCCTAATTATTGCTAATTAATCCAAATTATTATTAATTTATTCTTATTATTTCAAATTAATCATAATTATTTCTAATTAATCCAAATTAATCTTAATTATTCCTAATTAACCCTAATTAATCATATTTATTCTCAATTATTCCAAATTAGTCCTAATTATTCCTAATTACTCCAAATTATTCTTAATTACTCTTAATTATTTCTAATTACTAATAATTAATCCCAATTATTCGTAATTAATCCTAATTAATCCTAATTAATTCTAATCAATCCAAATTAATCCTAATTAATTCCAATTATTACTAAATAATTCCAATTTTTACTAATCAATCATAATTAATCTTAATTATTACTAATCAATCCCAATTATTACTAATCAATCCTAATTATTACTAATTAATCCTAATTATTACTAATTAATCCTAATTATTACTAATTAATCTTAATTACTACTAATTAATTATAATTATTACTAATTAATCCTAATTATTACTAATTAATCATAGTTATTACTAATTAATCCTAATTATTACTAATTAATCCTAATTATTAATAATTAATCCTAATTATTACTAATTAATCCTAATTGTTACTAATTAATCCTAATTATTCCTAATTATTACTAATTATTCCTAATTATTACCAATTATTCCTAATTATGACTAATTATTCTGAATAATTATTAATTATCATTAATTATTGCTAATTATTAGTAGTTACTAGTAATTATTACTAATTATTACTAATTATTAGGAATTATTAGTCATTATTTGTAATTATTAGCAATTATTACTATTTATTACTAATTATTACAAATTATTACTAATTATTACTAATTATTACAAGTTATTATAATTTATTACTATTTATTACTATTTATTTCTAATTATTACTAATTAGTACTAATTATTTCTATTTATTATTATTTATTACTAATTATTACTAATTATTACTAATTATTATTGTTTATTACTATTTCTTAGTATTTATTACTAATTATTTCTAATTATTAATATTTATTACTAATTATTACTAATTATTACTAATTATTACTAATTAATCCTAATTATTACTAATTAATCCTAATTATTAGTAATTAATCCTAATTATTACTCATTAATTATAATTATTATTAATTAATCTGAATTGTTACTAATTAATCTGAATTATTACTAATTACTACTAATTATTAATTATTATTACAAATTATTAATTATTATTACTAATTAATAATTATTATTAATTATTACTTTTTATTATTAGTTATTTGTAATTATTACTAAATATTACTAATTATTACTAATTATTTCTATTTATTTCTATTTATTGTTATTTATTAGTAATTATTCCTATTTATTGGTAATTATTAGTAATTATTACTAATTATTATTAATTTGTACTAATTATTACAAATTATTACAAATTATTTCTAATTATTTATAATTATTTCTAATTATTACTAATTATTAATAATTATTAATAATTATTTTTAATTATTACTAATTATTTCTAATTAGAACTAATTATTACTTATTAATCCAAATTAATTGTAATTAATTCTAATTATTATTAATTAATCCTGATTATTACTAATTATTCATAATTATTACTAATTAATCCTAATTATTAATGATTAATCCTAATTATTACTAATTATTACTATTTATTCATAATTATTACTAATTATAACTAATTGTTACTAATTATTACTAATTATTACTATTTATTACAATATATTCCTAATTATTCATAATTATTACTAATTATTCCTAATTATTACTAATTATTCCTAATTATTCCTAATTATTTCTAATTATTACTAATTATTCCTAATTAATCATATTTATTACTAATTATTACTAATTATTAATTATTATTAATAATTTTTCTAATTAATACTGAAGACTACTAATTAAAAACAATTACTATAACTATTAATTAACACTAATTAATACTAATCACATGTATTCGTAAAAAAAATGCACAATAATAAGATATAATTCTAATTTAATTTTATTACAGCTAATTAACAATAATTTTAACTAATGTCCAATAAATCGAATTAACTAAAAAATAAAAGAAATATATAAATACCTTAAAACTGAATCTTTCAGAGAATTTAAGTCGTGAATATTGCTCCAATTTAAAAAATTTAACATAGAAAGATTTTCAGAGAGAAAATGTAAGTAGTGAGGGAGAGAGTAATAGGGAAAGGAGTGGAATAAGAGGAAAAATGGATGAGGGTATATATATGTTAGATTAGTTGTGACGTGAATCCGATCCCAAATACTAAAAAAACGCCGTTGGGTATTTGCGATAGACTCTTATGCCCGTCACAAATACCCTTCCTGCGGTTTGGCACACAACCCACGCCAAACCATTTGTGACGGGTAGACTGTTCCATCGCAAAAAGTCCCACCCGATGGACTTTTGGCGACGAGACCCTTCCCCACCCCAAATAAACATTTTTTCCATAGTGATGTTCCATAAGATCATAAATAATAATATCATAACCCATGAAATGACATGGATATTATAAACATGTAATCATATCATAACCCGTGGAAAAAAGATAGGTTTCATAATCATTTCATCATAACTATAACCCATTAAAAGAAGCAGGTTTCAAAAGCATATAACCCGTGAAAGAGAAACGGGTGTCATAAGAACCATTTCATAAAAAATACACCATTCAAGAAATAATATGAATGGAAACATCGAATAATTTCCCTGAAAAGGCATGAGTGACACCAAATGACCTTATCTTATATGAGAAATAATTTTGAGAGATCTTTTAAAATCATTTTTGAGGAAAAAATCCTTTCTACATTGAAAATACTTTATAAAACATAAAACATTTTCAAAAACCTTTTTCTTTGAAAATATCTTTGAAAACTTATAAATAAATCTTTTAAAACTATAAAACATTTTAAAAATCATTTCTTCCTTGAAAATTATCTTCAAGGATCATTTGAAAACATTTTAGAAAACATGGTTTTTTAATAAAACAAATTTTTGACTGAAGAGAGAAATATAGTCTTATTTTTATTAAAAATATTTTTATTAATTATCTTAAGTACCAAAGAGTGTAAAAATGGTACTAATACATGGATATAACTTTAATAAACAAAGGATAAGGAAACTCTTGAGTGTTGTTGAGAGATGAATCATAAGATTCCATCAAAGGAAGCATAAACGTAAACAATCTTGAAAAGCGATGGGATTATTTCAATAAACTCTTATAACTTGGTAACTTGGGATCATACTCTCCATGTAAGAAAATAAAATTACATGAACCTTAAAATATCATGAAAATAAGGATATTCATGATATAACATGAAAAATGGAAGTATATACACCTTCAAAAGGAATGTAGGTTCATAATAAAACATGTGTCTTAAAGTAGGCAAATTGAGACAAAAATGTCTTACCGATTTGATATCTTTTTGAAACATTAACCCCACAAAATAAATATAATAGAATGGATATATAAATACCCATAAATTTATGTATAAGAATAATTGAATACATCCATGGGTATTATACACACCACACAAAAGGAATGAGTGGTGAATAAATCATGTATCTTATAGAAATAAAAACTGAGATGAAATGCCTTTACCTTGTGTCTTGAATCTCATTGTACTTATACAAGCTTCCTGTATGATAAATTTAAGTTTATTATACATATTTTACATAATCATATTCTTATATATAATACCATGCATGTTTTTTATTATGACCTTATATTACCCCCGTGTTAACAATTCTATGTTAAGGTTTCACTTCGGGTAATATCCCATTTGTTTTCCCCATGTGTCTTAATTTGTTATATCCTTGGTCCTTATACTTATATCATGATTTAAAAAATTTAAACCATGATATAAATACTATTTATATTTAGTATATGTTCATTATAATAATCTATTTATATTTCGTATATCTTCATTATAATAATCTATAAAATATTGATGTATAAAATGGAATACACCGTTCATGAAGACGGTAAGTCATACGTATGCAAAAACACTATTTCTGTTCTTATTACCACATTGAAAGAAAGAAGAAAAATTAAATATATGTATATATATATATAATATAATCAAATTATCATTATAATGTTATGTAAACATATAATTTCACTAAAACCATCCTTAATACATACTATGCAGTGTGTGAACGAATCACGTCGCTTTGAGGGGGCGGTAGTCCACACATCTCTAAACAAAATTATTATATTTACACCAAATGGAAAGTAAAAAAGAAATGTGTTGTAAAAGGAATAAAAAATCTTAAATACATAATAAATATAATATATTACATATATAAATTGAGTTCCTATTATAATGTCCACCATGAGAGGCATTAAAGGAAAAAAAATGAACAATCATCATTTAGTGAGGTGGTATTTCTCCGTACACATAAATAGAATATTTGTTACCCATTAGATGGATGTTTATGTAAGTATAGGTCTGACCATTATCATAAAGACATCATAGTATAGTTATGATATTGGTGTTGTTATACAAGCAAAGAATAAGGATAGTGCAAGGGGTGGAGAAAGAAAATAAAATAAAGGAGTTTGAGAGAAGACATTACCTCTTAATCGGGTAACTTCATTTGGTTTATACCAAAAGGATTCCTTGGATTTATTTCTAAAAAAGAGAGGCTTAAAATATGAATTTAAGTATTTTGGGAGCAATTTATTTAGAGTTTGGTCGAGCAAAAGTTCCTTCATAGGTGTGAGGAAGTGGGAGGAGAGGAGGCCTTTTTATAGTGGAGGAGGAGTGGTACTCTTGTAAATATTGGGAAAAGGAATTACACCCACATTTTCCCATGTCAAGTGGATCCAATAATGAACCCAATTAGATACCAGGGAGTATAGGGTATAAATATGACCAACCAATGGCTCTTGGACAAGTTCATAGGTCATTTTGGGTCTTAAATTTAATGTTTAGTCTTTAGTTAAGCTTAATTTTACCTTAATCGACATAATTAATTTTAATTACATTCACTAATAATTTTGGTCAAAAAATAAGTTGAAATTATTATACATTATAAATTTTTCTAATTCCAAATATGGAATCCATTTTTCTGATTTACAATCACAAAATCCATAGAAATTAATTTAAAAATAATCCTGTAGTCAGGTCGATAATGTGAGGTTTTAAAGTAAAAACATTCAAAAGTTTGCTAAGTTTTTATACCAAAATTCAAATTGAAATTTACCTCAATTAACTAGATTGGATTAATTTATAAAAATATTATATAATTAAATTTTTAAACCAAATCAAATTTAATTCTGTAGTAGGGTCGATAATGAGGGTTTTTAAAGTAAAAATATTCAAAAGTTTGCTAAGTTTTTATACCCAAGTTCAAAGTGAAATTAATCTCAATGAACTAAATTGGATTAATTGATAAAAATATTATATAATTAAACTTTAAATAAAATTAAAATTTAATTTAAAATTATAATTAAGTTAGATAAAAAGGCTGTTTTGAATTAAAATCCAGTATTTTTCACTATTCATCTAAAAATGCAGCTTCTCAGAAAAATCCCAAAAATTTACACTAAGATAATTTATAAATTATAAATTCAAAAATGAAGTTTATTTTAGAAAATTAAATTTCTAAATATTCCTAAAATTATTTTTATTATTTTTTAAATAAGGACATAAAAAGTAGTTTATTTGAGAAATTTTTATTTTTAAACATGTAAGGACATTAAGAAAAACTATATCTTTCATTATCAATATGTTTTATTTATATAAAACCAATATAAAAAATATTTGAAAATTAGTGACTACTATTCATATTATAAATTTTAACAACTATGTTATAATTTTCTCATTTAAATAATTATAACATTATAATGACGTTTCATAGAAAATCAGTGTTGCATGTAATGTTCACGAAGTCGGTGTTGTGTGTAATGTACACCAAGTTGGTGTTGCATGTATCATATGAAATTTTGTTGTTTCATGTAATATAGACCAAGTCAGTGTCTTGTGAAATGAATGTTTGAAATATTGTAATGAAAGATATCAATGAAAATTTATTTTATTCGAAAAAAGGTCAATACAAACTCAGGGTGTTGTAGATATAGAGTATACGTTTCTACTTTGAAATATATGGGGCTGTTATGTATGATTTATGACCTAATTCTATGAAAGTATAATCCATAAAGATCCTTTAAATGTATGAAAGAAGATTATTGACTAAAACTCAAGATTATATAATGTTTTAAGGTTGGATCCTTATAGTTGGTATCATATGAGGGTTTAAAAAACATTAGAGATTAGGATATTTTCTTGAGAGGTTATCTTAAGAGTTTTAGATACTATCATTGGTTTTAACTTTTCAGGTTGATAATAACTTCAAAGTCTCTCATACCCCTTTTTAGGTTTTAAACTATGGTATTTTTAGGTGATTATTGATATTTTGGGAGAAATTGAAATGGGTTAGGTTATATATAACCCTTAGGTTTGACATGGAGAATTATTTATGAATAATTATATTAATTTTTTAGGATTTATATCAATTTTTTTGAATTTTTTTTGAATTATGTTAATGATTTTTAGTAAAATGGACAACCTGTAGGACGATTGACGACTCATCACATCTGAAAATTTTGTAGGGAATGGACCCACAACTGAAGGGGGACAAGGATGTAATGACTACCATTGTAATATGTATTATATTGGTTAGTATGAAATTATTTTTCTATTGAAATTATTTGACAAATAATGATTAGTTTTATTTTGGAAGCATATGTTTTATCATATAGATAACCATGAGATTGAAATGTTATTTGATGATTAAGTGATTAATGTTATTTCAAGAGAACATCACTATAATTATAGGGATCATTATAATATTAAGGTAAAAAATATGATAAATGTTTCATTGTTTTTTGGAATCATATATTATTTTAATGTGGAATTATGGTGATTCATCTTATTTGTGAAAATGATAAGGATTTTTTATAGACTATATGATTAAGGGGTATACATTTTTGGGTGTTGATGGAGGATAAATGTTAAATTAATCTAAAAAAATATTTGATAAAATCCTTATAATATTTGGGTTTCAATATTATCCAAGAATATTTTGATCAATTTTATGGATAATTATTTATGGAATGGTCTATGTTGAACCATTAGTGATATTATTTAATTTTGGAGATAAATGTATTATTTCTCATATGAATGGTTATTCATTTTGGGAATTATGTTTCCTTTTTGTAACTATTATGGTTTTCGGTTAATTTATAAATATGAGTGGAATAAATTTTTATCCATTTCTAGAATCATGTTATTTGTTGGAAGTTGATTTTAGTTCTTTAGGAATAAAAAATTCACCTTGAATACTCATCATTTGGAAGAAATGGGGCCATTATAGTGGAAATTGATTAAAGGATAAAATTATAATTATCGCATAATAATATTTTCCATATGTTCTTATTCTGTTTAATAATAAATTTATCAACTATATGAAAAGTAACTTGAAAGAAAAATGTTATCATATTACCTTCATTTCCAATGAATCAATTGTATTTTTAACACCTATTTTTTATGGTTTTGTGGTTGTAAAGTTTCTTATGATCTTTCACTTTATTGTGATCAATAATATTTTTCACTCTCTATTACTATTTATAAATTTTGTTTTTTATCCATGTCCACTTTTTCAATTCTCACTAATGTTATTCTATTTGGAATCCTAGTAGGTGTTATTCTAGATGACCTTCATACTTCTCTTTCTCTCTTCTCAAGAGGAAGTTTTATTAAATATTTTTACAATGTGATATTTCTAGAAAGGTATTTTAAAATGTAAAATTTTTGATTATAGAGATCAAGTCCAAATTAATAGGACTCAATTTTTTAATTGGAAGAGAATGTAATATCCTGATATTTTAATGTAAAGGCTATGTTTGATAGTGTACAAGATATGAAACACAAAGCTTAAAAACCCTAAAATATTATTATTTAAATGTAATAATTATAACCTAGATATTGAATTAGAATGTATCAATAGGACTAAATAGATTATGATATATATATATATAAAATGGTCCTAATAAATAAAAAATTATTGATTAATTCTGAGGAAATAAGGACCTGATTTTTAGTAAATCATTTTATTATTCAAAAATGATTTTTATATCTTTTTGTGATAGAATATTATAAATATTTTTTGAAATATTTAGAAATTTAATTTTATAAAAAAAATATTATTTTTTAAATCAGCATGCCAAAATTTTCTGAGAGTGATGTTTTTGTATTTTTCTAAAATGAATTATTTTCTTGAAAATAATGAAAAATATTGATTTTTATTGAAAATTTTATTTTTGTTTCAAGAATTTACAAAGTTATATTTTAATTTAAAATGGGTTAAAAGTAAAATTAGATTATTTATATTATTAATAACCCAATTAATTTCACTTTAATCAATTTTATGGATGAATTTGGTATAAAAAACATTTTTATACTTTAAAATGCATTTTATAACGAAATTTGTTTCATTAACTTTTTCATTTTAATATTTAATTAATTTATGTCATTTTTAGAAATTGAATCTTGAAAAATATATTCGATATTTGGAAACAAGAGGACCAAATTTCATAAATATTTTCCTTTTATTTTTTGTCATTATGAATAGTAACCAGAGTAAATAATTTCCACCCCGGTAAGGGTAAATCACATAATTAAGGTTAAAAATAAATTTATAATGACTAATAAATGACCATAAAACTTGCCTTTATCCTATTATATTAATGTAGTTTCTTTATTTCCATACAATTTTTAAATATATAGAAAATTGGTGACATATTTATTTGATTTTGACTATTATAATATTCAAGTAAAAGATAAAGTCAAAAATGTCACTTTCTTACTTTTAATATCTATAATATTTTGTGATTGGGATAAAAACAACTTATGGTTGTTCTGTAAATTTTATTCTGAGGAATAAATATTATTTTTTATCATGGTAATTTATTTCTAATTTTTTATGATGAAATAATCACTTTAAATTCTTACACAACAACGACACAACATTAATTTAATTAATAGAAAAATAAAATAAATGACTATAAAAATATTAAAAGTAATATAATATGAATTAATTTCTATGTTTCTCAAAAAATTTATAAAAAAATAACATGTTAGTGATGTGTGAAAATATTATATTCAAAATAATTTATTTTTATGTTGTTTTCAAAATTAAATTAAAAAAATAGTGTCAAAATGACATTAATTATATTTTATGTTAAATAATACATTATTAAATTATTTAAAATTCATAAAAAAATTTCAAAGGGACAATTAAGATGATAAATGGTTGAAAATTTCATTCCTTGCAAAATTAATGAGAAAAGTTTCACCTAATAAGTAAAATTAGAACCCTTTAAAATTGGAAAATGAATTACTATGGTTAAGGATAAATTTGGTTGTAACATCCAAACCTGAGACCCACTGAAATGGTTCCCCAAGATAGTTAGTCCCATGGAATTAAGAGCACCTACCATATGATAGAGATTTTCAACAAGAATCTAGAGGCTAATAATGGTAAGATGGAGAGACTATACCCCCATGATTAGAGTATCATAGTGATATATGCATATAAATCCACAAAAAATACAAAAATAAATGAATAAGTAGTGGAAGATAATAACAACTGATAATCATGGAAAATTACAAAAATAAAACCATTCATGTCCATGTGAATCTATAATGTACATGTGGAAGACATACAATATGCAATACATAAACAATACACAATTAAAAGAACAAAATCCTAAAGGCTATCTCCATGATCATCCTGATCTATGGATCTATATTATGCTTCTAGGGACCCATGTCCAAGAATAACAACTTGAAATAAATGACAAAAAGCATGCCAAATCCAAAACCTAACCCTACAACAATGAGGTTTATTTGGGTACCAAACGAAGACCTAAAATGGGTGTGAGATATACTTAGTAAGACACCACTAACAGTGTCTAATGTTAATTTTTTTAATTTAAAATATAGTAGTGTGAAGGTATAAAAAATAATACTGTAAACAAATAAATATAATCAAGTTGGGCTTGGGTTCCTCAAAGGTAACCTGACCGACAATACCTGCTTCGGTCCAAGCCTGAATATCTCTAATGACGTGTCCCCATGTAGAGGTATATGTAAATATATAAATATATATTTAAATAAATAAATATATTTAATATACATAATAACACACACACACACACAAATATATATATATATATATATATACGTAGTACTATATATGGCTCGAGGTGTAACTTAGGAATTGATTCATAATCATAAGATCCTGATATTCTAAAAAAGGGTCTCTATGCCCAGGTATCACAATTAATAATGGATTCCATGCTAAATTATCACAACTTATAAGGGACATCTGACCTGAGTATCTAATGTATAAATAATTCATTGCTCGACTATCACAATTTATATGGGATACCATTCCAGAGTATCACAGTTTATAATGGATTCCACACTAATGTATCATAATTTATAAGGGATTCCATGCATGATTATCACAATTTATAAGGGGAACCAATCCCATGAATAATAAGAATGTTCTTATAAGGTTATTTTAGTATTCACACCATGAAATTTATAAACTTCAACCCAAATCTACTTAGAAGGTGGTTTGGTAACAAGGTGTATGAAACATGCATGAAAGGTGTTTCATAAGGAATGATATTATCCATTCCATTTTTCTATTTAAATATAAGTAATAAATAATTAAAAGGTAAGTTTCATTCCATTGATTATTTCAAATATCCCCATTTGGTTAACCCTTTTTATTATATAAGACAACACTCATCATAGGTGGTCTTATTGCAAAACAGGGCATGGTTTTCATGTTATTTCTGTTGATTAAAATTAATTTTTTTACTTTGTAATGGATAATTTAGTACAACTCAATAGGTGATTAAAGCCTTAGAAAAAATTTATGTTTATAAGAAACTAAACTAACACACCTATAAGGGTGGTTTAATTTCATATAAAAAGTGTGGGGGTCAAATCCATACAAGAAACACACCCAAAAAGGGTTGGTTCAAGTCGTGGTAGATGACCTACGATGATGAAAATAGATTTAGAAGGTTTAACTAATTTAAGATGATAAATTTAGCATAAATAAATTCAAATTTTGGAAGAAATTCATAGAAAATTATGGTGCACATTACAATAGTATAATTTATAAACATGTTATACTTTTGGGGAAAATCTATAGATCTCCAATATTATACGAAGGAAATATCACTCATACTTTTTCTAGATTTGATTCAATATTGATCAAGATAAAATTAAAGATTAGATAAACACCCTAAAAACAGGGAACATGAGTTCTCTTTGAAGTGGAATTCAATATGGAAAGATAAACTAATAAATTATAAAGGATGAATCTTAGAATCACAGAGGGGTTCAAATGCAATAGATAATGGGTAATTTTGAACTCAGAAATAAGATAAAGATCCTTGACTAGGAGAAGAAGAGGGATCTTGAGTAGCCTCATATTAATGGGATTAATGAGGGAGAAATAGGAGGGGAAAATTAAGTAGAATAGGGTAAAATGAGGAATTTACCCATTTTTAAAGGTTTCATGGTTTAGCTTTATGGTTTGGCCAAACCAAACTACAACCTTACACACCCACTACATAAGTGGAACTAACTATGCAAGCTAGGTGTGTGGTTTTGGAAAACCATGCCTAGCCTGTGTATAACATCTCAAGTAAATAAAGAATAATACATTTTCATATTTATTAATATTTTTGAATAAAATATTAATATTACTTTAAAGGGGATTCTATGATCGATGACGTACCCAATACGCAACAACAAGTTTCTTCGAAAACTTACGTTGCATACTAATAATATAATAATATATTTTTAAATAGTAGTTAACGCTTAGCTATTGTAATGGAGGGAATGAACATAACTAACTACAAAATGATTATATATGTTTGTTAAATATTTTACCAATTACCCAATAAATGATACAGGCTTAAAATATGAATGAACCCAATTTTAAGCATAAATATTCTAATAATCTTTAAAAGGCCGATTAACCGCCTTTTAATGGCAAACCCTTTTTAAATCTACTTTTTGTCAATTTTATATGTAATATTTGAAAAAATAAAATCCATCTTTAGAATCGGGACATCAAAATTTACTTTGTGTAAATTTTTGTTATCTTTCTAATAAAGTTCATTTTTTAATGAATAGTGAAAAAATGCTGTATTTTAATTCAAAACCTCCTTTTAATCTAATTTATTTATATGGTTAGATTATCTATTTAATTTGTTTTAAAGTTTAATTAGAATATATTTTTACCATTTAACCCAATGGTGGTCATTGGAATTAATTTGACTTTGAAATTGGACTTAAACAAGTGTCAAACTTTTGATAGATATTGTTTCTAAAAAAACACGCTATTTGTTTTGACAACAAGATTTAATTATAAAATTAATTAATGAAACTTCTATGTTTTGAATTTGGTGAAATGGAAATCATTTTTTTGAATTTTTAATATCAAATATAGAATAGGGTGAATTTTTGTTATTTTTCTGACAAATGTTCATTTTTAATGAATAGTGAAAAATACTGGATTTTAGTACAAAACTGCTTTTTCATCGAATTTATTTTTATAGTTAGATTGTAATTTTAATTGGTTTTAAGGTGTAATTTAATTATGTTTTTATTAGTTAATACAATTTTGGTCATTGGATGTAATTTCACTTTTAAATTGGATGTAAAAACAAATCAATCTTTTGATAGATTTTACTTCTTAAAAACCCGTCTTTGGTTTTGGAAAATGGGAATTATTTTTAAATTAATTACTGAAATTTTTGTGTTTGGAATTTGATAAAATGGATCCCATATTTGGAATCATAAGTTACAAATTATGTAATTAAGACTCTTATTTTTGGACATTATGAATAGCAACGACGGTAATTATCTTTAATTATCGTGTTTAATTAGTAACCGGGTAGTTAAGGGTAATAAAATAATATCATAAAAATATAAAATGACCACAAAATGTGTCCTAATTCTATTGATGGTGTCATGTCCGACCATGGGATGACTTTTTCCAACCTTGGGACCCCATGGAATCACTTTAGTGTGATAGTGACCTTTTATCATATTTTTCAAAAAAAGGAAAATGCAACCAAAGTATGTAACACCTAAGTAATTTTTTTTAATTTTGTCTAAATTAATGATATCTTATAATATAAATATTAATTGGAAAGATAAAAATATTTCCTACATAATATTATTTTTTTTATAATTTTTAGACATTAAATAAATTAATTTATTTATGACACCATGATGATGCATCGATTATCTCATTAATGAACGATTTAAATAAAATGTAAGAATATTGTAAAATTCAAGACGTAAAATTGTAAAAAACCTATTGTATGGGTGTATTTAGAACCCTTATCACCTTATCCTCTAAATATATCTTTTTGGAACCTTTTAATTTCGAAACTCATTTTACAATAAAGTAATATTTCATGACTTTCGAAGAGTGCCCCTCCTCCCTCTTATAAAAGGCCCCCACCTCTACCACCTTACCCACACCTCTCAAGCCATTGGATAGACCAAAATCTTCTCATTTAATCTCTAAAAATCCCTCTATTCATCATATAAGCCTTACCTTAGGCGTAAATCTCTTCAAGAAACCCTTTTGGTTCAAACCAAGAGGAGTTTCCCGATTTAAAGGTAATGTTTTCTCTTATGATCTTTTGTTTTATTTTTCTTCTCCAACCCCCTAAACTATTTTTATTAATTTATTTTGTAAAAACACTAGTATCTTCAATATACTAGGATATTTTTATGAGAAGTTTTAGATCTACACTTACACACACCTCTGTCTAATGGTTAAAGAACATACTGTTTCTGTGGGTGGCGAATTTCTTCCTCATGAAATGATGATTGTTCAATATTCCTCTAACACCTTTAATATTGGCCATTATGATGTCACTGTATTTATATATGATATATATTATGTGTATGTTTTCTATATGTTTCTGTATTTTTCATTTATGACATACCTTTATGGTTTCCATTATGGGTAAACGTGATATCTTCATTTTGGGAAGTGCGGACTACCGCCCCCTCAAAGCGATTTGAATCGTTAATGACATATGTGGGATGTATAAAGGATGTAGTTAATGATATTATATATGATATTATACTGTAATTATAATATACCTTTATATCATTATGATTTCATTTCATTAAATACGAAATAGAAATGAAAGTAGTGTTCATGCGTACGTACGACTTACCGTCTGCATGAACGGTGCATTTCATTTCTTACCTCTAAATGTTATGTAATATTATAAATGAATTTATATAATGGATATATATTATATATATGATATCTACTTCATGAATATAATTCTGGATATAATGGATATTTTACCACATGAACAACTTGTAATTATAAGAAGTTTATTTTTTACTCAAGTACCAATGATCGACAAAATGACCGTTATTAACTTAAATAATTACATAATGTTCATAACATGGTAATAAGTGATATAAAAGGAATAATGAACTTGAAAAAGGTTCTTATTCAATTATAAATTAACTCTAGTTTATTATTCAGGAGATTAAATAATGATCAAGTCAAGTCGGACACGCTGTAAGGGATCCTACCTCTCTCTTTCTTTTTAAGTACTCTCTTTTATGTCACTTCTTCTAAGCTCCTATTTCTTATGTTGGGGGATGTTATTTTATATTAATATTACTATAAATTTTATGTTCATATGATAAGAGACCCTATTTCATTTTATGAATCCATTTTTTTGAAGTTTTAAGTGGCGCCGTTAGGCTGTCGAGTTTTCGTAAGTGATTTTTCATCTCACTTTTATTCCCATGAGGTTTATGCTATATTTTACACTATTTAATTTGAGTGGTGTATTTACTGACCATTATTATAATCTTTGTGTAATATAATTTCATTTATGTGTTTTTACATTAACGTTTTATAGTCCTTCTTTCATGGGGTGTACGTTTCGAAAGTTACCCAAATCTATAAGGGAACCTTTCACCCTCCTCTTTTTAAAAGACTTCTTATGTTAGGTCTTTTAATTTACAACTTATTATGTTGGGGTATGTTCTTCTATATCATTATTGATGTAAATTTTATGTCCAAGTGATGAGATACCATTTTCTCTCTCATAAACCCATTTTCTAAATTTTAAAGTGACGCCGTTAGGCTGTCGAATTTTTGCAAGGGAACTTCTTAACTCAATTTCAATTCTTTGGGTTAAACTAGAACTCGTTGAATATGTAATTATATGAATATGTGTGAATTAATCTGATTTTTTTACACTTAATATCCACTTATATTTTGTGTATTTTTATTTGTCACACATAAGTATGTATTTGATTTTTCCTTAATTTAAGGATACCGTCTTTGTACGAGACTTCATCTCAATCTCCTTTCATTGAGACATATTTTGTTCTATAAAAAACTTTATTTTATACATTGTATAAACCCCTTTGAATTTTACGTTTATTCAAAATGAATCTTTTTATACGAAGCATTTTACTAAACGACAAAAGGGAATGTTTTTGTCGTACGTATTCGGCGACAACTACTTCTCCGCCGCCGTGACCATTATTTGAGTTTCGACTTCCTCTACAAGCTATAACTTTTTTTAAAAGAAAAATAAATAACATTTTTTAATTTTCTTTTATTTTGGTGTTGAAAATGGTTTTGATAATGTTTTAATTTTATCAATGTTTTGTATTGCTATCTTGTGATTGAAATGTGGAAATTCTATGTTTCCTTTATGCATGTTTTATGTGATACGATTATGTTATGGTTCTTGGTAATTGTTTATGAAGATGGGTGGTTACGTGATAAACTAAGGGCGGGTGAGCCCAATATATATCTCCAATGCATTGGGTAATGCGAAGGAGTTAAACACTAAGGTTTTTCCGAAGATATTTAGGGAATATACTGTGATGAGTATTCCAAATGTAACCATGAGGGTTACTCCCTATGTAAGAATGTTATGAATGCCTCAAGTTACCGTTATGTCTTATGATTTATATGGGTTTTTCATGAATCTTATGATTTCGTGAGGCATGTTAAAGTTATTATGTTTTATAAGTAAAGTATGATTTCATTGATTCTTATGTAAACATGGACTAACGTTTTCATTTCGTATTTTTATATCCCTTACTGAGCCTTTTATGCTCATCCCATGTTTTTGAAATGTTTTTCATAGGTCAAGGGAAAGGTACATGATATGATGATAGTGTTAAGGGAGTTTTAAGAAAGAATCCATGTTTTATTTGAAATATGTTTCCTTTAATGAGAACAATGAAAATTGTATTTGATATAACCACCTTGTTTAAAAGTGGAATGTAAAGCATGATTTATGATATAATTCTCTAAAACTCTAAACCTGAAAAGATCCTAAATGTGTATTCTTGAAATAACTCAAGATTAAGTAATGTTTAAGGCTGGGGCCTTACAATTGGTATCAGAGGTCGGTTTAGACAACTTTAGGGATTAGGAGTTTTCGTTAAACACATGATTAGTCCCTATGTTTATTAGTTTAGTTAAATCCTTATTTTATAACTTTTTCAGATCAAGGAAAGTTTGTTACAAATGGAAGGATGAGGATCTCAAATGACATTTTTATCTCTTCCTGATGACTTTCCTGCAATAATTATTGCAAAGTCATGTTCGGATGATTGTGAAACTTTTTCTAGAATACAACTCACTTGCAAGCAGCTGTTTGAGATATCAAACACCTCCACTATACCTCATTATCATCTTAGATCATGGGTTGTATTTAGACAAATCCTATTTTCACAATATTCTCATATTTTCAATAAAGGTAAATATTATCAAGGCATTTTCAAATATTTTACCTTATCACAAGTTTTTGAATCATATTATGATTTTAAGGAAGGTGCTGAAGCATGGGACCTTTGTAAAACCTATTTATATTTTCTTTTAAAATATAGTCTCTCAGCACATACCTATGGTATTTTAAAAAGACCATTAATTGAAAATTTCAACTCAAATTTGGTCTGCATATTTTATAGAAATCATGTCTTATTAGATGTTTTGAAATTATATGCCATACATGATTCTTTTCCAAAACTGTTTTTCTGTGAACACCCATATGACCCATGTTGTACAAGGTGTATTTGGATGGAGAAAGAAAATGATTTTGAAGGATCTCTAAATCATTGTTGTAATGCATGGACCTTCTACCTATGTGAAAAAGATGAAGATGAAACCAAATGGACACCACGATCGAGGTATGGTGTTCTTCTTTTTGGGGATAGTTTTATTTTATCTTATGATGGTGAAATAAGACTTAAAGAATTAAGATGTTGAGATCATAATGAATTTGGATGAAAATGAGAGTTATAAGGAAACCATTGAGGTTAAAACATGTTAGGGTTATTTTTGAGATTTATAAAAAGGACAACCTATAAGATGGGTGACAACCCATCATGTTCGGAAAGGCCACCTGAATCGAACCCACAACCGAATGGAGACAAGGGCGCATGGCCTACCACTATCCTACATGAATTCCCTGGTTAGTATGACTTATTATTTTTAGTTAAATGATTTTATAGATCAAGAATAAGTGGATTTTGGGAACTTATGTCTTATTAAATGGATATCCTTAGTGTAAGAAAATGATTTTATGACTAAGTAATAAAAGTTATTTTGCAAGATGTTCTATCTTTCGTAGAAATAATATATGCCTATAGAAAATAGAATACTTTAGGATTTCAATTAAGGAGAAATGGTGGAATTTTATTTTGTAAGAATTTATTTTTTTATTATGTACTTATATGATTTGGGGTTATCTAGAAAATTATTAACCTATCATGGAGGATATGGGATTAGGTTAAATACTTTTCAATATGAGACTTTAAGAGTAACTGATATTATTTGGAGATAAATTTTAAGATTTATCTTGGAAGACTATGTGATTATATCCTTTGAAGATTTAGGTTTCAAACTTAGTTTGGATTACTTTGAATAATTTTATAGACAACTATTTATTAAATGGTCTTTGTTGAACTTGGGTATTGTTTTAAAAATTTTGGAGATTAAGAGTAGTTTTTCTTTTTATAAAATATTACCTTTTTTCTTGGGGATTATCTGATCTTGTACTAACCATTTTGGTTTTGGTTAAAATCTAAAGACATGGGAATTATATAGTGAATCTTTGGTGGGTTAGGTGATTCTCAAGAAGTTGTTTTTAGTTCTCTTAACATGAACAAGTCATCCTAAATACTCATTGTTTGGAGAAAATATGAGTTTGTGTTAGAAATCTAGTAAAAGATGAAGTCTACATGACAAGTAAGTATGTTTCCTTAAGTTTCAGTTAATCCCATAAATAAATTCCTTAATGAAAAGTAACTTAAAAAAACATTGTCTGTTAACTTTTCCTACTGGGGAATCAAACACTATTTAACCCATCATAAGTTTGTGATTTTCTGATGGTTAACTTTCTCTTAATAATGTTTTCTATCACTCTCCACCAGAACTTGACACTTTGTTTTTTCTTCTATATCCATGTTTTCCCTACATGGAATCCTAATATGGGTTATAGAGGGTAACCTTTTATTTAGTTTTCTTTCTTTTAAATTGATATTTTTATTGACTATTTTCCTGATGTGGGACTTTAATTGATGTTTTCGAGCCCAATGTTTTTTAAATTGTGAGGACGTAATTCCTAAAAGGGGGGATGGATGTAACATCCCAGGTAAATAAATATTAAGACATTTTCATATTTATTAATATTTGTGAATAAAATATTAATATTACTTTAAAGGGGATGCTATGTTCGATGGCATACCCAATACAAAACAACGAGTTTCTTCAAAATCTTAGGTTGCACACTAATAGTATAATAATATATTTTTAAATAGTAGTTAACGCCTAGCCGTTGTAAGGACAGGAAGGAACAGAACTAACTACAAAATGATTATATATGTTTGTTATATATTTTACCAATTACCCAATAAATGATATAGGCTTAAAATATGAATTAACCAAATTTTAAGCATAAATATTCTAATAATCTTTAAAAGGTCAATTAACCACCTTTTAATGGAGAACCCTTTTTAAATCCACTTTTTTTCAATTTTATATGTTATATTTGACAAAATAAAATCCATATTTAGAATTAGGACATCAAAATTTACTTTTTGTAAATTTTTGTTATTTTTCCAATAAAGTACATTTTTAATGAATAGTGAAAAAATGCTGTATTTTAATTCAAAACCTCCTTTTAATCTAATTTATTTATATGGTTAGATTATATATTTAATTGGTTTTAAAGTGTAATTAGAATATATTTTTACAATTTAATTCAATGGTGGTCCTTGGAATTAATTTCACTTTGAAATTGGACATAAAAAAGTGTCAAACGTTTGATAGATATTGTTTTTAAAAAAACACGCTATTTGTTTTGACAGCGGGAATTAATTATAAAATTAATTAATGAAACTTCTATGTTTTAAATTTGAAAAAATGGAAATCATTTTTTTAAATTTGGAATATAAAATATATCTTAGAGTGAATTTTTGGTATTTTTCTAACAAATGTTCATTTTTAATGAATTGTGAAAAATACTGCATTTTACTACAAAACTGCCTTTTCATCTAATTTATTTATATAGTTAGATTGTCATTTTAATTGGTTTTAAGGTGTAATTTAAATATTTTTTTTATCATTTAATACAATTTTTGTCATTGTATGTAATTTTAATTTTAAATTGGATGTAAAAACAAATCAATCTTTTGATAGATTTTACTTCATAAAAACCCGTCTTTGGTTTTGGCAAACGGGAATTTTTTTTAAATTAATTACTACAATTTCTGTGTTTGGAATTTGATAAAATGGATCCCATATTTGGAATCAGAAGGTCCAAATCATGTAATTAATACTATTTTGTTTTTGGACATTATGAATAGTAACAACAGTAATTATCTTTAATTATCATGTTTAATTAGTAACCAGGTTGTTAAGGGTAATAAAATAATATCATAAAATATAAAATGACCCCTAAATGTGTCCTAATGCTATTTTTGGTGTCATGGCCGACCATGAGATGTCTTGTTCTAACCTTGGGACCCCATGGAATCACTTTAGTGTGATAGTGACCTTTTATCATATTTTTTTTAAAAGAGGAAAATGCAACCAAAGTATGTAACACCTAAGTAAAACAATTTTAATTTTTTCTACATAAATGATCTCTTAGACTATAAATAGTCATTGTAAATATAAAAATATTTCCTACATCATAGTATATATTTGATAATTTTTTGACATTAAATAAATTAATTTATTTATGACACCATGATGATGCAGCGATTATCACATGAATGAATGATTTAAATAAAATAAAAAGATAATGTAAAATTCAAGACGTACACTTGTCAAAAACCTATTATATGGGTGGATTTCAAACCCTTATCACCTTATCCTCGAAATATATCTTTGTGGGACCTTTTAAATTCGAAACTCATTTTAAAATAAAGTAGCATTTCATGACATTCCAAGAGTGCCCCTCCCCCCTCTTATAAAAGGCCCCCACCTATACCACCTTACCCACACCTCTCAAGCCATTGGATTGGCCAAAATCTGCTCATTTCATCTCTCCACATCCCTCTATTCATCATAGAATCCTTAACTTAGGCAGAAAGCTCTTCAAGAAATCCTTTTGGTTCAAACCAAGAGGAGTTACCCGATTTAAAGGTAATGTTTTCTCTTATGATATTTTGTTTTATTTTGCTTCTCCAACCCCCTAAACTCTTTTTATTACTTTCTTTTGTAACAAAAAAAGTATCTAAAATATACTAGGATGTTTTTATGAGAATTATTCAAGCTACACTTACACACACCTCTGTCTAATGGTTAAAGAACACACCGTTTCTGTGGATGAGGAATTTCTGCCTCACGAAATGATGATTGTTCAATATTCCTCTAACACCTTTCATGGTGGCCATTAATATGTCACCATATTTATATATGATATATATTATGTGTATTTTTTCCATATTATTCTGTATTTTTCATTTATGGCATACCTTTATGGTTTCCATTATGGGTAAACGCGATATCTTCATTTTAGGAAGTGCGGACTACCACCCCCTCAAAGTGATTTGATTCGTTAATGCCATATGTGGGATGTATAAAGGATGGATTTAATGATATTATATATGATATTATACTGGAATTATAATATACCTTTATATCATTATGATTTAATTTCATGAAATTTGAAATAGAAATGAAAGTAGCGTTCATGAATACGTACGACTTACCATCTCCATGAATGGTGCATTTCATTTCCTACCTCTAAATGTTATGTAATATAATAACTGAATGTATATACTAGATATATATGATATATATGATATATAAATCATGAATATAATTCTGGATATAATGGATATTTTACCACATGAACAACTTGTAATTATAAGAAGTTTATTTTTTACTCAAGTACCAATGATTGACAAAACGACCGTTATTAACTTAAATAATTACATAATGTTCATAACTTGGTAATAAGTGATATAAAAGGAATAATGAACTTGAAAAAGGTTCTTATTCAAGTATAAATTAACTCTATTTTATTATTCAGGAGATTAAATAATGATTGTGTCAAGTCGGACACGAGGTAAGGGATCCTACCTCTCTCTTTCTTTTTAAGTACTCTCTTTTATGTCACTTCTTCTAAGCTAATCTTTTATTTGTTGGGGTATGTTCTTTTATATTCATATTACTGTACATTTTATGTTAATATGATGAGAGACTCTATTTTATTTCATTAATCCATTTTTTGAAGTTTTAAGTGGCGCCGTTAGGCTGCTGAGTTTTCGTAAGGGATTTTTCATCTCATTTTTATTCCCCTGAGGTTTATGCTATATTTGCCACTATTTAATTTGAGTGGTGTATGTACTGCCCATTATTCTACTCTTTGTGTAATAAACTTTTGTTTATGGGAATTTACATCAATTTTGTATAGTCCTTCTTTAATGGGGTGTACGTTTCAAAATTTACCCAAATCAGTAAGGGAACCTTTCACCCTCCTCTTTTTAAAAGAATTCTTTTGTTATGTATTTTAATTTAAATCTTATTATGTTGGTATATGTTCTTATATATCCTTATTGATGTAAATTTTATGTCCAAGTGATGATATACCATTTTCTCTCTCATCCACTCATTTTCTGAATTTTAAAGTGACACCGTTAGGCTATCGAATTATTGCAAGGGAACTTCTTAACTCAATTTCAATTCTTTGGGTTAAACTCGTACTCCTTGAATATGTAATTATATGAATATGTGTGAATGAATCGGGTTGTTTAATACTTAATATCCACTTATATATGGTGTATTTTTATTTGTCATACATAAGTATGTATTTGATTTATCCTTAATCTAAGGATACCATCTTTGTACGAGACTTCGTCTCAATCTCCTTTCATTGAGGCATATTTTTTTTATACACAACTTTCTTTTATACGGTGTATAAACCCCTTTGAATTTTACATTTATTAAAAAGAAATCTTTTTATAAGAATCATTTTACTAAAAGAAAAAAGGGATTTTTTTTGTCGTACGTATGTGGCGACAACGACTTATCCGCCACCATGACCATTATTTGAGTTTCGGCTTCCTCTACAAGGCATAACTTTTTTTAAATGAAAAATAAATAACATGTTTTAATTTTATTTTGTTTTGTTATTGAAAATGGTTTTGATAATGTTTTGATTTTATCAATGTGTTGTATTGCTATCTTGTGATTGAAATGTGGAAATGCTATGTTTCCTTTATACATGTTTTATGTCATATAATTATGTTATGGTTCTTGGGTATTGTTTATGAAGACAGGTGGTTCCGTAATATACTAAGGGCCGGTGAGCCCGATATAGCTCTCCAATGAATTGGGTAACATGAAGGAGTTAAACACTAAGGTTTCTCCGAAGAGATTTAGGGAATATACTGTGATGGGTATTCCAAATGTAACCATGAGGGTTTCTCCCTACATAAGAATGTTATGAATGCCTCAAGTTACCTTTATGTCTTATGATTTCTATGGGTTATTTATGAATCTTATGATTTCATGAGGTATGTTAAAGTGCTTATGTTTTATAAGTAAAGTATGATTTCATTTATTCTTATGTAAACATGGACTAACGTTTTCATTCCGTATTTTTATATCCCTTACTACATCTTTTATGCTCATCCAATGTTTTTGAAATGTTTTTCACAGGTCAAGGGAAAGGTACATGATATGATGATAATGTCAAGGGAGTTTCAAGAAAGAATCCATGTTTTATTTTAAATATGTTTCCTTTAATGAGAAGAGTGAAAATTGTCTTTGATGTAACCACCTTGTTAAAAAGTGGAATGTAAAGCATGATTTATGATGTAATTCTATAAAAATCTAAACCTGAAAAGATCCTCAATGTGTATTCTTGAAATAACTCAAGATTAAGTAATGAATAAGCCTGGGGCCTTACAATATGCACCACTCTATAGACCCTCTATAGTGGCCTACATGGTTTACCCAAACCGTGTGACCTTAGAGACATGATTTAAACAAACTATGTGCCCAGTATATTTTATCCAAAAATCAGAGGTCTAGGTTTTGAAAGATCCCCAAAGTCTCCCAAAACACGAAAATAAACACCAAATACACTTATTGGGATTTTGAACCCATCTAGAAACAATACTTACAAGTGTTATTACTCTCATATTTACATTTTGAATCCCTTTTTTAAAATTTAGACAATAAAACAATTGAAAATTTTCAAAACTCTTGACATATTGATCATGGTCCTAAAAATGAGACCTTAAAATCTTCCCACAATTGAACATATCATCCTTGGGAATCCTTTGAGAATATTGAAATGTCTCTCGGCCAAATTGGGTTGAAGAATTATTTCTGAAATGGCCGTGTTGGATTTTAAACACCAAACGTGCCTATAAGCATTTATTCCAACACATGGTGCATAAGCCATGAAAACTCGAAGCCAATGATCATATTCAAAATTGATAATTAATATGAATCTTACCTAGGCCTATATTACCCAAGACATGATGATTTATTTATCTCTTTCATCAACCGGTTTATAAAACTCCCAACCATGGGTTCTAGGTTGAATAGAAATTATGACTCATTGTGATCTCACCATCACAATTTCCTACTTAATCACAAGCCTTAGGATTCTAATGATGAAATTATACACATTTCTAATCTTGATCAATTGGTAAAATCATAAAAAAATATTTATCCTGTCCATTCTTAATTTTCCATAAAAACCATTACTGACCATCACACATCACTCATCTCATCCCGACGACATGCTTGAATTGATTCCTCACCAACTGTATTCAACCATTTGAGATAAAGGTGAGTTGATCCACCACTGGTTGAATATTTATAAAACAATTGGACTTTAATAGCTAAAACAACTGAAACATAATCATGACTCCTTTATTTCAAGGCATACCAAATTTATTCCAAGCATGCTCACTGAAACCCATAACTGAATTCAGAAGACATCTCTTTCTAAACTAGAAGTTTATTTCATCATGTCAGAACATGAACATAAGTGTCTACTTGATCTAGAACCCTTGGATAGTCACACTCAGAAAACATAATCTGATCTTGACCATAAGTCATGGGTAAACTCATAATAAACTACTAGAGATTAAGGAGCTCATCCATGGTAGTCAACTCTCCAGAGTTTACAAGTGATATTACGATACATAGATAAGTTGTCTACAAATTGAAATCACTAACTAAAGCCATTGAAATTATCTCACCTAGTAGCCAATTAAAAAAACTGGCAGGTTTTGGTGACTCCATCCAAGGCGTTTTCTCAAGACAGTCCATGCTTGTAATTTATCTACCCCCAGATCACAACTATGATAGAGTCTCTTTATTGATCCAACAAGGCATTTAATTAATTTCTTTTGCTATTTATGTAACCAAAAGTCTCTCAGTGTACCCTGGATGATGTCAAGATAATGGGAATGACCTTCAATTATCCAAGAGTACACTAAGAGAATCTCAAAAATTACTAGTAAGACTCAAGACACTTCCATCATATACAAAATGAGGTGCACAATGTAGTTTCAAACCAACCATATCCAACTACACATAAGAATGATATTCAAACCACCTATAGTAAACTTCTTTATGAAGATATTATCTCTAATTACTGAGGAATCATCATGAATTGACAATGATTACCTTACTGTCCTTGATTTATATTATTTTATAAAAAAACCCACTGTAGTACAACCTCGACTCACGGTGTCCTCAAACGTTGTATACACAAATAACCATTTCATTATAGTGCTACCTTAAAAGCTCCAGCACACCTTTTAAGGGTTAATTTATATGGGGTTTTCATGCACATTGAGCTTGAATCTAACATCCAGACTCATTTTAAAAAAAACCATGTTTTACATCAAGCCTCATATCAAGGACTAGAAAGCTTGAATTTACAATCCTATCATTCATTTAGAATAAGTTCTGAACATTTAAAAATGTTCCTATATGGTTTAGCTTCCACTACATAGAAAAAAATTCTATTCATGATCAACATGATGATACCCACCTTAGGAGTTCCCTAGACATCATCCTATTAGAAACATAAGAATTTCCATAGAACACACTCCGTGCACCACCCAACAAGGGTTATGGATGTCTCCAAATTATTTTACTAAGTTCCAAAAAGAAAAGATAAGAAAAAAATCCACTTAAAATCATGTTATATCATATTTTACTTTGGACATAAACATGTTTCTCCTTTTCATCATTCTTATTCACGTCACTAGAATCAATAATATAATCCAAAACCCAACTTATTGGAAGTGTTAAAACACTCAATCCTTTTTAAACTTTATCCCGAAAACTGGGAAAAATCATTTTACTCAAATAACAAGGCCAATATACTCTAAAGATGACCTGAGAATGTAGCATAATAGCTGAAGGATTTAATGATTTACCAATAAAATACTATGATTCTCATGAATGAAACCTCACATATAAAACTTTTTATAAGAATATATAATGGCTTTAATTTATTATGGAACTATATACCATGGTATAACCCCTTAATGAAAAATGAATCTTAGATCCTACAAATAAGTTATGCTAAAAAGGTTACTAAACTCAACTGCCTAACCTCTAGATTAGCATAAACAAAAAAGGGCAACAAGCCTCATGGGAAACTTCCAAATTTCCATTCATGGAAACTCTAACAAAAATATTTAAACTAACCTTACACAAGGGTTAAATTAAGGGAAACCAATTAAGGGTTTTCTTTTAGCATTTTTTATTAACTCATATTTATTTAAAACATCTCCATGGTTTAGTTCACGAACATCAAGTACTAGTCATACATAAAATGTTCTTGGTACTTTATTTAGATAGTGCCATAAGACAAACATGAAATTTATATAAAATACCTTTCAATAGTTATTTATTAATATGGAATTATATCACAACTTAGTTAATTTATCTTATTGATTTCTTTTACAGATTGTATTTATCCAAAAAATATTCTTGTGTAAAACTTAGTGAAATAAAATTTCAATTCCAAGATATAGGGGAAAACACCCTTTAGATTTTGACTGTCATTTTAATTAACTAAATCCTCATAATATTAAGTCTCAAATTTAGTATTATATCATTTTAAAGGAAATAAATTTAGTGAGATGACACAATAAATTTATATGTAACCCTATATAATTGGATATTGAAAACGTAAATAACCATCCCATAAAGCATGAGTATATCCCCATGGGTTTAATTAATAAAGAACAAAAGATAAAGAAAACTTATGAGGGCCCCATCATAACATCCTAGGTCTATTTAAATGTAATCCAATAGAATTTGTTTTATTAAACATTCATTACAACCTTAGTGGGTTATAATTTAAACACATCATGGAAAGACTTGAATACCTGGGTTGAGTCCAATTTATCATCTAAGCATAAAAAACTTGACTGGACTACTTGGTTTGAGTCATGTCTAATATCCATAATAAAAAAACTACATTTATAAGCAAGAATTTAAACCACTTTCTTATTTATATAATGGTCTAGTTAAATGAATCACCACTCCCAATTAATAAAGTTAAAGTAATTTATAAGTTACAATTGCAATTCATGTAAGTGTAACCAAGTTTAAACCTTCCTTATCAAAATATAACAAGTCCATTTAATGGGGTTCGATTATACGGGTAACCCTTTCCAACTTATATATGATAATACTATTTATAAATTGTGTTTGGACCACATTTAATCATAACCAATAATTTTTCATCCCATGCAACCAAACATCCCTATCTCAAACATGTAATTATTGGTTATTTTAGGTTCTACCGTCAAGATAAATAGTAAAATATCATTTAGGTTGATGCAGACACTTTAATAACTAATAATATATCATAATCATAATAAGGATTTCTATCACATAGTATTAGAATACTGATATATAAACAAGAAACCATAGATGCATGGTCTATAGAAAAATAATTCTGAATAATTTCATAAACATGGTATATAGGTTATCTTACTATTAATATCCCAAGGCACATAAAACATGTATGAGGAAGTCAAGAAATGAAATATACATGGGATGGAATATATATGGAATGTGAATATCTATGTGCCTATAATGATGTATGGGACAATAATTCATTTCCACATTGGCCATGGTTAAAATACTATAAATCTCATAAATTAGTAATTAGTAGAAAGTACATCAATCATTCATTGTGAAATAATAATATACTATAATAACAAAAAACACAAAAAATAGTCCCATCATAGACCACTTGGACTTTTCCCCATGCGTGGGTTCATCACTCTCATACATGGTTATTTACCGAGTGCCAAAACATTCTTAGTCTCATGTCTACTAGCCTGAAACAGTAAGACAAAGGAAAATAAATCTCTGATACCACTTTGTAATGTCCAAACCTAGGATCCACTTCAACAATTTCCTAAGTTGGTCAGTCACATGGACTTAGGCTTGCCTCCCTGTAATCTAGATTATTCTGACTAATAAATAGGGTCTAATGATGGTACTGTGGGGATACTATACCCTCATGATTAGAGTAAAAATATATTATATGTAGATAAATCCACAAAGAAACAAATAATAAATGAATAATCATAATAAGATAATAAAAACTGATAAACATGGACAACACCAAATATAAAACCATGCATGCCCCTATGAATTTATAATGTAAAATAGGAATACATGAGACAGGTAATACATAAAAACACATAATGAAAAAAACCCCAAAATGTATTGCTTTGAGAGTCCTAAGATCCAAATAAGTCTTCTACTCATAATCTACCATGTGAAAGAATAATATCACGAAATGAACGACGGAAATAAAGTTGAATCCATAACATGGATTAGGAATTGTGATGTCTTTCCGAGTACTAAATGGTATATCGAGCAGCGTGTGAGATAAATTCAGTGTGCTAGAACCAACAGTGTAAAATACTATGCAAACATGAATATAAAATTAAATAGTGTTAATTTATAATAAATAATACTATAAATAAATAAATTAATATAATCAATTCAGGATCAATTTCATCAAATGACACCCGATCGACAATACCTTCTTAAGCCCAAGAAAAAATATCTCTGATGACATGTCACCATATATATGTATACATTAATATATAAATAAATATGTATTTATATATATGTTTTATATATTTAATGACATATATAAACATATATATGGATACATAGTACTAGTCAGGACCCCTGGTGTAACTCAGGAATCCATGAATAAGCATAAGAGTCTCATATTCTAAAAAAGGGTCTTCAAGCCCCAGTATCATAATTAATATGAGATGACATGCTTGAGTATAAAAATTTATATGGGAATACATTCTTGAGTATCATAATGCATAAGGTATTCCTTGCATAAGTGTCATAATTTATAAGGGACAAGAATTCTTGAGTAAATAAATTTGTTATTGTAGTAATAGTCAAAAGGGTTAATAGAGAGTTGAAATAAAAAGATAAGGGTGAAAACATCAACTAAATTTTTTCATTTTTTATTGTATGAGATTATTTTAACCCATACTCATAATATATTCTAAATATATAAATTTTAATCTATTTGAACATGAAAATTAATTTATAATAATTTAATACTTCTATAAATTCAAGAATGCCCCTCCCCTCATTATAAAAGAGACCCCCTCTCCTCTTCTATACACACATAAAGAAAAATTTGGTTCAGAAAGGAATACATTAATCCCTTCCTTACATACCTTAAAAAATTCATGAAGTACTATTTTGGGAAGGATATCAACTTTAGAGAGATTAAGGTATAAATCAAAGAAGGTTGTATGAATAAAAGGTATAGATTTTATACAAAATTTTTGGTTTTATTTATTATTTTTCCACGTTAAAATATTATAAAAACATGGTGAAATAATAAAACTATTTTATTTTATATAATTAGATTTTTTTAGGATAATTAAAAATCCTATATTCATCTCCTCTTCCATCCAATGGAGAATAAAACCATCATTTTTGTGTACGGCAGACTACCGCCTCACGAATCAATGTAATTTGTTTTCCATCACCACCTATCATGAATGTTTATAGTGATAGAATTAATGATTTATATGATATTAAGGACATATTTATAATTATTACCAATTACAATATCATCTACTTTCTTACTTTTCAATCCATTAAAAAATGATATCATCATTCGTGCGTATGTGTGGACAACCATCTTCACAAAGCGATGTGATTCATTTTTCATAAACACATCAAATGAATGATATATGTAAGTTTATTTAAAGAAATAATATGTTATTTATTATATAATTATTTTTATATAAATATAAAATAATACTTAACTTATTTATAAACTTCTTATTGTAAAATGGTAATGTTACTCATGTCTATTTATGACTTACTGTATCCATGATTGTAATATAGTTCATTTTTCATAACTATATTTATTGGTCAGTTTTTAAAGTAATATTGATGTATAAAACTTATACTTATGTTGTGATTATTATTCTATATATGATGAAATAATGACATATTTGACCACATTTAACCTACTTAAGTCCTTTTAAACATATGATCCAAATATCATCAACATATCTAACGTGAACTTAATTGATTAATTAATTTAATATAATATAGTATTAAATAAAATAAAAGGAATAATGAACTTGAAAAAGGTTCCTAAGAAATAAAATAATTTATATAGGAATCTTATTGAGGAAGATAAATAATTTATGTGATGATTCAGACTCGATGTAAGGGAAACTTTACTTTTAAACAACTATTTTAAATGCTTTAAAGAATTATTTTCTAAATATTTATCTTCCACATAAATATTCTCAAAATTATTTTATGTAATTTTTTATATGGACATAAATGAATTATAAAGGAAATTTTATTCCACTTTTTACTTTCATCAAAAAAATTTCAAAAATGATTCTTTTTTATGGAATTTCATGACAAAAAGGAAAAAATAAATGTATTATTTTAATATATATGTTGTCAATAGTTTTTTATGCCATCATAATCGTTGTTTTTTATTTGGATTCCTTTAAAAAATTTCATGTATTCTAAAAATAAAAATTTATTTCCCATTATTTTAGGTATTTTATTTTAGAAAATGATTTTTAAAAATTAAAGGGTATTTCGATATCTGAAAATGTTTTTGTATGTGTTCGAAAGATTTTTCCAAGTGTTTTATGTTGACAAATGAAAAAATATATATTTTTATTTTTATATGGTGATTGATATTTATAGATTAATAGTGGGTGATCTTGATAAATATTATAAAATTATGTGATCTTGATACATATCTTATGAGTAGGTGAGCCCGATACAATTTATATGAATAAGAAAGCCTACTATATCTTTCACATTGGGTGTTCCCATTATAGATCTCTAATTCATTAGGTAATATTATTTTTAATCAATTGAAATATTTATTTAGTTAAAAATTGTTAATTATCCAATGAATTTTTATTAGATCAGGTTATTTCTAATATGAGTTTGACATTGGTTTTCAATATGATACTCTAAGTCACTTAAAATAGGTTTATATTTTCTTACAATGAGTTTTAAAGGTTTTATTCAAGAAAAAAGGTGTGTTTTTCTGATGTGGATACGATTTATTTCATAAAATTAAATAATATTTGATAAAGGTAAACATTTAGGGGTTTTTATGTTTTTCAACGAAGAAATGGGGTTCCTTCTTTTATTTCCCCTACTGATATTTTCGTGCTCATATCATGTTTTCAAATATTTTTCAAAGGGTTGTAAGGATGAGTGCAGAGAAGGATAAAGTCAATATTAAAATTGTGAACACAGGTCATGAAAGGAAAATGTATTTCTATTTTAAAGTTTTTATATTGTAAGAAAATAGATACTGATTAGAAGTGCTTCATTGGTAATATATGAGTATGTTATATAAGTGGTGTGATCTAATTATCTAAAACTATAAACTATAAAGAAAATTGAAATGTAATAATTTTAATTCTTGAGTAAGACTCGATATTATGTAATGTTTAAGTTTAGGTCCTTAAAAAACTTCCCCATCTTCCTATTCTCTTTATTTTTTCCTTTCCGTCAAGGTCATGTTATAAATTGAATCCTGATATGAGATAAACATAACTTCTCCAAAAAATTTACTTTAGTTTGAAATAGGTAAGGGAATTTAAATATTAAAAAGAGAATAAATTAAAATATAGAGAATACAACTATAGGTGAACGAATCTATGATACTAATTAAAGGGGATAGTTAGGATATGAACCATACTATGAGGGTATAGAATTAGTATTAGTGAATCATAATCATTTTCTACATTTTGTTTTAACTATAACACTTGTTACGATGAATAGATCATTATTTTATCTCTTCTCACATTCTTTATTTCTTTTAGAACAATTACACACACACCCACACACATAAGAGGAACAACAATTAACAAGTTGCACCTTTCAAAATGAAAGGGTGGTCTTTGGTGTAAATTGGATTCCTCTAGGATCATATAACTAATAAGTAAAAATCTATGAGTTTTACACTATAGAATTTCTATAGTATAGATTGTGTATGTCATACAATTTTTTGGTATATCCTCCACTCAAGTATATCTCATACCTTTCTAATGAATTATAAGGGAAATAGTTGGAGAGTATATCTCCAATTTATAACTTTTACTTATTTTTGATGTGATACTAATTTCTTATTCTTCATCCATTAAATATTATAAATTCAATTCTTTCATTTTCATGCACAGTACTTCATGAAATCTGTTCTCTAATAGAAAACTGATACACTACTACTTTTTATTCCTCTTTAATCTTATGAAAACTAAAATTAAATCACCCTTCCTCACTTATTTTATTCTATGTGAACTAATATGCACAAATATATTATTCTTTTGGTGAAATTCATGACCAAAAAGATATATTATTATTCTTTAACTTACCCCTTCTTTTTCTTTTTTACTTAGTGAAATAAAAATAACACTAGATCTTTCTCTGTTCTCTTCTAGATTTGCAACATAGAAATTATTCAGAATAATATTATTTTTGGGACTCTTCTTTCTCTCTTGGTATATAGGATATTTTTATCCAAGATAATACCATAAAACTTCCACAGCACTTCAATTTAAAACTATAACAACACACACACACATATAAATAATGTAGCAATATTGGTTTCTTCTTTATCATCATTCAAAAAACCATGTGAATGATCATTTTTAAATTTTTATACATTTTATTAATTCAAAGCATCATAAATTCTCACTTCAATGTCTTTGACCAAATATAAAAATATCAACCACTTCTTCTCTCTATAAAACAACTTCATAAATTATAGATCTATTACATGTGCAGGAAGTATCATTGGTTTTTCATTATATAAAAATATTAGTAAATCATTTCATTCTTCTTCTTCTTTCTATCCCATGAAATCCTCTTTACATTTAAATAATCACATATGCATGAAATCATGTATTTATAGTCGATGAAACTTTCCTTCATTATAATCTTCTCCTTCTTTTCTCCATGAAAATTATCAGAAAATACGACATGTAAAACAATATATGAACGCATGAAACTTATCTTCTTTCTCTACCCATTGTAATAAGCATACTTAATAAAAAATGAGTTTTCATGCATGGTATAAACTATGATCATGTCACTTTCATTTTCAGTGAATAATTATTCTATAAATTAATACTCATTTATATTCATAAATTAGTCAAAATCATAATGAGAATTATGATATATGTTTTCATTTAAGAACACCTTACCTAGAAACTTTTGAAAAAAATAATTCAAGATGAAAATCACTTCACGATTTCATTATTTAATATTTTATTTTACTTCATGAATGATGATGATGATGATTATAATATTTTAAATAATTAATATCTACAAACATGGAATCACCTAAATTTTATCATGCTTTATCTTTTGTGTGGTTGATATTCTAATCAAGTGTTCAATTATCCTACTATATAGTCAGTCATCCTAATTTCTAGTCAGTCAATCTATCGTGAATCCCATAATCAATGTAAATATTTGTAAAAATAGTCCATAAAACTCAAGATAATGTAGGAATTATTTTTATTAAGCCTACATAGGTAATGATATTCTTATATGAACTTTATGTAAAAATAAAACTACCTTTACATAGGGGTTTTACCTTTATGTATCCAACGGATTTTCAGGTTACCTTCACATGGGAAATGTAAATTTCATGTTAACCTTACATTACTCTATGAGTTACCTATACACAGAGTCTGGAATACCCTTATATGCTCATTTCTCCTTCTAGATAACCATTATGAAATAATATATTTAATTTAGTACAAAATGATGTTCTTCAACCTGAACTTCACTTGTGTAATTAAACATTCAAGTTACCTTTATACAATAAATGAAAATATTGATTTAACTTTATATACTACTGGATTTTACCAAATTTAATCGATAAACTCAAAAATTACATTCTATTTTCATTTCATTTATTCTTTAAACTTTATCCAACACCTATAAATGAACACTAAATCATTAAACACCTTTTCATTTTATATAAAATATTTTTGAAACAAATTCAATAGAAGGGTATTCTTCCCATTTTCATGCAAATAATGGAAAGAAAATTCACAATGAATTAAACTTCCAAAACAAATTTATTCATTAAATAGACAATAAAAACTAACACAATACTTTGGATATTATTATTTAAAAATAATATTTATATTCTCATTCCGACTTAAAAGATACTTCTCTTATATTCAATATTGGGTTCTCCAAACAAATAACCAAGATACTTCTACCTTAGTTGTTCTTAAACATTTTGACATTATTCATCATGAACACCCCATATTCATTGATAACCATCGAAAAAACAACTAACTCAAAGTGGGATCCATAAAAAGGGACTCAATATGAGATTATATGAGTTTTATGGAGAGATGAATGGAATCCAAGATAAAAAGATTGGTCAAAACAACAATGATTTTATATATAATGTCATATTTATAGACTAAGGTTCTACGCTTCTTATCATGAGTCTTATCTCTAAATTTAGGCTTAGGGATTGGAACTGGTTGTGCTGGTGGTTCATTCCCTTAACTATAATTAGGTTTATATTTTTGGTTTGTGGGTTGGGTTGAGATGGATTTCATGGATTTTGATGCTCACAATATAATCACATATATATTAGTCAATCATATAATATAATTAGTCTTGAATGAGCCCTAGAATATTTAGGATATAATTTATTCTCCTTTTGAGCTTATTAGAGTTGATGTCTTTATGATTCTATTATATATATGACCTTTGTGGAAATTGTGCCTGAAATTTAAGATCTACTATAACCTAACATTTCTTGACCTCTTCATCCCCTAGGGCCTCTTCCTAAATTATTAATAGGGATATAAAGTTTGGAAAATCCATATTATTTATCAGTAAATGGTTAATTCATTTTAATGAGATTGATTTATCCATATTGTGACACTTTATCTTATGAGAATATTATTTGGTGGGTTGGTGTGAATTTTATTGTCTGGTGGGATAGTTATCATACTCTAGGGATAGGGGTAGGAAGTGTAAAGGGGTATTTCCTAGTTTTTATACTAGTAAGGGATCTTACTCTTATGTTTTATTACACCAGTAATGATTAAGGTGGATATTAGAGGACTATGTTGACAATGATTTCATCTTGGACTTCACAGGGGAAGTTGGGGTCACAATTGTTTTGTTTAGTTGATAACTAATTATTTCTTGTTCTGGGATTAATAATTTCTTGATCATCTATTCATATAACTATTATGCATTCTTGTTCTGTACTTCCAATCCCTATATTCCTATGATGAAGTGATAGAAACATGAGACTAATGTGTTGGGGGATTTTCTAGTTTTACATGCATAAATTCCACCATATTCTGAAGTATATCCTTAAATATGAAGAATTCCTAGTTCCCCAACATTGGATTCACTGGTAATTAATCTAGAAAATAATTTTAATATAATTCATCGGGCTTCTTGACATCTAGAACTTTGAGAAGATTATTTTCCATATAGTGTGGATGAAATTCCATAGAACATGGTATTTCATAGTATTAGATTTCTGAGATGATATTAGTGTTGTCTTGAGTGTGAAAATGGAGGTCTATGATCTTCTATATGTCCCCCTTGTGTTGTTGATGGTGGCTAGGATTTTTTCCTTTGAGCACCAAATTTCATCCTACAATCATTGTGCAGCTTCCACAAACTCTCATAAACTGCTCGGATATTTCAATGGAATCAATGGAATCTACAATTCAACATGTATATTTTATATGAAAATATATAGTAAGTGTTACTATAAAATTTTCATGTTTAGGGAATATGTCATTCCTTTAAACCTTATTATGAAATATGAATAAATCTCATTTTAATGTGGATTACAGTTTGAAAATTCGAGTAATGTTATATTTTTTTAGCATTGAGATGAACTGGTAAAGGAACCTCCTTAGGAGATCTTCCTAATTTGGAATAATAAAAGATGGTATATTGTAATACTAATTAAAGATAATCCCTTCTAGGGTATAGAAAAATATTATGAGCTTCCCTAATTCATTTTTTTACAATGTCACCATCATGGGGCACACTAATATATGAAGTATGTGATTTTCTTTTTGATGTTACTCATGCCATTAAAGATGGGGATTGTGGGATTCCCAAAGTTAGGTGAAGAGTGGGTAGAATCCACCCAATAAGGGTAGGGATTTATATATTTGTATCAATGCATATAACACCTTCACAATTTCCATTCAAGTGAAAAGGGACTTGATGAAGTCAATGAGTTCCAATGGCAGTGTCTCATTGGATGACATCCTAGTGGAAAAAACTAACAGATCCTGATATGGTTCGTTATCCTATATTGTTTATAAATATTGGGTTTTAATTTATCTATCGTATCTTGAAATAGTTGTGTCTAGTTTTCTATATGTGTAATGTCCTAATGTTATTTGTTTATCGGTTTTAGAAAAGTCTATTGTTTGGACCTGAAGTTTTTCAAGTAGCTAGAATATACTCTTTTTAGTTGATAATTTCATTCCTTCTTGATATATAATATAGGATATACATTATCCTTCACCTAATAATTATACTCATTAGTAATATTACCTATGATTATTTCGATGTTGATCCACCTTATCACCTCCAACTCAAAATTATATTGGAAAAACCTTTTCTTGATGGAGAGAGGTCTTAACTCCTAGGGTGGTGGGTGGGTTGTGGATACAACCAAAAATTTCAATTTTTTATTTGGATGAATATTTTTAAGGGGGTCGTATCTAAATATTCATAACTCCCAAAATTGTGATCATTTTTCTAATGTTTGTTATGAACTCTTTTTTTATGTATTTTGGTGTGGACCAAATTTCTATAGGATGTATGTTCATCACATCCTTCCATGTCACGGTCATGTTAAAAAATATCCATGATTTCAATGAAAAAAACATTTATTGAAACATAAAAATTAGTAAGAATAATTACCCCATCAGAGTTACAATTAGCTTTATCATCCACTTGATGCATATTGAGGTTCAAATAATAATCCTTCTTGATATTCTCTTTCTTGGTGATTTGTTTTGGATTATGACCCCTAAAATTATTAATCTATCATACTTGATAAATGGTCACCTTGAGAGAGTTTTAAATGGCTCCTTGATAAATGGTGACCTTGAGAGATTCTTCAATGTCTTTAATTGAGTGTATTTATAATGAAGCATATTGAATTCATAGTTTAAGGAACTGTGAGGGTGTTTTTAGTGAAGTTGATCCCAATATGAAAAATACATGTTTCCTTGTAGTATGATGGGGTAATAATTCTCTCAAACTTATGGGATATGGTTTTCTTGGATTCACCACCATCACATCCTAGAGATTCTATATATTGGAAGATCCTAGGGGTGTTATTGATGTTAAAAATGACACTAGGTCTGTAGGCTGGGGTTTTCCTGTAAGGATGTGGAAGAATTTTTTATCATATCCATCCATGATTTTCAAGCCATTATTTAGGTATTACCTAGATAAAACATAAGTTTAGGATGACATGAACTCTCTATCAATGGATTCTCTATAGTTTCATGTTTTTTTTCCAAAAGGATTCCTTTTTAACCTTCTTATTAGTAATATAAGTGACTTTAAATAGATAAATCTCATCGAGTATGCCACTTATAAGATTTATAAAATACATGTATTTGTTCAATAGACCAAGTAAATTATGTAGAAACAGTGCCTAAGACCTATCCTAATGTAAAAAAATTAAAATTTTCCTTTCCCTTTGAGGCTTATTGTCTAGAAATTAAGGAGAAATATAGATCTCTATACTCTCCCTATTCCTTAATTTTCATGTTAAGTGGGCCATCAAAAATCATCTGAAAGAGTGCCTTAATACTATTAATGCAAGCATGTTGTAGGAATTCACATTTCTTCTCAGACATTATATCCCAAGAAGCTGAAAAGGTGTAAATGTAAACTCAATTTCATTGTTCATTCAACATATCAATTTTTTTGGAAAACTTCCCATGAGGCAAATTCTCAACCTTGAGATATTAGACTATCAACTGTAAAATTTGAAATATACTACGTGTGAATCCAACCTTCAATATGTATGGAATATCATACCATAGGGTAATAATAGTTTAGAACATTACTAAAATTCCACCTTTTTCTAATTCTTTCCACATAATCCTGGAGTTCTCCTTATCCTTAAAGAGAGGTTCCTCAACCTAACATGAAAATAATGGTCACTTCCCCACTACTTATCAAGAGGTGGGATTGTCTGGGACCTCCTTAGTTTTGTTAGAAAATGTACAATATAGAGGAGGTGTAAATGAGGACCATAACCCCCAAATCAGCCATTGATAGAGATTAAAACCCACTAATTAATAATGAGGCACTTGGTGTGGCCAACCATGAATTCTAGAGTGTCTCTCAATACAAGGTCCTTCTCTGAGTGGTTTTGACACATGGAATTCCTTTATGCTAAGATGAGATGTCATTCAGGGGAGTACCTTTATAATGAGCACCACAGAAAAGTCTTTCATGATTAGTAGTTTTTCTTTGATGGGGAGAACATCTAGGACTACTATCTATTAATGTATTTTCAAAGGTATGGCCTTATTTACTATTGATCATCATGTTGTTGGGAGGAAAACTATGTTTTTTATTCATATTTCCATGGAGGGAACCTCTATACACAGTAATATGAGGAGGAACACTAGATTTTTTATATCTATACCATGTGGATGACCTCTATGGATAGTACTATAGGAAGGACCTTCATAGTTATTTATATCTATGTCATGGGGAGGACCTCTAGGGTTATGGTTTCTTTCTCCAATTAATGAGAAGTTGGAAGATTCTTAGAGATTCTATTTAGATAAATTAAAGATCCTAATTAATATCAATGTTTATTGTAATAGGAATATAAAACTTCACATGGGATATAATATTCCCTTGAAAATACCACCTAGGTTTTCATGACTGATCCAACAAGGACAAAACTTTGATCATGATTTGATCCATATAGTGCTCGAAAGAAACTCTATTCATAGGAACCAAAATATAAGACAACCTTAATTTCATTATAATATAAAAATGACTTACTTGGATGGTTTCTAGAATATTTTTTCATAAATCACAAGCTTTAATAGAAATGGGTATATAATATTTCTTCTGGTCATCTGTCACTATTAAAATATGAAGACAAGTTTCCGAGTTTAGGACAAGAATATTGACATGTTCCTTAATGAGTTCCACTAGGATATGATTATGGGATTCATATATATAGGTAGGAATATAAGCATGAACTCATTCCATCTCTATTACATGTTGTTGATATACTATAATGGGAGCATGTATATGATCATGTCCATGAGTGATTGTTAGAATATGTTAAGAAAATCTTGTAGGAATTGGGATATAATAATTCCCATTGTATTCAACATTCAATGGGATACATTGATGATCCACTTTAATGGGAGTGGTAATATGATACCATTTATTTTATTCCCTCATCGTTAGGATATACTGATGGGTATCATGTTTGGGAGAAAGAATATGTTTTTTATCTCTATCTTTCACTAGGGTGATCTAGTTGGCTTCAATGGTGGTAACAAGAATATAGGTTGGTTCCCTGGTATCAATCACTTTTCACCCTCCATGATACCTCAATATAAGTGTCATAATTTGAGTGTCCAAGTCCTGAATATGCTAGGATGTCTCCTCATTATATCACTCAGGAGATGAGGCCAGGTATCATTGGTGGTGGTGATGAATAGAAATAGAAATTCTAGGTGTCTCTTGGGATATAGTGGATATCTTGATTAATTCCTCTCCCACCTCCCTAAAATGAGAGTGGTAGGAATTATCATTCTATGGGGAGAGACTCCCTCAACAGTTAAACATGGTAGTAGGGTTCACATTTTCCTCTATGGTCTATCATTAATTGGACCAACTATAGGGATTTACCTCTATTAAGATCTCATGAGATGCCTTCAAAGTCAGGATATAGCTATTGATATTTTAATAATATGTCATCTCATTTCCCATATGGAATTGTGGATTCTAGGTTAGCAACAATATCCTCTCATGTGGTAGGGTCGTAACCCTTATTATGGTTAAGGCATATGGCATGCACCTTGTATGGAAACAATAGTAGCCTAAGGAGTACTATAGGATATACAAATTTATACAAGTAGTTTTTCATGATATGAGGTGCAACTTGGTATTTATATTTTTATTAGAAGGAAATATATGGGGGTTCTTATAATATTTTTAATGAAAAAAAACCATAAACAAGGAACTAGTTAACATAGCATCACAAGAAAGAGCATGGTTAATAAAACACTCCCATGGGTAAAGGATTCATGCTAGGTTAACCATTATATTTCTTATGGATTTCTGAACTACATAAATTTCTTTTATTCATGGACCTACTTTACAAAGGTAGATAGTATCTAGGGAATACCAGAGACACTTTAGAATTCATATTGGTAAAAAGATTGGTGTTTAGGCTCATATCATCCATTTAATGGAATTATTGCCTACTCTGAGACTCTATTAAAGATTTAAGATATATAAATAATTCCTTACCAAATCTCAATGTGTAACTGATTACCACTTTAAAAGTTATCGATCAATACCATGTGGTGATGTAAACTTTAATACATATAATAGGATCTTCATATTTCCCTTATTAGTTGTGTATACTATGGTTTAATGTCACATCACCAATAACTTTAGAATTTACCACCATCCAAGGAAACAATCAGTGCTGTAGATTTGGGATCCCTATGAAGGGAATCAATTCCCACATAGGTTGATTACCATTAATGGGACACATAATACCTTAAAAATTCATATTGAAAGGACCAATATAGTGTTTTTTAAGGTCATCAAGATATGGACAAGTGAAGTGAATTTTAAGGTTAGACTTCTAGGACCAAAGGAATGTTGGTATTGAACATTAAATAGGAATAATATATATCCTGTTTAATTAGAATCAAATCCCATATATTTTAGGATATCACAGTTCAAGATCATATGACAAGACCAATCCATACATTTTTATAACACGAGGTAAGGATGTTATGTTGTGTAGTATAAATTCATTCATATAGCACCACTAGGTTAAAGGTTTAAATAAATTATTGGTGTGGGATTTATATATAGAAAACCCATTCTGGATCATTATATTTTTTGGTAATCAAACTAGAGAGAGGGTATGATAACTTATAGGAAATATAACACTTTTAAGCATAAGGTTTTACATGGAATATTACCTGGTATGAATGATATATCGTAATGAATATATCCATTTAAGGAAATATGACTCTAGAGTATAGGACTCGTGACTGGGGATTACAGCTCCATTGTATTCCCACATATGAATCTATTTCCAATCAATTAATATTTAGAAAATAAATAATACTTGACTCATGGGGGATATGAAATTATGAGAAATATATTGGGGATTATATGTGGGTTTCCCATATGTTATTGGGATAAATAAGCATGGATGTCCCCCCTAGGTTTTAGGCATGGTCAGTGACTTAGGTAAAGGAGGGATTGTAGGGACAACATATAATAAGAGGCCCTTTATCACTCCCTATATCATTGAGTGCACTCAATAGGACCACTAGGAACTCATGTTAACTGAATGTAAGGCATGGTATAGCCAAGTTAAGTAGAATAATTCAAGTGAGGTCATATCAGTATCTACATGATAAGAACCCATATTATCAAGGGAGTATAAAATTATAACTACCCTAATGGTTCTATCAGTTAGAGAGGATGTCCCAAGAGATCCCAATTATAAAGACAATACATGATTGAGGGGTGTATGATGGTGTTCACATCCTACTCAAGTAAATTATGAAGAAATAGAGGAGGATTTCATAGGTATGCAACTAGGTAGGAGACTAGAGAAAAAATGAAACCGTAGTAGAAGACCTAGGAACAAATGGTACACATTGATGCAGACCTGGGGAAAGGTGTTCTCTAGTTGAGGGCATGAAATAAGGTTATACCTAGTTAAGGGTATATTCTAAGGTTCACTTTGGTTATATGGTAGGGTATATTTGGAACCCTAGTGAGGTAACTAGGTGAAGTGGTATCCCAAATATCGAGGAAGAATGAGTGTCACCCTAGTTATAGGGTATGGTGACAATAATGCCTTAATAGTTAGCATGGGTGATGGTTTTTACTAGTATGGAGGCTCGATCAAGGGTTTTCATTAGTATATGGTATAATGAAGTGGTATCCCTAATATTGGGTAGAAATAAGTATTTTACTTAATGAGGAGGCCTGAGAAAGGGTTCTCCCTATTATAGAGGGATCCATGTATGACTTGGACATGTAGTACACTAGTGTATCATCTAGTATCAGGCCTTGCACCCTTTAAAAAAATGGGAAGTTTACTTTCGTAAAGGTTGTATACATTAATTTATTTGGATGACATAGTTACACTAAATTTATAGTTAATTCCCATAAGTTACATATTAATTAATCTATCGAAAAGTGGGTTGAAGACTAGGGCATATATAGATCCTTTCTATTGAGGATTCCTTTCATATTCCTCACATAGGTGTATTGAAGTTCATAAAATGGAGACAAAATGGATCTATATATTGGAAAATATTTTGATAGCTATGTATTAATGATATTCATTGAAGGAGGTTCACTCTACTGTATTTAGAACATAACTTGGGTGTATAGGTGCAGTCATGTGAGTGGGTTGTGCAAAGTGTTTGGGTACACAAGTTCCTTTATGTGGGGAGTTCATAGAACATCCATGAGTAAACTGGGGTGAGTGATAAGATTTGGGTGCATGTTAAGTGTGTACCATGAAATGGTTACTTGGGTGAATTAACCCAATACAATTTCATTGGATAAACAACTAAACTTGGGCACTACTAGAAATTTCTCACAAAACCAAAGTTTCATTCCTTTTCTAAAAAAAAGTACCAAATATATTAAAAAGAGTTATCATTATTTTTTATAGACTATAAATAAATTTTGATTACATTTTATTGTATTTGAGTATGCGATAGTATTTTTGAACTAAAATGTTACTTTTAAACTAAAACACACATTTTGATTCATATCATTCACAGCGTCTATGGGATTGATGTATTGTTGATTCATATACATTGTAACACCCCGAGATTTTATGAAAAATATTATTTTAATTTCATTAATGTCTTGTGTTATATGATACACCAAAAGGAGCTTGCACAACACACATACTTGACTTGCCTTGCATTACACGCAATCGCGACCTTCCTCGATAGCGTGTGTAGTACGCAATAACGAGTTTCACTAAACAACAATATGCTATTAAAATATTATTAAAACTAGCCATTATGAATAGTAATAACCACTTTTTGAAATTTTGTAAATTTTATTTTTCAAAATGGAATTTATTTTTGAATTCGTAATATCGAAATTAGCTTGGGGTGAAATTTTGGTGATTTTCGGATAACTTTCATATTTTGATGAATAGTGAAAATTATTAAATTTTAATTAAAAACAACTTTTTCAATAAAAATAATTAATAGTGTTAAATTATTAATTTGAGTGGTTATAAAGAATATTTAGAATATATTTTTACAATTTAATACAATATTGGTCATTGGATGTAATTTCACATTTAAACCAGACATAAACAAGTGTCAATCTTTTGATAGTTATTATCTCTTAAGAACACGCTATTTGTTTTGACGACGGGAATTTATTTTTAAATTAATTAATGAAACTGATATGTTTTGAATTTGGTAAAATAGAAATCATTTTTGAGTTCATAATATCAAATATAGCTTAGGCCTAATTTTTGGCATTTTTCTGAAAACTTTCAATTTTTGATGAATAGTGAAACCACTAAGTGGTAGTTAAAAAAACTGAATTTTTCATAAAATTTAATTTTACCACTCCTGTGAGTGTAATTTCAAAAATCCGAGAGACACGGTTGATGTCAGTAAGTAAAATGTGGTTCAATGAGATGAAAATAATTTTTTGGTGAATAGTAACTTTTTACTTTTTTTTACCATGGTTAAAAGTAAATAGGGTAATTAAGGGTAGAAATGATATTATTATTACCCTAACACATGTCCTAATTCTATTGGACAAGTTTAATTTGACCAAAAACAAACTTAGGAATAAAATATGACCATTTAGGCCCACTTGGATTAGATTAAGACATTTATTATTAATTTATTTAAAGAAGGGTTAAAAGAGTTAAAATCAAAGTTTATTTACTAAAACATTTTTAATATAGGTTTATACATAAGATAAATTCTATTTTAAATATTCATTAGAAAGCTAAAAATATTTCCTACATAATGGTATTTTATTTGTAATTTTTAGACATCAAATAATTTAATTTATTTATGACACAAATATGATGCAGTAATTATCTTATTAATGAAATATTGACATAATTGATGTTATAAATGCCAAAATAAATATAATTTGAGACTTTTTATGAATTCCACTAATTTTCTAGGTTAATATGACATGTTAGTATTGATTTAATAAACTCTTTACGAACTAATCATTCTGTTATGATTTTCAAAAAAATCAATTACTAAATAGTGTCAAAATTGACATAAAATAGTTTTTTAAAAAAATATTATATTATTAATTGTTATTTTATTCCTAAAAATTTAAGGTTCGGCCAAATGACTTAGCTAAGGTTATATATATTAATAATAAACAACTTGGGGTTCGTTTGGCTTCTTATAGTATGTTTATTAACCTTATAGTGTAAGAACACAAGAAGACACGGTAAAAGTAAAATTATTTAACTTAATGTTAAATCTAAATGATAAGGTTAAAATAGGAATTTAAACTTGTCTAAATTCTATTGGATGAGAGGATTTCGACCCATCCCTACCTTAGCCTCTAAATAAATCAATTTTGAGCTATTTAATACCGAACTTGACTTTATAATAAAATAATATTTTTAGTTATTCCAAAGGTGCCCCTCTCCTCCCTTATAAAAGGGCACCTCCTCCCTCTCTTCCTCACACAACTTTGAGCCTTCAAGCTCGGCCAACCCCTAAAAAATTCTACTCTCCACTTCCCTAGAAACATCCTATAGGTTCTGTTCTTCCTCAAAGACCAATTTTAGTTCCCTTAGAGGAGGTCTCAAAGAGGCGCTTCAAAGAAGAGGTAATTTCCGTTACTGATTCTTTCAACTTTATTTATTCTTCCACTTCTTCTTCTTAGGTTGTTTCATTATGAAGTAATAATATCAGTATCAATCATATACTTATATGTTATTATAAGTATGAAACAACCCTATTTCACCATCTATCCATCCTACGGAAAACAAAATCAGCGCGCGTGCGTACGTACGGAATACTGTCTCCACGCCGTGGTGTAATCTGTTTTTCCACCAACATCTTACATGGATGGGTATTATGGTGTAAAGAATAACTATACATAGTTATTATAACATCATAATTATTCTGATATATTGTATCATACACTCCAATTCAATTCAATAATTATGGAAATGATATCATCGCTCGTGCGTACGTACGGACTACCGGCTCCACGACCCGATGAGATTCATTCATCATGTTAACCATTTAAGAATGATTATAAAGTATATATAAGCAATAATAATGAAATATATGAAATTATAAAGCTACTGGATTTATGTGTATATATATGTATGTCATCTACTTAATTCCACTCAATTCAATAAGGAAACGAAAACAGCGTTCATGCGTACGTACGGCCTACCGTCTCCATGAACGGTGTATTTCTTTCCATTTATCGACCCATTATATATATGTATATTCTGAATATATATTATATATAAATCATGTTTTATATTCTATAATTAAGTAATAATGATCTATGTAATTATATAAATAATTACATGTTAAAACACGAACGACAAATGAGACGATTTTACCCAAAACGCTACTTTAACATGAATTTACAAAAGAACGGGTAATATAAAGTCATAAGTGAACCATATATGTTATAATAACAATGAATATGATTCTGTAATAAGTCAATGACATTATTTAAATCATTATACAGGAGGTTCGGACACTTACAAAGCAAATCGGACCTAAGGTAAGGGAAAATCTCGCAATCTCAATTTTTATCCGAGATTGTTTATACTTCATAATTTACTGGGGAATACTTATCATCCACATACATGTTTCCTCAATATTTAATATTTATATCCTTTTACAATATTTTATATCCAATTTTACCATTCGGTGAGTTTTTAGTAAAAGATATGAAAGGAATCTTTTGTCTTTTTTCGTACGATGTACTTTTTGACTTTTTCGACAAAGGTACGTAAAGAATGTTTTTTTAACTTATACGGAATGAATGGATTTTTAAAAAATTAATTCCAAGAAGCTTACTTTACAAGTTTTAAATTTTATTTTTAATCAACTTCTTTTAGTTTAAAATTGTATGACATGTTAAGAAAGGAAAATGTTTTTGATGTAGAAAGGATATGTTCCTCAAGAATGGTGTTCAAGTGTTTTATCAAAATTATTTTCCATCTAAGATAATATAGGGTTATGTTTATATCCCTATTATTACATTGATTTTATTATGTTGTGATGGAATTATTTTTATGAATTCATTTATCTTATATGAATTTTTTTATGATGTCCCGATGTTCAAGATTCCCATTTTTATTACATGGGTTATGCAATGATGTAGGATTTATGATTTTGTGGCACACATAAGAATGGTATCATTATGAGATGGGTGGGACCTATATCTCCCTCAAATTCATTGGGTAAAGATTTTATATCTCATGAGATAGACATGGCTGGAATGGTAGGTTATACCGGTTCAGTGAAACAGGACTGAAACGAGGGTGACTCGGTTCAGAAATGGACTTTGTCCACTAAGATAGTCTTGGAAATGAGTCTTGACTAATAAGAAATAATTCTATATGATTATGTGTGTATGCCAAAATGTTTCATGTTTTATGTTATGATTATTGGGATTTCATTTCACTACTATGATTTATCCCATGTTATGAAATTATGCTCCCTTTTGCAGGTTAAGATTTCCAAAATGTTATGTTCTTATGAATATGATGTGATTGATATTTCTTTTGTTTACCCTTACTGAGCATTTGAGCACACCCTTTTATGTTTTCTTTTCCCCAGGATATAAAGAAAGGTTTTAGATAAAAAAAGGAAGATCTTTATGGGAGATGTTGAAGATATTTCACCACGATTAGAAGATTATATTCCGAGTTTCCAAAGACACTAAACTATTATGATCCTTGTGTGTGTGTGTTTTTATTATGTACTAAGTATTCCGCAAAAGTAATGTAATGTATATGTACGTCAAGATATGGGTCTCTACAGTTGGTATCAGAGGAAAGGTTTAGTCAACCTTTGGAAACTAGGATGCGAAAACATTAGTGAGATCCCTAGAGATATTTATAAGGTATGTCTAGGGATGTCCCTAAGGTTAAGTATATGTATAGGTTATAGTAATATAATTACGCTAACGATCATAGAATTAAACCTAAGATGTTAGATATTGAAGGTACTTCCCCTTTATTATGTTGTTTTCCCTAGCATGATTTTTGCCTCTCACACTATTCTTTTTGGGTTTTAGACGATGGCTGGAACCCGAAGGAACCGTGTTGATCAATGCAATGGACAATGCAATGATTTCCCTCCTGAACAAACAAATGTTATGGGAGATGGAGTGCAAAATCTTATTGCTATACTTAAACAAGCTATGAATCATTCTGGACTTCCAGATGAGTAGAGAAGGGAACAATATTCTATTGAGTCCTTCATGAGGCAACGTCCACCTTCTTTCAGTGGGTATTCCGATCCACTTGTTGCTGAACAATGGATCAGTACCACTGAAAATATATTTTCAGTTCTTCAATGTTCTGAGCATGATAAATCCATCTTAGCAGTATATCGTTTGGAAGGTGAAGCTGATAAATGGTGGAATCTTATCAAGAATACGAGGCCAAGAGATGAAATTGAGTCCATGGAATGGGACGAGTTCAAGAACTTGTTGTTCAGTAAGTACTTCCCTTGTATTCTTTGAACAAAGATGGAAAAGGAGTTTCTGGAGCTGAAGAAGAAGGATAATGAATCTGTTGGTATATACAGAGCGAATTTTACAAGACTTGCAAGGTATGCATCTAGCATTATCATCCAACCTGAAAGTAAAGTTGATCGATTTTTCAGTGGCTTAAAACCAAGTCTTCGAAGGGCATTAGCTATAAGAGACTTCAGTAGCTATGAAGAAATTGTACGTTGTGCTATGAAGGTAGAAATGGAAGTTGGTGTTACATATCCATCTCATGGTTTTGAAAAGAAACGAAAGATGGAGTTCAAGGAGAAATCTCAAAATAATGGTGAAAAGAAGATGAATGTTTCCTTATACACAAAGTGTGGAAAGAAGCATGGTGGAGATTGTATTAAAGGGACTAGAAAATGTTTTAAGTGTGGAAAATAAGGTCATCGAGCAGCTGAGTGTCAAAGTAATGGAAAAAGGGTTTCTAATGATGTGAATAAAGCAAACACTGCAGAGAACGCACCACCAACACTTCAATGCTTCAAGTGCAAGGAAATGGGTCATTATGCTAATAAATGCCCTAATCCAAGGGTTAGTGATGATCGACATGAGCAACCACTTAAGGCAAAGGACAAAGGGAAGTCACATGCGATCACCATTGGCGATGTTGAATATAACAATGATGTGGTGGAATGATTAAGTGTTTATGTAATGGGATTCCAAAATACTGTTGTATCATAAAGTATTGGAATATTTATGTATTGGTCTAATGTGGTATTCAAAGTGATTGAGATATTTTTGGAAATAAGTTGATATGCGCATAATGAAGGGAAAACGAGAAAAAGAAATGTTTAACAGTATTCATGAGCTCATGATTGATATAAGGACTAAGTGATATCATGGTTTGAGTATATAGAATTTTGAGGATTTTGGTATGTGAAAAGTGTTAACTTTTAACTGTATTCAAATTTTCACTATGGTTCAATGGGTATTCAAGAGAATACATGATTAAGGCCTTTGAATGTTTGGAATGTGACCAATAAGACATATCTTATGATATATGGGGATCAACGATGGTATTAAATCTCTGGTAATCATTTTCACTATATTATGAGAATGGACTGCAGTATTATGGATAAGCCTAAAGACTAGAATGGATTATGTTGGACATAAGTTAGTATTGTTTAAGGATAGAAGTTTTTTTTCCCGATATTATTGATGGGATGTTATAGTAATATAGTTTTAGAAAAAGGACAACCTGTAGGACGGGCGACAGCCCATCGCGTCGGACAAGGCTGTGGGAATCAAACCCACAACCAAAGTGCGACTGGCCTTTTTCGCCTACCACTGGCCTACAGGAAGTCCCTGTTTAGTAGAAACTAGTTTTATTATATTAAGCAGTATGATATATGATGTATAAGTCCATTTTAGGAACCATATATGATTAATCTCACTATATAATGACTTATGTATATTTAATAACTTTTGCTAACCTTTTGTTTGAGACAGATGGAATGACCCGTCATTCTATCACATGATCAGCTAACACTTCACGAATAACAAATTCAACTTCATTTATTTAAGAGATGAAGTAGAAATTGTTCAAGGCAAAAACAACAGTGAGATTGTACCAAAATAAAGTAAGTATTTATTCTAATTCAAATTCTTCAACTTTAGGGAAACGATCTTGAAAACCAAAAATGTTGTCCTAGTGCTCTTATATCTGATTAATCAGATGGTACCTTAGATAGTCACAAATTTATGGATTTGTGATTGTTGGATTTTACATAGCCATGTTCTCTACCACTCTCCCTCAGAACATGATGGTTATATTTTTCTTCCATATCGATATTTTCACCTATGTGGAAACCCAGTGATTAGTTTATTTGGGTAACCATTACGTTTCATACTTTTGTTTTTAAAGATTGGTTTTGGTATTCCTTTTTACGATGTGGGTTTATATTAAAGAAACTTTCAAGTAGTAAACCATTTATAACCCCGACGAATTTCGAGGGCGAAATTCTTTTTAAGGGGGGTAGAATGTAACACCCCGAGATTTTATGAAAAATATTATTTTAATTTCATTAATGTCTTGTGTTATATGCTACACCAAAATGAGCTTGCACAAAACGCATCCTTAACTTGCCTTGCATTACACGCAATCACGACCTTCCTCGATAGCGTGTGTAGTACACAATAATGAGTTTCACTAAACAACAATATGCTATTAAAATATTATTAAAACTAGCCGTTATGAATAGTAATAACCACTTTTTAAAATTTTTTAAATTTTATTTTTCAAAATGGAATTTATTTTTGGATTCGTAATATCAAAATTAGCTTAGGGTGAAATTTTGGTGATTTTAGGATAACTTTCATATTTTGATGAATAGTGAAAATTATTAAATTTTAATTAAAAACAACTTTTTTCAATCGAAATAATTAATAGTGATAAATTATTAATTTGAGTGGTTTTAAAGTATATTTAGAATATATTTTTACAATTTAATACAATGTTGGTCATTGGATGTAATTTTACATTTAAACCAGACATAAACAAGTGTCAATCTTTTGATAGTTATTATCTCTTAAGAACACACTATTTGTTTTGACGACGGGAATTAATTTTTAAATTAATTAATGCAACTGATATGTTTTGAATTTGGTAAAATAGAAATCATTTTTGAGTTCATAATATCAAATATAGCTTAGGCCTAATTTTTGGCATTTTTCTGAAAACTTTCAATTTTTGATGAATAGTGAAACCACTAAGTGGTAGTTAAAAAAACTGAATTTTTCATAAAACTTAATTTTACCGCTTCTGTGAGTAGAATTTCAAAAATCCGAGAGACACGGTTGATGTCAGTAAGTAAAATGTGGTTCAATGAGATGAAAATAATTTTTTGGTGAATAGTAACTTTTTACTTTTTTTTACCATGGTTAAAAGTAAATAGGGTAATTAAGGGTAGAAATGATATTATTATTACCCTAACACATGTTCTAATTCTATTGGACAAGTGTAATTCGACCAAAAACAAACTTAGGAATAAAATATGACCATTTAGGCCCACTTGGATTAGATTAGGACATTTATTATTAATTTATTTAAAGAAGGGTTAAAAGAGTTAAAATCAAAGTTTATTTACTAAAAAATTTTTAATATAGGTTTATACATAAGATAAATTCTATTTTAAATATTCATTAGAAAGATAAAAAGATTTCCTACATAATGGTATTTTATTTGTAATTTTTATACATCAGATAATTTAATTTATTTATGACACAAATATGATGCAGTAATTATCTTATTAATGAAATATTGACATAATTGATGTTATAAATGCCAAAATAAATATAATTTGAGACTTTTTATGAATTACACTAATCTTCTAGGTTAATATGACATGTTAGTATTGATTTAATTAACTTTTTACGAACTAATCATTCTGTTATGATTTTCACAAAAATCAATTACTAAATAGTGTCAAAATTGACATAAAATAGTTTTAAAAAAAATATTATATTATTAATTGTTATTTTATTCCTAAAAATCTAAGGTTCGGACAAATGACTTAGATAAGGTTATATATATTAATAATAAACAACTTGGGGTTTGTTTGGATTCTTATAGAATGTTTATTAACCTTATAGTGTAAGAACACAAGAAGACACGGTAAAAGTTAAATTATTTAACTTAATGTTAAATCTAAATGATAAGGTTAAAATAGGAACTTAAACTTGTCTAAATTCTATTGGATGAGATGATTTCGACCCATCCCCACCTTATCCTAGAAATAAATCAATTTGGAGCTATTTAAAACCGAACTTGACTTTATAATAAAATAATATTTTTAGTTATTCCAAAGGATCCCCTCTCCTCCCTTATAAAAGGGCACCTCCTCCCTCTCTTCCTCACACAACTTTGAGCCTTCAAGCTCGGCCAAACCCTGCCAAATTCTCCTCTCCACTTACCTAGAAACATCCTAAAGGTTCTGGTCTTCCTCAAAGACCAATTTTAGTGCCCTAAGAGGAGGTCTCAAAGAGGCGCTTCAAAGAAGAGGTAATTTCCGTTACCGATTCTTTCAACTTTATTTCTTCTTCCACTTCTTCTTCTTAGGTTGTTTCATTATGAATTAATAACATCAGTATCACTCATATACTGATATGTTATTATAAGTATGAAACAACCCTATTTCACCATCTATCCATCCTACGGAAAACAAAATCACCGCGCGTGCGTACGTACGGAATACCGTCTCCACGCCGTGGTGTAATCTATTTTTCCACCAACACCTTACATGGATGGGTATTATGGTGTAAAGAATAACTATACATAGTTATTATAACATCATAATGATTCTGATATATTGTATCATCCACTCCACTCCAATTCAATAATTATGGAAATGATATCATCGCTCGTGCGTACGTACGGACTACCGGCTCCACGACGCGATGAGATTTATTCTCCATGTTAACCATTTAAGAATGATTATAAAGTATATATAAGAAATAATAATGAAATATATGACATTATAAAGCTACTGGATTTATGTGTATATATATGTATGTCATCTACTTAATTCCACTCAATTCAATAAGGAAACGAAAACAACGTTCATGCGTACGTACGCCCTACCGTCTCCATGAACGGTGTATTTCTTTCCATTTATCCATCAATTATATATATGTATATTATGAATATATATTATATATAAATAATGTTTTATATTATATAATTAAGTAATAATGATCTATGTAATCATATGAATAATTACAAGTTAAAACACGAACGACAAATGAGACGATTTTACCCAAAACACTACTTTAACATGAATTTACAAAAGAACGGGTAATATAAAGTCATAAGTGAACCATATATTTTATAATAAAAATGAATATGATTATTTAATAAGTCAATGACATTATTTAAATCATTATACAGGAGGTTCGGACACTTATGAAGCAAATCAGACCTAAGGTAAGGGAAAATCTCGCAATCTCAATTTTTATCCGAGATTGTTTATACTTCATAATTTACTAGGGAATACTTATCATCCACATCCATGTTTCCTAAATATGTAATATTTATATCCTTCTACAATAGTTTATATCCAATTTTACCCTTCGGTGAGTTTTTAGTAAAAGATATGAAATGAATCTTTTGTCTTTTTTCATACGAGATACTTTTTGACTTTTTCGACAAAAGTACGTAAAGAATGTTTTTTTAACTTATACGGCATGAATGGATTTTTAAAAAATTAATTCCATGAAGCTTACTTTAAAAGTTTTCAAGTTTATTTTTAATCAATTTGTTTTAGTTTAAAATTGTATAACATGTTAAGAAAGGAAAATGTTTTTGATGTAGAAAGGATATTTTCCTCAAGAATGGTGTTCAAGTGTTTTATCAAAATTATTTTCCATCTAAGATAATATAGGGTTCTATTTATATCCCTATTATTACATTGATTTGATTATGTTGTGATGGAATTATTTTTATGAATTCCTTTATCTTATACGAATTGTTTTATGATGTCCCGATGTTTAAGATTCCCATTTTTATTACATGGGTTATGCAATGATGTAGGATTTATGATTTTGTGGCACACATAAGAATGGTATCATTATGAGATGGGTGGGACCTATATCTCCCTACAATTAATTGGTTAAAGATTTTATATCTCATGAGATAGACATGGCTGGAATGGTAGGTTATACCGGTTCAGTGAAACAGGACTGAAACGAGGGTGACTCGGTTCAGAAATGGACTTTGTCCACTAAGATAGTCTTGGCAATGAGTCTTGACTAATAACAAATAATTATCTATGATTATGTGTGTATGCCACAATGTTTCATGTTTTAAGTTATGATTATTGGGATTTCATTTCACTACTATGATTTATCCCATGTTATGAAATTATGCTCTCTTTTGCAGGTTAAGATTTCCAAAATGTTATGTTCTTATGAATATGATGTGATTGATATTTTTTTTGTTTACCCTTACTGAGCATTTGAGCTCACCCTTTTATGTTTTCTTTTCCCCAGGATATAAAGAAAGGTTTTAGGTAAAAAAAGGAAGATCTTTATGGGAGATGTTGAAGATCTTTCACCACGATTAGAAGATTATATTCCGAGTTTCCAAAGACACTAAACTATTACGATCCTTGTGTGTGTGTGTTTTTATTATGTACTAAGTATTCCAGAAAAGTAATGTAATGTATATATACGTCAAGATACGGGTCTCTACATACTTCACAAATTACTTATTGATATTTTTCCAAAATTATAAATGAAATATTAGTGTGTTTTATTATATTTGATTATATTAAAGGAATTATGAACTAAAATATAACTTTTTAACTGAAAACATACACTTTGAGTCATATTGGCCACATCTTGTGTTGGATTGGTGTGTAATGGATTCTGACACATCAAAAATGAATCACATATCATTTCCTTAAAGTATAAATACAATATGAGTGGTTCATATCAATTTTGAGTATATAACATGTATTTTTAACTAAAATATACTTTTAGGACTACCTATATGCTATTAAAAAAGTGAATTTTTTATTAATATTACCCTATTAATCCATATATCCTTATGTGTTCATCTAGAATTAATGAACCCTCTTAATATAGTCTTAGTCAAATTTTAATAAATCAGAGACACTCCGATTTTATCCTAAACACATTAATTTATAATCTTATCTATCCAAGCATTCCCACATGTCCATATTAACATTTTCATTTCCGATACACATAATTTTTTTAAGGAATTTTATCAAATCCCAACCCTCGCTTTAGTATAGAATAATTTTTCTAATAATTTTTCTATAGAATTCACTATTTAATTTAAAAGTATTTTTTCAATTAAAATGAAATTTATAATACTTTCTCTATATTATCCATTTGGTTTGATTCATATGAGATTCATAAACATTAATATATCTTACAAATTGTATAAATTTTTCTAAATATAAAAAACTGTCAACTTTTGAATTAACGTAGGCTCGCAATAATTTGTTAAAATAACACTCCATATAAATTTTCTTATCCCTAATAATATTAAAGAAATTTAATTCTTAAGTATCTCTCCATAAATAGAAACTAAAATTAAAATAAAATCAACTAAATAAGTAGTATATAAACCACCTCTTCATGATTTCTAAAAAATAAAAATAGATATGTTATAGTAATCCCCCATTTCATGTTGTTTGTATACATTATGATACTATGAAAATTTACCACTTATTAAGAAAAAAATCTATTTACTCTTTTGAATATGTATATTATATATGGGACAGTTATTATTAGAAAAATATACACATATAAAAATTTAATAAAAAATTTAAATGAAATTGTAATTATATTTAGAAATAACTCTTTAGGGATACTAGTTTGGGGATGTAATATGATATCTTCCATAAATTTTTGTATGTAATAACCACAATTTATATGATGAATTTATTATATACACTATAAAAACATTGAGAAAAATAAGTAATTTATTTTGATATATGTTTTCATATTGAAATATTATAATATATAAAATAATACTAATCCAATTATAAAAATATATAGATTTATTATGCGCATTGGTCATCTATATACCATGGCTTTCATGATCAATAAAAACCACCCTATCATAATTAAATTCCTGTTAAAATAAAATATAAAACATATAATTTGAAGTTTATTTTTAAAATTTTGAGTATAGCGTATTACAAATTCATAATGGACAACATGGGTGGTCTCTTTGTTGGATATTCATGTATTGTATCTAAAATATATATATTTGGAGTATCCAAATTATTCATAATAAGCATCCAATGCTTCATAAAAAAGGAATAAATTATGTAAGAAATTGAAAATATATTTTCTATGATTAGATTGTAGATTTTTACCCTTGTATTATAGGTATCAAGAATATTCTATCATCTATTATTTTCTTTTCAAATATTATGTCTACTTAGTGTGGTCTTATTAAAATTTCAACTTCATCGATTGATGTTTTATCTATAGAAGTCTCATAAGGAATAATGAATCTATATTAATCTTCACAATGAATTCCCTTTAAATTGTTGTGATATATACATCTATAGAAATTATAAATAGTATTAAAATATAATAAACATATTAGATCAATTATAGAACATGAAATGGGATGGAAGTTGCTTGATATTTTGATTCATCAATCTTCATATAAACAAAGAAACCTGATTGTGTTGTTATTTCATATCATATAAAATTTTTATAATATAGTTAAAATACATACCATTTCTTATTCAAGTAAATAATACCATATCCTTGCTTTATGGTCGGGGTAATATGGTTTTGATACATGTTGTTTATTTTCAACACTCCCTTGTTATTTCATAAATGAAAAATTATAAATCAAAGTAATTAATACACATAATGTAAAATAAAATAATACTAATTACAATGTACCAAAAATGGTTCCTCCTTCTAATGGATAGAAAAATCAACCTACTTTTCTTGGTTTATGAAGTGTATCTATATGGATGGGGGTTACATTACCTTCAATGTATTTAAGGTGATTTTTAATAAAAAGTTTAAAAAAAATACTTAATGAGGATACACATCAACCATTAATATGAATTTGGACTAAAAATATTATAATATAAATATACTTGGTAAGGTATAATGAATAATAACTCAAAATTTCATTATTTAATTTTTCAGTATAATAAATAAATTATATTGTAATTTAACCTTCATTTATTCACAATATTTTAAATTCAATGTAGGAAAAACATTCTACCATGTATTTATATCAATATACATGTGTATTTGAGTACTAACCCCAATGTAACTAATGAAATTGGACTTATCAAGGTCAATTGGTTTACCACGTTTTTTCCATACAACCTTGTATTTTTTACCTTCACTTATCACCTTAATAATTTTTACAAACACTATCACGCTACACCACTCCTATCATTTTTCAACCATATCAGTGTTTTAATTTTCTCACCTTTATGTTGTTATTCACCTCCATAATATTGTTTTCTTTTTAATATTTTCTCAATTTTAGAATTTCCACTATATTGTTCCGTATGATTAGATTCATCAATAGGTTTATAATAAAAACCCTACAAAACTTTTTAAACATTTAGTTTATATTGTGTAGATACCATAGTTAATATATAATATTATGAGGAAACAAATCATATATAGAAATCAATAAGATAAATTTGACCAATTCATTAAAATCTATTTTTTCCTTTAAAGGTTAAAGTGATTTTTACCATCTATTAACTATTAAAATCCTCTCATTGTGGTATCCTATAATATATAAGGCACTATCCACATTCAGACCATAATTAAATGATTTTGAAATTCCAATGAATGGGTCATCCTCGATGTAATTTTCATTCGACCCAACAATTGTTTTAATAGACAACATAAAAATTTACCTATTTTTTTATAGTATTTGATGTATAAAATTCTCATAATACATTTTTTAATTATAAATGGTTTATATATGTACCCTTACTTACTGAAATTCACTTTCATGATTCTAAACTCATTGATTTTATCTAAACTCCTTTTATTAAACCATTTTCATAAAAAAAATCCCCATATGGAATGTTTCATAATCTAACTCCCATATTTTTTCAGTTATTATAAAGTATTACATATTCATGTAAATTAGAATTCTATCCTTGGTACTAAATACATGCATTACATCCACTATAATTGTAACTCCATTATTTTTCATCTTACTATGTTAATCATGCTCCTTTGTCTATAATGTATACTTATTAATTACATATACATTATAAGATAATACATATACACCTATTCCTATAACTAGCCATTAAAGTTATTTTGAAATTGGGATTTACATGAAACTCCTTAAAAATTGTTTCATAAAACCATCCTAAAATATATTAATTATGTTAATTTAATATCTATATTTCAACCCTTAGTGGATTCAAATACCTAAGAATTAATTTTTGACTATCAATTTATGGTGTAGACTCTATACTATTTTAAAAAACATAAAGGTGAGTCATATCCCACTCTTTAATGGTAATTTCAACCATATTCCTTCTAGAAATTCATTCACCCACAATCCGTGCATTGCGATATGATTTTGGGAGACCAATTCTATCCACCAAGGGGCCCTTTGGTCAAAAAAATGGGCTTTCATTCAACTGGGCCCTCGGGCTATGTAATGGGCATCCCTTTACCCAGTCAAAAGTGTTCTTTTATTTTCTTTAATAATAAAATGAGGCCTTTTCCCCAACCTTTAAAAAATTTGTCTGAATTTTATTTTTGACATACCCTTTCAAAATATTCATATATCATTCAATTGGGCATATCCATTTGAAATGTACGAGAACACATAGTTGGATCTCTCAAACCATGTGAACCATCATGTTAACCACTATATAAAAAAATGATACTGGATACAATTAAATGGGTATTTGGGATGGCTTATACTATATAGGCCTCTCGTTCTCCTCACACTAGGGTTCCTTCCTAGTACTGTCACTTCCTCCCTCCCATCATCCCCCTCGTGGTGAGAGTTATTCTATGGTTTTATTTTCTTTCTCTCATTCTCATCAACTTGTTTTTAGGTGTATATTCATCTACCTCCTTAGTTATTTTTTCTTTCTTGAAGCTATTGAGTTTTTATGCTACTTCAAGGTCCTATTCCACTGCGACTATAACTCTTATTCTTAGAAACATCATGAATAAATATATCTTGGTTTAACTCTATGAAACTCCAGTGATTTGAGATTTTTTTTGGTGGTAGAATATGGAGATATGGATATTGAGTCTCCCAGTTCTATTATTTCTCTTTAGTGCTCCTTTTCTGCCCTTATTTCCTTACCCTCAGTGAAAGAACCCATTTTGGGTCAATCACTATAGAGTTTTAGAGTTGTTTGGGATGGTGATGGTGGTAGATATGATGATGTTTCCTCCCTAATTTCATTTGGTTTCTTCATTCTTATTTTAGTTTTTTTAAATTGAAATTGTTTTAGATCGACTTTTGAGATAGGTTCATTATTTAGGGAGGTGGTGCTTTTGGCATTTTGTTATCTATTTTATTGCCATTGAAGGTTTTTTAAGTGCTAGTTTGTGGAGGCTTGAAGGAAGGTATAATTGATCCGGGTGAAGTTCATGGTCTATCGGTAAAACCCCACCCACTTTCCACTCTACACTGGCTTGAGCTTCCATTTCCCCTCTCCCAGCCGGTCTGGTGCAGCGGTTTGAAAGGAAGTTTTGGGATGTGATGTGTAATCACTTGATGGGGTTCAAAGAAAACTCTACCTACACAGGATCAATCCATTCTGATGTTCATTGGTTTCCTATGATTACTTCTCATTGTGGGTGGTTTGGTACATCAATGATCCATTTTGTGATGAGTGGTGTTCCTGCGGGATGATCTCTATAACATTCCAAGTGATAATGACAATGATGGTGTGTTAGGTTTCTTAGATCATAGAGGATCTCTTGGATCATGGTGTGATGTGATGGGTCATAGTCTATGGTTTCATAAGTCATCATTTCTATTATTTTTTTTGATTTTTGAATTATTATATGATAGTTATTGTGGATCATGGTGTGGTGGTGGTTCACTAATGTGAATTTGAATTTTAAATTTCAATTTATAATTACTAGTGGTTTTGAATTCCACCAGGATAGTATTTAGTTGGCTATAAGGTATGTGATTCCTATTTTTGGTTTACTTGTATGTGGTTCCCACTTAACCTCAAAGAGATTTTATTAGGAAATAAAAAAATTGGATAGTGGAAAGAACATCTCTATTTCATATACTATGATTGTAATTTCATTTTCAATAGTTGTAAACTTTTATAAGCCTGTAAAATTGCTGTATATAAATTTGAAAAAAAATCAATGTCTGGTTAATGTGTGTTATGAAATTTTAGTTAGAATTCTATGTAAAGCTAGAGGAATTAAATCTTGCATAAAAATAATATATTTATGTGATTTTAATCCCTTTAACTTCAAATCATTCATCTACATGATATTATTGATATTTGATGAAGGCCCCTTTGAACCTTCACAACATTATGTAAGATTAAAAACTGAAATCATTATTATCTAGAAATCGTGTAATCCACTAGGAGAAGAAAATATAATGTTTCACCTTTGTGGGTGATAACTCCTCACTTATCCCTATATCAATCATTTATATCCTAGATTTAATGACATATTTTTTTGGGTGCATTTAGTAACATTAAAATCACACTATCATATATAATTTTTTATTATCATGACATCAATAAAATTTCTAATATATAAAAAATTATAAAATAATAATTAAAAAATACAAATATCTTTTTAAAATATGTTTTAATGAGGTTTTTTTAAAAGGGTTTACCAACAAAGGTGATACTATCCTTTACTTCCTTAAATTGTTCATTACCTATTAATAGATATTGTTTTTTACATTTTTCTAAATTCCCATCGAATAATGTTTTCGAAGATCAGTTTTTATGTTGTTGGGGTAAAAAATTATGATGTCCTAGAAACATTGTCTTCAAGGAGTATTTTAACCAAAGTGTGTCCCTTATTCACAAATGAGACACCTGAGAATTCTGTTAATCTTAAATCCTAAAAAAATTAAATAAAAAGGAAAGTTATTTATCATCCAGAATAACATGTACCTCAACATGAAATATTCATTTATATGAGAATAATACAATATAACACCTAAATCCCACAACAATTTTGGATCTTCAATCAATGGATCCAATATACTTCGATATCATTTCTAGGTTTTTTTGGTCCTGATATAAGTAGTGATAACATAATGTAATTTCAATTTATGTATAATCATGATTGAAAGTTATAATTTACAAACATACTTAGCCCTATACTCTGAGTGATACTTTTTACACAAAAAGGATTCATTCCATATATAGATTACAAGATAGAGATTTCTTATGTCATTTACAAATTCACGATACTCATGATAAATTTTCTTACACTTAGTAGATATGTTAGGGGATAAATTTCTCATCTTGAATATTTATATCTATAAGACTAATTAATTTCCTTATAGTCTTATCACCTCTATATATCTATTTAAACCTTGGAATGATTAGAAAGTACCATAAATTGTTTTTATGGACTCATTCATATTTTTTGTATCAATATATACCACACTTATGGAATTATTTAAGTTATTAATAGTCAATATTAAATAATATAAATTCATTTTTATAGGCATGTATGATTTCAATGATCATACCTATTGAATAAAAAATTCATTTATCATCATTTGTTTGTAATGTAAGATCATTATCTTATACTAACATATCATTAAAGAGATAAAGTAGTTCAATAATAATTGAATCACTCCATATATTATCATATTTAATATTTTATACCTTTAGTGTAGATAACAATGCTGTATATTTGGTATAACCGACATGAAATGTCTTATTTTCACAAATATTTAACTTCTCAAATAGATTTTAGTATTTGTGAAGGTTAATATCAACTATAGTTGTCATTTTTTCAAGAAAATACCCATCATAATTTATTGTTGAAATCATACAATATGATCCATAAACCATAGTGTTATCCTAGTCACTAGTATAAGGAACCTTTTTTTTGGGTTGTGAAATTGAAGGGAAATTCTATTTTTCATCTTGGGTCATTGTGAGGGGTAAATTGTTAATTTCACCCAGTAAATGATCCTAGAAATACTTTATAATAGTTTTTTAGCATGGAATGGGGTGTTACCCTTGGGATGGAATTTTTTGATATTCTGTGCCAAATATATTTTTGTAGGATATTTTAATAATTATTAAATAAATAATAATTAGGTAAATACCCCTACCTAAATTTTCTAGAGCTAGTGTCTTATATTATTACATTGGTATAACAAAAAATTAAGTCACTTACCAAAGGACCAAATAGTTAGTAGTTTTGGAAACTATATACAAACATAAGTTTTACATTTCAACTTGTAAGGAAAATAACATAAAAACTCCATTGGAAACATCAACAACTGCAACATTATCCCTACAAGTCATTCATAATATATATCTTAAAATCCTAGGGAAAATTAAAACATAATAAAGGTGTGATATCATATACTCAATATGGGTAGGTAATAAATTATAATCTAATACAAACAATAAGGCATGGTGAATGACTAAAAACACATGCCATTAGAACTTAATCTTGAGAAAAATTTGGAAAGAATAAAAGATGAATAAATAATTCCATATAAATAATCACATGAAAATGAAGCTTAACCATGGATATTATACAAGTTGAATAATAACATGGATTATCAATTGCTAATATCATAATGAGAGAATTAATAATTCCAGACATCATAAACATACCATCAAGGCCTTGGCTAAGACATCTGAAAATAAATGGTTAATGAATCATCCAAATCCATTTCTATTTTGTCTCATGAGACCTACCAATGCAACGAGGGACTATAGTGGGACCCACCCATCACTAACTAAGTCCAATTAATTACTCTTATGAATGGTGTTAAAAATAAACAAAAAATATATATGAAATGTAAATAACATTTCCTAAATTGTAAATATAATCACAAACCATTCTATGTAGTATATTTAATGGTAAGATAACATATACACATCCAAAATGATCATAAACCATTTATTAAAATATGGTAGATGATTATCATAATATTTAAATATTAATAAATCATAAGATTAAATAGAGGTGTTTAAATAGATGAAAATACTCTAATAAAATCATTGATGAATTCTTGATAGAAATATTCTTTTTTTACGTTTCAAAGAATATTTCTTTTGGAAAAATCACTTGTATTTTTCATAACTATTTGTATAAAACCAGAAATTAAAAATTATAGTATTTCATTAAAAAAATATTGATTTTATAAAAATAATGGTTTCTTAAAACATATTTTGTATAGTATTTAAAAATAGGTAAGAAATCAAGAAGTTCACTTTAATCGGGATCACATATCGGGAAGAATTGACAAGGAAACATTGTAAAACATGTATTTCCACATAAAATAAAGATGAAATGATCTTGATACATGAGTTTTGAATATATATTGAATTTATAATAATTATATAAAAATAATTAATAATTCCATTAGAGTAAAGAGAGAGAAATCATAAATTTAATGAAAATTGAGGTTCAGGAAGAAACCCTTAACTTATGTCCAAAAGTTTTTTACATTTGTACTCAATGCCTTGGATAATGAAATTAGATTCATTAATAAATTAATTAAAAACCTCTTAAAAATGTATTTTATTTAGTATAATATTATTATAATATGTATAATACAATAATTTTTGACCATAATTATTGTTTTATAACTAGCATTTAATTGTTCATGGAAAATGAAGTCACATCATCCATGATGGTAGTAAATCTACACATCAAGAATGATGTTTTAATTTTTAGAATAAAGGGGGGGATAAGGGGTTTGATGGTGGATATTAAATTAACATTATAAAAATATAGTATATATAAGATAATTGAGTTATCATTCATATTTGTACATAAGAGGTAAGGATATAATAAGGAGAAAATAAATTAAAATAAATTTAAAGATAATGAAAAATGATTTATCTTTTGAATTATTCTCCTTGAGAACTTCCTTGGGGAACTTTTAAATGGTATTTTGGTGATACTATAAAGAAAAAAACTCGGGGTATATGTTTGGGATGGTAAATGGGTAGAATATAAGAAAGATTAATACTTTGGATATGTGAGTTAAAGAGGTGGTAAGGGGTGGTATTTATAGTGGGAGGAGAGAAGTATTTTTTATTATTTTATTCATTTGCCTATTATTTTTGCTCAAGACTTTGAATATTTTTATAATTATAACTAAATATCTTAAAATAATGAAGGAAGTTCTATATTATTGACTTAAATCATCTATAAGTCATCCATGATTCAATAATTCATATATTTATTAAATATAGTAAATTAAATTATTTCATTATTCACAAATATTCAAGTATTTTAGAAAAATACAAAAAATTCACTGTAATAATTTTTTGATATGTATAATTAAAAAATTAACTACATTTATGAAAATAATTTTCTAAATATGAGAAATTTAATTTTTAAATAAATCATCATTTACTCGAAAAATACATATTTTAACATTATAACTGTTTTTATGACACTTTGAAAAAATAATTAAGGTCTTATAAATTTTTTATAATAATAAGACAACAAATATTAATTTACGAACCTATTTTATAAAATTATATTTCTTATTAAATAATTATTTTAATTATAAAATTGAAAATAAATATTTTCAACTTACAAAAATACAAACACTTAAGTTATCATTTTTAAAACATTTATTTACTTATTCTATGATGTAAATATTTCATATTTTTATTTATAACATATCCAAATTTTATTTATACTTTAATGGGTGAGTTTACTTTTCTATTGGTCATATTACTATTCCTAATGGTCACATGATTATTCCATTGGTCATATTTAATAGTATATTATGGTTTTAAACACGGTGTTGTGTCACGCATAAACTATCAAAAATGATAAATTTTAAAAGGGACATACAATAAGATATTGGGGTGTTTTAAATTATTCTAATAAATAAACACTGATGTCCGCTAAACTAACTCTTGAATTGAAATCATGACTTCAAATTTTAGTTTAAATGGTCATTTTTACTAAGGTAATGTGTAAACATTATTTTAGTTCTCGGTATTGGGTTGGGAATTTAAATGGCACATTTATTTTTTTAATATTTATTTATTATTTATTTTTATTTTTATTCCACCCTCCCTATATTCCATCCCATGAAAACCAAGGGGGATGGGGTTATCTCTTTACTCATGACATCCAGCTGAGGTGGGTGTGTTATGATATATTTCCTTATAGAATACATTCTATGTAGTACCTTTAGTAAATGACCTTGGGTGTGGCCAAAAAATCAGCAAGATAGCCAGTATGAGAGCACATGGAATGTAAGTTACATGACTGGACCATGTGTATAATACACAACCAGACCTCATATATGGTATACAACCAAACAATATGTGAAGTACTTATCCAAACATCATGTGAGGTACACATCTAGACACCCCATGTGGGTTACAGATTGTGTATGTTTGGTACACATTGTGTGATTGGGATCTACATACCAATGTGGGATAAGGTACATGCCTAGAGTAGAGAATTATAGGTAATAACTATGTATACTAAGTTAAATGTCTTTTATTATCCCATTAAAAGGGTTTTTCATGTTTTTAGGACCTTTAAATAAATGTGGTCATGTGAGGATTCCTTTATGGGTATTTTTGTACATGGAATTAAATGGTGGAACCATTAATACTTTTTGCAGTTGTTGGATAGATGATTAAAGGATGATGATATATTATGGAGAAAATTTTACTCCATGTAATGGATTGAGATTTATCCTACGGGGATGTGAAATGAGACCTACGTGAGCATTTTATAGAGGGTTGGACGAAATGGAATATGATTTATAAGGTTCTTAGTATGAGATAGTTTTGATGGACCCTAGTACAAACTACCAGGTTATGATGAAAATTTAGTTTATGCTTGGTGCCATATTATTGATCCTAGGGATAAGTAGAGTATATGGGAAAGGTAAATATCATATAGTGTTAGATATGGCATGGTGCGAGTGAGCGGAGATTGAGACATGTCTAGAAGTCCTTAGTGGTTTTCTGTTTGGGTGAGATGATAAATTTTGATGGGTCCATCATGTTGGTTTTATGTGATCAAAATGGTATTTAGGAGTTATAATATGTGTCTAGCTCGATGTTTGTTCATAGTTTGAGACATATATTTAGGTACATAGGGTATAACAACCTTGGATTCTCAAACATGGATATTATGTATTTTTAGATGAATATTCATTACATTAGACAAACACACACCTGAGGAAAGTAATAGTTTAGTGACTTTTAAAACTTAAAACACAATATTCCAATATAGTGAAATATCCTCAATGTTTCCCAAAAATATATTCGCATTTAGTATTTTTCATAGACATACCCTATATACAACCTTTCTCCATAACCTAGGGAAGGGAAACATTAAAAAGGGTGAGCCCAGATGCTCAGTAAGGGTAAACATATGAGATATAAATCTATCATCATACAAAAGAATAAGATAAGCATAATTTTATGTGATAATGAAAATGAAATACGAAGTTCAGACCCAACCTTTCATAAATCATAAACAAGATTCATAGAATAACGATTGACGGTTCATAAGAAATGAATAATAAGGGAATCAAATAACATGATACATGAGTGCATAAAATTGGCATAAAACATATATTTGTGGCATACACATCATATTATAAATTTGTGAATATATATAAATAGAAAGTTGTTCACTCATTAGGATAAGTACATGAGATCAAGAGCTCGCATAAACTTATGGACATGCAACTAGGACCACACATAACATTATTGACAAGAATTATAGGTCCAAAAATAACATTGTGAACATGTAATAAAATTCACAAATAACAATTCAAACATGTAATTAGGATCACACATAACTTTTTGGACATATTATCAGGTTCATGCACAAAATTTTGAACATGTAATCTGGTTCACATATGACATTATTGACTTGAAAGATAAGTCCATGCATAACATTGTGAAAATGTAATTAGGTTCATGCCTAAAATTTTCAACATGTAATAAGGTTCACTCATAACATTATGATCATGTTATTAGGTAAATTCATAACATTATGTACATGAAATATAGGTACACACATAAAATCATAGTAGTCAAGGTTCACTCCCAATACCATCATAGTGGAAAAAGTCTCGTACTGAACCGAGTTCACTCCCCTTTCCATTCCAATATATCTCATGAGACATAAATAATTACCTAATGGATTGGAGGGAGATATAGGTCTCATTTATCTTTATTTATAATGTAACCACCATCCTTGTTTACAATTTAACCACTACAACATAATTAAAATCAAACATATGTGTTCCAAAAGATCATTAAACATTCATCTTATAATAACACATGAAATAAAATGGGTATCATTATAATTTCATTATATCATAAAATATTTAAAATCTATGGGTTTCATAATCATTTCATCATATAATTACCCTTTAAAACAAGTAGTTTTCATAAGATTTTTCTCATGGTATAATCTATGAAAGAGAAATGGGTTTCATAAACATCATTCCATTAAAACATAAACCATTAAGAGAAATAATATGAATGGTAACCTTTTATAAAATCCATATTAAGTCATAAGTAACACCAATATATTTAATTTTAGATGGAAAATAATTTTAAAATATAATTTAATACCTTTATTGAGTAAAATATCATTTCCGGTTTGAGAAAATGGGTTTTAAAACATAAAACATTTTGAAAATGTTTTTCCTTGAAAATAACCTTGAAAAATTATAAAGGAATATTTAATAAAAATTTAATACATTTCTCAAGTAAAATATCATTTTCAACATGATTTATTTTTCTTAAAACATTTTTTATGATGTTTTAAAAAAACATGGTTTTGAAAGAAAAAGGGTTTTCGACCAAAAAGAAAAATAAATCTATAAATTTTTTGAGTATATAAAGAGATTAAAATGAAGTTAAAACATTTATCCTCATGACATGACCATAATAAAATAAATTTCATGAGTTTCTTGGGAGATATATCATATTATTTCATAATTGGAATCATAATCATAAACAATCCCAAAAACAATAGATTGTAACATAAAACTCTTACCACTTGGGTAACTATGAATCACATACCACATGAAAGGATAAAATCAAATGAAAATTTAAAATATCATGAGCTTAAAAAAATTCAATATATTACAAGTAAAAGTGGTAGTATACACACCTCACAAAAGAATATAGGTTCATAAAAAAATGTATGTCTCAAAGAAGGAAAATTGAGTCAAGAATCCATTAACGCTTTGGTAAAATTTGAACTGTAAATACCATGAAATAAATTCGGGTTCAGTATACACACCTCATAAAATAAGTAGGCGGTGAATATAGAATGTGTCTTACAGAAGTAAAAAGTGAGACAAAAATCCCTTACCTTAAGTCTTGACTTCCTTCTTACATATTCATCCCTCCTATATAATAAATATAATTTTATTATACATGTATTATATAAAAAAAATTATATATATCATATGATATATTACTTTCTTATGATATTTTATTACTTATTTATTAACAATTCCATGTTAAAGTCATGTTTCAGGCAATAACCACTTTATTTTTCATGTATAATTTGATTTGTTATTTTTTAATATTAATTAAATAATATTTTCATCATATATATAATTTAAATCATAATATACATATAACATATATTAAGTATATATATAGGGTAATATATAAAATTTAGTTAGAAAAAATGAAATACATCATCAATGGAGATGGTAGGTCGTCCGTACGCATCAATATTGTTTCCATTTTCTTATAGAATTTAAATAAATAAGGTAAATTATATATATATTATCATTAAATATTTTTTTTATTTCATATATGTAAAATATTTTTATTAAAACTATCCTTAATACATTCCATGTAATTGGTGGATAAATCACATCGCTTCGTGAGGTGGTAGTTTGTTGTACAAATGAACAATGTTGTCGTATTCCAAAAATGAAGAGAGTATGAAGCTACATGTGATATAATAATTATATAATCACAATAACATCATTAATATCATATATTTCATATAAAATAAAAAATCCATCATTATGACAAGCCTTGATAGGTGGTAATGGAAATAAGAATGACATTGGTTCACATGACAGTAATCCTTCGTACTCACGAACAATGATTTCATAACCCATTTGATAGAATTGGAGATGGTTTTGGATAATTAAATTAACATAAAAACTTATAAGTATATTGAATATAATTATTATATTATATAATCATGGTATAAAAATAATTTAAGGGGGTTAAGGAAGTAAAAAAACAAAAAATTCTCCTTACTTCTTATTCAGGTATCCTCATTTGGTTTTCTGTAAAATCCTTCCTAGAATGAATGTATTAACAAAATAAAGATTCTAGGATAATGGGATGTAAGTTTTTATGTGATTTGGGCATGTATTTGAATAACTAATGTGTTTTTATAGTGTGAAGAATAGAGGAGAGTGAGTTACCTTTTATAGTTGAAGGGGAGTGGTATTTTTACAAATAATCAAAAGTATTCAATATTGATAGGTCTCCCTTACCTCATGTGTATCCAAATTGAATAATAATGGAGTGTATGTTTTTTTTTGTTTTATAAAAAAATCAAATAAAAAAAAATAAACATATTTTATCATGTTATTTCTTAGTCTTTAAGTTTACTCAATTTTACCATTTTAGTTTTTACCATGATAACTTGTTTCTTTTTATTTACCCAGTTAATTTATACTTTAAGTCTAAAATTATGATGAGTTTTATTAGAAAATTTAGACCTAATTATTCTAAATTTTAAATCCAATTTATCAACCAAAATACATATGTGTGTATGAGATTAATTTTAAAACAAACACATGTAATGCACAAAACCTTGTTTGAATCTCAGTCTTAGTAATTAATTTTAACAATTTTAACTAATCATTATGTTAAAAAATTAAGTTAACCATATTGAATAATATAAATTATTATTATTCCAAATATTTAATTAATTTTTTCCAAATTATATTAACATAAGTTAAAGAAATTAATTTAATTTTAATCAGGTGGATATTGTAAGAAAGAAAGTTTTTAAAGTGAAAATGTTTAAAAGTTTACTAAGTTTTTATATCCAATTTCAATTTGAAATTGATTACAGTGACCTTAATTGGAATAATGGATATAAAATTGAACTAATTTTAATTTAAAACTAATTGAAAATATAAATTTTCATTATAAATTATTTAATCTCAAAGGCAATTATCAATTCAAATTAAATATTTTTCACTATTCATTAAAAAAATCTAAGTTTCAAGAAAAATACCAAAAATTAACTCTAAGTAAATTTTGATATATATATTTCAAAATTTTTTTTATTTTATAAAATAAAAATTTAAAAATTAAAAATTATTATTTTTAAGACAAGTTCACCATAAAGAGGCAACATAACTACTCTTTAGAAAAATTAATTTTTTAAGCAGAAAATTTGATTTATTATTATCTATTGTCTGGAAAAAAATAAGATAAATGTTAAATAGTTTATATAATATATAATATATACATTTCATTAATATAATTCAATTTTTTTTTTCATTCAATTGAGGCATAATATATTTGTTTTTGTAAATGGATGTTTTTTTTAGAAAAATATTTCCTTTATTTTCAAATACTTTTTTTTTCATTTGTAATTAATTATTCACCAAATAATTAATTATATATGTATTTTGAAACCATGTTTTAATAATTTAGTTAATCATATTCATACCCACCTGTCCAATTTCTAGGTGATAAATATCATATTAAATAATAATATTTTAATTGTATGATATGTTTTGTTTAAACATGATTTCGCATGTAATGCAAGCTAAAATCACAATTATATGTAACACAAGACAAACATAATCACGAATGTAACTCAATATAATCTCTATGTGACTTGAAATTCAAGCCAAAATTAGTGTTTCATGAAACACAAGATATAGAAAAGGTAAAATTTATTTTAAAAACAGGATTCCACATAAGAGAACATAGTTTGGTAGTGAAGATTTGGACATAGAAGAAATGAATAAATAATTATAGAGATTGATTGAGGTCATTGATCACAATCAAGTGAATTATCAATGGAAATTTAAGGGCCTCAATACCATAAATCTATTATTATCTAAATGATCATTAGATTCATTGGTTACAAATTTAATAAGATAATTTTATTTCAAGATAATTTTCCAAAATTAGAATAATTATTTCACTCTATGAGAATATAAGGAAACATACATACTTTATATGTTTCTATTTTATAATCACAATTTCATTCTTTTGTTATGAATAAATAAACATATAATTCATCGCTTACTCCAAGAAATGAATATCCCAAAATGAATTTTTTAATGCCCTAAGAACTAAAATTAACTTTTAATGGATCATAAGATCTATAAAATAATGAAAAGTATTTCCAATTGACTCAAAATATTTTCCAGTTATGATATGGTTAGAACTAGTTATCCTATATGAATTATTTTTTATACGGTGAATTAAAATATTAATATCTGAAACATCATCCAATGTTTTACTTCAATCATTTCATAAATAGTTAATCTTGTAAACCTTCAAAAAATTATGATCCAAAAGATTAGAAATAAGGTCACTAAATTTACAAAAAATATCTTATCACTAATACCCCAAACAACATGAAGTATCTCTTATTATATATATACCAAACATGTGAATACCTTCATAATGTATTCTTTTGAAACATAATAATAACCTGAATTACCATAAAAACTTATTAAAACCATGAATTATTCCTTATTCCATAAATAAAACAGATATTATTGGATTTATTCCCCAAATCCAAAATTATTGTAAAATCCATCAATGATAGCATAAACTACTTTATCAAAAAAATACCTTATTAGTTCTGAGGTTATGAATAGTATCTGATTTTATTTATACATGTCAATTATATATTTATCTAGACTAAATACAATTTTCTAAACACGAGGAATATAGAATCCCACCTTTTTATCACATAAACTTTCATTACATTACACGGAACTGAGGATCTTTAAGGTTTAGTGTCTTGGAAACAAGGAACATAATACATGACACAACAAAAAAAACATTCTTCTTAAACACTTGAAAGGCTTCTCCTTATGTTCATCCTAGGTTCATTAATACATCTCATAACCTGGGGACATACATCAAAGGAAAGGGTGAGCAGAAGGCCCAGTAAGGGAAACAAGAGAAACATTTTACATGTGATCTTGAGATACTTCAATAAGGACATGAAAAGAACTTTAAGGAATGAGAAAGAAATCATGAGATACATCATAATAAAAATAACATTTTCATAACTTGAAGATGTGGCTGCAACATTTAATATTGACAATCGTTTCGTTACACCAAGGTCCATCCCCAAGGTGTCGTTAAAAATTACCAAGGTTATTCACCATGGCGTCGTTAAAAATGGTCATCTCTAGAGATTAAGTCTTTACCCAATGCATTGGAGCGCTATCAGGGCGCACCCTTAAATTTTCCTTTATTATCATGTGAGCCACATATATCATCATCAAACATTTCATAAATAACCCATATAGCATAAAATAAATGGGTTTCATTTCATAATCATAACGTTTTAAAAAATGCTTTAAAGACATGATCTTTACGTCACATTAAACCCACGGAAAGGGAAAGAGGGTTTCATGTATGTAAATCCCAGAATTTAAAACAGAACATTTTGATATATATGTGAATAATCCTGTATAAATAATAGCTTTGAGTATTCACTTTATAACATAAAATTATTTTTAGAAAAGAGAGAGAGGCACTTTGAGACGAAAATTCTGCAGCATAACGGCTATGTTACAAGGTTTTAGAAAACATTGAGAAGAGAGGAGACATGGGTCAAACATTCATAAATGACCCATAAAACAGTAGAGGAACAAAATATAAGGGACTTAAGAACATGGTAATGAAATTTGAAAATATACCATATGAAATGAAGAATATTAAAGCAAGACAAAAATAAGATTTCTCTTGTGAGAATTCGGCAGCCTAACAGCGTTACTTAAAATTCAACAAAAATGAATTGACAAGGTCAAATAGGGTATCTAATCATATGAACATAAGAGTACAGTATGATAGATATAGAGATCATACCCCAACATAATATAAAGGAACTTTAAAGACTTGACATGAAAGTAGAACTTTGAAAAAGAGAAGGGTGAAAGAATCCCTCAAAAATTCGGCAGCCTAACGGCGTCACTTAAAACTTAAAAATTCTGAATTGAAGAGATAAAATGGGGTCTCTCATAATATGATCATAAAATATCAGTATGATAAATTTAGAGATCATACCCCAACAGGATAAAAAGGAACTTGAAATACTTTACATGAAAATAGATCTTGAAAAATGAGAAGGGAGAAAGAATCCGTTACAAAAATTTCGGCAGCCTAACGGCGCCACTTAAAACTTCATAAAACGAAATAATGAGAGTAAGAGGGGATCTATAATTATATGAATATGAAAAGGGAAGTAAGAGGAGTATAAAAGAACATACTTTAACATAATAACATGGAGCATAAACAAAATGACATAAAATAGATTTCTTGAAAAGAAAGAGAGAGGTCGGATCCCTTACCTTAAAATGTAACTCTTAAACCTCAAAGGTTGGGACCTTGAGGGCTTGGGGGAACCTTGGTAGGACTCCTTGGGAGGTAATGAGACCATAAATTCGTTGGGGAAGAGTGGGGAGTCGAATGGATGAGAGGAGGGCTTGGTATTTATAGGGAAAGTGAGGGGACAAGGCATTAATGGCCAAGGGACACCTCATTAGTGGTTTTGGAAAAACCATGGGATTGCCCATGGTATTTGCCCATGGTATTGGCCACATGGGACACCTCACACAATAATTCATCCCCTTTAGTCGAACATCCCTTAAAATATCTCATGAGATCATCATGACATAGTTATGATGTCATTAAACATACCGAAACCCAAAAACTGTATTTTTACTATTAACTGAAAACTCAACTTTCTCAGAAAGATCCCAAAATCTCACCTTAACCAAATATCAATGCTCTGATTTCAAAAATGGACTCCATTTTATAAAAATAATTTTTTAATTATTTTTAATTTAATTTTTAAATAAATTCATTATTCACCGAATATTCATTTTTTCAGAAAAATCCCCAAAAATTACCTTAACATAATATCAATGCTCTGAGTTTAAAAATGAAATCCATTTTATAAAAATAATTTTCTAAATAATTTTAATTTAATTTTTAATTAAAAAACACTATTCACCTGAATAAACTAATACTTGAATAATAATTTATGAAACCGTTATTTTACCATTTTATTGAATCACATTACTTAATCAAGGTGCCTAGATTATTTTAAAACTTTCTTTAAGTGAGATTACTAATCCATTTGGTCATATTACTAATCCTAATCATAAAATCACTATTCACAATTTACTATTCATCAAAAATCAAGTTGATCTTATTAGACTCTAAATTTCGTACTGGACATAATTGTAGAAGACCATTTTTTGAAAATCATTACACATTATAAATTATTTAAGGTTTACATAATTTTTTTTTAAATATCCTTTTGAAAATTCATCAAAAATATGCATACTATTTTTATCCGGTCATTTGAAAATTCATAAACTTCATCATAAGAAGAAATACCAATTTTTATTTAAAACAAGGATTACACAAGGCAGTTACGGTCTCGTTACATAGCCCCTTATAATACCAGCATAGGACCTAAGAGTAAGGTGTGCTAGTGTGATATAATCTTGGGGTGGCTCAGTCAACATTGCCCGAGTAGTAATTTCTATCAGTTTGAACTTCTCGTGAAGGCGATTCCGTTCTAGCTTCATATGATAAAGTTCGGCTTGGGTTTGGTCCAGAGCAAAGCCCAATGGTGCTACCTCCTTCCCAAGCTCTGTTAGATGGGCTTCGATCGGTCCAAAACTACTAGGTGAGGCCATCGAATCTTCTTTCTATAATAATTAACCAAGATTACTTGTATTTAGAGACAATAATCAAAACATTTTGTTCATAGTGGTCATATTGACCGATGGTCATATAACAATCAAAACCCAATGGTATCATTTTAATTATAATCATGTTTATCAAATAAAACAGTTTTGTTGAGTATAAAAATAAAATAAAATAACACATGAAATTAGGAAACAAGATTTATTCAAAATTTCGGGCCGTTACAATCTTCCCCCCTTAAGAAATTGCGTCCTCGCAATTTTTAAAATTGGGTTTTGAAATTTCATTGAAAGTCCCACATCGGAAAAAGAGTCAGCAACACTATTACTTTAAAAGAAAGAAAAGGGAGCACAAAGGCCACCCGAGTTTACTCATACTAGGATTCCATGTAGGAAACATGGACATGGAGGAGAAAACAAAGGGTCACGTTCTGAGGGAGAGTGATAGAGAACATGATTAGGAGAAAGTTAACCATAAGAAATTCCCAAACTTATGATGTGTGTAAGCGGTCTTTGATTACCTAGTAGGAAACGTAAACTAACAACGTTTTTGTTTTACGTTTCTTTTAATAACTTTGAGGAATTCATTTACAACATAGAACAAAAACATAAGGAAATATATCTACCTTCGCGTAGAGTTTCATACATTAATAAGTTTCTACCAAAACTAATCTTTTCCCCAAACGATGAGCATTCAAAACTACTTGGTCTTATCAAAGCACAAGAATCATCTTCTAGAGAATCACATAATCCACAAAAGATCAACTATCTATTTCTTCTTTCTTTAAACATTATCCCAAAAATAGAAAGGGTAAGGTAAACCAACTCTTCAAAAAGAATCCCATAGGAATGGAAACTACTTTTAAATCTTCAAAGTTCCATGGTACTACCCAAAGTTCATCATAGACCATTCCGTAAATAATGGTCCTTAAGATTCCTCAAAATAAACCAAACTAAGATTGAAACCCAAATACAAGAAAGATTTGATCACATAGTCTTCCAAAATAAACTTCATTGTTCATCTCCAAACAACATTAACCACTCCTAACATCTTATAACAAAAGTATCTAACCTAAACATATTTTACCCAAGATAGGTTAATCATTCCCGTAAGTAACCTGAATTACTATAAGTCCACCTTAAATTCATCAATTCTTCAAAATATAAGTCAAACTTATTCCTCGATGAAAATACAGTAGTAATCTATTTACCTCGATAAAATATGGTTCCCTAAAATAATGGACGTCTTCCAAAATAATAATCAGATTTTAATCCCCTAATCATATCTTTCATATTAATATGGAAATCATTTCATTTCCTATCACATTGGTTATTGGGGCTTGTTCTTCTATCTCCCACCATTAACTAAGAAGAGAAATTATAATTAGAGGCTTAAATACTTAACCAATAGTCATGAAAAGGAGCTTAAAGCATATAAGGATAACTTGTAGAAGAAAAGTATACCCTAACTTGTGATCCCCTAGGTTCCAATATAGGTTATCCATGATCATATATTCTTATGTGAATCTTTGTTCCTTTAACAATGGTTCATACTAAGCTTATAAATTTACCAAAGCATATCCCCCGGGAGTGTCGTAACCAAGAGTGCAGCAAGGCCCGTTGTCGTGTACCAGTTCCCGTTCGATTCTAGCTCAAAGCAGTGTTTTCAGGTTTTACTCCTATGTACATTTGTGCCAGAGCCATCTCTACCTGCTCGTACCCAGACAGGGATGTATTTTCTTGGAAACCCATTACTCAATACTCACCAAAATACGAGGAAGATTTCCTATATATAAACTTTTCTACAGGATTCTTCCTAAAGTATTCATATCCTAATTTCCACAAATAACTAAACCATCCTTTGATACCAACTATAGAATCCCGCCTTTTTATCACATAAACTTTCATTACATTACACGGAACTGAGGATCTTTAAGGTTTAGTGTCTTGGAAACAAGGAACATAATACATGAAACAATAAAAAAAACATTCTTCTTAAACACTTGAAAGGCTTCTCCTTATGTTCATCCTAGGTTCATTACTGCATCTCATAACCTGGGGACATACATCAAAGGAAAGGGTGAGCAGAAGGCCCAGTAAGGGAAACAAGAGAAACATTTTACATGTGATCTTGAGATACTTCAATAAGGACATGAAAAGAACTTTAAGGCATGAGAAAGAAATCATGAGATACATCATAATAAAAATAAAATTTTCATAACTTGAAGATGTGGCTGCAACATTTAATATTGACAATCGTTTCGTTTCACCAAGGTCCATCCCCAAGGTGTCGTTAAAAATTACCAAGGTTATTCACCATGGCGTCGTTAAAAATGGCCATCTCTAGAGATTAAGTCTTTACCCAATGCATTGGAGCGCTATCAGGGCGCACCCTTAAATTTGACTTTATTATCATGTGAGCCACATATATCATCATCAAACATTTCATAAATAACCCATATAGCATAAAATAAATGGGTTTCATTTCATAATCATAACGTTTTAAAAACTGCTTTAAAGACATGATCTTTACGTCACATTAAACCCACGGAAAGGGAAAGAGGGTTTCATGTATGTAAATCCCAGAATTTAAAATAGAACATTTTGATATATATGTGAATACCCCTATAGAAATAATAGCTTTGAGTATTCACTTTATAACATAAAATTATTTTTAGAAAAGAGAGAGAGGCACTTTGAGACGAAAATTCTGCAGCATAACGGCTATGTTACAAGGTTTTAGAAAACATTGAGAAGAGAGGGGACATGGGTCAAACATTCATAAATGACCCATCAAACAGTAGAGGGACAAAATATAAGGGATTTAAGAACATGTTAATGAAATTTGAAAATATACCATATGAAATGAAGAATATTAAAGCAAGACAAAAATAAGATTTCTCTTGTGAGAATTCGGCAGCCTAACGGCTTTACTTAAACTTCAACAAAAATGAATTGACAAGGTCAAATAGGGTCTCTCATCATATGAAAATAAGAGTACAGTATTATAGATATAGAGATCATACCCCAACATAATAGAAAGGAACTTTAAAGACTTGACATGATAGTAGAACTTTGAAAAAGAGAAGGGTGAAAGAATCCCTCAAAAATTCGGCAGCCTAACGGCGTCACTTAAAACATCAAAATGCTGAATTGAAGAGATAAAACGGGGTATATCATCATATGATCATAAAATATCTGTATGATAAATTTAGAGATCATACCCCAACATGATAAAAAGGAACTTGAAATACTTTACATGAAAATAGATCTTGAAAAATGAGAAGGGAGAAAGAATCCGTTACAAAACTTTCGGCATCCTAACGGCGCCACTTAAAACTTCATAATAAGAAATAATGAGAGTAAGAGGGGATCTCTCATTATATGAACATGAAAAGGGAAGTAAGAGGAGTATAAAAGAACATCCTTTAACATAATAACATGGAGCATAAACGAAATGACATAAAAGAGATTTCTTGAAAAGAAAGAGAGAGGTCGGATCCCTTACCTTAAAATGTAACTCTTAAACCTCAAAGGTTGGGACCTTGAGGGCTTGGGGGAACCTTGGGAGGACTCCTTGGGAGGTAATGAGACCATAACTTCGTTGGTGAAGAGTGGGGAGTCGAATGGATGAGAGGAGGGCTTGGTATTTATAGGGAAAGTGAGAGGACAAGGCATTAATGGCCAAGGGACACCTCATTAGTGGTTTTGGCAAAACCATGGGCTTGCCCATGGTATTTGCCCATGGTATTGGCCAATTGGGACACCTCACACAATAATTCATCCCCTTTAGTCGAACGTCCCTTAAAATATCTCATGACATCATCATGACACAGTTATGATGTCATTAAACATACCGAAACCCTAAAACTGTATTTTTACTATTAACTGAAAATTCAACTTTCTCAAAAAGATCCCAAAATCTCACCTTAACCAAATATCAATGCTCTGATTTCAAAAATGGACTCCATTTTATAAAAATAATTTTCTAAATATTTTTAATTTAATTTTTAAATAAATTCACTATCCACCGAAAATTCATTTTTTCAGAAAAATCCCCAAAAATTACCTTAACATAATATCGATGCTCTGAGTTCAAAAATGAAATCCATTTTATAAAAATAATTTTCTAAATAATTTTAATTTAATTTTTAATTAAAAAACACTATTCACCTGAATAAACTAATACTTGAATAATAATTTATGACACCGTTATTTTACCATTTTTTTGAATCACATTACTTAATCAAGGTGCCTAGATTATTTTAAAACTTTCTTTAAGTGAGATTACTAATCCATTTGGTCATATTACTAATCGTAATCATAAAATCACTATTCACAATTTAATATTCATCAAAAATCAAGTTGATCTTATTAGACTCTAAATTTTGTACTGGACATAATTGTAGAAGACCATTTTTTGAAAATCATTACACATTTTAAATTATTTAAGGTTTACATAAACATTTTTTTTAAAATATCCTTTTGAAAATTCATCAAAAATATGCATACTATTTTTATCCGGTCATTTGAAAATTCATAAACTTCATCATAAGAAGAAATCACAATTTTTATTTAAAACAAGGATTACACAAGGCAGTTACGGTCTCGTTACACAACCCCTTATAATACCAGCATATGACCTAAGAGTAAGGTGTGCTAGTGTGATAGAATCTTGGGGCGGCTCAGTCAACATTGCCCGAGTAGTAATTTCTATCAGTTTGAACTTCTCACGAAGGCGATTCCGTTCTATCTTCATATGATGAAGTTCGGCTTGGGTTTGGTCCAGAGCAAAGCCCAATGGTGCTACCTCCTTCCCAATCTCTGTTAGATGGGCTTCGATCGGTCCAAAACTACTAGGTGAGGCCATCGAATCTTCTTTATATAATAATTAACCAAGATTACTTGTATTTAGAGAAAATAATCAAAACATTTTGTTCACAGTGGTCATATTGACCAATGGTCATATAACAATCAAAACCCAATGGTCTCATTTTAATTATAATCATGTTTATCAAATAAAACAGTTTTGTTGAGTATAAAAATAAAATAAAATAGCACATGAAATTAGGAAACAAGATTTATTCAAAATTTCGGGCCGTTACAAGGAACATATTAAGGGTTCCCTTCCCATAATAAAAAATTCACCTTGTCATCGAATCACTCTTTCAGTCCATCAAAATCATTCAACTTGTTCATTCAAATTATTAATTAAAAACATATAATAAACAATACTTATATATTTCATGATTAATATAATTTAATCTTCGAATTCCAATGCATAAATACTTAATTCACCCCACTTCATTCTCAAAACAATATATAGGATTCATCATATCATTCCTTAATACCTCCTTACTTTAATATTTCATGAGTAGTCCCTTCATCATCAGCAATATAACCATTACACATACAAATTTTCTGATTTTCTCCATGATATTTCCCCTTGGGACATCAATTTGTGTAATTCTCATACCATCTATATTTAAATAATTCAAAGGTTGATGATATATTAGGGTGACCATTATGCACATCCATTGTATTGAAAACACTTTTAATTTTCCCTTTGTTGTTAATTTCATTGTGTTCTTCTCTTCCACATTCAAAACAACTTCCCATTCCTCTAAGACATCCACTTGGGAGTTTCTTCCCACATTCTTTACACATAAGAAAATGGATATTATTTCCTCCATAGTATCCATTACTCAAAATTTTTAGTGAACTCTATCCTTATCTTCTTTGGTGAGTCTAAAAGCTTTTTAAGATGAACATTGTCAATAATGTTTCATGATAACTGATTAGGAATAATCACAATATACTTTACTCCAGTTATTATCCCATTTTTCTTCTCATCATAAAATTTTTCGTCAGATTCAGTGTCAACCATATTCCTTATAGTTTATACAATTTAATATAACCAAAAAGCATAGCGTGATAAACTCTATTCATAATGGGGAACTAAATAATAAAAAAAATCACTTACAGGATTTCAGGACAACTAATTTTTAATATATGACACATTAGGTTTGTCATAGGTCATTCATAGTCATCAAATATTTAAATCATTCATAATGGTTCGTAAGGAGTTTTTGAATTTCTAAATCATAACCTCTAAGACTGTCAAAATAGGTGTGTAGTGAGGCTTAATTCCATGCACCATTTCTCGATCAATTCCAGCTCAATATAGTGTTTTGGGGGGTAGTTACCCCATGGTACATCTGTTCTAGAGCCACATCTACTTGTAGTATCTAGACCAAGGTGTAATTACTTAGAAACCACTTACTATATCCTTCACCAAAATTACAATAAATTTTAATATACTTTGACACATATTTAAACTTATCCTTAGAGACATCCATAGAAATATCCTTAGAAATATCAGAGGAGATCTCACCAAAAATTTCTCATCCTATTTTCCAATAGTTAACTAAACCTTTACTTTGATAACAACTATAGACACACTGGATTATCGTACATGGATATTACATATTTTTATATGAATATTCATTAAATTACACAAAAAAATTCCCAAGAACTACAATTGATTATTTCCTTGGAAAACATGGAACACACTCTTCTAATCATCTGAAATATCATTAATGTTTCCCATAAATATCTTCGCATTAACTACTCTTCATACACATACCCTATATAAAACCTTTCTTCATAACCAGGGAAAGGGAAAATAATAAAGGGAGGGATCAAATTCTTAATAAGGGTAAACATAATAGATATATATCTATGATCATATGAAATCATAAGATAATCAGAAGGGTATGTGATAAGGAACATGACTTAAGAAGTTCATACCCAACCTGTCATTGATCATAAATACAAGTCACAACATAAATATTGATGGTTTATAAGACATGAATCATAATGGAATCAAATAAAATGAGATATCAGAGCATAACATTGGAATAAAACATATATTTTTAGCATACACAACAACATATAACACTATGAACATGTATAAATAGAAACAGGTTCACTCATTAAAATAAGTACATGAAATCAATCCCTTATATAAACTTATGGACATGAAACCTGGTCCACACATGACATTATTGAAAAAAGAAGAAAGGTTCATGTATAACATTGTGAACACATAATCAGGTTTATGCATAACATTGTGTACATTTAATCAGGTTCACATATAACATTGTGAACATTTAATCAAGTTCATGCATAGCATTATAAACATGAAATTGGGTTCACACATAACATTATGTACATGAAAGATAGTTTGATGTATAAAATTGTGAAGATAAAATTAGTTTAACTCATAATATTTTGAACATTTCATCAGGTTCATACATAACATTGTGAACATGTGACCAGGTTTATGCATAACATTATTTATATTAAAGATAGGTCGTTACATAATATCATAGTAGTTAAGGTTTACTCCCATGACCATTAGAGAGGACAAAGTCTCTTACTGAACTGAGTACACACTTCATTACATTCACATCTATATCATGAGATATAAATATTTACCAAATTAATTGGAGGGAAATATAGGTCCCACCCATCCTTGGTTATAATGTTACCACTGTCAATGGTTATAATGTAACCACTATCACAAAATAAAAAACATTTATATGTGTTCCACAAGATAAAAAAAATTCATCATATTATATCCCATGAAATGAAATGGGTATTATAAAAATTTCAACATATAATATCCTATGGAAAATATATGGTCTTCATAATCATTTAATCATAGAATAAACCATAAAAATAAGTTGGTTTCATAAGTATTTCTTCATGGTATAACCCATGAAAGATAAATGGATTTCATAAACATCATGACATCAAAATAAAAACCATTCAGAGAAATAATATGAATGGTATCATTGGATAATAGAATTATTAAGGAATATGTGACACCAAAGGATGTTATCTTAGATAGAAAATAATTTTGAAATATCATTTAAAATTTTTATTGAGTAAAATATCCTTTCCACTTTGAAAAACACTTTTCTTCAAACATAAAACATTTTGAAAAAACATTATCTGAAAATAGAATTGAATAATTAAAAAGGAAGAATCAAAAATTATTTAAAACATTTAATTTGGAAAATATCCTTTTATACTTGATAAAAATTAAAAACATTTTGGACAACATTTTAATAAAAAAACATGGTTTTTAAAGAAAAATTGTTTTTGACAGAAAAGATGAAACAAAATATTTTAAAAAAAATTAGTACATAAAGGTATAAAATTGAAGGGAAAACATGTGTTCTCATGAAATAAAAAGAGGTGAATAAGTTTCATTAGTTTCTTGAGATTTATATCAAAGGATTTTTTCATTGTAATAATAATTATAAACAATGCCTTAAAACAATCAGATTGTAAAATAAAACTCTTGCCATTTTGGTGACTTTGAATTATAAGATCCATGAATGGATAAAATCAAATTAAACTTTAAAATATCATGAGTATAAATAAATTACTAATATTAAATGTAAAATGGGCTATGTACACACCACATAAAAATAATATATGTGCATACCATAACATATGTCTCAAAGAAGGTAAATTGAGACAAAAAACTCTAACCACTCTAATAATAATTAAAACAAAAACATCATTAAAGAGAGATCATAAATGGATATATAAATAATTTTTTTAGGATAATATTCATAAAATAAATTCATGGGAATGATATTCAACAAATAAATGAAATAGGTGGTGAATATGGCATGCGTCTCACTGAAGTAAAAAGTGAGACGGGAATCCCTTACCTTAAGTCTTGAATTCCTTCATAAATGTTAAACCCTCATGGATAATAAATATATGATTATTATAAATATATTAAAGTACCTTAAATATATATTTCATACAATATATTATTTTCTTATGAACTTTTATTACACTTTTAATATCTATTTCATGTTAAAGTCATGTTTTGGGCAAGAACAACTTTATTTTCTGTGTAAGCTTTGATTTTTCATTTTTGTTCTTGTTACATAAATCATGGTTTTATAATATCCAGAATTTAAACCATGATATAAATATTATATCTATTTATTATATTTTTATTTGGAGTAATTTGTAAAATTTATTGATAGAAAATGTAATACACCGTTTATGAAGATGGTAGGTCATACACACACTAGAACATTGTTACCATTTTTTATGGAATTTAAATAAATAAAGTAAATTATATATATATATATATATTATCGTTATATAATAATTTTTATATCATATATATCAAATATGTTTATTAAAATCATCTTTAATACATTCCATGTAATTCATGAATGAATCACATCACTTCGTGAGGAAGTAGTCAGTCGTACACATGAAAGACATTATCGCATTACCATAGAATGAAGAGTATGAAGGTATTTGTGATATAAAAATTCCAAAATCACAATAACATCATAAATATATTAAATATAACACACACACACAGATATAAATATATATAATAAACCCATGATTATGACTACCCTTGACAGGTGGTAATGTAAAAACGAATGACTTCTGTTCGCAAGATAGTAGTACACCGTACACACAAATTATGATTTCATAACCCATTTTATGGAAGTGGAGATAGTAGTAAATAATTACATTAACATAAAAAAAATCTCATTATATGGAATATATTTAAGATATTATATAATTATTGTAAAAAAATAATTTAATGTGGTTGAGGAAGAAATAAAACAAAAACTATCATTGATGAACGTTCCTCTTCTTCAGGTATCCTCCACAGGTTTTCACTAAAATCCTTCCAAGTATAGATTTATGAAATAAATAAGGCTTATAATATTATGGGAGGGAATTTGGGATGTTATTTGGATAGGTTGGGGTGGAATAAAAGTGGTTTTAAGGTGATAATAAGGGAGGATAGCGAGTTACCTTTTATGGTTGAGGAGGAGTGGAAATTTTAAAAATACTCAAAAGTATTCAATATTGGGAGGTCTCATATACCTCACGTGACTCCACAATTGATTAATTATGGAGGTTAAATATTATGTGGTTTATAAAAACTTCAAAAAATATATATTTTTACCATTTTATTCCTTAGTATTTATGTTAACTCAATTTTTATCTTTTAATTTTACCAAAGTAACTTGTATCTTTTTATTTATCTTGGAAATTTACCCTTGAAGACTAAAATGAAAATGTTTTTTATTGGATAATTTATAACTAATTATTCTAAACATGATATCATATTTATTAAATAAAAATAATATTTATGTGTAAAATTTATTTTAAGAAAAACACATATAATTATAAAAACCTCGTTTTGACACTAATCACGATAATTAATTTTAAACATTTTCCCTAATCATTAGAAAAAAATAAAGTAAAACATATTAAAAATATAAATTATTATTATTAAAAATATTCAATCCATTTTTTTAACTTCCATTCAAATAAGTGGTGGGATTTAATTTAAAATTAAAAACATAGATGCGATGAGATATGAGTTTTTTAAAGTGAAAATGTTCAAAATTTTACACTACTTTTATATCAAATATCAAATTTAAATTGATTAAATTTACGTAAATTTTAATAATAGATATAACATTTAAATTATTTCAATTTAAAAACAATTCAAAATATAACTTTACATTATTAATTATTTAAATGAAATGACAGTTTTCAATTAAAATTAAGTATTTTTCACTATTCTTCAAAAAATGAAATTTTTTAGAAAAATCCCAAAAATTTACCATATACTAATTCTGATATGATTATTTAAAAAATAAAATTTATTTTTTGAAATATAAATTATAAAAGTTTCAAAATTTATTTTTAAAATAAGTGTGCCATAAAAAGGCGACAAAATTTATTTTTAGAAAAATACAAATTTTAAGCGTAAAATAATATTTATTCTTATATCTTGACTAGAAAACTCATATGATAAATATTAAATATCTTATTGAATATATACTATAAAAAATTTAATAAAATAATTCAAAAAAAGTGTTTTGTTTATTTTTATTGGGGTATAACAAATTTTTTTGCATAATCTTTTTTTCCAAAAAATGATTTCCTTTATTTTTAAATAGATTTTATTTTTGTTTATATTTAATTGGTATCCAAAGAATTCATTATATATGAATGCGTAAACTGTATTTTCATAATTTTGTTAATCATATTCATACCCCCCATTCCAATGACTTGGTGATAACTGTCATATAAAATAATCATATTTTAATTGTATAACACATTTCATTTGAACTTGATGTTCAATGTAATGCAAGATAAATTTTGAATTTTGTGCAACAAAATCCAAAAATATTGCTTCATTTAACTCAATAATTTTTTTCTTAATTTTAATAAAATATAAAATAAATGTTTTGTGTCATGAAGAATATGGAAAAGATCAAATTTATTTTAAAAAAACAATTTCACAAAATCATGGGGTGTTATTGGGGAGTTATTTCTCTAGTGATGGGTTAGTGAGCTTGTGAGATTTTGTGATTCCCTCATGAATTAATGTAATTATAAAGTTCTAGGATTCTATAATTGTTATGGTGTATGATATGATTGTATGAGATTTTATCAATTGGATATTGACACACAAATTTTTTATATCATAAAATATTTTCTAAAATCTTGTTATTAAACTTGATACTTAATATAAGGGACGCCTCATAAATTTTATAGGATCCAGTGATTATTCTTGATAACATATGGATTACTGAGATACTTCTTATGATCCAATGATTACTCCTTATGATATATAAATGGATGGGATACTTCTTAGGATTTAGTGATTATTTCTAATAACATATGGATTACTATGATGTTGTATAGAATCTAGATGTTATATCAAATTACATATGGATGTCTAAGATACATCCAAGGATTTGATGATTATCCGTAGTGGTATGTGGATTCCTATGACACTTCTTTGGATCTAGAAGTTATTATTAATGAAAAATATATTCCTAGGATACATTATATGACCTGAATATTATGCCCGATGACATGTGAGATGCCTATGATGCTTCTGAGGATCTTGCAATTACTACCTAATATTTTTCGAGTACATTTTAAGATGGTCTAGGATGGGAAATATTCACATTGAGTGTTCATATATATATTTATGATGATATTATGAGTGTGAATTTACCCAATCCTTATCATGGTTATGAAACATGGTCAAATATATATGGAATTGGCTAAAATAAGTTTGGGTCAATCCCAAGTGGCACATTAGAACTTGAGGATTGGTAGTGATTAATTAATTAATTATTTCATTCCTATTATTTCATTTCTATGATTGGCATATCATCTTTTTATGAAGACATTTTATGAAAACACTTGATAGGTACTTCTTTAGGGGTGCCCAACTAAAAATTTATTTTTCACCCTATATAAAATAACCCTAGTGTAGTTTCATAATTTATGAATGCATTCAAGATGAGAATGTGTTGAGAAATGGATAGAGAAGAGTCCCATTATTGGATGACTGAGATAGAGAATTTCGATAGGAATATAGAGACTAAGGTTGAGGCACATATTTGGGATGAAAGTCGTGCCTCTTGTACATTTAATATCTTTTGTTTATTTTTCTATGTGAGTGGCCTTGTGGGTGATTAGTTGATGTATGCATATATGAAGACATTTTATTTTTTATATCATGTTTATTCTATTTATTTCATGTTCTATTATAGTTATTATATCTGATTATTTCTTTTATTGTATTTCTCACTTTGATATGACAGTATAATCCCCCTATGAAAATACATTATTCCTCTACTACAATTCAGTAGCCTTTGGTGTATGGGGAGTCATTCCTAAGGTCATGTGGAACTCAGGTGTGGTGAAAATAGAGTTACATGGGGAAAGGAATTGAAAATAGGTGTCATAGAATCCTTTTATTTTTCTTTCTAGTTAGTTCATGGACAATGGGTATAATGGATGTATAGAAGCATATGATGAAACTCAGAATAGTTCCACATGAAAACCTTTTTCAAGTGGAAGTCCGGGTTACTAGGTATTTTTTATTTCTATTCTGGGGTTTCACTATTACTATTGATATATATTATTCAAGATGATTTTTATAAGATATTTTCATTGTGTATTTTTTCTCTTGGCATGTTGGAAAGAAGCATGTGTATATGCATAATATTCTGTGTTTAGGGTTCAAATGATGTTTGTGTGCTTGAATATGATTAATATCAATGATGAAATAGGGTTTATTTGTTTAAAGTGTCAAAAATAACTTATCTCATGTTTTCCAATATAACTTTGCAGTGGGGTTCTACTCGACTAAACGACAATACATTTCTTATTGTGATTGGTCATGTGGATCTTATGGGGAGGTGTTCTTCAATGATAACTATACTACCCCTCCACACAATGGATGTATAGTGACCCTTTATGGGTCATTATAGAAATTATAAACCTTTATGATTAATCCCTTATGGGTGATTATGATACTTATTTCCAAAAAAAGGGGACGGGTAACTTAAACTATCAACAAAAACCTATATGTCATTTTTATATATAGATTCTTGGTGGTATTTTATTTAACTAAACTATGTGATAATGATTTACTTAATATGGATCATCATATAAAAATTACATTATATAGTGAAAGATAAAATATTTATCCTCAAGGGGGTAGTATTATAGATAGATTCTTGATGAGGTACAATACCAAGGTGTGTGTTGTTGAATTTAGAATATGATGTGGGATGTGTATATATGAGGAACCTAGAGTGAGTTTTTTGGAACATGATTTTACTAGTGATATATGATATGATATTGGATGTGTTTCCCCATTATTTATGATACAAGTGAGATATTATTTTTGGAATCAGTGGGAGATCCTAGATCCATTGAGATGAATCTCAAGATATTGGTGAGCTGAGTGTTACAATCGAGTAATAGGGTATGTTCCATACTATTTTTGAACTTAGTTGTGGTATAAGAAGGTAAAATTATAGGGTTTAGCCTATACCATTAATGACCTTAGATATGAGGGTAAGGGGTATATTCCTTACATTTGAGATTGATACACATGATGTACAATAAGATGTATAGCGTAGGAATAGAGATTCCTTAGGCTTGAGTGGTGTGAATCACTTGAGGTGTATTGGTAGCATGAATAGTTTTAGCTGGAAAGATTAGTAAGATACTTGAACCTATTTATATCAATTGTGGCTCCTTATGTTGTTATTGATTATGGTCTGAGATAGTTAGATCTAGAATGAATACTATGTGGGAATAGGCTTCAAGTTTTGGAATGGAACCCTTTTGGTGTGTGGTCATGTAGTATTCTATACCAAGAATGATATATCATGATTTTTGAAGAAATAAATAATTGGGGCTCTTTTTCTAGATGTGATTGATGGGAAGTGAGAGAAGTATTCCAAATTTATTTGGCATGTGACACTACTATTGATGGAATATATCTTGAGATGGTCCGAGTCAGATGATATGGAAAGGAAGTGACATATTTTATGGATAGTTTTAGGGGTTGGAAAGTGGGTGAGCATGGATCAGGAGGAGTATCTTGCATGTTATAATGGAACTTATTGATCTTGTGCTTGAGGAGAAGTATAAGGGAATCTATATGGTGGGGATCTAACTATTGGTCATTGGATGGTGTGACCCTCATTATGAATAGAAGTTTTATATATACCAATTATGATGTTCTTAGTGTGTCACAAATGGCTAGTGATTAATATTTCATGTTGGTTATAAAGTATGAGATGAATTACCATGTTCAGTCATTATATATGGTAATAGAAAGATCATAATCTATAAGGATCAGTGTTTAGTTTAGAGGAGAAATGATATTGATATTACTAAGGTGGGGACCATCATATCATCCATGGAATCATGACCCTCATGTGGTTTGTTTTGTAGGTGTGATGAAACTGATTATTGGATGGTCAAGATGACATTTAAATATTGGTGTGTAGATGGATTTGATTCCATTTGGTTAATTCATGACTACCAGATTTTTTATTTTAATGTGATATCGAAAAGATGTTAAACATTGGCATCTGGATCAGTATTATTTTGAAGTTATCTAAGGTTGAGTCTGATTTGTGGTGCACTAATACTTGGGATGAGAGAATTATGACTGCATTGGTCAATTTAGTATCCAACCACTTGATTACACTTAGTTTCAAGTTAAAACTTTGATTTTTTTCCATGAATGATCACATGATGCCTCTAATTATTTTTTAATCATGATCAGGTGATGAGAAAACACATCAATGGTTGTGGTTGATTGTTTTTAGGAAATTCCAGTCAAAATATTGATCAGTATTTTCATGTGAAATAGGCTACAATGAGATGGAAACTACACTAGGAATCCTGTCAGACCACTGATGATTGGTTTCAATGGATGTGTCTTGTTGTGGGGAGCACCATAAACATGAATATTCCCTTATGAGAAAATAAATATTATAGATAGGAACATAATCCTAAGGATGAATCGATCTATTATACCTTATTATCTTGAAATAGATGGGGATTGTTGAGCATTGCCTCGATATTTATGATTGTAACGAGTGTGTAGATTATGAATAATGTTCCTTGTATATGAATTTTAAAACCATAATCTCATTTTCCATTCTAGGATATAATTCAATGATTTTATTTTTAATCAATGACTAATAAAAGTCTACATTGATATATGTGTACCATCAAGACTTATTGAGGATGAGAAGTGTTATAATGGGGAGGTTATAAAGACTTGTTTTTTTCAAGTTGTAAAATTCAAGGATAATTTGAATTTTTTCTTACGTTCTTAAGAGGGATAAAATGAAAATTTACTTATTAAAATATCTAAGAAATATTCTAATATTTTCTTTGATATTGGAATGGGGTGTTTACCCTTGGGTTGGAATAAGGTGATATTCTGATCAAGTTTTATTTTTGGGATATTTTTATATTTATTAAATAAATATTAACCACTCCATGTATTAAAACACTGATATATCCTAAGTGGAGTCCCAATATAAAATTATGATTTTTAGCCAAGAATGGGTTGTTTTACTCAGGTGATGTGTAAATGTAATTCAGGTTTTGGGTCTTAGTTCAAGAATTTAAATGGGGAATTTATTTATTTATTTTTTGATTTTTTTGTTTATTCCACCCCTCCCCATATTACTTTACATGAAAACTAAGAAGTATGGGGTTATCTATTGTCACATGGTTATATAATAATAGGTAATTAGGGTGATTGATTCATTTTCGTCAACCGAGGAGCGTGACTAGGATTAGATCTAGGTGTAACAACCATGGGGTGTGGATCCAAGATTGAAGCTTTGGTAAAATTTCCATAATGTAGTCTATTGGTTAAATTTTTTTCATTTACCCATTTGAATAATATTTTTAAGTTCTTATTATGATATATGTATTTTGGGGTTGTTTTATAGCCCCAAGATGGCTGATTTGGGGTGAAGTGGGGGTTTTAGTCGATTCGTAGGGGGTTTTCATTCCGAAAACCTGATTGAATGGAGTGTAGTTCAATAGCACATAATTTGTGTTACTCATTTAGATGAAGGGGGGTTTATGAATACATGGAATATAGTCCATGTGAAAATTTCATGTAACACCATTAGTGCATGACCTATGGTGTGGCTCAATACTTGGCTAAACACCCCATCTAGGGGCACATGGCATGTAAGGTACACAACCAGAACATTTGTACAATACAGTCATAAGTCATTTGAAGTACTTGGAAATACATTGTGTGAGGTACACAAATAGATACCCCATGTTTTTTATACATCATCTGTAGTCGATACACATTGTTTACTTTGGATATTCACACCAGGATGGGTTGGGGTATACACCCAGATTAGGGAATAAGAGGTACACACTATGTACACTGAGGTGCATGTAGTATATTATCTTCTTAAAGAAATTTTGAATCTTTTCATTTCATAGTTCTATAATTGGAAATGTGATGAGTCTATTATGGGTACTTTTACATGTGGAACGTGATGATGTATCCACCACATATATTTAGGTCTATTAGTGAGAGGATTCAGAGCCGATGAGATATGATGGAGAGGATTTTCCTTCTGTAGAATGATTGATATATCTCTTATGGGAGACATGGAATGAGACCCAGGTGAGGGTTGGGTGGATGATTGGACCACATGGAATATAATTTTCAAGTTTATTTGTAAGAGATATTATATTTGGTCCTTGGTAAGTGATATCGAGTTATGATTTGATATTTTATAAGGTTTTGGACTAGCTCATCGAGGCTAGGGACTGATTGAGCCTACAGGCTAGATAAACATCATTGAGTGTTAGATATAACCTAGTTTTATTAATAATTGATTTATATAGGTCTACATTGACATAGTGGGTTCATATTTGGGTGAGGTTAGAATGTTTATGGTTCATCATGCTGAGTTTGGATGACCAGGATGGTATTGAGGAGTTATCCCGAGTGGCTATATAGACATTGAGGCATGGTTTGAGACATGGTTATAGGTACATAGTGGATAGTACTCTATTGATGGTATAGGGATGTTGTGATAAGGAAGTGATTCCCATATGTTTGTATGCTATGAGGTAGTTTTGGGATGATAATGCACTAGGTGTATGATATAATTATATGATATGTTACTTGATGGATACTGACACATGAATTTAATATATGTGATTCCTTGGACATTACTTAGGATATGGTGATTACACATGATAATTTATATATGTAATTCCTTGGATATGGTGATTACCTCAAATGACATATAGATTCCTAGGATACTACCTAGGATCTGACAATTACACTTGATGGCATGGATGCTCAGGATGCTTCCTAGGATTTGGAGATTACACCTAATAACATATTGATGATTGAGATATTATACCAGAATATGGAAATTATGACAAATGATAGATGGATTATATTTTGTATCCAAGAGTTACACTTGATGAAATATGGATTCCTAAGATACTTCCTAGGATTCAATGACTATACCTGATGACATATGAGATTCCTAAGATGCTTCCTAAGATCAGGTGGTTTACACTTGATATATGCCAATTATATTATGATATGATCCTGGAGGGATGATACCCCCAAAGTGATCATTTATACTTATGATCATATTATTATAGGGAATTTAACAAGCCCTGGGAATGGTTATGTTTTATAATTAGAGACATATAGTACTTTTCGATGCAGGTTTGGGTCAATCCCATGTGGCACTTTAGAACATGAGGATAGATGATGATTATTTATTTATTTACTTATTTATTTATATCATTCTAGATATTAATTATAAGGTATTGGATTATAATATGTATATGCACTTGTTTATGAAATCACTTATTTTATACATTGTTGGGGGAGGCTTGTTGAGAAATTATTTCTCACTCTTGAACGGGTACCCAGGTATGCGTAAAAAACTTATGTCTATTTTCAAATTATGAATGATATGTGCATTGGATTAAGAAGATACCTAACATTAGATTACAAGGAAATATCATCTAGAAAAGGATTTAAAGACTATGGTTAATGTATTTTTTGAGGAATGTAGTATAGCTTCTTATGCATTTTATTTCCTTTGTCTATTTGAATATGTGATCATATCAGTAGGAAATCAGCTGATCGATGCTTGTATGTAAACATTTTATTTTGTTATAGAAAGGTTTTGTTATTTATTCCACACACTCTGATGGTTCTTATGCATGGTGTTGGTTCATTATATAATTATTTACCACTTTTATATGAGGGTATAGTCTCCCAATGGTATCACCTTGGATCATCGTTGCTATTTTATAGCCTCTGGTATGTGAGTAGGTGTACCTAAGGTCATGTGCAACTCCAGTTTAATTACTATAGAGAACCATAGTGGGGATTTATAACTAGGTACATTTAGTTCTTCATCATATCTATTATAACATTTATAACTTTTATATATTCTACAGTCGATCAAGTGTTCTTCTAACTCATCTAAAAAAATCATCTTGAATAAAAAAAACTCAAACATAGATAAATGATTTGATAAGTATTATTTCCTTACTCTATTGAAAACTCAATGAACTCTTTAACCCCATCATTATAGTATTTTTTCCATTTATTTTAATCCATTCATTTTCAATTAATATTCATCTTATTTTGTTTTAAAAAATAAAATTTTTAAAAAATAAAAAGAAGTTATATATATAATATATCAATTTTTTCATGTGTATATTATATAAAGTATAACATTAAAAAATAAAATAAAAAACTATAGTATATACATATGTCACATATTTAGTATATTCCACTCTATTTAAAAATAATAATGGGTTTTGAATTTCAAATAATTAGAAATTTAATATGGATGTTATAAGAAGATATATGGGAGTATTTTTCTCAATAAATGGAGGATTTATTTCTACATGATACAAATCAATTATTGATTTAATCATTCATTGTTTTTACTTGGAGGGATATCTTAGAATCCTAAAGAACCTATTGTTTGACATATATATAATTTTAGAAATGTATATTAGGTCTAAAATAGATCAATTCATAAGTTCTTATGAAAAAATGATTTTGTAGACACTTTGTTCTAAGATTATTAGTGAAGGGTGGTTAAGTGTTGAGGTGATTTCATTTATAATGTTAGTTTCTTTTAGTTTTTTCATTCAATATTTCTTATATATCTATTATTTATATAACAAACATGATCATTATAATATTCATTAGATAATTTTATTTACTATATAAACTAGTTACTTGAATTTATTCATTTTCATGTATTGTGTTTAAATTTATATGCCTAAATATAGTTTTAGAATACCAAATTATTAAAAAAATAAAAGTTATAGATCATAAGAAAAGTGGAGTTTAAAATTTAGATACAAAACACCATAAATAATTATTTTTTAGAACAAATTATGATAAAAACATGATTATCCATTAAATATTTTGAATTCTTCTCTGTCACATGAACGTGGATTTAAAAAAATTCCAGGTATTTTTATCATTAATATTTTATTAAAATTATTTTTTTATTTATATAATTAATAAAAATTATGAGTTTTTTTACTTCTGAACTAAAGGTTCATAATAAAGATCAGTGTCATTATGGGTTGACCTCATAATTGAGTTTATACTATACCTTGGACGTTTTAGTCTTAAATATTAGTAATTAGAATTTTTAACACGATTCCTAGAAGGATGTAATGGAACATCATGGGATTTCGTTTTCCCCTATCCATGCACTCAAAAGTTGATACTTAAAGAGGGGGTAATCTTATTCAGTAACCATAATGAAGGTTGAAATCAATAATGAAATAATTCCTAAATAAAGATGTTTTGAAACTTTTTGATAATAAATTTAAACTGATTTCACACAATAAAAACATTATTTAACATAACTTGTTTGATTAAAAACTATAATTTAAATCATCATCAAACCAAATACCAATATACCTATTTGGGAATATTACATATGGTTCAAAATCAATTACATGTATTTGAATTAATGTTCCCCTCAAACCAATATATAACTATCAACTATTATAAAATTAGTTTAAAATAAACACTTCCATAAAAAATAGACCAAGTTATCATATCATTAATAACCAAAAGAGTTATAAATTAATTAAATCAGACTAAAATTTATCCCAAATCCATTATTAAACAACTAAAGCAATTCATTAGGAAACAAATTAACATTTTAATTAAAATTAAAACTAAATGAATCCTTAAACACTAAAAATAAACTTCCCCTCATTAAAACTAATTAATCTTCAATAACAATTCTTGTATAAAACTATGAATTCTAAACAAATATTCATTTTAAAAATACCGAAAATCCAAAAACATACTTATTATTTAAAACCCATTACCATTAAAAAAATTTCACACAAAAAACTCATAACCTACTTCTATTTTCAAGCATTCCTATAGAAACTGTGATTTTTTAATAAAATAATTTTAAACATATTTATTTAAAATGACTCTATCTAAACACTAAAAAATAAGTAATTAGAATTATAAATTAATATATATTATAATTTTAGACTCATTTAATGAAAAAACTGAAAAAAAAAATTAAAAAAATATCAAAATAAGAGGATATTGTATACCTTCACTTTTTAAAAAGGAATAAATCACCAAATTATAAGAGATGGGTGCAGAAGCGTACAACTTCTGAATGATCCTGAAAAAATGGATGTTGGGTAGTTTGGTTAGAGTTATTTTATAAATAATGTAAGGTATTTAATAAAACTTACAAAAAATAATTATAAAATATCCTTTTATTAGTTAAAAATACTAAGTGCTGATAATTTAATATTTTCTTAGTTCTACTTTTAACCCTGATAAAGATTGATCTTTTTTAGCGCTAAATTTAGTAATGACAATTCCTAGTTTAATCTTATGAAGCTTAAAAAATTAAGAGTTATTATTATATAACATAAAATTTATATTATATAGATATATTTATTATTGATAACTTTAGAATTGATATAAGATGATTTAATAGTGGTAAAATTAGCACTAATTAAGATATTTGTTTAATATAAAACTGAAGATACATAAGGAGTTATTTTTATGTAGCTTTAGTTTAATATTACACATAGATATTTATTAGTTGTAAAATTTGAAGGATCTACACCATAATTGAATATATATATATATATATGATATGTATATTCCAACATCATAGTGTAAGATATTGGCATGTTTTATAGTATGAAATATGGAAATCAAAACATTTTTATTTTTAAGGTTTTGGGTATATCTTCTAATCTAATATAAAGATATCATATTATTGGAATTAAATGGAGTGATATAAAATATCATGAAACTACCTTCTTAATTCTAACACTTAAATTCATATTATCTTCCACTAGTTATCTTTAAATGTGAACCATTTCATAGGATTAAACCCATTGATATGCCATGGCTCAAAGTTGAATCCTAAGTAACCAGATTCATTTACTCATAACATACATGTTAATGCATGTTCACTCAAAAAGAATCATTAAGGAATCTCTATAAAGTTGTAGTTCCCATTTAATGGGAAATGATGACTCTTTTTTATACTTGGTCATGACTTCCTCATTTTCATTTCTCTATTCCTATTCACCCTTAGATTTCATAAGGAAATAACATGTCATTGGTGATGAGAGGAACCCACTCAATAATCAAGTGATTCGTCACATCACATAGATACCTTTGGAGGAGATTTTCCTTTCAATTTACTCTCATGTGATATTTATCAAGCACTTATGATGAAAACAGAAGTAGCGTCCATATTTTCTGAAAGTTGTATGCATATTTATTTTACTGTTGAATGATTTTTTTAATCTAGAATGGGTTCCCAGGATTTGGGTTTCAATATTACATCCAATATTTTTAAAAACAATCAATAAATCCTATTAAATCCAATAATGGTATCTGAGATTTATCATGCATTTGATTCTCAAAATTTTGTTTTTAAAATAAAAAACTTATGTGTTGTAATATGAAATAAGACATATAATAATGTATGATATGACATGGTTGAGTGTCAGTTATTGGATCGATATACATAGCTTTATGATATAGGATATTTTAATGTATGATTCTATTTTTTCTTAGTAATAGGGTATGGCTAGATTGTATCATAAGTTATGAAATAGAAATATATCATGGTTTCATTCTTTGCCATGAGCTATGATATAAGTAATATCATAGGCTATAAATGAAACCTAGGTTGTGTAAAAATAGATCATTAAATCATAATTGTGATATAGGTGATATCACCAATTATAATTCATCTATACATAGTGATTAATGTTTACACCATGGGTAACCTTTATATATTTCTATTCCCATGCATAAGAGTCAATCTAGTGACCTTTAAGTGTTTCTTTTTTCATGTATAAGGGATACACCACTTCTAACCTATACATGGAAGGGTTTTACATTTACCACAGAAGTGAATTTTTTTAGTTGCTGAACATAAGTTCTGATAGGTTTATTATACCAAAAATACAATAGATAACACTTAAAAGGTTTAATAATTTTAGCCCTATTAATCATATCTTATTATTTCCTATATTTTATTAAATACGATATGAAATTATTTTTTTATTAAAACTACATAATGAATTAAATTACATTACTTATAAAATTTTTATAATTTATAATAAAATATATTTGGGGTTATTTGTTAATTTATAAAACTATTTATAAATTAATTAGTCATAAAGTGATTAAAATTAATTAATTAAATATGTATAAAATATTTATTAATAAATATTACTCAATATTAAATGTTAACATTCAAATTAATTTTACCAATTATATAGAGTTATTTAATATTTATAAATAAATTTCTTATTTAGAAATTAAAAGTGAGATTTGTGAAGTGTTTATAAATTAAAAAAAATGCTAAATATAAAAGAGTTTATATTTAAATCAAGAATTATTTATAATTATTAATCTTAATTTTTCAAAGTAAATCCTTATATGGAGAAATTATTTAAAACACAACAAAATAAGTTTTCACAATTTATTTTTTCAAGGTTTAAATAATGTTAAGTATGTGATATTTACATTATGTAAATATTATACATAATAGAATTTAAATATAAAATTTTTATATTACATATAATATCACATATTTAAGTGAATTCCCTATAATGAATAATATTAAATGCTCTTATTTGAATGTGAATATAAATTTTTTATATTCAAAATTATGGAATGTCCATATGATTAGATAAAAATATTAAATATTTACAGTTAACTTTATTTATGAAATATTTATAAATAGCTATCTCATGTTTAAATACTTGAATTGTTCATTTATTTATTATTCCCGTGTTTTTTATTCATAGTTATAATTTTTTTTGTATTATAGATATGTTTACACTTTAGTTTAAAGCTGTTAAACTACTTCTATGTTATCATACATTCATATTAAGAGTTAAATTCTGGGTATGATAATGGATTTAGTGTTTTTCTACCTTAAATTTGGATTTTATTGAGTTATGAGCATTGATTATCTATTTAATTATGATTTTTGCCTATTAGGTGTTAGAGTTATGATGTAATTTAGATCTCTCTTGGGTAAAGTATCCTTGGGTAGAGAGTCTTTGGATTTGAATTCCTAATAAACTAGAGGCTTATGCCTTTTTCTAGAATAGTTGGGGTTGGATATCTCTGGATCCATGATTAATCATGTCAAAATTGTAAATTTTATATAATTTTATCCCATTAAATGAAATAGATTAATTTAATTTATCAATAGGATTCATTTTATTTGTATAAGTATAGTTTAATTATAATTAGTCTTAATAACATAATCTATTAGTTTTGTAAAGAGATACACATCAACAAGGTTTAATCATATTTTTTTGGGTATAATAAATAGGATTTGAAACAGAATCATTATAAACAAGATTACATGTAAAGGGAATAAATGAGATGATATTAAAAAATTAAATTACCTTATAAATACTAACTGTTATATTCCATTTAATGAAAACACATGTCAAGATCTCCACCATTCAACCAGGTAGGTTTTTTCATAGTAGGGTACCCATAGGTTATCTTATGTAAATCATGGAGGAAATAGATTACCCTAAGAGTTAGGAAAAAAATATCAATATGATCTTAGGGTTATACTTTCTAGGAGACCCTAAGAGTTAGGATACCAGAGGAATGGTGTTAATTTTATCCTTATGATAGATTAGATAAAGTGTTTTCTTATCAACTATCCAAGAGTAAAATATGATATTATTTTGATGATTCCCTACCTAAATAACTAATTTATTAGAGGAATTATATTGTGGAATCATTTAATTATGAAATATGGATCTTAGATCACTATAGTGTATGATGATTTCAAAATGGGTCATCATTATAGTGCGAGAAAATTTACTAAGATACATTATTAATTTTTTGTAAAACATGATACCCTTATAATAAAAGCTTTTGTTATAGATTAATTATATCATCATCATCAAAATTAACTTTGAATGTAATAACAAAAAAGGATAAGATTAATGTAAGAAACTAATAAAATGGATAACTGAAGAAATGTTTTTAAGAGAAATTTTTTGTGTCAGAGGGACCCCTTTCTGAGTGACCAAGTGTTGAATTAGCTCAACAAATATATCTAGATTCTTATGTAAGAATGAATTGATTGACTTAAGGTTTCAAAGGAATTAAATTAAATATGACAAAATTAATTTTATTGTTTGATAATATGATAAATACTATTGGGTACAATGATTTTTTGAGTCTAGTGGTTTCTTTAAGGCTTATTATGGTTTTTAAATACATTATATTGTCATTGATGAGAATTTTATAAAAATGTGAATGATTTTAAGAAAATTTTACCCTATTTTCTCAAGGTGTTGTGAATAGATGAACTAGGCATATGACTTCTAGGTCCTAGTTCTATATAGAAGGTAAAAGTGGGTAAAGATGCCAAATATAATAATAAATGTTAGTTGTAAATTCCATCAATATTTCTTTTAGAAGCCAACCAAGTTCTTTAAAACCTAATAGTAAAATCAGGAAGAAAGGAGTGATGACTAAATAGGATGAAAATTATTAATATAACTAAACGGGTTTTTGAAACTCCATAAAATGTTTATATCGGGTATCTATGTTATAAAAAATTATTTATTTGATTTTTATTGGTATGTGATACCAAATTTAATCTTTAAAAATGTTCTGAGTATATCAGAATTCAAAATTAAGGGAAGGATTGATGGAGCTTGTATTCAAATGATAAAGCAAAGAGTTTTAATATAAATATTTGAATATAAAGGAATATATCAAGATCAAATGAATCTTAGTAAAGGATGTGTATAATTATCAAAATTATATTATATGATAAGAGGGGGGTTTTTTAACAATGAGTTCTTATTAACAATATGATATAATGAATTCAACAAACATGGTTTATGATTCCAAATATTCTATAATATTTTTTGAAAAGAATATACGAAAAAAAGGATTTATAAAAATGTTTATTAAAATATGAGTAATAGATATTCCACCACCATCAATGGAATATTTTAAAGAATAATATTCATTTTATGAAAATGCTCTAAATACATAGAATTTCATATGATATATTATTGGTTAAAATCCCCTTAGTGTGTGAGTTGGGTTGTTTTTTTACAATGAATATAAAGTAATATTCAATGTGTCTTATTTATTCATTTAGAGTTAATTTATTGAAAGTTGGAATAGATTTTGATCTGATCTAGTGTAGTTTGAAGGATTTCTAGACAATGTAGTTATGAAGCCAGTTGTGGCATTTTTTTTTGTATTTTGAGGGTATATTTAATTTAGATTTAGTGTATGTTTTATATAGAAAAACATAAGTTATATTATGTATAGGAATTTAGATTTTGGAAATGTAATGGGTTCTTTATAGGTTCCATTGAGCATCAATATACGTGTGTTTTGGCATAGTGTAGATCTACTTTGGATTAACATATGTGTGTTTTTGCTCAGCGTACATGGGTGTTTGGCTCTGCGTATTTATGCTTTAAAAGAGTATATGTCATCCAAGGTAAATTATTAACGTCCAAATATTTTATGAATTATTATTTTTAAACAAATTTAAATTTTTATATAGATTTCATTACACGCAACAACAGTTTTCTTTGATAGCTTGCTTGCCACACGTCACCGAGCTTCAACAAACAATAAAATAATAATATTATACCCTTGACCTTAAGTAGGTGGGTATGAATAGTGTTAAATACATTGTCAAATATAAATATAAATCTCTGACTCAAAATAAACCTATTTATAAATTCGTAGAAAATAATTAATTAATTTTTAATAAAGTAACTATATTTTTCAAAAATATGATTTCTTTAAAAATTTATTTTTATTGCCTTTTATGAAAATAAAATATTATAATTAATTTATAAAGACTTTAGAAAATTTAATTCCTAAAATTACCTTCATTTTTAGAATAATCATATCGAAATGAACTCATGTTTCATTTTTGGTATATTTTTCAGAAAATATTGATTTTTCAGTGAATAGTTAAAAATACTGATTTTTGTAAAACTATCATTTATATAAATTAAATTAAGTAATCTAAATTCCTAATTATGTTTTAAGGTAAAATAAGTATTATTTGTTAATATTTAGTCCCATTAATTACTTTTTAATCAACTTTATAATGGATTTTTGTATAAGTTTATTTTTTGGGTTAAAATGGGTTTTTTTAATGAAAACTGTTTTAAAGTGCATAATTTTTATATATTTTATTCAATTAAAATAATAAAAAATGAGTAATTTTTCAATTAAAATTTTATTTTATATATTAATAAATTTGAATTTATACTCATACAATTTTTATTTGTGTAAATAGATTTAAAATAAAACCATCTTGTGCATGAAAAAATACACTTATCGAAAAATCATTTTTTCATTGTGTTTGTGGGTTTCGTTTTAATTTTAATTTTATAAAAATTTATAATATTTATTTTAAAAAATAAAATTAATTTCTATATATTTAATTCAAAATTATATTAGGGTGAATTTTTTAAATTTTTCTGAAAAGACTAATTTTTTGTAGAATATTTAAAAATACAAAATTTTAATTTAAAACTGCCTTTTTATTTAAATTATTTATAAAGATAAATTATATTTTAAATTGGTTTTAAAGTAAAATTAGTCAAATTATATATCTATTAATAAAATTTAGGACATTTTAATTAATTTGATATTGAAATTCGAACTCAAACCTTTGTTAACATTTGAATATTTCTATTTAAAACTCGGTTTCTCATCCAATTTGTATGATTAATTTTAAATTAAAATTTTCCACTTAGGTGAATTTAATTTTTAAAATTCATTCCATATTTGGAATATATATAATTTATATAATATAATAAAGTTAACTTAATTTTTTACCAAAATAAATGTGAAAATGGTAAAAATTTATTGTTGCGGTTAAGGTAAAAATCAGTTTACATGGGGATAAACTATAAAGATAAAGGTTAATAATAACTAAAAACTTATCTAAAATATATTATCTATAAATATTTATACCATATAATTTATAATGATTTATAATAATTCATTTTTTATCCTTATTTCATAAGACAAATGCGTGTACACATTTTATTTTCAAAACATTACATGTGTTCCACCCACCTCACTTATAAAAGGCCACCCTCTATCCACTCTTATTCACACCTCAATTTTTTTTGGTTATTTCAATAACTACCCGATTAACTTCCAAAATTACATATTATCATTCTAAATCCCTTTTTTACAAAAATCCAACCTAAGAAGGATTTTCAGGCAAACCTAATGAGGTTACCTGAAGAAGTTATAACGTTCCTCAACATGTGCTTTTATTTTATTTCTTCCTCATCATCCTTAAATTATTATTAAACCCTGATGATATATTAACATAATTATCTTCTATATACTATGATATTTTAATGTTATTTTCATGACCTACAACCATATCCAATTCCATCAAATGGTTTATAAAACCATCATTCGTGTGTATGGAGGACTACCACATAATAAACTAATGTCATTCATTTTTCAATGACCACTTATCAGGGTTCGGTATGATATTGGATATAAATTATATATATTATATTTATAAAATTATTATTCCTATTTATTTATTATATCATATATAACATTTTTACGTTACATTTTCTAGGGGATATGATAATGTTGTTCCCGTGTACTTTAGACTACCGCCTCATGAATTAATGTAATTTTTTTCACTAACACTTTACATGGATGGAAATAAAGATATATTTAATAAATATATATGATATAAATTAAATAATTATGATATTAACTCAATATTTATCATTATATAAAGATAATATATCATTTTATTTCTTACATTTTCACTCACAAAAATATGATAACATCATAATGTATGTGTGAACTACCACCTTCACGAAGCAATGTGACCCTGTCTTTTCACTGCTTATTTCCTTATGATGAGTTGAAGCTTCGAGCATAGAGTATTGGGAACCTGTGCTTGAAGCCTGGGTTCGTCTTCATGGACTGAATTGGGACCTTTGGAACCCAAAAATTCTGCATGATATTGGCACGACAGTTGGGACTCCTATTAATCTTGACAAAGAAACTGAGGATGTTCGGTATGGCCACTTTTCCAAGATATTGGTGGAGGTTGATCTAAGCTCTACTCTGATTGACAAGGTAACTCTAACTACTTCTTCTGATAGCCTACAAATAGATGTTGAGTATGGAAAAAAGCCTCTTTTCTGTAATAAATGTATGGCTGTCAGGCACTCTTTAGAGATTTGTCGAAATAATGTTACTTGTGAGGAATGTGGGATGAGGGGTCATCCAACAAATATTTGTCGAACGAAGTCAAAGATAAAATATTCAGGTTTGTCAAATCCTAGCATTCCTCCTAAAGAGCCACCATCCACTATGGCTAATGTGCAAGGCAAAATACCATTGGTGGATGCGTCTCCAAAGAGGGCTCATAGTGGCCCCTCTAATGCTCGGGTTGACTTGGATAAAGCAGTTACTTCAGTTGAGGGCATCCCTACATGGTCTCTGGGATTGATGACCCCTGAAACCCCTCAGGTTGACATCTCCAATCATCAACAACCTGTTGATTGTCATTAGGAAGTCTAGAAGCTCCTTCAGTCATCTAAATTATCTGAGAAATGGGGGAACATTTCTGAGGATGAAAGAGGGAATATTGGTACCCCTTCAAGGGCATTGGGCAGTGCTGGGCATGCCTCTTACAAGGGTGCAATCTTATCTGCCACGATAAAGGTGACTAATAGTGAGGGTTTCACCCCTGTTCCCTCAAAGAGGAGACCACGAAAGGATTATTCTAATATACCTTGGACTGTGTCGACCAGGTCGATTTCTAAGGCGTCAAGGAAGGTGGATGCAGATATACTTAAAATTTTCAATTAGGAAAAGGGTCAATCTGAGCGGGAGACTGCGGGTGACTCTGATTATGGAAATGATATGTCGTACTATGATATGTAGACCTGTTTCTTGGTGGATTAGGGCAATTATGCTTTGTTGACCCCATCCACCATTCTCTTGTTTCTTTTTTTCTTAATAAATGGTAGGTTGTTGGGTATCATCTCTATGATCGTAACATACTTAATTTCTTGAAACCATTTTCATGATTGGTCATAAATTTTAATTGATTTATAAATATAAAAAGTATTTCATGAATACTATTCTAAGGATTATGTAACCATGATAAAATTAATATGACCAACAAAATAACAAATCAAAACGTACATGAAAAACAAAGTAGTTGTTACCCGAAATGTTAATTTAACCATAAATGTTTAATAAACGGGTAATAAAAGGATATAAGTAAATAATATATGGTTTTATATATATAATTATGGTTCTATGATAGATTTATAATAAACTTATATTTATTATACAAGAGGTTCTAATGTGTACAAATAAATTTGATACTTAAGGTAAGAGATTTTTTATTCACATTTTACTTTTGTGACACACATGCCATATTCACCTCCTATTTATTTTAAGTTAGGTATATACTTCCTATAAATGTATTTTAGAATTATTCACAGGAAAATTATTGGGATTTATATATCCTTTTTAGTATCCATGTTTCATCTGGATTACAATTTAAAGTTACCAAATTAGTAAATATTTTATTCTACAATATCATTTTTTATTATAATTGCACATGATTATGCTTCCAATGACGAAATATTATGATATATAACTCAAAAACTAATGAACTTTATTATATTATGGTTATTTAAAGAGAATATATGTTCTCCCTTAATTTTACTCTTTTCATGGACTCAAGAGTTCAAAAATAATGCTTTTAATAAAAATCATCTTTTTAGCCAAAAAAACCTTTTTTTATTTAAAAACCATGATTTATAAAAATGTTTTAAAAAATATTTCCAAAGTTTTTAAAATTAATTATTAATTATTTTTAAATTTTTACAAATTTGTTTGAATGTAATCTTTATATCATTTTCCAAGAAAATTTCATTTGGATTTTATCAAAAATGTGAAAGAAATATTTTTTTAACATTTATAGAAGGAATTGAATTTTCTATCATCATGGCCATTATTTATTTTTAAGATTCCTTTATAAGTCATCAATTTTATTTTTAAAGAAAATTATTTTATAAATATATTATTTTTTATAATGTTTTTTTAAAATTTGAAAGGATATTTTTCTCAATAAATGTTTTAAATTATTTTTAAACGTTCCTTTATAATTTTTGAATGTTTATTTTCAAAGAATTTTTTTTATTTTTTTTAGTTTTAATAATTTATTTTCAAATAAATTTTATTTTTTTCAAGAAATGTTCAAATTTATACTTCAAAATCATTTTCTATATAAGATAAAATCCATTGATGTAAATTATTCTTTATTGGGGATATTAACCAAAAATACCATTTTGATTCTTTGCCTAAATGGTTTATGATTTAAATTTTTTTATGAAACCCATTTCTCTTCATTGGGTTATACCATAATAAAATTTTAATGAAACCCAATTATTTTTCCACATTTTATGGTATGATGAAATGATGAAATGATTGTGAAACTTATCTATTTTCTATAAGTTATCATATGATGATTTTTTTTTGAAACTCATTTCATTTCATGGGTTGTGAAATGATTAATTTTTTATGATATTTTGGAACACATACGCTGTATTTTAAAAATGTGATGTGTGAGACATAAATCATCTCCAATGAATTCGGTAAATATATATATCTCTTGATATATATAGGGATAAAATGGGGAGAGAACCTGATTTAGTAAGGGAATTTTTCCACTATAATGGTCTTGGAAGTAAGCCTTGAATACTATGGTTTTTTTATAGTGAACCAATTACACTATGATATCCTTGGCAGTGAGATTTTACTAATATTGAAATGATTTTATATTCTTATTTTTATACAATAATTTTATTTCTTATACTTATATTATGTTGTCATGGATCATGTTCTTTGATTTCCTTATTATTCACATATTATGAATTGATAATATTTATTCCATGAATAATATTATGTTCTTTGATATGTAGGGTATGTTTTTTAATTGTTATTCTCATGTTCTCATAGAATTATGTTCATATTATAAGTTCATATCTCTCTTGTTTACACGTACTGAGTATTTGAGATCACCCTTTCTTATGGTTTCTTTCCCTAGGTTATAAGAATAGTTTTAGGTAATTTTTTTCTATGAATACTAATTGATGGGAAGATAATTGTGGGATACATTGAAGATATTTCATGAATTAAGAATATTGTGTTCCATGTTTACAAAGGAACTAAACTATTATGGTAATCAAGTGTGTTTTTATGTAATGTGGTGAATATTCCTCTAAAAAGAATTAATTTCCATCTATGAGAAGTCAGGGTCTCTATAGTTGGTATCAGAGTAAAGGTTTAGTTAACCCTTATAAACTAGGATAAAAAACATTAGTGATATCCCTAGGGATATTTCTAACGATATATTTATGGATGTCACTAAGGATAAGTCTAATAATGATTCAAAGTATAGGAAAATGTCATGGAATTTTGGTAAAGGATAGAGTGAGTGTTTTCCATGTAATTTCATTCCTTGTATTAGTACTATGAGTGGATGTGGATTTGGAACATAGGTTCCTAGGGTCCGTAGCTCCGAAAAGGGTGAATTGATCTAGAATCGATCATTATCATGTGCATGACAATAGGCCTTGTTTCACACTTGGTTTGATACTCCCAATGGATATTCTTTATAAAATTACAAATTCATTAACAACCATAATTAATGATTTAAATAGATAATAAATATGAATGAACTTGGATAAACCTAAGTTTCCATAGATTAAAAATTTGTTTTCATGATTCAGACATCTTTTAAGTGGTTTTCATGATTATTAAGTTTCCATTGTGATTAATGTTTCTCATACTATTCCTTTTGGTTTAAGTCAATAGTTGGAACTGAAATTAACTATGTTAACATTGAATGTGATGGTCAATTTTATTATGTGTATCCAAATGGGATGATGACTGGAGAAAATGATATTATGATTATCCATAATCAATTATCACATAAAATTATTGACAATTGACACTTTAACCAAATCTCAAACTCACCAAATAATAGAAGGATAAATTTTTCTCAGAGTTTGGGTAGTGGATACCATAGAAGAAAGAAAATTAAATTTCCTATATGTCAAGAATGTTGGAATAAACAATCAATTAAATATCTCAAAGGGATAATAAGATGTTTTTTAGTGTAGAAAATAAGGTCACAAAGTCAGTAATTTCCATAGTTAAATGAAATGTTTATTTAATTTAAATGAAGGATGTATTAATAAATAATATAATGAATCCTAGTTAAGGGTTTGAGAAGTATGTGGGATGATTTAAGTATTTATGTATTATAATTCAATAATTATTCTATAATAATAATGAAATATATAAGGATTTATCATTACAAATTTTTCATTAAAGAAATAAAAAAATTTGATGAATTGTGTTGATGACCTAGAAAAGTGATTTAAAGGCATGGTGATATTTTTATTAAGAGGATTTAACCCTTAATATGTTCTTAATGTTGAGAAAATGGTTTTTAGTTTTGATAAATGGTCAAAAGAATACATGATGAAGGCATTTACATGTTTGTTATGTGATAATTTTGTGATACACTGAGTAGTTTGGCGGATTATTTATAAGTTAATTTTGTAAATTTAGTGTCATTATTTCTAATTTTTTGTATTATAATATTTTTTAAGGTTAATAAGGCTAACTATTTATGAAATTTGTTAAGTTTAACATTGGATGAGGGTTTATATACTAATGTAATACGTCACTATATAAATATTTATGAATATTGGATAACCTGTGATAACCATTTTGTTTTCATGATATTTAAAGATAGAAATAACAACCTATCATTATATTTATGGATCTTATGATCCATTAGTTCTATAGTCACAACAAACTCACATCTATTTCTTAAAGACAGAGATGAAGTATAAGTTGATCCAGGAACAACAAATGGATGAGATTGTTCTTATAAAATGGATTGAAATCAAGTAAGTCTATATTCTCAAGAAAACTATTCAACTTTAGGGAAATAATATTGAAATAAACTATTGAAATGTTATCAAAATTTATTATGATATCAAATTCTATTTTCATGCCAATTTGGTTTTTGTTTTTGTGGTTGTTTACCTTTGATGGATCACCCCCTTTATTTTTATCAATAATCTCTATCACTCTCAATAATTATTTATTATTTTATTACATGTCTAAATATTCACATAACACATATTTTCTCCAATGTGGAAACATAGCAATGAGTTGCTTTAGGTAACCCTTATGTTTCTAACTTTACCTTTTTAAGGGATGCATTATTATTCATTTGTATGATGTGAAGGAATTTTCAAATGTTAAAACTTTGATAACTGAGCTGGATTTAGTAGAATAAATTAACTTTAAGGGGCGTTTAATGTAACATTCAGACATTTTATGATTTTTTTTAAAAATAATTTTAATTTTTAGATAGCTTGTGTTACAAGCAGTAACGAGTATCTTAAATAGCCTGAATGACACGTGACACCGAGCTTCAATGAACCATGGAATAATATTATTATAACTAAAACATTTAGTAAGTGGGTATGAATTGTGTTAACTATTTTTTGAAATATTTATATAAATTTCATACTTAATATACATTTATTTATAAATTTTTAGTAAATAACCAATCAATTTTTGGTAAAGTAATTATATTCTTCTAAAATATGTTCTCTTTAAGAAAATTATTTCTTTTTATGGAAAACTATTATAATTAATTTATATATATTTTAGAAAATTTATTTGAAAATTTTAACTTCATTTTTTATATTATATTTTAAAAATTAATTTAATTTGAATTTTAGGGATTTTTTTGGAAAATATTGATTTTTAAATGAATAGTGAAAAATATCAATTTTCATAAAACTAAAATTTATTTTCAATGAATTAAGTGATTTAGATGATAAATTGTGTTTAAAAGTAAAATAATAATAATTTATTAATTTTTAATACACTTAATTACATTTTAATATACATTATATTGTATTTCAGTATAACTTTATTTTTGGGTTTAAAATGGTGTTTTTCTGAAAACTTTTTTCAAGTGAATAATGTTTCTCCCTTTTAATTAATTAGAATATTCCCTAATGAGGAATGTTTTAAATTAAATTTATATATTATATATCAATAAATTTTAATTTATGTTTATATAATTATTATTATTTCACATAGATTTAATATAAAACCATCTTGTTCTTGAAAAAAATACACTTGTTGAAAACCTAGTTTTTTACCACCTTTGTGAGTTTTGTTTTTAAATTTAAGGTTTTTAAACTTTGAGAAAATTTATTTTAAAAATTAAAATTATTTTTTTTAATAATAATTTCAAAATTATATTAGGGATAATTTTTTATTATTTTTTGAAAAGTCTATCTTTTTAATGTATAATGAAAAGTAATGAATTTTAATTGAAAACTATCTTTTCATTTGATTTATTTATAAAGTTAAATTATATTTAAAATTGGTTTTAAAATAAAATGATTTAAATTATATATATATATAATAATCTAATTTAGGTCATTTTAATCAGTTTTATATTTAAATTATTTGTAAAAACCTTGTAAACATTTGATGATTTTCACATTGAAAACCCACTTTCCTATCACATATGTGTGATTAATTTCAAAATGATTATTAACACAACAATTAATTAAATTTAAAATAAAAATAATTTATATTTTCTAATAACGTCAACTTAATTTTTGACTGAAATGAATAGTGAAAACAAAAAAAATTAATTAACGTGGTTAAGGTAAAAATAGGTTTATCGGGAGTTTAACTAAAAAGATATGGGTTAAAATGACATAAAACTTTCCTGAAATATATTTTACAGCCATATTTTGACCCTATAATGTCTAATTCTATATAATAATATATTTCGTATCCTTTTAAAAAAAATTGGTAGACCTTTTTTTCAATACATTACAAGTGTGGCTCCCATGTCATGAATAAAAGGCCACCCTTGTCTTCTTCTAGTCACAACGTAAAACATGTTTGTTCACCCAATACCTACCCAAATAACTTCCCAAATTCCCTATTCTAATCCTAGAATCCTTTTGTTTGCAATAAATCCAACCTAGGAAGTCTTTTTATGCAACCCTAATGAGGTTACCCAAAGAAGAGATAACTTTCTTCAATGAGTGCTTTTATTTTATTTTTCCACCACCTACTTCAATTATTTTTAAATCTTTATAATATAATAACCTAGTTATATTACATAAAATTATATGTTTTTATGTTAATTTCATGACCTAAAACCATCCACAATTCCATCAAATGGGTTATGGAATCATCATCTTTGTGTATAGCGAACTACCGCCTCACGAACCAATGTCTTGTTTTTTCATTACCACCTATCATGGTTCGATATGATTATTGATATAAAGATTATATATGGTACTTATAATATTAATATACCTTTTGATTCATTATATATCAAATTCCTTTTTTACTTCCATGCCCCTATGGGATACTATAACATTTTTCATGTATACGGTGCACTACCGACTCGTGAAGTGAGGTGATTCATTTTCACAAATGCTTTACATGGAATTTAATAAGGATAAAATTAATTAATCTATATTATATAAATGAAAATTTTATGATATTAATGGCATATTTATCATTATTAAAATATATTAAATCATTTTATTTTATACATATTCAGTCATTTAATGATGATAACATAGTTTGTGTACGTGTGAACGACCATCTTCACAAAGCGAGTGGCTCTCTCTCTTCTCACCACACCATATAGATGATATATATTAGTATATTTAAATAAATAATAAATAATAAATTATATTATTATAATTCTATAAAGATAAAATATGCTTTACCCCCTTTTCATAACAATCACTAAAAAATGGAAACTTTACTCATGCGTACGTACAATATACTGTCTCCATGATCATAATGTACTTTATTTATTAAAACCATATTTCATGATTGATCTTAAAAGTATAATTGATGTATAAATATTATAAATATTTCATGATTATTACTCTATATATGATAAAACCATGATTAAATTAATAAGACCTAAAAAACAACAAATAAAATCATACATGAAAAACAAAGTAGTTATTACCCGAAATGTGATTTTAACATGGAATTTTTAATAAATGGGAAATTAAAGGAAAAAATTAAATAATATATTGTATAATATATATATATATATATTAATAGATTTAGAATAAATTAATATTTATTATATATAAGGTTTGAACATGTACGAAGGAAGTTCAGACTTAATGTAAGGGATTTTCATCTCACATTTTACTTCTATGAGACACATGTCATATTCACCACTTATTTATTTTTTGTAGTGTATATATTTCCCAGGAAAGAATTTTATTATTATTCTCCTAAAAATTATTTGGATTTAAATATCCATTTTAGTATCTCTATTTCATGGGGCTTACATTTCAAAGTTATCAAATTGGTAAAGATTTTATGTTACAATCACATCATTTATCATGATTTTTCATTATTTTTCTTCCAATGATGAAATTGTTTTCCATATCTCTCATGAAAATAATAAATTTTATTAGATAATATTTATTTAATTATAATATATTTTCACCCTTCAATTTACTCTCTTCACGTACATAATATTTCAAAAATAATGTTTTTAAGAAAAAAACATCTTTTCGATCAAAACCCCTTTTTATTTCAAAACAATGTGTTCTAAAAATATTATAAAATGTTTTTAAAAATTTTAAAATGATTTATTAAAGAAATTTTTTATAATTCTTTTTAAATTTTTTTTAAAAGGAATATTCAAGTCTTTTTCCAAACCACGTCCGTTTGGTTTTCACCGAAAATATGAAATGAATCGTTTTTTAAATGTACCACATAGAAAAAATTTCCCCCCATCATGACCATTATTTTATTTGAATCATTATTTATAAAAAAAAATTTATTTTTAGAGAAAATATATTTTAAAAATTTATTATGTTTTTAAAAATATTCAAATTAGAAAGGATTTTTTCCTCAAGAAATGTTTAAAAATGTTTTTTAAACATTCTTTTATCAGTTTTAAATGTTTTTATTTCAAAGAAAAGTATTTAAAAAATGTTTCATGTATTTATAATTTTAAAATTTTATTTTCAAATAAAATCTATTTTCTTTAAGAAATATTCCAAGTGATCTCTCAAAATCATTTTGTATCTAAGAGGACACCCTTTAATGTAACATATTCTTTACTGGGGATATTAACCAAGGATACCATTCTTGTTATTTTTATTAATGTATTATGATGAAAATATTTTTTTTAAACCCATTTCTATTACACGGGTTATAAAATGATAAAATTTTAATGAAACCCACTTCTTTTTCCATGGTGTTATGCTATGATGAAATATTGAAATTATTATCAAACCTATTTTTTCCATAGGTTATGATGTGATGAAATGTTCATGAAACCAATTTCATTTCATGAGTTATGATATAATGAATGTTTTATGATATTTTTGGCATGCATACATATGGTTTTTATTATTTTATGGGTGGGAACTATATCTCCCTCTAATGCACTAGGTAAAGATTAATAACTCATGAGATAGACAGAACTAGAACGATGAGTGAACCCAGTTCATTAAGGAACATTGTTCACTATGATAGTCATTGTAGTGAAACTTGATTACTATGATTGTCTGTGGAGTGAACCCATTCCACTATAATATCCTTGGAAGTGAGCCTTGACTACTATGGAAATTATTTTCTCTGTTTATGTATATGCCACAATTTTAGGCATTATACCAATGTTATGCTCTTATGGATCTTGTTATTTGATTTCCTTATGATTAAGGTTTTTATAACTAACAATATTTATTCCATGACTCAAATTTACTTTTTTATATATGGAAGTTATGGTTTTCAACTGTTATGATCTTTTTATAATACCATTGTGTTCATATTATTCTTGTGTATCTCTCTTTTTTACCCTTACTAGTCATTTGAGCTCACCATTTATTATGTTTCCTTTCCCCTTGTTATGAAGAAAGGTTTGAAGTGGGATAGTTATATAAAAATTACTTAATGTGAATATATTTATGGTTTGCATTAAAGATATTTCATTAATTAAGAATATTTTCTTACATGTTTCCAAAGGCACTAAACTATTATGGTCTTTATGTGTGTGTTAGTATAATGTAATTAATATTCATCTAAAAAAATTTAATATCTGTATATGAGAAGTCGGGGTCACCATAAAATGTATATTTCATAAACCTAGTATACATTTGATTATTGGTGGTGTGGGTTTCACTTCAGACCTACATATCATTTGGTGTTAATAATTTTATATGGATCGACCAATGAGTTTTTATGAATAGTTTGTGTAGAAAATTTTCATCATCCATCATTGGAAGAATAAAACAATCCAATAACCTACAAAACCTATTAATATATTATTTTAATTATATTAATAGAAATATTGGATATTTTTTGTTATCTATTATATCTAATATTGAAACCTCATGGTTTTTTTATGTTGTGACGTAGAAAGTGTAAGAGTGTTGTGATGAGTGTGTTTTTAATATACCAATTGGTTATAAGTTGGTGGATCCTATTATAGGGTATTTATTTTAACAATAAATGAGTATTTTTACTAATATGTAATGTGTCCTTGTCGAACATGAAGAATAAAAGGGTAAAATCAAATACAAAATGAGGTTTTTAGTTTGAGTGTTAAAAGTATAGGTTTGTGGATTATGTCAAAAAAATGTACAGGGGTTAATCCTTTCATTTTATTTGTTTGAGATATTTTTATAAAGGTTAAGAAGAATTATTTTTCACTCTATCTCTTCACAATTTGAAAATAATAAGGGTAAAGATATGAGAGAAGTTCCAGGTATTGAAACTATAATGTTGAATAATATGAGGGATGATGTTTTTCTAGGAGTGGTTCTCATTAGAATCTCTTTTAGAGAGTGATGAAGTGTTACACCAACCAAGTTTATTTTCATCATCATTTTAGGTAGAATAATATCATCACAATAGGAATATTGAGGACCAACTTGTGAATTTGAGAAGTGTGTTCCTCAAGGTGTAAAACAAATGTGAGTGGTTAAGTGTATGGTTATAAACTAAGAGGGACAGTGAAAATGATTTGAACTTATACTCAAATCAGTGAGATTTAGTGTCTCTGGTGCACAAGAATATTGTTTTACATGCTCCAGGTATTATCCCATTTTAGTTAGCCAAGTAAAATCTCTTATGTACTTTGTTTTTACTACATTATGGCTTTGATGAATATAGATATAATTTTTTCTACTAGTTATGAAACAAGATCATTGATGATATAAAAATTTAATTATCACACCCTAACTCACCCCCAAGGTTCAAGACTTGTTGGGAACCTACAAGTCATATTAGATCTGAATGTTTACTGAGGAGTTCTTTCTCTATATGAGGTTTGATGGAAGTAGTGGTGAATAATAAGGGAATCCCTATTTTTAAAGGAAGAAACTTATGTATATGGAAAAATCTAATGTAACATTATTTTTTCACTAGGAATGAATGTTTATATGGTTTCAACACATGATATATTTTCACGTTTTTAAAGTATATCATTGAAGGAAATAGATCACATATGGTTATATGCATATGATTGATTAGTCAATATATGACAACCCTGGTTTTTTTATTACAACTTAAACATGATTTATTACATAAACTTCACTTGATACAAAAAATAAGATCGAGAGGTTTAGTGTATTTGGGGCTTAGGAGCATTACATAAAAACTTAAAACATGAAATACAACATCTTTATTGAAAACTTCCTTTACATGACAACTACATTCCCTCGTACTTAGAATTGTATGGGATAACCTGAGGACATGCATAAGAAAAGGGTGAGCTATAAAGCCCAGTAAGGGATTACAAATGGAATAACATGAGGAGTACAATACATGTTAGACAATAGGCATATCAATATAGAATAAAAGAAACATGAACATAAAGGCATGATAAAGCATGATAATCATAACATGGAAATGTGGCAACAACACTTAACATGGATTTAGCATGAGCCAAGGCTCATCGCACATAAAGCATGAGTAAACCCTCATTGCACATGAAGCACGAGTAAACCCTCGTTGCACTTGAATTATCAGGAGTCAACACTCATTGAACATGACATATCATGATACTATACTTTACCCAATGCATTGGAGTGCTATAAGGGCACACCCTTCTTAAACATTTCATTTCATGCATAAGTGTGCCACATGGATCATAAAACATGGATTCATAAAACGTAATCATTTCTTCCACGATAAAGGAATGTGGAATTCATACATGAAACTTTACAATCAATATGTAAATGTGCATAAAGGTGAATACCCTTGATGGAGAAATGGACATGGTATTCACTACATAAAAACATTGGCTTAGAAAATCGGTGCGATTTCGGCAGAGTAACGGCGTGACATAAGAATTCAGAAAAAATGTTGATGAGAGAGAAATGGGTTCCTCATAATATTTAAATGTAATGGAAAGTAAGGAGTTCATATAGATACATGTACCAACAATTGTAATGGAATTTAGATTCATGATACAAAAGTATTGCTTGAATGTAAAAGAGGAGAGAGAAGTCCCTTCCGGAATTTCGGCAGAGTAACGGGTGTACATGGGAGGAATTTAATGAGAGAGAAAGGGGTCTCACATCATTCAAAAAATAATATGGAAGTATGGGGGAGGTGCAAAACCATACCCTAACATTCATAATTGAAATTAAACGGGAAATACAACTTAAAGAAAATTGACAAAAATGAGAAAGGAAGAAAAAAACCCTTACTTGGAAGTGTGCTTCCAAAGGTTAGAGAGAGGCTTGTGAGAAGATTCTTGGGAGCTTGGGGAACCTTGGGATGATTATAGAGAGAGTAGGGAAGAGGTTGGAAAAACTCAAAGGGATTTTAGTGAGGAGGAAGATGGAGCTTGGGTGGGTTTATATAGGAAAGGTGAGGGAATTCTTTATTATTTAGGTTTGGGTCCCCTTACATTAAATTAATCCAAACCACAAACCATCCCATGATTTTTGCCCATGGTTTCTGGAAAAGGAAAGAGGAAAACAATATTTTATAAGGCCCAAGTCCGAACTTATTAAAATATTAGGGTGTCTTATCTGGAGGTGAGTCACACTCCCATGGAAATTAATTTAAAAAGGCAAAGTGTTGAATATGTCTTGAGGGGTTCATTAATGCTTTTAAAAGTAAGTAAAAAAAACCAAAAACCTCATTATTTTAATGATAAAACATATATTGGCCGAACATAAGGACTAAGGTGTTTTATTACATCACCATTGGGTCATTATGATGTCATAAAACACATTATATATTTAAATGGTATTTAATTTTTACCCAAAAATTTAACTGTCTCAGAAAATTATGAAAAATTCACCATTGGATAATTTCGACATCCTGATTCCAAAAATGACATTTATTTTATCTAAATAATTTTCTAAAAATGTGATTTTTCACTTTTAAAATAAACACCGACATTTATCGAAAATTCACGGGTTTTGACAGAAATGGATTTCAAACCTTAATAAAAATTTTAATTGCATTCATAAAATTATAAGATCATTTATATTTAATAAAAATTAATTTAATAATAATATTATTATTTTATTAAAATATTATTTAATTCAAAAATCCCTTAATTTAATACATTAGATTTCTTAATTAAATAATAACTAAAAACACCATTTGTACTTTAAAAACTATTTACAACGTATCAAAAATGACAAGAAATAATATTCATTATTATATACAAAAAAATAATGTACATGAACATAGTACTACTTATTTGTTACATAACCCCTTAAAACAGCCGCATAAGACCTAAGGGTAAGGTGTGCGATGGTAACAGACTCTTGGGGCGGCTCAGATAACATCGCTCGAGTGGTAATCTCTATTAACTTCCACGTTTCCTGTAGACGGTCACGTTCGAGATTGACATGATGAAGCTCAGCTTGGGCTTGGTCAAGGGCGAAGCCCAAAAACTCCACCTCTTTTCCGAGCTCCGATAAATGGGCTTCGTATGGGGCAATTCTACTGGATGAGGCCATCGCTTCCTTTGTCTGAGTAAAATTGGGGTCGTTAAAGCCTTATATTTATACTAATCATGTGATCACTGTTCAATGACTATATTAACAATGGTCACAATTCTTAACATAAAACCAAAGAATTTGACATCTTATAAAAACATTTTTCATAAAGAGACATTTAACTAGATCAAGAGGTATTTTCCATTAATGAAACTTTGGGTCGTTACAATATTCCCCCCTTAAGAAATTTTGCCCTCGAAATTTTCCTTTTCCCACACTAAAACAAATGTGGGTAACACAGCTTCATCATATCCTCCGACTCTCAAGTCGCTTCTTCAAACTTGTGGTTTCTCCATAACACCTTGATGAGGGGCATTGTCTTATTTCGTAGAACTTTTTCTCTACGATCTAAGATCTTCACTGGTTGCTCCTCATAAGAAAGATCATCTTCCAATTGTACCACCTCAGAAGAGAGTACATTTGAAGGGTCTGGTATGTACTTTCTTTAAGAGGGATACATGAAATACATCATGCACCTTGTCCATAGTAGGTGGAAGTGCTAGTCGATATGCCACAACCCCAACACGATCAAGAATCCCGAAGGGGCCTATGTACCTTGGACTTAACTTCCCTTTCTTTCCAAACCTCATGACCTTCTTCCACGGAGATATGCGTAAAAACACCATGTCTCCAACTTTAAACTAAAGGTCTCATCGACGATTATCTGCATAACTCTTCTGTCGACTATGGACTGCCTTGATATGCTGCTGAATGGTTTTCACCTTCTCCACCATTTCTTCAACCATTTCTGGTCCAAGCATCTTACGTTCACCGACCTCATCCCAACATGCCGGTGTTCTGCACCTTTTCCCACAAAGGGCTTCATATGGTGCCATTTGGATGCTCGAGTGGAAACTGTTATTATAAGAGAACTCAACCAGAGGAAGATGTTGATCCCATCCTCCTTTAAAGTCTATTGAGCATGCTCTCAACATATCCTCAAGCGTTTGTATAGTCCACTCGGATTGGCCATCAGTTTGAGGATGATAGGCCGTACTGAAGTTCAGTTCAGTATTCAGATCATGTTGAAGACTCTTCCAAAACTTATAGGTGAATATTAGATCTTGGTTAGACACAATAGATAGTGGTACTCCATGCAACCTTACCACCTCCCTAATATATATCTGTGCCAGTTGATCCAAAGAAAAATCCTCCCAAATAGAAATGAAGTGTGAAATGTTTGTAAGACGATCCACAACAACCCAGATTGCATTATTGGATTTGGATGTCCTTGGAAGTCCAGTGACAAAGTCCATGGTGATGTTTTCCCATTTCGATTCTGGTATGGGTAATGGTTGCATCATCCCCTTAGACTTCTGCCTCCCTGCCTTCACTTGCTGACTCACCAGGCACTTTGATGTATATTCAACGATCTCCTTCTTCATATTATCCCACCAAAAGTTTTCTCGGAGATCTCGATACATCTTTGTGCTCCCTGGGTGAATAGAGAAATTTGAACTATGTGCATCATCCAAAAGTTCCTTCTTCAGCTCCGGAATTTATGGAACACATAGTCTTTTCCCAAACCGCAAAATTCCTTCTTCATTAACATTAAACTCTGAGGATTTTCCCTTTTTGATAGCTTCCACTTTTTCTTGAATTTCCACATCATCCTTTTGAGCATCCTTTAACCTTTCCAAAAGAGGTGGTTGAGCAATCATTTGTGAAAGGATTGATGATGTTCCCTTCTTTATGATTCCCACATCTATATTCATCAAGTCTAAGAAGATTGGATCCTTCTCAATTATCATCATTGATAGAATCGCTGGATCCTTTATACTTAGGGCATCTGCCACCTTGTTCGCTTTCCCATGGTGGTAATGTATTGAATAGTCATAATCCTTGATGATATCTATCCATATTCTCTGGCACATATTAATCTCTTTCTGTGTGAATATATATTTAAGACTCCTGTGGTCAGTATATATCTCACATTTCTCTCCATAGAGATAATGCCGCCAGATTTTCAAGGCAAAGATCACAGCCGCCAACTCCAGATCATGAGTTGGATAGTTTCGCTCATGGATTTTTAACTTCCTTGAGGCATAGGATATCACTTTATCATTCTGCATCAGCACACAGCCTAATCCCATCTTTGAGGCATCACTGAATACCACAAAAAGTTTCCCACTTGTTGGTAAAGTGAGCACGGGCGCAGTGATAAGCCTCCTTTTCAACTCCTTGAAGATTTCTTCGCATTCATCACTCCAAGAAAACTTTACTCCCTTTCGATTTAGCTTGGTAAGAAGGTTGGACAATCGTGAGAAATTACTCACAAATCGTCGATAATATTCAGCTAACCCCAAGAAGTTATGGATATTCGTTACCGATGTTGGCCTCATCCATCCCTCAATTGCATCTATTTTGGAGGGGTCCATAGATATCCCATTGCTTGTGATGATATGGCCCAATAACGAGACTTCCATCAACCAGAACTCACACTTTCTGTACTTTGCATAGAGCTTCTCCTTGCGCAAAGTCTCTAGTATAGTTCTTAAATGCTCCTCATGGTCCTCCTTGGTTTTGGAGTATATTATAATATCATCTATAAAGACTACCACAAATTTGTCAAGGTAATCTCTAAACACCCTATTCATCAAGTCCATGAATATTGCTGGAGCATTGGTGAGTCCGAAAGGCATTACTATGAATTCATAGTGCCCGTATCTTGTACGAAAAATAGTCTTGGGGACATCTTCCTTCTTCACCCTTACTTGATAATATCCCGACCGCAATTCCACCTTGGAGAAGTATTGTGCTCCCCGCAACTGATTGAAAAAGTCATCATTTCGTGGGAGTGGATACTTGTTCTTTATCATGATTTTTTTTAAGTTCACGATAATCGATGCAAAGCCGCATTGAACTATCCTTTTTCTTGACGAAGAGGACTGGTGCACCCCATGGTGAAGCACTAGGGCGTATAAACCCTTTATCCAGTTTCTCCTATAGTTGTTTCTTCAGCTCTTCAAGCTCAAAAACAACCATTCTATATGAAGTCTTTGATATTGGTATCACCCCAGGTATAAGTTCAATTGGGAACTCAACATCTCTTATTGGAGGAAGACTAGGTAGTTCCTTGGGAAACACTTCCGCGAATTCCCTCACAATAGACATTTCTTCAAGGATGGTTTCTTCTTTGGACTCAATCATCTGAGCCAGATACGTATGCTTATAGGGCAGTAATATCCATGCTTGAGATGATGGAGCTAAAGGAGATTCATCTTCCTCCTGACACTTGTAAAGAATCGGGGGTCAATTCTCCATATAGAGTGTGATTTCCCTCTCCCAACAATTTATGTTGGCTCTATATAAGGAAAGCCAATCCATGCTAAGAATTGCATCAAATTCCACCAGAGGGAGTATGATGAGGTTCTCCGGGAAATTCAATCCACAGATTATAACAGGTGAGGACTTATATTCATGGGATGTAATGATTGCCCCATTTTCCGTACTCACCGACATCTTTACTTCCATGATTTGTGGTGGTGCTGGGATTGTTCTACTAAACTTTCGAGATATAAAATAATGTGTAGAACCTGAATCAAAAAGTATGTTGACTATTCTTGAATGAATAACTAGCGTACCTGTCACCACATCGTTGTCGGGGTTCACTTCGGCAGATGTGATGGAAAAAGCTCTTCCTTCCTATCTTGGAGGTTGTTGGTTGCCTCCGATAACCCTTGGATTAGGGCACCGATTTGAAAAATAACCAGGTTTTTTGCATTTGTAGCATTGAACAATGCTTTGAGGTTCGAACAGAGCGTTCCTCTCCTCTGTCGCAGCCGCGGGTCCTTCTTGCCGATAGTTAATAGCTAGGTGCCCTTCTCTTCCACACCTGAAGCATTTTCTCGTCCCCTTAAGGAAATTCCCAGGATGCTTCTTTCTGCACTTTTAGCAAATGGGGTGCTGAAACTTCTTAGCGCCATTGGATTTATCCATCGGACCACCAGCATTGATGTCCACCTAACGCTTCTTGTCCCCATGATACCCCTGTGATTCTCCGATCTCCATTTCGACCTTGAGGGTACATCGGACAATTTCCTCATAGCTGTCGAAGTCACAGATTGCTAATGCTTTCCGTAAGCTAGGCTTCATCCCACAAAAGAAGCGGTCAACCTTGTATTCGGGGGTAACAACCAAGCTGGAAGCGTATCGTGCAAGCCTTGTGAAGTTTTCCTCGTACGCTCCCATAGATTCTTCATCTTTTTTTCTTGAGGGAAAGGAAGTCCCTTTCCATCTTAAGACGGAGGGTGCGTGGAAAATATTTATCGAAAAACATCTTCCGGAATTCCTTCCATTCCAAAGCCTCGATCTCATCCTCAGGATTCGTATTTTTGATCAATGTCCACCATTGATCAGCTTCTCCCTCCATATGATAAGACGCCATGAGAACCTTCTCTTGTTCAGAACATTGGAGGATGGAGAATATCTTTTCAATGGAGTTGATCCATTGTTCAGCGATCGTGGGATCGTATGATCTACTAAAAGTAGGAGGCCTTTATCTCATGAAGCTCTCGATAGCGACTTGTTCTTTCTTAGGGGGGGGGGGGTTAAATGTTCCTCTTGACCTGTGTTTCTATTCAAAACTTGATTTATCTGAGAGATAAGCGTAACAAAGTTTGTGATTCCCACGCCCATTGGATTTGGCATCTCATTAGTACAGTCATCACACTGATCTTCACAACAGTTGTTAGCTCGAGTCCTCCTATTACCGGTCATTGGCTAGAATAAAAGAAAATTTAGGGGTAACACATAAAGGGTAATCCAAAGACAAAAGTTTATGACTTATAAATAAACTTTATTCTCTTTAACTCATGAGTTTATAGGATTCAATCTAGGCTTTTCATGATCTACTTTCTAACATATATTCTTAGGGGAATTTTTTCCCTTAATAAGGGTTCATACCAAGATTGTTAATTTATCAAAACATATCCCCCGGGAGCGTCGTAACCAAGATTGCAGTAAGGCCCGTTGTCGTGCACCAGTTCCCGTTCGAGTCTAGCTCAAAGCGGTGTTTTCGGGTTTTACCCCTAGGATACATCTGTGCCAGAGCCGCCCCTACCTGCTCGTATCCATACAGGGATGTATTTGTTTGATAAACAACTTACTTAGTATTTACCAAAACATAGGGATGTTTTTATTATACTTAGTCTTGTATCTAAGGATTTACTAGGGTTTCCTAATCCCAAAAATAACTAAACCTATCCTTTGATACCAACTATGACAACCCTTCTTTTTTTATCACAACTTAAACATGATTTATTACATTCACTTGATACAATAAAGAAGATCAAGTGGTTTAGTGTCTTTGGGGCTTAGGATCATTACATAAAAACTTAAAACATGAAATACAACATCTTTATTGAAAACTTCCTTTACATGACCAATACATTCCCTCGTACTTAGCAATGCATGGGATAACCTGAGGACATGCATAAGAAAAGGGTGAGCTATAAAGCCCAGTAAGGGAGTACACATGGAATAACATGAGGAGTACAATACATGTTAGACAATATGTATATAAATAGAGCATAAAGGAAACATGAACATAATGGCATGATAAAGCATGATAATCATAATAAGGAAATGTGGCAACAACACTTAACATGGATTTAGCATGAGCCAAGGCTCATCGCACAAAAAGCATGAGTAAACCCTCATTGCACATGAAGCACGAGTAAACCCTCGTTTCACTTGAATTAGCATGAGTCAACACTCATTTCACATGATGTATCATGATACTATACTTTACCCAATGCATTGGAGCGCTATAAGGGCACACCCTTCTTAAACATTTCATTTCATGCATAAGTGTGACACATGGATCATAAAACATGGATTCATAAAACATAATAATTTCTTCCACGATAAAGGAATGTGGAATTCATACATGAAACTTTACAATCAATATGTAAATGTGCATAAAGGTGAATACCCTTGATGGATAAATGGTCATGGTATTCACTACACAAAGACATTGGCTTAGAAAATCGGTGCGATTTCGGCAGCGTAACGGCATGACATAAGAATTCATAAAAAAGGTTGATGAGAGCGAAAGGGGTTACTCATAATATTTACATGTAATGGAAAGTAAGGATTTCATATAGATACATTTCACAACAAGTGTAATGGAATTTAGATTCATGATACAAAAGTATTGCTTGAATGTAAAAGAGGAGAGAGAAGTTCCTTCCGGAATTTCGGCAGAGTAACGGGTGTACATGGGAGGCATTTAATGAGAGTGAAATAGGTATCCCATCATTCAAACAATAATATGGCAGTATGGGGGAGGTGAAAAACCATACCCCAACATTCATAATTGAAATTAAAAGGGCAATACAACTTAAAGAAAATTGACAAAAATGAGAAAGGAATAAAAAAACCCTTACTTGGAAGTGTGCTTCCAAAGGCTAGAGAGAGGATTGTGAGAAGCTTCTTGGGAGCTTAGGGAACCTTGGGAGGATTCTAGATAGATTAGGGAAGAGTTTGGACGAACTCCAAGGGATTTTAGTGATAAGGAAGTGGGAGCTTGGGTGAGTTTATATAGGAAAGGTGAGGGAATTCTTTATTATTTAGGTTTGGGTCCCCTCACATTAAATTAATCCAAACCACAAACCATCCCATGGTTTTTGCCCATGGTTTCTGGAAAATGAAAGAGGAAAAAAATATTTTATAAGTCCCAAGTACGAAATTATTAAAATATTAGGGTTGCTTATGTGGAGGTGAGTCACACTCCCATGGAAATTAATTAAAAAAGGAAAAGTGTTGAATATGTCTTGAGGGGTTCATTAATGCTTTGAAAAGTAAGTCAAACAAACCCAAAACCACATTATTTTAATGATAAAACATATATTGGCCGAACATAATAATTATGGTATTTTATTACATCACCATTGGGTCATTATGATGTCATAAAACACATTATATATTTAAATGGTATTAAATTTTTACCCAAAAATTTGACTGTCTCAGAAAATTATGAAAAATTCACCGTTGGATAATTTCAAATTCCTAATTCAAAAAATAACATTTATTTTATCTAAATAATTTTCTAAAAATGTGAATTTTTACTTTTAAAATAAAAACCGACATTTATCGAAAATTCACGGGTTTTGACAGAAATGGCTTTCAAACCTTAATAAAAATTTTAATTGCATTCATAAAATTATAGGATCATTTATATTTAATAAAAATTAATTTAATAATAATAATAATATTTTATTAAAATATTATTTAATTCAAAAATACCTTAATTTAATAAAATAGATTTCTTAATTAAATAATAACTAAAAACACCATTTGTACATTGAAAACTATTTACAACATATCAAAAATTACTAGAAATTATATTCATTATTATATACAAAAAAAATAATGTACATGAACATAGTACTACTTATTTTTTACATAACCCCTTAAAATAGCCGCATAAGACCTAAGGGTAAGGTGTGTGATGGTAACAGAATCTTGGGGTGGCTCAGATAACATCGCTCGAATGGTAATCTCTATAAACTTCCACTTTTTCCGTAGACGGTCACGTTCGAGCTTGAAATGATGAAGCCTAGCTTGGGCTTGGTCAAGGGAGAAGCCCAAAGACGCCACCTCTTTTCTGAGCTCTGATAAATGGGCTTCGTATGGGGCAATTCTACTGTATGAGGCCATCGCTTCCTTTGTCTGAGTAAAATTGGGTTCGTTAAAGCCTTATATTTATACTAATCATGTGATCACTATTCAACGACTATATTAACAACGGTCACAATTCTTAACATAAAACCAAATAAGTTGACATCTTATAAAAACATTTTTCATAAAGAGACATTTAACTGGATCAAGAGGGATTTTCCATTAATGAAACTTTGGGTCGTTACACAATACTTTAGGGGATGTTTTGGAGAAATCTATCTATACAATAGTGATGTCATGAAATGCATCCCATGTGATGTGGGAGAATATTTTAAATATTTAGGATGGTGATTCAAAAGTTTGGGAAGAAAGGTTTCAAGTCTTGTTGAACACGTATAAATATTAAAGAGTGATCCTAAATGAGGTTGTTTATGCCTTTTATGATCATCTATACACTCTTATATAAGATATTTGTGGTCTTGAGGAATCATTGATGATGTGGAAATTGTTAAACTAATCCAGAGGATATTTCCCCCATGGTTTAATCCCAAGGTTTTATCACTTGAGATAAAGAACCTAAGGTGGTAACATTAACCATATTGTATAGTTCTTTTATTGATTTTGGTATGAGGAATAATTATAATGAATTGGATTCAAAATAATATTCTTAGAAGATAGAATTATGGGCTATAAAGAAACTCTCATTCAAAGAAGAAATATATAAAAAAGAAGTTGATGAAATGATATCATTTATTTCCTCTAATATTAAAATAGGAAAATAGAATTTTAATGGAAGGATACCACTCACTTTCTTATGATGTTTTTTTGTTCCCAAAATGTTTTTTTGAACTTATTTTAAATATTTCCATATGTGTTTAATGAAATAAGTGATGTTTCTTTGAGGATTTTTAATGATCACATCCTCTAAAAAAATGTGATGATTGAAAAAAATAATATTCCAGATAATGGAAACTATTGATGGTGAGGGTGCATAATACAACACGTGATGGAATTTGGATGACCTCATGATTGATTAAGAAAGGGTTGAGCTATTTTAAAATCTTTTAATGTGGTTGGATTTTATTGGGAGGAGTTTGAGTAGCTACCCAAAGGTAATAGAAGATTCCTACATTCTATATAAAGGTAATGAGGGATTATTATAACAATGAAAAGTTAAAATCAGTCTATAATGAGATATGTATAGATAGGTTTGGAAAGAGATGTTTTGTAAAAATGTAGTCTCCATGTTCCACTTCCTACAAAAGGGTAACTCTAGAGAATATGGAACTATGAAAAGGTATGCCATGGCTCAAACATCTTTATGTAAAAGACATATATGATATAAACAACCTACATAATGGAAATAAATTATTTTTGAAGTAAACATATGGGTAATGGTTGAGGATGTGTGAATTTGAGAAGTCAAGAGGTTAATATAGACCTTGTACATGTGGTTGATCTATATTGAAGTAATTTTCAGTGAAGAAGATGATGAATAAGATATTCATAAAGGTGTGAGTGTAATATTTTTAAGAGTTGATATTTTTTTTATTGTCTGAATTATTCAAAAGTATTTGAATATGGAACAAAAGTCTTTAGATAATAATATTACTTATATATAAGCCTTCAAGACATGTCAAATTTGAGATGTTTTCAAATATGAATAAAAGCCTGAAATAATCTTTGCAACCTCAAACAGGAAGGTCAACATGACAAATATGAATGATTCAATACACTATAATCTCTAAAAAGAGTTTAAAGAAGCATATTTCATAGAGAAAAAATAGAAATAAATATCCTAATACTTAAAGAGATTTAAATAAATATGTGAAGGATAATTTAAATGAGTTTTAATTGGGAATAAATCATAAATCTATTAACCGATTTAAATGAGAGAATATGATGCCTTCCAAAGAAAAATAGTTTTTTATATTTTAAATATGGTAATAATTTTCATGTGGTATTATTCTATGTGATTATAAATATACATAGGAATTAAATACTTATTATGGCAGAGAAGAATTGAAAACTCACATACACTGTTCTATAATGCTGAGAGTTCAACACTCCATTTTATCATGGGGAGAGAAATGGTCGAATTCAGACACTATTAAAGAAAAAGAATATATTTTATTTATCTTAGTATTATTTAATGTTGAAGAAGATCTAAATATCTTAATATCTATATGAATTATCAAAACCAATAGTGCTACTAAAGTTCTTCAGATAGAAAATGTTCAGAATTACTGATAAATCTGCTCATAGAGAATGAAAAAAATCTACAGGTACAAAAAAACAACAAGAGTTAGGGGTCATTATTTTATGGATATTTTTTGATGATTAGTTAAATCTTCAATTGGACTCTATAAGTCATGGATATCAAACTAGACACTATTCTATAAAAAAATTGGACTTTGTTACCTAGAACCAACTTATATATACTTTATGATTATATATCCTCCAATAGACCGAAGGCCTTAAAATTTATTAAAGATAAACCAACTCTTAAGGGAATAAGGGGGAAACCCAGAAATCATGGACATAGGAAAAAACACCACCTGAAGGTCAAAGAGAGAAACACCAGACAAACAACATGGAGCTGCCCCACCCTAGAAAATAAACATGATGAAGCCCTTCACCTTTGCATGGAAGTTTAACAAGCAAGTGTACTGTGTCGAAGAACATGCCCAATGTAATGTATGAATCCATACCCTCTCAAACAAACAAATACTAAAATCCCAGAAAAGATGAACCACTAACTAAAAATCCCCCTCTAGAGCTGTTTCATGTGGTTAAGTCTAGAAACATCTCCAACCCTATTTCTCGAAGACCAGAAATCAGACAGCGCCCACATTCAAAAAAAATCAACAAAGGAAAAAAACAATACACTCCTAGGAAGAACAAACATATCCATGACGCAATATATCACAAAAAGAACCCAACACCGTAGATAGAAAAAACAACAGCATTGCACAAAACCATCACCAATGAAGAGCCATCACAAACCAGAACACAACAGCAGGGGAAGCCTTAGTGCCATGCCAGATTCTTGCACCTTAGGAGAAAAACCATCACTATATAAAAGATCCACCATAATGTAGGACTCCCCCGAAACCACATCCACATCATATACTCATATAGGTATACGCACCAAAGAGCAAGAAGTTGAACCAATGCCACACAGGACTGGATGACCCAACGACCACACTGAGAGAGCATCACTGATGAGGGGATCCAAGATATATGAGCTAGAAACGCCACTCTGGGCTGAGATTGGGTAGATATAAACCCTGGAAGAACCCTCACCGAAGGCTAAAATGAGAAGACCATGGAAAGCATAAGAAAAGAAGACCAGTGAGAATAGGCAGTATAAGGACCCAGCATTAAACCTTACATAATATTGAATTAAATGAATAATTTACATTGTGGATCTTTTTAGTTTTATAGTTTTAGAGAATTTGGACATAATTATTACATCTCAAAAGATTACAAAGTAGACACTTCTACACAGTTTCATTTTTTACAAAACATGAACTCTTTAAAAAAGAGTCATGTCTAGTTCCATGTTTAAGATATAATGACTTTTCCTTGATCCCATCCTTGACCCAATTCTACATTATTTACTGTGAAAAACATTTCAAAAACATGGTATGAGCATACAAATCTCAGTAAGGGATACACAATGAAGGAAATCTGTTATTTTTTTTCAAAACAACAGGTAAACCATGAATACTTTATCATAAGTAATACATTTCACCTTTATGAAGTAGTAAATACTCTTCACTAAATAAAATATCATTACTTACCCTTTAGTAACCAAAATATTACCATAAAACCCATATAAGGAACACATAACATATAAAGGTAACTTGGGAAATAAACATACATAAATGGAATAACCATACGGTTGACTTCCACACATATAACTAAATGGAATAGCCATACAACCAACTTACATACCCAATGAATTGGAGGTTATAACGTAACCACCCGTCTTGGTATTCACGGCACCACCCGTCATTTGGTTTATCACATAACCACCCGTCAAATGTCCAAGTACCATTATAAAATCATAAGACATAAAACAAATATAAAGGAAAGAAAAAGTTTCCACATTTAAATAAAAATATATCACTTAAATATATTGACATAAAAAATCCCTTATCAAAACCATTTTCAATACCAAAATATATAAAAGATCATATGGTATTTATTTTCTTTTAAAAACATTACCGCTTGTTGAGGAAGCCAAAGATCGAATAATACTCGCGGCGGTGGAAAAGCTCGTTGTCACCGCTTACATTAAAAGAAACATTCCTTTTTTCATTTAGTAAAATGATTTGTAGAAAAATATTCCCTTTGAAATGTCAAGGGTGTTTATACAACATATAAAAAAAATTCGTGTATTAAAACAAAATATGCCTCAATGAAAGGAGATTGAGACAAAGTCCCTTACCTCGTGTCCGACTTGACTCGATCGTTCTTTAATCTCCTAAATAATAAACTAAAGTTAATTTCTACTTGATTAATAAAATTTTTCAAGGTTATTATTCCTTTTTTTATCACTTATTTTCCTGTTATAAACATTATGTAATCATTTAAGAAAATAATGTTTGTTTTGTCAATATTTGGTACTTGAGTGAAAAATGAACACCTTATATTTACAAGTTGTCCATGTGGTCAATAGTTCATTATATCAAAAATTATATTAATGATTTATATATCATATATATCATATATATCTAGTATATAAATGTATTTATAATAGTACATAACATTTGGAGGTAAAAAATGAAATGCACCGTTCATGGAGACTGTAATCCATACGTACGCATAATCGCTACTTTCATTTCTATTTCTTATTTTAATGGAATTAAAACATAATGATACATAGGTATATTATAATTCCAGTATAATATCTTATATGATATCATCAACTCCATCCTTTATACATCCCACATATGTAATTAATGAGTCATATCACTTTTAGGGGGCGATAGTCCGCACTTCCTTAAATGAAATTATCGCGTTTACCCATAATGGAAACCATAAAGGGATGTTATAAATAGAAAATACAGAAGAATAAGGAAAAAATAAACATAATATATATAATATATAAATATAGTTCCATCATAATGGCCACAATGAGAGGCGGTTGGAGATATTTGAACAATCATCGTTTCGTGAGGCGTTAGTTTGCCATCCGCAGAAACATTATGATCTTCATCCATTAGATGGAGGTCTATGTAAGTGTAGTTAGAATCCTTCTCATAACAACATCCTAATATATTTAGGATACTGGTTTTGTTACAAAATAATGGAATAAAAAGATGTTAGGGGTTTGATAAGTAAAATAAAAGAAAACAATTTAAGAGAAACCATTACCTTCAATTTGGGTAACTCCCTTTGGTTTGAACCAAATGACTTATTAAAGTGCCTTATTCCTAAGGTAAGGCTTCTAGGTGGAATAGAGGGATGTAGGAAGATTAATTGGGAAGAGTTTTGATGAGACAAAAGGCTTGAGAGGTGTGAGTAATTGGTTAGAAATGGTCTCCTTTTATAAGGGGGAGGAGGGGCTCTTTAAGAATGTGTGATAATATTATTTTATTATATAATGATATTTGGTTTCTAAAGGTCCAAAATAATTAAAGTAGAAGATAAGATGAATCATATATGAAATAAAATCATCCAATCATAATTGGAAATGTTTTGGAAAATATTTTAATCATTATAATCTTATTTATTTAAATCATTTATTAATGAGGTAAACACTGCATCATTATTATGTCATAAATAATTTAATTTATTTGATGTCTAAAAATTATAAAAAAATACCATGATGTAGGATACCTTTTTTATCCTTCCAATTAATATTTATATTATAAAATATAATTTATATAACACCATATAAAAATTAATTTACTAATTTTTTTGTTTATGTCATTTTTGCCTTTAGATTAAATTAATTAATCTAAAGGGTCATTATCTTTCATAAGTGGCTCCATGGGGTCCCAAAATAGACCCAAATATGCCCATGGTCGGCCATTACTCATAAAATAAGGTTATGACAAGTGTTAATGTAATTTTGAATTATTACAATATTCTTTTAACCTTGAATTACCCTATTTACCTTTAACGGTTGTAAATAAAAGTCAAAAGTTACTATTCACCAAAAATTATTTTCATCTTATTGAACTGAATTTTACTTACTAATAACAACCATGTATGTCAGTTTTTTGAAATTCAATTCACAGAAGTGGTAAAATTTTATTTAAATGAAAAAGTCATTTTTTAACTACTACTAAGTGGTTTCACTATTTATCAAAAATTGAAGTTTTTCAGAAAAATACCAAAAATTCAGCCTAAGATATTTTTGATATTTGAATTCAAAAATGATGTCTATTTTTATAAATTAAAAAAATATAACTGGCATTAATTAATTTAAAATTAATTCCCATTGTTAAAACAAATAGCGTGTTTTTAAGAAATAATATCTATCAAAAGATTGACAATTGTTTATGTCCAATTCAAAGTGAAATTAATTCCAATGAGAAAAATTGAATTAAATGGTAAAAATATATTTTAATTAAACTTTAAACCCAATTAAAAAGAAAATATAACTTTATAAATAAATTAGATTAAAACGCAGTTTTGAATTAAAATATAATATTTTAACTATTCATTAAAAAATGAACTTCATCAGAAAAATTCAAAAAATTTACACAAAGTAAATTTTGATGTCCCCATTCTAAAGAATGATTTTATTTGGTAAAATAGAATGTATTAAAGTGACCAAAACTCTATTTAGAGAGGGTTCTCCATTAAAAGGCGGTAAATCGGCCTTTTAATGTAAATTATGCTTAAAATTAGATTCATTCACATTTTAAGCCTCTAACTTTTATTTTATAAATGTAAATACATTTAACAAACATGTATAATCATATTGTAGTTAGGTTTGTTCATTTACGCCAATACAACGGCTAGGATTTAACAACCATTTAAAATAATAATATTATATTATTAGTGTGCAACATAAGATTTCAAAGAAACTCGTTGTTGCCTATCGGTACGCTATTGAACATAGAAACCCTTTTGAAGTAAAATTAATATTTAATTGAAAAATATTAAAAAATAAGAGAATATCTTATTCTTCATTTACTTGGGATGTTACATCCTTCCCCCCTTTTATAAATTGCATCCTCGTAATTTTTATTCACGTATCAAAATAAGTGGGGGTATTTATCCCTCATAGCATTTTCAGATTCCCACGTTGCCTCTTCAACCATATGGTTTTTCCACAAAATCTTTACCTAAAGAATTAACTTATTTTGCAACACTTTCTCTCTATAGTCAAGAATCTGGACTGGTTGTTCTTCATAAGAGAGATTATATTCCAACTGAACTGCCTCTAGGCTCAAAACATGAGATGGATCTGGCATATACTTTCTCAACATCGAAACGTGAAAAACATTGTCTACCTGGGAAAAACTTGGAGGTAAATCCACTCTGTACGAAACTAATCCAACTTTTTACAGAATTTCAAAAGGTCCAATGAACCTCTGACTCAACTTTCCCTTCTTACCAAAACATGTCACACTTTTCCATGGAGAAACTTTGAGAAAGACATGATCACCTACCTCAAAGGAAGGATCCTTCCTCCGGTTATCTGCATAACTTTTATGTATGCTTTGATATGTTCTCATGTGATTCTAAATCAACTGAACTTTCTCTGCCATCTCTTCTACTAATTCTAGTCCCATCAGTTTTCTTTCACCTACTTTATCCCAAAAATCTAGAGTTCGATAATGCTTTCCATATAATGACTCAAATGGATCCATCTACATACTAGAATTAAAACTATTATTATATGAAAATTCAACCAAAGAAAGATGTTGGTCCCAAATTTCCTGATAATCCATCGAGCAAGAATGTAACATATCCCCCAAGGTCTGAATTGTTCGTTCTGACAGGTTATCTGATTGCGGATGAAAATCTGTACTAAAATTTAATTCAGTACCCAACTACTTCTGAAGGCCTCTCCAAAAGTTAGAAATAAACCTGGGATCATGATCGGATACAATGGAGAGGGGAACTCCATGCAACCAGACTATCTCTTTAATATACAACCGAGCAAGTTGATCAAGATACAAAGTATCTCGAATAGGAAGGAAATGTGCAGATTTAGTCAATCGATCAACAATAACCCAGATTGCATTATTATATAGAGATGTCTTTGGTAATCCCACAATGAAGTCCATGGATATATTTTCCCATTTCCACTCTAGCACCGGTAAAGGATAAAGCATCCATTTCGGTAACTGCCGCTCTGCTTTAACCTAATGAAAAGTCAAACACTGCATAGTAAAATCAGCAATATCTTTTTTCATTCCATCCCACCAGTAATACTCCTGAAGATCTCTGTACATCTCAGTACTACCAGGATGAACTGAAAACGAGGAACTATAAGATTCACATAACAACTCATTCCTCAAATGCGTATCACAAGGCCCACATAATCTCTTCCCAAACCTCAAAACACAATTATTATCAATGTTAAAATCAGGAAACATACCCTTCTAAACCATCTCTACCTTTTTCTGTAACTCACTGTCTTCTTTCTACGCTTTCTTTATTCTATCTGATAGAGATGAATTCACTGACGCCTGAAACAAAACAGAATAATTTCTTGTACCAAAAAATTCTATACCAAAGTTCATCAAATAAAAAACAAAAGGATCTCATTACAAATGTAGCATAGTTAATGAAGCATTACTTTTTCGACTCAAAGCATCAGACACTTTATTTTCTTTTCTCGGATGGTAATGGATCGTGCAAACATAATACTTGATTTATTTTAACCATATCCTCTGTCTCATGTTCAATTCTTTCTGAGTGAATATATACTTTAAACATTTTTGATCAGTATATATTTCACATTTTACTCTATACAAATGATGCCTCCTATTTTTTAAAGAAAAAACAACAGAAACTAATTCCAATCATGTGTAGGGTAATTTAACTCATGAGGTTTCAACTGCAGTGAAGCATAAGTAATTACAAGATCATTCTGCATAAAGAAAAAACCAAGTCCTTTCAATGAAGCATCACTGTAGATAAAAAATCACCATTTTTGGAAGGCAGTGCTAAAACTAGATCATTCACCAATCTTCTTTTGAATTCCTGAAAACAATCATTACATTCTTTTGTCCAAATGAACTTAACACCTTTTCGAGTTAACTTAGTCGTTGGACTAGATAACCGTGAAAAAGTTTCAACAAACCTCTGGTAATAACCTGTTAAACCCAAAAAACTATGAATCTCGGTTATATTTGTTGGTCTTGGTCATTATTCAACAACTTTTGTTTTTGTAAGATCAACAGTTATGCCATTTTCTAAAACAATGTGACCAAGGAAAGAAATTTTTTGTAACCAAAACTCACACTTGCTAAATTTTCCAAATAGTTCCTTTTCTTTTAAGGTTTTAATGAAAACCCTTAAATTACTTTCATGTTCTTTTTTAGTTTTGGAATAAACCAAAATATCATCAATGAACTCAAACACAATCTTATCCAAGAACTCACAGAAAATTCTATTCATAAGATCCATGAATATAGCAGGTGCATTGGTTAATCCAAAAGGCATAACTACAAATTAATAATGGCCATACCTAGTACAAAACACGGTCTTCGGAATTTCTGCTACATTTACTTTCAACTAATTGTACCATGACCCCAAATCAATCTTCGAAAAATACTGAGCTCCCTAGATCTAATCAAACAAATAATCGATATGAGGCAAAGGATACTTGTTCTTAATAGTGATGTTATTCAATGTTCTATAATCAATGAAAAGTCTCATTGAACCATATTTCTTTTCAACAAACAATACTGGAGAACCCCATGGTGATGTGCTAGGTTGAATGAAACCTTTATCTAATAACTCCTGCAATTGCTTCTTCAACTCTAATAGTTCAATTTGATCCATTCGATAAGGGGGTATTGAAATTGGCTTAGCATCTCGAACTAAGTCAATAGTAAATTCAACTTTTCAATCAAGTATAATACCCGAAAACTCATCAAGAAAAACATCAAGGTACTTATTTACCACTGGTACATCATTAATCTGAATCGTTCCTTTATGTTCAATTATATGTGCAAGGTAACATTCATTTCCATATTTTACTAGTTTCTCAGCTTCCTGATATGTTATCAAAAGAAAGGGTTCATTCTTGTACACAAACTGTAAATATTTCTAAAAAGAAACCTCTTTATCTCTGCAGTCAATCTTAGCATGATAAAAAGATTTCCAATCCATGCCCCAAATAACATTAAACTCTACTAGAGGAAAAATAATAAGATTCACTGGTAGATTCATTCCACACACAAGGACATGAAGGTTCTTATAATTTATTTTCGTCTCAAAATTTCTTCCATGTGTTTTTACCATAAGTTTAGTATTCATATCATGAGATGGAATTCCCAATTTACTAGAAAACTTATCATAAATTAAAGAGTGTGTAGACCCTGAATTAAACAATACTTTGGAATAATCTGAACAAACAAACAGTATACCTGATACTACTTCATTCGATGTCCCTACATCTACTGAAGTAGTTTCAAAGGATTTCACCACCCCTTTCTGCTTTTAGTATGGCTACTTTCCCTCAGTTGAGTTCTTATCTGGACACTCACTTGCATAATGAACCATTTCATTACACTTAAAACATCTTACTGAGGGCTTTTCAATGCCTTCTTGATCATCTTCCTTACAGTTACAAGAAATATGACCAGACTTACCACACCATAATCACTTTCAAGACTTTGATAAACTTTTTTCAGGATTCTTTTTACCACACTTCTCACAAGATGGATATTTAGTTTTCATACCTCCAGGATTCTTTGATAAATTCTTCCCATTTTCCTACCAACTGGACCTCTTATTCTATTGTTTTTTAAAGAACATGTGATCATCTGCAAACTCCATTTACAACTTCTCTGCACATCGAACAGGTTTTTCATAACTTTTGAACTCACAAGAGGCTAACACTCTTCGATACCATGGCTTCAGTACTGAGTAAAATCAACTTATCTTACTATCAAGATCTCAGATGAAATTTGGTGCATACCTTGCCAGTCGATTGAAATTTGCTTCATAAGTATCAACTGAGTCATCCTCCTGCCTCAATTCTAGGAATTGTTTTTCCATCCAAAGACAAACCACCTTAGGAAAATATTTCTCACGAAACATACCTTTGAATTCATCCCAATCAAGAGCATCAATCTCCTCACTATCTTGGATATTTTTCACCATAGATCACCACTGATCAACTTCACCTTTAAAACGGTAAACAATGAGACTAACCTTTTGATGATCTAAATAATCCATGACATTGAAAATCTTCTCTAGTGCTTTAATCCACCCTTCTGCTAGCACCGGGCCAGATGATACTATGAATGATGGGGGATGTTGCCTCATGAAATGTTCCACTATTGAAATGTTCCTCTGTGTTTGATCTGGATGATCTCATGCATGGATACCACCACCATTTATATCATGAGTCAACTGTTCCATCACTGCAACAAACTGTTCATTTCTGATTCCCACCATCTCAGGTTGATGATTTGGAAGGTTGTCTTCCTCTTGATGTCGTCCCAACATAGTTTCCATGTTTCCTCTATGGAAAACCATTCTGAACACAAAAATATCTTAGGCGAAGCAACATGGTAATCTGTAAATGATATATCATTTCAATATTACCATAAATTAATTTATGGATATTTATTTAACAATACCCTAACTCCTAAAGTTGTCTAAACCGACCTTTGATACCAACTATAAGGACTTAGCCTTAAACCTTACATAATATTGAATTAAATGAATAATTCACATTGAAGATATTTTCAGGTTTAGAGTTTTATAGAATTAGGACATAACTATTACATCTCAAAAGATTAAAAAATAGATACTTCTACACAGTTTATATTTTTTTACAAAACATGAACTCTTGAAAAAAGAGTCATGTCTAGTTCCATGTTTAAGACAACATAACTTTTCCATGACCCCATCCTTGACCCTATTCCACATTATTTCCTGTGAAAAACATTTCAAAAACTTGGGATGAGCATAAAAAGATCATTAAGGGATACACAAAGAAGGAAAATTGTTAGTTTTTTTAAACAATAGGTAAACCATGAATACTTTATCATAGGTAATACTTTTCACCTTTATGAAGTAGTAAATACTCTTCACTAAATAAAAGATCATTACTTACCCTTTTTTAACCAAAAGATTACCATAAAACCCATATAAAGAACACATAACATATAAAGTTAACTTGGGGCATAAATATATTTAAATGGAATAACCATACGGTCGACTTCCACACATATAACTAATTGGAATAGTCATACGGCCAAATTCCATACCCAATGCATTGGAGGTTATAATGTAACCACCCATATTGGTATTCATGGCACCACCCATCATTTGGTTTATCACATAACCACCCATCAAATGTCCAAGTACCATTATATAATCATAAGACATAAAACAAATATAAAGGAAAGAAAACATGTCCAAATTTCAATCACAATATATCACTTATATTGACATAATAAATCTTTAATCAAAACCATTTTCAATACCAAAATCAATAAAAGAGTATATGGTATTTATTTTCTTTTAAAAACATTACGGCTTGTTGAGGAATCCAAAGATCAAATAATACTCACGGCGGCGGAAAAGGTCGTTGTAACTGCTTACATTAAAATAAACATTTCTTGTTTTAGTTTAGTAAAACGCTTCGTAGAAAAAGATTCCCTTTAAAAATTCAAGGGTGTTTATACAATGTATAAAATAAAGTCATGTATTAAAACAAAATATGCCTCAATGAAAGGAGATTGATACGAAGTTCCTTACCTTGTGTCCAACTTGACTCGATCATTATTTAATCTCTTGAATAATAAAATAAAGTTAATTTATACTTTATTAAGAACCCTTTTCAAGTGTAATATTCCTTTTATATCACTTATTACCATGTTATAAAGATTATTGAATCATTTAAGTTAATAATGTTTGTTTTATCAATATTTGGTACTTGAGTAAAAAATAAACACCTTATATTTACAAGTTTTCCATATGGTCAATAGATCATTATATCCAGAATGATATTAATGATTTAGATATCATATATATCATATATATATATCCAGTATATACATGTATTTATAATAGTACATAACATTTGGAGGTAATAAATGAAATTCACCGTTCATTGAGACGGTAAGCTGTATATACGCATGAACGCTACTTTCATTTCTATTTCTTATTTTAATGGAATTAAAACATAATGATACATAGGTATATTATAATTCCAGTATAATATCTTATATAATATCATTAACTACATATTTTATATGTCTCACATATGGCATTAACGAGCCATATCACTTTGAGGGGTTGGTAGTCCACACTTCCTCAAATGAAATTATCGCGTTTGCCCATAATAGAAACCATAAAGGGATGATATAAATGGAAAATACAGAAGAATAAAGAAAACATAATATATATCATATATAAATACAGTGCCATCATAATGGCCACCATGAGAGGCGGTTGGATATATTTGAACAATTATCGTTTTGTGAGGTGTTAGTTTTCCATCCACAGAAACATTATGTTCTTCATCCATTAGATGGGGGTGTGTGTAAGTGTAGTTTGAATGCTTCTAATAAAAACATCCTAATATATTTATTATACTGGTGTTGTTACAAAAGAAAGGAATAAAAATATTTTAGGGGTTAGAGAAGTAAAATAAGAAAACAATTTAAGAGAAACTGTTACATTTAATTTGGGTAACTCCCTTTGGTTTGAACCAAAATACTTCTTGAAGTGCCTTCTGCCTAAGGTAAGGATTCTAGGATTAAGAGAGGGATGTAGGGATCTTAATTGGGCAGATTTTTGACTAGACAAAAGGCTTGATAGGTGTGAAGAATTGGTCAGAAATGGTCTCCTTTTATAAGGGGTAGGAGGGGCTCTTTATGAAAGTGTGAAAATATTATTTTATTATATAATGATATTCGTTTTCTAAAGGTCCAAAATCATTAAAGTAGAAGATAATATGACTCTAATCCGAAATAAAATCATCCAATCAGAATTTTACATGTTTTGATTAATATTTTAATCATTATAATCTTATTTATTTAAAAATATTTATTAATGAGGTAAACACTACATCATTATTGTGTCATAAATAATTAAAGTTTTTGATGTCTAAAAATTATAAAAAAATACCATGAAGTTGGAAATATTTTTGGATTTACAATGAATATTTATAGTCAAAAATATAATTTATATAACACCCTATAAAAATTAATTTACTAAAATATTTTTGTTTATGTCATTTTTTCCTTTACATTAAATTAATTAATATAAAGTTTCATTATCTTTCATAAGTGGCTCCATGGGGTCCCAAAATAGACCCAAATATACCCATCGTTGGTAATTACTCATCCAATAAGGTTAGAACAAGATTTAAGGTAATTTTGAATTATTACAATATTCTTTTAACCTTGAATTACCTTATTTACCTTTAACCGCGGTAAAGAAAAGTCAAAAGTTACTATTAACAAAAAAATTATTTTGATCTTATTGAACCACATTTTACTTACTAGTAACAAACATGTATGTTAGATTTTTGAAATTCAATTCACAGAAGTGGTAAAATTTCATTTATATGAAAAAAGCAGTTTTTTAAATACTATTAAGTGGTTTCACTATTCATCAAAAATTGAAGTTTATCAGAAAAATACCAAAAATTCTTCCTAAGCTATATTTAATATTATAAAGACCCGTAAAATTCAAGGGAAATTTTTTCTTAATTTTCTTTGGAATTTTACAAGAGCGCAGTTTCTGACGGCACCTGATTCTGAGGTCCGGTGTGCCCGGAATCAATTTCCGAAGTTTGGCTCGGGTACGTTCAGTGAACGAACGAGCATAAATTTATAACTTTTGAACCGGTGCCCGGAATCGAATTCCGAGGGCACCGATGGAACCAAAGCGCTGGTAATTGCTTAGGAACTTCTGTTCCGGAGTTTCGTTTACATGAGTGTTTATAATAAAAATTGTGGAAGTTTATTTTATAATTACACTACAATTTTTTTTATTTTACTCTAAGTGTGAGCTCTTGAAGGATGTTGGGTAACCACCCAACCTCCCTTAGGGAAGTTATGAGGGTGGTGGGGCCCACACGAACCCCACCCCTTCATATCCTCTAACCCCCCTCAACTCTCACTTTAATTTTTGTTAACTTAAGTTATAACTTATGACTTAAATGTAATAAGTTTAATGAGGTGAGTTGTGTGTGGTTATTGAATTTCAAACTTTTGAAATTCAAATGGTAGGTTGTGTTAATAAAATAAGACTTAGTCTTATTTTATTATGTTAGAGTTTTGCAACCTTGAGAGGATTGGGGAAACATCTTCTTCTTCTTCAACCTCGACGAAGAACATGAAGAACACCATTCTTCAACGAAGAACTTCTCCGCCGAAGAACACGGTTCTTCCGCGACGCCGTATCCGCGACGCGACGTTCTTCTTCCGCGTCGTCTCTTCCGCGACGGTTTTCCGCGACGGAATCGCCGTCAACGACTTTGAATCCTCGCTTCACGACGTCGACGTTCTCCCGTGACGCCCGACCTCCGCGACGCTAGTCTTCCGCGGCTCGTTGACGAACACCATTTCTGAACCGAGGTAGGGGATTATTTTATTTAATTATTTCCGTTCATGATTCTAGTTTATCGATTATTGTGGATTTTTCGACTAGTTGATATCGTTTAACGAGAGGGGGTCCGGACCGCACAAACACGGCCGAACCCCCTCCTATTTTCATGTTTTATTCTTTGTGGATGGAACAGAATGGCGTGGTGCCGTCGCACCACGCGGGAATCACACGGAAAGTATTACGCGACGTCGTCGTGCCGCGTCGTGGAAAGAAGTCTAAGAACGCGATGCCGTCGCCCCGCGTCGAAGGAAATTGAAGGCGCCGCGACCGGAGCGGGGCCGCGGCGAAGGGGTGCGGTGCCTTCTCACCCCGCCAGACGACAAGGGCCGCGGACGGTTCCGGGCCGCAGCGGAGCAAGGTGACCGACGACCGGACCGGGCTGCCGGTGATGGAGCTGGAAGGGGACCGGCCACCGCCGGTCCCGTTGAGAAGGAGCCGGCCGGAAAGGGGAGGGGCTGGGGGAATTAAATTCCCCCATTCGGTTTAAAAGGCCCCCCATAATTTGGGGGGGGGTGCAGTTACACAAGGGGGGCAGGCGCCCCCCTTTTTCCAACAGCTCGGCCGAAGGCCGAGCTGGCAGCGCGCTGGGCGCGCTGCCCCCAGCCGGACCGGAGCCTGGCCGGTCTGCCAGGCCGGGCCGCACCGGGATGGGCCGCGCCGGGCCTTGCCGGGCCGGTCCTTGCCGAGCCGGGACGACCCTGTCCGGGGCGGGTCGATCCGGTTCGGGCCAACCGGGGGGTCTCGGGCCGGGTCGGTCCGGGCCCGAAACCCCCGTTATCGGACTGTTTGGGTTCAAATGCCCATAACTCGGGCTACGGACCTCCAATCGACGCGTCGTCAGCAGCGACACGATCCTTAGAACGAGACAGTCGTTTTGGTAAATCACACTCAAGGTTTCGGAATACTTTGAGTTCGGCCGGGTTGGTTCGTACACGAAACCAACCGGGCCCTCGGAGCGGAAATGCTCATATCTTGAGCTACGGATGTCCGAATGACGTGCCTTTGACTTTGTTGAGTTCCTCTTAGTGAGACAGATCTTTTGGCATACTCCGCCCGAGGTTTGGACGCAGGTGGAGTACGGTCGGGTTGGTTTTCCCTTAAAAACCAATCGGGCCCATGGGACGAAAAAACCAATAACTCTTAGACCGGGTGTCCGATTGATGCGCCGTCTACGACGTTGAGTTCCTATTGACGATACAGAACTTTCGGATACATCAACTCTGGGCTATGTGACAGTTGATGTATCAGCCTCTCGGCTCGTGGAGCGGACCCTCCCGAACCAGCTTGCTGTGTGTGGGAACCCTAGTGCTGGCTGCGACTGCTACTTTGACTGCGACGACGACTGTCCAGAGATCCTCATTGGATTCGACGATGACGACTACAGAACTCAGCGATCCTATGTGGATCAGTGCTACCGATCCTATGTGGGTCCGATCCTGTGTGGGTCAGCGCTCCGCGGTTCTATGTGAACCAGCGCCTACAGATCCTGTGTGGGTTCGATCCTGTGTGGGTCTTTACGGGGGTTAGTTTCATACTTATCCTGTGTGGGTCTTTGCGGGTGTTAGTACCTATTGATCTTTTGTGGGTCCGACGACTTAGATGGATCAGTGATCATCTCTATCGTCTTTCGAAGAAGTATACCTGTGTGAGCTGAATCCTGTTTTCTTTCCTGTGTGGATTGTGTTGTGCTATCCTGTGTGGATTACGTTTTTCTTTCCTGTGTGGAATACGTATAATTTCTTGTGTGGACTGAGTTGTACTTGGGCTCGGAGGTTGAAGTTTATTGGAATTGATGACTTAGGTATATGTATGGGCATATACCTAAGCAGTGTCGGTTTTTAATTCGTGATTGTATCTTTACTTTGTGGTTTATTCTTTGTGGATTTTGGGAGACCTTCAGGGGTCTCGGGGTCCCTACTGAGTAGCTTATACTCACCCATGCACGGGCTATGCCCGCACTACGTTGTGTTGGTTGCAGACGACGGACAATGTTGATCGTGGTTGAGGCTTGCGGAGCAGGACAGTACCTGGTGGTGGACCACTGGGCGGGACGTGCTCGGAGCGGGCGGAGGGACCCGAGGAGCAGCGGAGCTATCTGTACCCACCCTTCAGGTGGGATTTCCAGTGGACAGCTCGGTGTAGCGGCTTTTACATTTCAGTTGTTGTTTTCCCTTTCGAGTTGTACTTTACTTTCAGTTTGGGTTTGTATACTGGCCCACTTACTTTTCCGCACTTACAGTTGTACTCTGTTTTTACTTAGTGTTTACTTTTCTGTTTGCTTACTCTGTGGTGCTTGTTTACTTTACAAAGGCAATGCCTTCTCTTTTTACCAGGATTTACGCCTTGGTGCTAGTCGTCAGCCCCTGGCCTATGGAAGGCGGGCTTGGGGTAGTCACGGTACGGGCCCCGAGGACGGGTCGTGACAAATTGGTATCAGAGGGAGGTTTGGTTCTACCGCGAACTCTGATCTTTTCTATGTGAAGCAATAATGTTCAGCGTATTGAGTGTGGTTATCAGTCCAGAGAGTCCAGTGTTGGTGCGGCGGCCGACGTATCCGTACACCAGGACCCTGACTTCTGATTTCTAACTTAATGCACGAAAACATTGATTGTGTGTGTGTTTCAAGTTTTCTTTGTGATTACTTTGTATCAGCTCACCAGGTATACTGTTCTGACCGTGGTGCACCTGTTTCCTTTTCAGGATGGCCCCACGACGGCATCCAGCTAGGGTTCCGAGAGTCGAGCGTGACGACAGCCCACCGAGCGACGAGGCCTCGGTGCATGACCCTTTTTCAGCAGTGGCACCGGCGGTAGCTCTACCCGCCGAGCCCCCGATACTTCCAGCACCAGCCGCTGACGATGCACATCACCTCAGCGCACTGCATAAGTTCAGCGCCAGCGACCACCCAGGTTCCGTGGGGAGACGGACCCCCAGGTAGCCGAGGACTAGCTGGAGGCAGTCGTACGAGTTTTCAGGCTAGTGAGGACACCAGCAGACCTCATGGTGATCCTCGCTGCGAGCCTACTGCACGATGCAGTGGGACGATGGTAGAGCTTGATGCTCCAGGTGCACGATGAGGCATCTCTACTTTGGACGGACTTTGAGAGCCTCTTACGCTCGGAGTTTGTCCCAGCCACCCTCCGTGCGGTGCGTATTCAGGAGCTTCTGTAGCTGCGGCAGGGCAACATGACGGTCGCTCAGTACTCGGCGAGATTTACCGATCTCTCGTGCTACTCGACCGACATGGTACGAGACCCATTCTTCCAGGCCCGGACCTTTGAGCAGTGATTGAGACAGGAGATCAGGGCATCGCTGATCTCCCTCAGCATTCCGACCCAGACAGGAGTACTGGAGCGGGCCCTTTTGATCGAGAGTTTTCTTGATGAGTCTACACCATCACCGAGACCCACCGCAGGGCGGCACGTAGCAGAGTCTTCTGCAGAAGGCAGTCGACGGATGACTCTTGGGTCCAGGCAGACCAGACCCTCAGGCAGACGACCTCAGGACACTGGCTCAGCAGTGCGGGGCACACAGCGCGGAGCCAGTCTTTCGAGAGGCAGACAGTGTTACTCGTGTGGCGGGCAGGGCCACATGGCTCGTGACTGCCCGACCCGCCGTGTCGAGGAGCAGCAGACGGTTGAGGGACCACCGAGGCAGAGGCAGAGGGTCGACCGTGGCTATCCGCAGGGAGAAGGCGGATGAGGCAGGGGAGCTGGCCGAGCAGCAGGTGGTGGGCGACGCTTTGAGGCTTTACCACCACCACCACCAGGAGGTCCACCCCGACCACAGGGAGCTGGCGGGCAGAGACAGGCACAACTCCAGGCATTAGAGACCTATGACCACGGCGCTCCCGAGATGATTCGAGGTACTATCTGTGTCTATTCCACCCTTGCTGCAGTACTTATAGACACATGAGCGAGTCACTCTTTCATAGCCGCTACCCTTGTTCGGAGCTCGGAGATTCCGACAGAGCCGTTGGCTCGATCTTTACGGCTAGAGACTCCTATGGGAGCAGACTCGACGATTACGAACTGGTGATGGCAGTGTGAGCTTACTCTAGGAGGCGAGAGCTTCGGCTGGGATCTTCTTGTAGCGACGTCGAGGCCTTACGACTTCATCTTGGGCATGGATTGGTTATCTACGGTCCATGCACATATTGACTGTTTTAGGCGCAAGGTGCGATGTGTACGCACCAACGGGAGCAGGTTCACCTTCACCGGCGAGAAGGGAGCCTTTGCAGCACAGGATGGACTTCCGCGGAGGAGTGGACATCCCATCACTCATCAGTTGGCTAGCCTCATCCTAGGAGCAGTTGACGTGCAGAGTCCTGGTTTTCCTGCAGTGGTGGATCAGTTTGCGGACATTTTTCCCGATGACGTTCCAGGGTTACCTCCTCACAGAGAGGTAGACTTTTATATTGACCTGTACCCCGGGACAGCCCCGATATCAACTCCAGCATATCGGATGGCCCCCGCCGAGCTTCAAGAGCTACGGGTACAGTTGGAGGACTTGCAGGGCAAGGGGTTTATCCGACCCTGTGTTTCACCCTGGGCTTCCCCGATATTTTTCACCAAGAAGGTAGATGGGAGCTTGTGACTTTGTGTCGACTATCGTCCCCTGAACCAAGTGACAGTGAGGAACAAGTATCCGCTACCGAGGATTGATGACCTCTTTGATCAGCTCAAGGGAGCATGGTGGTTCTCGAAGATAGACCTCAGGTCAGGCTATCATCAACTCAGAGTTCGAGATGAGGACGTGAAGAAGACGGTCTTCAGATGTCAGTATGGCCACTATGAGTTCTTGGTTATGCCATTCGGCATAACCAATGCTCCAGCAGTGTTCATGGACCTCATGAACAGGATCTTTCAGCTATACCTCGATCGATTTGTCGTGGTCTTCATCGACGACATTTTGATCTATTCGACGACTGAGGAGGAGCACGCCTACCACTTACGGTTTGTACTAGACACACTCCGAGAGAACCAGCTTTATGGTAAGCTCTTGAAGTTCCAGTTCTGGATACGTGAGGTCCACTTCTTGGGACCCTTCATCTCTGAGACGGGAGTTGCAGTGGATCCCGTGAAGATCGAGGCAGTTTTAGCTTGGGAGTCACCCAGGAGCGTGACAGAGGTGCAGAGTTTCTTGGGACTAGCTGGATACTACTAGATATTTGTGCCAGACTTCTCCAGAGTTGCGGCACCACTCTCAGATTTGACGAATAAGGGGAAACCCTTCGTGTGGTTAGATAGATGTCAGCAGAGCTTCCAGGAGCTGAGGCATAGATTGACTAGCGCACCTATCTTGAGGTTTCCTAAGGAGGGAGTAGGGTACGTAGTCTACTGCGATGCATCAGGGACCGGACTCGGGTGTGTTCTGATGCAGGAGCGGGCAATGATCGCCTATGGATCACGACATTTGAGGCCGCATGATCAGAACTACGCTACCCATGACCTGGAGTTAGCAGCAGTGGTCTTCGCTTTGAAGACATGGAGACACTACCTGATGGGTGAGCACATTACAGTCTTTTCTGACCATCAGAGTCTCAGGTACATCTTCTCTCAGAAGGACCTGAACCTAAGATAGCAGCGATGGCTCGAGTTCCTCCAGGACTATGACTTTGAGATAGTCTATACTCCTGGGAAGGGGAACGTAGTAGCTGATGCCCTCAGCAGGAGGACGAGCATACAACTACTTGAGGAGGCGACAGAGCAGCTAGCCGCTTTGCATATATCCTTCGTGGATAGAGATGGAGCAGCCTTCCTTCAGTCTCTCACAGTCACTCCTCCACTTCTACAGCGGGTCATAGAGGCACAACGTGGGGACGCTGACTGTGAGGCACGGTGTGCACAGATATCTTCAAGATAGGCACCTGATGGTTTCTTCCTTGGAGCAGAGCACGACATCCTTTTCAGAGGATGTACCTTGGTACCAGATGCTTTATGGGAGGAGGTACTGAGAGAGTTTCACACTTCTCCTTTGGCGGTACATACTGGAGTGGCGAAGATGTACCAGGATCTCAGACGACAGCACTGGTGGCCGGGCATGAAGAAGGTTGTGGCAGAGTTCATTTCTCGATGCCTCACCTGTCAGCAGGTGAAGGCAGAGCATCAGGTACCAGCAGGCTTGGTACAGCCCTTGGAGGTTCCGGAGTGGAAGTGGGACGGCATATCTATGGACTCCGTGACTGGACTTCCACGCACTTCCAGAGGTCACGACTCCATCTGGGTGATTGTCGACCGACTCACCAAGTCGGCTCACTTCTTACCCATCAGAGAGCTGGGCTCAGTGGAGAGCTTACGGCGTCTTTACGTTTAGGAGATTGTACGGCTTCACGGTGTGCCATCTTCTATCGTCTCCGATCGAGATGCTCGATTTACTTCCTAGCTTTGGAAGGGGTTGTAGGAGGCGTTCGGGACGCAACTACGTCTGAGCACAACCTTTCACCCTCAGACGGATGGTCAGACGGAAAGGACCATTCAGACTCTCGAGGACATGCTCCGTGCATGTGTCCTCGACTTTGGTCGTAGCTGGGAGGACCACCTACCCTTGGTGGAGTTCGCGTACAACAACAGCTACCACTCCACCATCGGGATGGCACCATACGAGGTGTTGTACAACCGACCTTGTAGATCTACTTTGTGCTGGACAGACCCTGGGGAGTCAGCACTTGAGGGACCAGAGATGGTCCAGGCCACGATAGAGAAGGTCCAGGTCATCCAGGAGCGGATGAGGACAGCTCAGAGCCGGTAGAATTCATATGCTGACAGGAGGCGAAGGCCACTAGAGTTTGAGGATGGAGACCACGTCTTCTTGTGTGTCTCACCTCGATGTGGTTTATAGAGATTTGGCCGAGGCGGCAAGTTATCTCTGTGCTTCATCGGACCATTCCAGGTCCTCAGCAGGATTGGCGAGGTGGCTTATCATCTGGCTCTACCACCTCAGTTGCACCGGGTGCACGACGTCTTCCACGTATCTCAGCTGAGGAGATACGTGCACGACCCGACACACATCATTGACCATAGGGAGCTTGACATTGACGATGGGGTGACTTTTACAGAGGTCCCGGTGGAGATCGAGGATCGACATGAGCGGGTCCTACGTGGATGGTCGATTCCTCTAGTGCGTATCAGATGGCAGCACGGGAACCTCCAGGAGAGCACTTGGGAGAGGGAGGCTCAGATGCGTTCTCATTACCCTCATTTGTTTCCCTAGTTTTGATGTATCTTTACGGGGACATAAAGCCCTGAGGTGGGAGTAATGTAAAGACCCGTAAAATTCAAGGGAAATTTTTTCTTAATTTTCTTTGGAATATTACAAGAGTGCGGTTTCTAACGACACCTTATTCCGAGGCCCGGTGTGCCCGGAATCAATTTCCGAAGTTTGGCTCGGGTACGTTCAGGGAACGAACGAGTAGAAATTTCTAACCTTTGAACCGGTTCCCGGAATCGAATTCTGAGGGCACCGATGGAACCACAACACCGGTAATTGCTTAGGAACTCTGGTTCTGGAGTTGCGTTTACACGAGTGTTGATAATAAAAATTTTGGAAGTTTATTTTATAATTACACTACAATTTTTATTATTTTACTCTAAGTGTTAGCTCTTGATGGAAGTTGGGTAACCACCCAACCTCCCTTGGGAGGTTATGAGGGTGGTAGGGCCCACACGAACCCCACCCCTTCATATCCTCTAACCCCCCTCAACTCTCAATTTAATTTTTGTTAACTTAAGTAATAACTTATGACTTAAATGTAATAAGTTTAATGAGGTGAGTTGTGTGTGGTTATTGAATTTCAAACTTTTGAAATTCAAATGGTAGGTTGTGTTAATAAAATAAGACTTAGTCTTATTTTATTATGTTAGAGTTTTGCAACCTTGAGAGGATTGGGGAAGCATCTTATTCTTCTTCAACCTCAACGAAGAACGCGAAGAACACCATTCTTCAACGAAGAACTTCTCCGCCGAAGAATACGGTTCTTTCGTGATGCCGTAACCGTGACGCGACGTTCTTCTTCTGCGTCATCTCTTCCGCGACGGTTTTCCGCGACGAAATCACCATCAATGACTTCGAATCCTCGCTTCTCGACGTCGACGTTCTCCCGCGACGCTCGACCTCCGCGACGCTCGTCTTTCGCGGCTCGTTGACGAACACCGTTCCTGAACCGAGGTAGGGGATTATTTTATTTAATTGTTTCTGTTCATGATTCTAGTTTATCGATTATCGTGGATTTTTCGACTAGTTTATATCGTTTAACGAGAGGGGGGCCGGACCACAAAAACACAACCAAACCCCCCTCCTATGTTCATGTTTGATTCTTTGTGGATGGAACGGAAGGGCGTGGTGCCGTCGCACCACGCGGGAATCACACGACAAGTATTACGCGACGCCGTCGCGCCGCGCCGTGGAAAGAAGTCTAAGAACGCGACACCGTCGCGCCGCATCGAAGGATATCGAAGGCGCCGCGGCCGGAGCGAGGTCACGGCGAAGAGGCACGGTTCCGTTGCACCACACCAGACGACAAGGGTCACGGCCGGTTCCGGGCCGCGGTGGAGCAAGGTGACCGGCTGCCGGACCGGGCTGCCGGTGATGGAGCTGGAAGGGGACCGGCCACTGCCAGTCCCGTTGAGAAGGAGCCGGCCGGCCAGGTCGGGCCGACCGGAAAGGAGAGGGGCCGAGGGAATTAAATTCCCCCGGCCGGTTCAAACGGCCCCCCATAATTTGGGGGGGGGGGGCACGGTTACACAAGGCGGGCAGGCGCCCCCCTTTTTCCAACAGCTCGGCTGAAGGCCGAGCTGGCAGCGCGCTAGGCGCGATGCCCCCAGCCGGACCGGCACCTGGCCGGTCTGCCAGGCCGGGCTGAGCCCAGCCGAGCCGGGTCATTCCGGGCCGGGCCGACCCTGTCCGGGTCGGGTTGACCCGGTTCGGGCCAACCGGGGGGTCTCGGGCCGGGTCGGTCCGGGCCCGAAACCCCCGTTATCGGACTGTTTGGGTTCAAATGCCCATAACTCGGGCTACAGACCTCTGATCGACACGCCGTCAGTGGAGACACGATCCTTAGAATGAGACGGTCATTTCGGTATAACGCACTCAAGGTTTCGGAATACTTTGAGTTCAGCCGGGTTGGTTCGTACACGAAACCAACCGGGCCCTCAGAGCGGAAACACTCATATCTTGAGCTATGGACGTCTGAATGACGTGTCGTTGACTTTGTTGAGTTCCTCTTAGTGAGAAGGATCTTTTGGTATACTCCGCCCAAGGTTTGGACGCAGGTGGAGTACAATCGGGTTGGTTTTGCCTTAAAAACCAACCGGGCCCCTGGGACGAAAAAGCCAATAACTCTCCGACCGGGCGTCCGATCGACGCGCCGTCTGTGACGTTGAGTTCCTGTTGAAGATACGGAACTTTTGGATACATCAACTCTGGGATATGTGACAGTTGATGTATCAGCCTCTCGGCTCGTGGAGCGGACCCTCCCGAACGAGCTTGCTGTGTGCGGGAACCCTAGTGCTGGCTGCGACTGCTACTGTGACTGCGACGACGACTGTGCAGAGATCCTCAGTGGATTCGACGACGACGACTACAACACTCAGCGATCCTATGTGGATCAGTGCTACCGATCCTGTGTGGGTCCGATCCTGTGTGGGTCTTTGCGGGGGTTAGTTTCCTACTGATCCTGTGTGGGTCTTTGCGGGGGTTAATACCTATCGATCTTTTGTGGGTCCGACGACTTAGATGGACCAGTGATCATCTCTATCGTCTTTCGAAGAAGTATACCTGTGTGAGCTGAATCCTATTTGCTTTCCTGTGTGGATTGTGTTCTGCTATCCTGTGTGGATTACGTTTTTCTTTCCTGTGTGGAATACGTATACTTTCCTGTGTGGACTGAGTTGTACTTGGGCTCGGAGGTTGGAGCGTATTGGAATTGATGACTTAGGTATATGTATGGGCATATACCTAAGCAATGTCGGTTGTTACTTCGTGATTGTATCTTTCCTTTGTGGTTTATCCTTTGTGGATTTTGGGAGACCTTAAGGGGTCTCGGGGTCCCTACTGAGTAGCTCATACTCATCCCTGCACGGGCTATGCCCGCACTACGTTGTGTTGGTTGCAGACGACGGACAACGTTGATCGTGGTTGAGGCTTGCAGAGCAGGACAGTACCTGGAGGTGGACCACTGGGCGGGACGTGGTCGGAGTGGGCGGAGGGACCCGAGGAGCAGTGGAGCTATCTATACCCACCCTTCAGGTGGGATTTCCAGTGGACAGCTCGGTGTAGCAGCTTTTATTTTTCAGTTGCTGTTTTCCCTTTCGAGTTGTACTTTACTTTCAGTTTGGGTTTGTATACTGGCCCACTTACTTTTCCGCACTTACAGTTGTACTCTATTTTTACTTAGTGTTTACTTTTCCATTTTCTTACTCTGTGGTGCTTGTTTACTTTACAAAGGCAATGCCTTCTCTTTTTACCGGGATTTACGTCTTGGTGCTAGTCGCCAGCCCCTGGCCTATGGAAGGCGGGCTTGGGGTAGTCACGACACGGGCCCCGAGGACGGGTCGTGATAGATATTCTGAATTCCAAAATGATGTATATTTTTCTAAATTCAAAACATAGATGTGGAATTAATTAATTTAAAATTAATTCCCATTGTTAAAACAAATAGCGTGTTGTTAAGAAACAATATCTATCAAAAGATTGACACTTGTTTATGTCCAATTTCGAAGTGAAATTAATTCCAATGACCAATATTAGATTAAATGGTAAAAATATATTTTAATTAAACTTTAAAACCAATTAAAAAGATAATCTAAATATATAAATAAATTAGATTAAAAAGCAGTTTTGAATTAAAATACAATATTTTCACTATTCATTAAAAAATGAACTTTAACGAAAAAATTCCAAAAATTTACACAAAGTAAATTTTGATGTCCCCATTATAAAGAAGGATTTTATTAGGTAAAATAGAATGTATTAAAGTGACAAAAACTATATTTAGAGAGGGTTCTCCTTTAAAAGGTGGTAAATCGGCCTTTTAATGTAAATTATGCTTAAAATTAGATTCATTTACATTTTAAGCCTCTAAATTTTATTGGATAAATATAAATACATTTTACAAACATGTATAATAATATTTTAGTTAGTTTTTTTCATTCCAACTAATACAATGGATAGAAATTAAATGCCATTTAAAATTATAATATTATATTATTAGTGTGCAACGTAAGATTTCAAAGAAACCTGTTATTGCGTATCAGGTACGCTATCGAACATAGCAACCATTTTAAAGTAAAATTAATATTTAATTCCCAAATATTAATAATTATGAAAATATATTATTCTTCATTTACTTGGGATGTTACAGGAAGAGGCACACCGAAGACGACGACACCAAGAAACAACCAAATTCCCATCATCAACCAAAAACAAAACCATGTCGAAAGAAGACACCATAAATGAAATGAGCCAAAAAAAATATTTCCACCATTGCTCGAGGAGACTGAAGATCCACCCATAGCACCCAGGCGATACACGTGACTGTAACCTCATACTATATCAGACCGGCACTCGACCACGAATTGCACCTCACCGCCATAGAAACTGAGCCCACTGAAGATCTGGATCGTCGCTGAAGAAGCCCGTTAACAATCCACGACACCGCTAGAGAACCCACGAACCTTCGATGATGCTAAAAACTCGTCGTCACCACAACAGGAGGAGCAAGCCATGAACTCACTGAGAACCGTGGAACATAGCCACAGCGGGCCAAGAATAGAATGACGACGACGAGGAAACCCTAGTATCGTGGAGGATCCCCTTATGATCACATGATTTTTAAATACCTTATGATTACATGCATTCATCAAATTTAATATTAATAAAAAATTATCACATAATGATTTTACTTCAACATCATATAGAATGTGATAATTTCCTAAGAGAAATATCATACCAAAAGGTCATATCAATTCCCCACTACGATGAGAACCCATAAGTTCAATAAAAATATTCTTAAATATATGTTTTATATCCAGATTATATCATTTGACATCACATAAATGATATAAGCAATCATAACTGGATAATCATAGGACTTTAAGGCACTTTCTCATGGTGTATGTCCTTGGTAATGTCTAATATAGTAGATTATGATAACATGACCCCCAGAAGGAAATAAACAGTTATAAGTTTCATTGGAAGTTATTATATATGTATTTTTGTATTAATCCTTATAATTTATAATTATTATTAATAATAAATATTATTATTCATGTACTTTGATATATTAATGAAAACCATGATGATATATGTTTGTCACGGGGTATAATTCATTTGGTGTGTCAAGAGTAATGTTGTATTAATGAATAATATGAGAAAGGATTTTTCCATTATTTTTCTTTAATAGAAATTGATATCTTGGGAACTTTTATGATAATGAAATATCCGAAATAAATCCATATCCATAGTGTTTTGTGGGTAGGTTCATTTCTATAAATTCAAATAAAGTGGAATATAGAACATTGGATGATGACACCAGTATGAAACCTATGTGATTAGAGATATCATGATAAAGAGATTATATTACAAAGTAAGAATTTGTATGTGGCTGTATGTCATTGTTACATTAACTTCTTTCTCTATGAGTGCCTTGGTGTGTTACTAAATGACAACCTTGGTCTTTGGGAGGCTCTACCTAATTTCACTAAGAAAGAGGCCTAGAGGGTCACACACTATGTATATCTAGAACATTAGTTTAATATATAATATTAAATATTATTTAACATGTCGAATAAATATTATTCTCATATGGAGTTTAAATATTATTCGTGATTATATTGATCACATATATTCAGCCACTATTTATTCAATAGAATATATTATGAGAAAAATATTTAAAAATATTTATTTTCTATTTAGTGAGTATAATATTATTTTATTTATTATTTAATAATATATTCATATTTATTTATTAAATAAATAGTCACTATTAAAGGTATGAAAAATAATGTCGAGGAATGGAAGACAAAGTTTAGTAGTGCTGTGAGAAATAATATATATTAAATATTATTATAATATCCCAAAATTTTAAAGATAATAAAAAAATTCCATTTTGAAAAATTTGTGATTATATTTATGTGATCATATTATTTTGAAATAAAAATATCTTAATAGATTATTTAGAGGGTTTTTTAAGGTTAAAATCTCAGTTAATACTATAGAAAATTCTATAGAATATTTTTAGAGTTAGGTGATGAGGTAGATGGGATTCTTAGGCTCGTAGAGCCATGAGATGGATGGAATAAAAATATTAAATATATTATATTACACTCATAGGATTTTTCCAAATTAATTGAATATCTTCCAAATGGTGCATCATATGACAAATCTAAGACCACCATTAGGTCTGAGATGACGAGTTTACCCTTGGAATGGCATACTATTTTTGTGTGTCGAATGTTAGATAAATCACACATAAGGACAACTTATTTAATATTTTTATTATATTACTTTTCTAAAAATAATTGAATATCTCCCAAACTATGAATATTATGAAAAATGTGATATCACCATTAGATCTAGGATACGGGGTTTACCCAAGACGGGACATAACATTCATGCACGTTGGGCATTTTGTTAGGTCTCAATTAATATTAAGTTATTTAATATTTATTTATATTATTTTATAAATTAATTTAATTAAATTTTTTATATAAGGCTTTCTCTCCTCTTCACATCCAATCCTCCATTATCATGTATGGTTGATTTCAAAAATGGCCAAATCATCACCATTTTTATTCATTTCTATTGTAATGTCTTAATGATGAGAAATTAATGACTCCTTAATGAATTTTTAGTTGAATCAAGGATTGAAAAAAGTGTTTTATCTTAGGGGTTTAAATGCTATTTATTTGGGGTTATAATTAGCCAAAAAACATTTGGCTCTGATTTTGGTCTATTTTGTTGAGTTTTCATGATCCTGAAGCTCCCCTTCATGGGTTTGGTGAAGCCTCCATTGAATTATTCGAGTAACTATAGGATTCTTCTATTAGTTAAAATTGGGAATTGGAACCCTTTACAAAGCTCATGCATTCTCATGTCAACATTTATGATAATAAGGCCCATGAGAAGGTGTTCATGATATTTAAGGTTCCCACTCCATCTTTCAAAGCACACTTAGTGGTTTATTTTTTCTATTGATGATAATGACCTCAAGGTAAGAAGTTCCTTACTATTTTAGTCCATGTATATGTTGTTAGCATGATATAAAATTTATTCATAATTAACGCATTCTTTTTTTATGTGATGAATGTTGGTGTGTGTGTGTACCCATTAGGGTTTCTTGATTTACATAATATTATTATGCATGATGATGTTATTTAGACCATGTTGAGTTGCAACCATGTGTGTGTATGGTTTTTCTCACAATCATGACTTGTTATGTCCGATTCCACTATTTCCTTGTGATATTCCTGGTATATGATATATTTTTGTGTTATAGATGGTATAAAATTGATAGGTGGTCCAATTGTGACATGGTACTCCGTGAGGAGAAGTGTGTTCATATGTTGTATGTGAATTGATAATAAAACCAAGACGGATTATGGGGCATGATTTCCTAGTGTCTCCTAACCATGGTTTATTGTTATCATGAGTGATTTGGCTCATATGTGATGATTGTGGGGGAATGATGATCATGACTTATCAGACCTATATGGAAATAGTGGGAGCATGAATGTCTATTTAACTTGACCTAGAGATATCATCTGGGCATGATGACCTAGTGTGGTTTAACCTAAATTCCTCAGGACTATACAACTATTGAGAACCTTGAGGATATCTGTGACATTGATAGGCTTCCATGATTGTTCTGATGTTTTCTAGCATGGAACCGAAGTATGTATAACTAAGTTTTGTGGTGGATTGGTTTGTGCATGAATTCTCGCATTATTGTTTCTTATGTGTGAATTTAATTATTATTATGGTATACAATATTATGCATATACACACTTTTTAAGGACACATTGGTGGTTCCCTACTATGTATTTTAATCAAACCCTACTCAGGAATTTTAGTGCATGTGTATATTTTATGACTAGATTTCTAGTGAAGGGAAAGGGCCCTATGGTGGACGGTTGAGCAGTGGAGCATGTAGTTGGAGAAGACCGTGATAAACACTAGAGTACACCACATTTTTTATTTACTTGTCTTTTGTTTACCTACTTATTTCTATATACTTTATTTTACCTTTAGGATTTATTTCTATATGTATTTAACTTATTCACTTTATGCATTTTATTCTTATTATTTATTCATTACATTATTGTTTTTCATTATTATCCTAGTTGATGACATGATACATAGGCTATAGCCTCCCCACTGTCATATTTAGACCCTTATCACTAGTCATAAGCCTCTTGTGTATGGGGAAGCATGTATGAGGTCACTAGAACCTAGCTTGGACCAAGTGTTTCAGGTCAAGATGTTAGAAAATGGTACCAGAGGTCAGGATTCACTAAATTTTTCATCTCTTTGTCTTGGGTTGGGATACATTAGATAAAATATAGGATAGTTGGGAGTCAAGTAGGAAATCTATGATAGTTCCTTTTTAGCAATGTATAGTGGACCTATGAGTTTCTATAAACTGGAGAATTTTTATTTAGTTGTTACTATTAATTAAACTCACCTTGGATGATTCACATGATATTTATATATGATTTTGAGTATGTACATGCATCATGACTAGGATTGTAGGTTTACATACCATATATATATATACACATGTTTTTATGTTGTGAAGTAGTTCATTAATAAAGATCTTTGATTCATACTACATTTTCAAGATAGTTTCATTATTGTGTGATATATTTGTGTTGTCATGCTATTGTGATATATCCTTGTAGGCATTAATTATTTGAGCTGAGCATGCTATTGTATTAGTATATATATATGATGACTGTGACTAACATGTTGGGATGGAGACCAGGGTTAGTATTTGGAGGGGTATACCTTGGGTTGATGGTATACTACATGGAAAACATTGTGTGATCCCATAGACAAGTTAAGACTTGTTATGTTCCAATTTCCTTCATGATGTAAATATACCTCCTTAGGTATGTTTGATATGAATACTAGATAAATCATCATAGGATATCCTCGTGCCACCACCCATGGTATTGGAGGATGTTATCCATCATTCTCACATACGAGAAAGTCAATCTAAGATGAAGATCCCATTTAGCTAGGACTTTTTCGGATAGTTTCTGTTCAAGGAGGATTCGTTTAGAGGACCACAACCAACCATGATCAGGATTTTCAGGTCTATCATCCTCCAAAATTCTAGGGAGATGGTGGCCCATAGGATACATAGGATTCGTAGGAAAATATCTAGAGAAGTTTCAAGATGGTCTTGACCCCTAAGGAAGGGTGAGTGATTTTGGGAACCTTTATGTTTCAAGGACCCTCCAAGGGATGTTGGACTATCATGAATCAATATAGAAGATGAGAAGGTCTCACATGGATGAACTTCATGGATTTTTTATCAAATAATAAATTCAAAGCATAATTAAGTTGGACTGTGGCTAGGAGTTCATGGAATTACGAAAGGGTTCTATGAATGCCTCTGCATAATCTTCTCAGATTGAGGAGTTTCTTCATAGTTCTCCATTATTAGCTGGGAATCAGGAACAAAAAGATTAGAAGTTAAAAATAGGATTAAAAATATAACTAAGACATCTGTTCAGGGTATTTTACCTGATGACGTACTCTCAGATTCCTTTCAAGTCCCTAATCTTTCATAAGGGACTAGAGGAGGAAAAGGAAGCATGCTTACTTTTATCCCACAGTGACCTAGTGACTAAAATTTTTTCACTATGGGAGTTCCTCTTGATAGTATAAAGAGAAAGGAATAAGAATCAATTCATTATAGTGGCAGAAAATTAGAGTTGATTAGTGGCTCACTAGTACCTCTGGTGGAGGTGGGAGGCCCACAGTGTTACAGTTGTGGGATGTTGGGGAATTATTATACATCATGCCCAAAACTGGAGATAAAGTTCCACTGATTCAGATTGATGGGTTATCTACATAATTTACTCTTAAAGTCATCATGATCAAGGTATAATGGGGGATTGCGATAGTCTCAATCAATGAAAAATGGGACAAGATTGGGCCCTCATCAGCTGGTCCAGACGATAGGGACTTAGAAGAGTTGTGAAGAGGGTCATAGAGCAGAGGCATACCGAGTCTGTGTAGTTGATCGAAACCCAATAAATAATTATGAGGAACTCATTATTATATGTGTTATAGACTTGTACATGTCTTTTTTACATTATTTCTTTTTTTAATACTAGGCATTTCTTTATATCAGTGAGCTTTTTATTGACTTTAATTACTAATAGAGTTATTTTTTATCTCACCTACCATTATCCGATATGTTATTGAATGATGAAGTGAAACCTTAGAATATTATAGAGTGTAATATGGTTCTTCCATCAGTGAGAGGTTAATGAGGGACTTCCATACACTATGTGGATGTATTTCATGGTGGGCTTTTTGATGGAGCATGGAATGATCACCCAACTTTATCCTTAAGATACTATTTATAGGAGGTCGTTTCATTCACCATCATGATGACATGAGGTGAGTGAGAAAACAACTATAGGGATAAGTTTGGTTTGAGATACCTTTGAGAGATTTTAGTTGATGAAGAAGAGTTTGATCAGATCTCATAGTAGGTAAAGATCTTATGTCGATTATACGAGGAGACCTTGAGATTTTTTCATGGGTGATTGGTTTTTTCTTGTGAGTGACTCCTCAGTTGGGGAACCTATGTCTAAGGAATTAGGGAAATCTAGAACCAAGTTTTTAGGACCCTTTGAGATTAAAGAACTGGTGGAAACAATGGCATTCCATCTAAAATTTCCTCTATATTATTCAGGAATGCATGATGTGTACCACACTTATCAACTTTGGAGATACACACCCAATTATATGTATGATATAGACTATGAGTATGTTGAGTTGGAACTAGATTCATCATATGAGGAGAATACGAAGAGAATATTAAGCCTGAGTGAAAAAATATTATGATAGAAGATAGAGCACTTGTATGAATATGTTGATAGTATGGATAGATCTAGAAGGAGATGTCAGAGAGATATAGTCTAATGTTTGAAATAAATGGCATGATTTTTTTAAATAATACCACTAGAGATACTTCTTAGGGACAAGAAGTCAATATAAGTGGAGAATTTTTATATCATAAATTTTAAAACCCAATTAAAACCCTCTTTGATAATAACTTATGATTATTTTTATGTGAAAATGTAATTTTCCATAAAAAATATCTTAATAGATTATTTTGAGGGATTTGATTAAATGTAAAACCCTGTTAACACCTTGAAATATTCAATAGAATATTATCGGTGTTAGGCGTTGAGATATGATGAGATCCCGAGGCCTTTAGAGCCTTGACATAGATAAGATAAAAATATTAAATATATCATATTGCACACATATCATTTTTTTAAAGTAATTTAATATCTATCAAAAGGTATGCTTTATAAGAAATATGAGACCACCGTTAGGTCTGTGATGAGAGATTTAGCCTAAGTGCAGCATAAAATTTGAGTGCATCAGGTGATTGGTAACATTGCATGTGATGAAAACTTATTTAATATTTTTATAATATTATTTTTCCAAAAATAATTTAATTTCACCAAAATGGTGTTTCACATGAGAAATATGATACAACCATTTGTTTTGGGGTATGGGGTTTACCCTTGGCGGGACATAACATTTGTTCACGTAAGTATTTTAGTCAAATTAAACTTAATGTTAAGTTATTTAATATTTATTTAATATATTAATAAATTTAATAAAAAATTTGTTATTAATAAGGATTTATCTGCTCTACATGGACGAATCTCCATAATCACACACGGTTGATTTCTTAAACTATGAAATCATCACCATTTTGATATATTTTAATTACAACACCTTAATGATGAGAAATTAATGACTCTACAATGAATTTTTAGTTGAATCACAGATTAAAATAGATGTTATAATTTAAGGTTTTAAATTATTTGATTTTGGGTTTATAAATAGTCAAATTTTTATAACTTTAATTTTGGTAGATTTTTTTTGAGTTTGGGTGATATCGAAACTCTCTTACATGGTTTTGGTAAAGCCACCATCGAATGATCCGAGTGTATGCATGATTTTTCTACTAGTTTTTAGGGTTCACTTGGAACCCTTGATGAACCTAGAGTATTGAAGTGTCAACATTCATGACAATAAGGCCCATGAAGAGTTTTTTCATGACTTTTGATGTTCCCACTCGGAAATTTGAACCACACATAGTGGTTTATTTTTTCTATTGACAATAGAAACCTTTAGGTAGGAAGTTATTTACCATTTTAGACCATGTATATAATGTTATCATGATATGTAATTTATTCTTGACTAACCCATTATTTTTATGTGATGTAAGTGGGTTCATGTGTATCCATGAGGCTTTCTTGATTTACATAATATGATTATTCATGATGCTTTTCTTTATACCAAGTTAATCTTATCACATATGTTTATGTATAGATTTTCTCACACACATGAAATGTTATGTATGATACCATTATTGCCTTGTTATATTATTGGTCTATTATAGGTTGTTGTGTTATTCATGGTACCAATGTGATAGGTGGGCCCACCATGGCTCAGTATCCCTTAAGGGGGAGCATGTTTAGACACTTCATGTGACTTGATGACAAGACTGGGATGGAAAAAGGGCATGATGGACTAGTGTTTCTAGACCTAGGGGCATGAAAATCATAAGTTATCATACATGTATATGATCACCATGGGACATGATGATCATGACTAATCAAACCTATGTGGAAAAAGTGGGGAATGATGATGTATGTGACCCAACCTAGAGATAGCATTGGGGCATGATGATCTATTGTGGTTTGACATGAAGGCATGGGGATTGTGTGTCTTTTGAGCAGCTTGATGTTGGATCAAACTTTGAGATATTTCTATGATTGTTATAATATTTTCTATCATGTACCTAAAGTAGGTATAAGCAATGTTTTTGGAATATTTTTTAGCTCATAAAAAATTGGTATGATTTTTTTGTGTGTTCATTTATTTATTATTATGTTATACACTCTTATAAATGTGCACATTTGTTAAGGATGAATTAGTGGTGTTCTAAAGAGTCTTTTACTCACACACTGCTCATGAATTCTATTCTACGTGTATGTTTCATGACCCGAGATCTAGTGAAGGAAATGGGCCCTATGGTAGATGGTTGAGCAATTTACTATGTAGCTGGGGTAGACTGGGATAAACACCAGAGTACATCACATATGTTTTTTTATTTACTTTTCTTGTATTTTCCTACCACTTATACTCTGGAAAACCTTAAAAATTTTGAAGCTATTTGAATATGTATGTCACTTATTTAGTTTCTAAATTTTACTTTGATTATTTATTCATTATTTTATTATTGTTTATTGTTATCCTGGTCGGTGAGTTGATATGGAGGGTATACTCTCTCCACTCTCAGATTTAGACCCTTACTACTATTCATTATCCTCTTGTGCATGGGGAGGCCCATACGAGTCCATATATCACCCGACATGGACCTAATGGTTTGGGTGTTTATGTTACAATTGTTTAAGTAAATTTTAAAAAAATTATTTGAGAAATAATATTTAATAAATTTTATAGTTTTTCACATGTCAAGATATAACAAAAATAACAAAAACAACAACAAAAACAACAAGAAAAACAATAATAACAACAATATAATAATAATATTATTATTATTATAGACATGGGGTTCTGTGGGGATTAAGGAAATAATAAGGGCAGGTGTCAAATTATTATTTTTTAACTCTTGCATTATTTAAACCCAATTATATTATTTCCATCCCTAATTTTATCCATAGTGTTTGTCATGAACAATGGATCTAAAGAATATTATCAAGCCCTAGAGATCCCATCTCTAGGAATAATCTCAAGAATGGAGAGTGATCCTCCTTTCCTATCCCTCTTGATTATAGAGATATCAAAGATAATCCTTCTTGGAATAAATTCTTATATTGATCAAGGAAGAATAACTTAAGAGTTATGATTTAACATGATAGAACTCATAGATTCTTACAATGATGCTCAGAAATTCATGGTACATGTGTGTATCACCACTAGAGGGAATTTTCACTTAATTCTTGTAACATAATGATGGTGTTATGTAGATAAATTTTTATATTCATCATTGAATAAATATTTCATTACAAGGTAATTCATTAACTACTAAAATTAATTATAAATCATCCTGTGATGATCCTAAATTTAGTTTTTTCATTCTCAAGTAAATTAATATTCTATTTAATTTTGTTATTCCCAACATTATTCAACACTATAAATATCAGAATAATTATCGATTAATTTAAAAAGGTATTCTGGGAATAACCCAAAGAACCTTATGTTTTTCCCAATACCTTTAAGTGGAATTATAGGGAATACATAATTTTTTATAATTACTTAAATATTAGTGATTTATTTACACATTTATCATTACTTTTCAGTTCTAGTTTAATAATTCTTTAAACTGCATCCAGAGGTATTCTATTCTTCCACTTTCTTCCCAAAAATATAATTATTAAATGGATATATTATAAATTAAGAACATTGAAAGAACTCAATTGGTGATGTTCATGATTCTAACCGGATAACACAAGAGTACACAGTGTGTAGCCTGTTGTTACACATTGTATACCCATGTTCAATGCACCAAGAAAACTCATGAATTAATTTGAAGCATGTGCATTTATTTCATGTAATGTGTTTTAAATACACCTCTTGTTAAATAGGAAAAGGGATCATGATTAGATGGAATAAGTTTCATATAAATTGTGTACATGATGTGTAATCCATTAGTCAAAGATAGGCTATATGGTTTTCTATATAGAACATGTGGTTTTTAACCATATAACTCATAGAACACGTGATGTGTAACTCTTATAGACACCATTTACTCCATTAATTTATATGTAAGGACAACATTCCTAGTACCTAGGCTTGTTCCATAGACGGATGGAAAATATTAATACATGACATATATATAGTTAGTGTGTGCTATGTATATTACATGTTTACATAGAATATAAAATATATTTAGTATACTATTTAAAGCTTATAAACATATGTTTTGTGTGTCAATTAGTTAAATCATACATGGAATGTGATGGGTTTTATATATATATTAAACATATAATTATTTTATACATAATACCTGGAACTATATATCATGTATAAGTTATAATGAAACAATTACTTTTCATGTATTAAAACATAACATGCTACATAAATGACATGTGTTTCATGTTCCATTTACTTCACTAATACATTCCATAAAATTACATGAAATACATGTATTTTACATGTAATATGAGTAAATAGTATACAAATATAATACACATTGGTTAGTTTGGATAGGTACTCTCCTTGTTCTTTCCAAGTTACATGTTTTATACATAGTCGATTATAATTTTTTTTTAAATTGTGATGGATGAGAAACCGAAGATTGTTTGGATGATAATTTAAAAAACAATTAAATAAAGAAGGTAATTAATTGATTTGAATGCGATTTATCATAAATAGTAATAATTTGGATTAAATTTTATTTTATTAAATTCATAATTTTTTGCATGAATGTAGATGATCATGAGAATATAAAAAACCATTTTATGTGATTGGATTATTTTTAATTTATTTTAAAATTAAATTTAGGGTTTAAAAATCATATTTACTCTTATTATTTATGGGAATGTGTTCCATCAGTTTCTTTTTATGTAAACCCCTTAACCAATTTTTTATTTACACTCAACTTCATGTGAGTAAAATCTTATGTAATGGATGGATCTACTAGATGAGTGGAGGTAGTTAAATTCTTGTTCAAAGGACACCCCAATCCAATATATACATGGGTGGAAAAGTGAAAAGATGTAACATGAACCAATTCATAGTTAAATATTTTTTATCCTAGGTCGATGGTTAGTTTATCATCTGCAAGGTAAAATCACCATTAGAAAAATCTCATGATCATACCAATGTTATTATTTTACTACTATCAAGTTTCTTGGGTAATTTCATTAGGAATGTTTTTTCATGATCACAAGAATTAATGAATTAATAAGAAAGAAAGATAGAAAAAATAAATAAATTATATTATGAAATTTTTTTATTTAAGATATGTTTAATCACTTAAGTAAATCCACTTAACAATATCCGACACATAACTAAGATAAAAATGGGATATTTATGCAAAAAGATTAAAATACCTCAATCATATATGTTAAGTAAGTATATCCTTACACTACTTGGGTTGGAATCAAACCATAGTCCAAAGTTATTTACTAACCTATGTTGGGGTGTTTTTAATTATAAAGTAATTTCAATCTTGAGTTTTGGGTGAACATAACATAGTTTTCATTAAGGGTATATCAACTCCACGAAACATAGTAAAACTTGTAGGAAAAGTGTTGAGGGAATCCAAATTAAGGGTTTTAAGATTAGATATTCCACTGAATAGGTTAAAGATCTATGAGTTAATGTAGTTAGTAAGTTACACCAACCTAAATACCTTCAAATAACTTAATAAACCACAATATGGGTTATGATTAGGGGAATATGTATCCTTGAAACTAAAATATTCAAGAAATAGGATATTTCAAAACTAATGGAGAGGACTATTATTTTTGATAAAGTAGTGGGAGAATAATAAATTTAACATATTTATTATCTAATTTTATCAGATAAAGTACTAAAATTATAATCTTCTTAACTGTAGAAATAAAAATACATATGTATTCAACGATATCATTATGATCCATAATTTAAAAGGATAACCTTCTCACTATCACTAGTTTCAAATAATGGAAAATATGCTTGAACTTAATTCTATACCATAAAAGGAAATTATACATGCTGGAAAACCCCATTCCCGAAGCACCTGGATAAGAGGCTAGTGAGAAAGAATTTTTTTTTGTATATGAACTATTTGGATAATGCCACAAATTTTCAATGTTTCATGTGATATTCTATATTCATTAAAATTCTAAAGAAACATGAGGATGTGGATGAGTATAGTATGATGCCTCACCATTATTATCTCTATCATGATAATAAAGACATGTCTGATATGAGATCTCCAATGCACTATTTATTGTAATAGTGGGTTCCCTAGATCTAACCTGAAAAATAATTTTGATTACCATATCATGTGTTCAATTAGGTATACATGCTATATTATTATCATTATTGTGTATAATTTTCTGTGTCCACTATTGAAATTGTAATGTCTATAGATTAATTGTCATATCAAAAGGTTATAGTAGATCCTAGGATATAATGAGAACCTTGAGATACCATGACATTAATCTTAAAAATATGTCTTATGGTCTAGATACATCATACTAACTAGATAAAATAGATGTTTGACTATCTATTGTTGGGGGATCATAGACATTGATACTTCTTTTCATGAATTTCACACTTGGTGATCCATAGTAATGAGATTATGAGGACAGACCTACTAATAGGAACACCAAATGCTTTAGGTGTCATTGGATGTTTCGATCTACAGACATATGTAATGGTCTCTTGACTTTAGATCATTACAAATGTGTGTAATTTGAGTATGTACATTTATGCAAGGTAAAAACCATGATAATGAAATCATGGTGAGGTAGATTATGTTGGGTGCATCATTAGTATTATGGAATTGGTTGAATGGTCAAGAATGGATTTGTCACCTCCAAGTTAAATACGTTATATATCTCAGGACACATTGATAATGATGGTTTTACCTTTATAATACCATGTCCATGGTAGTCGAGGAAAAATCTATCCATTTAGAAAAACAAATAATAATGAAATAAAAGGATGTTGACATGGGTGTGTGTCCTGCTTTGTGAGATATTAAAGATAAAGAGATTATATTACATTGGGTGTGTTCATAGGTTGGTTGTTGTTGCTATGAATATCTTTATCTTTTTATGGGCCATGATGGGTTGTTAGATCCCGCTTTTAGTCTATGGATTCTATTCACTGTTATTAAGATAAGGGTCCAGAGGGTCACACACAATAGCGTATTCAAGAATCTTCCATATTTAGTTAAATAATTATATTAGATATGGTGGGTCCCACCACTAGGTCTGAGATTTCTCGAAGGATATTCAATCAACAAAGAAATAAATAAATTCATAATATTCAAGTTAAGAATAATTTTTTAATTATTAAATTTATTTATATGTTTTAAGTAAATACATGGAAACTATTATTTTAATGAATATTAGTTAAAAATATTCAAAGTACATTTAATATTTGTGGGAATGAAGAGTTGAGTTAATGAACTGGCTATTATCATGAAATATATTTATTATATTACAATAATGTGATGATAATATAAAGTATTTTTATGACTTGTTACATTAGTCATAATCTACCATTTATTTAGTGAGAAATAAATATTCAGGTATTGAGAGTTTATTCTAGATATTGATTATTTCACTATATATCGAAGATAGAGACCACATGGGAGGGACTATAAATTCCCCCCCCCCTCTCTCTCTTCTTCTCTATCCCTCATCATAGAGAGAGTGTCTCTAGATCCAAGTCATTAGACCAGGAATACTCTCGTCTATCGCAAGCAAGGTGATGCAATGATCATCAGAGCATCGAATACGTCATCAGATCTCGATGAAAGCACCAAGTATTTGACGATCAGGGCTCTCACGGATTATTGAAGCTTGTTTGGACGATCTTGAGGAATTAGAATTTGGATTATTTGATAAGTGATCTTCAATGATGACTAGATTTCAATCACTTCTATGAATTTAACTTGGGGTTTATGGTTTTAATTATGTGTTTAACACTCTTCATGTGGGATCCTTGGCTTATACCAGGTACCATTTCATTGATAAAAACAAATCCATGTCGATATTCGGTTGAAAAATTTTAAAATCCCAAGTTTCATCAATTCTGTTTCATGCTCTATATCGTCAATTGGTATCAGAGTGGATCTGTGTTGATTTTAATCCAAGAAAAAAAAATTAAATTTTCCTTAAACTTCATAGAGGATGTTGTTTCAGTCCCAAAACCGCATAAATTTTTTGAATCCGACCCCTTATAGCTAGTATGCGTTCATTTGAAATTTTTTAAATGAGGATTAGAATCATATTTTTTCGAATTAGTATCCACCAAAATGTTTTTAAAGATGGAGCTCAGGCGGCCAGAATAGTGTTTTTTGGCCACCCTAATTTCCACACCATTTTTTTTCCAAGGCTCAAAATAAAATTTTGATATTTTGGGGTGAGTCCATATTTTAATCAAAAAAATAGGAAGGGATTTTCTAGGTCAACACCACTTTTTGGGAAAAAATAAAGAAAAAAATAAAACAAGGGGACACTTTGGTCCCCATTTCTCCTCGTGACACTTCGGAATCCCCCAGACAAGACGCCTGACAGCCCTCCTACTGGGGTCATCCGGCCACCTCTGACCACTAGCCACAACATTCCTTAATCTACGTGCCTCTTGATAGACTCCTCCCTCAGTGTAGCTCCCCATGGCCAGTCACGCATCTATCCTTCCACCGCATGTCAAAACTAGTATCACTCCAGTAGCCAAGGGCCGCAGCCCGTACCCAATGAAGCCGCACAGTTTTCCTATGCAGGACAACCCGTCTCGACTCTCAAGACCCCTCCACGTCACACCTTCATGATGATATGCTTTCCACCAGTTCCATGCGCCACCTCCTCCTAACCCCCTTTCTCAACTAGGTTCACATAGAACGCCGTCCTCAAATTGCCACCCCTTTCTACCGCTATCAATCCCAATTAATCGTTGCTCTGGTCTAAATTTCCCCATTATTCCCTAAATCATCCTTGGGTGGGTTTTACATACCCGGTATAGGTCTGGGGGGACCTGCCTGGCCCAGAACACCCCTATATGGGGTCTGAACCACTCAGAATGGGAATGCATGTGTTCGGCCCGACCTACACAAGCCCTTCTCGATGTTTTCTAGGCCCATGTATTTATTATAAAATAAAAAATTAATTAATTTAATTTTGGTTCTAAATTAAATTAATTAAATATTACATTTTGATTTAAATTTTAAATTTGCGGGAAAAATAATTCAATTAAGTGTTAAATTAAATTACATAATTAATTTATTTTTTGAAAATTAAAATAATAATAATTCCAAATGATGAAAATTATTGAATTAAAATAAGTGTGAATTTTAATTCAATAAAATGTCATCAAAAAATATTTTAATGCATGTTTAATTTTATTTCTTCATTTAATTTAAATACCAAAGAGTAAAGTGTATTGACTGGCCATGAGCTGTTGACCAACCAATGTATGCCTGGTGTTTTATTTATTTATTTATTAGTTACAATGGTTTAAATAATTAATTAATAAATGGAGATTTGCGAGTCTTCATTGTCATTAAATGTATATGGATCTACATATCCATTTTAGACTTTTATTTTACACTCCCTAGTTCCCCTCATCTGTGAGTGAGTATTTCTGTATATTGACGAGATAAGCAGAGACACAATTCATGTCATATTATAGTGATGCACTAGATAGGAGTTGGATTCCTTGGATAGGAAGGCAATTTAATTTGAGTCGTAAGTGACGCAACTTAAGGTATTATCCCTAGGGTCAAGGTTGATCTATTATTCACTCAATGGATCAGCCATTAGTATTAACTCATGATCAGGTCATCATTTTATATTTTTCATGGTTTATTATTTTTTTAATGTGTAGTTTATGCATGATCACATAGAATAATAAACAAGCATGCATAGATAACATGAACATGTGATATGATGAATATTTTTCTATTTCTTACATGATCAGTTTTGAGTGCGATCATATAGTGAATGATAATAAAATAGAAAATGATTTCTTTCTTCACCTAAAAACAATAAAACCCTCAAAGAAATATTAAGTAATAACCTCCTTCCATCATTAAAATTTTGAAAAAACTGGGTGGTTTTTGGTGCTTACTCATCCATAGATGAGGGTACATCTTACCACCGAGGAGGTATAATTAGAGTGGTGGGTTGAATTAACTAAAGTGGTAGTGATGATTAACCATTGGTAACTTATTATATTTTTAGAGGTAAGAATTGAGTAAATCAAGTTATGGTTTTCGAAGTTGGGACTTCACTTAACAGATCAAAGAACTATTAGTTAATTTGGTTGGCCAATCAAACTCTTACCATGAACCCTCTGAGTAGTGTCATATCCATAACTTGTTGACTATTAGGGGAGGTTCAAGGATCCTTGCCACTAGAATAATCAAGTGATAGATTATTATAATTCTAGCATAGAGGGTTCCTATAATTTGATAAAATAGTAGGATAAATTTAATGATTTAAATAATTAATAAAAATTTCTAAACTGATAATCAAGATAAAAGTAATAATCTGTTAGAAATTTTTATTTTTTTAGTAAATGGAAATTTATACCACAATAAATAATGGAAAAAGTAAATATCCACACTAGTACGAGTTTCCAAGTTTAGTACATGCACTTGTGCACTATACTATGATATAAGAAATTCAAGGTGCTAGTGTCCCTTTTACCTGTTAAGGTACCTCAAGAAGCGATGTTGATAAATATGATTATAGTAGACTCATGAATGTATCATGTGATGGTTAGGTCATAATGATATCACCAACATCCGATATTAGTTTTAGTCACTACCTCAGGATAAGGGTGATATAACATGATGTCCCATCTCTGATAAGTTTTCAAGGAGAAAGTGAAACAAGATATAAATAAGGTGATGATTACACCAACATGTGTAAATTGAAAGATGGTCATGATATTTAAATCAATCCCTTTCTCATATTATTTTAATCCATTTACTCAATTTCCTTTTAGGTTACAAAATTAACAGTATCGAGTAAATTCTTTATTACCTATAAAAGTAAGGTTCACCAAGTAAATAAAAATATGAAAGAAAGTTTAATTTTTAATTCTTATAGTGAAAAAATTGAAAAGAAAGTGGAAAAGGACAATGGAAATGGCATGCCAAGGGTATATTAGAAACATCCTTCAGTAGAAGAGGTATTAACTAGTGGTTATTTTCTTATCAAATTATGAAATAAAAAACTATATAAATTTAAATGTAATAAAATGAATTGAATAAGAAAATACCCACTTCTTCTTCAGGTATATTCATGAGTATAAAATTATTGTTTTAATCTTACTTTTTGGGTATTAAATATAATATTCCTATCATATATGTGTATTTAAATAATCTAACCATGTAAGTATAAAAAAATCACTGAAATTCAGGCGTATTCTCCAAGCAGCTTAGAAGGGGTGATTCTTAAGTGAGTGGTGATAACTATATGACTTCTATATTTCCAAGTGAATGATTCTTGTAGAAATTTTATTGAGTATGACCAAAAAATTTATCCCACATGTCCTTTAGACAAAAGAAGACATTATTCTAGGTTTGTGAATTAATGTTGTTTGTGGTGTTCAATAATCAATTAATAGTTTAGTGATACTTGAATCATGGAAAATACATGATGAATATAAATTGTAAGACTCATTTACCCAATTGTGTAAAAATTAATCTTTTTCAAGAAAAACTAAAAGTTGTCATCAAGGATATAACCAGTATGGTATTTAGGCTCAGTAAATATAAACATATTTGGTATTATCGATGTATTTAATTTGGACAGAGAAATATTTAGAAATGATGTTATTGCATAAAGATTTCAGAATAATTTTAGATAGATAGAATGAACTATTACAACGGTATGCTAGAGGTATATTTACTTCATAAGATGTCATTAAGTCATTAAATAATCTAAAAGAGAAGTTTGACATTTTCATGGTCAGAAGATATAATAAAATTTAGTTTGTCATGTTGAATAGTATCTTGACCAAGAAATCATCGATCAATATAATGTAGTGTGGAGCAATTTATAAAGGCACATTACCTTATCTATATCATGGAATTGATGTTAATGAGGTGGATACATGATAAAGTATTACATGTTAACATTTATTAACAAAAATATAGCATGGGGAAATTCCTAAATGCACATTTTATACATCACAATTATGATGTAAAGAGTATCAATATTACAACTTGAAAAAACTTCTATTTTATTTCTAGATATTCCTTGAAAATAACATTGATATCACATAACCACATACAAACTATAATGATTAATGGATACCATAACATTTTAATTATGTTTTACATCCATTGTATCATAAGTACTTGTGTTTGGATTTACAGAGTTCATTAGGACATAAAAAAACATGTATCAATCTAAACACATTGTGCATCAATTGTAATTGTCCTAACAGTTGCTTAGGATATTACACAAATCCATAAGATCGAAAAGTTCTAGTCAAGTGATAGACTACATTTATATATAAGGGTACACATATCTATTAGATATAGTGGGATAAAAATTATCCTAGTTTTAGTAAATTCTAGAGATGTACATTTGGTTGTTATGGAATGAGTTCCATAATTATATATGTAAAATAAATATTCAAGAGACACATACTACGCAGGAAGGTAAAAACCATAGTGATGGTTTTGTATTCACTAGGGTCAATGACACATTATTCAATAATAATAATAATTCCTACAAGTAAGTAGTATATGAAAATAATATATGATTGGAAAGACTAATTAAAATTCAATAATGGATACCATGTATCACAATGCAAAGGGGGTTATTATATAGAATATTGTGGTGGGTTTTTAAATGAGATTATACATAGATGGTACAAGTGTAGTACCAATAAGGATCAATTGGTTATACCAAGTTGTTCTTCCTAAATCCATTAGAATTTTACTTTTCATAGCTAATATCTATGATCATTTTATTGATCATTGGATTTCATGATCACCATTGGTGGAAGGTGTCTATACAACACAACCAAAAAGGAATATTCATGTCAAAGAATGGTAATAAAGGTTGGAAGTTACAAAAATAATGTTTAGAATCAAAGTAATAAACATGATCATAGAATATTAACTTGGAATTAATGTTTTTCCATGTGTATTCTAGAGGTTAGTGGGAGATCCATTGTTTTTCAAGTGAAATATGTTTAGTAACATATGGAAAAAACTAGCCATCTTCAAGTTAGTTAAGACTAGAATGAAAGAATCTATTCTTCAATGATTAACTAAAAGTATAAAACTATGTTCTTGGTAATAGGATATACTAAGGAAAATGTAATGGTTTCTTAGACATATTCAATTGTACATATAGTGACATGGTATTAAAAAATAAAAGTTGGAACAATTCGAGTTATAATTTTTTCCAATTCCATATGGCATATATCTCTAGGTTGATATGTCTGGGACATAGGAGGAGATTTATGTGGTGATTTGAATTATACACTTTTGCGATGGATCAATCACATATGCCATGATTTTTACAAAAAATCGATATTCTCAATATTTACTTTATAGTTAGATAATATTAATTATATCCAGGAGAACTTCATGCAAAGCAATCAGAACTATCTAATTGTACTTCAGAAAGTACAAAAGAAATATACATGGTAAGTGGAGAAGAAAGGATACTAGTTTTTTAGGGGAAAAACTATTCTTTCTTAGATCCATGTGATATAATATTATAGTAAGGCTAATGTGATGATCATAACAAGCACATTTAAGCTAGTGGTACACATACATACAAATACCATGGACGTTGCAGCTTATAAGGAATCTAAGAATAAGTTAAACACAATGATTTGTTTTAGTTCATAGAATCACACAGATTAAGTAAATTTTTATCATAATTTAAATTATGATAATATTACTAACCACGATTTCAAGTTATGATAATGTAAAAAATGTTATATACTTATGGATACCATCTTTGGAGAAGTTTTACTCATGGAAATGAGGTCACTCAAGATTTCAACTTGAACAATACTTTTGATTACCATATCATGTGTTCAGTTATGTATACATGATGTATTCTTCCCATTATAGTGTAGAATTTTCTATTTTCACCATTGAAATAATAATGTATATAGACTGATGTTCATATCAAAAGGTTCTAAGATATCCGAGTCAATGATGAGAACCTCGAGATTCTATGAAATTGATCTTAAACATATGTCATATGGTCTAGATACATCATAATAAATGGGCATAGTATATTTTTGAATATAATTTGTCGAGGGATCTTAAGCATTGAGACTTCTTCTCATGAAGTTTGAACTTGGTGATCTCTAATAGTGAGAACATGGGGATAGATCCACCAATAAAAACATCACATGTTTCGGGTATCATTAGTTATTACTATCTATAGAAATGAGTAATGGTATCATGACTTGATATCATTAGTAATGTGCGTTATTTTATCACATACAATGATGCAAGGTGAAAAACATGATAATGAAATCATGGAGAGGTAGCTTGTGTTGGGTGTCCCATTGGTGATATGACATTGGTTGAATGGTCAAGAATGGATTTGTCTCTTACAAGTTAAGGAAGTTATATATCTCGAGCCACACTGATCAGGATGGTAGTACCTTCACAAGACCAAGTCCATAGAAGTCGAACATAAACCCATCTAGTTAGATCAACAAATAATAAAGCAAAAAAATAAAGAAGACATGGGTGTGTGTTTTTCATTATGAGATATTAAAGACAAAGAGATTATATTACAAAGTTCGTGTTCGTAGGTGGATTTTCATTGCTATGACTATCTTTATCTATTTAGGGGCCCTGATGGGTTGCTAGGTCCCACTCTTGTTCTATGGATTCTATTCACTGCTATCGAGATAAGGGCCTAGAGGGTCACACACAATATCATATTCAAGAATCTACCTTATTAAATTGAATAGGTTTATTGGACATGGTGGGACTCACCACTAGGGTTCAAGATTTTTCTGAGGATATATAATTAAAAATTCAATAAATAAATTTAAATTATTAAAGTAAATAATAATTGGGCTTCAATCTATTTATTAAATGTATTTACAAGTATATAATTAAATATATTGAAAATATTATTTGAATAAATATTAGTTTAAAATATTCAAATTTCATTTAGTATTTGTGGGAACAAAGAGTCGAGTTAATGGGTCGGGTATTATCACATAATATATTTATTATATTACAAGAATGTGATAAAAATATAAATGGTTTTTATGACTCATTCTATTAGTCATAATATACCCTTTATTTAGTGAGAAAAAAATATTTGGGAACTGAGATTTTATTATGGATATATATTTTTTTCACTATATATAGAAGAGAAAGACTGCATAGGAGGGACTATTCATTTACACTATCTCTCTTCTTCTCTATCCCACATATTAGAGATTTGGGCTCTGAATTCAAGTATTTAGATTAAGAACTCTCTTTTGAATCATTATCAAGGTGATGTGGGGATAATTTGATAGTTTAAGACATTGTCATATCTCTATGCTAGTACCCAGAATTCGACGATCGACACTCTCTCAGATTCATGAAGAATGTGTGGATGATCTATAAGAATTTTGATTTGGATTATTCAAGAAGAAATCACTGACGATGAGTAGATGTCAAGAAAAAATTCATATACAACCAGGTTTTAATGGTTTTAATTTTGTGCTAAAAGTTATTCATGTTGGATCCTTGGCATATACCAGGTAGTGTTCTATGGAAGACAAAAAATTCACGTAGATCGCTTATGTAAAAATTATAAAATCTCAAGTTTTTGTGCTTTCTCTACATGCATGGTACCTTCACTATTCACATAAAATCTTAGAGTCAGTGTTATCTGGGACTCATTTAGTCGATATGATTATCCAATTAGACTGTTTAGAAATAGTGGGAATTAAATTTTATGACAATGTGCACACAGATTTCATTTTATCTTCAAAATATAAATCATTCCCCAATTTTATTCTTAATTTCAACATGATAAATAGAAGGAAGACTCTTTCTAAACTTCTTACCCTCATTCTCCATGTTGACTAGGAAAGGGGTGTGAAACCTCAATAAGAAAAGGAAGAATAAGGAAATGGGGACCAAGACTCAAATTAAGTTTAAAGATCCTAAGAACCATCCCTCCAAGAAGAATAAGTTTCAATGGAAAGTGAAATTATAGTAAAAAGTATGTTTTGAAAGTGGTAAGCTAGGACATTAGATGAATAATTTCACTAAATAGAAAGGGAAAGCTAAAGGAGCATTCATTATTGTGTGTAACATTTCTATACCTACATACTAAGTATTTGATACAACTTATAGTTCTCACATCTCTATCAATATGTAGGAACTAATAATATTTAATAATATTTATATAGGAGAGGTGGATCTTCATATATCCAATGGAGCATGACTCGTTATTTTGATAAAAGAATACTACCACCATTAATTGCCAACCAGAATAATTTTTGTTTTAAAGAAGTATTATTTTGTTACAAGTTTTACTACGGACATCGTATCTATTTTTTTCCTTAACATGGATGGATTCATTTTATAATTTTGAAATAAAGATTCCAATTTTACAAATATAAGGTGTGTCATAACTATATAATGATATTTATATATAATATTTAAAAAACCAAGTGTTGAGAATAAATAATGAATCATTTTCACACAACTCAAATAACACCCAACTATGGAATCTACATCCTGATCATGTAAATAAGAAGCTTATGAAAAATATCTTTCAAGATTTTTATTTTGATTCTTTAGTGATAAGATCACATGAAATATTACATTCTTATTTCCAAGGAAAAATGACCAAACAACCACTAAAAAAATGACTTATAAAAATATAACTTTATTGATAGGTAAGATATCTATTGATTACAGTGAGAAAATACAATAGATACTATGTTTTAATATTATCAATTTCAAGTACCAACACTTGTTTATACCAATAGTTATATATTTTTATATTGACCATTCAATTCAAAAAAATATTTTATCAACGGTTAAATATTTTGCTTTATCATAAAAATACAAACATTTTTTTACCAACACATGAATATGTTATTAATAATAACTATTACTAACAAATCTTGTTCCCTTAATAAAAAATTACTATAATAAACCATTTAATAACAAATTTTTTTTTTATCAATAAAAAATTAAGAGAAACCATGCTTTTATATATATTATTATTTTTACATCCAAAGTCAGTATCAAATTCATGGGGTTTTATTAAAAATATCTAAACAATTTATTTCAATTTAAAAATTTCTCTAAATACCAATGATGTTTGTATTTTTCAGCATGATTCATTTAATAAACATTTAAATAATTTTTATAAAAAAATATTTTAAATAATTACAATATTTCATATATTTACATATCTACTACTATAATAAAATAAAGGTTTCTAATTACACATGTCTCCTCTCTCTTCATCATCTTTGTTCCCACCTCCAACCCGTCAGATCTTCCTCCATGGCCATTGGATCCCTGATAGCCCACATCCACAAAAACCACCTCCCATCCTTCCTATCTACCCGCCTCCACAACCATTTCTTGTGACTACCCGTCCTAGTGGGGCCCGCGTTGTGACTCCCCAAGCCCGCCTCCAATAGTCCAGGGGCTGGTGACTAGCCCCGAGTAAGCATATTACTAACATGGGAGGCATTTCCTAAGTACCTGTACACACACACACATCTCCAAGACCAAAAATGCTGAAATGTAAAATCACTAAGGAACAAAATGCATCCATACAACTAATACCAACCAACAGAGTACGACAGAAGGTAAAGTACTGAAAGTAAACTAAGCCAGAATACAATCCCACCAAAACAAGAGTCTGAAAACTACAAAGTCCATCCTCTAAACTAAAAAAGGTACTAAGACTGCTGCTTATAGCCGTAGGAATTCCTCGCCCTGTAGGGAACTCAGAAACCTCGGTCCTGTCCTGGTCCTCCTTGGACTCCGTCAAAAGGCTGCTCATCTGCACAAGACACAACACGTGTGGGAAAATCCCGTGAAGGGGTGAGTATAACAATACTCAGTAGAAGACCCCGAAAACCACAAAGCAGTACCCAAAGTAAAGGTATAGTCAGTTATGAAAATTATATGTCTACAAAACATATGCACAAATGAGATATACTCAAAACCCAGACCTGTAGTCTTGAGACAAGTCACACAACCGCATACCCCCACCAGGGGTTCAGTTCATAGATTCCATGAAGCACTCGTTCCGGGAGAACACAGTCCATGAGTATTATAGCTCTGATGACGTCTGTCCGAGAATTAATGTTCATCAGGAAACATCACAAGAGTTAGTTACACTCATTACGGGAGACACACTAATGAGTGGGAAGATTACGATAGATACATGCACTCATTATGAGAGACACACTCCTAAGTGGGAAAGATCATGATACATAGATGAGGATCACTGCCATGGCCATGATAGATACCGCTACTCATCCATAATTCACCTGATAGGTAGAGGATCGACGCCCGGTGTAGTTGGTCACGTCGATACCTGAATCTACCTAGGGTCAAGAATGGATAGAGGATCTTGATCCGGGCCACTCGGATGGATTCCTAACTCTATCATAGAAAGTCCTGCTGAAGGCATCATACTCTTGTAAGAGGAAAAAATGTCTAACCATCATGGGAACAAGAAGAAGGGGCACTAACCCAAACGAAATATGTCCAAGATACGGTGAACAAGAGGACCATGCCATTTTCCAAAAAGTAGACGACGTGTAGAAAAGTTACACGCCATGTTGTCTGACCTCGGGTACTGCCCATGTACAACGACCTATGTCATAAGGCTGGTCATGTAGAAAATCTAGTACACGACGTGTAGTAATGTGTACACGCCGTGTCTGAGTGCCTGGGGTCGGCTCCGTGTATGCTGGTCATGTGCCCGCACATAGTCTTCAACCTGTGTACTCTAACCTGTGTAATTGGTACACTGGGTGACCCGCGTTACTGGCCTCGCCTGGCCATGGGATGGAGTACATGGTCATTTACTTCATTCTGTGTCCATGTACCCCCTGGGTACAAGTCGAGTCCTCATAGACGCTTCTTCCATGCAATACACGTCGTGTTTTGAAGCCATGTAGATCATCACATTTCTGTGTACTTACCAAAATACATGCCAAGCTTCGGGGAAAGTCTAACACGCCATGTGACCAGGGTCACATGCCGTGTGATTCTTCTCTGACCCCTGAAACCCTAGCCTCCACCGCCAGTACTACACGGCGTGTTCTTCGGAAGTAAAAGCCGTGTATTTTGGAAATTTCCAAAAATGTGGACCTCCACCGTCGCGCCTCCAGTGATGTCCCGTTCATCGATCCAGTCATACGATCACCATGGAACACCCGGGTTTTGGTCGCCCCAACACCAAGAAGCCACTTTTATTGTTTTGGGACCTTTGATCAGCTCCAAAAACATGTTTTGATCTTCCCGCATGAAGAAAACTCGAAGAACGGCCTCTTCCGATCCGAGCCGATTCGGCGTCTGTCATGGCCATCGCACCTCCATAGTGTCGTTGCGATGTCATATCATTAGTTTTAGATCATTTAATTTCAAGATGGGTGTTCAACAATCCATTTTTCATCACACAACTAAGAATGCGAAGAATGAGAAGGCCACGTGATATGAAAAGGGGGAAGTAAAACCAATCGAACAAATTGAGGAACAAACCTCTGTCATCGTTCGTAACGACATTGATCTGCTCCTGTTAATAGGCTTAAACAGAGCAGAAATCAACAACAATTAAACATGGATCAATCCCCAGAATAATCCCAATAAAATGATCCCTTAAGAACGTATGAATCCACAGATCAACTTGTTCGTGGTATATCTGCGTTCGTCGTTTAAATCAAAAACAGGGAAAAGAAAATTAAATAAAAAACCCTACCTTTAAGGAAGGATCAATCATTGAAGAAAGGTTTGCGCTTCCATCGTCATCGAGATCCTTCAACTTCGTTGGTGTAGAAATTCTCTACATTGATCTGTCGTCGTTCGTCGCTGAGAATTTACTTCAACGCTCCTGGATTCTCCCGAGATTTTTCTCAACTGTCGCCAACGAGAAAAAATCGATTATCCTAATAAAAAGGGAAACATATTTGACATCCCATCACACTACGACATTAATGAGTTAGCATTTCTGTTTCTGAGTCATTATGACATGACATTAATGACTGAAACAGCTGCCCCGTCGCTACGCTGCAGCGGATATTTCCAAAAAGAAATAAAATAAATTTTGTGAATTTATTTTATTTTATTTTACATAAAACGTCCAAAAATTAACTTTTTTCATCAACCCTCACTGGTTGAGGTTAGGATCATTCCTAGGTAAAGTCATCGTCCCAAACACAACGGTGCCCTCAGATTTTTAATCTAGGAATCCATTTGAAAACTGCCACAACCGCACACAAGTGCCGTCTCACTTAACTAAAAAAAGGTTGGACCACCATTCCGGGATCACCAGGCCTCAGAATAATGTGCCGTCTATGCCCCTAATCTCATAATAATTCCATATAATATTTAAAAATAATACTTGGAAAATCCGAGACATTACATTTCTCTCCAGTCCTCTGTTGTCATCCTATATGAATCTTCAATTTTCTTTTCATTTAGTTGAGTTTTCCATTGTCGGTCTCATCTCCTTCCTTTCAACTAGGGTTTCGAATATCTCCACTTTTCCATAACCCTTATCATAAACCCTATCATTTTCGACTATCAATGACACCCAAGAACAACCATACTATTCATTGGTACTCCTACATTCATCACCCTTTTATTCAACCATAATACCGCTGGTTCATTATTCATGATTCTGTAGGCATTTTTCAATTGGGTTATCACATTATTAGTCAATCAACATCACCAAATTCTCAAGACCCCTTATACCAGAATTGATTCTCACTTTCCATCAGGTTTATCTATTCCTCATCCCATCTAGGACTCAACATGGAATTTTGGAAATCATCTTCAATCAAAATCAACCTCGAAGAACCTCCAAATCAGCTAGGAACCTCTTCAATAAACTCCTTCATAGGCTTGATTCCATGCTATTAATCAATTATTAATCCTTATAGAGTTCCCTTATTTTGACTTGTTCTAATCACACTAAATGACTTTATTATGGAAAAAATTCCACACTCGGGTTTGGTACCTCCATCAATCAAAGATTCAAATGATGGTTTATAGTTGAAAATGTTATTCAAGTTATGATGCAATGGATTTACCCAAAATTATCCTAAAATGTTTGATATCTAATAATATTACTCTGGATGTATTTTCAGAATAGTCTAGACATATAATGGATTTTATAGTTTTGGATTTCTTTTATATAATGTGATCATTTATATTTTATAGTTGCAAATTTATTTATAATTTTATAATATTTATTTTTCCAAAAAAAATTCCCTAACGTCTAATTTATGATGTCTAATCACCAAGTATCAATGAATTAGTTTCCTATTTTTTGATGTTTTATATAATGATAATTGTTCACTATATATTTTTTTTATAGTGATAGATTCAATTGGTCAATTTCTAGACTCTGGCAAGTGATCATTAAATAAATTATATTATTTTGTATACATGTTAAGTGTATGTTTTTTGTATATATATTAATTATATATTTCTAATATATCACATTATATACTAATATATTTATTTATTTTTTATATTATGAAATTATACACTCTAAATTACATATATGTTTTGATATATTTATTTTTATACACTTTGATAACAATTTCTATATATAAAATATTTTTTTAATTACATTTTGATATATATTTATATTTGTATATGTTTTTTACATTTTGTTCAGATTCAACAAACCTATTATCTAATAACATCACTCTAGGGCCTATTGCAATAGAAGATGCACCATTTTAAAATTCTGAATAAACTTTAACATTATAAAGTTAACTGCAACATTCATATATATTAATATAATAGTTTCAATCAAATTATATAATGTCTAATCAATATAATTTAACATAAGAAATAGAATATAATATTTTATATGAATTCGGTTTTAATTATTTTTTTAAGTATTTATTTATTTTCATTATCAAAATCCACAACATTATTTGCTTGAAATTTCATTCTAATTAACGTTCATTGTTTTTATTTGATTAATTTAATTTCATTATGTTTGAAGTATGTATGATATTATCTATCTTATCATAATAGTTAGTGATCAGTATGACTACTTGTAGATAATTTTTATAGTTAAATTAAAATATAAAAATATAAAAAAATGTGGAACCACACATTATTGATGAGTTGTATTTCCAATAATTATTTAAAAATTCAGGTGTAAGGAATCACAATTCAATATAAGAAGTGAAAAGACTGTGGTTCAACTAAATAAATGAAAGTACACACTATCTCTCAATTTCTCTTATGATACATTTTAAATTTATGTATATAACATCACTAGAATTCCATTGGTGATCACACAACCATTATTTTCATATTTTATAACAAACATTACTTTGAAATAACTATTTGGAAGTGGTTATTTATAATTGTTTACCATACAATAATGATAAATCTATTTCAGATTCTTGATAAGTGGTGTCAATTATATTTCAAAAAGACACTTAAAATTATATATTAATATCATTTTTTCCATCTACACTATCTACAATTTTCCTTATATTTAATTTTATATTATTCATGTAGTACTTATAGAAACTTGGATATGGTGAAACTTTAAATACAATTGTTGGCACTGGAAAACGTGTCCCCAATAATTTTCCAAATGCTTCTATACAGGATCTAAGATCGTATTCCATTTCACAAGATTAGATTTGGTAGGTCATAGGGCCAGAACGAAGCTATGGATTAGGAGTTATGGACCTTTGAAGTTGGGCTGGAAAACTGGTTGGCGAAGCCCATTCGTGAATCCCCCTCTGTGATCGTGGAGCGCCGCCACCAAGTGATGAGGCGAGATGCTCCGCGAACCCATCTGATGTTCGCGACGTGCCACGAAGACCCGCTGTGAAGCAGAGGAGGCCATAACTCTCCACAAACGCCCTGACGTTTGCAAACCCGCCGCGAAGCAAATGAGGCGGTAACGCTCCACAAACCCGATTGACATTCGTGACCAGCCGCGAAGCACCGAAGTCCCCTTCACGCCGTGTGAGATCTGCTTCGCGGCACCCCTGGCTATAAATACCCAGATCACCCCCCTTCTTCGGACGGATGGCCATGGCCACTTCGCCCCTTGGGCGGCTGATCTCCTGGTCTGCGGAGCTGTGATTTGTGGCTCCGCGAGGCCATGCTCCATGAGAAGATTCCTTCAGGTTGCTGCTCCGTGATTCCCTGCTCCACGAGCAGCTTCCTTCATGTTGCTGCTCCGTGAGACTTTTCTCTGCGATCCGTCCTTGCTCGTAAAGAGGCCCATGCTCCGCGAGATCCCTCTGCTCCGCGAGACTTTGCTCCACGATCCACCCTTGCTCCTCAAGAGGCCCATGCTCTGTGAGATCACTTTGCTCCATGAGGTCACTTTGCTCCGCAATACCCCATTGCTCCGCGAGACCTTTTCTCCACAAAGCTACTTCGCGAAGTCCTATCCTTTGCAAGGATTCTACCATTGCGCCCACCGGTCCATACCGTGAGGTCTGCACCCCCGCACCCCCGCTCGGGGGTCAGTGTCGGGCTGCGGTCCCGGCCCTCTAGTCCGGTCCCTTCGCAACTTTCATAGTCCCCCATGACAAATGGAGAGTTGCACTGCGTAGTTTTCATGCCGGGACATCAAGATTTTCCATTGCGCCCTTATGTGCTCCCATCTTCCACCTATGGAATACCATGATTTGAGATACTCCTCCACAGACCATGAAACATCTCGAGTCGACATATTCCTCTTGGTTTCATTCCCATGTCGTGAGTTGAGATTCTCATCATCAATTCCCCGAGTACCTAGAGTCGAACCATTCCGCAGGCAACTCCTCCAAACCCCAATCACATGGCTCCTATTCCAGGTTGAACCAAAAAGGGCCGCCATTGCGTAAGTCCCAACACCAACCATTTCTTGGCACCTTCTTCCTAATAGTCCTATCTATATGACTTTAAACTGTAATAATCCCCATGTTCCAATCATAGGATGCCTCTTGCTCCCAACAAGATATGCCTCATGCTCATAGCATGATATGCCAATAGTCATATCTATATGACTTTAAACTGTAGTAATACCTATGTTCCAATCATAGGATGCCTCTTGCTCTGAACAAGAGATACCTCATGCTCATAGCATGAGATTCCAATAGTCCTATATATATGACTTTAAACTATAGTAATCCCTATATTCCAATCATAGGATTCCTATTTCTCCCAACAAGAGATTCCTAATGCTCATAGCATGAGATGCCAATAGTCCTATCTATATGACTTTAAACTGTAGTAATCTCTATGTTCCAATCATAGGATTCCTCTTGATCCGAAGAAGAGATGCCTCATGCTCATAGCATGATATGCCAATAGTCCTATCTATATGACTTTAAATTGTAGTAATCTCTATGTGCCAATCATAGGATGCCTCTTGCTCCGAACAAGAGACGCCTCATGCTCATAGCATGAGATGCCAATAGTCCTATCTAGAAGACTTTAAACTGTAGTAATCCCTATGTCTCAATCATTGGATGCCTCTTTCTCCTAATAAGAGATGCCTCATGCTCATAGCATGAGATGAAAACATTCCTATCTATAAGACTATAAACTTTAATACTCCCTATCTAACAAATGATAGGATGCCTCTTGTTCTAAATAAGAGATGCCTTATGCTCCTACCATGAGATGCCAATAGTCCTTTCTACATGACTCTAAAATGTAGCACACCCTATGTGCCAATCATAGGATGCCTCTTGCACTAAACAAGAGATTCCTTATGCTCCAAGTGTAAGACGCTTAATGCCATGACGATAGTTGCATGATTCCAACGCCCCTTGGCATTATCCCTCTTGTGCACCAGTGCATAGGTGAAGGCCTCAATTCACCAGTGATTTGGGATGCCCTCATGGCCAGACATGAGGGAGACATTACGGGCATCTTCCTTTCATAAGCCCCATCGACGATTGCCGCTCCATAGCGGCACCCGGGCAACTTCCTATCGTAATCCCCATTAACCAGTGCCACTCCATTGCAGCACCCGGGTAGATTCCTAGTGAAAGCCCCATTCACCATTGCCGCTCCTTAGCGGCACCCGGGTAGCTTCCTAGCATAAGCCCCATTCAGCATTTCTGCTCCATAGAGGCACCTGTGTATCATCCTTGTGTAAGCCCCATTCACCATTTCCGCTCCATAGCGGCACCCGGGCATCATCCTAACATAAGCCCCATTCACCATTGTCGCTCCTTACTGGAACCCGGGCAGCATACTTGCATAAGTCCTATTCACCATTGCCACTCCATAGCGGCACCTGGGTAGCATCCTTGCGTAAGCCCCATTCACCATTGTCGCTCCATAGCGGCACCCGGGCAACATCTTTGCGTAATCCTCATTCACCATTGCCGCTCCATAGTGGCACCTGGGCAGCATCCTTGCATAAGCCCCATGCACCATTGCCGCTTCATAGCGGCACCCGGGCACCATCCTTGCATAAGCCCCATTCACCATTGCCAATCCATAGCGGCACCCGGGAAGCTTCCTTGCATAAGCCCCATCCACTATTGTCACTCCATCCAGCGGTAAGCCATTGAGATCCTATTCAGCGGTAATCTGTTGACAACCAATCTAGCAGTAAGCCATTGTGATCCTTTTCAGCGGTAAGATGTTGACATCCTTATCGAGTGGTAATCCATTGTGATCCCATTCAGCGGTAAGCCGTTGACATCCTGATCCAGTGGTAAGTCTTTGTGATCCTATCCAGCGGTAATCCGTTGACATCCTCATCCAGCGGTAAGCCGTTGCGACCCCATTCAGCGGTAAGCCGTTGTGACCCAATCCAACGGTAAGCCACTGAAACCCCCAATTGGAGGTAAGCCGTCATCATGAGAACTACACAGACTTTGATTCCCTGCCACAGGGATACGTAGGAACCCTATTCAAGACTCAAGCTCGAAACCATTGTCATCCTTTTTTTGGTCCTTCATCCTGGAGTTTGTCCGAGCACCATGGGCCGCCTAACGCGTAATCCCCTCTTCGCTTCTCACGGGTGCACCCTTCGCGACGTGATCGTTAGGTCTATGCTGCCTCTTGTTTCTCACACTGAGAATGACTCACATGGGCTTAGAGTAAGTATCGACCATGGAAATGCCCTCATCCTGCATGACGTTAAACGGTATGCCCTCGTCCAGCATGACATTAAACTGTACATCCATTTGAACTACGAGGCCTTTGATCCATGTCAAGGCATGGTACGTAGGAATCCTCCACGAGGTTCAAGACCACCACCCATCATTTCTTCACGTCAGGTTCCACCCTCATCCCCCATGACGTTAAACTGCATTCCAGTCCGACGGTAAGCCGTTGTGACTATCCCGAACTACGAGGACTTTGATCCATGTCAAGGAAAGGTACGTAGGAAACCTCACGAGGTTTAAGCCTACCCCATCAGACCAAGGTCCACCTTCACGTCGGTTTGCTGACGATACCTATCGGACCAAGGTACACCTTCACGTCGGTCCTCTGGTGCACCAACCCGAACTATGAGGACTTTGATCCTTGTCAAGACATGGTACGTAGGAAGCCTCACAAGGTTCATGTTCACCACCAGTGGACCCACGGGTTCACCTTCACGTCGGTTCACTGACAAAACCCTTCCCGAACTACGAGGACTTTGATCCATGTCACGACACGGTACGTAGGAATCCTCCCTGAGGTTCAAGCCCATCACCCATCGGACCAAGGTCCTTTCTTCACGCCGGCTCACCGACACCCACCAATTTCACCTGAACTATGTGGAATTTGATCCGTGTTAAGGCATGGTACGTAGGAAGCCTCATGAGGTTCAAGCCCACCACCCGTTGGTTACTCCGACCCCCTTCAGGTCAGTTCAACAACACCTGGTTTGCCTAGTGTGTAAGCCCCACACCATCTGGACCAAGGTCCTCACTCGCGTCGGTTCGCTAACACACCATTATGAACTATGAGGTCTCTGTTCAATGTCGAGTCATGGTACGTATGAAACCTCACGAGGTTCAATCCCACCATCCACCTGGACCAAGGTCCTTCTTCACGTCGGTTCTCCGATGCGCCCCTATCCTGCATGACATTAAACCACATCCCAATCTAGAGGTAAGCCGTTGTGACCCTACCATCCAGTTGTTCTGACAGCCCTTCGTGCTAGTATAACACCCGTATTCTCAAACTATGTGTACTTTGATCCTTTCCAAGGCATGGTACGTAGGAAGCCTCATGAGGTTCAAGCCCACCACCTGGTCGTTTCGACCGCATCCATGCAATTCTCCATCATCCACCCAGATTCTTACCTTGGCCGCCACATCCCGGTGAGATCATACCACCCCATTTCCCTCTACAGCATTCGGGAAGCCACCCACGGGCTGGCCCGAATATCGGCATTCCCTCAAGGGGGATTCCTCAATCTGATCCACTCCAGTTAATGTTCTGCTCATGACGATCCATCTCCCCTAGACGTTAAACTTGCGGCATACCCTGTATTAAACATAGGAAGCTGAGGAAAACCTCAGATACATGCCTATGGAATACGATTCCCCGCGCTTAATGTGGGATGCCTCGGGATTCCGCGACCTCAAGAAGCCCTATAATAAGGGACAAAAGACAGACACGCCAATTCCCCAGCATTTAGACATGTTAATGATGCCTCGACGTGACTAATCCCCTGACTGAAGGTTGGTGCCCTGACCGGACCCTTTAGAATGTCCTGACAGAAGCAGTGTAATTAACTAGCACCCATGGAAACATGGCACTGGGAAAAGTTCCACGAACAACATATTAAATCTACAAGGGAGACCCGGAATAGGTGACGAGTTCCGAGGAGGAATCCACGGAAGGAAGAACCGACATCCCATCATCCCATTTTCAATCAAGGATAAGACGTCCCTGAATAAGGAGCGGATGCCGCCCGCCTTTGGAAAGCGGGAATGTGGGGCAACACAAAAGTCACGCCTGTCATTCCCAAGCAGACAGATGCATGTGCCCCAACGAAAGCGTCGGAAACAAAAATATTCAAACATTTTACTCAGCTGATACATCATCTCCAACTATAATACCAGGGGTAACTTTCCTCCACTATGCACTATATTACTTTTAATCAAATTATGAATCATATTTTTTACTTGACCAATACATCTTCACTAAGTGGAGTTCCAAAAGTACTTGCCTAAACTCTATACTATATTTCTTGCAATAAAAACATTGATCATATTTTTTAAGTATACAATAAAACATATAATTTTAAAATCATTAGTTTTAACTATATTTTAGTTACACTAATTTAATTACAATCTAATAAGTTGATATTTGAAAAATAGTTTAGGCATCCATTATATATTAATTTGGTTCCACCCACTTAATATTTAAATATATTCATCCCCCATTACCCAAGTTCTAATCATTTTTGGATAGTCATCAATGAAATAATCAAAATTGATTTATGAATGTGCATGTGAAACAACTTTTTATGAAAATGATATTAAAATTAACTTCATTAAATATTTTTACATAAATATTATGAAAATGTTTTCAACCATGTATCCCATATATTTATAAATTAAGATAATATTACATATAACTATATGAAATGTTTTCTCATGATTTCTACTTTAGGTCACTAGATAAAAATATTTTCAATTTAAACATTATATTACATATATCATATACCATTAATTTCTTTATTTAATATTAATTTAATAGATGCAAGGGCCTATATGAAACCATTTATTAAAACTTTTTAGTGAATCTCCTACTACTAAGAACTACTCATGAAAAAACTAGGGCATAAGTACTTACCACTACTAATAACTGCTACTAACTACCACTTATAATGACTACTAATAACCACTAAAAACTACTTACCACTTCTAATAACTACTTATTAATAAGTTAGTGAAACTATTAAAACTACTTATATAACTTATCAAGTTTTGATCATCATTTTTTTATGCACTTATGGCATTTTTTTATCATTATGTTCAAACATGTATGGTGAACATAAAACCTCTAAGAGAACTTACCACTGTTAATAACTACTTATTTAATATGAGAATTATTTAACATGTATTTTGATGTGTGTTAATTATAAACTCAAATTCACATAAGATCTCATTTCATAAGTAGTAAACATATGGTGAAGGAAAACAATTATAGGAACTGACAGATGGGAATCACCACAATCACACCATTGAAGCATCTTCTGTTCAACCAATTTTATTTTTTTTTCTCTTTTACAATTTTTTTGATACTAATTTCTCACCTTTCTAGTCAAATTTTTATTTGGTCACTGACATGGGGGTATTGCAGCCTAGTCAAAGAGTTTTTCCATCCAATATCTGTATAGCCAAACCAACTGAAGGTTCCTTCAAATATGTAATAAGTGAATCACCATTTTTTCTTCTTATTTCCATGTCAATATAGATATTACCTCAGGGATTTTTTGTGTTCCCTCCTTTATTATCTCTCACTTGTAAAACACCTACACAGCCTCCCAAAACTAACACCATCTTACAATCATTTAACATAAACATGTGTGTTTACTTTTAACTAAAACCAACGGTCATGAGATAATAAGTTCCTTGTTATATTTATAGAATTTTAAAACTTCCTTAAATACTATATTTTTAACTCTATCATTAATTCTAAAGGTTTTTTGTTACACTAAATAGTTTTTCTACTATTGAATTGGGTGTCATTATCAATTGACATGGAGTTTCCTTATAAATTGAAAACAACATTAATATATTATGGAATTTAATGTAGTGTTTCTATATTATAGAATTTCAAGTTATGTATCACTCTTAATTAAAATTAGTGTCTTTATCAATGGTTTGTGGTTACAGGTTAGATAATATAATTTTTTTCTTATGGTCAATGGTTCTTCTAAACATTTTCTATTGTTTTTATCCCTTTTTTTATATCATGCATAATAGAATTTTTTGGTCATAGGTTATATATTATTGTGGTGGTCACTATATGAATAATATTTTGGTTTTGGACTCTAGTTATATAATATTATGGTTGTTTTCTTCACTGGATGATATTTTTAAATCATGCTATATGATTTTTATATCATGCTTTTTAATGAGAACTATTTTCTAATTGTTGTGTCTGTGTGACCAGAACATTGGTCATGATGGTGCATGTCAAAACTGGATAGGTGCTACTTGTGATTTGAACTAAGATATGTGCTTATTCAAACATAGAAGGTTGGTCCACTACAATCAAGGGATGATGGTGATTTTGTTTACATTCAAAAGGGGGATTCCATGATAACGACATTCGATGTTTATGAGAAATAGATTAAAGAATAAGTTTCATTGAGTTCCATCTACAGTCTGTTAGTTTTTAAACATGTTTGTAAAATATTTTTGGGATATTCTTATCTATTCATGAAGTTTGAACATGTATTTAAACTACATTTGAAAGTTATTTTTTAAATAAAATATTTGTTTTTTAATTTTATATAAGATAATTTTATAATTATTATATAATAAATACAATAATAAATTATATTTAATTTATATCAATAAATTTAATATAAAATTTTAACAAACAATATTGAAATATAAACATCAAAAATATAATTTAAAAACATATATTAATTATTTTTATTTATTATAGATGTTAATGACATTATCAATAAATATATTACTCATATTAATTAGTTGCTAAACATTTTGACCAACTTATATATTATCTATTGGTATTAATATAATTGCAAAAAATGATTTTATCTATCACAATAATATTTGGGGATAGATTTTTTACCAACAATTTTGTGACAGGGAAAATACTTTTGGTAAAAATATTTTCCAATAGAAAATGTGATTTTAAGAAAATATATGCCCATTTTGGAAAAAGTGAAATATTTTGTAGTGTACCATTTGGTAGATAGGGTGAAAGGCACATAGATATTTTAGGGTTGGTTCACACTAAGGTTTGTAGACCATTTCCAGTAGAATCTAGTGGTTAATATTTTTACTTTCTTACTTTTACTAATGAATTGAATAGATATGATTATATCTAGTTGATGTGGTATAAGTCTGAGGCCTTTGAGAAATTCAAAATATTCAATAATGAAGTAGAGAATCAACTTGGTATATCAATAAAGAATCATTGAAAATATCTAGCTAGTGAATATCATAACCAATTGTTTATCTACATTTAATGGGAGTTTGATATTCTATCCTAACTCACTCTACCTTATTCAACAAAGTGTAATAGTGTTAGTGAAAGAAAATAAACCACACTTAACTTGATATTGTAAGGGTTTATGTTGAGTCATGTTGATCTTCCATTATACTTTTGGGAATATACATTAAAAAATAAACTATAAACACCAAACATAGTATGAACTAATGTGAAAAATGAAATTCCATTTGAGTTATGCAGTAGAAAGAAACTTTTTTTCCCATACACATGCATAGGGATGTGACACTTTTGTTAAGGCCAACTTTGGACATAAGTAAACACCTCTAGGTATAAAATGTATATTTATATATTATCCCAATGAAACTAAAACATATTATCTATATTACTCCTTATAAAATTAAGTGATTTTCATAATAAAATCCATGTTTCTTGAGAATGAGAACACCCTCAAGAAATATGGTGGGAGAAATATTGACTTCGATGAAGTTGATGTTCAAGATACATAAGATTTTATATAGAACAAATTCCCAAGTTCCCCATGGAAGAAGTAGTTACTAAAATACAATTATTTCATAGTATCACCAAAGAGGTATGAGAAAGATAGAGATATAGTTTTATAATCACCAAAGATGGTGAATCATTATATGTTAACAATAATGTACCTTTATTATATAAATAAAAAGTAGCTGGATCAAAAGCATGAAGATATAAAGAAGCCGTGAATTTGTAGATGCATTCTACATATCATAACCAAATTTTTGTTCTCATTGATCAAAGATTTTATGTAAAGTCTTTTAGGTGTGAATGGTTATTCAAGAGAAAACTGTTCATGGAAGGTAAATTATGTACCTATAAATTCTGGCTAGTGGCTAGTGGATTTAAAAAATATTAATGAATTAACTATAACAAAACCTTTTCTCTAGTTTCCTTATTAAAATCTATCAGAATCATACTTGTTATAAGATCTTACCATGATTATGTAATTTGAATAATGAATGTAAAAAAATCATTCATTAATGGAAATCTTTAGGAATATTTCTTTATGTCACAACAATAAGGGTTTGTGACTCCAAATAATTCCAAAAACTTTTTGAAGTTTATAATATCCATTTATGGTTTAAAGTAAGCATCCAGGTTATGGAACATTCAATTTTTTGATACTATAAAATAATTTTTATTCATTAATAATAAATATGAGCCACGTGTTTAAAAGTTGTTTAGTGGGAGTGTGTCCATTATATAAGTAGTATATTTTGATTACATATTACTTATTAAAATTGATATGACAATATTACAATCAATTAATTACTAGTTAAACAAGTGTTTCTCTATTATGGACATAGGTAAAGTATCTTATATTCTAGGGATCAAGATCATTCATGATATATCCAAGAGGATTCATAGAAAAATTTAAGGTATATACATTGACTAGATACTAAAGATATTTAGTATGGTATAATCCAGAAGAGGATGGGTTTTAGTGTCACATGGTATACATCTTTCCAATAAAATGTTTCTTCATACACAAGAGGAGAAAGAGAAAACAAGTATAATATCATATGATTCCATGATAGGATCAAACATGTTTGTCATATTATATACCAGGCATAATGATTCTTACACCATGATCATGGTAGGAAAATATCAAGCTGATCTAGGTGAACAACATTGGTTTGTTGTTAATGATATCCTTAAGTATTTGAGAAGAACTAAGGATATGTTCTTAGTGTATGGAGGAGATGGGGAGCTAGTCATTAGGTGTTATACTTATCTAACCAAAAAATAGTTTATAATAATCTAAAATCATTGTTTGGATATGCCTTCAGTCTCAACGGAAGATATATGAGCTAGAAAAGATTAATGCAATCAATTTTTATTGATTCTATAATGAATTACGAGTATATAGTTGACTATAATGCATCAAAATAAGCTATTTAAATTTGAAATTTTATCCAATATCTTGATGTGGTATCTAATAGTAAAGATCCAACAACATTATATTGTAATAATACTATAATGGTTTCTCTCATAAAAAAATCCAAGGTCACATCAATAGAAAAAGAAAATACTTCAGAAGTATTGAATCTTGAGGGATTTTCCTTATAGGGTTAAAGTTGCAGCAATCATAGATTCCATGGAATAAAATGTGATGGACCCCTTCTTATCACATCAGGATTTTTCTTCTATATGACACAGAATTTGATAATGATCTAAGAGTAACTGTCACACTAAAATGTCATAGAAGTTCCCCATTATGATTAAAACTAAGTAGTGTCATGGAAATATTCTTAAATATATGTTTTATAACAGGATGATATCATTTTATGGGATAAAAATGATATAGTCTATCAAGTCAATAGACTAATAGGATTTTGAGGCACTTTCTCATGGTATATGCCCTTGGTATCTTCCAGTGCAGGAGATTATTAGAACATGACCCACTAGTAAGAAATCAACATTTATTCATGTAATTGGATATTATTATCAAAATAGGTGTGCATTAATCCTTTTATTTCATTGTTATTATTAATGGATATTATTATATTTACACTTTGATGTATTTATGAAAACAATGATGACATATTTTTGTGGTGAGGTAGGATATGTTGGGTGCATCCCAAGTAATATCACATTAATTAGTAATGTGAGTAAGTATTTTTATATTTTATTATTTAACATATGTTATTATCTTAATCCCTTTTATGGGAATGAAACAACATAAATAAATCAAAATCCATGGTTTTATATGAGTAGGTTCATTTTTTAAATTCAAAGAAAGATACATTGAGAATATAGGAATATGACACTAGTATACAAGATACTTAATTAGAGGTATCATCATAAAGGTATTATACTAAACAATAAGTGTTTTTATGAGGTTTTATGTTGTTTTAGAGTTAACTTCTTTATGAATGGGTTTCTCAGTGTGTTTCTAGAAACTAAACTTAGACTTTGGATGGCTTTAACTAATTCCAATGAGAAAGATTCCTAGAGGGTCACACGCTATGTGTATTAAAAAATTTAGTTAAATATTAAATATTATTTAGTATTTAACATATTTATTAAAAATTATTTCTATACATAACTTAATAATTATTAAAGATTCACTTGATCATATATAATTATTCAATAGTTACATGAGAAAATATTTTTTGTGCCAAATAATTAATAAATTTTTATTTTCTATTTTTATATAATATTTATTTATTTATAGGTGAATAATGTAGTGGTATTAATTTATTAAATAAATAGTCATTATTAAATCCCTAATAAAGATTGTGGAGGAATGAATGACTGAGTTTAATGGTCTGGTGAGAAATTATATATATTAAATATCATTGGAATAAATTTTAAACAATTTATTAATAAATAATATTTTATTAATTTTTTGGTTTTTCATATTTCAAAAAAATTATTATTATTATTATAAATATGGAGTTTTCTAGGATTAAATAAATAATAAGGTAACATATGTAATTATTATTTTCTAACCCTAATTTTATTTTAAACCAATTGTATTATTTCCATCCCTAATTTTAGTTATTGTTTTTGTTGTGGAAAATAACTCCGGAGAATACTCTCAAGCCCTAAATAACTGCTCTCTATTAATTATCTCAATAAAAAAAGAGTGGTTCTCCTCTAACATCCCAATCAATTATATAGAGATCAAGAATAATCCTTCTTGTAATTTATTCTTAAAACTATCAAGGTTGAATGAATTAAGTGTTAGGAGCTACCATGATAACACTCATATATTCCTATGATGATTTGCGATGGTTCTTGGAACTTGTGTGAATTAATTAATGATAGAATCTACAATTGATTACTATGATGAAATGATAGTATGAAATAAATTCATTATCATATTCATTAACAAAGAAATAATTCACCACACATTAATTCTTTTACTACTAAAATTATTTATAAATCATTATGTGGTGGTCATTTTTTTGGTTTCTATGTTTTCATGTCAATTAAACTCTAATTAAATTATGTTGGTCATGTAATTATTTTTTATTTACATATCTGATTAATCATTGATTATAACAAAAGGATGTGTTGGGTTTTCCTCATCGGTGCTTCTGTAGTTCCCAAAACCTTAAAAAACTTGTTAAATATAGTGAATAATCCATGTTGTGGTATAACCTGCACAGTAAGAAGTAGAATTTCCATATAAACCTGATAAATATTGTGTGTTATCTTCATTATTATTCTATCTTCACATGAAGGTGGGGTTGTGAGAAACTATTTGGAGGATTGAGAACCTTAACAAGTTCAAGTGGTTGAATTAAGAGAATTCATAAAAAGAGTGTACTACTGATTCATCCCCCCCAGTGATACTTAATTTGGTCTAGGACTAGAAAGTGCTATCAAAGCAGGATCCCTATAAAGATTCAAATGAAGTTATTGAGAAATAAAGAACATTAATTCTATAAACATATAAGGAATTCCTACAATCTATTAAAAATTAATATAGTTGGAGGAATATAATATTTTCCTACCTTCTATCACTAATCCTAGAAGTTAGAGAGGTGGATACAGTGGGTTTTCCATCCATTACTGAATATTCTTCTATGAATCATGCTGATAAAAGAAATATAGAGTAATATAGAAAGGATCAAAATTTCATCATTATGCGCTTATTAGAAAAGGACAACAAAAGTGTAATTGTTCTTCAAATTGAAAAAGATAATGGGATAAATTTAGAAGTATCTATGAAGTTAATATCAATGTGAAGGAAGCCAAGATACATGTATGCAGGTGTAAATTTTAGGATATTAAATTAGATAATCATGAGAATATAAATGACTATTTCACTATTATAAAAGATATTTTCAACAATATTCTAGGATTTGGTAAACATTTAGAGGATTCCATCAATGTTAAGAAGTTGATGAGAAACGTTTAGGATAGATTTGATTCCATGGTTTCTGATTTGGAAGAAATGAAATATATATCCCTAGATGAACTTAAAAATATTCTCAAAGTCTACAAGATGAGAAATGAAACAACCTTAAAAAATAATTTATAGATGATGCGGTCTTTGAAGGCATGAGAAAAGGAAAAGTTAGATAAAAATATATTATTGAATCTGTTGATTCATATGATGAGGGTGATTAAGACTTTACCCAAATTTTTGATCTTCTATCAAAGAGATTGAAGAAGGGTAAATGAAAAGGAAAAGATAACAAATTACCTAGATATTTTAATTGTGATAAAATATGTCATATTGAAAAATATTTCCCAAAGAAGTAGGCAAATTAATACGAATCAAATGAGAAATATGAGAAGACATAAAAACAGAAAAAGGATATGTAGAATAATTTTAGAAGAAAAATAAAAATCATTATGAGAAAGAAAGATAAATATGAATCATATAACAACTAAAATAATTAAGTAACTTTATTTTATCATGTTGAGAAAGGATTTGATACGTTAATTAGTAATGATAATGGAGATGAAAGGACTAAGATTTAGTGGGAGCTAAAATTCATGTTGGAATATTATCTGGAGCCGATTACACAGCTCAATAATGATAAAACTAAGTTATTGAAGGAATAAAATATAGAGTCTGTAGAAAAATAGTTTAGTTGATCAAAATATAATCCTCTTATGTTAAAGAGATCAAAAATCATAAGTTAAAAAAGATTAGTCGGACGATATGATGTGTGATCTTGAAGAGAAGATGGATACAATAGAGGAGGAATTAGGTGAGGCCTAATCTATATGTCACATAGTTCAAAATGAGTTTTACAAAGTTATAGAAAATTTCACCATGTTTTTTAGGTCAAGGGTAAATATTTTTATACTAATGAGATGATCAGATCTAATAGGAAAGTGAAATATGCACATAATTTGTCTCAATATAAATTTGTACAATCTTATAGTACAGTTGAAAAAAATAATTCTAAGGAGGTTTGGACTAAGAAAAATGAGATAAAAATACTCAAATCAAAGGTGTAAATATTCCAAGGGAATCTTTATATACTCAATGAAAGAAAGCATATATTATTGTATAAAAACAATTATATAATGTTGTATATATATGGAATAAATCTATAATATCATATTTTCAAGGGTCCTGTTGGTGTTGTGGAAGGTATAGACACAAATCCTATTCTTTTGGGTATAATATATCATTTCCATAAATGATATTAGAACCTTGGTGGATATTTTTAGAAAAAATGAGAGCTAATTCAAAAATTAAGCAAATTATGATAATGGTAATGATGAATTATAATACTCATTTAAATATATCTTCAGTTTTTAATGAATTGCATAAAGGTAGGATGTGAAGTATTAATTTTGCAATAAATTATTATGCAAGTTCCACTACCTACAAAAGGGTAACTCTGCAGAATAAAGAACTATGTAAAGATAATCTAAGGCTCAAATTAACCTTTGTAAAGATCATCTATGATTTAAATGACCAATGTAATGGTAAATAGGGGTTTTAAAGGAAATATAAGTGTAAAATTTAATGTTAGGTGAAGGTATTGAGTCATTTGATCAATCCAGACCTTGTGTATGTGTTCGATCTACACTGAAGGAGTTTTCAATGAAGAAGTATAAGAATAGAATATTGTAAAAGGCATTAGTTTAAACCATTCATGATTTGGTAATAGTTATTATTTCGATCATATGACATCAAAATAAGTCTTTGAATATGGAACATAAATATTTTCCTAAAATTCTGACTTCAAGACTTAGAAAATTTTAGTTTTCTATAGAGATAAAGAAAAAGATGAGACAAGCTCTGCACCTTCAAACAGGAAGGTCCCGATAAAAAATATGTGTAAGGCCATTCATGTAGATATATTTAATGATTTTAAAGAATAATATTTCATATATAAATAAAATAAGAAAATTTATTGAGTCTTAAAAGGATTAAAATGAATATTTGATTGGGAACTAAAATGAGTTTGAATAATGGATAAATTAGGAATTTATTGATTGATTTAAATGAGAGGATATCACTCCTACCAAAGATCTGAAGGTTTTGATATTTTTAATATGTAAATAATATTCATGTGGTATTAATCTATGTGATTGTAAATATATACATGAAGTGAAGGATGAATTGGGGAGATAATAATTGAGAAATCATATATATTATGTTATAATTCTAGGAGTTTGAAACATTATTATACCAAGAAGAGATAAAGATTCGAAGCCAAGTTCCTTTTAAGAAGAAATATATTTGTTGTGCATCTGAGTATTCATAAAGGCTATGTAAGATAAGAATATCTAAATATCTAGAGTAATTCTATATACTAGCACTAATATTGATATTATTGAGGGAGTACAAATGCAGACCAACTAGTCCATCTTCTTGTGTAGGAGGACCAACATCTAGAGCTGTATAATAACATCACGAGTCAGAGAAATTTCTTTATTGGATCTTTGGTTGATGAGTTGTTTTATCTTATAATGGAAACAAGAATCCATCTATAAAATAGTAGAATATACATGTAAATTCATTTTGAATATAGTAAAGAATATTTTTTAGGTGGTATGAACAACATGGAAAGGAGGAGGCTTTCCAACTGAACCTTTTAAATATTTTTGTTGACTTTGTTATTATTCTAATAGAACAGAAATGAGTGGCTATGATAAACTATGGAAATTATAAATTATTGTAACAATTTCAATGGGTCTAATTAGCATAATTTATAAAAAGTGCATGCCACTTGTTTACCCTCCACTATAGTGGTTACTAATCAAATCTAGGACAAATAGTGGAAATGGTTGGAATCTTACTAATCGGTCTTCCAAGAATTTCTTTGGTGATGATAAGGAAGAAGAACCAAAAACATAGTCATTCAAAGGTGGGAATGACATGTGGAAACTGAAGTAGAAATTCCTCAATAAAATTAACTTTCTATATAAAGGATATGAGGAATTGGTTGGAACAATAGTTGGGGTGTTCCAAGAATATAGATACCTAAGTTAATAAGTCCTTGTTATTATTGTACACAAGAAGCAAGAGGATGAAAATAATGGTGAAAATGATGGAGTTAATCTTGAATATTAACCGGAAGTAGATCTTTAAATTCTTAAAATATGGTTTCATTTGATTAAATTATTCTTATTCTATGATTGTAGTATCTTAGAGATAAATTTATGCAATTGATGGTATAGGATCACAAAAAGAAGGTAGTGGTGAAGAATTTAAAATCCTAAGAATATAAACCCTTTAATAATATTGAGTTTCACAATAGTCATAGAACTATTTTTAGTGTTTTAAAAGAGAAAATGATGTCAATAAATCTCAGGTTTTAATATTCTGGGAAGTTGGTAGACGCCTAATATATGTGGTCTGTCACAAAATGATACTTCTATGAGAAATAAAGACAAAACAAAAACCACATTTTCATAATATTAGTATGATTTTTATGTGTATTATTATTTTTAATGGTTTGTGGAATAGGGGAACAGATTTTTTTATCTAATGCATGAATAAACATGCATAAAATGCACAAATAAATTGTAAAATATTTGTAAACACCATCAAGAAATTTAAAAACTAATAAAATATTTGAGGTTTCATAAGATGGGTAATAAAATGAGGAGTTAGAGGAAAAGAAACATTTATCTTTATTAATTATATAAATCCAATAGTCATGGATTATAAAGGGAATAACTTATAAGGACAATGTTTCTAAAATATAATTAAGAGAAATGGATAGTTCTAAATCATGATTCAAGATAGTGGGTGAACATCACATCTGATGGGAAATCCAGACCTCATCACCAACATAAAATGAAATATATATGGAGTTGTCTGATTTAGTAATGATGAAGGAATAAATAATTTTTCATTGAAAAATAAAATGTTGGTTGGAAAGATGAGATACAAATTGTGTTCTCTTGTATGAATGTTTTAGTCAAAATATAAAAAAGGTAATCTAACTATGTGTATTAAGAAATAAATTGGAATTTAAAAATAAGACACGCACTATTAAACTATGATATTTTTTAGTTTCTCTTAAAGTTAAATTAACCGAATGGAATCATTACCTTATTGGTGAAGAGGATTTTTTTGGTTCTCTAAATAAGATTACAGTAGGTTATGTTTTTAGATACTTAGTCATTTGAGCTAAAAGTATTTGAAAATTTTAGTCAGGAATGATGGTTCTCGAGGACTTCCAAAACTTACATGTTATGATACTCTCACATGTGATTCATATCAAAATAGAATCATTATCAAAAAAATCTAAAATAAAAATTAAGGTAAATCAATAAGTTTACTTGAGTTAGTTCATGTTGATGTTTGTGAGCCAATGAAAATTAAATCTTTAGATAGAAAAAGTTACTAATTTTTGTTAATTTATGACTTCATTAGTATGGAATGTATTATAGTAATTACCCATAAAACGGTGGTATTCAAATATATCCCTCAATTACAAAGAAAAGATGAAAAAATAATGGTGTATAAATGAAAAATATCCACACTGATAATTGTAAAAAAAATTACAGATAATATGGGGGAAGAATACCTAGAAAAGAATGGGATTCAACCTCAAGTGTTGGTAAAGAGGACACCTCAACAAAATAGATTCATTATAAGGACGAACTGGATAATCAACAACATGGCTCAGACTATGCTCCTAGAGAATAATTTTCTAGAAAAATATTAGAAGTAGTTAATTTTAACTTTACTGTACATATCCAATAAGTATATTTTATTTCCAAATGGAGATAAAACACCATAATATGTGATATATGGAAAGAATCAAAACCTCATTTTTTAGTGTTTATAAGAAAGTTTTTTATTCTCAATAAGGAGAAGCATCATATGTTTGAAGATTTTGGGGATAAAGTTGTTTTCCTTGGAAACTCAACTAAAATCAAGTAATATAAATTATATAAATAATGTATTGTAAAAATTTTGGAAATATAATACGTATCCATTTTTGAAAATGAGTATAATTTTCAAATTAGAGAGAATATTTTCTAAAAAATTATTGAAGAAACTGAGGAAGAAAGTTGTAGTGGATTTAGTGGTTCAAGGAGATTTCAAGGGGTTTTAGAAGTCTCATATGAGAGTAGTGATGATAGGGAAAATAAAATAGAAATAGTAGAAATAAACCAAAAAAATCAATAGGGTAGAAATCAATGACAAAAATGTCATTGGTGACTGAACTATCCCTATTTAAACTAGAATAATCAAATATTATCAAGATTTATTTATTTATTATGTGGATCATAAAAACATTAAAGATTCTTCAAGATATAAAATAAGGTTCTAGTAAATGAATGAAGAACTTGAACAAGATAAAAATAAAATGACTTTAGAAATTATTTCAAGCCCATAAGACATGAAAATCATCATAACCAAATGGTTTTTTCAAAAAAACTCAATGAATATGGAAAATTTACAATGAAAAAAGAACTTATAGTGTGAAAGGGTTATTTATAAATAGAAGTAATTGATATTAATGAAGCCTTTTCACTATTATACTAGTTATAAAATATAAAATTATAATTGGTTGTGGTTGTGAAAATAGGCTCTAAAGTCATTCAAATGGATGTCAAATCAACATTCATGAATGGAGTCCTTGAATAACAAGTTTTTATTGAACAATTAGATAATTTTACTATTAATAAATGTGGTAATAAAGTGTATCAGTTAATGAGGACCTTTTATATAATAAATCTAGAATTAAGGGCCTAGTACTCATGAATTGATCACTATATGAACAAACTCGTATTTTAGAGAGGGGTATTTTACTACAATCAATACATCAAGAAGGAATAAAATAAATAATGTTGGTGCTTGTTTATATTAATGACATAATTTTTTTAGGATAAAATAAATATCAATGAAATCAATTTTCCAATCACATGGACTAAGAATTTAAGTTGACTTTGATTGAATAGCTCATATTCTTCCTTAGATTATAGGTGGTTCAAGGGAATAAGGGAACATTAATTTCAAAAAAAATGTATGCCAAAGTAGTGATCGAATGGTATTATAGGGAAGATTGATGTTCAATGAAGAATCTATTGGAGTCGTGGAAAAAATTATCAAAGGATGTAGAGTTAAAGAAGGTTGATATAAACCTTTACATGGTGATCATTGGGAGTTTTCTATATTTTATGTCCACTCACCCTGATATTATATTTACTAAATTCCAAGTTTCCCACTACAAAAGCTTCCCCAAAGTCAAATGAAATATATGAAGAGAATAATTTGGTATATCAGTCACATAATGGTGTTTGGGATATTTTATTATAGGATTTCACAATATCATATTTTGACTTATATGGATATGAATTGGGTGGGTTCGATGGATGACCAAAAGTAAACATATGAAGGGGTATTCTAAATTATAAATTATTGTATCACTTAGATTATAAAGAATAAATATTGAATCTATTTAATAATGGTGTATTCTAAGTATGTAGTAGTTACTCAATATTATACCACGTTTATGTAGATGAGACAATATATTGAAGATATAGGGTTTGAATTGGACTATTGTATTCCTATCAACTCTGACAACTCAAGTAATATAAAATTTATAAAGAATATAATTCTACATTTGAGGAGAAAAATAAAGTAATATAAAATTTATAAATAATATAATTCAATATTTGATGAAAAATAAAATAGATATCAAAAATAATTTTCTCAAATAGAATGTTGAATAAGAAATTGTGAGGTTAGAGTATGTGTCCACTAAATATAAAATTCATGACATTATGAAAAAGGTACAAACCAAGGCTTATTTTTAAAAACATTAGATGGCTCTTGAAATCTAGTTGTATCCATACAACTAGATGACTTGGATTCAATAACTCTACAACCCCATGGAAATTACTCTTCTAGAAAGGAATGGTTTATCTCTAATTTTTAATGATTTATTTTCAAACCCCTATTTTGTAAACTTTAAGATATAAACTCTTTGGGTTTTTTAATAAATGGGAGGAAGATTCCATCCATATATTAAAATGGGAGTATGTATAATTCCATGTAATGTTTGTAAAAAATGAAAATGGTGGAGAAATTTAGTGTAATAAATGGGGTATAGTTCTTGAATGATTTATCAAGGGACGAATCATCTTGGAAAAGAGTTTAGGAAGTAGTGAGTGCATTAAATTTCCATGAGATGTATCTGTGAGGATATTTTAATTTAACTCTAGTGTCTCACACTGGTATGGACTCATGTGGGATCATTGTTGATTTTAAGTAAATCATTGATATACTAATATAAGGAAATAGTATCAGGATATGTTTTTTATCACATATAGTGTGCTTCAATTTTTGTAAGGTTTAAGTGATAACTGTATTTAAAATTCTAAAAAAATAAAGGTGGGGGAATTTTTTACAAAAATATATTTAGTGAGTTATTTGGGCTGTTTTTTCTTTTATAATTAAAACATATTAAGTTTTCTAAAGAAATACTATGTTTAATATTGTACATGATACACAACACCGAGCTTAAACAAACCATGAAATATTATTATTTAAATAAAAACATTATAAACTAATCATTCAATTGGTGTGTGTGGATAGGATTAACCAAATTTTGAAAATTTAAAAATGTCCTAATAAATAAAAATTTATTGATTAATTATTAGGAAATAAACACTAAATTTTTAGTAAAGTCGTTTTATTCTTCAAAAATATGTTTTCTTCAAAAATGGTATTTATCTATATTTGTGAGAGATTATTATAATTAATTTCCTGAACATTTAAAAATTTTATTTTATAAAAATGATATCATTTTTTAATTTATCATTCCAAAATTATTTTAGGAATAAATTTTGAGAATTTTCTGAGAATTTTGACTTTCTAATGAATAGTGAAAAATACTAATTTTTATTGGAAACTTTATTTTATTTTCAAGAATTACGAAGTAAAATTATATTTTGGATTAGTTTTAAAAATTAAATATATTTTATTTATCAATAAGAACCCAATTTTGGTATTTTTAATGAATTTTATACTTGAATTTCATATAAAAACATTTTTAAACATAAAAAGAATTTTTTTCTGAATTTTTTTTCCATCACGTTTTAAAGGTTTAATTTTATTTTAAATTCTTTAATATATGTGAATTGAATTTTTAAAAATGGATTCCATATTTGGATTCATGATATAATTTTTTTTAAATACATCACTTTTATTTTTAGTAATAATTAAAAATAATCATAGTAAAATTTGTTAACATGATAAAGGTAAAATTGTTTAATTTGGGGTAAAAATAACGTGTTAAGGAAAAAAAATAACCCTAAAACTTGAATTAATTTTATTGGATGATTTTATTTCATCCATAATCATCCAAAATTCAAATATATAACCTTTTTTTATTTTTCAATGATTTTTTCCTTTATAATATTTTATGTAAAGAAAATTCAAAAATGTTATTATCTTTGTTTTATCAGTATTAAATTTTTATCATTAAGGTAAAATGAAGGTATGTTAAGTTATAAATATTCATTAGAAATATAAATTATTTTTTATCAATATAATTTATTTATAATCTTTATTAATGAAATAATTACTTTAAATACTTACATAATGTCGACATACTATTTATTTAATTAAAAAATAAAATTAAATAAATGATTTTAAAAATGTTAAAAGTAATATAATTTGAATTAATAATTATGTTCCAAACTTTTTTATATATAAATATAAAATTTTGTGGATTTTTTGAAGGAATATATTTTAATTTCATTGCCTTTATGATATTTTCTAAGATAAATTGATTGAATAGTTCCAAAAATGACATTAATGATATTTTATAATAAATGATATTTTATTAAATTATTTAATATTCCAAAAAATAATATCCTCAGAAAAGTTATTGAGATTTGGTTTAAAATATCAACCATGATCCATATATGTACTAAATTTCCTTTTATAGTGATTATTTTGACCCCTAAAGAGTAAAAAACATTAACATCACCATGATTGAAAAAAGGGTTTGTGGGGATTAAAATAAAAATATAAGGGTCAAAATAAAATATAAACATGTAAATTTTTTTTATGGGAATATTTCTACTCCTCCCCACCTCATATTTGAATATTATAAATTTGGGGTGATTTTAAGTGGGAAATTAATTTATATTTAATTAATAATTTATTAAATTCCAAAAGTGCCCCTCCCCTCAATATAAAATGGATCCTCCTTTTCTCTTTTCTACACACATAAATAACCATTTTTTCATCCAATACCTACCTAAAACCCATACTAATATAACTTCTCATGTTCTATATGTATAATTTTGGGAATTCTACCATCCTTAGATGGATTAATGAGTGAAGCAAAGTAGGGTTTCTAAAGATAAAGTATAACATTTTAATGAATATTTTAGTTTTTTTCTTCTTTTACCTCTTAAAAATATTCTTAAAACAAAATGATATCATAAATTAATTACCTACTATATACTAATATTTTATTATGTTAATAGAATAAACTATATCATCCTTACTTTCATAATTATTTCTGAAAAATTGAAATGTTACTAATGTGTACGTACGACATGACATCTCCATGATCGTAATACAGTTCATTTTCCATAACCATCTTTCAGGGTTTGTTCTAAAATTATAATTAATTTATAAAAATGATAATTATATCATTATTATTATTTATTATATGATATAATAACGAAATATTTGGCCATAGTCAACTTACCAATGTAATTTTGGACATATGAGTCGAACATCCTCAAAACACCAAACATAGATTTAACTGATAATGTAATTAAATATGTCATTATAGTAAATTAAATAAATGTTTTTAGGACAATTTATTAACCCTATAAAAGGTTCTTATGAATAAAATAATTTATAAAAGAATATTATACAAGATTTAAAATGATATACATTGAAATTTTGGATTCATGGTAAGAGATTTTGTCTAAATTTACTTTATTGAGAAATATTTTAAGTTTATGCACCTAATTTATTTTATATGGTGCATATAATACCCCTTTAAATTTTAATTCTATGATTCCTTCATATTTTATGTTATTTTATGTTTTAATTATAATTATTTCATCCAAGGGCATCTGTCTTGAATGTTACCTTATGGTAAAGAATTTCTTAACTCAATTCCCATTAATTGGGTTATAGTTATACATAATTGAAATTTTTGTTCGATGATTATATATTAATTGATATATAAATTGTTTTATTATGTATTTAAAATTGTTTTTTTGGATTTAAATATGTATGCATAATCACATCAAGGATTAATTATCGATCCTAGTGTTATGATCTTTGTAAGCATTTTCTTTGTCTCAATATCATTTTCTTGAGACATATTTCATGTCATCCACAATGATTTATTAAAAAGGTGTAATTAATTTATCAGGAATGAATTTTTTAATATCAATTAATTAAATTCATAGGATTTTAATATCCATTCCATACTCTTCATTTCAATGAATTTTGATTTCAAAAATTACAAAAGTGGTAAAGACTTTATGTTACAATCTCATTTCTTTTCAGGATTGTTTATGTTAAAGTTTACTTTGGGAGGAATCATAAGCTCTTAACTTCTTGAGCCAAATATTATTCCTTATTATATTTTTTATGAATGTTTTTTACATTTTTAGTTTCAATTTCCCACCTTATTTATTAAGGAAACATAAAGAAAATGGTTTTTAAATGATACAAATCTTGTATGATTTTTAAATCAGGAATCTTTCTCTTTCATATCCATGTTTTCTAAAATGTTTTCAAGAATTTAATTTTTAAAAATAAATTATTTTATAAATTAATTATTCATGATATTTTACCTTCTTTTGAAATTATTTATAAAGTAAATTTCATAACATTTTCTATATGGGTCACTTTTGATTATCCTTAAATTTTATTGAAAATAATGTTTATTTTTAATATTTATTACATAAAAAGGTTTTCCAACCATAATGGTAATTTTTTTAATATTTTTTAATAGATTTACATTTTTATTTTCAAATAAAACCCATTTTTCATTATTTTTTGAACTTTTATTTTTTAAAGTTATCAAAATAAAATGGTATTTTCCTATATTTAAAATAAACTATTTTAAATGATATTTTAAATGTATCTTTATTTATGTCAACATAATTTAATGATTCATATGATTCATAGGTATTATGTTCATCTGATACCATCATTATTATTTCTCTAAATGGATTATTATTACTTCAAAGATATTGTCATGGAACCTGTTTCTTTTCCACAGGTAAATCAAGAGACAAAAGACCAATAGTTATTATTATGTTGATGAGTGAAATATTATAATTGTTTTATTAATTAAAGTTACTTGTGAATTATTGATGATGATGGGTGATCCTAATACAGCTTATTTGATGGGTGATACCCATCATTGCTATCCAATACATTGAGTAATGATAATTTTATCCAAAAAATTATATTGGATTTTGATTGTAATGGTTATTCCAATTGTAATGGTTCTTGTAAGGGTCCAATAAAGATAAAGGAAAAATATAATAACCCATTTAATTTATTCTTTCTAGGAGTTTTTAATGATTAATTTGACCAATAAATATATCACATGGCTTGTTATTATTAATTCTCTAGAATCTTGCATTTGATAATGATTTACACCATGTCACATGTTTTTCAATACAAGAATTGATGGGTTTGAATTCTATTATGTTATTCTCATTCACTTTGATTTTGTCATCATACCCTTATTCTAATCTTATGGTAGATTATGACATTCAATTTTGAATTCTTATGTTTACCTTTACAGAGTTTTTTTACTCAACATTCTTATGTTTGCTTTTCTACAAGTTATGAAGAGTAGTTTTATGTTTGTTATACCAAAAACGGTTACTAGATTTGAATTACTCAATGGGATATGATATTGATTTTTTATGAACCTTTTTTATGTATCCAAGTTATTATGTACGAGTTTTACCTAATTATCTAAAACTCTAAACCTAAAATCTCCTTTGGTATGTAAGTGATATAGTATTTTATTTTGATATTTTAAATTTTAGATGGATAAAATAGGGTCATGTTTATCAGTATCAAATATAGAAATGTAAATATTATATTTTAGCACTAGATCTGTGAGTGCAAGTTTGGGGTTTCTGTAGTTAGTATCAGAATAACATTTACAAAATTTTGGATATTATGATGTTATTATGATAGGTTATCTTAAGAGTTATGGATACCATATTTGGTATATTTGTTTAAGGTAGATCAAAAATTAAATGTATTATAAAAACATTTTGATGTTTTAAGTGATGAGATTTTAAGTTATTAATGACATTTTGGGAGACATTTTATTGGTTTGAGGTAGCTGTAACCCTTAAGTTTTATATATATTATTATTTGAGGAAGAATAGTTTATATTATGTGGACATAACTTTGAATTTATTGGTATCATTTTGAGTTTATACGATCAATTATATTTAAGTAAATATGTATTATTTCAATTTGGAACATATTTATTATCATATATATACCCATGGGATTGAAAAGTGATTTGGTAATTAAGTGATTAATGTTATCACTATAATTTTGAGGAACAATATATGATATTATACAATTTTTTTAGGATTAAAGGTTGAATAATAATTTAGAAGAATATAATATTTTAATGTGTATTTAAGTTTATTTAGGTTATTTATGGAAATAATTATCATATCATAGAGATTATATGATTAGGACATATTAATTTTTGTGTATATAAATTTATCATTGAATAATGTTGTTTGGAGATAAATGTTAAATTAATATTAGAATAACATACGATAAAACCCTTCTAGTTTTTTTGGTTTTAATCATAGTGGTGAATATTTTAAATAATTTTATGGTTAGTTATTTATCAAATGATCTAAGTTGAACTTTGGGTGTTATTATAGAGGCTTTTGAGATTAATGTTACATTTCATCATATTAAGAATTATTATTTTTGGGAATTATATTACATTATGATAAAAGTTTATTTGGTTAATTTATAAAGATAGGAAGAATAGGTTTTTATCCTTTTTGGATTATTTGATCCATTAGAAGTTGATTTTAGTATTTCAGTATCAAAATCATCTTGAATACTCATATTTTGGAGAAAAATATGTCATTTTAGTGTAAATTTATGAAATGATGTAATTATACTTGTCAATTAAGTATATTTTAGTATGTTATTAGTATATATGGTAAAGGAATTCCTTAACTCTAGGAAAAAGATCTTTAAATAAAAAGTTTATCCAATGAACTATATTTTTGAAGAATCAGTGGTATTTTTCAGTCTACTTTGGTTTATAGTTTTTGGGTCATTAAATTTCTCTTGATCATTCACATTCTCATGATCAATGACCTATATCAGTCTCAATCATTATTTGAACATTATTTTTTTCATCCATGTCCATATTTTCAGTCTCTACTAATATTCTACTATTTAGAAACCTAGTTATTTATTATTATTGATGGCCTTCATACTTTCCTTTCTCTATTATCAAGATGAGATTTTATTAAAACTTTTTATGGTGTGGGACTTACTAAAGGTATATTTAAATGTGAAACCCTTGATTATAGAGTTCAAGTTCAAAATTTGGGATTTCAATTTATTAAAGAGGCCAGAATGTAACATCCCATATTTTAAAAAGAATGAATATGTTTGATATCATATAAGATATGAAACACCAAGATTAAATGGACCATGAAATATTATTTTTATTTAAAAATGAATTTTAAAACCTTTTTGTTCAGTTAGAGGGTATGAATAGGATTGAAAAAATTTTAAAAAATATATACATTTACTAATAAATTCAAATTTATTGATTAATTCTTAATAAATAACCACACATTTTTTAGTAATGTCAATTTATTTCTCAAAAAATATGCTTTCTTCAAAAATGATTTTTATAGATTTCAGTGAGAAAATATTATATACAATTTAAGAATTTTTTAGAAATTTTATTTTATAAAAATTATATCCTTTTTGAATTCATCATTTAAATATTATATTTGGATAAATTTTTGATAATTTTCTAAAGAGTTTAACTATTCAATGTAGAGTGAAAAAACAGTTTTTATAAGAAACTGTATTTTATTTTAAATTATTTACAAAGTTAGATTATATTTTTGATTAGTTTAAAAATTTATATATTTAAATTTTATTAATAAAAATATAATTATGGTCTTTGGAGTCAATTTTATACTTGAATTTGGTAAAAACATTCAATTCTTAAAAAGATTTTTTTTTAAAACTGGTTTTCATTGCATTTTCCAAGTTTAATATTAAATTAAATTATTTAAATTATATGAAGTATATCCTAAAAATAAATTCCAAATTTGAAATCAAGAGGTCCAAATTTATTTTATATTCCAATTTTTTTAGTTATTCTAAATAGCAATCATAGTAAATTTTGTTAAAATGGTAAAGGTAAAATATGTTAATTAAAGGTAAAACTAATGTGATAAGGACTAACAAGTAACCCTAAAACTTGAATTAACATTATTATATGAGTTTATTTCATCCAAAATCATCCAAAATTCTAATATCGGACATTTTTTCCATTTGTACATGATTTTAACCTTCATTATATTTTATGCAAAGAAAAATTAAAAATTTCGTTCTCTTTGTTTTATTTTCATTATATTTTTTACATTAGGATGAAAAGAATGTATTTTTCTCTTTAAATAGTAATTTTAAATATAAATAATTTCTTTTATCATCTAAATTTGTCTCTAATTTTTAATAATTAAACAATTACCTTAAAAGATTACGTAACGCCAACATAGTATTTATATAATAAAAAGGAAAATAAAATAAATGATTTTAAAAACACTAAAAGTAATATAATTTGAATGAATATTTTTTTGACAAGAATTTTATCGATGAATATAATATGTTTTTTATTTTTAGTGGAATATATTTTAATTCCTTTTTTTCATTATATTTTCAATGTCAAGTTAAATGAATAGTTCCAAAAAATATATTAATGATATTTTATAATAATTGATATTTTATTAAACGATTTAAAATTTAGAAAAATAATATATTTATAAAATGGTTTTTATTTATTTGAACATATTAATCATGATTTATTTATGTTCCAATTTTCCTTTTATAATAAATATTTTTACCCCTAAAGAGTAAAAAACATTGATATCACCATAATTATCAAATGTGTTAATGAGGTGTTAAAACAAAAAGATAAGAATAAAAGTATAATATGAACTTTTCAAACATTTATTTTATGAGAGTATTTAGAATAATAATTATATTATATTTTAATATTATGAATTTGGATCCATTTTAATGTTAAAATTAATTTATATTAAATTAATAAATTAATAAATTTCTAAAGTGTTCCTCCCCTTATTATAAATGGGAACCTCCTCTCTTATTGTATTCACAATAATTTTTTTAGGAAATACATACCCAAATTCCTTAATAACATCCCTATCCATATTCTAGAGTCTTTAGTTTGAGAAATATACCATCCTTATACAGATTAAGGTTTAAGGAGATGGTGGTTTTCCGAAGAAGAGGTATAATGTTTAACCGAATGTTTTAGTTTTATTTATTCTTATAACTTCTCTAAATCCACATAAAACATATCGATATAGAAATATTAGTATCTAAAATATATTTATATGTTATTATTTTTATTCAATAACCTATATCCATATATTTCTTCCATCAAATGGGAAACAAAATCATCATTCGTGTTTACAACAGACTACCGCCTCACAAACCGATGTAGTTCTTTTTCCATCCCATATATCATGGATAATTACAATAATGGATCATATATATATATCATTTAATAATTATCATTATTTAAACTTAATATATCATCTATTTTCATACTATTCCATTCATTGAAAATGATTACATCGTTCGTGCGTACATGTGGACTACCACCTCCACAAAGCAATGCAATTTCTTATTCATCACCACATCACATGGATTATATATATAAGTATATTTAAAGAACCAATATTCTATTTATTATATAATTAAAATTCTGTAAGTATAATATAATAATTATTTTATTTATATCATGATCATTGAAAAATGTAATCGTTACTCATGCGTACGCATGACCTGCCATCTCCATGACTGTAACATAGTTCATTTTTCATAACCATATTTCATGGTTTATTTTAAAAGTATAATTAAATTATAAAATAAATATAATTATTTAATTATTATTTTTTTGGATATGATGATATAATTACCACTTTGAACATATTCAACTTACCAAATACATTTTGGACATATAAACCGAACATCCTCAAAACTTCCAACTTAGACTCAATTAATGAAGTAATTAAATATATAATTATAATAAATGAAATAATTATAATAAATGAAATAATTATTTTAATAATGATTAATTAATTATAAAATTTTTTTTAATAATAAAATACTTAATATGAGTTTATTATAAATTAGTTAAAGGACATACATTGCGTATCTAGACTCAAGGTAAGGGATTTTGTCTAAATTTCCTTTCATTAAATAATATTTTAATGCTATGAACTTAATTTCTTTTATATGGTGTATATAATTCCAATTTATATTTTAATATAATTAATAATTAATAACACATTGTATTTTATGTTTCAATTATAATTATTTCATCCATTGGGATTTGTCTGGAAAGTTACCATGTGATAAGGAATTTCTAAACACAATTTTCATTTAGTGAGTTATATTTCTACATCACTGGTTTTGTGACATGATTATGTGTCAACTTATCTATAATTCTTTTATTATATATTTACACTTGTTTTTTGTATTTAAATATATTCACATAATAACTTCATGGATTAATTATTGGTTCAAAATTTATGATCTTTTGAGGGGTTTTATTTGTATCAATATTATTTTTTAAGACATATTTCATGACATGCAATAAGATTTCATTTAATGGTGTACTTTTTTCCTTGTTAACTAATTTTTACATATCACTTAATGAAATTAATGCGATTAATATATCTATATAATACACTTTATTTCAATTAATTTTGATTTTGAATATTACTAAAGTGGTAAAGGATTTATGTTACAATCACATTTTTTTGATATTTTTTTGTTCAATTTTAATTTAGGAGGAATCAGACCCTATTATTTTATTTTAAAAAATCTATTTTATTATCTTATTGTTATGAATTTGGTTTACATGTTTAATTTCCATTTCCCACCTTATTGATTAAATCAACATCAATAATGTGTTTTTTGTAACACCCCAAGGTTTTTAAAATAAATATAGAATTATATTTTATAATCTATTCATTAAACACAACTTTGCCTCTTTTATGTTTTGAATTTCAAAAAATGGTCATCTAGAGTTGTGTTCAGTAATTAATTTGGAGTCTGATAGAATAAAATTTATTTTTGGTGAATAGTAACAAACCTTTATGAATAGTAACATGAATAGTTATATGACCCTTATGAATAGTAAAAAATATTATTATTTTATTTTCTTAAGGAAATAAGATAATGAGATCTTAATTAGTTTTTCAATGAAAAATTAAACTAATTGCACTTTAAGATTGTTATTTTTTGAATAAACAATGACCTTATTTAAAAATTAAAATAATAATATTTAGAAATTTATTTTTGAAAAATGGATTTCACTTTTGAATTCTACATGTCGAAAAATGGTAGGGGTGAATTTTTTGGATTTTTCTAAAATACATGAATTTTTCATGAATATTAAAAATACATTTAGAGTTTTCAGTAGTTTAATGACATCATAATGATGTGGTAATTAAATATAAAAGTATGGTCTAGTTGTGTATAGTAATTTATGACATGAGGTGTTCCAAGTGGCTAAAACCATGGGAAAATACCATGGTCAAGCCCATGGTTTGGCAAAAACAACTAATAAGGTGTCCCATTGAAATTATTAAAACATTACCTCTTTTTTTCTATAAATACCCACTCATCCATTAGTTTTATTTCATTCCAAATCCCTCATCCTCAAAGATATGGTGTTTTTACCTCTCTAGGAGCCCTCCCAAGGTTTCCCTAAGCCCCCAAGGTCCCATCCTTCATGATCTAGGAGTTATTCTACAAGGTAAGGGAATCCTTCATTCTCTTCTTTAAGTCGACACTTCTTTTATGTTATCTATTTGAAATTCCATTATCATATGTTGGGGTTTGATTTTATTCACTATTCTTAATTTCCTTTTGATTTCAATATTATTAGATGCCCTTTTGTTCTCATCATTTGATTTTATGAAATTTTAAGTGATGTCTTTAGGCTGCCGAATTTTCATAAGAGATCTCCTAACTTTTCTTTTATTTTCAAGTTCATCTCTTTAAATATTATCTCCTAACCTCCTCTATCCAAATGATCATTATTACTACAGTGTCATCTATATACTGTAATTATATCATGTTAATGGAAGAACCATCATAAATATTCGTACTCCCTCTCTTTTATTTTTTTAAACGAAATCAACATCCATGAGGTTCCAATTTATAGCCTTCGTGGATGACAAAGTTTTGTTCTTCAATTTATTATTCATTTATGGTCATGAAACCATATTTATGGTTGAACCATACTATAACATATGTATTATAACATAATTAATATCCAGGAACCAGAATATGTACATATAATTAAGTTATATGACAAAACTAGTTTATAATAATCCAAATACCGCTGAATAATCGAAGTGGTTGTCATCGAAGGATTATTTCTCATTACATGTAACCAAATGATAAAATTAACATTACCAATTATTTATGTTCATAAATAATACATAATTCCAATCCTGGAGATTTATAACCATTCCAAATGAACTCCATTACTTAAAAACAAGTGAACCGATTATAAAAATAATGAAAACAAACACCCCGGAACAATGAAATTCAATATAATAACTTAGAAATAAAAGGTATAGATGAACTAAAAAGAATTATGATAAACTAAATACATGTATAATATGTTCTTAAATAATTTATTAACAATTATAATTTCATATCCAAGGATCTTAAGTTCAAGAGAGGAACACGTTTGGAGTTAAGGTAATGGTTTTTCCACCTGAACTTCCATTTTCATCCGGGATACTTTCATTGTCTAAATAACTCAACAAAATTATTATGTATTGTTATTTACTTCTCATATATTTTGTGTGAGTATCATATATATGTTTACAAACCAGAATCCTTCCTTATTTTATGGATAGTTACACATTTTTAAAGGAACATTCAAAATTTTTAAAAAAATACAAGGTCGGTTCAAGGGAATTTCTCAAATTCTTACCTATTTTCAAGGGCACTATATAATCTGTTTTTAGAAACCATTATCTTTATAAAATCAATCATTTTATTATTAAAATACTATCTTACTTCAGTTCTGGTTTTATACATATATTTTTCCAAAAGAACCACTCTTTTCAAAATAAAAGAGTATTTATCTCTAGAATTGCTTAATGATTTTATAAGAGTGTTTTCATCTAATTCAACACTCTTGTTGATTCCATGGTATTACTGGGATTAATAATTTATGAAGTAATCTACCATATTTGATTTAATGGTTTATGACTAACTATATTGTGGATGATTTGTCCTAAAACCATTCACCATATTACTCGGAATGGTTAGTGTTTTATGTTTAATGAATGGGAAAATATAGTTACATTTCATATGATAGTTTAAATATGAATTTATATGTTGTTTATGTTTATCCCCACTTATATGAGGAATTCATTGGACTTATTATGTTATGAGTGGGGCCCGCTATAGCCCCTCAATGCATCGATAGGTCTCATGAGTCAAACTACGGTCTTGGCACGAGGCCCTGACAAAATGATTATTTTATGGTCCTAGCACAAGGCTTAGACGGTATTGTTATGATGTCCAGCATATGCACTTCCCTCATTATGAAGCTATTATTTGTAAGTTCATGTGATTATTAAACTAGTATAATACCCCTGATTATGTTTTTATGTCATTATTTACTCATCTCATATCCCTGCCATAATGTGTTCATGTTTATTATTAAAGGCATGTGTTTTCAATTATTCAACATATCTAATGTTTATATTATCTTCCATTGTATTGCTTACTCTTACTGAGTGTTTGAGCTCACCCCTTTATTATGTTTCATTTTCTCAGGACATGCAGAAGTAATTTATGAATGACGTGCAAGCATGATCTAGGAGACGTGATGCTTCTAGTGGATTAAAATAGTGTTTTGATTCCCTTCATGTTGTAATGATAAAATTATGTGTGTAACTTGTTTCCAATAATACTAAACTACTTAGTCTTTTAGGATTCATATTCCTTGTATTTATGCCAATATAATCAAATAAGGCACCGACTCTGGGAAACTAGGGTTGGGTCCTTAGATTTGGTATCAAAGGAAGTTTAGTTGGAAATTTGGAAACTAGATTTAGAAAACATAGATTAGGGAAGAGTCCCTAAGATAGTATTTGAGGATACATATACAAGAACATCTTGGTATTTTGCTAAGGAATAGATTATGTGGATTAATCAAGCAATACATCCCTGTCTGGATATGAGCAGGTAGAGGTGGCTCTGGCACATATATTCCTAGGAGTAAAAACTCCGACAAGGAGTTTCGGGCATGACCCGAGTATCCTGGTATACGACAATGGGTCTTGCTGCACTCTTGGTTACGACACTCCTGGGGGATAAAACTAATAGAATGGAGGGATTTTAGGGAGGTGGAAGAGATATAAGATATATAATAGAGGGATTTTAAGGAAATATTCTTAGAAAAATATTTCCCTCATGAGCAGCGAGCAGATATGGAGAGACAATTCTTGAATCCGAGGTAGAAGGAAGATGATAATGTTGCAAGGTACCAAGCTAACTTCACAAGATTAGAAAGACATGTTTTAGACTACATATGAAATCCATGGATAAAAATTGATTGATTATTTGATGGCCTAAATCTATTTCTCTGACAGGCACTGGTCTTCTAAAGTTTTTCATCATATGAAGATATAGTTTCATGTGCTATCAAGACAGAAAAATAATTCTCTAAGTCATATGAATTTAAGGGAACACAAGAAAATAATAGGGCTTCTGAAAACCCTGGGAAAGGAAATAAGGAAACGGGGAAGAAGGGAAGAGTTGAATTTCCACCATGTGACAATTGTGGAAAGAAAAACCCCGGTGCATGCTTAGAAGGAAAAGAAGTATGCTACAAATGTGGTGAGAAAGGCCATCTTGCTGGTGATTGCAAAGGGAAGAAGGAATCCAATGATGTACAATGCTATAGTTGTCGAGAGATGGGACACTATGCTAATGATTGTCCAAAATGTCAAGGAAATATGCAATAGAAAAGGATAAGGGATCAGGGAAAATATTATGCAATCACAACTGCAGAGGTTGAAGGTCCTAATGACATGGAGGCATGTAATTTAATTGTTTCCTCAAGTTTAGACATTGCTTTATTTGATTCTGGATCATCGAATTGTTTCACATATTCCTAGTTTTCTAATAAAATTAGATATTTTAAATTTGATTTAACAAGAGTTGTCAGTCAAAACTCTTAAAGGAAGTATCATTGCTACAATGTTCTGTGAATCAGTTCCCATTAAGGCATATAAATGTTCTTTATATGCTGATCTCGTCATCATACCCATTATTGAATTTGATATAAACCTCCATATGTATTGGCTTTTGGACCATGAGGGAAAAATTTATTGTAAGAATAATGAGGTTACTATTTTTGTTGACGATGATAAAGAACACCTTATCTTTAGACCAGAATCGTCACCACCTGATTCTTATCTAGATCCACCCCCAGTAGCTCAGCTAAATTCAATTATTGGGGAGGAAGAGAATGGAATAATTGTGGGTGAGGAAAGGAATGTTCGAATAGAGGATGTACCTATTGTGAGGGAATATGTTGATGTGTTTCCAGAAGATTTACCTGGACATCCTCTAGAATGAGAAATTGAGTTTTCCATTGATTTAATTCCTGGTTCAAGGCCCATATCGAATACCCATTATAGAATGGACACTGTGTAATTTGTGGAACTAAATAAACAACTAGAGGAATTGAGTAATAAGGGATTTATTCTCCCTAGTGTTTCTCCATGGGGAGCCCCTATCCTTTTTTTAAGAAGAAAGATGGTTCTATGAGGTTATGTATCAACTACAGGGAGATCAATGCTATAACAATAAAGAACTAGTATCCCCTACATCGCATTGATGATTTATTTGACCAACTGAATGGAGCTCAATACTTTTCAAATATTGAACTTCGACCTGGATATCATCAGTTGAGTGTGAAGAAGTAAGACATTCTGAAAACAGTGTTTCGAACCAGGTACGAGCATTAAGAGTTTACAGTAATGCCTTTTGGATTGACTAATGCACCCTCTATCTTCATGGATATAATGAATAGATTTTTCAAGGAATATATCAGTGATTTTGTAGTGGTATTTATTGATGATATCTTGATATACTCCAAAAGCTACAAAGATCATGAAAATCACTTGCGCATTTTCCGGAAGACTCTTAGAAGACATGAATTATATGGGAAGTTTAGAAAGTGTGAATTCTGGATTCAAGAGATTTCTTTTCTTGGCCATATTGTCTCTATGGATGGAATCCTAGTAGATCATGTGAAGAAAAAGGAAATCCAAGATTGGACCACGCCAACAAAAATAACTGAGGTACAAAGTTTTATTGGCTTAGCAGGTTATTATTGGCGTTTCATGCAGAATTTTTCCCGACTGGATAACCCGCTAACGACGTTCACACATAAAGGGGTTAAATTTGTTTGGACAAAAGATTGTGAAGAATGTTTCATAGAACTGAATAGAAGAATAATAAATTCTCCTATATTGACTCTACCATCAGGGAATGACGGTTTTGTTGTTTATAGTGATGCTTTAAAGAAAGGACATAGTTGCGTCCTTATTCAAAATGATAGGGTTATTGCTTATGACTCACAACATCTAAAAATTCATGAGAAAAACTATCCTACTCATGATCTTGAGTTATCTATTGTAATCTTTGCTTTGAAGATATGGAGACATTATCTTTATAGTGAAAAATGTGAGATTTATACTGATCAAAAGAGTTTGATGTATATTTTCTCACAGAAATAACACAACATGAGGTAAAGGAGATGGCTTGAACTACTCAAGGATTATTATTTCACAATACACTACCACCCAGGGAAGTAAAATAAGGTTGAAGATGCTTTGATCATAAAGGAACATAGAGTTTTGAACAAGATGAGAGTTGAAAGGGATCCTATTTCCATAGATCTAGTAAAGATGTATATTGGAATAACCATGGAAGGTGAAACATCAATTCTTTTTCAATTGGTTGCAAAACCATCTTTACTAGAAAGGATAAAAATTTCTTAGGCCGATGATGAGGAGTTTCAAAGGAAGAATAATGCTGTGAATGATGGGAGATTGAGTGAATTTGTATATGAGGATGGAATTTTGAAATTTGGGAAGAGGCTTTGTGTTCTCGATATACCTAATCTAAAAAGGGAATTGTTGGATGATGGTCATAGTTCCAATTTATCTATACACCATGGTAACACTAAGATATATAGATATTTGAAGGAATATTTTTGGTGGGAAAACATGAAGAGGGATATTACTAATTTTATGTCAATATGTATGGTTTGTCAACAACTGAAAGATTTAAGCCAACAACCTGGAGGAGTATTGCAACCTCTTCCCATGCCTGAGTGGAAATGGGATAATATCATGATGGACTTTGTCATGAGACTACCAAAGACTCATAGAAGGACCGATGCAATATCAGTCATTATTGATCGTCTTACCAAGTCAGCACATTTTCTGGATATAAGAGAAGATCTACCACTTGAACGTCTAGAAAGACTATATATTAATGAAGTTGTGAGACTTCATGAAGTACCCCTATCGATTGTTTCTGACCGTGATCCTTGTTTTACATCAAGTTTTTAGAAAAGTCTTCAGAAGGCCCTAGATACTAATCTTCATTTGAGCACTACCTACCACCCAAAAACTGATGGACAATAAGAACAGACCATGCAAACATTGGAAGACATGTTGAGGTCTTTTTCACTTGATTTTCAAGGAATGTGGGATCAATATTTACCTCTTGTAGAATTTTACTACCACAACATCTTCTATTCAAGTATTCAGATCGCACCCTATGAAGCATTATTTCGGAGGAGATGTCATACACCAACATGCTGGGATGATGTTGGTGAAAGAAAGCTCATGGGCCCATAACTTGTTGAATAAACAACAGATAAGGTAAATATTATCCAGAACCATATCAAAATAGCTCAAAGTATGGAAAAGATCTATGAAAATAACTGAAGGAAGGATTTGGAGTTTCAAGAAGGTTATCACGTTTTCTTAAAGGTATCTCCATGGAAGGGTAATATACGATTCGGTAAAAAGGGAAAGTTAAGTCCCAGGTACATCGGACCTTTTGAAATTCTGGACCGAATTGGAGCTATAGCTTACAGTTTGGTAATGTCTCCAAGTCTCTCCAAGGTTCACAATGTGTTCCATGGGTCAATGTTAAGAAAGTACATGCCATAACCAACACATGTACTCACTTATGAAAAAGTATAACTTGAGCCAGATCTATCTTATTGTGAAGATCCTATCAAGAGTCTTGATACTAGAGAACAAGTATTGAGAAATCGGACGACTCATCTGGTAAAGTTTCTATGGAGGAACCATAAGATTGAGGAAGAAACATGGGAGCCCAAGGAGCTTATGTTAAAGACATTCCCAAATCTTTTTAGGTAATATTTTTAGAATTTCAAGGATGAATTTTTTGTGAGGGGAGAATGTAACACCTCAAGGTTTTGAAAATAAATATAGAATTCAATTTTATAATATATCCATTAAACACAACTTTTCCTCTTCTATGTTTTGAATTTCGAAAAATGGTCATCTACAGTTGTGTTTAGTAAGTCATTTGGAGTCTGATAAAACAAACTTGATTTTTTGTGAATAGTAACATACCCTTATGAATAGTAATATGAATAGTAATATGACCCTTATGAAATGTAAATAATATTATTATTTTATTTTCTTAAGGAAATAAAATAATGAGATCTTGATTAGTTTTTGAATTCTACATGTTGAAAAATGGTAGGGGTGAATTTTTGGGATTTTTCTAAAATACATGATTTTTTCATTAATAATAAATATAAAATTTTGAGTTTTCGGTAGTTTAATGACATCATAATGATGTAATAATTAAATATAAAAGTATGGTTGACTTGTGTATAGTAACTTATGACATGAGGTGTTCCAAGTGGATAAAACCATGGACAAATACCATGGGCAAGCCCATGGTTTGGCAAAAACAACTAATGAGGTGTCCCTTTGAAATTATTAAAAAATTACCACTCCTTTTCTATAAATACCCACTCATCCATTCGTTTTCTTTCATTCCAAATCCCTAATCCTCGAATCCAGGGTGGTTTTACCTCTCTAGGAGTCCTCCTAAGGTGTCCCTAAGCCATCAAGGTCCCATCCTTCAAGATCTAGGAGTTATTATACAAGGTAATGGAATCCTTCATTCTCTTCTTTAAGTCGACACTTCTTTTATGTTATCTATTTGAAATTTATTTCTCATATGTTGGGGTTTGATTTTATTCATTATTCTTACTATCCTTTTTATTTCAATATGATGAGATACCCTTTTGTTCTCATCATTCGATTTTATGAAATTTTAAGTGACGTCGTTAGGCTGCCGAATTTTCATAAGGGATCTCTTAACTTTTATTTTATTTTCAGGTTCATCTCTTTTATTTCTCTCTCCTCACCTCCTCTATCCAAATGATCATGATAACTCCAGTATCATATATATACTATAATTTTTTCATGTGAATGGAAGAACCATCATAAATATTCTTACTCCCTCCCTTTTATTTTTTAAAAATTAAATCAATGTCCATGAGGTTCCAATTTATAGCCTTCGTGGATGAAGAAGTTTCGTTATTCAATTTCTCCTTCATTACTAGTCATGAAACCATATTTATGGTTGAACCATACTATAAAATATGTATTATGACATAAATAATATTCATGAACCAGAATATGTACATATAATTAAGTTATATGACAAAACTAGTTCATAATAATCCAAATACCGCCGAATAATCGAAGTGGTTGTCATCTAAGGATTCTTCCTCATTCCATGTAAACAAATGATAGAAAAAACCATTACCAATTATTTATGTTCATAAATAATATATAATTCCAATCCTAGATATTTATAACCTTTCCACATGAACTCCATTACATAAAAACTAGTGAAATGATTATAAAAATAATGAAAACGAACACCCTGGAACAATGAAATTCAATATAATAACTTAGAAATAAAGGTATAAATGAACTAAATATAATTATGATAAAATAAATACATGTCTAATAGGTTATTAAATAATTTATGAATAAGTATAATTTCATATTCCAGGATCTTATGTTCAAGAGCGAAACACGTTTGGAGTTAAGGTAAGGGTTTTTCCACCCGAACTTCTATTTTCATTCGGGATACTTTCATTGTCTAAATACCTTAATGAAATTATTATGTATTGTTATGTACTCCTAATATATTCTATTTTAGTATCATATATATGTTTACAAACCAGAATCCTTCCATATTTTATGGATAGTTACATGTTTTAAAAGGAACATTCAAAATTATTTCAAAAATACGAGGTCGGTTTAAGGGAATTTCTCAAATTCTTACCTATTTTTAGGGGAACTATATAATCTATTTTTGGAAACCATTATCTTTATAAAATCACTCATTTTATTATGAAAATACTATCTTAATTCACTTCTATTTTTATACAACGATTTTTCCAAAAGAACCCTTCTTTTAAAAATAAAAGAGTATTTATCTCTAGAATTACTTAATGATTTTATAAGAGTATTTTCATATAATTCAACACTCTTGTTGATTACATGGTATTATTGGGTTTAATTATTTATGAAGTCATCTACCATATTTTATTTAATGGTTTATGACCAACTCTATTGTGGATGATCTGTCCTAAAACCATTCACCATATTACTCTGAATGGTTAGTGTTGTAATGTCTCAGATTTTTCCATGTGTTATTTTAATATTATGTTAGAATTTATTTCGAGACCATCCTTCAAGAAGGTGTGCAGTTCCGAGGCTCGGTGAGCCTGGAACAAATGTTTAAACTGAATTAAATAATTTAATTTATGCGCGTGTGGGGTTTTCCTGAAAAAGTAGGATAACTCTTGAATGGGTGCTCGGATCGGAAATGTGAGGGCATCGTTGCGTTCAGAACAACGATTTTACCTTAAGCGAGGCCTAACATCGTCCAGCACAGGTCGGTGGGGAAATCTAGTTTTTGGACGTAACTGTAATAAAATATTTAATAAAAATATTTTATTAAATCCTTGCTGTAGATAAATCTTTTAACTTTTAAATAGAGAATTCGTAGGGGATCAGGGTTACAATTCCCATTACCCTAAATTTCCCTGGAGGCTCTGGAAAGCTCTAGAGAAATCCTCCCAACATGACGACAATGTTCTTGATGAGCTTCGACAGTGATGACGACGTGATGATCGGATCTTTTCCAACGAACGCCGCGAATCCAAGTAGGGTGTTTGATCTCTTTTTGATTTCTTTCCCATTCTTGATTCCTACGACGAATGCGGACTAATGCATGAACAAATTAGCCCACAGATCGATCATATTTGCGGGATGAGATTTTTGTGGTAATTTTGGGGATTTGATTCTTGATGTTATTTTTGTTTGTTAATCATCTAATGGTGACGAACCAAGATCGACACAAGTATTGATCGAGGTTCATCCCTCTCGATTTGTGGTGCCTTTCTTCCCCAATTTCTTGCGTTCTTCATTTGCGTTTTACGTGTTCTTCACAGAGATATGAACGACAGATCGTTACGCATCCGTTGTGTGATGAAATGATCCCAAATTGAAGATATGGTGTTGGTACAAACCCACGGAGGTGTGGCTATGGTGGTGGTGGATGGATCAAAGCGGATCAGAAGATATCGTTCTTCGAACGATTTCCGCACGGATGAAAGGAATCGGATTTCAGAGCCGATTGAAGTCTTGAAACCCACGGATTCGACATCACGATGATGAGGAGACCCATGATCTTGTGTTTCGCGGCAAACAAATGATAGAAACGTGATCCGGAGAATTGGTTGAGGCGAGAGGAGGAAGAAGACGCTTCTGATAATTTCCCGACTACACGGCGTGTAGTATGTGCTACAGGGATTGTGTTCATCGGGGGATCACCTAGCATGTACTCTGGGAGTACACAGACACGGTTTGGGTACATGACCAAAGACATGACATGCATACACTTCCCTGGCCAGACTAGGCCATATACAAGGGATACCCCATGTATTGGTACACGGGCAGGCAACACGGACAGACACCGTGTACGGGCATACGACCAGGGTACACGGGTGTTTCCTAGTTGATAGGACACTGCGTGTTCTTAGACTTACATGCCGTGTATATTCTTTCCTACACGATTTCGATTCCAAACACAGGCCATTTACACGGGCAGTACCTGGAGTCAACGACCATAGCGTGTGATCCTTCTACAGGTTGTGTAGTCAAGTTGTACATAGCTTGGATAGGTGACACGGGCCATTTACACGGCCAGTACCCGGGGTCAAGGAACACGACATGTAACCATACTACATGCCATGTAACCTTTTTTACATGGCTTGAGCTAGTTGTCTTCTATGACTTGGACTAGTTTCTTTAGGGTTCATCCCCTTGGTCTTTCTCTTGAAGGTTTCCGGTATCATTTCCTATGTAAAGACCCAAAAATTTCAAGGAATGTTTTTTAATTTATTTGGAATTTTAGGAGTCTGTGGCTTCTGACGGCACCTGATTCCGAGGCCCAGTGTTCCAGGAATCAATTTCTGAAGATTAGCTCGGGTACGTTCAGTGAACGAACGATCGGGTTTTTCTATCTTTTGAATCGATATTCAGAATTGAAATCCGAGGGCACTGATGAACTCGCAACGCTGATAATTTCTTAGGGGGACCATTGTTGTAGTTGTGTTTTGTGAAGGTTGAGGTTTAATAAATAGGGATTTAGAATAAATAAATAAATAGATAAAATTTGTTATGTACAAATTTTATTTAAGGAATGTGATTTTTAATCCTACAAAGGGGGGAGTTAGAGGTGGAGCCCACACCCACCTAACCTCCAGTGGGAGGGTTAGAGTAGTGGGAACCAAACGAACCCTTAACTCCTTACCTCCCCATAACTCCCCCTTAGCCTCTTAAATCCTCCCTTGTTTAATTTCTTGGAAACTTCTCTTCTTAAAAGAGGAGCCTCTCCACCTCCGAACTTAATGATCCAACTAAGGAGATTTAATAACCATATTAATTACCCTTGTCACACCTTTGACTTTTTGGTTTGCTTGAAGATCTTTTAAAGGAAGGAAACTTAATGAAAAATTTGTTTGGAAAATATTTTGGGAGAATTTGAGGGGAGCTTCCTTCATCGACGAAGAACGACTGCCTCCTCGACGAAGAACGGTCAACGTGATTCTTTTTCTTTTCTCCAAGACAAGAGGGAGGACGTCACATCTTTGGGTATACGTCGGCATTGCCAACGAATCTTTTCCTCACGACGCCGTCAACCGTGACGCCGACTTTTACCACTGTTGTTGAGGTAGGGAATTAATTTGAGAATGATATCTTCTCCCATAGAGGTTTCCTTTTAAAACAAAGAACTTTGATTAACTCATTATTAAGTTGATCCATGAAAGAATATGTTTGCGGGTTGGGAATATTTCATTATAGGGAAAACGTAGGGGTTTGGTTTTGTTAGTGAATATTATTTGTCATCCAACGTCAAATTCTTAGCCGCTTGATATCGATTTAACGGAAGGGGGCCAGACGGCACGAACACGGCCGGCCCTCCTCCCCCTTTGTTGATGTACTCATTGCGGCTCGAACGAAGGCGGCGCAGTGCAATGGCACCGCACGGGAACGAGGAGGAATACGGAAAAGGAGCGCGGCACTGTCGCACGACGCCGTTGAGGCCGAAAGAAGCCGCGGACGGATTCGGGCCACGATAGAGGGGTGCGGCGCCGTCGCGCCGTGGCGGTGCAGGGAGCGGCGGCCGGATCTGTCGGCCGCCGGCGCATGGAAGGCGGGACCCGTGGGGGGTCCCGCGGCGGCACACCAGCCGACCAACTTGGCCAGCCGTATCGGAAATCCGGGGGTCATGACCCCCGACTGGCAAGGAGGCGGGCCCCCCGTGGGGGGGCGTTTCTTCAATCAAGGGGGCAGCGCACCCCCCCTTTTTGCGCGTCTGCTCGGCCAGTGCTGATCCGCCCAGGCTGGACCGGTCGCACAGGGTCGGGCCGCGCTGGCCGGACCGGGCCGTGCCATAGGGGGCCGAACCCGGACCCAGGTCGGGTCAACCCGGTTCGGGCCGACCCAGGGGGTCTTGGGCCGGGTCAGTCCGGGCCCAAACCCCCCTAAAAGCAGGCAGATTCGTTCAAATGCCTGTAACTTGGGCTATGTACCTCTTATTGGCGCACCATCAGTTGCGACGTGATCCTTGGGTCGAGACGATAGTTTCTATATATTACACTCAAGGTTGTAGAGAACTTTGGGTATGTCTGGGTTGGTTCGAACACGAAACCAACCGGGCCCTCAGAGTAGAAACGTCTATAACTTGAGATCCAGACGTCCGATTGACGTGCCGTTGACTTTGTTGGTTTCCTCTTAGTGAGACGGACCTTTTGGATTACTCCGCTCGAGGTTTGGATGCAGTTATAATATGGCCAGGTCGGATTGTACCCGAAATCCAACAAGGCCCCTCGAACGGAAAAGCTGATAGCTTTCAGACCGGACGTCCGTTTAACAAACCATCAGCAGCATTGGTGATCACGTTGAGAAACAGTCCCTATGAGTATACCCTAAATGAGTTTGGGGTACAGTTGAGATTCGGTTGGGTTGGTTCGTACACAAAACCAACTGGGCCCCTAGGACAAAAAGGCTAATAACTCACAGACCGGGCGTCTGATTGATGTGTCGTCTCTTGCATTGAGACCCCTATGACGAGGCGGTCCATTGAGATACTTCTTTGTGGGACTTTGTTATACTTTGAGTATCGACCTGTAGCTTGTGGATCGGACCCTCCCGGAGATGAGTGTACGAAGTACAGAGACCGTGTAGCTGGCTGAGACCAGATGACTTCTTGTCCAATTTGATTCGGAGTGACTTGCATAGCCCAATGGGGAGAACTAATTTATGAGGTGGCAGAACCATGGCAGAATAGCACGACTTTGTGAGGTGGCAAACCCGCGGTACACGATAGGAGGATTTCCTCTATAGGCTATGAGGGGGAGCACTACTGTGTGAGGTGGTAGACCCATGGCGGGGAGCACTACTTTGTGAGGTGGCAGACCCGCAGTACTCAACAGGAGGAGTACCTTAGCAGTCTTAGGTTAGTGAGTAATACCTCACAGTCATGACCGGATCACTGTACTCATCAGAGACGGAGCTCTTCATCAGTTACAGTTTTGATAATGAAAATCCTGGTTTGAGATGAGTCAATGACCTTTGTGTTTTCCTCATGATTGAGATCGGTTACTAGATAACTTGCGTATGTGTATGGGCATATACCTAAGTAGTGGTTATCCATCGACTACATATCTGTGTGGTACCTCATGGCTGAGATGGGTTACTTGGTAACTTAGGTATAAGTATGGGCTTATACCTAAGTAAGGGTTATCTGTTGAGGACTTTCCTTGTGATTATCCTTGTTGGATTTAGTGAGACCTTGAGGGTCTCGGGGTCCCTAATGAGTATCGTATACTCGCCCCTGCACGGGCTTTACCCACACCTCATTGTGTTGGTTGCAGACGACGGACATCACTGATCGTGGATGAGGCTTGTAGAGCTGGATGGTACCCGGAGGAGCATCTCAGGACAAGTCGGTACCCGGAGGTGGATCTCACGACGAGTCGGTACCCGGAGGAGGATCTCACAACGAGTCGGTACCCAGAGGAGACGGACGGGCGTGGAGTACTGAGGAGGACATATGTACATAGCCTTCAGGTAGGAAGTAGGAGGAAGATCCAGGAGTTGCTTTTCAACTTTAAGCTATTGTCATTTGAGTTGTACATTACTTTCAGTTGTAGCTATACCTTTCTTTTGGGCTTGTATTTCCGTCCCCTTGTACTTTCAGCACATTTTTTTACTAATTTCTTAGTATATCTTCTGCTTTTACTCTTTTTGTGTGTGTTTTCGTTTCAAAAAGGCAATGGATTTCCTTTTTATTGGGTTTTACGCCTTTGGTGCTAGTCGCCAGCCCCTGGCCTATGGAAGGCGGGCTTGGGGTAGTCACAGCACGGGCCCCAAGGACGGGTCGTGATATCCTACATACATGAGTATGATCCCTTCAGTAGGACTTCCTGAATAGAGTTGTTGAAAGCCCCTTTGTGAGACTTGGAGCTGGATCCATTATTCATTCCTGGTACCCTAGGAAAAATTCTTGGTATCGACGTGACCAACATTACCTAGGTGCTGATCCTCTACATAGCAGAATAGTTCGGACTGATTTGTTGGAATAACCCTGTGGTTGTTGTTTGTGATCCTCATCTGAGCATCATGTTCTCATCTACTTGTGGAGTGTGTTCTCCCGGAATGAGTACTTCGTCTATCTCTCTTCAGACCTAGGAGTGTTTTCTCCTTGTTATGTGCTTAGTGGAATCTTCGATCTTGATCCTAGTGGTGGTATCGCGATAGTTGATCTTGTATGAGAATATTTGGATTTTCTTATTATATGTTATGTAGACATATACTGTGTGGAGATGACTGTATCTTTCCTTTGTGGTATTTCCCCTATTGTATTTTCATTGTGGTTTTTGGGGTGTCCTACTGGGTATTGTTATAATCACCCCTGCATGGGCTTTGCTCACACGTGTCCTATCTTATGTAGACTAGCGAGCCTTTGATAGGATTCTAGGTGGACCAGGACCAAACGGTGCTCAGTGAGATCAGACAGGCCGAGGGGTGTTCCTATGGCTACAGATTGTAGTCCCAGTACCTTTCTTTACAGGTTGGACTTTGTTACAAAATTTCTTTCCTGGGATTGAACTTTTGGCCCAGGGTTTTTACACTTACTGTACTTTACTTTCCTGTCGTACTCTGTTGGCTGGAATTTTAGTGTATTGATGCATTTCTAATTTTATTAGTTTTTACTTTTCATCTTCGTGGTCTTGGAGATGTGTGCGCGTGTGTACAGGTTTATAGGAAATGCCTCCCATGTTAGTGATATGCCTACTCAGTGTTAGTCACTAGCCCCTAGTCTATTGGAGGGGGGCTTGGGGAGTTGTGGCTTGGACCCCACTGAGACAGATCGTGACAGAGTGGTATCAGAGGTGGTCGGTTCTACCTTAGGACCGACAGTCTGTGATTTGGTTTGGGGCAATAGTGTTAAGTGTTTCGAGTTTGGATTTCAGGCCAGGGACCCCATTGTTGGTGCGGGCGACCGACGTATCCATACACCAGGACTCTGATAACATTCTTTTCGACTCGGAACATGACAACACAAGTTTCATGGGAAAAAATAATGGTACATGCATCATATTAAAATGGGTTGTGGTTTCCATGTCCTTCTTGAGTCATCTCTCCAGATATACTCACCGATTGAGATACAACTTGTTTCTTTACAGGATGCCTCCGCGATGCGCACCCGCTAGGATCCAACAGCTCGATCACGAGGATGACTCCCTCAATTATGAAGCTTTGATTAAGGGACCAAATCCCCTAGTTTTACCTTCGGGTGGTGTGCTAGTTATTCCACCACCTGTGGAGAAGTGTTTAGTGCCTGCTGTAGCAGTAGAGGAGGAGCGCAGGCTGAGCGCACTCCATGAGTTTCAGAGACAGAGACCCCTCAGGTTTCGAGGCGAGCCTGACCCCATGGCAGCAGAGGACTGGCTTGAGGCAGTGGCTAGAGTCTTCCATTTGGTCAGGACACCAGCAAACCAGATGGTGATCCTGGCAGCGAGCCTTCTGCAGGGCTCGGTCGGGCAATGGTGGAGTTTGGTTATCCAGACCCACGACGAGGCGACTCTTGCATGGTCAGAGTTTGAGCTTCTTTTCAGGGAGGAGTTTTCACCGGTTACCCTAAGAGTTATACGTTTACAAGAGATTCTTCAGCTCTAGAAGGGAACCATGACAGTGGCTAACTATTCATCGAGGTTTACCGACCTCTCATGATAGTCGATGGATATGGTCAGAGATAAGTACTTCAGAGATTAGAATTTTGAGAGGGGCTTGCCCAGAGACATCCGAGCTAGCATCATTCCTATGAGAATTCCTACTTATGTTGGGGTGCTCAAGCGGGCTTTGGTGGTCGAGTGCTTCTTGGTAGAGCAGAGACAGTTGACAGTTGTCAAAAGTGAGCGAGCTGGAGCAGAGACCTCGGCAGCATGGAGCCGACGTCAGGGACCCAGGCGTGGGAGACGTTTTCAGAGGAGATCCCAAGACAGGGGATCTACCGTGTAGGGTTCACAGGTCGTATCCAGCCAACCTTGAGAGAGGTGATGCTACTCATGTGATGGCATGGGACATCTTTCTCGAGATTGTCTAACCCACCGTACTACTGACACGGGACCAGTGGATGGACCACCGAGGTAGAGGAAACATGTAGAGATGATAGACCCACAGGGTGGTGGACGTGGTAGAGGAGCTGGGAGAGCAGATAGAGGTGGTCTGCGTTTTAACCTTTTTCCACCACCACCCCCAGGAGATCCACCCCAGGCTCAGGGAGCTGGTGGACAGAGGTAGGGACAGCTGCAGGCAGTAGAGACTTATGACCCAGGTACTCCCGGAATGATTAGAGGTACAATCTATGTCTTTTCTACTTTGGATGTCGTACTGATAGACAGAGGTGCTAGTAATTCTTTTCTGGTTGCTTATCTTGTTTGAGACCTAGAGATTCCTATTGAGTCATTGACTCGACCCTTACACTTATAAACACCGACCAGAGAATATTTAGAGATCACACATCTTTGCAGACAGTGTGACCTAACACTTGAAGGAGAGAGTTTTTGCTGAAACCTCTTGGTGGTAGCGTCGAGGACTTACGACGTCATTATTGGTATGGATTGGCTATCCATATTTCATTCCCATATTTATTGTTTTAGGCGAAGGGTGCGGTGTATCCGTAGTGATGGAACATGGTTCTCCTTCGTTGGTGAAAAGGAGACCCAGGCAGCACAGGATGGACTCATGTGTAGGAAGGTACTGCCGATTTCACATCAGTTGGATACCCTAGCCCTTGGTGCAGTAGATGTTACGAGTTACCAGTTTTTAGCAGTAGTGGCTGAGTACGAGGATGTCTTTCCAGAGGATGTCCCCAGACTACCTCCTCATCGGGAGATTGATTTCTGCATTGAGTTGCAACCCCAGAAGACACAGATATCAGCATCAGCATATCGGATGGCTCCTGCAGAGCTTTGTGAGCTGAGGGTGTAGCTAGAATATTTGCAGAGGAAGGGCTTTGTGAGACCCAGTGTTTCACCCTGGACAGCCCCAATGTTGTTTTCCAAAAATGCAGACGGGAGCTTGAGGCTGTGTGTGGATTACCGGTGCTTGAATCAGGTGATCGTGAAGAACTGGTATCCACTACCGAGGATCAATGACCTATTCGAAAAGTTAAGAGGGGCAAGATGGTTCTTGAAGGTTGATCTACGATCAGGCTATCACCAGTTGCGAGTATTAGATGAGGATATACTGAAGACGACTTTCAGATGTCTCTACGGTCACTATGAGTACTTGGTGATGCCCTTTGGCATGACGACCGCCCTGACAGTGTTTATGGGACTCATGAAATGAATCTTTCATCCCTATCTATATCGGTTCATGGTGGTTTTCATCGATGATATCCTTGTGTACTCTGCGTCCGAGGAGGAGCACGCGAGGCACCTAAGGATGGTTTTGTACACACTCTGAGAGCACCAGTTATATGGGAAACTCTCAAAGTGTCAGTTCTGGATATAGGAGGTCCACTTTCTAGGACACGTTATCTCAACAGATAATGTAGAAGTGGACCCAGCCAAGGTAGAGGTAGTGTTAGCATGGGAGCCACCCCAGAGCATGACGGAGGTGTGGAGTCTCCTTGGGTTGGAAGGCTACTATCAGAGATTCATTCTTGATTTCTCCAAGATTTCATCACCCATGATAGCTTTGACCCGAAAGGGGAAACCTTTCGTATTGACTTAGAGATGCGAGTAGGCTTTTCAGAAGTTGAGACAGAGTCTGACAAGCACCCCGATCTTGAGATTACCGGAGGAGTGTGTCAAGTACGTGGTGTTCTGTGACGCCTCAGGAATAGGTCTTGGTTGTGTCCTGATGCAGAGGAAAGCGGTGATTGCCTATGGCTCATGACAGTTGACGCCACATGTGCAGAACTACGCGACCCATGATCTTGGGTTGGCAGTGGTAGTCTTCACATTGAAGATGTGGCGGCACTACCTGATGGGCGAGCGGTTTACCATCTACTCTGATAACAAGATTATTAGATATATCTTTTCTCATAAGGATATAAATTTGAGATAGAGGCGATGGCTTGAGTTCCTCCAGGAGTATGACTTTGAGATCGTTTATACTCATGGTAAGGGGAATGTTGTGGTAGATGCTCTTATCAGGAAATCCAGTTCGCAGTTGCTGGATGAGGCGATGAGACAGTTGGCCTCTTTACAATTATCCTTTAGGGATAGAGACGAGGGAGCCTACCTTCAGTCTATGGTTGTTACCCCTCCACTCTTACAGTGAGTTAGGGAAGCACAACATGAGGATGCTAGCTGTGAGACTCTATTGATCAGATATCCACAGGTGATACTGCCGATGGATATTCAAAAGGTGGGGATAACGTTGTTCTTTTCAGAGGGAGCACAATAGTACCAGTGAAATTGTGGGAGGTGGTTCTGAGGGAGTTCCATACATCCCCTTTAGCGGTGCATCCAGGCATTGAAAAGATGTACCAGGACCTCCGACATCAGTTCTGTTGTCCAGGAATGAAGAAGAGTGTGGCAGAGTTTGTTTCTCGGTGCCTTGCTTGTCAGCAAGTAAAGGCTGGGCACCAGGTTCCAGCAGGTTTGAATCAGCCCTTTGAGGTGCCAGAGTGGAAGTGGGATGGAATATCCGTGGACTTCGTGATGGTTTTACCACGTACATCCAGGGGACACGATGCCATCTGGGTTATCGTTGATCGACTCACCAAGTCATCCCACTTCCTAGCCATACGGGAGCAGATTTAGGTAGGAGCTTGGGATGCCTCTACATGCAAGAGACAGTTCGACTTCATAGAGTGCCATACGTGATCGTATTAGATCATGATGGACATTTCACATCCCTATTGTGGAAGGGATTATTGGAAGCTTTTGGGACTCTGTTACGCTTGAGCACAGTGTTTCATCATCATACTGATGGTCAGACGGAGTAGACCATCTAGGTTCTAGAGGATATTCTATGATCTTGAATACTTGACTTCAGTCGTAGCTAGGAGGATCACCTACCACTAGTTGAATTTTCTTATAATAACAGTTATCACTCCACTATTGGTATGGAACCATTCAATGCTTTGTACGGGAGACCTTGCAGGTCACCACTTTGCTGGATTGACCCAGGAGAGTCAACAATCATGGGCCCAGAGATGGTGCGAGCTACTACAGAGAAGGTTTAGGTCATCTAGGAGCGGATGCAGACTGCACAGAGTCGGCATAAATCTTATGCCGACAGGAGACAGAGGCCCTTGGAGTTCGAGGAGGGAGACCATGTGTTCCTTTGGGTCTCGCCTCAAAGGGGATTGAAGAGATTTGGTTGAGGCAGAAAGATATCTCTGAGGTTCATCATCCATTTTTAGATTCTGAGTAGAGTTGGAGAGGTGTCATACCACTTAGCTCTACCTCCTCATATGGACCGGGTACACAACGTCTTCCATGTGTCGCAGCTGCGGAAGTACATGAATGATCCATCGCACATTATCGACTGGGGAGAGATGGACATCGATGATGGGGAGACCTTCACTGATTACCTAATGGATATCGAGGATCGGTAGAAGAAGATCCTTCATGGGTGAGCTATTCCCTTGGTGCGCGTCAGGTGGCAGCACAAGAATCTCCAGGGGAGCACATGGGAGCGGGAGGCTCAGATTCATGGGTTGTACCCACATCTTTTTTTGTAGCCTTCGTTTTGGCTTTTTGGGGACGTAAAATCCCTAAGGTGGGTGTGATGTAATGTCTTGTATTTCTCCATGTGTTATTTTAATATTATGTGGGAATATATTTCAAGACCAGTCTTCAAGATGGTGTGCAGTTCCGAGCCCTGGTGAGCCCGAAACAAATGTTTGAATTAAATTAAATAACTTAATTTATGCGCGCATGGGGTTTTCTTGAAAAAGCATAGTAACTCTTGAACGGGTGCTCGGATCAGAATCATGAGGGCACAGTTGAGTTTTGAACAGCAATTTTACCTTAGGCGAGCCCCAACATCAGCTGGCGCAGTTCGGTGGTGAAATATAGTTTTTGGACGTAACTTTAATAAAATATTTAATAAAAATATTTTATTAAATCCTTTTTGCTGTGAAATATTTTAACTTTTAAATAGAGATTTCTCAGGGGACCAGGGTTACAATTCCCATAACCTTGAATTTCCATGGAGGCTCTGGAAAGCTCTGGAGAAAACCTCCCAATGCAGCGACGATGTTCTTGACGAGCTTCGCCGGCAACGACAACACAACGACCGGATCATCGCCAACGAATGCCGCGAATCTAGGTAGGGTGTTTGATCTCCTTGTGATTTCTTTCCTGTTCTTGATTCCTATGATGAACGCAGATTAATCCATGAATAGATTAGCCCACAGATCGATCATATTTACGGGATGGTCTTGTGGGGATTTTGGGGATTCGATTCTTGAAGTTATTTTGGTACGTTAATCATCTAACTATGACGAACCAAGATCGACACAAACATCGATCGAGGTTCTTCCCACTCGATTTTTGGTGCCTTTCTTCCCCGATTTCTCGCTTTCTTCGTGTGTGTTCTATACGTTCTTCATGGAGATATGAAGAATGGAACATTGTTCATCCGTCGTGTGATGAAACGATCCCAAATTGAAGATCTAGCATCGGTACAACCCCATAGAGGTGTGGCTGCGGTGGCAACAGACGGATCGAAGTGGATCAGAAGATATAGTTCTTCGAACAATTTCCGTACGGATGACCAAAATCGGATTTTAGGGACGATCAAAGGCCCAAAACCCACAGATTCGGCATCACAGTGACGACTCAACCCATGATCTTCAGTTTCGCGGAAAACGGACGAGAGAAACATGATCCGGAGAATCGAACGAGGTAGGAGGAGGAAGATGACTCTTCTGGAAATTTTCTAACTGCATGGCGTGTAGTATAAGCTACACAGCGTGTGTTCATCTGGGATCACCTGGCGTGTACTCTAGGAGTACATAGACATGGGTTGGGTACATGGCCAAGGAAACGACATGTATACCCTTCCCTAGCCAGATACACGTGATACCCCGTGTACTGGTACACGAGAAGGCGACACGGGCTGTTTACACGGGCAGTACCCGGAGTCAACGAACATGGCGTGTAATCCTTCTACACGTCGTGTAGTCGAGTTTTACACAGCTTGGACAGGTGACACGTCCAGTTACATGGGAAGTACCTAGGGTCAAGGAACATGGCGTGTAACAATACTAAACGCCATGTAACTAGTTTTACCTGGCTTGAGCCAGTTGTCTTTTGTGACTTGGACCAGTTTACTTAGGGTTCATCCCCTTGGTGTTTCTCCTGAAGGTTTCCAGTATCATTTCCTACATATAGGAGTATGATCCCTTCTGCAGGACTTCCTAAAAAGAATTGTTGGAATCCCCTCTATGAAACATGGATCCAGATCCTCTATTCATTCCTGGTACCCTAGGTAGAGTTCTTGGTATCGACGTGACCAACTTTACATGGGTGCAGATCCTCTACTTAGCGGATTAGTTCAGACTGAGTTGTTGGAATTACCCCGTGGCTGTTGGTTGTGATCCTCATTTGAGAATCATGTTCTTAAGTACTTGTGGAGTGTGTTCTCCCGGAATGAGTACTTTGTCTCTCTCTCTTCAGACCTAGGAGTGTGTTCTACTTGTTACGTGCTTAGTGGAATCTTTGGTCTGGATCCTAGTGGTGGTATCGCGATAGTCGATCTTGTATGAGTATATCTAGATATTCATGTTATATGGTCTGTAGACATATATTGTGTGGAGCTAACTGTATCTTTCCTTTGTGGTATTTCCCCTGTTGTATTTTCTTTGTGGTTTTCGGGGTGTCCTACTGGGTATTATTATAATCACCCTTGTACGGTCTTTTCCCACACGTGTCGTGTCTTGTACAGACAAGCGAGCCTTTGACAGGATTCTAGGATGACCAGGACCAGACAGTGCTCAGTGAGATCAGACAGGCCGAGGTGTGTTCCTAAGGCTACAGATTGCAGTCCCAGTACTTTTGTTTACATGTTAGACTTTGTTACAGACTTTCTTTTGCTGGGCTTGTACTTTTGGCCTAGGTTTTTTACACATACTGTACTTTACTTTCCTGTCGTACTCTGTTGGTTGAGATTTTAGTGTATGCATGCATTTCTATTTTTAATAGTTTTTACCTTTCAGCTTTGTGGGAATGGAGATGTTTGTGCATGTGTACAGGTTTATAGGCAATTCCTCCCATGTTAGTTATATGCCTACTTGGTGCTAGTCACCAGCCCCTGGCCTATTAGAGGTGGGCTTGGAGAGTTACGGCTCGGGCCCCACAGGGACGGGTCGTGACAAGTGTATTATGTTTAATGATTAGGTAATGATAGTTACATTTCATATAATAGTTTCAATATGAATGTATATGTTGTTTATGTTTATCCCCACTCATATGAGTAATTCATTGGACTTATTATGTGATGGGTGGGGCCTTCTATAGCCACTCGATGCATCGATAGGTCTCATGAGACAAACTATGGTCTTGACACAAGGCCTTGAAAAAATGTTTATTTTATGGTCCTAGCATGAGGCTTGGATGATATGGTTATGATGTCCGGAATATGAACTTCCCTCATTATGAAGCTAGTAGTTGTAAGTTCATGTGGTTATTTGACTAGTAGAATACCCATGATTATGTTTGATTGTGGAATTATTTACTCAGCACATATCCCTGCCATAATGTGTTTAAGTTTATTATTAAAGGCATGTGTTTTCAATTATTCACCATGTCTAATGTTTATATTATCTTCCGCTGTATTTATTACTCTTACTGAGCATTTGAGCTCACCCCTTTCTTATGTTTCATTTTCTTTGTACATGAAGAAGTAATTTTTGAATGACGTGCAAGCATAATCTAGGAGATGTGATGTTTCAAGTTGATTAAAATAGTGTTTTGATTCCCTTCAAGTTGTAATGATAAAATTATGTATGTAACTATTTTTCCAATAATACTAAACTACTCGGTCTTTTGTGATTCTTATTCCTTGTATGTATGCCAACGTAATCAAATATGGCACCGACACTGGGTAACTGGGGTCGGGTCCTTACATTTTTCAAGTGATACCGACCTTATATATTAATTTTTCATCGGGAATATTTCAATTCCATATCCATGATTTATAAAATGGTTTCAATAATGGTCTTTTATAAACATAAATTATTTTATAAATATATTTTACATGAACTTTTACCTTTTTTTAAATGTTTTTAAAAATTAAATTTTTTAACCTTTTCTATATGGGCCTCTTTTAAATCTCTTTAAAAAATGTTTGAAAATAATATTTATTATTAATTTTTATGACATCAATTAATTTTCATTATATATTGATCAAAATTTTATTTGAATATTACTTTATAGTTTAAAATGGTTATTTTAAAGTAAAATCATTTTCTCAATGTTTTTCACATTTTAATATTTTAAAGGTTTCAAAAGAAAATTGTATTTTCCCCTATTTTCAAAGAACTATTTTAAATTTTATTTTAAAGGTATTTTCATTTATGTAAACATCCATTAATTATTCATCTGTTTCACTATGATTATGAGCTTATGATACCATCATTATTACTTCTCTATATGGATTATCATTATTTCCAAGATATTTTGATGGAACATATTTCATTACAATAGATAAATCAAGCTATGAAATAACAATTATTATTGTAATATTTAAAAGTGAAATATTATAATTTTTTTAATGAATGGTACTTTTATATTATTTATGATGACAGGTGTTCCTGAAACATCATATACAAATGGGTGATCTCGATACATCTTATACAAATGGGTGAGGCCGATACAACTTATACGACGAGTGATCCCCATTATAGCTCTATAATGAATTGTGAAATGATTATATTATCTAGATAATTATGTTGGACATTGACCATAATAGATATTCCAACCTTAAGGCTTTTTTTAGGGGTTCTATAATGATAATTTTCCAAGATACCAACATATTTTATTTATGTTTTTATTGATTACTTTGATCAAGATTGATATAACTTGGCTCATGATTATTGATTATCATGAATATTTCATTTTATAAATATTTATTCCATGTTACATGTTTTTTGACCCAAGTATTTATGGTCATGAATTATCTTATTTTATGTTCATGAAAATTTATTATATCATCATACCTTTATGATCATATTATGCTCACTGATGACATTCAATTGTTAATGCTTATATTTACCCTTAATATTTGTTTTATCTCACCCTTAATATTTTTTATTTTTTCCATGTTATGAATAATGGTATTAAGTATGTTATACAGAATAAGGTTACTATATGTGAAGAACATAGTTGGAGATGATGTAGATTTTTATAAACCATATTTTTTATGTATCCAAGTTATTATGTAAGAGTTTTTCCTACTATATAAAACTATAAACCTTAAAGTTACTTGTATGTGTTAGTGATTAATTATTTTTTTGATTTTTGTAAGTTTTGGATAGCTAAAACTGGGTTCCTTTTATCAGAATCAAAGCTTAAAATGTAAAAATTAATATTTTTACATCGGATTTTGGAGTGGTGGTTTGAGGTTGTTAAAATAGTGAAGTGAAATTTATCTTCAATATAGAAAATTTGTCTTGTGGATTTAATTTATTTAATTATATAATATTTTTGGATTAACTCAGGTATATTTTGAAATAATTTTGTAAAATATATTTGAGAAGCGGGTTGTGGAAATTTTCCTAAGTATTTTTAGTGTAAGTGTCATCTTGCTTAAGTGTATGAATCATGTGGAACAATATAGGTTTTATTCTATATGGAAGTTGTATATTTGGAAAAGTCAAATTATCTATGTAAATATCTCCTAAAATTATCATACATGTGATTTAATATAGCATACATCTGTTTCAGATCAACAAATATGTGTTTTGGATTATGAATATATGTGTTTAGCTCAGATTTTTTGTCCTTGGAGTAGTTTAGGTTTCATACTAGGGAAATGTATGCATAATAATCTCTATATATGTGTGATTATATGAATTTTTGGTATCACTCAATGAATATGTACGTCCAATATAGGAATTAAGAGTTTTTTTGGATCAGGAAGCAAGTTTTCTACAAGCATTTTGTGGTGATTATTTTCATAATCCATCTTTGGAAGAATGGATCAAGAAAAAAATGTAGTTAAACTAATGATATATTATCTTGATTATATCATGGAATTTATTTATTAGTTTATTTGATATGTTTTTACCAAACACAATACCTCATGGTTTGTGAAACAAAAACAATGTATAAGGTGTAATAGATTTGTGATAAGTGTGTTTCAATGCCATAATTGGTCAAAAGTTAATTGTTTCGGTTATGGGATTGATATTTTCTTGAGCATGGAGTATGTTTCTTTATTTTTAAGGTTTAATTGTAAGATATGAAAATGTAAAAGGTAAATTTTAATACAAAATTAGTTTTTTCAGTTTGAGAGATGAAATAGAGATTTTGAAAACTATGTCAAAAAAGGTAGAGATAACGGACTCCAGGATTTTTTTTGTTTAAGATTTTTTTCTAAAGGTTGAAGAAATAATGCTAGGAACATAACATAGGTAATATTTTTAATAATTCTACTTTTAATTTAAAATTTTTAATCCCAAAATTTTAATATTTTAATGAAACCTACCACATTTTAAGGTTTTTGAAGTATTTATTTCTAAAATATAAAAATGGATTATTTTTTAAATTTTTGTTATTTTCAGTCAGTTTTGTAATTTAGGTGTATATTTTTCTACATTTATTGAAATTATGAAATTAATTTTTTCTATGATTCCATACATTTTTGGATCCATTTCAATCTATGGGAATAAAAACACTAGCCAACATTTTGATGTCCAAAACATGCTCACAAGTTAGGCCTTGGAATATATGTCTAGATCATTAGACTTTTAAATATGGGCCTATATGTCACAAAGTACCAACCCAAATGAGCTAAAATTTTACATTAATATATTAAAAAAATGAGAGAACATTTTTTTATTTCTATTTCAATAAGTGATTCTACATATTTCATGGCCATAAATGCATGGAAACTAGGTGTAAGGGAATAAAAATAATCATCCAATCCCAATTTTTTTTGATGTAAATCAGTCATAAATCATGAAATGTGTAGTGAATAAAGATAATATTTATTTTTATCATGAGAAATAAATAGGATAATAACTTTACAAAAGATTAAATTTTATAATTAATACATTTAACAATTTTTATCATGCACAAAAATATTGAGGAAAATTTTGAGTGAAAATGAGCCACCATAATTGGTATAAATTTGTACCCTCTTGCCATTTCAAAGGGGTTGGTGATTATAGTTTGCCAATTTGGTAGTTTTTAGCTTATTTTTTTATAATAGTATTATTCATTTGTAATATATATTAGTCTGATTCTTCATCTATTTCTATTTTATTTTTCTCTTTTTTGGTTCTCCCACTATTTTCCCTTCTCAAGTCCATTAAAAATGAAGATCTAACCTCAGTGATTTATCGGGGGAGGGAGAAGTGATTTGATTAAGTTTATTGCATTTTAATATTTATATTTATTCAATTATTAGAATTTAAGTTATTGTTAAATTGATTAGGGTGAGTGATTTCCCCTTTTCTCTATCACCCAAGTTCTTTTTCTCATCCAGCAATTATCCTTACGTTCACTATCTAAGTCTTGAATATGATAGAGTATTTCTTGGGTAGTGATGGTCAATGAAGTGATATCCTAGTTAAATTTTGGAAGAGTATTTACATGAATTTATAGATCTCAATTTAGAGTAATAACAATTCAAATGATAGGGTGTAGTGTGTTAGATTTGTATCACTAAATTGAATTGAGTATCAAGAATATTTTAATGAAAAATGGTATGAATCATTGTGGTCACATAATAATTACTAACTTATTTATTTCTTTATAAATTCATTATATTTTCATCTCATATGTATATATATATATCAATATTATGTGAACCTTTCAACCCTCTATTTGTATTATTTTTTTTATATTTGTTAAAATATAAATAGTGAGAGTAAAAATTCAGTGTGTATTAGTGGACTTCATGTGAAATTGATAATGGGTGTGCACTATATTTCATGATTAGGTAAATAAAATATTAAACACAGATCTATGAAAAATCACCACTATAGAAACTCCATATCTTCATGGTGATAAAATAAGAAGAGAGAAGGGGGAGAGAAAGCTCCTGGTCTTGAAACATGAATACTAAAGAATATTAGGGAAGATTTTTTTAGTGGATATTCTCCCTAGATGTTCATTCAAATAGTCAAAAAGTACTATAGCATCCTGGTGTATTTGTATCATTATTTCATGGAGAATAAGATCATCATATCATTTCTAGTTATCACCAGCTTGTTGAGAGGAGCAGTGTGCTTTTAAAGGTGTGCGAGGGAAATGATATTTCAAGTGTATGGTTATAAACCAACAGGGTTAGTGAAACCAATCTGAATGTGAAATTAAAGTAATGGTATTTTTTTGTCTCTGGTGTATAGTCACATTATCATGTATACTCCTTGAATTAGCTAGTTGGGTGAACCAAGTAAAATCACATGTGTCCTTTATTTTTACTGCATTATGAATATGAGGAATAGATATAGAGGTGTTCTTACTAATTACAAAACAATATCATTGATAAGGAAAATTTGTAATTTTCATACCCTAATTTATCCTTACCCCTCTTAGGGTGAAATAGTTGTTGGAGACCAATAGATATGGAAATAAGGTTTTATTTGTTAAACATTCTTACTAAATGAAAATATGTGTTATTTTCTAAAAAATATGAGTTTTTGTATCTTAGAATGGTTTTTTGAGAAGAATATAGTCTCTAAGGGGCTAGTGGGAGTACATTTGGACTTAGATAATTTCATATATAACAAATAAAATATCATGTAAGTCAAAATACAATGTGAATTCTATATAATATTCTAAAAGAGTTTAGGGTAAGGAAGTAATGAGAATTATCAGGTGTTGTATTTAAAACCATAACAAAGTGAATGACACTTTATCCTAAAGGATTTTAAGATGTGTTGGTAAGTGATAATGTAAATAGTTACATAATTTACCATAAAATTTCAAGGGAAACAATTGATGGAATAAGTTCTACGAGTGATGATTATGTAATTAGAAATAGTTATAAGTATATAATATAAGGTTATGTATAGACCCTTTTTTTCTCATAAGACTTTAGAATAAATCTATAAATATTTTTGGTGTCAGGTGATAAGATGACGTGCGATTATGATTCCCATTTTTCCTATAATTAATTTAAAAAAAATATTCAATACATTTTATATAATGTGCACATGATTTCATAAAGAAAATGGGATATCTCTCAAACAGAGTCTCTGATAAAAAAATATAAGACCAAATTTGGATCTATAATGTGAGGTTTACCCTAGGCATGACCTAAAATAGGTCAGAGAATGATGTTTGGATAAATAGACCGTATTTGGTTCATTTAGTGGATTAATTAAATGTTTGATTTAATTAATTCATTAAATGACCTAAAAATATAATCCTATATAAGTACACTATTATAGTTGATTTTTGGGGTTAAAATCATAACACTGAGACCAATGAGAGGAGTTTTCTTCCACCCTTCATTGGGGAATCAATATTAGATGACAAGAATCCTCCAGATCTAGGAAAATCATGGCTTAGCGAACACAATGAATTATCTTATTCATTGGAAAGAACATTCTTCATAAAAAAATGACCCGAATCGATGTAGGACTCATAAATTTGTGGATTCTTCCCAAATTGATTAAAATATTGAGCATAATCATTCTTATTCATTTGATTTGTTCTCATTGTGAATATACATTTTCCCACACAACAGATTTAAATTTTTTATTCAATTGTTTCTCACTCTAGATATCCCCGATTGTATTTATTGGCTAGGAATTTTTGGATATTTATTTTTTCACATATTTTTCTTGTCAGTTTCCTCTTCTGTTCTTCACGTTATTCATCATTAGACCATAAGGTCATGATTCTACTTTTTTGGGTGGGTTCTAGATCAATAGAACCCCTATATTCGTGTATCATGAATAGATTAATGAACTAGTGAAAGATTCAGGTATACTGTGGGATTCAAGTGATTCCACCCTAGATCTAAATACTGAAGAGGTGATGGTAGGAACCATGGGAAATAACGATGTGTACAACTTTGAACGGGTCAATCTAAAATCTGTTTCCCGTACAACAGATGGATAGAAACAAATAATGAAGGTTTCTCCATTCAATTTTAAGTGGTTTGATAGTGAGATTCATAGTGGACGGTGAAGATCTCAAACACTTGGAATAAATATAAGTTTTTTGTGAAAAATAGACTACTCATCATGTAGAATAACAAACACACACCGTGTATCACCCCTATGGATTTGGCACTAGGGTTTTTGAAAAATTAAGGATCACACACCATGTTTCTAGGATAAATGTTGTGTGAAACTCCATAAGTAGATATGTTGTGTGATAGAATCACATGGGTAGGACCATATTTAGGAGGAAAATTCATTACTGAAGTATATGAGCCCAAGAAAGGTTACACAGAAATGACCATATGCATGGGAAGGACCTCGAGTGGCTGAGGCACACTATGTAGTCCCCTTATATGTCATGTAGGTGTACATAGGAAGTGATATTTGTATTATAATAGACATGAAAAAGCATTGGAGTGGGACCAAACATTGTGTGGGTCCCCTTACACATCGTGTACCCCCATTTCATTTTTTAGGAAACTTATACCTATCATATCTTCTTCATTTAGACTCATATTTTGGACTATGAGTAGCATATCCTGGGTGTTTTTTCATGTATAATGTGATAGTATAATTTTTGGTGGATATTGATATATAATGTTATGCTTCTTTAAGATATTCTTGATGAAGATAGTGATTAGGCAGGATCACCAAAAAGATCAGAATGACACCCTCTTACTGGGCAGGGCATGGATCCTTGATCGACTATCAGAATGGATCCCTCAAAGCAAGAAAAGTAATGGGTCCTATACCTATCCAAAGAGTGGAACCCTCATTATGGGTATAAAATGGGTCCTCGGTCAATTATTAGAGTGGCAACCTCTGGCTGGGTAGGGCATGAGTCCTCTATCTACCATCAGAGTGGAACCCTCCTGTATAGAGAGGGAATGGGTCCTCTACCATTAGAGGGGAACCCTCCTGTTGGGTATTGCATGGGTCCTATATCTTCTATATTATGGGAAACATACTTCAGTATTAGGTCACTGGTCCTAGAGAAATAGAGTGTCACCCTCTTCCTAGGTAGTGCATGGGTCCACTATCGACCACAAGAGTGGTACCCTCCTATGGAGTTAGGGAATGGGTCCTTTACTACCAAAGTGGCACCCTCATATGGAGTCAGGGCCTAGGTCAACTATTGAAAACTGGAGTTTCACCCTCTTATTTTACCAGGAAATGGGACCTCTATCTAGATATTGTGTCCCCTTGATTGTGGCATAGTGGCAAGGTGTGACTTGAATTGGATGTTTCTTCGGGTAGATGTGTGAGATGTTCGGTATCATTGATGAATCTTTGGAACTATTGGTACTCTTTTCTAGAATGGGATATGAGATGGAGATCCAATTTATTTCTCATTTGTGTTTCTTTTATTGAGAATATATATATTTGTATATATGTTGCTAGATTTTGTTACTCTCTTCCTGTGGGTTGAGTTGTGTTTTTTCTATTGAGTCTCTTACTACGCCTTCTTCTTCTTTTGGGGAATCCTACTAGGTATAAATATACTCAACCATGCATGGGATTTACCTACACATGTCATGTATTATACAAACTATGGGAAAGTTGATAGTGATTATAGAGTATCCTAAGGATACTTGGTGCATTAGACTATGTACAGTGATTAGGTTGTGAAGATGTGAAGATGATCTCTCTATGCACATTACATTTTTAGTTTTTTTGGGTTGGGATATATTTTTAGTTGGGTGTGTACTTTTCTCCTTCTCCTTTTCATATTATGTTTTTCTACTCTTATACTCTCTAAAGAGTTCATATTTATGGTTATTCTCTAGATGTCATGTCTTTAATTATTATTCCTCGACAATTCTTCATAGTGATGTTTGGGTCTGTGCATACAAGTACATTAGGCAAAGGTCCCCCATATTAGTTATCCCTTTCAATTATATTCTCCACCACTGGCCTATGGAAGCAGTCTTGTTGTAGATGTTTCTTGAGCTCCATTGGGCCGAGTCATCATAGACTAGTATGGGAGCAATTCATTCCTTGGGATGGTGTTTAGAGTTTTTTACATTATAAGGATTTAGTTTGGATTTATGGAAATAGTGTCAATGTTTCTTGAATGTGGATATCAGTCTAGGGAACCCAATGCTGGTGTGATGACCAACATATCTATCCACCAAGACTCTTACTACCTTCTTGTCGACTCATAATACCTAGACATTGGTTACAGAGATTGATGGCACATGCATAATATAAGATCCTGTATTTTGACTATCCTTATTGAGTAAGATCCCCATACATATATGCGCATCAATCCATGGTACATCTTGATTAATTTTTTAGAATTAAATCACAATGAAATCTACCCAGGTTTATGATTATGAATTGTGATGAAGATCTGATGAGTGACAAGTCCTTAGTTCAGGGTCCATCCCAGGAGATTCTTTCTCTTTGTGGAAAGGTGGCATCTCCCCCAACCTTTGAGGAGTAGATCATACCAGTAGAGTACAATGAAAATATATTTAGTATTATTTCACTCCATGAGTTCCATCATTGGAGGCTGCTAATGTTCCACAGGGATCCAAATCCACTTCCAGTAGTGGATTGTCTATATTCGATGATCAATTATTTTAGGCTTATCCAAACACTTAATAGTTGTGTGTTTGGACAAGGATTCATAATTTTCTATGGTAAAATTGGGTTCTTTTGGGGTCTAGTTATGTAGATTCACAATGATTTGACACTCTCATGTCTTGACTTCCAGCAACTATTTTGGGAGGATTACTACCCACTATGATTGCACTCAATTTGGATTCAGAGGATTAAAATAGTGAGTGGTGATAGTTTTTATTATGAAGTGAGGTTCAAAGACCTTACATGGTACTCCATGGACATGATTTGAGATTGATACTTTAGAGTGTGAAAGTATGTGTAAGACCTCTCTAGAGATATCTATGTTAGTGTAGTGTGCCTGTGGGTTCCCACCTATGTTAGGGTGTTAGCGAGAGAGCTGGTGATAAAGATAATCCTGTTAGAGGGACGCTTGGAAACTAGAGCTAGAAATATACTCTATATGGATGAGTTGTTTGTAGAAGCTAGGAGGCACCAATCAGTACGATCCCAATGTAGGAGATCTTCCCAAGATCAGACCCAAACACATAGTCAAGTACATTACAGTGGACCAGGGTATCCTGAAGAGGGGCGGTCCTATGCATGTAATGGGCGAGGTCACATGGTGCGTGTTCTTGACGAAATGTTCCTAGGAGGGAAGCCAGATAACAGATAGACCCCACATAAGAAGAAATACCATGATCAAGGATCTCTTAGGTGAACTCAGGGTAACCCTATTGAGTTGTAACTGGTATGGGAGAAGGTGGGTATCTAGGAATAAGAGTTGTGTGTGGTGGATGATTCTATGAGATCATTCCACCACCACCACCTGGTGTCCCATGCCAGACTCATAGACCTGGAAGCCAGGGCCACAGGTAGCTACAGGCTATGGATGTGTATGACACAACCACACACGAGATGACCATAGGTATGATCTGTTTTTATTATCCTTTTTCTTCAGTATAATTAGACATAGGAGTGATTCATTCCTTCATATATTTACTCTTGGTGTGAGATCTAGAGATCCTATTTGAGGCTTTAGCCCATCAGGTTTTTGTGGAGGTTCCTACATGGAATGATTCATATTTATATTTTATCATATATTAGTGTGAGAAATATATTGGTAGATATAGGTTCTCTTGGGACATTTTAGTCATCATGATAGAACCCTTTGACATTATCTTGGGTATGTATTGGTTGTCTATGGTCCAAGACTAGATTGACTATCACCGTGGATGAGTCAAACACATTTGTGCTTATAATATTAGATTCTCCATTATGTGCGAGAGAGATATCTTGGAGGCCTGAGTGGGTTTTGTGAGCATGAGGTTGAATCCCATTACCCATGAGTTGGTGATTGTATCCCTTGGTGTAGTAGGATCTTTAGTCATGGAGGATTTTATGGATGTCTTCCCTGAGTTCATTTCGGGACTACCTATGAGGTGGGAGATGGATTTTTGCATCAACTGTCACCCTTGGAATACTCTAATAACTTTCTTGGAATATCAAATGGCCCTTTTCGAGCTCTAGAAGATGCAATTATAGTAGGAGACCTTTAATATAAGGTATTTATCGAACCTAGTGTGTCCCCCTAGGCAGCTCCGATGTTGCTCGTGAAAAAGGGTGATGGGTGATTCTAACTTTGTGAGGACTATCATTGGATGAACTAGACCATGATAAGGAACAAGTACCCCTTTACTATGATTAATGTCCTCTTTGAATAGTTTCATCTACCACCAATTTAGATTTTGTAAGGATGAAATTCTAAAGATACCATTCTGATGTCTTTATTAACACAATGAGTTCTTGGTGATTCCTTTTGGTGTGATGAATGACCATACTATGTTTATAGATTTGATTAACTGAATCTTCCCACTATACTTGGACCAATTTTTTTCCTTCATTGATTATATACTCATATAGTCTATGTTAGAATATGAGAATGAAGAGAACTGGTTTATGGTCCTATATTTTCTTTGGGAGAAATGGATTTATGGTAAGATCTTGAAGTGCTAGTTCTAGATCCATGAGGTTCACTTTTTAGGAAATTTCATTTCTGATCATGGATTAGCTATGGACCTGAAAATATCGATGCAGTTATTTATTGGGAGCCACCCAAGAGTGTGTCAAAGGTGTGGAGCTTTCATGGAAGGGAGAGGTAATACCAAAAGTTTTTTTTGTAAAATTTCATAGTATTGTAGCACATTTTACTTCCATTATGTAGAAATGTTATCTGTTTACCTAGAATGAGAGTTTACAGAGATCTTTCGAGGGGTTTTGGTTGAGGTAGATGAGTTCTCCAGTTTTTTGATAAATAAAGGAGGGAGTGGAGTACATATTTTATTATAATTTCTCAAGAGATAGCCTCAATTGTGTGTTTATATAGATACATAAAGTTATCACATATGGGTTGAGTAATTTGAAACCCCATGAGAATAAATACATGACTCATGATGTAGATATGGAAGTGGTAGTTTTCACTCTAAGGATGTGGAGGCACAATCTTTTAGGAGAGAACTTTGATGTTTACTTAGACCATTAGAGTCTCAGGTATGTCTTCACGTAGAGAGACTTGAACCTGAGAAAGGGGATCTAGTTAAATTTCCTATAGGACTATGACTTTGAGATATTTTATACTCCTGGGAAGGGAAACATGGTAGAATATACCTTTAGAAAGAAGTACCAGGCTCATTTGGTATAGGAGGAGTCGTAGAAGTTATCTTCCATGCAACTAACCTTAGTTTAGTAGGAGGGTGAAACATTTCTTTAGTATATGGTGTGGACTCCTATAATTCTCTATAATGTGATAGTGTCTTAGTTTAGAGACATCGAATGTGAGTTCTTATACCCTCAGAAGATTCACCAGATTGATTTTGTGAAGGAGGGAATAACATTATCCTTTTCAAGGGACTAACAATGGTCATAGTCAAAATGTTGGAGGATGTGATGAGAGAGTGACACACATCTCTCTTGGAGATACATCCTAGTGTGGGGAATATGTATAGAGACCTTCAATAGTAGTTTTGGTCAGCTTTAATAAGATGAAGTGTGGATGATTTTGCCTCTTAGTGCCTCACTTGTCAGTATGTGAAGGTTGAGCACTAGGTTCCATCAAGTTTGTTGTAGCCTCTTGATATCACTGAGTGAAAATGGAATGTAATATACATATACTTTCTGATAGGTATTTTTCTGATATTGAGAGGTCATGACGACATATGGGTGATAGTTGACGGACTCACAAACTCATCACACTTCTTTTTTATCTGTGATAAGAGTTTGATGGTGTTTCTAGAGTAGTTGTATATATGGGAGATTGTTTTCCTTAATGGGGGTTCCCTTGACTATTGAATTTGACTATGAAGTGTTGTTAATATCAAGGTTGTGGAGAGGCCTTCAGAACCCATATGATAATGAATACATCCTTTCTCCCCCAGATAGATGGGTAGACCGAGCACATTATCTAGATGCTAGAGGATATACTGAGAGATTGTGGGTGAGACTTCGACCAGAGCTGTGAGGACCACTTTATATTGGTAGAGATTTTAAAATATAATATCTACCACTCTACTTTCAACATAGAACATTTGGAGGATTTGTGTGGGAGACCCTTCAGGTCACCCTTATGCTTGATTGATATCGGTGAGGAATATCTTGTCCGGCCTGTGATGGTGTAATAAATATAGAATAAGGTCCAAGTTATCCATGAACGGATAAGAAAATATCAAGTATGCCTAAATATAACATAGATCGACATTGAAGAACATTGGAGTTCGAAAAGGGAGACCACATTTTCCTAAGAGTCTCCCCATGATGAGGATGGTGAATATTTGGTTGGGGAATCAAGCTATCCTCATGATTCATTAGGTCATTCATGATCTTGCAGAGGTTCGGGAATGTTTCTTACCACCTCGACCTACCCCTATATTTAGAGCGGGTGGCGACATCTTCCATGTGTTTTAGTTGAGAAGATATATGCATGACCCTATACACATTATTAATTGGGTGTGATGTACATTATGGATAGATCCAATTTGGTAGATCACCTGATGGTGATCTAGGATAGGTAGAAGATGAACATGTTTGGATGCATCATCCCCTTTCTTTATGTGTTTTGGATTTATGGGAGCAGGCAGAAGAGTTCATGGGAGTAGAAGATCCATATGTGGGCTCATTATCCTGAATTTTTTGTTTAGTTTTTTCTTTTAATAGATAAAAATAATAAATGAGGGAATAATTTAGAGATCCATTTTTCCTTTTAATACTTTTTAATATATCTAGAAATATTTTTGGAGCCAGGTGCTAAGATGACAAGTGATTCTGAGGCCCGGTGTGCCTGAAATTAATATTATAAAAATATAAAATATATTTTATACTATACATGCAATATTTCTCAAATAAAATGTGATATCTCATAAATGGAGTCCTAGATTAAAAATCTGTGACAACGGTTGAATCTACAATGTGATTTTTACCATAGGTGATACCTAAAATAGGTTCATGCGGGATGTGCAGATAAAAATATTAATGGCAGTATGTTCAATGGATTTATTAAATGATTACTTTAATTAATTTATTAATTGAACTAAACCTACAGGACTCTATAATTAAACCATTATGGAGGATCAATAGGAATATCTGCATAAAATTGGGATAGTTGAGAGAATTTTTCTTCCAACCTTCATTGGATAATCAAGATTAGATGACAACAAGCCTCCAAATCCCGGAAAATCAAGGTGAAATGAATGCAAAGAGTACTCTTATTCATTAGAGAAAAATTTATTCATCAATGAAAAATCCTAATCGAGGTATGAATCATCAATTTTTGGATTCTTCCCCAACTGATTAAAGTATTGAGAATAGTCATTATTATTCATTTGATTTGAGCTAATTAAGCCTCTACAACTGCACGTGCATCATATTTAAATTGTTTATTTTGTTTTCTCTCTCCCTGAATATCCATGATTGTATAAATGGGAAAATTATTATTGGATAATTATTTTTTCACGTCTATTTCTCGTTATTTCTCCCTCTTTTCTTTGAATTATTTATTGTTGGACCATGTGGTCACGATTAAGCATTGTCGGTCAGGATCGAGCTCAATGGAACCCCTAGATTCATGGTAGATACATAAGCGATGAATGGTTTGATGAATAAGGGATTTATTTGGATATATTGATGGATGAGGGTGATTATACCATGGATCATAATACTAATGAGGTGAAGGAAGGTTCCACGACCTATGGATGCACATACAGCTCTGAATAGGTGAATCAAAAATTAATTTTTTTGGCCAACAGATGGCTGAAAATGGAAAATCAATGCTCCCCAATTCAATTTTGGGTGTTTAGATGAAGGGATTCTTGAAAAAGAGTTCATATTAGAAATGTGTGGAGTGGATATGAATTTCTGTGAAAAACCAAACTACACAGGATGTATAATTATGAACACATTATGTGTAGAACCCCTATGGATACAGTGCTAAGGTTTTAGAAAGTTAAGGATCACGTGACATATGATTAGTCCACATGCCATGTGACCCTCCTCAGGTAGATAGTCCATGTAATATAAGAACCCAGGTAGGACTCCATTTTGGAGGACACAATGTGTACCAAGGTTCACAGGCATGGACAAGGACACATGGGAACGACTAAGAGCATGAGTAAGACCATAGGTGGCTGAGGCACGTCATGTAGTACCCTTACACACCATATATGGATACATAGGTAGTGATCTATATATTAAAAAGTACATTTCCAGGAAGTGTAGTGGGACCAAATGTCATGTGGGTCCCCTTACTCACCGTATAACTCCATTTACTTTTCGATGAAACTTATACCTCTCATATATCCTTTATTTGAACTCAGATTTTTTCCAATGAGTAGCCTATGATGAGTGTTATTATGCATATAACATGATGGTATCATTTTTTGTGGATGTTGAGATATTATTAGAGATTTGTTGTGTGTTATTTATCTTTAGGAAATCCTCAATGTCAGCAGTGATTGGGAAGGATCACTAGAGAGATCAAAGTAACACCCTCTTGCTGGGTAGGGAATGGGTCCTCGATCAACTATTAGAGTGGGAACCTCCTCCCATGATAGGGAATTGGTCCTCTACCTATCCATCGAGTGTCAACCTCTTACTGGGTAGGGAATGGGTCCTCAATAGTCTATTATAGTGGAACCATCCTGGTGGGAAGGGTATGATTCCTCTATATACCATCAGAGTGGCACACTTCTATAAAGTTAGGGCATGGGTCCACTACCACTAGTGTGACACCCTCTTGCTATGTAGGGCATGGGTCCTCTATCTTCTATCTAAGTGGCATGCACTTAGGGTATTAGGGCATGGTTCCTCAACCAGTAGAGTGGTACCATAATGTTGGAAATGTTATGGTTCCTCTATCGACTACTAGAGTAGAACCCTCCTACGAAGTTAGGCTATGTTTCTTATACTACTATAGTGGAACCCTCTTGTGGATATAGACCATGAGTTCTCTACTACTAAAGTGTCATCCTATTACAGAGTTTGAGAATGGGTCCCTTATTGACTACTTGAGTAGAACCTTCCTATTGTAACATGGAATAGATCCTCTATCTAGATATTTCTGACCCTTGAATATGTGGCATAACAGCAAGATGTGTCTTGACTTAGATGTTTCTTCAGACCGACACAAGATATGTTGGGAATTGTTGATGGACCTTTTGAACTTCTAGAAATCTTTCATGGACTAGGATATGAGATTCAGATCCTCTTTCTCTATCTTTAGGGTTTCTTTTTTGGATCATATATATATTTGTATCTGTGTTGTTGGATTTTTTACTCTCTTTTTATGTGTTGAGTTTCCTTTTTTTCTATCATGTCTTTTACTGCTCCCCTTTAGCTTTTGGGGAATCATATTTGGTATTTATACACTTGCCCCCTACATGGGATTTTCCAAGACATGTCATGTCATATTCATGTGATGGAAAGGTCGGTGGTTATTAGAGAGGAGCATAGGGATACCTAGTGAATTAGACTACGTACGGTGGCTGAGGATTAGAGATCTGTAGTTGGGATCCCTCAACATATTACTTTTCTGGTTTTTTTAGGTTGGGACATCTTTCTAGTTGAGTTTATATTTTTACCCTTTTTCTTTTTTATATTATATTTCCATACTCTTTTACTCTCTAGGGGTTTCACATATATGGTTATTCTATAAATGTTAAAACGTTTATTATTATTCCTCTTCACTTCTTCATGGAGTTGGTCGGGTGTGTGCATACTGGTACATTAAGAAAAGGTCTCCCATTTTACTTATGACTTTCAGAACTTTTCAACACCCACTGGCCAATACAGGTGGCCTTGGGTTGGTTGCGGCCCGATCCCCATTGGGTCGGGTTGTGATAGTTTAAATTGTAGCTTTTTATGTTGTGGGGTGAAGGAGTTGGAATATGTTTAAGGAGTTGAACATTGGGAATATGATTCCTAAGTCTCACCATTATTCAACCTATCTTACTTCATAGATTTACTCACTAAAGGTTTTAGTGGAGAGGTTATCAGATGGTCACAAAGAGATGTGTCATATATTTCATATCGATTTAATGAGTTTGAAAACCCCCTAAAATTGTAGATAATATCAAGTTGATCTTATAGTCGATCGTATGTGATATTTTAGATTGGTTCTTATTTATAGTTTTACTAATTATTCTTTTATAAGTTTCATAATATTAAATTTATCATGTTATACATAATTTGATCTCTAATTTATTTTTATTTCATGTTGGTTTCATATTCATATATATTGATATATGTATCATGAAGTGAAATGATAATCTACCTATCAAATTATGACTTTAAGTTATCCCTAATTGATGTTCATCAGGTAGTATTATAGGTTGCGATGAAATATTAAGGATTTTGTGAGTATAATTCATGTATCAGAATAAAAAATATGTTCATAATGCATAAAATGGGTTATGTGTGTTGGATGAATTACTAATTATACCATGTGGAATGTTATAAACTATGTCTTTGGTATAATAGGGGTGAATCAGTTATATATGGAGTCCCCAAATCCTAATATTTTTGAGAAACATATCATGCATATATTCATACTTTTATACCATTATTATGAAATCCTTGAGGCTTATATAATTAGGGGTGGTTGGGTATGCTGTTGAGCATTTCATCAATCGAAGCATAACCAATATAGGATTTTTCAGCTTGCATGATGAGTATGAAATTTGGGACCTCGATTGAGATAGATTAAAGAAATGTATGATTATTCCTTTATAGTACATATGGTTCACTTATCTAATCAGGTGATGGATGTGTGATGTTCCCATCCATAAAAGTGAATAACGTGTATTTTATTAGTCGATCTAGTCATTCTATACTCAGAGAATTGAGGATACTTGATAATTTTATATGTTATTGACATAATTTCTATCCCATGGTCACTTGATTTCTTGGAAAAATGGATCATATGAGAATGCATCCTTGAATATGATGCAGCTAATGGGAATATGTATAGATATTCATGTGTATGATGGAGATCGCGCCAGATCCCTTTATAACGTGAGTAGCACTGATGTTTTTCTAAAAGATTCTCTTTGCCTAAATTTATGTATCTAGTAATTCATATTTGTTTTTAATGACACAAAGGTCAATGGGGTTGCGCTTTTTGGTTGATTTAATATGGATTGAGTATGACTCGGAGAGATACTCTAAAATCTTTTTATAGTTTACCCAAAAAGAGTGTTGGATGGGACTTTACAATGTATTTCATTCAATGTTATACAAGATGAAGTTAATGATATATTTTCAAAAGTGTTTTGGAAGATATCCAAAATTAGTTTTGGATATGGTTTTAAAATTTATTGTTTATGATAAAATATAGTGAAATGGCACAAAAACTTTTATACTTTAGTGAAAGTGGGATATTGAAGGAGTTAAGACCTAAAATCATATATATATATATATATGATATGTATATTGTAATATCATATTGTACGATGTTTACATTTCATGTGGTAAGACATAAAAAATGGAATCATTTCGAATTTCTTAGTTTTGGTCATATCACCCAATATAATATAGGGATATCATAATACTAGAATTACATGTCATAGTATGCGATATTAGGTCAGTGCCTTTAGAATTTTTAATGTCAACATTCGAATTTTCTTCTATTGGATATCATTAAATTTCCATTATATATGATGACATGCATAGGGTTAGCATGGTCAAATGTTTCATCTGATGTAATCACCTGAATTAACTAGTAACATATGTGTTAATGCATATTCACTCGAGGAGCATCCTTAAGGTATCTATATAAAGTGAAAATTTCTATTCAATGGATATGGGTAACTCTTGTATGTAGCTAGCTAAAACCCCCTTGATTTCATAAATCTCTTCCTCTTCACCCTTAGCCTTCATGAGGCAGAAACATGACATGGGTGACAAGGGGATCCTACCTAAGAATCAAATTATTCATCATAGCCCATGGATACCTCTAGAGGAGGGATGTATTTTGACTACCTCTCATGTGATCATCATCAATCACTCGTGATAAGGACATAAGCAGCAGTTATCTCCGGTGAAAGGTACATGCCTCTTTATTTTATAGTATCATGAATTCATTTATCTAGTATGGTGTTCTTAGATTGGGATTTCTATATTTATTCTATAATGTTTAATGATAATCAATATAACTTATAAAACCCAAAAACCTTAGCACTGGTGTAGGTATATTTATCAGCACTAAAATTAATATTGATAGAGACCTCTGTGCAAGACTACTTTGAAGTTACCCAAGACTAACTGCAAAATTACTATCAATGATATTTAAAATAATACTAAAATAATATTATTTTAATATATATATATATATATATTACATATATAACAGTATTAATTTTTTTATCAATGATATGAAAAATATAAATATATTAATGATTTTCTAAATATATTATAAATTATAAAACTATAAAATTAAAGGTAATAATTTTAATAATTATATTTAAATTGATTTATAATTTCTAATACAAAGATATATTTTTAGTACTAATTAATTATATATATGCATATATTTTATTTATTTCATGTAAAATATAATTATTCATTAATTATACTTAAAAATTATTGATTATAATTAAAAATAATATTATTTAAATAAATAAATAAATATTTTTTAAAATATATCATCAATTATATAAACGCAACATTAGATTTAAAATAATTATACGCATACATATAAAAAGATATATACATCTCAAAGATAAAAAATACAAGGATAATTAAATTTTTTATATATTATTAATTATATAAAACATTGATAGTTAATAATTTTATTCTAACATGGCTAGTTTTAGTTAATAAACACTATTAATTATATAAATGCATAAATAAATATAAAAATATTGAAAATTAAATTTATATAAAAATGATTTGGAATGAATTATTAATTATATAAATTTATATATTATTAATTATACAAAAAAATATAAATAATATTGGTATTTAAATATTTTTAATAATATTTAAAACCTTTATAAAATTATATAAATGAATAAATTTATAATATAATATAAATTTATACTTATATTAAAAAATAATAACAACTATATTTCCATTTACAGAGGATTATTTTTAATATATTTTTAATTAATATTAAATTTACTATCAACTATATTTAAAATAATTCTAAATTATTGTTATTTTAATAAAATATATAAACTTTTCATATGTAATAATATAATACTTTCAATAAAATATATGAAAAATATAAATGTATAAATATTTTTCACAATATATTATTAATTATAAACTATAAAATTAAAATTAAAAATTTTCTTAATTATTTTTAAAAATATTTCAAATTTCTAATATATAAATATATTTTTATTACAAATTAATTATATAGTGGAATATATTGTAATGATTGTACATAAAAAACCTAATTAATTGTTAACTACATTTAAAAATTATTAATTATAATTAAAAATATAATTATTTGTATAAATGAATAAATACTTCTAAAAACAAATCATTAATTATATAAATGTATAATTATATTAAAAAATAATTATATGTATGCATAAAAAAAGACATATCTTAAATATAAAAAACCATGGAAGAATAATAAAAATATGTCCTGACCCCACTCTATGTGTATCCTTCCTCAGTCTGCAGTGAAGATAGGAGTGGCCCCTGAAGACCACCTCCAATAGTCCTTGGGTCGGTGAATAGCATCAATCTTATAGAATATATATATATATATGGGAGGAATTACCCTTGATATTTCCCATGAAATGATAAAATATCCACCAAAATTCTCCATAGAATAAATAAATAATCAATCCCAATACATGAATATTATATAAAGTGTAAATAAATGAAAATACTATGAACAATTCCTAGGCACTAACCACTCACTCCAGTTGCACCTGAACAACCACTATGAGCTAGTAACACCCATCTTGATCACTGACAAACTCCTACGGACCAATGAAATATATATATATATATATATATATATATGTATGAGTGAGTATACTAGTATACACAATAAGATCCTCCCTGAAACCTCTACTGTAAGTGTGGAATAATCATACTAAACAGTTGGACCATAGAATATTGTTGGACACAATCTCTAACTATAATGGTTTTAATTATCCCTAATCGTGTGATATATTATATCTTATATCTTAACTTATTATTTAAAATCATGTCTTAATCACATGTAACATATCTTACCGTAGGACAATACCTAAATCATGTCAAATATTTTCTAGTATATCAGATCATGTCAACCATATATCTAATTATATTTTTTTAAGTCTAAACAAACTTGTAACTGATTATCTATGTGTAACTATGGGTATTAACACATTCTGACTTTGTTGTACTATATGATAGACAAAACATCTAAAATTATCTAAGTACGAGTCACTGACTTATGTCTCACTGACAGACAGACGAGTCACCCACTGATGTCTCACTGACAAACAGATGTCTCACCAATGGACAAATGAGTCACTGACTAATGTCTCACTGATGAAAAAATGAGTCACTGACTGATTTGTCACCGAAATTCGACTCACCAATTGATGTCTCACTGATAGTCGACTCACCAACTGATATATAACTGATAGGACAACTCACCGATAGACTGACTCACTGACAGTGTATTCACCGATAGACTGTTTAAGTTTCAATTTATTAAAATTATTCCTAATGGTCATATTTGAGTCATTTAATGATATTGAAATATTTAATGATCTTATGTATGACTTTTAGTAGATAGTACAAGGTAAAATGAACCTATACACATGGAAAGATCATGCTCTATGTGAGCCCTCAAGAATAAAATCATTTTGAATTGAGAAGATGTAAGAAGAGTGTGGCATGCCCGCATGAGATACATACAGAAAAACATCTACTACTCTCATGTACCCATTGTAAACTCAAGAATAAAAGTAAGAAAACAAGGGATATCTCATCAAAGATATACATAGAATTGAAAAAGTACATCAGCATATCAAAGAAGCAGCATAATGTACCTACAGAATCATAGTTGTACCTGGAAGCCAGAATATGACACTTTGTTTTAGTGTCAACTTCTAGAAGAGGATTCAAACCCCATATTAGATACATATGAAGAGTCCAGAGATTCATCTCAAGACACACATAGACTTCGAAATCCATTCTCATATTTATTTTCTCTGTTGTGTTCATTTTTACATAATTTTGAGAAGTTTGGGTATCAGTTTGTTAAGAACACACTGTCTTTTATATTAAGTTGAATGATACAATATTTCCTTCCAATATTACCTCCTTACACTTTTTTACTCCCAAGGATTAGGGGGTAATAGGTCATTGTGTGACTTGGTAGTTTGTACCCATGACAAACTGTGGTATAGGCCTTATGACCTAGATATCCTGTGTGCTATTGTGGACCCTAATCCAGGGTGTGGATCAAATTTTCTTTTAATTTAAACTACATGGTGTTAGGTGATCACCAAGTGAAGAGGATTAGGTCTCTTCTTGAGACTGAACCTCTTATTTCATTTTTGATGTTCTTTTACTTTTAGTTTTACTTTGTTTTATCACATAATTCATAAACCTAAATTGAACTCTGATAGTTAGTCTTATCAGGTGTTTATAACAATATTGACTTATTAGATTAGTTTCAAAAGTTGTATTAATTTTTTAAATTGTTATAACTAAGAACTAATCACTCTATTTAGAAGTTAATCGAACAATCAGGCTTTTATAAATTCACTACTGGCTAACTGGTCAATTGAATTTTAAATTTGGGAGGAATTTCAAATAATACTTTTAAATATAATTTTTTTTAGATACTCAATTCACCACCCTCTTGAGTAATCTAATCCAAACAACATTTGGTAGGTGAGGTTTTGGAATTTTCTATTTTCAAATATTTTTCTAACACTTTCAAAGGTGATTTTATTTGAATTTCATAGATCATAAAATTTATATTAATACTAAAATATTATCTCTTTAAAATATTTTTCCAAAATTTTATTATGGAAAATATAATAGAAGGTACTGCTACCAACAGACCTCTATTTCTCAGTGGAACCAACTATGATCAATGGAAAATTAAGATGAAAATGCATTTAGGGAGTATAGGATTTGAGATTTGGTCTGCTATAGAGATTGAATATACGATCCATGATACTACTAGATATACAAGGGATGATACTGCTAAATCTTCATATAGTAATAACTATAAAGCCATGAATGATTTATATTGTGCACTTGAAGATGAGTAATTCAAAAAAATTTATACATGTAAAACTGCCATTGAAATTGGGGAAACCTTAGATATTTTACATGAAAGAACAAAAAATTTCAAGGAAATGAGTATTAATACATATACTATTAAAAATGATAACTTTAAGATGAATCCTGATGAACCTATTAATTATATGTATCTCATGTTCAATGATATAGTTAACACCATGATCTCTCTAGGAAAGGTGATTACTTACAAATAACAAATTATGAGGATTATTAGATTCTTATCTGATAGATTGAGAGGAACTTATATCTTCATTGGAGAATCATGTGGCATCAGCAAACTACTTTTCAAATAACTCATTGGAAAATTGATGATTTATGAAGAAGAGCTAAAAGTCAACCAGGAAGAAGAGGATGAACCTAAGAGAAAATTTGTATCATTCAAGACTACTATCTTTAAGAATAAGGGAAAAGATAAGGTGATACCTTTTTTTCAATTCTCTAGTAATGATGAATCCACATCAGATAGTTATGAAGAGATGGCTCAACATGAGAGAATATTAAATAAATTCTATAGAAAGGAGAAGTTCTTTAGGAAGACAAATTATAAAGGAAGGTATGATAATAAGGGAAACGTAAAAAAGGACTAGAAATAAAATGAAAAATTAGAGGATATTGTATGTTATGAATGTAAATGGAGAGGTCATGTCAAAGATGATTATCCAAAATTAAAATACAAAAGGAAGTATGAAAACAAAAAAATAATTATAAGAAATCCATGAAGGAAACCTAGAGTGCCTCTAAGGATAGTTCTAGTGAATCAACATCATCTCATGATGGGAGAGGTGACATGGAAACTATGTGTTTTATGACAAAAACAACTAAGGTAACCTTAGATTCTCCTTTACATAATTACTTATATTGTGTAAATGAAAGTGATTATGAAAATATGGAAAGTTATGAACTATTAGAATTCTATAACATGATATAAGATACATGAAATGAATTGAAAGATAAATATAAATCCTTAAAGAAATGACGTTCTCTCACTAAAAAATTTAAGCCTGAACTTACTACTAAAAAAGAAAAGAATGCTCAGCAGCAAAAATAAAAAAATGCACTAAATATGTCTAATGGGAAATTGAATAAAGATCTAGAAAATTTTACCAATGTAAAAAAATCCTCTTACTTAAATTCTATATAAACAGAAAACTCATAAGTAAACTTCTGGTATTAAATATTATCATGTACAGAAAAACCTATCAAAAACACATTTTTTAACAAAATCTAGAAAATCTGATTTTCTAGCTAAAAATGAAAAATTCTACTTCTAGTCCTTATTCTAGAAAATCTTTTACTACATCTAATTTTTATAGACCAAATAGAGTCTATTTTTCAAATATGTTACAAAATGATTATAGGAAAACCATGAAGAAAATGTGAGAACCTAAATCATTGATTACTAATGTCACTCAACCCAAACAAATCTGGGTTCCAAAATCTATTTTCATCTGAGTATTTTATAGGAAGCATGATTGAAGAGATTCTATAAGAGTCAGTGATACTTTGATAGTGGATGTTCAATACATATTATAGGAGACTATTCAAGCTTCAATAACTTAATCAAGATTGATGGTGGATATGTCACTTTTGGTGACAATGTTAAAGGAAAAATAATTTTCCTAGGCCATATTGGTAACTCTAACTTAGTTTTAATTTATAAAGTATTTTTTTATGGATTGAAATATAATTTTGTTAGTATTTGATAGTTATGTGATGATATATTTCATGTTAAATTTGAAAATGATGCTTGAAATGTTTTTAACACTAAAAATTAATCGGTATTTTCTGCTTTAAGAAATAAAAATGTATATGCTATTAAATTAGATTCTCTAGTTTCTAAAAATGTATCTTGTTTAAGTTCCATTCAAAATGATTATTGACTTTGGAATAGGATATTAGGAAACTATAGTATACACTCTCTTAGAAAGATTAATAGAAAATGACTAATCTAGGACTACCCAAACTTGAGTTTTTAAATGAAAAAGTCTGTAATCCTTATCAAAAGGGTAAACAACACAAAATATCTTTCAAATCAATGAAATAAGTTTCAAATTATCAACCTTTAGAGTTGGTTCACATGGACTTGTTTAGACCCACTCGAGTTTTTAGATTAAATGGGAAGCACTATGTCTTTATTCTCATAGATAAATTTTCTAAATATACTTGGACTAATTTCTTTTCTCACAAAAGTGAAGCATGTACATACTCCACCAAGTATACTAAAATAGTGGAAAATTTAAGTGGACATAGAATAAAATCCTTAATAAGTGAGCATGGCCGTGAGTTTGAAAATCAAGAATTTGATTCATTTTTCTCACACAATGGATATAGTTATAACTTATCTTCCTCTAGGACACGCCAACAAAACAGAGTTGTCGAAATAAGAAATTGAACTTTACAAGGGATATCCATAACAATGCTTAATGAATATGATATATGTATTTACTTTTGGGAAGAGACTATGAATACATCTTGATATATAATTAATAAAGTCTTAATTATACCTATCCTCAAGGAGACTTCTCATGAGTTGTGGAACAATAGAAAACCCAAATTTAGTTAGTTCAAAGTTTTTGGTTGTCAAGTCTATATCCTTAATAAAAATAAAAATATTGAAAAATTCTCAACCAAGAGTGATGAAAGAATCTTCCTTGGTTACTCAACCTATACTAAAGCCTATAGTCTTTTATAAAATAACCATGTTTGTGGAAGAATCTATGCATATCAGATTTGATGAAATAGATCAACATGAACCCAAGACCTCCGTAGATAAACTTTAAGATGATGCGAAAAATATGGACATAAATCTAAAATCATATAATATTCTTGTCAAGATATCTTTTAAATCAAATAGTTCTAGATATTCTTCATCATCTGAACATGATTAACCTGAACTTGTATATGATCCTAAAATTACTAGCCCCTCCTTTTCTAGACCAACTATAACCCTAAAGAACCATCCTTTAGATGTTATTGTTGGAGATTTTGATAAAGGGACACAAACTAGAGGTTCTCTTAGAAACCAGGTTGAAAATTAATCCTTTTTTTCACATATTGAACCTAAAAACAACAATGATGCAATTAAAGATTAATTTTGGGTGATGGGTATGCAAGAAGAACTTAATAAGTTTGAAATAAATAATGTATATAAACTTGTGGATTGACCCAAAGACACCATGACCATAGGTACTAAGTGGGTGTTTAAGAACAAAGTAGATGAATTTGGTAAAATTGTTAGAAATAAATCTAGATTTTTTACACCGGGTTATAGTCAAGGAAAAGGCATTGACTATGAAGAAACTTTTTCACCTGTTGCTAGCCACGAGGCCATCATAATCCTGCTTGATTATGTTGCCCATATTAATTTCAGGATTTATCAAATTGATGTTAAAAGTGCATTCCTAAATGGGTATATAGTCGAGGATGTTTTTTGGGAAAACCCCCTAGTTTTACAAACTGTCATTTTCAAAATCACAATTTCAAATTAAAAAAAATCATTATATGGTTTAAAAAAAGATCCAATAAATTTTTATGGTAGACTAAGTACTTTTCTCATTACCAAAGGTTTTACAAAATGAATTTCTAATTCTAATTTTTTTTAAAAATTAATTTTAAGTACTTTTTAGTAGTTCAAACTTATGTATATGATATTATTTTTGGATCCTCAAGAAATTATTAATGGATTTATGTTTATAAAATGATGCAAAGTGAATTTGAAATGAGTTTGATGGGTGTACTTAAATTCTTTCTTGGATTTCAGATTTTTGAAAATAAAGAATGTATAATTTTAAATAAATTTAAATACACAAAATATATTTTAAAAATATTTGGAATTGATAGAATTAAAAGTAGTGACCCTCTAATGAGTACTACTTGTAATTTGGAACTTGATGAAGATGATAAATCTGTTGATCAAATCACTTATATAGGAGTGATTGGATGTTTTCTCTACTTGATTGCTAATAGGCCATAAATAATGTTTAGTGTGTGTATTTGTGCTCATTTTTAAGCTAACCCCAAATAATATCACTTAAATAATGTTAAAATAATTTTAAGATACCTAAAACATACTATAAATTTATTTTTTTAACCCTAAAGTACAATAATCTGATACAGTGAGTTATTATGATGCTGACTTTAGTGGATTCAAGTTAGAAAGAAAGAGTACCTTTAGACCATGTTACTTTTTGGAAAAGTATTTGGTTTCATGGTGTAGTAAGAAACAAAATTATGTTGCATTATTCACTATCTAAGCTGAATACTTATCTACTAGTAGTTGTGCTCATATTTTGTGGATGAAACACACTCTTCTAGACTATAGATATAAATTTAGACATGTACCTATAAATTGTGACAATACAAGTGAAATTTACATTTCTAGGATTTGAGTTTCTCATTATAGAACAAAACATACTGATGTAAGACATCACTTTTTGAGGGATCATTATCAAAAGGGTGATATCACTTTACAATTTATTGGCACTGAACATCATCTTGCTGACATATTCACTAATCCATTGATCTCTGAAATAATGAATTTCATTAGACATGATCTAGGAATGATTAATCTATAAGTTTCTTATAATATTTATTATTTTTCAAAACTAAGAGTCACTACCTTTCCCACACTATCATTCCCACTCTGTCATGCCAACATTGTCATGCCGACACTATCATGCCAACTCTTTCATGCTGAAACTTTTTTCATACCAAAATGTTTGCCATGATAACACCGATGAGACACTTTTTAATTGTTTTATGTTTTTAACAAAAAACAATAGTGTTTTGATTATTTATGAAACTCAGTTCCCGGTTTTTCAATTTTCACTCGATTTAAGCCCTAAATGATATAAATATGAATCATTATATGCTACTACTTACCTTGAGACCATTGTTGATCACTATACCCTTAACCTTTCACCCTATAGCCTTCAACCAAGATCTAAAAATGGAAAAGGTGAATAGACCTACTTAAGGATACTCTGATAAGTCATCACCCGATAAGAAGTATAAAGGAGAGTCCATTAGATATTCTAGTCCATTAGATTGAGCACTAGAAAATCATATAGTAACTCTAGAAAAAAGGTGTCTTCAGAATGGATGTTGGATAGACATTGTCTACTGTTGAAAGTTAAATAAGACCAGGGATGGATTCAATGGTTTTTCGATAATGGTGGAGAATATTATCCAAATATGGTAGATGAATTCTAAATGAATGGTGAATTTATGATATAATTTATACCTATTGAATAAAATAAATGGTAAAAAGAAATTGGATTTATTTCTCCTCAACGAAGTGGGAGGAATGTCTCAAATTTTATCATGAAGGAACTTTTGTTGACTATCGAGGTACTCCTCCACCTGAAAGTGATATTTTCAACCTCAGGACAACTTTGAAAGAACATAATGACAATAAAGAGCCTCAAAGGATGGTTTCTACTAAGATGCTTGGAGGGTTCAGAATCCTCTTTAAGTTCATTCAGTACCAAATTTGTCCCAGTAGAGGGGACTTTTCTTCATTAAATTACCAGGATGTCTACCTAGTTTATCTGTTGATGAATATAGTTAAGACAAACCTTTTCATGTAATTAATGGTTCACGTAATTGAGATGATCAAACCCTACTATAAGAAAAATTATATTTTTTACCCTATTATGATATCTGATATGTTTAAAGAAAAGGTTTGTGTGGATGACAGTGATGAAACTGTATCAGAATGTAGTTCCTTTTTTTGAATATCTATGGAAGAATGAAGATTCATTTGAACCGATGGAAGAAAATGTGGGTTGGTGATTAAGATAAATTTAATGAAAAATTCAACCCTGTGGATCAATCTATCATACCATGAGATATGAGGGATCCTAGTTTTGGTCCTGATGAAGACGAAACTTATAAAAATGAGCAAGGAGGTGAGGAAGGTGGAGATGATAGGGAAGGATCTCATGTTGATGACATGAGTTATCCTGATGCTGCTGTAAGTACTCCTAAGGTAAACTATAGAAAACCTAGTCCATCATTGTCCTTACCTTAAAAAGAATCAATTTTAAGGGATGATAAAGATTAAGAGGAAACAAAAGTGTGTGGTCATGTGGAGTGTGAATCTAATGAATTGGATGAAGAAGAAGAAGGGGATCAAAGAGAAAAAGAAAAGGAAGATGGTTCTGGAAATGATGAAGAAGAGGAAGAAGAGGAAAAATTTAAGGAAGAGGCAGAATAGGAGGAAGAGGCAGAATATGAGGAAGAGGGAGACAAGATGGAATAAAAATAAGATAAAGAAAATGGTTATTAAGGTAATGCTGGAGTTGATCATGCCAATAATGGTGGTGATGATAGTCATGAAGATGGACAAGTTAAAAGAGTTGAGGTGAATTATTTTGTGGAACATCTGTAACACCCGAGACTTTTATGAGAAATATTTTATTTTTAGGTTATATAAATCATCAAAGGAATCTTTCACTACACACAACACTAGCTTGGATTTCTTTACACGCAACCACAGCATTCCTCGATAGCTTGCGTCGTACGCAATACCGAGTTTCACTAAACAACGATATGCTATTAAAATATTATTAAAACTAGCCATTATGAATAGTAATAACCACTTTTTGAAACTTTGTAAATTTCATATTTCAAAATGGACTTCATTTTTGGATTTGGAATATCGAAATTAGCCGAGGGTGAAATTTTGGTATTTTTCTGAAAACTTTCAATTTTTGATGAATAGTGAAAACACTGGGTTACTATTTAAAAACCGAATTTTTATTTAAATAATTATTTTTTTTATATAAATTTATTTTAGGCAAAAATTGATACATAATACCTATATAAGTTCAATGCAATTCATTGGAGTCATTTTATAATAATTTTAGATATATAAAAATTTTATTGAACTTTTCACCGTCTTTTACCCACCTCCTAGGAGAATTTCCAAATTCACATAAAACTTAATTTTACCGCTTCTGTGAGTGGAATTTCAAAAATCCGAGAGACACGGTTCATATCAAGGACTAAAATGTGGTTCAATGAGATGAAAATAATTTTTGGTGAATATTAACTTTTTACTTTTTTTTACCACAGTTAAAAGTTAATAGGGTAATTAAGGGTAAAAATGTTATTATTATTACCTTAACACATGTCATAATTCTATTTTATAAGTGTAATTCGACCAAAAAAACCTTAGGAATAAAATATGACCATTTAGGCCCACTAGGATTAGATTAGGACATTTAATATTAATTTATTTAAAGATGGGTTAAAATAGTTAAAATCAAAGTTTAATAAATAAATAATTTTTAATATAGGGATATACATAAGATAAATTCGACTATAAATATTATTTATAAATCTAAAAAGATTTCCTAGATAATTGTATTTTATTTATAATTTTTAGACATTAAATAATTTAATTTATTTAGGACACAAAGATGATGCAGTAATTATCTTATTAATGAAATATTGACATAATTGATGTTATAAATACCCAAATAAATGTAATTTGAGACTTTTTATGAATTAAAATAATTTTATATGTTAATATGACATGTTATTATTTATTTAATTAACTTTTTTTGAACTAATATTTCTGTTATGATTTTCACAAAAATGAGTTACCAAATAGTGTAAAAATTGACAGAAAATAGTTTTTAAAACAAATATTATATTATTAATTGTTATTTTATTCCTAAAAATATAAGGCTCGGCCAAATGACTTAGATAAGGTTATATATATTAATATTAAACAACTTGGGGTTCTTTTGGCTTGTTATATTAAGTTTATTAACCTTATAGTGTAAGAAAACAAGAAGACATGATAAAAGTTAAATTATCTTACTTAAAGTTAAATCTAAATGATAAAGTTAAAATAGAAACCTAAACATGTCTGAATTCTATTGTATGAGATTATTTTAACCCATCCCCACCTTATATTCTAAATAAATCAATTTGGATCTATTAAAAACTGAATATGACTTTATAATAAAATAGTATTTTTAGTTTTTCCTAAGGTGCCCCTCTCCTCCCTTATAAAAGGGCACCTCCTCCCTCTCTTCCTCACACCACTTTGAGCCTTCACGCTCGGCCAAACCCTGAAAAATTCTCTTCTCTGCTTCCCTAGAAACATTATAGAGGTCCTGGTATTATTCAAAGACCAATTTTAGTTCCCTAAGAGGAGGTCTCAAAGAGACGCTTCAAAGAAGAGGTAATGTCCATTACCGATTCTTTCACCTTTATTTCTTCTTCCACATCTTCTTATTTATTTGTTTCATTATGAAGTAATAACATCAGTATAACTCATATACTGATATGTTATTATAAGTATGAAACAACCCTATTTCACCATCTCTCCATCCTACGGAAAACAAAATCACCGCGCGTGCGTACGTACGGAATACCGTCTCCACGTCGTGGTGTAATCTATTTTCCACCACCACCTTACTTGGATGGGTATAATGGTGTAAATAATAACTATATATGATTATTTTAAATTTATATTGATTCTGAAATAGTATACATACACTCCAATACAATTCCATGATCATGGGAACGATATCATCGCTCGTGTGTACGTACGAAATACCGTCTCCACGATGTGATGTGACTCGTTCTACATAATTTTCATTGCATAATGATTACGTAAATGAATTGAGTGAATAAATATGATATTTATTACACTAATAACATTCTGGAAATGATTTATCTATAACCTAAAAAGAATAATAAGAATTTATTTGACAAAACACGCATAAGAACAAAAAGAAATAAACACCCGAATAACAAGTAACAATGAAATATTACTAATGAGAAGCTAAGAATATGACCATATATGATATCATAAAAATGAGTATGATTCTGGAATAAGTCAATGAAATTATTTAAATCATTATACAGGAGGTTCAGACACTTATGAAGCAAATCAGACCTAAGGTAATGGAAAATCTCGTGATCTCATTTTTTTTATTCGATATTGCTTATACTTCAGAATTTACTGTGGAATATTTATCATCCACATCCATGTTTCCCCAATATTTAATATTTTTATCCTTCTACAATTGTTTAAATCCAATTTTACCCTTCGATGAGATTTTATTAAAAGAAATGAAAGGAATCATTTGTGGTTTTTCACACGAGGTACTTTTTGACTTTTCTGAAATAAGTACGAGAAGAATGTTTTTTTAAACTTATACGGAATGAATGGATTTTTAGAACATTATTTCCATGAATCTTCCTTTACAAATTTTCAAGTTTTTTTTAATCAACTTCTTTTAGTTTAGAATTGTATGATATGTTAAGAAAGGAAAAAAAAATTTGAAGTAGAAAGGATATTTTCCTCAAGAATGGAGTTCAAATGTTTTATCAAAATCATTTTCCATCTGAGATAATATAGGGTTCTATTTCTATCCCTATTTTTACATTTTTTTGATTATGTTATGATGGAATTATTTTTATGATGCCCTTTTATCTTATATGGATTGTGTTATGATGGCATGATGATTAAGAATCCCATTTTTATTACATGGGTTATGCTATGATGTATGATTTATGATTTTGTGGCACACATAATAATGGTATCATTATGAGATGGGTGGGACCTATATCTACCTTTAATGCATTGGGTAAAGATTTATATCTCATTTGATAGGCCTGGCTAGAACGGAAGGTTAAACCAGTTCAGTGAAACAGGACTGAAACGAGGAGTGAACTCGGTTCAGAAATGGACTTTGTCCTCTAAGATAGTCTTGGAAATGAGTCTTGACTAATAAGAAATGATTCTCCATGATTATGTGTGTATTCCACAAAGTTTCATGTTTTAAGTTATGATTATTGGGATTAAATTTCACTACTATGATTTATCCCATGTTATGAAATTATGATCTCTTTTGTAGGTTATGATTTCCAAAATGTTATATTCTTATGAATATGATGTGATTGATATTTCTTTTGTTTACCATTACTGAGCATTTGAGATCACCCTTTTGTATGTTTTCCTTCCCTAGGTCAGGAAGAAGGTTATTATGTAGGATATGCCAAAAAGGACTCTAGATATGATGAAATAAATGGGAGACAGTGTAGATGCTTTATGAACCAATTGTTTATGTTTCCCAGTTTCTAAAGACAGTATACCTATACAGAACTTTCATGATTTTCTTATATGTTGTAATAAGTGTACTTCAATTTTGAAGTATTAACAATGTATGTAAAGTATGGGTCGTTATAGTTGGCATCAGAGGAAAGGTATAGTCAAATTTTGGAAACTAGGAAGTGAAAGCCTTAGTAAGAACCCTAAGGATATGTCTAATCATAGAACACAATCTTAGTGTTTTGGAAATGACCATGAATAACCTATGATAATACCTTAAGTGTAAAATTTTGGTCTTGATTATGTGGTTTTCCTATTATAATTAGTGTTGCTCACACTATTATTCTTGGTTTTAGTCAATGGATGAAACCCGAAGGAATCGTGTTAATGCGGAATGCGACGGGAAATGCAATGATTGTCCCCTTGAGCAACCAAACGTTATGGGATCTGGAATAGAAAATCTTGTAGCCATGATCACACAACTTTCTCAAGCTATGAATCATGCAGGACTTCAAAATGAGAAAAGGAAGGAGCAACATTTTTTTGAATCTTTCATGAGGCAGTGTCCACCTTCATTCAGCGGGTCTTCTGATCCATTAGTGGCTGAAAAATAGATCAGTACCACATAAAAGATATTTTCATTTCTTCAATGTTCTGAACATGATAAATTCATCTTATCATTATATCGTTTGGAAGGTGATGCTGATCAATGGTGGAATCTTATTAATAATACGAGGCAAAGGGATGAAATTGAGTCCATGGAATGGGACGAGTTCAAGAAATTATTTTTCAATAAGTACTTCCCTCGTATTCATCAAACAAAGATGGAGAAGGAGTTTCTTGAACTGAAGCAAAAGGATGATAAATGCGTTGGTACCTATGAAGCAAATTTTACAACACTTGCAAGGTATGATTTTGTAATTATTATCCAACCTGAGAGTATGATCAATCGATTCTTTAGTGGCTTAAAACCAAGTCTTCGTAGGGCGTTAGCCATAAGGTACTTCAATAGCTACGAGGAAATTATTCGATGTGCTCTCAAGGTTGATATGGAGATTGGAGTAACCCATCAGTCATATGGGTTTGATAAGAAGAGGAAAATGGAATTCAAAGGAAAATCTAAAGAGCACACTAAAAAGAAGATGAGTTTTACCTTATGCTCAAAGTTTGGAAAGAAACATGGAGGGAGTTGTCTTAAAGGGACAAGTAAATGTTTCAAATGTGGAAAGGAAGTTCATCGGGCATTTAAATGCCGCAATGATGGGAAGAATATGTCTAGTGATGCGAACAAATAAAAGGCCACACAAAGTGAACCTCCTACACTTCAATGTTACAAGTACAAGGAAATGGGGAATTATGCTAATCAATGCCCTAATCCAAGGGTTGTTGATGATGATCGATGTCAGCAAACTCTTAAGGCTAAAGACAAAGGAAAGTCACATGCAATTTCTATCAGCGATGTGGAGTACGATAACGAAGTGGTGAAAAGTACACTTACCATCCACTCTAAAGTAGAAAATGTTTTATTTGATTCTGGATCCACCCACTCTTTTATTTCTGAAGAATTTTCTAAGGGTATCGCTGTATTACCTCATTAATTAGATGTTGAGTTGGCTGTGACAACCACTAATGGCACAACATTCGCATCAAAAGATTATAATTCTTCTCTGATTGAAGTTTGTGGGAAAGTGCTTCCTACAAATCTTGTGATACATCCTATAGTGGAATTTTATGTGATTCATGGCATGGATTGGCTTTCTCTATATGGATCTCATATCAATTGCCAAAGAAGGGAAGTCACATTTCATATTCAAGATCAATTTATGATCGTCTATCGATGCAAGGATGAACATAACCTTCCAGTGGAAATTTCATCCATCTTGTGGGTATTGATTCCACTAAATGAAGGTTATTTATCTCAAATGGTTTGTGAGAAACTCACGATTAAGAATATTCCCATTGTATGAGAGTTTGACGATGTATTTCCGGAAGAATTTCCGGGTCTTCCACCAAATCGTGAAGTTGTGTTTTCAATAGAACTCATACCGGGTGCTTTACCTATTTCAAAGACACCTTATAGAATGGCCCCAATTGAGTTGCAGGAATTGAAGAAGCAACTCCAAGAGAATCTTGATAAGGGATTCATACGCCCTAGTGCATCACCTTGGGGAGGACCTGTTCTGTTTGTTAAGAAGAAAGATGGATCAATGAGACTCTGCATTGATTATCGAGAACTTAACAAGATCACTATCAAGAACAAATATCCTCTCCCATGCATTGATGAATTATTTGACCAAATACGTAGAGGTCAATACTTTTCCAAGATTGATCTTCGTTCAGGGTATCATCAATTAAGGGTCAAAAGGGAGGATATACCAAATACAGCTTTCCATACAAGGTATAGACACTATGAATTTATAGTAATGTCATTTCGTCTTACTAATTCCCCTGTTATCTTCATGGATCTGATGAATAGAGTCTTTAGAGACTATCTTGATCAATTTGTGGTAGTCTTTATAGACGATATTCTTGTCTATTCAAAGAGCAAGGAAGAACATGAAGATCACTTGATAATTGTGTTGAAGACCCTGAGAAAGGAGAAGATTTATGCCAAATTTACCATGTGTCAATTTTGGCTTCAAAAAGTTTCATTTTTGGGTCACATAATCTCAAAAGAGGGGATATCTATGGATCCAGCAAAAACAGAGGTTATCGAAAGATGGTCGAGACCAACAATAGTAACCAAGAACCGAAGTTTTCTTGGTTCGGATGGATATTATCGACATTTTGTGAAAGAATTTTCACAATTATCTAATCCACTCACCAGGTTGACTCGAAAAGGAGTTAAGTTCGTATGGATGGAGGAATGTGAAGAGAATTTCAAGGAGTTGAAAATAAGGTTATCCAGTGCACCTATGCTCACACTGCCTTGTAGTTAAGAAAGGTTTGTGATCTATAGTGATGCATCCAAGAAGGGATTTGGGTGTTTTCTCATGCAAAACGATATGGTGATAGATTATGCCTCACGACAGTTGAAAATCCATGAGCAAAATTACCCAACTCATGATTTGGAGTTAGCTGCGATAATCATTGCATTAAAGATTTGGAGGCATTATATTTATGGAGAAAGGTGTGATATTTATACTAATCATAAAAGTTTAAAGTATATTTTCACACAGAAGAAGCTAAATATGCTCCAAATAAGATGGTTGGAGCTGATTAAGGATTAAGACTGCTTAATTCATTACCACCTTGGTAAAGCAAACAAGGTGGCAGATGCATTAAGTCGACAAGACCATGCTAGCTTATCCATGATGAGGATCACAAAAGATCCAATATTTATCGATTTACAAAGGATGGATCTTGGAATTATAATGGAAGGGGAAAATCGTATCTTTATCAAATGAATTTTCAACCATATATACATGTGGAGATTAAAGAGGCACAGAAAGAAGATGCTGAGTTACAAAAGAAGGTGATAAATGTTCCTGAATTAAACCTTGATTGTGATGGGATAATAAAGTTCAAGAATCGGGTTTGTGTTCCTCCCATCCCAGAATTTAAGGAGCTGCTGTATGAGGCCCATAGTTCTTCATTATCTATTCATCCTGGAAGCACGAAGATGTATAGGGACCTGAAAGAGTACTTATGGTGGGATGGCATGAAAAGAGATGTTGCTGAATATGTCTCTCGATGCTTGGTTTGTTAGCAAGTTAAAGCTGAGAGATAGAATTCTAAGGGGATGTTACAACCATTACCCATACCAGAATGGAAATGGGAAAACATCACTATGGACTTTGTCACTGAACTTCCTAAAACATCCAAAGACAATAATGCTATATGGGTCATAGTTTATCATCTTACAAAGTTTTCGTACTTCATTGCTATTGGATAAGATTTCTCTCTGGATCAGCTTGCCAGGATATATGTAAAGGAAGTAGTAAGATTAAATGGAGTACCACTTTCTATTATATTTGATCGGGATCCAAGGTTTACCTCAATGTTCTGGCGAAGTCTTCAGCATACTCTTGACACAGAGTTGAGTTTCAGCACTGCTTATCATCCTCAGATAGATGGTCAGTCTGAGAGGACACTTCAAACTCTAGAAGATATGTTGAGAGCTTGCTCTATGGATTTTAAAGGTGGTTGGGATCAACACCTACCTTTGGTAGAATTTTCTTATAATAATACCTTTCACTCCAGTATTCAAATGGCTTCTTATGAAGATCTCTATGGAAAGAAATACAGGACTCCAACTTGCTGGGATGAAGTTGGGGAAAGAAAGCTATTAGGACCTGATCTTGTTGATGAGATAGCAGAAAAGGTCCGATCTATTCAACAACACATAAGAGCAGCTCAGAGTTGGCAAAAAAGTTATACCAACAACCGAAGAAAAGACCTATAGTTTGAAGTGGGTGATAAAGTTTTCTTACGAATATCTCCTTGGAAGAGAGTAATGAGATTTGGAAAAAAGGGAATGTTGATCCCTAGGTATATCGGTCCTTTCAAAATACTAGATCGTGTTGGGAAGGTAGTTTACCGATTGGCGCTTCAACCGAATCTCTCTCAAGTTCACGATGTGTTCCAAGTATATCTCCTGAGAAAGTATATACCTGATCCTTCAGATGTACTCAACTTAGAAGTTATACCGTTGGAGCAAGATCTTTCTTATAAAGAACAGCCGATAGAGATTCTGGATTGTAGTGAAAAAGTACTACGAAACAAGACCACTCTCTTGGTGAAAGTTTTATGGAGGAACCACCAATTAGAAGAAGCCACATTGGAGCTTGAGGATATAATGAGGGAGAGGTATCCTCATCTGTTTGTTAAAATGTGAAGAATTTCGAGGGCGAAATTCATTTTAAGGGGGCTAGAATGTAACACCCGAGACTTTTATGAGAAATATTTTGTTTTTATGTTATATAAATCATCAAATGAATCTTTCACTACACACAACACTATCTTGGCTTTCTTTACACGCAACCGCGGCCTTCCTCGATAGATTGCGTCATACGCAATACCGAGTTTCACTAAACAGTGATATGCTATTAAAATATTATTAAAACTAGCTGTTATGAATAGTAATAACCACTTTTTGAAATTTTTTAAATTTCATATTTAGAAATGGACTTCATTTTTTGATTCGGAATATCGAAATTATCCTAGTGTGAAATTTTGGTATTTTTCTAAAAACTTTCAATTTTTGATGAATAGTGAAAACACCGGGTTACTATTTAAAAACAAACTTTTTATTTAAATAATTATTTATTTTATTTAAATTTATTTTAGGTCAAAATTGATACATAATACCTATATAATTTCAATGCAATTCATTGGAGTCATTTTATAATAATTTTAGATATATAAAAATTTTATTGAACTTTTCACGGTCTTTTACCCACCTCTTAGGAGAATTTCCAAATTCACATAAAACTTAATTTTACCGCTTCTGTGACTGGAATTTATAAAATCCGAGAGACACGGTTAATATCAAGGACTAAAACGTGGTTCAATGAATAATTTTTGGTGAATAGTAACTTTTTACTTCTGTTTACCACGGTTAAAAGTAAATAGGGTAATTAAGGGTAAAAATGTTATTATTATTACCTTAACACATGTCCTAATTCTCTTGGATAAGTGTAATTCGACAAAAAACAACCTTAGGAATAAAATATGACCATTTAGGCCCACTTGGATTAGATTAGGACATTTAATATTAATTTATTTAAAGAAGGGTTAAAATAGTTAAAATCAAGGTTTAATAATTAAATCATTTTTAATATAGGGTTATACATATTATAAATTCAACTATAAATATTATTTAGAAAGATAAAATGATTTCCTACATAATGATATTTTATTTATAATTTTTAGACATTAAATAATTTAATTTATTTATGAAACAAAGATAATGCAGTAATTATATTATTAATGAAATATTGACATAATTGATGTTATAAATACCCAAATAAATGTAATTTGATCCTTTATATGAATTCCAATAATATTATATGTTAATATGACATGTTAGTATTTATTTAATTAACTTTTTTAGAACGAATATTTCTGTTATTATTTTCACAAAAATCAATTACCAAATAGTGTCAAAATTGACATAAAATAGTTTTTAAAACAAATATTATATTATTAATTGTTATTTTATTCCTAAAAATCTAAGGATCTTCCAAATGAATTATATAAGGTTATATATATTAATAATAAACAACTTGGGGTTCTTTTGTCTTGTTATTGTATGTTTATTAACCTTATAGTGTAAGAAAACAAGAGGACACGGTAAAAGTTAAATTATCTTACTTAAAGTTAAATATAAATTATAAGGTTAAAATAGAAACCTAAACTTGTCTAAATTCTATTGGATGAGAGGATTTCGACCCATACCCACCTTATATTCGAAATAAATTAATTTGGAGCTATTAGAATCCAAATATGACTTTATAATAAAATAATATTTTTAGTTTTTCCTAAGGTTCCCCTCTCCGCCCTTATAAAAGGGCACCTCCTCCCTCTATTCCTCACACCAATTTGAGCGTTAAAGTTCGGATAACCCCTGAAAAATTATCTTCTCCACTTCCCTATAAACATCCTAGAGGTCCTGGTCTTCTTCAAAGACCAATTTTAGTGCCCTAAGAAGAGGTCTCAAAGAGGCGCTTCAAAGAAGAGGTAATGTCCATTACCGATTATTTCAACTTTATTTCATCTTCCACTTATTCTTCTTTAGTTGTTTCATTATGAAGTAATAAAATCAGTATAACTCATATACTGATATGTTATTATAAGTATGAAACAACCCTATTTCATCATCTATCCATCCTACAGAAAACGAAATCACCATGCGTGCGTACGTACAGAATACCGTCTCCACACCGTGGTGTAATCTATTTTCCACCACCACCTTACTTGGATGGATATAATGGTGTAAATAATAAATATATATGATTATTATAAATTTATATTGATTCTGAAATAGTATACATACACTCCAATACAATTCCATGATCATGGGAACGATATCATCGCTCATGCGTACGTACGGAATACCGTCTCCATGATGTGACGCGACCCGTTATACATGATTTTCATTGCATAATGATTACATAAATGAATTGAGTGAATAAATATGATATGTATTACACTAATAACATTCTTGAAATGAGGTATCTATAACCTAAAAATAATAATAAGGATTTATTCAACAAAACACGCATAAGAACAAAAAGCAATAAACACCCGAATAACAAGTAACAAAATATTACTAATGAGAAACTAAGAATATGACAATATATGATATCATAAAAATTATTATGATTCTGGAATAAGTCAATTACATTATTTAAATAATTATACAAGAGGTTCGGACACTTACGAAGCAAATCGGACCTAAGGTAAGGGAAAATCTCACAATCTCATTCTTCTATCCAAGATTGTTTATACTTCAGAATTTACTGGGGAATATTTGCCATCCAAATCCATGTTTCCTCAATATGTAATATTTATATCCTTATACAATTGTTTAAATCCAATTTTACCCTTCGGTGAGTTTTTATTAAAAGATATGAAAGGAATCTTTTTTCGTTTTTCATACGAGGTACTTTTTGACTTTTCTGACATAAGTATGAGAAGAATGTTTTTTTAACTTATATGGAATGAATGAATTTTTAGAACAATATTTCCATGAATCTTCCTTTAAAAGTTTTCAAGTTTATTTTTAATCAAATTCTTTTAGTTTAAAATTGTATGATATGTTAAGAAAGGAAAAATGTTTTTGAAGTAGAAAGGATATTTTCCTCAAGAATGGAGTTTAAATGTTTTATCAAAATTATTTTCCATCTAAGATAATATAAGGTTATGTTTCTATCCCTATTTTTACATTGTTTTGATTATGTTATGATGGAATTATTTTTATGATGCCCTTTTATCTTATATGGATTGTGTTATGATGATATGATGATTAAGAATCCCATTTTTATTACATCGGTTATGCAATGATGTATGATTTATGATTCTGTGGCACACATAAGAATGGTATCATTATGAGATGGGTGGGACCTATACCTCCCTCCAATGCATTGGGTAAAGATTTATATCTCATGAGATAAACATGGCCGGAATGGTAGGTTAAACCGGTTCAGTGAAACCGGACTGAAATGAGGAGTGAACTTGGTTTAGAAATGGACTTTGTCCGCTAAGATAGTCTTGGCAATAAGTCTTGAATAATAAGAAATGATTCTCTATGATTATGTGTGTATGACACAAAGTTTCATGTTTTATGTTATGATTATTGGGATTAAATTTCACTACTATGATTTATCCCATGTTATGAAATTATGATCTCTTTTTGAGGTTAAGATTTCCAAAATGTTATGTTCTTATAAATATGATGTGATTGATATTTCCTTTGTTTACCCTTAATGAGCATTTGAGCTCACCCTTTTATATGTTTTCTTTCCCCAGGCCAGGAAGAAGGTTATTAAGTAGGATATTCCAAAAGATACTCTAGATATGATGAAATAAATGGGAGACAATGTAGATGCTTTATGAACCAGTTGTTTATGTTTCCCAGTTTCTAATGACACTATACATATATGGTCCTTTCATGTTTTTGTTATATGTTGTAATAAGTGTGCTTAAATTTTTAAGTATTAACAATGTATGTAAAGTATGGGTCGTTATAACATCAACAAAATAAAGAGTTGGTACCTACTCCTCAAGATGTGTACGTAAGTAAGAGACAACAAACTAAGGGGGAGAAAGCTTCTAATAAGGTTGAAACTAAGGGGGAGCCTTAGGAAAGAGAAGTTCAAGCTGGTGAAGAGCATCAACTAGGAATATTAAGGATTAATATTCTCACTTCTCGATATTATGATGTAATTGTTTAATGGACGAGGGATCTTGGGTATGTGGCACTGGGATTATACTTTGAATATTCAGAGGATGAGGTTTTTTTACCCACTTCAAGGGAACTAGTGGCTAAGTCTATTCTTAGTGACTATGTCACTAAGGTTGATTTGGAAAGATTTAAGGAAGAAATATTATAAGGACCCAACCTTAAACATTACATAATCTTGAATTAAATGAATAATTTACATTGATGATCTTTTCAGGTTTAGAGTTTTTAGAAATTAGGCCCTAACTATTACATTACAGCTCAAAAAATTAAAAGGTAGACACTTCTACTCAGTTTTCCTTTTTTCATAAAATAAAAACTCTTGAAAAGAAGAGTCATGTCTAGTCCCATGTTTTATACAGCATAAATTTTCCTTGATCTAATCCTTGACCCTATTCATCTTTAGGTACTGTGAAAAATCATTTCAAAACATAGGACGATCATAAAAATATCATTAAGGGTTATAAAACAAATAAAGAAAACATTATTTCATCATTGCATACATACATAAACTCTTTAACATACCTCATGAAATCATAAGATTTATGAATAACACATAGAAAACATAAATTATAATGGTAACATTTAGAATTCATATCATACTTACATTGAAGCTATCACAGCTATGTAGGGAGTTACAATTGGAATACCCATCAAAGTATATTCCCTAAATCTCTTAGGATAAACATTCACATTTACCACCATCACGTTACCTAAGGCATTAGAGAGCTATCTCAGGCTCACCCGCCCTAGGTTTATCACGGAACCAACCATATACATAAAAAATGAACAATAATCATAACATATTCATAACAAATAAATCAAGAATAAAGGAAATATAACATTTCCACAATGCAATCACAACATATCATTTCAAGATATAGACATAATCAATGGTTTATCAAAACATTTTCAAAACCATTTAAAACATTTAATAAAGTGATTTTTGAATAAAAGTTTCCCATAACACTTTAAATATTCTAAACGAATTATCATTTTAAAAAATTAATTTCCATATAAAAAATCCTTAAAAACATTTTGAAAACATGGACATTAATGAGAATGATTTTGAAGAATAAATCCTTAAAAAATATTTTAGTCAAGGAGTTCTTAACCAAATGAGAGATTCTTGAATACAAATAATTGAGGAATAAAATTTAATAAAAAATTTATAATATCATGAGAATAAATCTATTCATGATATAATTTTCCAAAGGATAGTATATACACTATATAAAACTGAATTGGTGCATAATAACAACGATGTCTCAATGGAATGTAAATAGACACAAAATCTATTATAAAAACTATATCCTTAGATTAAGGATAAATCAATTACATAATAATGTGGGAAAAATATAAATACACTCAATATGATTTGATATTTAGTGTAAATAAATTAGATAACATTCACACACATTCTTTTTAAGACAAAACCAATGACATGGATGTTTAACTCAATGAATGGAAATCCTTTTTTTTAATTTTAATAAAGCCGGTTTAGGAAAATCGGTAACCAAACAACCAAACCGCCCCTTCAATACCATGGGTCCAGCGAATCCCAACCATCCAAAATCATAAACACATCAGCTTTCAAAAATCAAAATCAGACCAAACCACGTGATGACCTCGAGCCGCGCAACCTCTAGAAATGTTACAAATCCAAGGAATGGAAATTGGGTTAAGAGGTTCCCTTACCGATTTGGTAACTTACGAAACATACAACCCATAAAAGAAGGATCATAAACTAAAGATGTAAATACCTATAAATTGAAGTATATTACACAATGAATAGAATCATGGTCAGTACATACACCACACAAAAGGATATAATGTCAAATATATCATGAATCTCACGGGAATAAAAAGTGAGATGAAAATCCCTTACCACGTTGTAATCAATCGAGTCATATGACCAAAAGTTAATAACCACCAAATGATTCACAGAATAACATGAATATAAATAGAATCATTATAATATATATCAATTTTCTGTACAAAATACACCACGTGGAATAAATTAGTGGCGAACAATGGAAATCTCACAAAATTAAAAGTGAGATAAGAAATCCCTTACCTTGTGTCTGACTTAAATCGTTCGTTCTTTAATCTACTGAATAATAATCTAAAGTTAATTTCTACTTTCTTAAGTTCCTTTTTCAAGTTTATTATTCCTTTTATATCACTTATTACCATGTTATAAACATTATGTAATCATTTAAGTTAATAACGTTCGTTTTTTCGATATTTTGTAATTGAGTCAAAAATATGCTTCTTATAATTACAAGTTATTCACATGGCCAAAATTTCATTAAATACAGAATTATATTCATGATTTAGATATCATATATATCATATATATCCATCATATATATGTATTTATAAAAGTAAAAAACATTTGGAGGTAAGAAATGAAATGCACCGTTCATGGAGACGGTAAGCCGTATGTACGCATGAATGGTACTTTTATTTCTATTTTGTATTTTAATTGAAATAAAACATAATTATACACAAATATATTATAATTACAGTATAATATAATATATAATATCATTAACATCAACATTTATACGTCCCACATATGGCATTAATGAGTCATGTCACTTTGAGGGGGCGGTTGTCCGCACTTCCTCAAATGAAATTATCGCGTTTACCCAAAATGGAAACCATAAAGGTATTATATAAAATAAAAATACATAATCATAAAGAAAACATAAACATAATATATATCACATATAAATATAATGTCATCTTAATGGCCACAATGAGAGGTGTTATGAGATAATCAAACAATCATCATTTCATGAGGCGTTAGTTTTCCATTCAAAGAAACAGTATGTTATTCACCCATTAGATAGAGGTGTGTGTAAGTATAGTTAAAATAATTCTCATAAAAAAAATTATAGTATATTGAGGATAATGGTGTTTTTATTAAATAAAATAATAAAAAGAGTTTAGGGATTTTATAAGTAAAATAAAAGAAAAAATGTTAAGAGAAATTGTTACCTTTAATTTGGGTAACTCCCTTTTGTTTGAACCAAAAGGACTTCTTGGAGTGATTTCTGCATATTTTAAGGCTTCTAGTTATAGGAGAGGGATATTGAAAGATTATTTGGTCTGAGGTTGGATTATACAAGTGGTTTTAGTGGTGTAAGGAAAGAGTTAGAAGTGGTGTTTGTTTAAGGGGGAGGATGGGCTCTTTAGGAATGTTTGCAAATATTATTTTATTATAAACTTATCTTCAGTTTATAAAGATCCAAAACTCAATAAATATGAAGATAAGATTACTAATGGTAGAAATAAAATCATCCAATAACAATTGGAAAAGTTTTAGATATTTTTTTAATAATTATAATCTTATTTATTTAAATCATTTATTATTGAGGTAAAACTGCATTATTATTGTGTCATAAATAATTTAATTTATTTGATGTCTAAAAATTATAAAAAATACCATAATGTATTAAATCTTTTTATCTTTCCAAATAATATTAATAGTATAAAATATAACTTATATAACCCCATGTAAAAATTGATTTACTTAAAGATATCTGTTTATGTCATTTTTGCCTTGACTTTAAATTAATTAATCTAAAGTGTCATTATCACTCCTAAGGGGCTTCATGGGGTTCCAAAATCAACCCAAGGATGACCATGGTCGTACATGACTCATCCAATAATTTTAGGACAATTGTTAATTTAATTATGTATTATTATGATATTTTTTACCTTGAATTACCCTATTTACCTTTAAACGCGTTAAATAAAAGTCAAAAGTTACTATTCACCAAAAATTAATTTCTTCTTATTGAACCAAATTATACTTACTAATAACAACCATGTATATTGGATTTTTTAAATTCAATCCACCGAAATGGTAAAATTTCATTTAAATGAAAATGTTAGTTTTTTATTACTACTTAGTGGTTTCACTATTCATAAAAAATTTTAGTTTTTCAGCAAACATCCCTAAATCCAGCCTATACTATATTTGATATTCAAAATTTAAAAATGATTTATATTTTACCAAATTCTAATCATATAATTTTCATTAATTAATTTAAAATTAATTCTCGTTATCAAAACAAATAGCGTGTTTTTAAGAAACAATAACTATCAAAAGATTGATACTTGTTTATGTCCAATTTCAAAGAAAAATTAATTCCAATGACCAAAATTGGATTAAATGGTAAAAAAATAATATAATTAAACTTTAAAACCAATAAAGAATATAATATAACCATATAAATAAATTAGATTAAAAGTCACTTTTGAATTAAAATACAGTATTTTTCACTATTCATAAAGAATTAATTTTATCAGAAAAATACAAAAAATTTACCCAAAGTAAATTTTGATATCCCGATTCTAAAGAAGAATTTTATTTTGTCAAATGGAACATATAAAAGTTACCAAAACTAGATTTAAATAGAGATCACCATTAAAAGGCGATAAATCAACCTTTTAAAATAAATTTTGTTTAAAATTAGATTCATTAACATTTTAAGCCTCTAACTTTTATTTGATAAATGTAAAAACATTTAACAAACATATATAATCATCTTATAGTTAATTATGTTAATTCCCTCCATTACAATGTCTTGGTGTTAACTTCCATTTAAAATAATAATATTATATTATTAGTGTGCAATGTAAGATTTCAAAAAAAACCCATTGTTGCGTATCAGGTACGCTATCGAACATAGCATCCCCTTTAAAGTAGAATTAATATTTAGTTCACAAATATTAATAAATATAAAAAATTTGTGTTCTTTATTTACCTGGGATATTACATCCTTGCCCTGTTTTGGGAATTTCGTCCTCGCAATTTTAAAACTGGGCTTGGAAACTTTATTGAAAGTCCCACATCGGAAAAGAGTCAATAAAACTATCGCTTTAAAAGCAGGAAAGAGAAGTACAAAGTTCACTTGAAACAACCCATACTAGGATTCCATGTAGGAAAACATGGATATGGAAGAGAGAACAAATGGTCAAGTTCTAATGGAGAGTGATAGAAAACATGATTTGGAGAAATTTAACCACCAGAAAATCACAAACTTATGACGTGTTAAATGGTCTTTGATTACCTACAAGGAAACATAAATTTAAAATGTTTTTGTTTTACATTCCTTTTCATTGTTTTAAGGAATTAATTTAATAAATAGAATAAGAACATAAATAAATATACTTACCTTCAAGTATAGCTTCATCCTTTAATAAGTTTCTACCAAAAACTAATCTTTTCTCCAAACAATGAGCATTAAAAAATTCTTGGTCACATCAAAATCACAAGAATCATCTTCTAGAGAATCACATAATCCACAAAAGAAAAACTATATATTTCCATTGCCTTTAGACATAAACTAAAACCAAAATGGTTAGTGCGAGATCAGATAATACCCAAAAGGACAATCTTTTACAAAAATAAAAACTACTCTTAATCTCTAAAACTTGTCAAACAAAACCCAAAGTTCAACAAAGACTATTCAATAAACAATTGTTCATCGAATTCTTCATAAGTAATCCAAACTAAGATTGAAACCCAAATCTCATAAGGATTTAATTACAGTCTTCCATGATAAATCATAACATTTATCTCCAAATAACATCTGTTAGTCATAAAGTCTCATATTGAAAAGTAATTAACCTGATCACATATTCTCCATGATAGTTTGATCACTTTCATAAATAAACCAAATCATAATAGGTCTACAATTAAAACATAGATTCTTCCAAACTAAAATTTCAACCATTATTCCACAATTGAAATCCCATAGTATTCTATAATCCTTAAGCATATAGTGTTTCTTCAAAAGAGAGAATGTCTTCCAGAACAACCTTCATCACTTAATCACCAAATTATTTTCCTGTACTATGTATATCCATTTTATAAAACATAAGTTCCCAAAATCAAACAATTCTTGTTTTATAAAATCATTTTACTACAATAATAATTCATACTAACCAGGGACTTCAAGTAGGCCAGTGGTAGGCGATGCGACCTTGTCGCCCTTCGGTTGTGGGTTCGATTCCTGGAGCCTTGCCAGATGCGATGGGTTGTCACCCATCCTACGTGTTGTCCTTTTTATAAAACTCAAAAATAACCCCAACATGTTTTAACCTCAATGGTTTCCTTATAACTATCATTTTCATCCCAATTCATTATGATCACAACATATTAATTTTGAAGTCTTATATATATTGGCATTTTTTATTTCACCACCATATGATAAATTAAAACGATCCCCAAAATAAAGAACATCACACCTTGATCATGGTGTTAAATTGGTTTCATCGTTATCTTGTTCAGGTAGGTAGAAGGTCCATGCATTGTAACAATGATTTAGAGATCCTTCAAAATCACTTACATCCTTCATCCAAATACACCTTGTACAACAAGGGTCATATGGGTGTTCGAATAAAAATAATCTTTGAAAACAATCATGTATGACATATAATATTAAAACATCTGATAAAACATGATTTCTATAAAACAGTCAGACTGAATTTGAGTTTAAACATTCAATTAATGGTCTTTTTAAAATACCATAGGTATGTTCTGAGATAATATATTGTAAATGAAAATATAAATAGGTTGCACAAGGGTCTCATTATTCAACACCTTTTTCAAAATCATAATATAATTCAAAATATTGTGATAAGGTAAAATATATGAAAATGCCTTGATAATATTTACCTTTCTCGAAAATCTTAGAATATTGTGAAAATAGGATTTGTTTAAATAAAACCCATGATCCACGATGATAAAGAGGTATAGTGGAGGTGTTTGATATCTTAAACAACTACATGAAAGTGATTTGTATTCTAGAAATGTTTCATAATCATCCGAACATGAATTTTTCAATAATTATTGCAAGCAAGTCATCTAGAAGAGATAGGAATGTCATTTGAGATGCTCCTCCTTCAATTTGTAACTAACTTTCCTTGATCTAAAAAATTTATAAAACAAGGATTTAATGGAAATAATAGACATAGGGACTAACCATGTGTCTAACGAAAACTAATAATCCCTAAAGTTGTCTAAACTGACATTTGATACCCACTATAAGGACCTGACCTTAAACATTACATAATCTTGAATTAAATGAATAATTCACATTGAGGATATTTTTAGGTGTAGATTTTTATATAATTAGGCTATAACTATTACATTACATCTGAAAAAATTATAATGTAGACACTTCTACTCAGTTTCCATTTTTTCATATATAAAAACTCTTGAAAAAAAGAGCCATGTCTAGTCCCATGTTTTAGACACCATGACTTTTCCTTGATCCCATCCTTGACCCTATTCATCTTTAGGTACTGTGAAAAACATTTCAAAACTTGGGATGAGCCTAAAAAGATTAGTAAGGTTTATAAAACCTGGAAAGAAAATAGTAGTTCATCATTGCATACATAACATAATCTCTTTAACATACCAAATGAAATCATGTGATTTACGAATAACACATAGAAAACATAAATCATAATGGTAACTTGTGGAAATCATATCATACTTACATTGTTGTTATCACAGCTACATAAGAAGTTACATTTGGAATACCCATCATAGTATATTCCCTAAATCATTTAGTAGAAACATTCACGTCTACCTCCGTCATGTTACCCAATGCTTTGGAGAGCTATCTCGGGCTCACCCGCCCTAGGTTTATCAGAGAACCACCAATATACATAAACAATTACCAATAATAATAACATATTAATAACACATAAATCAATAATAATGGAAATATAACATTTCCACATTGCAATCATGACAAATCATTTAAATATATAGACATAATCAATGATTTATCAAACCATTTTCAAAACAATTTAAAACATTTAATAGAGAGATTTTTGAATAAAAGTGTCCCATACCACTTTGAAGATTTTAAAGGAATTAACATTTTAAAACATTAATTTCCATAGAAAAAAATCCATAAAACCACTTTGAAAACATGGACATTAATGATAATTGTTTATAAGAATAAATCCTTAAAACAATATTTTAGTTAAGGAGTTCTTAACCAAATGAGAGATTCTTGAATATAAATGGTTGAGGAATAAAATTTAATAAAAACTTTATAATATCATTATAATAAAGTTATTCGTGATATAATATTCCAAAGTACAATATATACACCATATAAAAGTGAATTAGTGCATAACAACAATGAAGTCTCAATGGAATGTAAATTGACATGAAATCCCTTATAAAAACTATATCCTTAGATTAAGGATAAATAAATTACATAATAATGTGTGAAAAATATAAATACACTAAATATTATGGGATATTAAATGTAAATCCATCGGAGAACATTCACACACATTCTTTTTAAGACAAAATCAATGACTTGAATGTTTAACTCAATAAATGGAAATTTAGTTAAAATTACTCTTATCAAGTTCATATCGGTGACTTGAGAATTTATCATTGGAGTAATTATGTGTATCAAAATTATATCCACACAAACGGGAGTAGAAATTACAACATAAATAAATTAATATTGATTCCACACATAATCATGTCATGACATAATTAAGAATTAGAAGATTAACCCAAGGAATGGAAATTGGGTTAAAAGGTTCACTTACCGATTTGGTAACTTACGAAACATACAACCCATGAAATAAGGATCATAAAATGAAGATGTAAATAACAATAAATCGAAGTATATTAAATAATTAATACAATCATGGGAAGCACATACACCACACAAAAGGAAATAGTGGCAAATATAGCCTGAATCTCACGGGAATAAAAAGTGAGATGAAAACCCCTTACCACATTGTAATCAATCGAGTCATATGACCAAAAGTTAATAAACACCAAATTATTCACAGAATAACATGAATATAAATATAATCATGATAATATATATAAATTTTCAATACACAATACACCACATGCAATAAATTAGTGGCGAATAATGGAAATCTCACGGAATTAAAAGTGAGAGAAGAAATCCCTTACCACGTGACCGACTTGACTAGTTCATTCATTAATATCCTAAATAATGAACTAACATTAATTTATACTTGCTTAATAAACTTTTCCAAGATTATTATTCCTTTTATATCACTTATTACCATGTTATAAACATTATTTAATCATTTATGTTAATAACATTTGTTTTGTCGATATTTGGTACTTGAATCAAAAATGGACTTATAATTATTAAAATTTGTTCACATGGTCAAAATTTCATTATATATAGAATTATATTCATTATTTAGATATCATATATATCATATATATCAAGTATATACATGTATTTATAATAGTACATAACATTTGGAGGTAAGAAATGAAATGCACCGTTCATGGAGACGGTAAGTCGTACGTACACATGAACACTACTTTCATTTGTATTTCATATTTTAATGGAATTAAAACATAATGATACATAAATATATTATAATTAAATTATAATATCATATATAATATCATTAAATCCATCCTTTATAGGTCCCACATATGGAATTAATGAGTCATGTCACTTTGAGGGGGCGGTAGTCTGCACTTCCTCAAATTAAATTATCGTGTTTACCCATAATGGAAACCATAAAGGTATTCTATAATAGAAAAATACAGAATCATATAAAACATAAATATCATATATATCATATATAAATATAGTTTCATCTTAATGGCCACCATGAGATGCGGTAGGAGATAATTGAACAATCATCGTTTTGTGATGCATTAGTTTTCCATTCACAGGAACAATATGTTCTTCACCCATTAGATGGAGGTGTGTGTAAGTGTAGATAAAATAATTCTCATAAAACATACTATTATATTGAGGATACTGGTGTTGTTAAAATATAATGGAATAAAAATATTTTAGGTGTTGTAGAAGTAAAATAAAAGAAACAAAGTTAAGAGAAATCGTTACCTTTAATTTGGGTAACTCCCTTTGGATTGAACCAAACCAACTTCTTGAAGTGGCTTATGCCTATGTTAAGGATTCTAGAAGTAAGAGAGGGATATTTATAGATTATTGGTGTAGGTTTTGGAAGATCCAAGTGTCTTTAGAGGTGTAAGTAATGGGTTAGAAGTGGTGTCCTTTTATAAGGTGGAGGATGGTCTCATTAGGAAAGTTTGCAAATATTATTTTATTATAAACTTATATTCGGTTTCTAAAGACCCAAAACACATTAAAGATGAAGATAAGATGACTAATAGTCGAAATAAAATCATAAAATAAGAATTGAACAAGTTTTGGATATTTGTTTAATATTTATAATCTTATTTATTGAAATCATTTATTAATGAGGTAAATACTGCATCATTATTGTGTCATAAATAATTTAATTTATTTTAATTATAAAAATTATAAAAAAATAACATAATGTATTAAATATTTTTATCCTTCAAAATAATATTTTTAGTTTAAATGATAACTTATATAACCCTTTGTAAAAATTTATTTACTAAAAGATATTTGTTTTTGTCATTTTTTCATTTACCTTAAATTAATTAATCTAAAGTGTTATTATCACCCCCAAGTGGATCCATGGGGACCCAAAATCAACACAAGGATGTCCATGGTTGTACATGACTCATAAAATATGGTTAGGAAATGTTTTATGGTAATTTATTAATTCTATGATATTCTTTTTACATTGAATTACCCTATTTACCTTTAACCGTGGTAAATAAAAGTAAACAGTTACTATTCATCAAAAATTATTTTCATCTTATTGAACCACATTTTACTTAATAATAACAACCATGTATGTTGGATTTTCAAAATTAAATCCACATAAATGGTAAAATTTCATTTAAATGAAAATGATGGTTTTTAACTACTACTTAGTGGTTTCACTATTTATCAAAAATTAATGTTTTTTAGAAAACTACCAAAAATTCAGCCTAAGCTGTATTTGATATTTCGAATTCAAAAATTATTTCTATTTTACCAAATTAAAAACATATAATTTTCATTAATTAATTGAAAATTAATTCCCATTATCCAAACAAATAGCGTGTTTTTAAGAAACAATAACAATCAAAATATTGATACTCGTTTATGTCCAATTTCAAAGTGAAATTAATTCCAATGACCAGAATTGGATTAAATGGTAAAAAAATAATATAATTACACTTTATAACCAATTAAAAATATAATCTAACCATATAAATAAATTAGATTAAAAGGCACTTTTGAATTAAAATACAGTATTTTTTATTATTCATAAAAATTGAATTTTATCAGAAGAATATGAAAAATTTACACAAAGTAAATTTTGATTTCCCGGTTATAAATAACAATTTTAGTTTGTTAAATGGAATATATAAAAGTGGTCAAAACTATATTTAAATAGGGTTCACTATTAAAAGGAGGTAAATCAACCTTTGAAAGTAAATTATGTTTAAAATTAGATTCATTCACATTTTAAGCCTCTAAATTTTATTGGATAAATGTAAAAACATTTAACAAACATAAATAATCATTTTTTAGTTAGTTTTGTTCATTACTACCATTAAAATGGCAAGGTGTTAACTACCATTTGAAATTATAATATTATATTATTAGTTTGCAATGTAAGATTTCTAAGAAACCCATTGTTCCATATCGGGTACGCCATCGAACATAGTGTCCCCTTTAAAGTAGAATTAATATTTAGTTCACAAATATTAATAAATATGAAAAATGTTATGTTTTTTATTTACTTGTGATGTTACACATATGCTCATCAGTAAGGCATTTAATACAATATCAGATGGGATGTGATATTGATGAAGCTGTGAGAGAAAACACGGAGATGAATGACAACTTGAAAGCTGTAAAGTATATGGTTGAAGGTGTAAGGAAAATTGGGAATTCTACTTCTACTACTTCATCAATAAGTGCATCTCAAGATGATACTACTTCTATCTCACAAATGGTAATAAATAAAATTCATCCAAATTTGGTTACTACTTCCAAAACCATTTTGGAAAACAACATCAATCTTGGGAATTAGATGAAGAAGTTAACTATTGGCATCAATGATTTAACCACTGAGTATAGGACTACAATAGAGAGTGTCATGAAAGGACATTAAGGACTTTTTTCACTTCTTAATGTTCATGATTTTTACAAACTGAGAAAGGAAGTAAAGGAAATTGTGCAATCTACATCAACCTCAACTCCTACTGCTATTCCTTCTACATCTGGTCAGACATCTCAGACTCTGGATATTGAAGCAATCATAAATTTTTTAAAAGAAGAGATTAAAGATCTGTTTGATACCTATGGTCTGAGAAACCTAGAAAAGATTGGAAGGAATAGTTAATGTGTGCATAATATGGTCAGATTCTATACCAAGTAAGCATCTACCACTCTGGAAGAAATTACAAAGAGGATTAATTCATATTTCTCCAAGATTTAAACTAATAACTTGTTGGCAAGTCATTTTAAGTTTTTGGAAAAAAAATTGACTTTACCCCCAGTCACAAAATCATTGAAAGAACAAGTCAAGGAATTAATGGATTTCATTCTTCTCCTGGATATATTTATGGAGAAAAATGATGAATTTGAAAAAACAGTGAAGTATAGAGGATAAATTATGAGTACTTTATCAGGATGCTAAAACCATACCTCCATGTTCAGAGTGAATCCATAGTTGTTAAAGCTACTACTTCTATTCACTCTGCTCCACAAATGAATTCCTCTCTAATGTTAGATGCTCAAGTATTGACCTCGACCTGTCCTGTTATCATAGAAAAACTCAATCGCACCTATTATCCCAGAGCAAAAAAATCCTGGCATCATATGTTCCAAAATGAATTCCTTTACCTCCACTGAAGATTCCTTCAGATTCTTTTGTTTCTTAGCCACCACCTAATGTCCCTACCATTGATCCATCTGATAAGGGAAAGGAAACCCTTAACCCTCAAAAGTATTTTGGAGGTATTTTTTTGATAGATATGAGTGGTTATACTCTTATTATTTTAGTATAATTTGATTATGAATGGTAATTCATTATTTTCACTTTTCTGTTTTAGTTTTGAATCTTTCACTTTCATCTAATCCCAAAAGGGGGAGAACATTATTATGAATTCTTAATGCATTTTTATTTACATAAAAAGGGGAGAAATTGTTGATATTTGTTTATTTTACTCTGATACATTTTGAAGTCTATTCATCTTTATCAGATTATTTATTTTAATCAGTCTCTCATGGTTCTTAATAATTCTAGGATTTGTGATCATCAAAAGGGGGAGATTATTGACCCATAGGATATTTTTTTCCACAATATCAAACTATAATGGTTTTAATTATCAAAAATAATTTCATATATTATAACTTATATCTTACCCTATTATTTAAAATCATTTCTTAATCACAAGCCAGATATCTTACCTTATGACAGATCCTAAATCACGTCAAATATTTTCTAGTATATCAGATCATGTCAATCATATAACTAATTATATTTTTTTAAGTCTAAAAAAACTTGTAACTGATTATCTATGCGTAACTATGGGTATTAACACATTCTAAATTTCTTTTACTATAATAAAGAAATAAAATCTAAAATTATATGAGTATGATTCACCGAATGATGTCTCACTGATAGTCAGATGAGTCCCCGACTGATGTCTCACCGACAAATAGATGACTCACTAACTGATGTCTCCCCGATAGAAAAAAGAGTCACCAACTGATGTATCACTGACATTCAACTCACCAACTGATGTCTCACCGAAAATAGACTCACTGAATGATGTCTCACTGACAGACAAATGAGTCACCGACTGATGTCTCATCAAGAGTCGACTCACCGACTGATGTATCACCGATAGTTGACTCACCGACTGATGTCTCACTAATAGGATGACTCAATTATAGACAGAATCACCGATTGAGGAGTCACAGAATTTTTTTTTAAAATTTAATTTATTAAAACTATTACTAACAATCATATTTCAGTCATTTAATGATACTGACTTATTTAATGATCTAGTGTAGGTATTTTAGTAGACAGTACGATGTACGATGAACCTATGCATGTGGAAAGATCATGCTCTATGTAGTCCCTCAAGAATAAAATCATTTTGAAAAGATAATAAGTAAGAAGAGTGTGGAATGCCCACATGAGAGACATACAGAACAACATCCGTGACTCTCATGAACCCATTATGAACTCAAGAACAAAAGTAAAAACACATGGGAAAATCTTAACAAAGTTGTACATAAAATTAAAAAACTACTTCAACATATCAAATAAAAAGAATAATATACCTATAAAACCATACTTTTACCTGTAATCAAGAATACGACATTCTGTTTTAGTGTCAACTTCTAGAATAGGACTCAAACCTCATCTTAGCTACATCTGAAGAGTTTATATTTGCATCTCAAGACACATATAGCCTTCTAAAATTTTCCTCAAATTTATTTTCTTTATTGTGTGCATTTTTACATACTTTTGAGCAGTGTGTGTATCCATATATTAGGCACACACTTTATCATGTATCAAACTGAAGGATATTATATATCCTTTCACTCTTACCTCCTTACACTTTTTCACTCCCACAGATAAGTTTAGAAGAGCTCCTTGTGTGACCTGGAAGTTTATACCCACGGATAACTATGGTAGATGTCTTGTGACCTGGACAACCTCTGTGCTGTTGTGGAACCTGGTATAGGATATGGATCAAAATGATTATTAATTTAAACTCCTTGGTGTCAGGTGATCACCATGTGGAGAGGATTAGGTCTCTTCTTGAGACTGAACATCCTGTTTCATTTCTACTATGATTTTACTTTTAGTTTTACTCTGTTTGATCACATATTTCATAAAACTAAATTAAACTATGATATTCAGTATTAAAAAGTGTTTATAATAGTATTTACTTATTATGTTATTTTCAAAATTTTTATTATTTTTTCTAATTGATATAACTGATAACTAATCACTCTTTTGAGAAATTAATCGAACAGCTAAGATCTTATAAATTCACTACTATTTAATAGTTCAATTGAATTTTAAATTTGGGAGGAATTTTAAATAATACTTTTTAATAGAAATTTTTATAGATACTCAATTCAACCCCCCTATTGAGTACTATACCCCGACCAAAATTTGGTATCAGCGGTTTTGGAATTTTCTGTCTTCAATGTTTTTCCAAACTTTTTCAACTGTGATTTTAGTTGTATTTCAAAGATCTTAAATTTCTATTAATACTAAAATTTTATTTATATAATATATTTTTCCAAAATTTTATTATGGAAAATAAACTGTAATGTTATGCTACCAACATACATCCATTTTTCAATGGAACCAACTATGCTCAATGGAAAATTATGATGAAAATGCATTTAGAGAGTATAGGATTTTAGATTTGGTCTTCAATAGAGACTGAATATGTGATCCCTAATACTTCTAGAAATAATTGGGATGATACTGCTAAAGATACCTATAGTAATAACTTTAAATCCATGAATTCTTTATATTGTGCACTAGGAGATGAGTAATTCAACATAATTTCTACTTGTAGAATTGCCTTTGAAATTTGGGACACCTCAGTTGTTTCACCTGAAGGAAAAACTAATGTCAACAAAATGAGGCTTAATATATATACCATTAAATATTATAACGTTAAGATGAAGCCTGAGGAACCTATTTCTGACATGTATCTCTGGTTCAATGAGATAATTAACATTGTGAGCTCTCTAGGAAAGGTTATTACTATCAAAGAACAAATTATAATGATTATCATATGCTAACCTAATAGATAGAGAGGAACTTATGTATCCATTAGATAATCTTTTGACATTAGAAAACTACATGTTAAAGAAATCATATGAAAATTTATGATGTACAAAGAAGAGTTGAAAGTCAACTAGGTAGAAGAGGATGAACCTAAGAGAAAATCTGTAGCATTCAAGACTACTACATCTAAGAATAAGGAAATATAGAATGTGATAACCTCTATTAAAATATCAATTAATGATTAATAAACATCAAATAGTGATGAAGAGATGGCTCATCTGGTCAGAATATTCAAGAAATTCTATAGAAAGAAGAAGTTATTTAGGAATCCAAATTATAAAATAAGATATGATAATAAAGGAAACTGGAAAAAGGAATGGAAAATAAATGACTAATCGGAGGATATTGTCCTATAAGAATGTAAAAGGATAGGACATGACAAATCTAACTATCCAAAAGTAAAATACAAAAGTTAGCATTAAAACAATGTCAAGAAGTATAAGAAATCAATGAAGGATACTTGGAGTGCCTATGAGGATGGATCCAGTGAATCAACATCATCTCATGATGAGAGAGATAACACATAAAATATGTTTTTTATGACAAACACATATGAGGTAACCTTAGATTATACTGTACAAAATTCTCACTATTCTTGAAATGAAAGTGATTTCAAAAATATGACAAGTAATGAACTATTTGAATACTGTAACATGCTGGAAGATACATGCAATGAATTAAAAGATAAATATAAATCTTTAAATAAACAACATTCTCTCACTGTAAATGTTAAGTCAAAACTTACTAATTAAAAGGAAAAGAATTATCAACTACTGAAATAATACAATGAACTAAAAATATCTGATGAGGTATTGAAGAAAGATCTAGAAAAGTTTACTAATGGAAAAAATACACTTACTCAAATTTTTGGTAAGCAGATACCTCCTAAGTACACTTATGGTTTTGGATATCAGCATATATATAGAAAACTATCTAAAACACATTTTGTAACTAACTCTTGTAAATATTATTTTCTACATAAAAATGGAAATTCTACTGCTCATTTAAGTTCTGAAAATTCTTTTACTGCCTCTAATTTTTAAATATTAAATATAGTATATTTTTTAAATATGTTACATAATGTTTATAGGAAACCCATGAAAAAAATGTGGGTACCTAAAGCACTGATTAATAATGTTATTGGACCCAAACAAATCTGGGTACCAAAATCTATTTTTGTCTAATTATTTTGTAGGAATCATGCTTGAAGAGTTCCTACAAGATTCAGGGGTACTTGGACAGTGGTTGTTCAATTCATATTATAGGAGACTATTCAAGCTTCAAGAACTTAATCAAGATTGATGGTGGATATGTCACTTTTGGTGACAATGCTAAATGAAAAATAATTAGCCTATACCAGATTGGTAATTCTAACTATGTTTTAATTTCTAAATAACTTTTTTTTATGGATTTAAGTAAAATTTTCTTAGTATTCCATAGATATGTGATGATGGATTTAACGTTAAATTTTAAAATGATGCTTGTGATGTTTTTAACTCTAAAAATTAATTGGTATTTTCTAATTTAAGAAATGAAAATTTATATTCTATTAACTTAGATTCTCTAGTTTCTAAAATCCTTTCTTGTTTAAGTGCCTTTCATAAGGAGTCTTGGATCTAGCATAGGAGATTAGGACACTATAGTGTACACTCACTTAAAAAGATTACTAGAAAAGGAATAGTCAAGGATCTACCCAAACTTGAGTATTCAAATGAAAAAGTTTGTAATCCTAGTCAAAAGGGTAAACAAGACAAAATATCTTTCAAATAAAAGAAAGTAGTTTCAACTTCTCAACCTTTAGAGTTGATCCACAAGGACTTGTTTGGACCATCTCGAGTATCTAGTTTAAATGGAAAGCACTGTGTCTATGTTCTCATAGATGAATTTTCTAGAAATACTTGGACTTATTTCTTAGCTCACAAAAATTGAAGCATGAACTTACTTCAACAAGTAGGCTAAAATAGTGAAAAATATAAGTGGGATTAGAATAAAATCCTTAAGAAGTTATCATGGACATGGGTTTAAAAATCAAGACTTTGATTAATTTTTCTCACACAATGGCTATAGTCATAAATTCTCTACCCCTAGGGCACCTCAAAAAATGGAGTTACAGAAAGAAAAAATTGAACTTTATAAGAGAGAGAAATAAAAATTCTTAATGAATATGATCTGCCTGTTTGCTTTTGGGCTGAGGCTGTGAATACATCTTGCTACATAATTAATACATTCTTAATTAGACCTATTCTCAAGAAGACTCCTTATGATTTGTGGAACAATAGAAAACCCAAAGTTAGTTACTTCAATGTTTTTTGGTAGAAAAGTCTATATCTTTAATACAAAGGACAATATCAACCAATTTGCATCCATTATTGATGAAAGAATCTTCCCAGGTTCCTCAAACTCTAGTAAATCATATAGAGTCTTTAATAAAAGAACTAAGTGTATGAAAGAATCTGTGCATATCAAATTTTATGAAATAAGTCCAAATGAATCTAAGACCTCCCTAGATAACCTTGAAGATGATGTGAAAAATCTGTACATAAATTTAAAATCATCTAATCATCTTGTCAAGTGATCTATTAAATCAAATTGTTTTGGAAATTCTTCAGAATTTGGACATGATGAACCCAAAACTGTAGATGAACCTGAAATTACTATACCTTCCTTTTATAGACCAACTAGAACCCTTAAGAACCATTCATTAGATGTTTTTGTTGGATATATAGATAAAGGGACACAAACAAGAGCTTCTCTTAGAAATTAGGTTGAACATCAAGCCTTTTTTTCAAAGATTGAATTTAAAAACATCAATGATGCAATTTAATATAAATTTTTATTGATGGACATGAAAGAAGAACTTAATCAATTTGAAAGAATTAAAGTTTTGAAACTTGTGGATAGACCGAAAGATACCTTGACCATAGTTACTAAGTGGGTGTTTAGTAACAAAGTAGATGAATTTGGTAATATTGTTAGAAATAAAGCCAGATTTGTTTCATAAAGTTATAGTTAAGAAGAAATAATTTACTATGAAGAAACATTTTCATCTGTTTCTGGACTTGAGGCATCAAAATCCTGCTTTATTATGCTATCCATCTTAATTTAAAGCTTTATCAAATGGATGTTTAAAGTGAATTCAAAAATGGTTATATAGTTGAGGATGTTTTTGTTGAACAACCCCTTGGCTTTAAAAACCGTCATTTTCAAAATCATGTTTTCAAATTAACAAAATAATTATATTTTTTAAGACAAGCTCCAAGAGAATGGTATGATAGACTATGTACTTTTTTCATTAAAAAGTTTTTAAAAAAGGAGTTTATAATCCTATTCATTTTCTAAAATTAATTTCTAAAGACGTTTTAGTAGTTCAAATTTATGTAGATGATATTGTTTTTGGATCTTCATGAAATTATTTATGTATGGATTTTTCTACAATAATGAAAAGTGTATTTTAAATGAGTTTGATGGGTAAACTTAAATTCTTTCTTGGATTTCAGATTTTTCAAAATTAAGGTGTAATTTTAAAATAAATTAAATACACATAAGATCTTTTAAAAATATTTGGATTTGATGGAATTAAAAGTAGTGAGACTCTAATGAGTAATAATGCTAATTTGGATATTGATGAAGATGGTAAATATATTGATCAAACCACTTACAGAGGAATGGATGGAGGTTTTCTCTACTTGACCACTATTAGGTTATATATAATGTTTAGTGTGTGTATGTGTTCCTGTTTTCAATCTAAACATAAAGAATCTCACTTAAATGTTGTTAAAATAATTTTAAAATACCTCAAACATACTATAAATTTAGGTTTGTTTTACCCTAAAATACAATCATTTGATATAGTGAGTTATTTTGATGATGATTTTTGTGGATACAAGTTAGATATAAACCACACCTCTGGAACATGTTAGTTTTTGGGAAAGAATTTGGTTTCCTGGAGTAGTAAGAAACAGAATTTTGTTTCATTATCTACTGCAGAAGATGAATACATAGCAGATGGTAGTTGTTGTGCTTATATTTTTTGGATGAAACACACTCTTCTAGACTACGGATATCAATTTATACATGTACCTATAGATTTTGAAAATACAAGTGCTATTAAAATTTATAATAACCCAATTTATAATTCTAAAAAAAACATATTGATGTAAGACATCGGTTTTTGAGATATCATTATCAAAATTGTGATATCACTTTAGAATTTATTAGCACTGAAAATCAACTTGATGAAATATTCACTAAGACATTAAACTTAGAAGGAATAAATTACATCAGACATGATCTAGGAAAGATTAATCTATATGTGTCTTATAGTCTTTATCCCTTTTCAAAACTAAGAGACTATGTCATGTCGACACTGTCATGTTGACTCTGTCATGTCGACTCTGTCTTACCGACACTATCATGATGACACTGTCATGATGACTCTTTCATGACAACACTTCTGTCATGTCGACACGTTTGTCATGTTGACACTGATGAGTAACTCTTTTAATTGTTTTATGTTTTTAACCAAAATGACATTGTTTTCATTATTTATGAAATATGGTTCACTATTTTTTGATTTTCACTTGATTTAAGACCTAAATGATATAAAGATGAATCATTCCACAATACTACTTACCTTGAGACCACTGTTACTCAATCTACCCATGACCATTCACCTTTTTTCCATCAACATAGATCTTGAAATGGTAAAGGTGATGCGCCCTGTCGAAGGATACTCTGATAAGATTACAGCCAATAAAAAGCATAAAAGAGAGTCCAATGGATCTTTGGGTCCAGTAAATCAAGCACTGGACAATCCTATAGTAACTCTGTAAAAATTGGTTTCTGCAGAATGGTTGTTGGAGAGCATGTCTCTGCTGTTGAAAGTTCTACAGGAGAAGAGATTGATTCGGTGGTTTTCTGATAATAGAAGAGAATATTATTTGAATATGGTACATGATTTCTACATAAATGATGAATTTCTGCAGGAAGGAAGTGGTGCCTATTGGATAAAATCAATGGTTAAAGTAAAGATGATTTCTTTGCCTATAAAGTAGAGGACTGAATGTCTCAAATTTCATCATGAAGAAGTTTTTGATGACTGTCAAGGTACTCCTCCACCTGAAAGTGATATTTTCATCCTTTGGAAAGCTTTGAAAGAACTTACTAAAAATGAAGAGCCTCGAAGGCTAGCTACTACTGATCTTATTGGATAGTAAAGAATCGTGTTTAAGTTCATTCATAACCAAATTTGTCCCAGGAAAGGGGAATTTTCTTTTTTGAATTACCAGGATGACTACCTGTTTTATCTGCTGAAGAATGGAGTTATGGTGAATCTTTTCAAGTATTTAATGTTTCACATAAGTGATATAATCACACACTTCTATAAGAAAAATTATTTGTTTTAATCTAGGAAGATATCTTCTATGTTGAAAGTAAAGAGTTTTGTAGTTGACATCGATGAAACTGTAACAAAATGCAATACCTTTTTTCAAAATTAGGTTATATATAGAAGAATTAATATTCATTGGAACCCATGGAAGAAAAGGTCGGTTGGTGATAAAGATAAATTTTATAAAAAATTCGACCTTGTAGATCACCCTATCAGACCAGGAGTTATGAAGGATCCTGGTTTGGGTCCTAATGAAGAAGAAACTAACACATACGAGCAAGGAGGTGAATAAGCAAGAGATGACAGGGAATGATTTTTTGTTTATCATAGGAGTGATCCTGATGTTTTTGTATGTCATACTAAGGTAACATATGGACAACCTAGTCTACCATTGTCCTTACCTTCAAAAGAATCAATTTTAATGAAAGATAAAGATGAAGAGGAAATATAAGAAAGTGGTAATGTGGAGTATGAATATAATTACTTGGATGAAGAAGAAGAAGAATAAGAAGAAGGGAATCAAAGATAATAAGGAAAGGTATATGGTTCTAGAAATGATGAAAGGAAGAAGAGGAAGAAGAGGAGGAAGAGGCAGAAGCAGAGGAAGAGGTAGAAGAGGAGTAAGAGGCAGAAGAGGTGGAAGATAAAGGATACAAAGAAAATGTTGATGGAGGTAATGATAGAATTAATCATGATAACAATGGTGGTGATGATTTTCAAGAAGATTTCCAAGTTGAAAGAGTTGAGGTGGATGATCCTGTGGAAAATCAACAGAATCAAGAGTTGGTACCTGCTCATCAAGTTGTGTATATAAGGAAGAGACATGAAAATGAGGGAGTGCAAGTGGTCAAGAAGGATGATAGTGAGGGGGAGCCTCAAGAAAAATAAGTTCAAGATGGTGAAGTGCATCAACTAGGAAGTGTAAGGCGTGATACTCTAACTCTTCTAGATTATGATATAATGGTTGAATGGGTGAGGAATCTTGGGTATGTCGTACTAGGATTAGACTATGAATATTCCAATGATGAGGTTTTTGTACCAGTTACAGGGGAACCAATGGATGAGACCCTTCCTAGTGATTTTATCTCTATGACCGATTTGGAAAGATTCAAGGATGACATATATTCTTTAGTAAAAAATTAAGTATAATCTCAGATGAGATATGATATTGATGAATCTAGGATAGAAATCAACGAGATGAATGATAACTTGAAATGTATCAAGTCTTTGGTTTAAGGTGTAAGAAAAACTAGGACTTCTAGTTCTACTCCTTCCACTCCAAGTGAATCTCAAGATGATGTTGTTTCAATATCACAGATAGTGATAAAAAAAATTCACCCAAATTTGATTACAACTGCTAAAACCATTGAGGAAAACAAAACCATGCTTGGGAATGAGATGAATAAGTTAACTACTAACATCAATGACTTAACCACTGAGTACAGGACTATAATGAAGAGTGTCATGAAATGTCTTCAAGGTCTTATTTCTTATCTTAAAGATCCCGATTTTTCAAAACTAAGAAAGGAAGTAAAAGAAATTGTGGAATATGTTTCAACCTCAACTCCTACTACTATTCCTTTCACATCTGGTCAGACCTCTCAAACTCTAGATATTGATGAAATCAGAACTGTTGTAAAAGAGAATCTTAACCCTCTATTTGATACCTCTAGTTTGAGAAACCTAGAAACTATTGACAATAATAGTGACTGTGTTCATGATATGGTCAGATTATATACCAACGAAGCATCTTCTACTCAGGAATAACTTTTAAAGAGGATTAATTCATATTTCTCCAATATTTACAACATGCACGAGTTGAAAAGTCATTATAAGTATTTGTCAAAAAATTTGAATTTACCCCCAGTCACAAAAGAATTCAACGAACAAGTCAAGAAATTGAAGTATTTCACTCCTCTCCTAGTTAAATCTATAGAGAACAAGGATGACTTTGAATCATCAATGAAGTATTGATGAGAAATCATTAAGGAATTTATGAGGCTACTGAAACTGTACCTGCATGTTCAGAGTGAAGCCATAGTTTCTCTAGCTACTTCTTCTATTCACTCTTCTCCACCAATGACTACCTCTCCAATGTCATTTTCTCAAGCCTTGACCTAGATCTATCATCTTATTATAGAAAAAACTAAACCTCAACTGTTATCCCAGTATAAAACAAGCATGACACCATCTCTTCCAATATAAATTCCTCTACCTCCATTAAAGATTCCTTCAAATGCTCATGTTTCTCAGCCACCAACTACTATCATTACCATTGATCTATATGATAAGGGGAATGAACTCCTTGACCCTCAGAAGTAGTTTGGAGTTGTTATTTTTTTAGGTATGAGTGCTTTTACTCTTTTCATTTCAGTTTAATTTGATTATGACTACTAATTAATTTTTTCTACTTTTTTATTTTAGTTTTGAATCTTTCACTTTTTTATAATCCCAAAAGTGGGAGAAAATTATTATACATTCTTAATTCATTCTTCTTTATATAAAAAGGGGAGAAATTATTATTTTTAATCTGATACATTTTTGAGCCTATTCATCTTTATCAGATTATTTATTTTAATCATTCTCTCACAGTGCTTAATAATTCCATGATTTGTGATCATCAAAAAGGGGGAGATTGTTGACCCATAAGATAATGTTGGCCACTAACTCTAACTATAATGGTTTTAATTATAAAAGATCATGTCATATATTATAACTTATATCTTACCTTATTATTTCAAATAATGTCTTAACCACAAGTCACATATCTTACCTCATAACAAATTCTAAATCATGTCAAAGAATTTATAGTATATCTGTTCATTTCAATCATATAACTAAATATATTTGTTTAAGTTTAAAAAACTTGTAACTGATTATATATGTGTAACTATGGGTATTAACACATTATGACTTTGTTGTACTATAAGACAGATAGAACATATAAAATTATCTAAGTATGAGTCACCAAATGATGTATCACCGATAGACAGATGAGTCACTGGCTGATGTCTCACCAATAGACAGATGAGTCATCTACTAATGTCTCACCGACAAACAAATGTGTCACTGACTAATGTCTCACCAATAGTTGACTCACCATCTAATGTCTTTATCAATAAACAAATGAGCCACCAATTGATGTATCACCAATAATCGACTAACTGATTAATGTCTCACCGATATTCGACTCACCTATTGATGTCTCACTGACAGAACGACTCGCTGAAAGACTAACTCACTGACATAGGAGTCAGGGATAGACAATTTAAATTTGAATTTATTAAAATTATTCATAACAATCATATTTGATTAATTTAATGATACTTAAACATCTAATGATCTTGTGTAGGACTTTTAGAATAAAATATGAGGTATGATGAACCTAGGCATGCGGATATATCATGCTCTCTGTCATCCCTCAAGAATAAAAAAATTTTGAAAAGAGAAGAAGTAAGAAGAGTTTGGAATGCTCGTGTGAAAGATATATAGAACAACATTTTCGACTCTCCTGCACCCACTATGAACTCAAGGACAAAATTAAGAACACATAGGGAAATCTCAACCACGCTATACATCAAATTGACAAACTACTTCAGCAAATCAAAGAAGGAGAAGAATATAGCTACAGAGCTATACTTGTACTTGGAATCCAGGAAAAGACACTTTGTTTTAGTGTGAACTTCCAAAAGAGGACTCAAACCTCAGCTTATCTACATTTTAAGAGTCTAGAGTTGCATCTCAAGGCACAAATATCCTTTTAAATACTTCCTCATATTTATTTTCTCTATTGTGTTCATTTTTACATACTTTTGAGTAGTGTGTGTATCAGTCTGTTAAGAACACACTCTCTCCTATATAAAATTGAAGTATACAAGATATCCTTACACTCTTACCTTCTTACACTTTTTTACTCCCATGTATAAGTGTAGAAGAGGTCTTTGTGTGATCTGGTAGTTTGTACCCACAAAGAACTATGTTAGAGGTCTTGTGACATGGACAACCTTTGTGCTGTTGTGGACCCCAATCCACGGTGTGGATCAAATTGTTTATTACCTTAAACTGCTTGGTGTCAGGTGATCACCAAGTGGAAAGGATTAGGTCTCTACTTGAGACTGAACCTCTCGTTTCATTTCTTCTATGCTTTTACTTTTAGTTTTACTCTATCTTATCATATATTTCGTAAAACAAAATTCAACTCTGATTTTTAGTCTTAGAAAGTGTTTATAACAATATAGACTTATTATGTTATTTTAAAAAGTTGTATTAAGATTTAAAATAGATATAACTGAGAACTAATCACTCTTTTGATAAATTAATCAAACATTATAGATCTTATAAATTCATTAATGGATAACTAGTCAATTGAATTTTAAATTTAGGAGGAATTTCAAATAATAATTTTTAACAAATTTGTTTTTAGATACTCAATTCAACCCCCCCCCCCCCTCTTGAGTACTCTACTAAGACAAACATAAACCCATTAATAAATAGATAAATTAAATCATTTTCTAAATTAAGTGAATTACAACCCAACCTCACTAAGGATATCTCACCAAGTAACGTGTAAAAATAGGTAACATAATATACAAATCATATATAAAAGAAGGTACCCAACATTCACTTTTCCTCTGAATCACTCACACTACACCCTAAAATAATATGTAATGTTTCTCCCATACCCTCCATAATTCATACTGCACATCTATGAAAATTTATCTCTAACATGTTATCATCACATCCTACACATTCATGCACACATACCATAGTCACATCATTGTCGCATTTGACACATCTTTGAAAACATACCACAACCACATCATTATCACATCCCTATAACTACATTGTAAAACTATGATCCATCACATCCCATGTAAGTATACACAATTTCTTAAAGTAATTATATCTCGTACATAAATACACAGTTATAACTATCAACCATTACTTCCAAAATAAAATTATTTATAGTGTAGCACCCAAAGTTTTTATGAATTATTTTTTTGAATAAATTAAATTTATTTTAAGGATATAAATTTATAAAACATCAAGGTAATATTACACTACACACAACACTGGTTTAACATGCGTTACACACAACAATGATTTTTAACAAAACCATGATATATTATTAATAAAATTATATTAAATCAACGGTTATAACCTAGACATTAAAATTAGTGATATTAATACTAAAAAATAGTTTAAAATATTATTTATAATGTTTTTATATAAAAAGAACACATTGATATAAATATTATTACTTTTTCAATAAAGTATTTATATATTTTGAAAATCCTACTTTATCAAAAACTATTTTTTATTTATTTTTATGAATGTTAATAAAATTAATTTATCAAAATTTTAGAAAATTAATTTGATATAATAAAACTATTTTTTGAAATATAAATTTCAAAATTATTTTGGTGTGAATTTTTGATATGTTTTTGAAAAGTTTCATTTTTTTGAATAGTGAAAAATACAGAATTTATATTGAAAGGTGGGTTTTCATTTAATTTATTTATAAAGTTAAAATATATTTTAAAATGTTTTAGAAGATAAATTAGTTTTATTATACACCCATTAATATAATTTAGTCCATTTGAATCAATTTCATTTTTAAATTGGATATAAAAACTTTGTAAACGTTTGATCGTTTTTCTCATTAAAAACCCACTTTCTCAACACATTTGTGGGATAAATTTTAAATTAATTTTTTTCACTTATATTAATGGAATTTAGAAAAATTAATTTCATAATTGGAATAATAAAAATTTATATTGTTTAAAAATTCCAACTTAATTTTTGACCAAAATGAATAGTGAATGCCGTAAAAATTAATTACTGAAGTTAAAGTAAAAATGGGCTTACTAGGGGTTAAACTAAAAAGTTAAGGGTAAAATTTACCTATAAAATTTTAAAATAATATATTTTATGTAAATATTTCAACCTTATCATGTATAATGTTTTAATTTTATCCATCATTGATCCTTTTTTCATATGAAAAATGTGGGATCACTCAATATTTTTCAAAAATACCAAGTGTATCCTCCTCTTAAATTATAAATGGCCACCCCTCTCCTCCCTTCTTCAGACCTTCGCACCTCTTTGGTTTGGCCAATACCTTCCCAAATCACTTCCTAACTTCTCTCAAATCATCTTATAAGCCTTATTTTTGGCATAAATCCATCCTAGGAATTCTTTGAGTGAAAACATATAGACGATACCCGAAGAAGAGGTAACATTCATCAATGAATGTTTTTGTATTATTTCTTCCTCTACAACATAAAATTACTATTATAACATTATTATATAATAACTAAGGTATCTAAAATATACTTATATATTCTTATATTAATTACATGACCTAAAACCATCTCTACTTATAATAAATGTGTCATGAAATCATCATTCATTTTTACGAAGGATTACCACCTCATGAAATGATGTCATTCATTTTTCCATTACTACCTCTAAAGGCTGGGCATAATAATTTATATACTATTTATAAATGATAAATATGATATTTTTGATGTTATTAGGATTATTTAATAATTATATCACACATACCTTCATATCTTCCATTTTATGGTAATATGATAACATCGTTCATATGTACATCGAACTACCACCTCACAAAGCAATGTGATTCATGAAATATTTACATGGAAGGTATTAAGGATGGGTTTAATTGAAATATGTGATATATATGATATCAAAATGATTCTCTAATGATAATATATGTTAATTACTTTTACTTAATTAAATAGAACAATAAAATAGAGATAGTGTTCATGCATACGTACCACAAACTGTCTCAATGAATGGTGTATTTTATTTTCTATAACTTCATTGTTAGGATTCTCCTATTTGTGAAGATGGTGGATGTTTTTATGGATATTTCTCTATCTAGTTCTTCATTTGAGGATCTGTAGAAATATATGTTCTCTAATATTCTTTGAATTCATTTTTGCTTCCCTCTTCTACTTTGGATCATTTGAAGGAACTATTGAGTTTTCCCTTGTTTTTTCCTTCTTTGGTCATCCATATCCCTAGATATGGTCTAGAGATAGGAATTTCATGATTGATATGGTGGGTGTGATATGGATTGTTGGGATCTTTGTTCGAGATACCTTTATAATTGGTGATGTTTCAAACGGTGTCTTGGATGAATTTAAGTAGTGATGTTGGTGGTATGGCGGTGGATAAATTTTAGGAGACAACTAGCAAGGTTCATCATTGAATGTTTGATGATTTTCAGTGATGGTTCGGGTGGAAGTGTGTTGCGGATCAAAGATGCTATTGGATTCTGATCAATAGCGGGTGATGATTTTGGATTCATTGGAGTATTCTTCTGTGGTTGGTCTTATTTTGGTGAGTTCAAATATGATGTTATTTGGTCTTGTCTATTTTTTGGGTCTGTGTGTTTGATTGGAAGCGGATATCTACATTAGCGGTAGATATTTTTCACATTGCATTTGGATAACGGTGTAGATTATTGCAAGTATCGCTAGGTGGGAGGCCTTAAAATAGGGATGGGTGTGCTAAAACAAATTATCCAGCCATCTATCATATTATTGTTGAATTAATGGGTTCCCAACCATTGATTTTTCACATTTTTTCTTTATATATTTTTCTTTCACTAGGTTTATTGGGTTGTAAGTTTCTCACACTCATTGTCGAGTGGGCAGCTCAAAATAGGGATGGGTGTGTTATCGCTTATCATCTGATCCTCCCACCAAATGATCATGTGGATATGATGGGTTCTATGACTCATTGTGTTGATCCAGTATAGTGAAACTTACTGGGGGGAGGTGATACATTATCTATGAGATAATTCATTGTTTTATTGTCTATAAAGGGGGGCATTTTCTATTTATTATTTTGATGTTTTTTTAAACATTGGACACTCGAAACCTTTATTTACTTCTAGAATTTCATTTATTAAGTCATTTTCCTATGTTATTATAATGGTTTCCCTCTTTTTCTATTCTTCAAAAGAGGTCTACTTTTTACGTTAAATAAAGGGGGCTCCCCCTCAACCAGTTTAAAAAAATGAAATTGTAAATAAATTAGAAATAAATAATTATAAAAAAAACAATATATGGTATGATATATATGAATATGGTTACTTAATAGGTATGTAATAAATTTATATTTATTATACATGATGTTTGAATGAGTATGATGGACATAAAGACTTAAATTAAGGGTATTTTGTCTCCATTTTATTCCATTGAGATGTATGTTATGTTACAAACCTATATTATTTCATTAGGTTTATATACAATCCCTTTGACATAAAATATCATGAAATTATTTATCCTCAATATGTTTGAAGTTTAATTTTATTTTACTCTTTCATGGGGTTTGTGATTCAGTGTTACCAAAGTGGTTAAAATTTTATGTTACAATCTCATCATTTATCAGGATTGTTTATGATTAAGTCCCAAATGTTGAAATATCATGATCTACTTATCAATAATTCTCATGAATTTTCTTCTCCTATAGATATTAATGATATCTTCAAGTAATTATACCATTTTTAACTCTTTTTTATTTAAATTTATTAAAAAATTATGTAAATATGATATTATTTATCTCTTCAGTCGGAAATATGTTTTCTTCCAAAATCATGTTTTCTAAAAAAAAGAAAATGTTTTATTACTCTATTATAATTATAGAAAGACATATTTAAACATGATTTACTTTTTAAAAAATGTTTTAAGGGATTATTCATGCCATTTTCTAAATAATTCATATTTATATTTTATCAAAAATGAGAAAGGAATATTCGTTTTAACATGTACGACATGAATATAATCTTTTGATGTCATTCTTAATCATTTAATTAAATCTTATTTTTTAAATTTTTAATTTTTTTCAATAAAAATATTTCTAAAATTTTTATGTTTTCAAAATCATTTTTTATAGAGGAATGGATATTTTCCTCAAGAAATATTTTAAATGATCTTTCAAGATTATTTTCTATCTTAGATGAAATATATTGGTGTTACCTTTGATTTACTGGGGATATGATTCAAGGGTACCATTCATATTATTTCTATAGATGGTTTATGTTTTTGTGGTATGAGGTTAATAAAACCCAATTATTTTCCATGGGTTATACCATTATAATATTCTTTTGTAACCCATTCTTCTTCACAGGTTATGCTATGATGAGATGATTATAAAACCTATCTCTTTTATATTGGTTAATATACGATGAAATTTTTAGGAAACCCATCAAATTTCATTCTTGTGATATAATGAATGTTATGATCTTATGGAACACATACGTATTATTTATATTATGTGATGGGTGTGACATATGTCTACCTCTAATTTATTTTATAACGATTAATGCTATATGATATCAAAGGGTACATGGGAGGCTATCCCAGGCCCGTAAGAGGGTACACAGGAGTTCATCCCAATCCCGAAGCAGGTACAAAGATGGTTATCCTAAGAATATCATGATATTAATGTCTTGGTGGGTAGCTTTGACATAATATTTTCTATGATTATGTGTATCCCACAAATATATTTATTATTCCAATGTTATTATCTCATGGCTTTTGTTCTTTTATTTCCTTATGAGTCATATCTTATAAACTTCCATTATTTATGCCATCACTCAAGATTATGATATTTGATATGTAGGGTATTGTTTTCATATATATGATCATGTTTACTCACCCTTATGTTCATACTATGCTTATATATGTATATATCTATTTTATCGTTACTGAGCATCTGATCTCACCCTTTCTAATGTTTCATATCCCCAGGTTATGAATATTTTTATTATGTATGATTTTTCTAAGAAGGGTTATAGATATAAAGAAATTAGTGGGAGATAATGTAACTACCCTATGAACTATTTGTTTATGTGTACATGTTTCTAAAGGCACTAGACCTAAACGGTTATTGTTTGGGTCCTTATGTTATATAATGAATATTTGTCTAATAAGATGTAATATTAATGTATGAGTGATTTGTGTCTTCATAATTTGTATCTGAAAAATGTGTAGTTAACCTTTGGAATCTTTCATGATAAAACCTTAGTGATATCCCTAAGGACATGTATAATGATAATTTTAAGGATGACTTAATGTTTAAGAAATTTTATTGTAATTTTGTTAAAGACTATATTGAGTGGTTTTGTAACAATGCATCCCTATCTGGATACTATTAGTGGATGTGGTTCTCTAAAAGGTGTACCTAGGTGTAACAACCCCAAAAACATCGTATTGAGAAAAACTAGATCATGAACTAGTGAAAAAAAATGGGACTTACTACATACCTAGTTTGACACACATGAGGGATATGATTTAGAAAATCACAAAATATTTATAAATCATCATGAAGGATTTAAATCGAAAATTATTATGAATGGCCTAGAAAAAACCTAAGGTTTCATAGATTAAAAATAATATTTCATGATTTGTACATACTATAAGTGAGTTTTCATGATTATTTTTTCATACATTGTGTTTTTTGGTTTTATTCAGTGGATGGAACTTGAAGGAACTGTATTACTATTGTTTTTGATAGAGAATGTAAGGATTTTATCTTGATCATTAAAACATTATGGGAGCTAGAATGAAAAATATCATTGCAATTATAACACAACATTATCAAGATATGAATCAAAATGGACTTACAAATGATTGTAGATGGGAACAATATGATGTTGAGTCCTTTATGAGAAAATTTACACCTTCTTTCAGTATAACCATTAATCCTATAGTTGCTGAACAATGGATCAGTACCATTGAAAATATATTTTCTATTCTCTAATACTCAAAAAATAAAATACTCATTTTTGATGTCTATAATTTTTAAGGTAAATTGGATCAATGGTGGAATTTAATAAATAATATGAGGAAACAAGATGAAATCAACTCCTTGGATAGGGATGAGTTCAAGAACTTATTTTTCAGTAAGTGTTATTTCATATTCTTTGTAAAAAGTTGGAGAATTATTTCACTGAGCTAAAAAAAATATGATCAATATTATGGAACCTATGAGTAAAATTTTACAATACTTATGAGGAATGATTCTTATATTATCATCAAACCTAAAAGTAATGTTTATTGATTCTTTAGTGGCTTAAAACAAATTCTCGGGAAGAAGTTTTCCATTAGAGTCATTAATACCTATGAAGAGAATTTTTAATGTTATATTAAGGTGTAAATTGAGGTTTGAGTTACATTTCAATATCATGGTTTTGATAAGAAAGGGAAGATGGATTTCAAAGGAAAATGTAAAAACCATGGAGTGAAGAAGATAAGATTTTTTTTATGCTCAAACTGTGAGATGAAGCATGAAAAAAATTATCTTAAGGGGAATAAATATTATTTTATGTTTGGAAGGTAAGGTCATTAATAAGATGAATGCTAAAGTGATGGTAATTAGTTATATAATGATACATATAATGAGAAATCTCCATAGAATGTGTTTCTCACACTTTAATGTTTCAAATTTAATGAGTTTGGGAATTATGATAATAAGTTCCCAAATATGAGGGCTATTGATGGTGACCAACATAATAAGCATCTTAATCCAAGGTAAAAGGTAAAATATCATGTTATAATTGTTTCTAAAAATGGGTACGATAACAACATGATGAAAGGTATACTTACTATCCACTCTATAACTTCTAATGCCTTATTTGACTCTGGATCTACCCAATTTTTCATAACTAAGGGATTTTATATGGGTATAAATATTCCACCCAAATGATTAGATGTATAATTATTAATGAAAATCCATAATGTTACAATAATTTCATATAAATTATATGATTCTTCTCAAGTTGAGTTTGGTGGGAAAGTGATTCTTGAAAATATTTTCATTCTTCCTCCTGTTGAATTTGATGTCATCTTAGGCATAAATTATCTTTCTCTACATAAATACCACATCAATTATAAACAAAGGGAATTCATGTTTGATATTCTAAACCAAAATATGATCATATATTAATGTGATGATACATTTAAAATTCTGATATAAATCACAACCATTGTATGGGTCTTAATTTATATTCCAAAGGGGTATTTATCTCAGATGGTTGGGGAGAAAATCGACATCGATGACATGCCTATTGTGAAGGAATTTAATGATGAATTTCTAGAAGAGTTTAATAGCCTTCCACAAAAACATGAATTTGAGTTCTCAATAGAACTCATACCTGGTGCCACTCTAATTTCAAAGAATCCCTATAGACTAGCCCTGATTGAGTTGCAAGAGTTGAAGAAGACACACTAGGAAAACCTTTTCAAGGGATTCATTTGGACAAGTGTGTCACCTTGGGGTGCACCTACTATTTAAAGAAAAATGAAATATAGACCGATGAGACTATGTATTGATTATTTGGAGTTTAACAAGACCATAATTAAGAACAAGTATCATCGTTCCCATATTGATGACTTTTCTTATCAGTAGTGTGGAGATAAATACTTTTCAAGGATTAATCCTTGTTTTGGATATTATAAATTGAGTGTTAAGAAGGACGATAAACCCAATATAAAAATCCATAAAAGGCATGCACACTAGGATTGTATATCAATTTTATTCAGTATTATTAATTCCCCTGTTATCTTCATGCATTTAAGGAATAGAGTTTTTATAAATTACCTTGATCAATTTTTGGTGGTATTTATATATGATATTCTTATATATTCAAAGTGTAAGGATGAGAATGAAGATCATTTGAGAATTGTAATAAATACCCTAATTAAGGAGAAATTGTATGAAAATTTTACACGGTGTGAATTTTGACTATGATAGGTTTTATTTTTGGGTCACATAATCTCAAGAGAGGGTATATTAGTATATCCATCAAAGACTGATGCTATTGAATGTTGGCCCATACCAACCATGAAGACTAAGATCCAAATTTTTCTTTTTTTAGTTGGATATTATCAATGGTTCATTATATTTTATCATGAATATCTAATAAACTCACCATGTAAACTCAAAAGGGAGATAAGTTCCTCTGGGCAGATGAATGTGAGGAAAATTTCAAGGAACTAAAGAGAAGATTTGTTGGTGCACTTGTTCTTATATTACCCTATAATAGAGAAGGTTTTATAATATATATTTTTTCATTAAATAAGGGATTATAATTCATTATTATGAATAATAACATGGTTATATCTTATTCTTAAAAATAATTAAAGATTCATGGAAAAATTTACCGAACTCGTGATTTGGAGTTTGCTGCGGTAGTTTTTTCATTAAAAATATGGAGGAATTATGTTTACAAAGAAAAGTGTGATATATATACCAATCATAAAAGTTTAAAGTATGTATTCGTATAGAATGAGTTGAATATGTACCAAATAATACTGTTATATTTGATTAAAGATTGTTACTACTCAATACATTACCACCCTGGAAAAGCGAAAAAGGTGGTTGATGCTTTGAGTAAAAAGGATGGTGCAAGATTATCCATGATAAATATCAAAACATATCTTATATTTTTTGTATTTGAAAATGATTTATCTATAAATCATCAATTAATGAGAGAAATATTATCTTGGTCAATTGAATTTTCAATAATCTAACCAAGTGAAAATTTAATAGTCACAGAAAGAAGATGTAGAGCAGCAAAATAAGTTAATTAGAAATGTTTCTGAACTTAACCTTGATCACGATGGAATGAAAAGGTTTATGAACTATGTATGTTTTTATTACATATCATACATGAAGTAGGAGTTATTATAATAAGTTCGTATTTATTCAATCTTTATTGATTCTAGAATTATGAATACCTACAAAGGTTTGAAAGAGTACTTTTGGTGGGATAGAATGAAGAGAGATTTCGCAAAGTTTGTATCTCGATTCTTGGTATGTTAACAAGTTTAGGATAAAATAAAAATTTCTATGTGTTTTTTTCATCGGTTTCCTATAAAATGATAGATATCAGAGAACATAGCCATGTATTTTATCATTGGACACCCCAAAATGTCTAAAGGGAATAATTCTATATGGGTTGTATTAGATCTTCTTACTAAGTCAGCACACATCCTCGCTACCAGATAAGACTTATATCTAGATAATGTTGTTAGTATATACATTAGGAAAGTGGAAATGAAGCATAGAGTAACACATTACATTGTGTTTGGTTAAGATCTGAGTTTTACCTCAAAGTTATGGTGAAGTCTTCAACAATCTCTTGATACGGAGTTAAGTTTCAACATTTTATATCATCCCCAAATAGATGGTTAGTCTAAAATAACAATTTAAACCATAGAGGATATTTTGAGATCTTACTATATATATTTAAATGGTGGTTTGGATAAACACGTTAATCTAATTTACTTTCCACAAAATAATAGTTTTCAATCAATCATCCATATGGATCCTTATGAATCCCACAATGTAATGATGTACAATGATCCAATGTGTTGGAATGAAGTTGGAGAAAGAAAGATATTAGAACCTAATATAGCTGGGGAAATGGTAGAGAAGGTTAAATTAATTTAGAAACACATAAAGAAATCTCATAGTTAGAATAAAATTTGTTCTGAAAATCTATGGTGTGATTTAGAATTTTAATTTGGTGATAAGGTGTTTCTAAGAATTTTTCCATGGAAAAAGGTTATGATATTTGGGATGAAAAGGAAACTAACCCTTAGGTATATTGTTCCCTCTAAAATTATAGATCATATTGTGATGGTATAATATCTCTTGGAACTTCCTATGAACTTCTCTCAAGTCCATTATTTGTTCCACATATCTCTCATGAGGAAGTACATACCTAAGACCTCACATGAACTAAACTTAGAGGTCATATCACTAGAATAAGATCTTTCTTATGAGAAACAACAATTTGAGATTCTGGATCACACATAGAAAGTTATATAAAAAACTATCACTCACTTGGTAAATTTTTTATAGTGAAACCACCAGTATGAGGAAGCTATATGGGAACTTTAGGATATGTTGAGGTAGAAGTATCCTTATTTTTTAAAATTGGAGTGATGAATTCTGAGGGAAAAAATTCATTTTAAAGTGGGTAGAATGTAACACCCTAAGTTTTTATAAATCATTATATTTTTGAATAAATTAAAATTCTTTGATGTATTTCATTATACACAACCCCAAGTTAATCTTACACTACATGAAATGCTATCTTAGCATGCATTACATGCAACACTAAGTTTTAACAAAACCATGATATGTTATTAATATAATTATATAAACTCGACTGCTATAACCTAGACTTTAAATATGGTGATATAAATAGTAATAAATAAATTTTTTAATATTATTTATAATGGTTTTATATAAATAAAACAAATTAATTTAAAAATACTTAAATTTTCAATAAATTCATTAAATGTTTTGAAAATACTATTTTCTCAAAAATTGTTCTTTTTTTAAAAAACAAATAAATAAAAGATTTTTTTTTATAATTTAAGAAAATTAAATTGATAAAATAAAATTCATTTTTGAAATATAAATTTCAAAATTATATTAGTGTAAATTTTTGGTATTATTTTTAAAAGTTTCATTTTTTGGTGAATAGTGAAAAATACTGAATTTTAATTGAAAAACGTCTTTTTATTTGATTTATATATAAATTTAAAATATATTTAAAATTATTTTAAAAGAAAAAGTAGTTCAATAATAAATCCATTAATCCAATTTGGGTCATTTTAATCCATTTCATTTTTAATATTGATATAAAAACATTGTAAACTTTTGATCTTTTTTTCTTTAAAAACATTCTTTCTCGTCATGTCTGTGGGATTAATTTTAAATTAATTTTTTCAACTTATGTGAATGGAATTTATAAAAATAGATTAAATATTTGGAATAATAATAATTTATAATGTCTAAAAATTACAACTTAATTACTAACCAAAATGAATAGTGAATGCAGTAAAAATTAATTATTGAGATTAACGTAAAAATGGGTTTACCGTGGGGTTAAACTAAAAATATATCGGTAATGTTTAATTATACACTTTTAAAAAATATTTTATGGATTTATTTAGAAATTATACTATATTAGGTTATAATTGTATCCATTTTGATACTTTTTCCATGTGACAAACGTGGGAGCACCCATTTGTTTTCAAAAATACCATGGGTGTCCTCTCCCGCACTTATAAAAGGTCACCCCCTATCCTCCCTTCATCACATATTCAAACCTATTTAGTTCATATGATCCATACCTAAATCACTTCCCATATTCCCCACTACCTCATGCTATAATCCTTAGTTTGGTTATAAATCCATCATATGATGTCTTTCAGTGAAAACCTAAAGAGGATACATGAATAAGAGGTAATGTTCATCAATAAGAATTTTTATTTATTTCTTCCTCCACCACCCTAAATTCTTATTAAATCATAGTTATATAATAAAATCATCTTATTAAATATATTAATATTTTTTTATTTTGATTTAATTACCTACAACCACCTTCATTCCCATCAAATGGGTTACAAAATCATCGCCCATGTATACGGTAGACTACCGTCTCATGAACTGATATTGTTTGTTTTTCCATTACTAACTCTCTAGAGTGGATATAATGATGGATATATTGTTTATATATGATATATATTATTTTTATGATTATATTATTATTCTATAATTATTATATGACACAAACCATCATATTTTCCATTTTGTGGGAATTTGATAATGTCGTTCATGTGTACGGCTGACTACCACCTTGAGAGGCGATCTGATTTGTTCAATTTTTATATGAAATTTATTAAAAATATATTTAATGAAAATATGTGATATGTATGAAATAAAAATTACTCTTTAATGGTAATACTTTTCACTTACTTTTCATTAATTCAATCCAATATGAAAATGGAAACAATGTTTATGTGTACATACAACCTACCACCTTGAATGATGTATTGTTTATATTAATAAATTATATAGATTACTATAAATACATAAATATAAAATATATATGATATATATATATATATTTATCATTTTTATAAATTTTTAGATGATTTCAACTTGGTATAATAAATATTAACAAAAGTAACAAATCAAAACACGCACGGAAAACAAAGTGGTTATTACCTAAAACATAAATTTAACATGAAATTATTAATAAGAAAGTAACAAAAGGTCATATGAAAATCATATATGATATGATAAATATTAATATGATTCATTAATAGGTGTATAATAATCCTATATTTATCATACATGATGTTTCAATGAGTATGATTGAAGCCAGGACTTAAGGTAAGGTATGTTTGTCTCAATTTTACTTCTTTGAGATGTATGTTATGTTATGCACCTATATTATTTTTTTGAGGTATATATAAATCCCCTTTTACATATAATATCATGTATTTATTTACACTAATGATATTTTAAGTTCTATTTTATGTTATTCATTCATGGTCATTATTATTTATTATTACCAAAGTGGTAAACATTTTATGTTACAATCTCATCATTTATCAAGATTGTTTAAGATTATGTATCCAATATTAAAATTTCATGATCTACCTCTCATGAACTCTCTTTAATTTTTTTAATCATTGGTTATTAATTATATATTCAAGTAATGTTACCATTTTTCCATTATTAAGTTGTTAAATATATTAATAAAAAATTATAAAAATTTCACTTTATTTCTCTCTTCGATCAGAAATCTATTTTTTTCCAAAACAATATTTTATATAAACGTTTTCAAAATGTTTTATTTCCCTGTTATGATATTTAAAATAAATTTCTACCCCATGATTTAATTTTTTTTTAAAAAATTAAATGAACCTTCATTTCATTTTTCAAACAATACTTGTTTGTTTTTACTGAATATGTGGAAGGATAATTATTTTTAACATATACGACATGAAAATAATCCATTGATGTTGTAACCAATCATTACATTGAATAATTACTCAAATAATTTCTTTTTTTTCGATTAAAAATCATTTCAAAAATATTTAAATTTTTAAAAAAAATCTAAGCGGAAAGAATATTTTCCTCAAGAAATGTTTTAAAAGATATTTTAAAATTATTTTAAATCTAAAATGAAAAATGTTAGTTTTACCTATGCCTTACTGGGGATATATTCAAACGATAAAATTCATATTCTTTATCAGGATGGTTTATGTTTGTATGGAATGGATTTTATGAAACCCACTTATTTTCCATGGGTTACACAATAATAATATGCTTATGAAAGATATCTCCTTTCCATAGGTTATGATACAATTAAATTTTCATGAAACTCATATTATTTAATGGGTAATGATATAATTAATTTTATGATATTTTGATACACATACCTATGATTTTCATTATGTGATGGGTGATACTTATATCTCCCTCCAATGCATTAGGTAACAGATAAAGTTATATGAGCTCAAAGGGTATATGAGATGTTATCACATGCCCAAAAGAGTTTACAAAGGACTTAATCCCAAGACTAAAGTAGGTACATGGGTGGTTAGCCCAATCCTATAATTTTATGGACTTGTTGGTGGGTATCCTTGACATAGTATTTTCTATGATTATGTGTATGCCACAAATGTATTTATTTTTCCAATTTCATGATATCATGGATAATGTTATTTGATTTTCTTATAATACATGTCTTATGAACTGCCATTATTTATATCATGACTCAATATTCTTATCTTTTATATATATTGTAAAATTTTCATATTTTTGCTCTTGTTTCTTTACCCTTATGTTCATACTATGCTTACATATCTCCCTTGTTTATCCTTACCATGCATCTTAACTCACCCTTTATTATGTTCCCTTTCCCTTGGTTATAGAGATATGTATTATGTATTATTTTTCTAGGAAGGTTCATAGATATGAAGAACAAAGTGGAATATGATATATCTCACTTATAAACCAGTTTTTTATATTTTCATATTTTCAAAGGCACTAGACCTAAATGATTTGAGCATGGATGATTATGTTATGTAATGAATATTTTTCTAATATGATTTTATATTAATATATGAGATATATGTGTATTTATAGATTCGGAGGTTTTTATCATGAAATAAAAATCAATATTTTATACCCTAAAAAATGTAGTATAGTAGTCTCTAGGGTTTTCTCAGGAGGAGGTTAAAGACTAAGTTCAAAATTGTCACTATAATTGATTTTTTTAAAGGATAAGAAACCTAGGTACTAAATTATATTAAAAAAAGTTTATGTAAATCTAAAAAATTTATTATTATAAAAAAAAATAATAATAATAAATGAAAAGATAAATTTATTGAAAATGACATATCTAAGATAATGGAAGTGGAAAATCTTTGGTACTTTGGTCACTCCCTTGATCCTTTTCTTAAATAACTAGCTATTTTAATTACTCAAAACTCACTCATTTACCTCCAAGTGAAAACCTAAAATTACTTGGAAGCCATATCAATACCTTAATAAGGTTTTTTATCCCCTTATAAAAGTGATTTTACTTCCAAAAGAACTCTGAGAAACCCAAGATGATTGAACATGTTGTGCTCAAAAGGGAGACCTCACATAAAAAGATTAAAGAGAAAGAATGCACATTTTAATTTCATAATTTTAAAAATATATATAATGTTTTTAAGAAAGTTTAGTTAAGAAATAAAATGAAAAAAATTCATTCAAATTATAGTTTATAGAGAAATTAAAAAGGATTGAAATTAGGTGAAAAAATAAAAATGGAAGAGTCCTCAGATTTAAAATTCCCACAACTACTTGGGAGTTCAAAAAAAATTCCTAAATTATCTTTTTGAAAACCCCTCTTCCCTAGTTGATCCCCTTCTTATAATCATATATCCCCTACATCCATGGAAACTCTCTCTATGATATATTAATTTTACTCCTTGTGGAGGGAAATTAATTTGAATGTGTCGATCGGCTTCAATTCAACCTGGGAGACCATCACGCATTTATTCATCTCTCAGGTTCATTATCCAAGTGATAGAATCCACATTGAATGCATATAAAACCCTCCTCATGTTCATATCAGAAGTAAATTCATATGTTTTCCCAATGTTTCAAATTATCTTAAAATCCATCTATGTTATTCATTTAATGGACCTCCTTTTAATAAATGCATAGGATCTTATAAAAATAACTAAATTTATATCTAACTCCTTGGTTTAGCATGTCTAGAATCACTATGTCTTGACCCACCCTAGCGTGGTGCTCTCCAGTTGAAAATTTTTAATACACTACATCAAATTAATCTTTACTCTGGGTGTGTTCATGTATCTTTATCCCAAATATATTTCATGCTTAACACCACAAGGAAGATATTTTACAACAAGTTTCTCACTCACTATTTCTACTTCACCTTGGCTCAACTCCTCAAAACAACATCTATTTTTAACCATGATCATTTCCACTACATTTTTTCCTATGTACCTTTTGTTCTTTATATATATATTTCACTATTTTCATAATATTGATGAATTACTCCCCATTTTGTCTTTGGATTTTACCTATGATCCATAATGAATCTCTACATGGTATAACAGTTAGAATATCGGTCTTTATTTTCCATGGCAAAATCCTTTGTCCTATATCAAATTTCTATTATATAGGGGGATTTTTTTTCAACCTCAATATGCCTTAGCCGAGAATTTCCTCCCAATAAAATTGACCCATACCATGACCACTTGCTTCTCATATTGGCACTAACTCATGTCATTCCTATATCACCTAGCTCTTACCTTTCATAGTGCTCTTATTCAACTCTTATTTTCTATTCCACCCATAATATGATGCAGATGTTTGGACTTGGTTATTCATTTTTGACATTTTCTATATTTTTTATTTTCAATTTTTAGTTTCCTTTACAATCTCTTAATCTTATCCTACTAGTCAGAAAATTAAAAAAATAAGAGTGATTGACTGTCCAAAAAATTCTAAGATAAATTGAAACATGAATATTGAATCATTTTAAAAAATGACACCAAAATGTTCCTAAGAAACTAAAATAATGAAATTATCGATAATATAGTATAAATGGTGGTGATTAATTAATTTAAATTAAAGAAAAATATATTGAAAACATGATTTATATAAATTTTATAACACATAAGGCTTAGACTCCTAGAATAGAAAGAATTAAATATAGATTAACAATTAATATTCAAAACAAATTCCAATTAAAATCAAAAAAGTCAATGGAAAACTAACCATAATTATAATGCCTTCTAAATTCCCTTAGTTCCAAATTATCTATAAAGTTCATTCATTCCATTACAACTTCTTTCATCACCATATACACACAAAACTATTATCTCGCAAAAATTTTATCTCATCATAATAATATAAATTTAAATAAGTTCTTCTTATCTAAATAAATCAAAGGGTCTCCATAGTGTTGATAAGTTCTTAAATCCCCACAAAATTGAGTCAGATACTTGAATTAATCATGAAGGTTTTTTAAAAATGTTTTTAGGCTTAAGGTTTATTGTGATTCAAATGTAAAATCGTATAAAAAGGGATGTTATTTTTCTGGATCTTATTAAAGAGAAAATCCATGATTTTAGTTTCCACCAAAGAAGGGTCTTCTCATTGCATTTCTTGGTAATAAATTATCTCTAAAACACCATAAATTATTTTTTAGAAACTCACACTTTTTTACTAAAATACTAGTAATTTTTTACATTTTATTACCTTAAATAGTTTTCATTTTTTTTTGGGGGGGAATATTTTATGGTAGAAATAAATTATTTTCAACATCAGAAAATCATTTTTACATCAAGAAATCATGTTCCTTTGATTTTCATAATACTATTTACATAACATCTTCTTAATAATTTCAAAATGCGGCTCCAACTATCTTAAATTTATACCAATATCCCAAAACAGCTTATTTATCATAATTGTTTTTTCCAAAAGTAGCCTCAACTGATGTACATAAATGTGATAAATCACCTCTCCCATTAATATTCACTAAAATTATGTAATTTAATTTTAGAGTAGGTTGGATGAAGGTTTTAATTTTGAAATATAGATAACTAAATAGGTTATTTATGGCCACTAAATTCTCATAAAGGTAAAATTTAAAGGTTAGGCCAAAATTAAGAGGTTAATTTCAAAAATGGTATTTTTGATCAAAAAATAATTTCCATCATAATATTAAACAAAATCTCTATTATCACATGTTTGGACATAAACTTAAAAAAAATTGTTCAGTTAAATAATTTTTCCATTCACTTAAGAAATGAGGTTATTAAGAAGAACATTTAAAAAGGAGTTTAAAAACCACATAAGTAATTGATTTTAAATTTTGGAAGTTATTTATGGAATAAGATTTAAAATTGGGAGGTACTATATGAATTTACCACCATTTTGAATTTTAAAAAAGGATGATTTCATCATTAATTTCATTTTATCTAAATAGAAAATTACCTATATCATTGTAATGTGATGTGAAAATTAAAAAGGTATTCATTTGGATCTCACAATTTTAAAAAAACACTAAAACTGATAAGTAAAAACACAAAAAATGAAATAAAAATATATTGAAAAAAAAGAAAAAAAATCCTAATCTAGAAAAGGTTGTTCCTCCAATTCTCCCACACTTACTTTATGAAACGTCCTTATTATGAACTTGTTAATATGATAAATAATAATCAGAAATTATATATATAGAAAAAAATGTAAATAAAATACAAAACCTAGTTTATAGAGTAGTAGTAGCCATAATTTATCCTCTTAACTACTGACATAAGGAAACCTATTTGAAAAATAAGAAACAAAAACAATGAAATTTATTAAAAGAAAAATAAATAAAAATAAAAAATAAAAAAATAAGGGACAATTATTGGTTTCAACCCCTAATTGGGTGATATATTTATACTATCCATAGCTAAATAGTCAAAGTTTTTTATCCTCGGTCTCAAGAAGGAAGATGTTCATTGATTAAAAACCACCAAAAGTTATTAGATCTATAATTTCTCAAATTTTAGACATTATACAAGTTCTCAGTGATATATTTATTGATGATATTTTCCATGTATTTATGGTTTTCATATAGTAGTAAATAAGGGAAAAAATATAAGGTTGCCACCAAAATATTTTATATTCATGATTGACATCCACTAGTTGATGGAAAATTTATTCTAGAATGCATTTTATCTTCAGTTTTAACTTGAAAATGAATTCTCCTTTGTAAATCATCTTGGTCACATCTTATAACACTCCGATATTTCAATACTTATTTCTAATTTAGATGAATATTATGTTTAATGGATTGTGACACACACATCATCAAACTAAAATGAACTGTGATGATTTAATTGTGTTACAGTATTTTAATAAAATATAATCACTAATACATTATATGGTTTCAATATAAAACAACATGAAGAAAAGTACAAGTGGAATAAATTCATATATAAAAAAAACCAAAAAACAAAAAATATTTTTCCTCATGGGTCTCAGTGAAGATTGTTACCTCAACCACAACTGTGGAAACAAGGAAAAGAATTCAGAATGTAATATACATGATTAGGGAGAGTTCAATGAATAAATTATAGTGAATTATGTAATGTTATATATAGTAATATGACATATTGATATATATATGGTCATTAGTAACATAATTGATATATATATATAAATTTTCATTATATGTATAGTCATTTGTTATATTTATGTCCAATTGGTATATAATTTTCTCATAGAAACTTTTAAACAATTTAATTCACAAATCTCATATAATTATTAATTTATATTAAATAGATTAAGAGCACTTAAAGTTTTAAAAATTCATTTTTCTATAAACGATGTTTTATAGTATATTTTAGAGAAAAGAACAAAATTTATAAATTTTACAAATTTAATTTGATAAAAAAATATTTTAAGTTTTATTATATCAAAATTATCTTAGGATGATTTTTTGGGATTTTCTGAAAAAAGTTGATTTTTTAATCAACATTAAAAATATCAATTTTTTAAAAATAGACTTTTATTTTATTTAAATTAAGTAATTTAAAAGTCCCATTATATTTTTATTTGGTATTAAATTATCATAGGAGTTATTTAATTACAAATAATATAACTAATGATATAATGTTTAATGTTATATTTGATTTTTGTATATACTCTTTTTTAAGCTTAAAACACATTTTTTTTCTAAAAAAAGTGTTTTCATTTTATTATGCATAATTAAATTAAAATTAAATTCTACCACTTCTCTAAATTTAATACTAAAAATTGATTTTATATTTATAATAATGAGGTTTAATTTTTTTTAAATAGGTAAAATTTATTTTTTCCATAATTATTAGTAATCATGGGAAACATTTTGTCACCATGGTAAGGGTGGAGTGGGAAAACATGGTTAAAACTTTGATATAAGGATTAAAAATCATCCATTAACTTTTAAATAATTAATTTTATGAGTTTAATTTGACTACAACATTTAAATATTCTAAAATATATTATTTTTATTCCATTTTTCATTTATAAATACCTTTATATAATTTTAAGTAAATGAAAATTTTAAAATGTCTCTTTATTGATTTTAATATGAATAAATTTTTTTAAAGGGATTAAAAAAATATGAATGGTCATAAAATTAAAATTTTAATATACACAAAATAATTATCATTATAATTTATTTATAATTTTTTGGGATGAAATAATTTTCTTAAATGCTTACACAACACTAACATGTTTCTTGTGCAAGAAGTAGAAAAATAAAGTGAAGGATTTTAAAAACATTAAAAGTAATATTTCTTGGGATATTTTTGGTTTTCCAATAATATTTTAAATAAATATAATGTATTAGTGATGTGTTTAAAGTTTATAGTATAAATAAATTACTATCTTGGTATTTTCTAAAGTTAATTTTTGGGATAGTCATGAACATGACTTTAATGGTATTTTATATGAAATAATATATTATTAAAGGTTTTAAAATTCATTAAAATTTTATATTTGTCCAATTTAATTGGATATGGTATAAAATATCATAATATTTCCACTTATGGTTCACTTTTCCTTTAATAGTAACTTTTTTCACCACTAATCTGTACAAATATTATTATCAAAGTAATCGTTAAATAGGGTTAGGAGGGGGTTAAAACTAAGAGATAAAGGTTAAAATCACCTAAACTTGTCTAAATATTATTTTATTAGATAATTTAGACTTATATCCATGCTATATTATAAATATTTTAATTTGGTGCCACTTGAACATGAAAATTAATTTATATTAATTTAATATTTTAAGTAATTAAAAGGGTGCCCCTCCCCTCACTTATAAAAGGACACCACATCTCCTCTCTTCCTCAAAATTATTAAACCACTTATATCAACGAAATTCCGAAAAAAATCCTATTAACTTCATTATATATATTCTATAGTTTTTAGTGTAACACCCCAAGAATTTATGCTTGAAACACTAAGTCTCTACAAAACACAACTTTGTGATAACCTAGTCAAGTAAACATAATTTTTCCACCTCTGTTATTTGAAATTTGATAAATTAACATACACAGCTGCGTTTAGTAAGATATTTAGTGTCTGATAAGGAAAACATAATTTTTGGTAAATAGTAACATAACCTTATGAATAGTATTGAAAAGTAATAAATATTAAATCATATAAAAAATAGAAACTTCTCCCATGAATGTATAAACACAATTTATACATCTTAAGAGTAAAAAATGATCATAGTATAAGTATTGGTATTTTCATATGACATAAATATTTTAATTACAATTTTATGATTAATTTAATAATTTAAAATGGAATTTTATTTTCATAAAATGTAATAAATTTTTTTACTTTATTGTCGTATGATTATAAGATAATTTTACAGGACCTTGATTAATTTCTTGAGGTCTTATAAAACGAGTTATAATTTTAAAGTGGTTTCTTGGAATAAATTATGATTTCATTTAGAAATTAAATTAAAAATATTTAGAAAATTATTTTCAAAAAATGGAGTTAATTTTTTAATTCTACACGTCAAAAAATGGTTAGGGTAATTTTTTGGGTTTTTTCTAAAATACATGAATTTTTCATGAATAATAAAATTAAATTTTTGATTTTTTGGTAGTTTAATGACATTATAATGACATAATAATTAAAATAAAAGTTTTATCAACTTGTTTACAGCAAACTATAACTTGAGATGTTCTAAGTGGCTAAAACCATGGGAAAATACCATGGAAAATCCCATGGTTTTGCAAAAACCACTAATGAAGTGTCCCTTTTAATTAATAAAAATATCCCTCTCATTTACTATTAATACCCACTCATCCATTCATTTTATTTCATTCAAAATCCATCATCCACGAATATCTAGTAGTTTTACCTCTCTAAGAGTCCTCCCAGGGTGTTTTTAATCCCCTAAGGTCCCAACCTTGAAGTTCTAGGAGTTACTTTACAAGGTAAGGGAATCTTTCACCCTCCTATTTTAGTCGACACTTCTTTTATGTTATCACTTTGAATTTCCATTCTCATATTTCAGGGTTTGATATTATGTATTCCTCTTACTATATTCTTTTATTTATATATGATGATATACCCTTTTGATCTCATCAATTCATTTTATGAAATTTTAAGCGATGTTGTTAGGCTGCCGACTTTTAATAAGGGATCTCTCAGCTTTTTTTATTTTCAAGTTCATCTCTTTTATTTTTTTCTCCTCACCTCATCTATCCAAAAGAACATGATAACTCCAGTAACATATATATACTAGAATTATATCATGTTAATAGAAGAACCATCATCAATATTCATACTCCTTCCATTTTATTTTTTAAAACAATATCAATGTCCATGAGGTTCAAATTTATAACCTCTGTGGATGGAAAAGTTTCATTCTACAATTTCTCCTTAATTACTGGTCATGAAACCATTTAGATGGTTTAACTAGACTATAACATATGTATTATAACCTAATTAATATTTATGAGCCTGTATATGTACATATTATTAATTTATATAACAAAACAAGTTCATAATAATCCAAATACCGTCAAATAATCGAAGTGGTTGTCATCTAATGATTCATCCTCATTCCATGTAACAAAATGATATAAATGACCATTAAAAATTATGTATATTCATAAATAATATGTAATTTCAATTCTGTATATTTACAACCATTCCACATGAACTCTATTGCTAAAAAACAAGTGAACCAATTATGAAAATCAAGAAAACAAACACTCCAGAACGATGTAATTAAATATAATAACTTATCAATAAGAACATAAATGAACTAAAAAGAATTATGATAAACTAAATTAATTTTTAATAAGTTCTTAATTAAGTTATTAATGAGTATAATTTCATATTCCAATACCTTAAGTTCAAGAGGGGAACACATTCAGACTTAAGGTAAGGGTTTCTTCATCTCACGTCTATTTTTGTGAGATTTTCCATATTCCTCCTCCAATGGCCCGAAGGCCTTCATTTTTATTGATTTTTGATAATCCACCTTTCAAGGGGTGAGGTGGTACCCTTACAAGGCCTGTAGGCGTAAGTATTACATAGATCGTAGGCCTTAGAGGTATTCATTGCCCATTGGCTTCAAACATTACATACAACCCATACTATCTACTTGGAATTTCTCCTCCCCAACATCTTCATCGTGAAATCAACTCTCCACCTTTTCATGGTTGTTTGGTTAGGATTTCCAATGCATGCATAGTGTTGTCCTGCTAGCAGGTGCCATACGCTTTCATTCTTGTAATCTGTTTAGCTTCTGCTATGGTGAAAGCTCCTTGATCCTCATAATATATGTGTGAAAGATATCACTAATAAAATTATTTTCATGGTATTTAATTTATCATGTTAATATTTTTAATTTTGGGTTGTACAAATCAATTTATTACAAATTAGTAATGGTTTTGTCACCTGAACCTCCATTTTCCTTCGGGTTACTTTTATTGTATAATTACATCAATGAAATTATAGTATATTATTATGTAATCCTCATAATATCTATGTGAGTATTCTACATATATGTTTAACAAATCCAAAAATTCCTTATTTTATGGATATTTATATGTTTTTAAAAGAACTTTCAAAACTGTTTCTGAAATAAAAACTCAATACAAGGGATATTTGAAAATTCTTACCCATTTTCAAGTGTACACCAGAATCTGTTTTAAGCCACCATTAGTTTAATAGAAACACTAATTTTATCATGAAAAGTTATATCGGATTATTTTTGGATTTAATAGAACAAATTTTTTTCCCAATTTAAAATTCCCTTTAATACTTTCTTTAAAATGCTCTAAAAGTTTTTATTTATAAAGAATCCTAAAAACTATTTTTACATGATTTCACTTCAGTGGGACATCATTTATGCCTAAAATATAATTTCAATGTACCAGTATTTTATTTTATGGGATATTCATGTTTAAAATATGATTTCATGGAAAATATAAATGATTTTCCAAAAATACTATTCTTTCAAAAGTAAAAATGTATTTTTCTCATCTCACATTAACTTTTATGAGATATATGCCTTGTTCACCACTTATTTATTTCTTCCGGTGTATGTTCTGACATTTGGTGTATCATATCGAGAGTATCCTTATTCTCATGATATTATAAGGGATTATTATTTGAATGTTTCAAGGTGGTATGGGACACTTTGGAATGTTTATGGATTATTTCCTCCAGAAATTTTCAATGGTATCATTTAAAAGTATCTTTTTTATGTCAACATCCTTTGATGAATCTGCATCATAAAATATATACAGTTTCTTGGAAAACATATTGTACTTGAATAAAATATATGTATAAATAATTTTATGGACATGAAGTGGATGGTGGTTCCCACTATATCCCCTCGATGCATCGATAGGTCTCATGAGGAAAATCAGTTGGCGACAAACCCTTCGAGTTTGTTTCCAAAAATCAGACGGGTTTCTACCCACAGACTTAAACCGTTTCGATGGTATTGTGGTATCATGTTCCAAATACATGACGTCCAATTAATAATAATTCTCTTTATTCATTTTTAGTTATTACTATCCATGAGGTTTTCACTATGACAAATCCTATGGATGTAGTTTTATTCTCAGTTTATTAAAGGCGTGTGTTTTTCATTTATTCATCATGCCATATTGACTATGCCTAATTGTTTATGATTCCGTTATTATTGATTCGAGCTTCTACTATTTTTGACCCTTACTAATAATTTGAGCTCACCCCTTTCATTTGTTTTACTTCAATGGGATATGAAGAGGAGACCATTTATTTATTTCTCAGGGATGTAGTCTTTTAGTTTTTGTTATGTGTTGTATTTTGTTACCGTTCCCAATGTAATATGAGGTACAAGTATGTATCTAGATTATTCAATACTACTAAACTACTCGGTCCTTCTGGATTTTATTCCTCGTAAACATGCCAATTTAATTATTAATGAAATGGCTCTGGTCTAGAGGGGTCAAGGGGTTACATTTAGTTTTCTTAAAATATTATCCCTAGGGTCCTAAAGGAGGGATCTGAAGGAGTTTCTTAAAAGAGGAGGTAACCATATTAACTGAGTGTTCTAATTTTATTTCTTATTATACATCCATAAAATATTCTATAATCATGATCATATAATAAGTTAAATATATTCCATGTATTTAAATTTTATTATTTTTGAGTCAAAACCCTTATTAATATATTTTCCATCCTATAGAAAATGAAAACGTCACTCGTTCATACATACAACCTATCGTCTCCAAATAAAGGTGTAATACATTTTCCATCACCAGCCCATAAAGATGGATATTATGATGGATTTAAATAATTTTTATAATATTAATTAAATAATTATTTCACTAGAAATATAATATATTACTTACCTTCATTACCTTGTATAGTTTATAAAATGATAATATTATTTGTGCGTACATGTGGACAATCACATTCATGAAGCAATGTGATACATTTATCATATATTCATTTTTGGAATGAATAAAAATATTTATTTAATGTATAAACATGATAATTATGTAGTAATAAATATTCTTTATATGATGAAATCATGACCAAGAAGAAATTTTCAGAACTACCAATCTGAAGAATGTATGAAAAATTGAACAATTCACACCCAAGATAAAGATGTTAATAGTACGTTGTTAATAAATTAGAAATAGAACGTTATAAAAGGATCATATATAAATATTAATATGGTTTGATTGTATATATATATATATAGTATAAATTTAGTATACATTATTTTAGGAGTTTATATGAATCAAGATGTACTTGGGGTAAGGGTTTATCATATCAAATTGTATTTTGAGGGTATATGTCATATTGTGAACCTATATTAATTTATGAGGTGAATATACTTAAACATTGACATATTATATCATGGATAATTATTAGATCATGGTATATAAATTTATAATTCAAGTTATTTATTCCAATGGGTTATGATTCAGAAGTTACCAAAGCAGAAATGATTTTTTTTCAATCTCAAATTATTTTGGGATTGTTTATATTCATATATAATTTGGGAAAATTATATTATCCTAACCCCTTAAACCCCATATATTTTCTTATCCTTTTATTATGGTTTTGTTCTATATTTTTATTTTCTATTTATTCTCTTTTTGGATCAAGAATCAATCAGTAATTTACTTGTAAGGGACTTCAATTTCAAAACAAAATATGTTTTGAAGTTTCCCTTCAAAATATTTTTTTTACATGAATATATTTTCATTAAAATATAATCAATAATTATTTTAATATTATAAAAATATTTATTAAATGTATATTTTTTTATTAATGAGTTGCTTTTTATCAAAAGTGTGAATGTAATCTTTATTTTAATGCACACTGCATGGTTGGATTTTCTCACCATCATGAAAACTCTTTTCTTTGAATATTACTTTACATTTTTTCATTATTATATGAAAATTAAATTTTTTAAAAATATTTTGGTAATTTTTATTTTAAGTGACATAAAAAAGAAATGGGAATTACTTTTTTAAAGGTATGAAAATAAATTTGAAATTTTTTTTATAAATCTATTCTTATATGAAGCTAAATAGAAGTTATTTTTAATATATTGCCTATATATTCTTTTCTAAAGTCATATTATTACAATGAAAACATAATTTCTAAACAATCAATGGTCTTTTATAGCTCTTTACTAATAATGTATTATACCTTTCATTTTCTCATTCACTTAATTAAAATCTTGTTCTTTATCACAATCCATCATTTATTAGAAACTATTTTTCTCCATCATGTAAATATTTTAATATAATGGATTGATTTAGAAACATTTCTCTTAATTTAATTATGATTTAACCATATACCATTTCTATATATGGTATCAATTGATTAAATCATATTAAGTAATTAATTTCATTTACTAGGTAAGTATTTATGTTTTGTATTCCAGTTTTAAAATGGATAATTGTTGAATTATAAGTAATTTTTAGAATAAATTGTATTGATCATTAAAAATATAAGGAATAAATAGGATGTGAAAGTTATAGATGGGTCCTAGTTTTTAGTTATCCCAGTGATTCATTGATAGGTCACATGAGACAAAAAAAATAGTCATTCCATATTAGATAGGTATGTGGTTTACACCTACCCATATATTAAGAATGATGTCTTGGTTGAGAGGCATTGATGGTAAGATTCATGATATCTTATTTGAGAGGCCTTGATCATGAATGTCTAAAATAATGAATTTCCTTTATTAAGAATTCAATATCCATTATCTATGTGATTTCTATGTTGATATTATCCATATTGAACTCATGTTTTTTAATGAATGGAATTTTTTTATTATGCACTATTCCATATTGATTATGACATATTTACTCATGATAGATTCTAGTGTGAATAAAACTTACTGAGCATCTGAGCTCAACATTTATTTATTTCTCATTCTCCATGATATAAAGAAGGGTATTCTGAATGATTTCAAGGTTATAATAATTTTTATTATGCTGTTTTTTTATATTTCCAATGTAATATGGGTATCTTGTGTGTATCTAGTTTTCTAATACTTTTAAACTAATTAGTCTAGAATAGTTAAATTCCTTTTATTTTGAAACAATGTAATAAATTAAACACCATATATGGATTTCTAGAGCCCAGTTGTTATAGTTGGTATCAAAGAAAGTTTTTTAAGACCCTTGGGAACTATATTTAGGAAAATATATATTAGGGAACATAACCCAATTATATATTCTAGGGATAAGTTTAAGTATAGGGTTATAACATGAAGCTTTAGTAAAGTAAATATTGAGTAGTTTTCCTAGAAAATACATCCATATATAAATATTATAAAGTTGATGTAGTTGTGACACATATGTACATAGGGGTAACAAATATAAAAGGGTTTTATTGGTTATTAACTCAATTTTCATCGATGTATGATGAGTGGGACTAAGACTGCACATCTAGTTAGACACTCTTGAAGAATATTCTTGAGATAATTGACATTATCTTTAAGAACCATTATGATGAATGAGAGGATATAACATATAGCAACATATGATATACCATAGTGATATGGGATAAACCTAAAGTTTCATGGGTTGATAAGACTAAGGTTGACCATAACTTTAAATTCCTAGATACACTTTTTTAGGTATTATGTGATGAGTGTTTAAGATGATTAAGAATATTTTCAGATACATTTAGGGGAATACAATCATTTTGTTTAGTATGTGTTTCATTGAAATGGTTATTTGAGGACGAATTATTTTATATTTTATGGATATAAGTTGAAAGGTATTGATAACATTTTGGCATAATAATATCTTTGATGTTAATATAGTTAATTGGGATAAAATTGTTATTAAATTTTGGGAACATATGTTTTATCATATATATAACCATGGGATTAAAAATTTATTTAGTGACTTAGATATTAATATTATTTTTAAAGAACTTCACTATTTAAAGAACATTATATGATTAATTTAAAAGGAAATATTTTTGACTAAAATGGGATTTTATCTACAGAATAATGTTTGAGTTATATTTTGTAAGAATATATGATTTTTTTGTGGATTTATAGTGATACAAGTTATCTATTGGAAATACTTTAATATTTTTGAGATTATATGCTAGGGTATATTATTTTTTGGTATATAGATTTATGATTGAACAATTTTATTTTAAAATAAATTTTAAATTGATATTGAAAGAATATGTGATTATATATTCCCAATATTTGTGTTTTCAACTTGTTCAAGAATATTTTTGTAGATTTTTAAGGTTAGTTACATATGTGATTATTTAATATGAACTTTATGTGATATTTTTGAGACTTTGGAGAATAACATAGTAATTCCTTATATGAAGGTTTATTAATATTATTTATTATTTTATATTTTACTAAACATTTCAGTTTTAGAGGGAAGGAATACCGTTTCATCATTTTGGGTATCCTAAAGTTGGTTAAGGGTTTAATTTAGTGCTTCAGGAATGAAAACTTTATCTCAGATATCCATTATTTGGAGTAAGAGATGAGATAGAAGTGGAAATTGATTGAACAATTAATAAACAATAAAATTACACTTATGTAGTGAAAATAAATAAAGTATATATATTTTCTTAAAATATATACCTTGATGGTAAAATAATTTCTCTAATCTATCTAGTCTTATTCATAAAGTAATATTTAACTATAAATATATGATTTTAGAAATTCATCTATAGGCATAAGTCCTGTAGATGTACATTATTTTATGAAATAATAAAATTACCAATCTTTAACTGAAAATTAAATATCAAGATAAAATCTACATTTGATTTTATTTCTATGATAAATTGATTTTAGAAAGAAAAAATTCAAATTGTTAGGATGTAATTTTTGTAAAAGGGAGAGAATGTAACACCCCGATATTTCAATATGTATTTATACTTTAAAAAAATGTTATATTTGATAGATTGTGACATATAAAACATAAAATTAAAATTAAAATTGATGATTTTATTGAGAAAAAATATTACAATTAAAGATAAACAATAATACATTAATAGCTTTCAATATGAAACAATAAGAAGAAAAACACAAGTTGAGTAAATGTGCATATATATAAAAATGGCACAAACAAAAAATCCTTATTTTTATGGTTCATCATAGAGAATATGAACCCAAATAGAATTATGTAAACAAGGAAAGTAATTATGAATCTAACAAAATATATGACATATAATTAAATTATTAAATTTTATTGAAGCATGTAAGGCTATATATATGAATTTAATATAACTATTATATATATGATTATTAGGGATATATATGTTATTCATATATCATATTTGGATATATAGTCATTATGTATATTTGAAACTAATTGGTAAATAATTTTTTGGTAAAAATTAAAAATAATATAATTTAAAAAAATTATATAATTATTAATATAAATGATATATATTTTAGGGCAGTAAAAATTCAAAAAGAACATTTTTTTTATAAAAGAGGTTTTGTAAGATATTTTAGAAAAAAAGAAGCTTCTAAATTTTAAAAATATAATTTAATAAGAATTATTTAATTTTTTGTTTCATTATATCAAAATTTTATTTGGGTAATTTTTTTGGATTTTTCAAAAAAGGTTAATTTTTTAATAAATTGTGAGAAATTCCATTTTTTTCAAAACTATCATTTATTTTCATTAAATAAATTAATTTAAAATTCCCACTATTTTTTTGGGTATGATCTTAAACTAAAATAATTCTCTTTGAATTATCCAATTGATCACAAAATAATTAATATTTTATTTTATATTATTATAAACTCATTTTTAGGCTTTAAACAGATTTTTTACTAAAAAAAATTCATTATGTTTTGGGAATTTATATAATAATTAATTTATTATAATTATATTAATTTAATATTTTAAAATTTATAATGTATTTAGAATCATGAGGTTTAAATTTTTTAAATAGGTTTACCTTATTTTCATAATGAATAGTAACTTTGTTAAAAATGTTGTCACCATGGTAAGGGTAGAATAGGTAGAACAAGGTTTAAAATATAAAATAAGGCTTTAAAATCATCTAAATACTTTACTATATTTCATTAAAATATTTTAATTCTACGATGCCCTTAAAATATTCTAAAATATGTCATTTTGGTGCCATTTTTCTTTAATAAGGGTCATGATATTATTTATTAGGAAATTTTAAAAATGTCGCTTTATTTATTTTAATGTCTATAATATTTTTTGAAAAGGGTAAAAAAAATTATGATTGATTTGGAATTTTTATAATGAATATGAATAAAAAAATTAATGATGGTAATTTATTTTTAAATTTTAGTGATAAAATAATTGTCTTAAATGTTTATGCAATGCTGACACAAGTGGTAGAAAAATTAAGTAAATAATTTAAAAAACATTAAAATTAATATTTTTTTGTGGGATATGGTGTTCTACAAATTTAATAATAAATATAATTTATTCCTAATATTTTAAAATTTTATATTCTAACTACATCACTGTTTTATTTTTTTGTAAAGTCAATTATGTAAACAGTTCTAAAAATGAATTTTATGGTATTTTACGTAAAATAATATTTTATTAAATGATTTAAATTTCATAAAAAATGTAATATTTTTTAAATTTAATGGGATATGATCTATAATATTAACCATTTTCCACTTATGGGTCACTTTTACTTTTATAGAAACTTTGTTGGCCCCTAATATGTAAAATTCTTATTATCATAGTAATCATTATATAGGGTTTATGAGGGGATTAAAACTATGAGATAATTGTTAAAAGTCACTTAAACTTGTCAAAAATCTTTTTTATGAGATTATTTAAACTTATATATATCCTATATTTTAAATATATCAAATTTTCCCACAAAAATGAAAATTAATTTATATTACATTAATAATTTAAGTAACTTTGAGGGTGCCCCTACCCTTATAAAAGGACACCACCTATCCTATCTTACTAATAATTATTGAGCCACTTATGATAACCAAAACCTACCAAAAACATTTATTAACTATATAATCTACATTATATAGGTTCTTTTGTTCTTAAATTTCCACCCCTTTAGTCTTTAAGGGGAGATTCAATAGAGTTCCTTCAAAGAGGAGGTAATCAACTTAACCGAGCATTTTAATTTTACTTATTCTTCTACCTACTTAAATTATTATATCACCTTGATAATTTAATAAAATCAGTCTCTTATATATATTGAAATTCTATTATTCTGGAGGTAAAATCTTTATTCCTCTTCTTTCCTTCATATGGAAAATGAAGACATTTCGCATGTGTACGTATGACCTACCATCTCCATATAGCAAGGTAAATCATTTTTCAAAACCACCTCACAAGGATAATTATTATGATATACTTAATGAATATATATTATATTCATGATATAATTATGATTCTTAAAATATAACATATTACTTACCTTCTTATGCTTCCATCTGTTGAAAAATGATAATGATGTTAATGCATACATGTAGACAGCCACCTCCATGAAGTGATGTGATTCGTTTATCATTTCCACACACTACTACAAAACAGGGCAAGGTAAGCATTTCCTTTTGTCAATGCTAATAAGAAAGCACTGATAAAGGGGTGGGCCTTTATCAGTGCTAGCTAAAAGCGTTGATAAATGTGACCTTTATCAGCACAAAAAAACAGCACTGATAAAGGTATACCCTTTATCAGCGCATTTCTTAGCGCTGATAAAAGTTTTTAGTAAAAAATAATATTAATTTATAGAAAATTATTATAGTTATATTAAAAAAATAATTTTAATTTTTATACATTAAATAAAAAACAAATTTTTATAATTAATATATATTTTTTAATAATTCCAAAATATATATATAATGTTTTAATTGAAAATTATTTCTAAAATTATAATTAAATATATATATATATATATAATTCAATAATTTCAAGATTATAATAAATTACATTAAATAATAAATATATTTATTAGATTTATTAGATTATTTATATTTATTAGAGATTTATTAGATTAATTTTTTAGATTTATTAGTTTTACTAGATTTATTATATTAATTCACTAAAATTATTATATTTGTTATATTTAACATATTTATTTTTTTTATTATTATACAATACTTTTTAATATATATATTTATAATTAAAAATATTGAATATGTGTGTGTTTTCCAATGAATTTGGTTAATGAATATATTGGTCATGCGTATGTATATGTTATGTATCATGCATGAATGTTCATTTATACATTACATCACAGTTTGCATTGATGGTATATATTGATTAATTCATAATGTTACCCATATGAACTAAATATGTTCTAAAAATGTACTTATAAAATTACAATAAATATATTTAAATAATAATTTTTTTTATTATATTCGTAATGATATATATAAATACATTTCGAATTCATTTGTAATTATAATTATAACACTATATATATAAATAGTTATAAAATTATACATATAATATTATAATTTTATTAATATATATATGTATATATTAACAATTATATACAAATATTTATAAATATATACTATTTGAAGTTAGATTTATAACTATAAATAAATAAATAAATATATGTGTGTGTGTGTAAATAATTATAAAATTATAATAAATATATTTATTATACTACTTATAAAGTTATAAATATATAATTAAATTGATATATTTATAAATATATAAAAATATTTATAAATAAATACAAATAAATTTATATTTATTTAAATAATTATTTAATTGGTTGTGAAATTGTTCAGATAACAATACCCTTTATCAACGCTAAAAAAGAACTGGTAAAAGACGTATTTATCAGTGCTATAATTTTAGCACTGATAAATAGGTCTTTTAACAGGGCCTTTTTAGCGCCTATAAATATGGCCTTTATCAGCACTAAAAAAAAGTGTTGATAAAAGATGTCTTTATCAGTTCTATAATTTTAGTACTGATAAATAAGTCGTTTATCAGCGCTTTTAATTTTAGTACTAATAAAACATACCTTTATCAATGCTTTTAACTAGAACTCATAATGGTTCCATCGGGTTTTTTTTAAAAGAACCCTAACAGTGTCCTCCTCCCTCACACCCTTTCAAGCCTTCGTGAAAGTAGACCCATGTGTCGTCAAACCCCCCTCCACCATGACCCCTCCCCCTCGTCCTCCTCCTCTACTGCCTCATCTTCCTCTTCTGCAGCCGCAGACTCATCCTCCTCCACCACCGCTGCTACCTTCTCCTCTTCCTCCTCCTCCAAGGTCATCACTGACTCGTCCTCCTCTATCGCCATTGCTGCCTCCTCCTACTCTTCCTCCACCACCGCCTCCTCCTCCTCCACCAGGATTCATCAGTAAGTTATCATTTTTATTTACACTTCATATATCCATGGTTCTTCCCTCTCTTGGAATCATAGTCCAAGTCTATTGGGGATAGTTCTTTGGTATGTTTTGTTGATCTTGACGTAACTTTGGTGGATCTATTTAGGTTAACATGGTTTATGATCAGATATTGAAGTTTTCTTATGTGATTATTTATTTTTGAAAACTATTGTGAGGTATTTTTCTTCCCTATAATTTACAATTTTCATTTATCATAAATAATTTGTTTTGGTTAAATATTTTCATTGATGTTTTTGTGAAAAAACATGTATGATTTTTGAAGGAAATCCCTTGTTTTATGGATTTTTAAAAATTGGTTGGTATTCGGAAAACCCTGTTATTATATAATTTTTATGTTATTGTTTTAAGATTATCGTATTCTTTTGACACATGTAAATTATTTGATGAAATGATTTAAATGTGGATTTTTTTTATTTATTTTTAATTTTATTTGTTAAATATGGTTGGCATGAGTACATGGGTTGGACATGACAATAAATAAGGGGAGTACGCCATTGGGGAACCTGGATATTTTTCACCTTGTGATGACTTGGTGGATTAATGAAGGATCTCGCATGAGTATGGAAATTTCAACTGATCATGCATGGTGAGTGGGTGGAGATATAAATATGTCTATTCCTAATAATGGAATTAGTTTTTTATATAAAAAGGTTTTCCTTGGAGATTATTTATGATTTTGGGATAAGCAGTTTAAGAGATTTCAAATGGTTTTATATAAAACTTTTTAACATTTTTTTCTAAGTAGATTGAGTTTGGAAGTCACTGGGAAAATAATAATGAGTTTAGTCTTACCCCCTTTCTTCAGAACAACTTCCTATTTTAAATTATCATCCTTCAAGACACATATAAGGGCAAGGTATCTTAGTTATTTAGTAATGTTTAATGATACCATTGAGTGGTAGTTGGTGTCATGTTTTTTAGATTCTTTCATATGCAATGGATCAATAAGGACAAAAGATCATAAGGTGTGTGGGACATTCTTCAGAAGAAGATTTTATGCAAGTATAGGGTTTTTTTGAAGGGTGTGGGAGTTTCACATGGGGGGCTTCAGGGTTATGGGAAATATGGATAATTTCAAGCTCTATAAGTATGATTATTATCATATAAGGGATCAAATGACTAGAAGAAAGAATTTGATGCATGTGTGTCATGAGTGAACTATAGTGAGAGGGAATAAAGGATGATAAATATTAGTTGCGTGAAGTATTGCTAAAACTCGTTGGTAGATGGTGAAATATACAGTTGTCATAATAACATTACTGGTTTCAATAAATTCTCTCATAAATTCGATTTTACTTCAAAGTAACCTTCACATTGACTAGGGTTACTTATAAAAATATTTATACATTGTTTGGCCTACAAAAAGAAATGTTCACAAACTAGTTATCTTGTTATAAAATTGTTTATAAACTGGTTGGGTTGTTTTTATAATTATCTGTAAATTGTTTGGGTAGTTTGTACAATTGTTGATAAATTGTTTGGTTGGTTTTATAAACGTGTCGTCATTTTAGAGTTTTGATGGATTTTTTATGGAAATGATTTAGTGTGTGTTTGTAAAGGTTAATATCCCTTTTGGAAATTATGAAATTTTTGGGTGTGTGAGTTTTTAAAACTCAAGGTCCCATTTGGAACTTTCATATGCTTTGTGTGTTTTACATTTACAGCCTCTAGTTTTAGTCTATGATGCACATCCTTGGATGCTTAATGCACCTATTATTATTGAACCTGATGATGGAATAACACAATAGACCAAAATATAATTACTTAAACCAACCTTATTCTAATTAAAAATATACAATGAATATTTAAACACACTACTACATCATCATTTCCATCAACATCTCTACATATTTCAGCCCCCAATATTATTATTTACACATTTCAAATCACTTGTAAGTATATTATGAATTAAAACAAACCTATTAAGATTAAATGAGGTTTTTAAGATATTACCTATATTTAAATGGACATGGGTATGTTAGAATTAGAAATGTAATGATATGGCCCAGGTTGATATCATAACCAACAACTAACCTAACCTTCCAATAACCTAAGAGGCATTCATGATCCCTATGGGATAACAAAGATCCCTAGGGAAAAAGATAAAATTAAGGTGGAATATTTTACCAATTAATTTGAGTAAATTAAAAATTATCTTTATCCTGAAAATCATACATATATCTTTCATAAGTTGAACATCTAAGAAAATAGAAAATATGAAAAATAAATAAATAAACAGGGAGCAGATATCATAGATGGAAAATAAAATCTCACTATTGACCAATAAAACTATTTAACCCAACATGTCCCATTCCTAAATCTCATTGGACCTATTTTGGATTGGTATAACATATGAGTTCTCATTTTATGTTTTTTTTGGTTGGAAATCTTCTCTACCGCGCGCCTCTCCTACACCATGGATGCACCGTCACATCACGCTGAACGACACCTTCATGGTGTGTTTTATCCTTTTAATTAGTGTTTTACTATTGTTATCTTATTATTACTGTTTTTTATTGATTATTATGTTGTAATTTGTATGTCCTAAATTCCCATCTGAAAATTATGGCCATTGGTGGTCCTTATTTGCGCAGTAAATGAATTGCATGTTGGTTGGTTTATGTTGAACATTTGAATATAGAAATTGGTAATTTAAGTATACTTGGATAATGAAGGAATGCCTCATGATGATAAAACATCTGTGATAATCCCTTAATTAACAAGAAAAATTGAATAAGGTATGCTTTTTATTATCTAAAATTGTGTTTTTTTTTGTTTGTATGGTGTTACGATTGTGAGCATGATTGTGTGTTGGTATGGTGTTTCAGTTGTTGGCATGATTGATATGCCATTTTTTCCATTTTTTAGTTCCTCCACCATTGAATATCAATCCCAACCTTACCCATTTCAATGGCACCACCACTTTGTTACTAGTGAAATTCCACTGAATCTTAGAAACCCATTTCACTAGAGAACTCTATGGGACACTTTATGGACACCTTGTTCAAATTACCATAAAAACACATGTAATTAATCCTTCCACCCGCAATAACTCAATGGAAAATCATACCATCTATTAGTTTAGTACCATATTTCTTAACTTGGGACATTATGATTCTAGAGAAACACTGAAAATAAGGTTTACAACAGTACATATAGATTACATGTGGGATACTAAAACATTTTAGTGCAAGGGATTCTCATATCTTGTTCCATTGATTATGTGGTTGGTAAGATGGGTGTGATCTAATTTGGCCCTGAGTAAATCATGGAGAGGTAAGGTTATTGTTTACCAAAGCTAGTTCCATTAATTATAGTTGGATGATGACACGAGTTAAACATATTTTGTTTAATTATTTGGTTAAATATTAATATTACTGAATCAAATAGGATGAATATGAATAAAGAATGGATGAATGCCAATATGTTGACAAAATAGTATGAATATGGCTTGAAATATTTTGTCACGTTTGAGAAAGATCATGCATATGAACCTTCTCAAATCCATTATTCGTGTTCACAATGTTGTTATTCAAGACAAATTAGTCCAGAGGAGTTGGAAGAACACTTGATCTACCATAGAATACATAGAAGTTATACATGTTAGAATAAAAATAGTGAAAATGAATGTAGGTAGTGGCTAGGATAGCACTGCGTTTTATAGACCATCTGATATGATTACAACCGTGATCTATGAAGATTATTTTATGGAGGATGTGGTTACAGATGTGAATGATGATAAAGATCATATTGAGGAAATGACAAGGACAGTTAAAAATGAACTTAGGGATTACCCATAATTGTTTATGATGTTAATGAGTTGTGAAAAGACACCATTATATGTTGGTTTCACTAAATATACAACATAGTCATATGTACTGAAGTTGTATAATTTTAAAGCAGGCAATGGGTGGAGTAACACCAGATTTATGGAACTTCTTACTCTCCTAAATGACATGATCCCAGAAGATAATGAGCTCTCAAGAAAAAAATATGTGCCAAATGAATGATACTCTCGATTGGTATGATCTATAAAAGAATACACACCTTCTTGAATGACTGTATAATATTTTTCAAGGACTAAAAATCACTTCAAGAATGCCAGAAGTGTGATGTTTCCCGATAAAAGAAAGATTAATCAAGTCCTACAGAAGCTGTATGGTACTTTCAAATCATTCCAAGGTTTAAGTGCATATATGTAAGTAAAAAGACTACATGACAATGGACATGGCATGCATATACAAGAATTAAAGATGGGAAACTATGTCACCTGACATACTCTACTTAGTGGAAGATAATTGATCATGAGTATCTGGAATTTGGAAACATGTTGTGAAACCTTTGTCTTGCGTTATCTATAAATTGATTTAATCAATTTGGTTTTCAAAGAAGAACTCATAGTATGTGGCCGATTGTGTTGGTAAATTATAACTTACCACCGTGGTTATTCCTGAAACAAAAATACATCATGTTATTTATGCTTATATCAGGACAAAAACAACAGGGTAATGATATTGATGTTTATTTGGCTCCATTGATCAAGAATTTGAAATTATTGTGGGATTTAGGTGTTATGTTGTATGATGCTTACAAAAATGAAGATTTCACTTTGAGATCCATGTTGTACAGGATGATAAATGAATTTCCTGCTTATGGAAATTTTTCTAGATATATCATTAAAATAAATCAAGGTTATTCTCTTTGTAAACAAGGTACATAGTCAATTAGGTTGAAAAATTCATTAAAAACCGTGTTTCTAAGACATCCCAGATTTTTACCCCGATGGCATAAGTACCAATCATATATGATATCATTCGATGGAAGTTAAGAAGAATGTAAAACACTTTCTCCACTAATAGGTAACAAATTTTTTTGAGAAAGTAAAATATGTGGATAATACTTTTGGTAAACCATTTTCAAAAAACCTTAAGAAAACCAATTAGAAAAAGTCATCAGTTTTTTTTGAATTACTATAATGGATTTTTTTGTATTTCATACATTTTCTTAATGTTATTCATATTGAAAAAAATGTATGTGATAGTATCATCAACACGTTGCTAAATGCACCTGACAAAACAAAGGATGGAACTAAGGCTAGGTTTTATATGGTTGAGATGGGAATACGAGAAGATTTGGCACCAATGAAGGGTGAAAATGAACATTTATTCCTCTTGATAATTACACTCTTTCTAGGAAAAAGAGATATCATTTTTTTCAAATTCTTGAATGATGTAAAATTTTCAAAAGGTTATTCATCAAATATCAAGAACATCATGTCAATGAACAATTTAAAGTTAAAGGGTCTGAAATCTCATGATTTCCATGTTTTGATGAAAGACATAATTCATATAGCTTTACGTTGCATTTTGTTCAATGAATATCCTCCATATATTAATGAATCTATTTTTCTTCTTCAAAGCTATATGTAGGAAATTTATAGACCTGGAGAAATTGCCAACTATGGAAAGAGAAATTGTCGTCATATTATGTTAATTAGAAATGTTCTTCTCACCAACATTCTTTGATATGATGGTTCATTTGATGGTTCAATTGGTGAGGGAGATTCGACTATGTGTTCCTATACATTATAGATTGGTGTACCTAATTAAACGATATATGAAGATTTTGAAAGGGTTTGTCAAAAATCAATGTCGTCCAAAGGGTTGTATTGCAGAGCGATATATTGTTGGGGAAGCAGTTGAATTCTGTACTGAATACCCGTTTGGTGTAGAAAGAATTGTCCTAACAAAATATCATCACACTGGGCATCTTGAGGGTGAATGAATTTCTAGAAGAGAGTTTTTCGCAATCAATATTACAGATCGGGAGCAGACCAACCTTTAAGTATTTCATAACAGTTTTTACATTGACCCATATGTTCAAACCAACAAAGAAATTATTAGGCATTTTAGTGCACATAGGGCTGAAAATTGATATTAGATCCACATAATCTAAAGTTTGTAGGATGGTTTTGGGACCATATTTTTAAGAAGATAGATGAAAATCTGGACTAAATTTCAGAATGAATTCGATGGCTAGTCAGAGGACCAAGTCTATATGTCTTATCTTAAAATGATTTTGTAGTTAATGGTTATACATTCTATACTAATGAAAATGATAAAGAAAGTACCTTGTATAATAGTGGGGTTACACTTATGGATGAAGTGATTCATGTTTCTGGTGATAAGGACAAAAATACAATTTATGCAAATATGTCATACTTTGGCATCATCAAACAAATATGGGAGTTGAATTATATGAAATTATGCGTGCCTATTTTTCAATGCAAGTGGGTTAATAACATGCGTGATGTTAAAATAGATGAATTGGGATTCATGAAAGGTGATTTCTGTAAGGAAGGGGAGAAAGAAGAACTGTTTATAATGGAATCATAAGTAGTACAAGTATTTTATGTTCCAAATCCCCCAAACCAAAACTAGTCAATTATTCTCTTATCGACCAAAACATCTGAAGGGTTAGATGAAAATTTAACAAATTATAACCCTTTAATTGGGAATTTGAAATCATTCCACAGCGGTCCCAATGTAAATGAAGTTTTTATGTTAGAGTAGACCACAATGAATGGATTTACATAGTTGATAGAGGGGTCAAATCTCTTCATACTTTAAAAAAAGAGAGAGTTCAATAATCAGGTTATTTGTTTATTGTAATATACATTGTGTTAACTTATGTTATTATATGTTCACTACTGCTTTTATGTAATATACATTAAATGTTAAACCACTTCTATAGATAATGAATTATGCACCTGCTGATGTGCCGAATCCTGAGGCACAACAGGTCTCTCAACCTGCTGCCGCTAGTCCCAGTGTAGAGGAACAATAGGTTTCTCAACCTGTTGCTAATGTTCCAAGGGCTGAGGTACAACTGGTTTCTCAACCTGTTGCTGCTGGTCCCAATGCATATTCTAGTGCTCTTTAGGAACATAATGATGATTTTGAAACCAAGGAAATGGTAATTAATGAAACCTTGGTGGCACAAAAAAATAAGAGTGTTGTAGTTTGACAGTGTTAGCCAAAATACACATGGAAAAATAAAAAGGCATAAAATTTGATGTGGGATAGAATAAGTGGGGCCAACATGTTAACCCCAACAAAGGCATATTTAGTAGCTACATTAGAATTGTCACTTGGAAATGTATATTGATTGATGTACAGTCATGGCACCTTGTTGTCACCAGGATTAAGAAACTAATGTGGTAAGAGATTACGGTAACATAATGACATCATTTATTTAATTTATTAAAATTAAATAAAATTCTAAAACATTGAATTAATCTACATCATCCATTTCAGAGTGAATTTATAGTAGATTACTCACATAAGGAATGTGTATTAAGAGTTGCAGGAAGGATTCATAAAGGCTTCCACACAATTTTAACAATATATCATCTTAAAGATAGTAAAGTTAAAATCAAGCCACACCCACCTCCTCTTTATGCACACTTGAGATCCCAAGGAGCATGGGATGCATTTAGCAGCTGTTATGCAGGGTAGACTTTTCAGGTACATTGTGTCCAGAAATACTTTGTTTGACGTTGAATGTATTTATCACTTTAATTGGAAGTTCTTTATTTATGAAACAACAATTGAGTGCTAAAAAAGGAATGGGCATCATAACCAGCATACCCATACCGTAAATAAAGGATGGGGTATGATTCAATTGAGAAAAAAATTGATGGGGGAGGAAAAGAGTGGAAACAACTCAAAAACAACTCATTCATGAAGCCCCTACCCCACCCCCACCAGTTTTGAGGTGATCCATTCTCCTAAAAACCTGAATTAGATGAGGTGATCAATGTTCTAATAATTATTTCTATGAAATGTGAATCACCTAGACACTGATACATTAACTGTACTGATATTATATAGGGTGAAAATGACTTTGATTTACATCTATAAACTCCCACCTATCGCCTTGTAGCGAGGGATACGATGTTCAATATGAAGAATGAAATGCTACACAATAGACCACTTCCAACAGATCTAATCATAGTTTCGATTAATATAGCTCATGAGTCGAGCACCGAGCTACCTGTTCCAAATGATGATGAAGATATTCATAAGGTCAAACAAGCTGTTGGAATATTCATTACATAGACATCAATTCTTGTAAAAAACATGTCGACGAAGAGGTATTCATTTTAAATTTATTTTTCAAGATGAAACTTTAACATTTAATGATAAAAGCTCTAAACTGATGAATGTTATTACAAAACGACCAAGAGAAGGGGATGAAAATAAAGATCAGCTCAAAAATATTTGAAGGATCAACCAACTGATTGAAACAATCTACTGAGACCACCTTCACCCCACCCGTTCTATATCCACATTTAATATCATTGCATGCTCATGTGGATACAAAGTTGATAGATGACAATACCCACATAGTTGATTTTGAAAATATAAATAAAATCCTCAAGTATGAATGGTTGGGCGCTTCAGTTGTAAATGTATATATGAGATATGTTTTCAGGATTTGGTTTTACAAAAGATGATATACTATGATAATTATGACTAAATACATTTCAAATTTTTCGCAGGCATATATATGAAACACAACTAAGGAGATTTACCCATGAATAAAAATTTGGACTCATTATTCCTCACATCACCTCTTCAAAAGAAGAAATAAATTTTTATAAAGAGGGTAAAATAATGTCATCCCTCCTCAAATCATTCGAAAACACAATCACAGATGAAAGACTATTTTTAATACCAACGATGTAGAGGTAAAATTCTACAATTTAATCATATAAAATATATTTTCATTTATTTCTTTGCTTATTTTATTTATGTTTTTAGGCATCATTGGATGCTGATTGCGGTCAATTTGGATACTCTAAAGATTTATTTTTTAGATGTAATGCATGGATATCCAAAAAACCGACCACACATGATGGTGTTTGTCAATTTGTAATACACTATATCTATCATTTTAGAACTAAACATCTAGTTATATAATTTATATTATATTTTAATGATGATTCTATTATGATAGGGTGACACATCAATATCATCTACTTCATGGAATGAATCTAGATCCTAAGGACAAGAATGCCCATCAGATCTACAAATAGAAAAGTATTATGGTATATATAATAATATTTCACTATCCAAACACATATCAAAACAAATTAATTATTTTTCTCAATGTTTTTTTAGTTTCCAAAGCAAACAAATAGAAAGGACTATGGTTATTATGTTTGTAAATTTATGAAAGAGATTGTATTTCATCAAAAAATTAGCATCCTTAAAGAGGTATTTTCAAAAATAATTACTAGTTAATTTAAAATATTTATTAATACTTTTTGTATTTATATATTTTCAATACTACCATTAATCTCACAAAAACTCATATTCATAAGATGATATAGATGTGTTTGGAAATGAATGGGAAACATACTTGATGGAAGATTGTACACAAATAGGATGAAGGTGAATTCCTACTACTTATGTTATCCTTATATGATCATTGATATCTCTTTTTTTACACTTATTGATCATATATGATCACCCTTTATTATGTTTTATATCCCTAGGTTATGAATAATGGTTTTAGAAATGATTTTTCTTTCTAGTAAAGCATAACTTAATGAGAGACTTTTTTGAACTAATTATTTATGTTTCCATGATTCCAAAAGAACTAGACCAAAAATATTATAGCATGGATCATTTATATTATGTATTTCAGTAATTTAGGTTGTCATTTCTACTGATGTAGTGTGTTGGAAGAATATTGGTTGTGCATCACTAACAAATTTAATAACAAAACTAAGGATTCTTCACTACTACTGGTTAACTACCCCTTAGCATACCATCTGATCTGTACTTCTAATCTCGTGTCCCTTTGATTCTCTCATCTGACACCATCTCTTTGATATCATCATTTATCTTTCTCTTTTTCTTCTCTTCATGCATCCATTTATGAGGTAAATAGGTGCAAAAAGTGAAGTAAAAGTGAAATATGAATGATGATATCACAGAGCTGATGTCGGATGAGAGCATCACCAGGACGCCCGATGAGAAGTTCATATTAGATTCTATGTTAACAGATAGTTAACTAACGGTAGTGAAGTGCATAAAGAATCATTAGTTTTGTTATTATCTTATATCTGGACCAAATAAACCATTTAAAAATATGTAAATTTAATGTTATAATATAATATCTCTATTTTAATGAAAAATTATATAATGAAACATTTATTTGATTTTCATTATTTCTTGAAGGGTTCTTTTATTTTAGAATAATTCTCTCCATGTGACATGCCTTTGTAGGAAGAGAAACAACATTGTGTCTGCTCAATCGAAGATGTAATTTTGATGTTTTTATAGTAAAATCATTGTCCATAGAATTAATTCATTGTTTCATATTTATGTTAAATTCATTTCTTTTATGTTAGGAATATTAATCTACTCATATGTGATATTAATGCATGAAATGTTTAGGTCATTATTGTTGGTATCAGAGTAACTGACCTATTCAAAATCAAGAAAATGAATACATTTATTTTGATAATTTAGCGACATGATCTATAAGTAATTTGAAATGTGTAAGAATAAACCCCACCACAATATGACTCATGATGGAACCGGTATGACTCAAAGTGTCTATTTTTATTTAAAATTGATATTATTTTTAGTAAAAAGAACAATTCACATACTAAAAATGAGAAAACACATTCAGATTGTTTTTATACTTTAGGTTAAAAAAATATAAGTCATTTGTGACATGTAGGAATCTACCGCACCTCAATTAAATGCACAATGCGACTCATATGACTCAAAGTGTATCTTTTTATTTAAAATTGGCATCAATTTTAGAAAAAACACACAAGTGGCATACTAAAAATTGATAAAACGTGTTCAGATTGTTTGGATACTATAGAAAAATGATCCATCAGTCATTTGTGACGTGTACAAATCATCCTCACCTCAATCTGACACATGGTGTCAACAATATGACTAAATTTTTTTTTATCAATTTAAAATTGACATTTTAGCTCAAAACATATCACTCAATAAAAACAAAGAAAACCTACTCCAATTATCTTCATAATTTAGGATAATGATTTATAAGTTCTTTGTGACATGTATAAAGCAGTCTCATATCAAAACAATGCACGATGCGACCAATATGACTCAAAATGTGTGTTTCTATTTTGAAATGAAATTTTAGTAAAAAATAAAAACTGACATACTAAAAACTGAGCAAACACATTCGGTTTTGTTTTGATACTTTAGAAAAATGATCCATAATTCATTTATGTCATGTAGAAATCAAACGCACCTCAATTCAACGCACAATGAGACTGATGTGACTCAATGTGTCTCTTTTTATTTAAAATTGACATTAATTTTAAAAAAAACTAAAGTGACATATGGAAAACTAAGAAAATGCATTAAGATTGTTTTGATAATTTAGATCAATGATAGATGAGTCATTTTTTATTTTTACGAATCATCCACACATCAATCCAACACACGGTGTCACTGGTATAAATCCAAATGTGTCATTTAAATTTGGTATTAATTTCACTAAAAGAACAAGTGACATACTAAAAACGGAGAAAAGCCATTAGGATTGTTTTAATCTTTTAAAAAACAATCTATGACTCATTTGTGATGTGTAGTAATCAAACCCACCTCAATAAGACGCATGATGTGACTGGTATAACTCAAAATGTGTCTTTTATATTAAAAATCAACATTTTATTATTATTTTTTTGAATGAGGAGTGAGGCCCCGTAAATTAAGAAAGATGGAAAGTAAAAAAGTGTAAAAGTTAAAAAATGAGGAGAATAAAAACATAATAATAAAAAAACAAAGCCAAATTCACCATAGTAAACTCAAGTGAGAGTGCTCATACCGTGACTAGAGGATATTCCACCCTAACCACGAGGATGGAGCCCCCTTCACCAAGTTTTCACAAGCACACATGGTCCATCACAATCATTAGAGTGTACAATATCACTATCTTTCCTTGTTTAAATCATAGAAGGCACCCCACAATATTTGACACTATTTTCAGAAGCTAGTAAATCAAAGGGTTCATGAGTGCATACCTTTTCTTTAAGATTTTCTTTAAAATGATGAGTAGGAGGAGATGTTCCATTCCCTTTACTATCCAAGCAATTAACTAGTTCCAAGGGTAGATTAGAGTTTCCATACAATCCCCTTCATCTTTATTAGATGGGGTGTCTGAAAAAGGGCTAGATCTGATCCATTTCCATGAGGGACAGAGGATTTGAAAACACTGCAAGAAAAAGGGGCAGTAGAAGTATCATCAATCACTTTCTTTGTAGAAAATTTTGAGTCAGCATTAGGTGTAATCAAATCCCTCCATTGAGTAATGGTTTTTTGGATGGGAGTGCTCTTCCCGATCTAGTCTTCAGAAAATAGACTACATCTATCTTAGCCTTACCCTTGTGGTTCTTATCATATATCATATTTTTTTTCTTTCAATATGTTGAGTTCCACAGCCTCCTCGGTGAAACATTCCATGGATGTTTGACTACCCTCCGAGTCTTTAGCAACATGGTCATCATACATACCTCTAGATAGCATGTCATTGATAAAAAAGTGTAATTTTGTCCACTTTCTCCCATATCGGTCCAAGAGATTGTGGGTTTGTCTGTACTAGACAAGACAATAGAACACAATGTACTATCACGATTTGGAACATCATTCCTGGACCGGGTACCTTCTAAGTTTTCTTTTTCTATCCAAGTGAAATCTAAAATGGGGCCACCCTTATCATGTAATAATATAGAAACATTATTAATAGAACTCAAAGATGGAGTTGTGATAGGAGGTGGAACAACTCAAACATCTACATTCCCCTATGCCTCATTAATAGTGTAACACTCTTGTCTCTTCTTCTACAGTGATATAAGTCATGTCCCTTCAAATGAAATTCAGAACAAATCATTTTTCTTCTACATTCTAAGGTAGTATGACCAATAATAGAACATTCTTCAAAAAATAGAGGCATTTTTTTATATTCCACTATAAGATTAATATCATCATGTGATGTATAAATCACAATATTATCAATCCTTTTAATACCCAGATCAACCTCTACCAAAATATGAGAAAAATGGTAAAAAGACACCATTTTTTCACATTCCCTCCTTATGGGGAATCCTAATGTAGATGTGATATCAAATAAAATTTATGGGTTCCAAATGATCTAGTTTAAGCCATATATTTTTACCCAAAACTGGGCATAAGTCTCCTTGAAATTAGATAGGCTCCAATATAGATTCCAATCATGTAATCTCAAAGTTCATGGCCTTAAATTGATCAACCCAGTTTCTAAAATTTCCCTTTCAACTCTATAGAAGGAAACCAAATGTGAAAAAACCCATGGCCTAATGAAACACATCTAAAATCAGAAAATCCCCAAATGGTTTAAATTTGGTCATCAAGATCTATAATTTTCCATGGTTTCATTATTTTTCATAGGTTGATTCGAGCTATGATAGAGAACTTACAATGATTTAACCTTTCTGCAATAGCATCATTGGATTCCAAGACATGGGACGTTGTGCCTTTTCAGATAATACGTTGCATTGTCTGGTTGCTAAAAGATTCAAAAGAACCGACAATGGAACCTATGAAGGCCATCTGGTTCCCTACGTCTTTTAGGTTAGTGTAACTTTAATGTTTTTCTTGATGCATGTCCACTCGAGGGGAACCATAGTTATAATGATTCAGAGTTCAATATTTGATATCATTTTATTAATGTATTCTTTCATATTAATGTTTAATTTATTTCATTATTGTATTACTAACATAATATTTGTTTTCTTATATAGGTGGAATTTTTTTCTTATGTTCGGATGCTTTTCTCCGCAACTAATATAATGGATGAAAATTTTTGAGAGGGAATTACAGATGCAAAAGGATGAAACATTATTGTTTTTAACTATTTGTTGGATAATTGTAATTGTAACCATATAAATCATTATTTTAAATGTATATAGAAGTGTGTTTTATTTGTATTCATGATGTCAATTAAATTTATATAGCAGTGTTTTTTAAACTCTTATGTACTCTATTTATTTCTTCTGTGCTTTGTTCGTGTGCAGGTGTTGCTTTGTGCAGGTGTGCAGGTATTGGGTGTGCTGTAAAATAAACAGCACATCCTAGGAAACTAGGCCTTTATCAGCACTCAAAATATCACAAATAAAGGTGTCCCTTTATCCATGCTACAAAAGTGCTAATAAAGAGGGCGCTTTATCCGAGCTTTTTTTAGAGTCGTTAAAGGGAACCCCCTATCCTCACGGTGATTAACAACGCTTTTATAGCACTGATAAAAGGATTATCTGTAGTAGTGACATTTCATGAATGATTGTAATTTTTTATTTAATTTATAAATATTATAATTATTTTATGATTACTACTTTTTAGATAATGAAAACATAAACCAGATATAAGGATTAAAACTACCAAACTAGAACATGTTTGAAAAAGAAATAGTTAGCACCCAAAATGAGGATGTTAATAATGAATTTTTAATAAACAGGGGAAAATATTTTATAATCAAATCATATATAATTATTATTCTAATATATATTTTTAATAAATATAAATTTACTATATGAGATGTTAATATATCATATAAATAATTTTGTACTTGAGGTAAGGGATTGTCATCTAAAATTGTATCCTTTAAGAAATATGTTATGTTATACACCTATATTTATTTTTTTGTATATATTGACCATTTTAAATGTTATATCATTTATAATTATTACATTGTTGTTTTTAAAGTTAAAATTTAGTTTATTACATCCAATGGGTTATGATTCAAAAGCTTCCAATGTGATAAAATACTTTTGTTACAATCCCATTTTATTTTGGGGTTGTTTATGTTTAGATTTACTTTAGGATATTTATATTATCATAACCTCATAAACCCCATATATTTTATTCTCCTTTGGTTATGTTGGGGGTTTAAAAGTTTATTTTCCATTTATTTTTTTTGTATCAATAATAAATAAGTTACATATAAGGTACTTTCTTTTAAAAAAACATATTTTAAAGTTTTCCTTCCAACTCTTTTTATTATATGCCCATATTTTTGTTGGAATATTTTCAAGAGTTACTTTACTATTATATATATTTATTAAATTTATTAATACCAATGTTTTACTTTCTATAAAAAAATTAAAATTAATATTCGTATCATTTTTTGAATGAGGTGATTTTTGAAAAAGGTGTGAACATAATTTTTGTTTTAATATACAACACATGAATAGATTTTCCCACTCTCATGAATACTATTTTATTTTAACATTTATTTAAAAATTTACATTTTTATTTTCAATTAAATTTTTACTCAATATTTTGTAATTTTTTATTTAAAATGATATTAAAATAAAATGGTATTATTTTCTTAAAAGAATGAAAAAAAATCTAAAAAGTGTTTTATAACTCTATTCTTACATGATGTTACAAAAAAATTGTTTTTTATTCATTGATTATATTTTCTTTTATAAGGGATTGGTTTTACTATTAATACTTCTTTTTATGAATTGATGGTCTTTTATCATCCTTTATTGATAATTTATTATACCTTATTTTGAGATTATTAACTTTCCTATGACCGTGTTCTCTATGAATCTCCATTATTCATTGGAAATTATTTTTTTCCTTCATGTTAATATTTTAATATAATTCATGAATTCAAAAAAAATATTAATTTGATTATTTTTCAACCTTAAACCATTTTTATATATGGTATTAATTGAAGGAATCTTATTATGTAAATTATTTTATTTTCTTGGGGAAATATTGATGTTCTTAATTCTTGATTCAGAAAGGGTAATTATAAAATTATAAGGATTTTTTATGATGAATTATATTTATTATTGAAAATATATATAATGAATAGGATGTGGACGTGATGGGTGGGGCTCAGTTATAGGTAACCCCTCGATCCACCGATAAGTATCATGATACAAAATAGAAATTATGTCATATTAGATGGGTATTTGGTTTACTCATACACATATATTAAGAATAATGTCCTGGTTGAGATGCCTTGATGGTAAAATTTATGATATCTTGGTTGGGAGGCCTTGATCATGAATGTCCAAAATTTTGGATTTCCTTTATTTAAATTTCAGTTTACATTATCCATGTGATTTTTATGTTGATATTATCTATATATTTTCATTGAACTCAAGTTATTTATTAAATAGCTTGTTTTTTTATTATCCTATCCACTGTATTAATTATTAATTATTTACTCATGACATCTTCCACTGTACATAACCCTTTTTAGAATTTTATATCACCCTATATTTGTTTTCCTTTCCACAAAATATGAATTAGAATGTTATAAATTATTTTTAAGATGATATAATATTTCATATTCTGTGTTTTTATATTTAAAATATAATATGTGAATCATGTGCATATCTAGTTTTCCAAGACTTCTAAACTGGTTGATCTTGTGTGGTAATATCCCTTGTATTTTTTATAATTTAATAAAGTGAACACTATATCAGGGTTTATAGAGTAGGGAATTAAAATAATTCACACGTAAAATAATGAAAAACTCAATTGTACACTCTATTTACTCTTAGAATTCATCCATCACTTCCTTTACCACATCTTCTTCACTGGACAAACAATTTTATTCATTAATTGTATAAATATAATATTCACATGTAGAAGCTATTAATAGTTTATTATCAATATAATCTAACCAAAATATATAGAAGATTAATGCTTCTCTGTATGTTATCATAGGTTCTAGTTATATTTAGGAATAGAAATATTCTATGACCGTTACATTGAAATAGGGTGGAAGTTTGAGTTTCTAAAAGTGTTCTTCAATTGAAAAAGTTGGTGGGACAAGGTTCTACTTTTCTTGAGATTGTTTTTTAGGAAGCTAGTTCTTTTAGTTCCATTAAATAATATGTAAGAATTGATATTTTTTACCAAATTAATGAAGCATTAGAAAATTTCATTTCACTTTTTTTTCAAAATATCATCCTTTAATGAATCAAGTAAATGTTTATGATTAGGAAAAACATATGAGTATTCACTATAGAAATCCATTTTTGACACAGAAAAAATTAAATCAACTATGGAAACCACCCTGAAAATAGAACTAATGGATAAAATATTTATTTTCATAAAATCTAAATTAAAATTTTATTCCCTATAAAATTAATGTATAGTAGTCCACAAGGTTATCTAATTATAAGGATATATACAAAGTTCAAAACTATCACATTTTCAAAAAAAAATTACAAAGTTTAAGAAAATTAGGAATCAAAATATGTTTTAAAAAATAAAGTAAAATTAAAATACACTAAATAATAAATAAGTTATAAATTAAAATTAAAAAATATAAGTATAATTGATTGGAAGGGATAGATTTGAGAAACTATTAGTGGACAAGCTTCAACCCACCAAACACTCCCTTTATCATTACCTAAAAATATTACATAGTTTAATTCTTAAATTATCATTAAAATAACTCAAAGTGAACACATAAAATTTCCTAAAAACTATATGAAGCCTGAAATTTTGATATTAATCCCATTATGAAAGTGATTCAACTACCCAAATACTTTTGAGAAACCAAAACTGATTGAACCCACTATGCTCAATAGTGAGACCTCTCTTGAGAAGTTTAAATAGTAAGAACAATCATTTTAGTTTAATAAGTTGAACAAAAATACATAAAAATTTATAATAAAGTGTGTTTATAAAAGAAAATACCTCCATTCATAAAAAATTATAGTTTTATAAAAATTAAAAATGATTTGAATGAAGTGAAAACATAAAAATTAAGAGTCTTCATACCTTAACCGCCCACAGTCACTTAGTAATTTATCTTGACATGGATAGATTATCTCTGTGTGAACTCCTCTTTTACAGTCAATACCTTCTTGAAAATTCTCTATCTTTTATATCTCTAGACTCTCTCAATCTCTAAAATATATTTGTTTCCTCCCTATAGTGGGGAATTAGTTTAAAACTATATATTGGATTTAATTTTACCTTGAGGGTGATCATTTTTCAGCCATATCTTATGTTCATAATCCAAGTGGAGTAATCCACATTAAAGGCATGGGGAACTATCCTCATACCCACATTGGTAGTAAAAACCAACAATCTCATAATGTTTCAAATTCCCTTGAACTCTATCACTGATATTCAACTCATTGCCCTCTAAATAAATTTCTAGAATGCTCAAAAAATTAGACAAATTGATATCAAACTCTTTAGTGTACCACAACTAGCATCACCACAACATGACCCACAATGCAATAGTTCTCTCCAATTGATCATTTTTAACACACTAACCCAAAATCATCTTCACTATGGGAATTTTCAGGTGCCTCACTCAATACTTTTCTTCACACTTAACACCATGGAGAAGAGATTTCACCATTGGTGTTTCACTCACCATTTTCTTCTTCACCTCATCCATGCTTGTCAAAACAGAATTCATTATTAACAATGACTGTTTCCATGGAATATTTTCCTATAGACCCATTTTTCTATATATACATGTTTCACAATGGTCAAATCCACACCTATGTACTCCCCCCTTTTTTCACCACAATTTACCTATGAGCCATGGTGACTCTCTCTGCGTCATAAAAATGGACATTTCGGTCTTCATTCTCAATTGACTACACTTTTTTACCTCATAAAATTTTCATTCCATAGGGGGGTTTACTTATCAACCTCATCAATCCTTATACATGTGTTGACTCTCCATGCTACCCAACCATATGATGGACACCTTCTTCCTATATTATTACTAACCTGGGACAACCCTATTTATCCTAGAGCTTACCTTACATAATGCATTGTATCACTTCTTGTTTCCCATGAAACCCACAATATAGTGTTAGTGTTATCCATGGTTGGTCATTTTTTTACTTTTTTTATCATTTTTTACTTTCCATGGTCAATTTATTTTAGAACATTATATTCTAAAAATTAAAAATCCAAGAGTGATTGAATCTTCCAAAAATTGCAAAAGTAAATAAAATTTATGAATTGAACCATTTTCACAATGACACCAAAATGTTACTAAGAAACTAAAATAAATAAATTTATTATAATATAAGAAATATGGTGGGGGATAAATCATTTAAAACCATGATAAAATGATGAAAATAGAGTTCTATCATGTTTATGCTAGAACCTTTGGTCGTTATGACCAGAATATACATGTATATCATAACCAAGAGCCATTACAACTCGTAACAGAACATACATCATTCTATAAGAAACCACAATCAAGAAATTCCTACATAACATGATACATATAGAAGAGATAGTGAGGTTGGGGTAGTATTCAACCATCCATATCTATAATAACCTAGATACTTGGTAAAAACTTGGTGTAACACCCATCGATTTTATTGTAAACTTCCTTTAAAATAAATAATGTGTTGAATATCTTGTTTCACATGAAACACTAAACTAAAATAAACCATGATATATTTTATTAATTTAAAATATAAAAATTAAAAATAAATATTAATACATAATGGGAATAAAATATGAAATGTCTTTACAAAAACTATAAGAGGAACATATCAACATGTAAAAAAATACTAAGAACCTAGAATCAATATCCACATGGTTCAATGTGAAAATCAAACCCCTTTTTATAAATATTAAAATAATGAAATTAATCATATTTTTAATAAACATATTGATATAAAATAAATGAATTGGATGAATGATTTTAGTGATTAATATATGGCTATATATAGGAACCTAATATAACTGTTATGTATATGATCGCTGGACATTTGTGCATTAAAAATAGAGTCATTTGAAATATGTTTTTCAGATATGGGTCATTGGGTATGCATGTATATAATTGGTATATTGGATTTTTTTTAATTATTGTTAACAAATTCAATATAATATAATTCACAAATAATAAATAATGAAACAAAGAGATAAATTTTCAATAAAATATTTTATTAAAAAATATATTTATTATGTGTTATATATTATTGTCATTATTATTATTAAAGAATAATTTGGTGTATTTATAAAATTAAAAGAAATATTCGAATACTTTTTTATTGAGAAAATTTAATGTTTGGAAGATAAATAATCAAATTTAAGGGGATGTGATTAAAATCTTTTAATCTTAAAAAGGAATATTTCTAAAATAAATGTTTTTAAAGTGTTATGTATTTTTATCTCAATAAATTAAATTGATCAATTTTAAATTATGAATATAATGTTATTTTTCAATGTACAAACAAATATTTTAACCCTTATTTAATTAAAAATTTATAATAAATAAGGTAAATAAAATTTAATGTTTTAAAATTAATTTTTTTTGTAAAAATTGTTTTTTATATTACGTTTTCATTTAAAATTTAAATTTATCCAATTTATAAATATGCTTAGATTAAATTTATTCCATGTTTTTAATATGAACATTAAAATTAAGTAATAAGGATAATTTTATTTTTAGGAATAAAAATATATTTCTTAGCTAAGAAATTGAGTTGCCATGGTAAAGGTAAAATGAGGTAAAAGAGGTTAAACTAAGTGGTAAAGACTTAAAATATTGTAAAAACTTATCTATAAAGTTTTCTATAAGGTTATTAATAACCCATATATATTAATTTCTACTTCATATTCAGTTTACACAATAAAATTCATTACACACACATTAAAGAATGGGTATTTGTGAAATGCCACTCAAAATTCACCAATAAAAGGACCTATTTTCCCCCACCCCACTCACCCACCCATACCAATCATTTAAATCATTTATCTATTAAATATATACCCATTTTACCTATCCCAAATCCTTCTTAGGTGTTTTTTATTTTTGGAATTCAATAAGGATGCGTAAATTATTTATTCTGAAGGAACCTGTTTAAAGGAGACAATTCGTTAAAGTGCATAGCCCTTCACCATATTTTTCAATTACTCTTCTCCACTTATATTAACATAATTCTTGTTTTGAAAAAACTATATTACTATTATATAACTCTACAATCTTATCCATTCATTAGTATAACATGTTCTTATTTCGGTCAGTTCAACCACCCACATGAATGATGCTATACCAAATTCATAGTTTCCAACATGAAGGAGTATCAATAAATTAATACTGATATTATATGATATTAAATATTAACTTATGTTATGAATATTTTTTTATAATGTTCACAAGAAAAATGAATGATTATTACAAAGTAACTTATTGTCATTAGTAAATTACCCAAAACATGTTCATCGTGGATTCTATCCTCACAAACCATACCCATAACTTACATCAAATGAAAATGGAATGACATAAATAATTGAAAAAAAATTATTCCACTTACCTAAGTAATATTGGAATGATGAACTTGGTATTATAGAATGAGGATAGACATAAATATTATTAAACGTTTATGCAGTAATCAAAATTAGTTATAGCATCTCACAAATGTGACCATCTCATCCACATAAGTTGAAGAAAATATTTCACTACAATATATTCCTAAGACCTTTTAGGTTCATAATTTTATAGATGTGTGGGAAAAAATTAAATAATAAAAACAATTTTATTTTTATCAATTGGATATTTTTCTCATTATATTTGAAACTAATTAACACAAGATGAGTCTTCAATATCACCCAAAAATTATCCACATAAGAAAATATTTTTACATTTCATAATTATCTTATCTTCATAACCAATATAAATGGAAAAATAAAAAAGGTGTGAGACTAGATGATCATTATGTTTAAATATAAGTGTTAACAACTAAATATAATAAGTGATAATAAGATTAGTATATGATTATAATCATGATACATAAAAAACTTATACCCAATAAATCATGGTTCATAAATCATAGCATAAGGATTAACTTAACATAAGTAATGAATCAAAAGATTATAGATTCTTGAGAAAATAAACATGATCCATGAGGGAATAAAATTTCAATGATAACATGTATAAAACTATCAAAGATCTTTAAAATATGACACAAACATTGGAATAGGGAAACATTATATTCACAAGTCACACATATGTACCCATTCTAGCGAGAAAACATGATTGTACTCATATATACATCACCTTATTGAGTCACAGACTTTATCTCACACTTGTGATCAACTAAATTATGTCCTCGTATACACATCTCATGAGATTAAAAATTTTAACCAATGCATTGGAGGGTGATATAGGATGTCACCCATAATTCATCCATACTTATTAGTTCCACTTGAAAATAATTCACTTATCACATCATAAAGAATTAATAGAAATAAAAATAAGTTTCATAAAACTATAAAATTAAAATCATTCACTTTTTATAGCATAATAAACCCATCAAAATAAAATGGGATTCATTTAACATATCATAATGAACCCATGGAATGAAAATGGGACTCATATTATTTTAAAATGTTATGAGATAAATAAGTAATTAATAATCATAAAAATATAAACCCATGTAAAATAAATGGGTATCCAAATAAATTTATTAACTTTATATGTAAATAACTTCCAATCAAGATAATAATGCATATGGTCTTTTCACTATATAGTTAAAGGGTATATGGTTAATAAAATAATTTCCACCATCCAATCGATGTATGAAATCAATTTGAACACCCTTCAATCAGAGTAAAAAAAATAGGGTATTCATAGAAGAATGACATTGGAAGGGAAATTATGGTTATACACAAAAGATGATTTGGAAATACAAAGGTAGTGATAGATCATACCACTAAAATATTAGTATATTAAATTATTCATATAGATAAAAAAAATTGTTTTTTTTACATTTAAAGAATTCCCTTGATCAATATTATGATATTTAGAATTAAATTTTCTTATATAAAAAAATAGTTTTTGGGAGATTTATAAATATAATTTTCGAAATAATAAATATCCTTGTTATTTTGAAATCATTTTAAAATAGATGTTTTATAAATATAGAAGAATAATAATTTATTTTAGAAACCATGTAAATATAGAGATAAAGATGATATAAAATAAAATAAAAATAGAGTAAAGACTTAAAAACAAGAACAACAATAAAAAATAAACTTTTCACATTTTGATGAAAACAACCCATAATGAAAATGTTGAAAATCTATTTAAAACATATAAAAGAAAATAAATTAGTAAAAAATGAACATAATAAATTATTAAGTCATATATAGTGATATTTAGAAAATCATAAAATAAATAAATACATGTAAAAATGTAAGTTATCTATTGAGAAGAAGAGATGGGGTTGGTTTAACTTACTAGAAACACTTCGGGTAAAATATAAGTCAAGGTGAAATGAAATTTTGAGGGGACATGTAAAACACCATGAATATAACAAGAAAATAGTGATTAGTTTTATAAATAATAAAAAATTTCAAATATGTATTATCTTTAAAAATCAGTCTTTATATTAAAATAAGATTGAAAATAAAAAATCATACTATTTGATAAACATTTTAATCAACTCACCTTTCCACTTTTGTATATTGTGAATTGAAATCCATTAAAATAAGGTAAATGTTATTTATCTTAAAACCCCATGAATTAAATAAATATGGTAAAATAAATCCAATATATAGTAATCACACCATATTAAATATATCATGGTGCACAATATGAAATATTTCTCATGGACCTATATTTGAGACTAGGAATCCCTTACCTCAATTAATACTTAGTAAAAATGTGATATAACATCTTGTATAGAAAATTAACTATATTAGAATCCCATTTCAGAAAATTTTTCATATATATAAACTTTTATAAACTTAATTTATAACTAATCTCTACATGTAAATAAATTAGTTATTATCTATATTGGATATTGGGTCTGGGTAATCTTAATCATTTTGAACTAGTTTTGTAATAATAGTGTTGTTCTTCATTATTTTATAATCTTTAATCATTAAAATATCATAAAAGGTACTGGAATTTATTTCTTAAAATCATTTCTAGTGTTACAATTTAATTATATGGGAGTTTTTTTATGATACTTAAATATGAATTTGGCGATGAGCATGTTTCGATGATTCTTAGAAAATGAAGGGTCTTTTATTAAATAATGATCTAAATTTTAAATCACCATTATAGAACCAAATAAAACTGATTATTTACATATTTTTTTCATATATTACTATAAGTTTAATTCCAATAGTCATCCATGATATAAACTTATATCATTGATCAAGTATGCAGTTAACCGACCTAAATAAGAAAATACCAAAAATAATTGATAATTATGAAGTGATTTAGTTGTAATATCATTATACAATAAGCATAAGAAGTTTATTTAGTGTCTATTAATATGAAATTTTATAATTTTAAAAAATTATTATAAGAATATAACCAAAAAATTTTATTTCATAGTATGAAGAAATCATTGTTTTCTTTTAAAACACTCTTTTGGACGGTTGAATTTACCAAATAATTTATTGCCCATATTTTTAATAGGATATACAACTTTTCATTCCATAACATTAATAATTTCATTAAAATAATTTTTATTCTTTAATCCCATTCTAATAACCATATATTTAAGTCGATGATAAAAATAAAAACTAAAATCAATCATTCCATGGAGGTGGTAGTCCATACGTATTCAGAGATGATGATTTCATTTTAAAATAATATGAAAGTGGGGTAAAATGGTTTAACATTTTTGAATAAAAAATGTTTTCTAAATATCATACTTATATATTAAATTCTCTATTATTACCATCCTTGTAAGGTGGTGAAGTAAAATGAAACACATTACATCTTGGAGGTGGTAGTTTGCACAACACAAGAATGACGACTTTTTGTATAAAGGAAAAAATAAAAAATGGTTAATTATTGGACCATGATTATAGTATCACACCATTATAATAATTATATTGATGTTATCATTTTATATGGTGTAATTTAATTTGATGAAGAAGAAATGAACATAAAGAAACAAACATGGGAAAGGGGAGGATATAAATTTATACCTCACTTCTTGGATTATCTTCTTTCCAAAGGGGTTCAAGACTTTCAGGGATGGTATTCTGAGAATAAAATGGACTATTGGAAGTGTATATAAATTTTTATGAGAGCTTTGGGTATAATTTGGGCTTAACTAAGTGGATTTTTATTTGAGGGGAAGTGGGGAGAGTACTACCCCTTTTATAAGTGAAAAAGGATTGCATTTTTGTAAATACCCAAAACCATTTAATAATTGGAAGTCACTCTGAGTGAAATTGTCTTCAAAATTGGTTAATAATGGATAGGATAAGGTATAATATATATAAATGCCTCAACCACCCATCACTATACAAGTTTTAAACTTATTTTTGGTCGTCCCTCTTGATTAAAAACTTTTTACCCCTTTTTATTTTTATTGAGGTAACTAATTTTTACCAAAGTAATTTTTCATTTATGATTTTGAAACCTGTGATTCCAAATTTAAAATCTATTTTACCATATTAATTTTTCAAAAGTGATAAAAAGTATTTTTAAAATATGAGAAGTATAATGTTTTAAAAAAAATATTAAAAATATAACTTAATTTCTAAAATGTAAAAAATGAGTTTTTAATTTTAAAAAATTATAAAATTATAAATATACTTATAAAATAAATATTTAGACTTATAAAAATGTTTAATTAATTTTAAAACATACATATATACCAATAATTTCCTTTGGTAACCATTATTCTTCATATTTCCTATCAATTACAAATCAAATTAGTCTTATTCTATTATATATATTATTCATATCAAAAATATATAATATATTTATTCTTTTTAAATCAGTCGTATAAAATTTATTTCTTTTGAAAAAACATTTTATAAGTAAAAGGAGTTTGTTAAGGTTATCAATGCATTAGTAAATAAACATCATTTTCATTATAAATCAAAATGAAAAATATGTACAATACATGTGAAAAAAACTTATAAAATTAATTATTTCTTTATTATATCAACCTAATTTCTAGTTAGATATTCCTTAAATATCTTCATTTCATATGGAAGCACAATGTAAGCTCTGATTCCAGTCATTGGTGGTAATTCTGCTAGCATAGATCTCATGTCAATTTCCATGAGCTGGAATTTATCTCAAATATTATTACTCTCATAACACAGTTTTTTTTGAGTTTTTTTGTCTTGGATTAGGGTAAACCCCAATGAAGTTACCTCCTAACCAATCTTAGATAAATGGGCTTAATGAGGGAGACTTCTACTACTCACCTTTGTAGATTTCATAATACTTTTACATTTTTTTATAACTACTAATTTGATGACAATATTATAATGATAAATATTTTATTAGCTTTTCATAGTTTTTTTATTTTGGTGTTTCATATATAATAATAGATTAACATAATATTGTTTTAAGAAAAATACATTGTGACATCTCAGGTCATTACATTAGCAACATATGATCATCAAAATAATCAATAACTAACTAATATATGTGAATTGAATGATCATAATACAAGAGTATAAAGGGTAATATATATTAATAAGGTAATAAAATATGTTATTAATATGGTTTTTTTATTATATAAGAGTCTAAATAACTTTCATGGAATTCAAAATTAAAGGTAAGGGTTTTCCATATACATTTCATTAATTAATATATGTTATATATTTACCAAATTATTCATTTATATAGTGTATATATTAAAAAATGAATTTATTTTACAATATTTATCATGTCATCCCTAATATTTTCAAATTAATATGATTTTTTTCATTCAAGGGATTTTTATTCAATGTTTAACAATGTCCAAAGTGTTTCATTCCAATATCACTTTGAAGTCAAGATAGTTTATGACTAAACTTCCATTGATAGAAATTACATTTTATTTCATTATAAAAATATATCTATTTTCTTATCCTCTGGATATTTTTTGGTTATACACGTCCTAATACATTTTCATATCTCTTTTTTTCAAAAATCAACGGAAAGGATATTTTTATGTGGAGAAAATATTATTTCTTCTTTTTAGTGGAGAATCTTTCTACTTCATGTCCAGGTTCATTATATAATTTTATGGATGTCCTTACCTAAATTTATTTATTAATTAAATCCATTTTTTATTGCCCTTAACTTTATTTGAGAAATAATTTAAGTCATATATTTGAACATTTTTTCATGGGTCATTTTTTATTGTCTTTGACTTTCTCTAAAAAGTGTGAAAGGAATATCTTTTTTAAAGTTTTCCATACAAAAACTTATCCCATCAATATTTGTTGATTTAATTTAATAAAATTCCTCCCCAATATTTCATTTTTTAAAAAATTAATTTACATTCCCATTTTTATAAAAAAATTCTTTAAAATTATTGTTATCAAAATTAAAGGATATTTATTATTATTATTTATATAAATCATATAGCGATCTTATAAAAGTTTATTTAGTCTATGTCAACATCATTTAATTTTATTTATGATCCACTTATGATATTATCCAATGATACCATCAATATTATTTCTCTGAATGTATTATGATAGTATCATATGAAATTTTCCCAAAACTTTTTTTATTTCGCATGATTTAATCAAGCTATGATGAGATTATAAATGTTTTAATATTTGAATGAAACAAATTTGAATATATTATCATTATTACGTGGGTGCATCTGATATTTCCCTCTAATTCATTGGGTAAAATTTTATATCTCATCAGATATGATTGTAGTAGATAGTTGGTTATCCTAAGCCCAAAATGTTGTGGTACATTAGTGGTTAGCCCAAACCCAAAAGGTTATGATTCAAGGATGGTAATCCAAAGCTCAAAAAGTTAAATGGGTGGTTATCCCAAGCATGATATATTATAGAAACATGTTTATCCTAGTATATTATGTGACGAATATATCATTGGTTAACCTTGATGTATATTTTATGCTTATATTCATGATATATTCTTATGTTATTCATAGTACCTATGTCATGTTCACATATTATTTACTTATGTTTCCATGCTCCGAAGACTCATGATTTATTAAAAAATCTTATGTTATGATTTATTATTTATTATCTATGTTTTTTTATTAGGATTCTCTTATTTAATTTTTATTTACCTTGGTTATGTTCTCATACTTGCATGTTCATCTTATACCCACCTATGATATTAAATTGTAATCTCTTATTTTTACCCTTACTAAGAATCTAATCTCACCCTTATCTTATATTTCCATTCCCTTAATAATTTAGAAGATTCTTATGTATAATATGTCAAAAAGGATTTCATGTGAAGATAATTTTATGGGAAATGTTAAATACTTTTGTAAAATAATAAGATCATGTAGCTAATTTCCAACAACACTAAAATTATAGGTCCTAGGGTGTAATTTAAAGTTTAAAGTAAATAATATCCATATATTATGATGTAATATGTATCTATGTAATGTTTGGGTCACTTAATTTTGTATTAAAGTGGGGTTTTGTTATTTTTCTGGATTAGGAATGAAGAATAAGTGCATATAACCTAAAATAATCTATTATGAACCAAAAGTTAAGTACAATGGACCTAAAATGTTATAGGTTGAAATGAAGTTTTCATATTTTATTATATGTTAGGATTTATTTTAATTTTCTTGTGATTTTTTACTATTATTGTTATTTCATGAAACTCAAACTAACCTTTTTTATTAATTCAATGGACATAAATAGAAGGAATTGAGTTAACAATCAATGTGATTAATAATGAAATGAATTTCCAAATGTGATATAAAATAAAATGGGTGTTGGATTTAAAATATTTTGGATATTCTCACCAAAATCTCTCTTGATCTATGTAATAATAAAAATCATGCAAAAATATCAAATATAGTAAGGAAAAAATCCCCATTGGTTCCTTTCTACTGAAACATCCACCTCCTTTAGTGGGTCTCTAAATCCCTTAATTCTTGAGAAATATAACAAAAAAATATAAAATAAAATTTTCACTCTCTAGTGATTATAGAATGGATAGGTTATTTTATTTTATCATTTGGAAGGTTAGGTGGATCAACAAAATACCCTAATGATCAAGCCACAAATTTTCAAAAAAAATTAATAATTCTATTGGATTTAAATTTTGATTACCTATAATTTACAATAAATTATTGAAATCTTGAAATAAAATGAATCTTGAATTAAATTTATAAGGGGATTAAATCTTTAGTTTTAATTTATTTTCAATTTTTGGCCTTTATTTGGAATCCATTCATTTATTTTTAGGTTTTGAGCTTGAATTAAAAAAAAAATTATTTTATTTTACATTATCTTAAATAAGTTTAAGTATTGCCTCAATAAATCCTACCCTTAGTATTTAATTTTCATGAAATCTGGGTCTAGGGGTGGAAAAAAGTGCTAAGTCCCAAGGATTTTATATGGATTCTGAGCCACGTATGACTTTCATCAAGCTAGAGCATATTACTTTTACAGCTGGTCACATATAACTTCTAAATACAATAATACTTCCCTAGAAAAAGTTATACTTTGAATGGTTGGGTATAGAATTTATGATTCACTAATTTGTACTTCCCCAACTGTTATATACAGCTTCTTCTAGTGAATATAAGACTTTTGCATCCATTATGCTAGAATTTTATGGTATGTAATAGGAATTTTTATGCACACATAACTTCAATGTGTCTTTCTTTACTGTGAGAATATGACTTAAGTTACCCATGTCATACTTTCTAAGAAAATCCTAAGTCTTCAAATACATAAAAAATTAGTTTCTTGATGAACATAAAACTTTGGGAATTCAATAATTTTTGAACCATAAGAAGTAAAATCAAATTTATTTGGAATAACTAATGCTCAAACAAATAAAAAATACCATTACTCTTTTCTAACAAAGTTTGGAAAAAAGTTCCTAACCCCCCACACAACAACCATCCAATGAGATGAATAATGAAAAGTTCGTTAGAGACGGCTCACAAAGGTATATTATACAAGAAGAACCTGGATGAATAAATTTTTACCCTTTGAGATATACACATGGAATCCAACTAAGGGTTTGAGATAAGAACCGAAAATTAGGAGGATAATGTGCTCACAAAGGTTTATAACACTCGATAAAGGAAAAGAAGATTGTTCTTCTAGTGGGGGAGTTAATGTCTCTAAAGTTCATAATAATATGTAGATAAATTTTTACTTCTATAAATATGGAGACTGTTCACTATATAAGAAAGGATACTGATATTTTGTTTGATCATATGGCTAATATTAGATATTTTATTCACTTTATTTACTTTACTATGTTATCTCTATATTAATGGAACAATAGACCCTTCGTGGTCAATCCAAGGGGGTTTCCCTACCCCTGTAATGAATTATTGTGTTTAATAATCAATTATCTATTATTTACTCAAATGGTAATTGGTTTCTTTATATAAACATGTTTCCTTTTTTTTCACATTATCATTCGTGTTTATTTCTTTCTTCATTGGTTTTCAGGAATAGTCCCCTTGGAACCTCTTCAACTCCTATGATGGAAGGAGGTTGAGATGAATTCTTTTAGTGATTAGGGATACCTAATTACTTGGATAGTCAAGAAAATAGTATGAATTGGCCATTTTACTCCCATTTTAAACTAAAATTACCATAGAAGGACAATTTTTGGTGGTCTTAACCAATTTGTGAGAGAGTAATAGAGGACCATATTAGTGAATTAAGATTCATGGGGTGTGTGAGGGGATATTAAATGTTTCACCACTAATTCTAAAAATAAATTTAAGAAACTTTTTATTTGTATTCACAAAATCACAATGTACCCACAAAAAAACATGATAAAAACGAAAAAAACTATATCCTCTACAAAGATAACTCAAGTACCACTATAATAACATTTAACTTGGGTTAAAAAAATTGTTTTTTTTTATTTCCTTTTTTATTTTATATGTATTTGATAAATAAACACATCTAGTTTGGGTTACCTATTTCTTTTTGAAACTAAGGAAGAATGAACTTTACTATCTAGAGTTAGAAATTGAAGAATCATTAAGAAAGTGGAGAGGGAGTTATTAGAATCATATTAATAGACTCTCCATCCACTTTATCAACTTTTGTTAAATCCGTGATAAGAAATAAAAATATAGAGGATAATCTAGCTCAATTGATTAGAAATTTATTAGAGATATATGTACTTAATTTTAACAATAATTATCAGTTTCAATTTACAAATGACTAATATTACTTTGGACTAAATATTGGAATAATATAACTCCTAACTAAGTTTCAAGGATTAACAGAAGAGGACCCCAATCTACATTTAAGGGAGTTTTTGAGTGTTTATAGTAACTTCATAACAAGCGGGTCCTTTAAGATTAGATTAGTTTGAATATTTTTTCCTTCTCCCTTGAAGGATTAGACAAGGAGAGGGTATATAGACTATATCCTAGATAAGCCACTAATAGGTATGAACTCCGAAATACCTTAATCTATAAGTTCTTCCCCTATTTAATAAGTTCCCAAGTAATGAAAGAGATTTATGGTATCAAGAATTCAATTAGAGAAACTCTATATAATTTTTGGGATAGATTAAAGATACTAACTAGATCCTGACCACATCAATTATTTGAAGGATACCAATTCTTGGTGTAATTTTACAAATCACTGTTGGATAATGAAAAAAAAACATTTTGTATACTCTTTATAGAGGATAACTAATAGAAAAAACACCATATGAATTCATAGAACTAATAGAGTGGATCTCAAAAAGGTCTCAACAATTCAACATAAGATATACTACTAGAAGAGTATACATGGTAAAAAGTTCCAAACCTCTTTGACTTGAAACTAAAATTTAATAAATAACATATATTATGATATAAGTATCATTGAACATGGTTTGTGAAGCATCACTATACACAACCCCCTTGAGTCTAATATCTTTTCTACTCTTTGAATAGTTTCACTAATGGCTTCCCCCAAGAGAAAAAGACCAAGAACTATGAGGCCATGTACCATGGTAAATTACAAAACCTAATAATAAATCAATGTTTCATGAAGTACTCTAAAATTTAGTATAAAGTTGGAAGGAAACAATGAATATAGACACCCTTCTAATATAACATTCAACAGTACCATCATACCCCACCATTCCATAGAAACAACTCAAACCCTATGTAGGATATCAAAAATGGAAGAACTAAAAGGCCTCTATAAATCACATATTGATATGACCAATGGGATTCCAAAGAAACCAATTTTCCACCGTCACCACTCATGGTTTTAAGATGAATGATTATAAGGTTAAATTTATATAGATTATCTCTACTGTAAAAAAAATTCTAAATCAAGGATCAAGTAATATCCCTACCTAAACAATTTATAACCTTGAGTTAAATGTTGAATATATCTCTTTAATATGTGGAGGGTATAAAAATTAGTGAAAATTCACCAATAGACATTGAAAATGTAATTAGATAGCCTAGAGAACAAGAAGGACCTTCCTCTATAGAGAAATAACTGTACACTCCCTTGAAGATATAACCAGGGAACAAGGATAAAGGAAAATAAAATAATAAAGATTTACCTCATCTTAAAACCCCCCTTATCTTCAATAATTAACCCACTCAATAAGACTAGTGAAGAAACCCTTCATAAATAAATTTTGGAAACATTCAAGAAATAAAAGTCAATATCCCTTTATTGAATTCTGTCTACCAATTCCTAAAGCATGAAAATTTTCTTAAGGATATGTGCATCAAGAAGATAAAGTTTCATGGAGATGAAAATGTGAATGTAGCTTGAATTTTTTCTTCTCAAATTACCCAAAAAATTACCTAATAAATATCAATACCAAGGTTCTTTCATTATCCCCTACATCATTGGAAATATTTCTTTAAAAATTTATTTTTGTGACTTGGTATCCTCAATTAATTTTGTTCCCTACTCAATTTAAACTTTTCTATACATATAATAACTCAACCCAACCATATGTTTTGTGAAATTAGAGAACTAAAAAACACCCTACCATATTGAATTTTTAAATATTTAATAGTAAGAGTGAAAGGAAAATTGTTCCCATTTAATTTTTACATCTTAAAAATGGATAAATAAAGAGTTACATGTCCTTATCCTATGATTTTAGGCAGTACATTTTTTAATATTTCTAAAAAACTATAAATGCTTAAGAAGGAAATATTTTAATTTATTTTAGAGAAGAAGCTGTTAATTTTGTTATTTTAGATTTAATAAAATATCCTTAAGAGGGAAAAAAATTTTACACTCTCACGTTCTGAAATTACTTATTATTTAGAATAAGAAATTGAAATTTTAAATAAAATAATAAAATTAATAGAATCTATATAATCACATAATCCTTAAACCGTTATGTTTTTTAAAACAAATTAAATCTACAATTATACCTATTTAGTGGCTAGTTTGAAGTTATATATGAAGAATATTTTTATGATCTACTAAAATCAATTACTGATACTTATTATTTTCATTATCCATTTCCAAGTATGTGAAATGCTGAGCTAAAATCATCACTAGACCACCCACCTAAACTAGAACATATGTTGTTTCCCTCTAATTTAAAATAAAATTTTTCAAAAAAAATGAAAAAACTACATTTTAATTATATCAACAAAATTAGAACCAAATAAAGAACACCAATTATTAAGGACTCTAAAATATAACATTATGTCCATAGGTTAGTAAACATGATACATTTCAGGGATTAATCCTATATTTTGTGTTCATTGGATCCACTTAAAGAGTAAATAAAAAATAATGTGACAACTCCAAAGGAGGCTCAACCTGGTCCTCATAGAAGTTGTGAAAAAATGATATTGAGAGATTTTTAAAAGTTAAAATCATATACACTATCACAAACTCTCAATGGGTGAGTCCCATTTAGATTGTTCCCAAAAATACTGGATTCACCATTATACAAAATGTGAATAATTATCTAGTGCCTAATAGGATTTAGAATAAATAGATATATTTCATTGACTATAGAAAATTGAAAATGTAACTTGAAAAAACCACTTCCCTATAAATTATAGAGATCAAATATTAGAAAAAGTAGTGGGTAAAAGTAAAAGTTATTTTCATGATGGGTTTATAATTTATTTTCATGTCCTCATAAAACTGGAAGACTAAGAGAAACTATATTTTGATATCCCTTTGTTACATTTTCAAACTGAAGGATTTCTTTTGACCATTGAAATTTCCTAGGAAATTTTCAACACTGAATATTAATAATCCTTTTATATCTAATTTAAATATATATATGGAGGTGTTTCTTGAATATAGTACTAAGTTTGGGGAATATTTTGAATTATAACTTGAAAATAAAAAAATTGGTATTAGACATTGAAAATTTTCATTTTATGGTGCATAAATATAATTTTCACTACCTATATTATTTATGAAGAAGGAATTTAAGAGGCAAAGTCCAAGGTTGGTACCATTTCCACACAACCTTACCCTACCAATGTGAAGCATATTAGATGAGTTTTACGATATTTTGAATTTTTATGAGGTTTTTTATAGAATTTTGAAAGACAATTTTACCATTTTCCTCCATATTTTATAAATAAATTGAATTTCTATTTGATAAATCATGTAGGTAATATTTTGAACAGATCAAGGGAAGCCTGAATATATACCCAATAATCTATCCATCAGCTTGGGAAGATCCCATTGAAGTGTTGTGTGATGTATCCAACTAAGAAATGAGAGTAGTGATATCCCCAAATATTGATGGGTGGTCACATTTGATAGCCTATTCATTAAATTCATTTTAAATATCATAAAATAATTAGAAACAATAAAGAAGGAATTTGTAGTAATATTATTTATTTAAAGAATTTTTTTCATATTTGTAAGAAGTAAATTAATTGTTTACTCTGATCATGAAACCCACTGGTATTTAATCTAGATGGTTGAGGAAAATTAAAGACTTTTATGGTGGATGGTTTTTCTATAAGAGTTAAACACTGAGATAAAAGACCAAAGTGTCTATTAGAACTCAGTTGTATACCACATGAGCAGATTACCCCCACACTATCGAAGCCAAAACCCCAAAAAAATTGTAATAAATGATTCCTGCCTTGGTGAGAAGCTACATGAAGTCACTAAGGTATATTTGTATGCTAAAATGGTTAAATTTTTATTCGAAACAAATGTAACTCCTTTATTTTCTAAATATAATACTCTTTAGATGAGATCTGAGTCCAAATGAAATGTTTTAAATGATCCTTATATATAGAAAATTTATAGTGATCAATTAATTATAAGGTGTATACATGAGGAAGAGGTGAAATATGTGATAAAATCTTGCCATACTCTTGTATGTGAAGAATATTTTAGACCTCATATAAGAGATAGAAAAGTGTTTAAAGATAAATTATTTTGGCCAACATTTTTTAAATAAACATTTAATTTTTTTATAACATGAAAAAACTATAAATGTACTGGAAAAATTTCTAAAAGATGAAAAATTACCCAACCATAGATTATCTATGAAATATTTGATGTATGGGGACTAGATTTCATTGGTTCATTTCATAATTATTAGGAATATTTCTACATTCTAGTAGTAATAAATTATGTTAATAAGTGGATTGAAGCCTAAGAAAAAAAATAATGATTAAAATTTATTTATTGAATTTATAAAATCACATATCATTTGTAGGTTTAGTATACCACATGCATTAATCAGTGATCAGGGCACATATTTCTTTAATTTTAGTATAGAATTCATCATGAAGAAATATTCAGTATAATTTATGACCTCCAATTCCTACCACCCATAAGAAAATGGGAAGTCTGAGGTCACCAATTAAGAAATAAATAGGATTCTGGAAAGTATAGTATAGACCAGAAAGAAATACTGGATCCATAGGCTAAAATATACACATTATAAATATAGAAATTTCCTTTTAAACCCTAGGAATATTCCTTTCCTAAATATTTGATTGGAAATATTCTTACTTGACTGTTGATCTATACTAAAAATCTTACTAGGTTGTGAAGAAGGTGAACGTAGAATTTATCAAGGCTAGATAATAAATAAATCTACAGATAATAGAAATAGAGGAGGTGATAAGGAATTATTCTAAGAACTCACTATTGTAAAAGGAAAATACATGTTTTTACATGATGGATTCAGTCAAAAAATATATACTCAAGTTATAGAAATAGTTCTTGCAAATGAGTATAAATAAATAAACACCAGGTTATTTGCTTTCTTACCACTATTATAGACACTCTAATTCAGTTTTCAGTTATTAATTAATAATTTAATGATAAAATCAATTATAATTAGTTCCAAAAATAAGTGTGTGAGAGTGGAAAAACTAGTTTAGTATTTAAAATAATTACTTATTTATTTATTTTTTCTTGGTCGTGCATGTAAAATATAATAACAGTGGAAATATATTTTAAAAAATAAATCCCCCTTCCCTGATATAAAATTAACATGTTTTAATGGGAACCGTTGAATGATTTTATCTTATAACTAAGGAAATGAGTGAGATGGGAAATAAAATGGTGGAATCAAAATAATAAAATGAGGAAACTAAGATTTTTTATTGAAATTAGGTGATTGATTGTCACCTAAAAGAGCCTCTAAAAATTAAATATGGATAGATCATATGAACTAGATTAAACCAAGAATATGGGAACTAATCTATAATTCTTTATAAGTTAATAAAAGTATATGTGTATTTTTAGTTAAACAATAAGAGTTAGAACAACTTGAGTGTCAAATTACAAATAATTTCTCATATGATTTAACTATTATAAATAGTATTTTGGGGATTTTTATTATCTCAGGATAGTTTAGTTCTTGTTTTCTCTATACTAACCTGATAATTTATTTTTACAAAAAAATTTGGGAAAAATTCAATAAGTTCTAATTGAAAAATGGGATGAAAATATATTTAGGGATACTGAACCTGGATCAACAAGGGTTGGATGATATATCTGAATTAAATTTAATAATTATTAAGGAAGTGTTAAAAAGATCATTGGAAAAGGAACATTTAGGGGTGGGGATTTAGGATAGTTCCGCTTTTTGGATTCTTAATTGAAATAAATTTTATAATATTCACAATGACAGAACTGGAACGTTTTTTTAGAGGAAGTGGGACACAAGTGAACTTGAGGAAAAGTACTTATTCAAGTGTGAGTGGTGATTAGGACTGATATTTTCAATTATGTTTTAAGAATTCCATAGGATGTTTACCTTTTATTACCTTTAATTTAAAATAAATGGTAAAAATATATAAATATGTTAATTATGGAATTAAATTGATAAATGGGTTAAATCTTGGGTTTTAATGGTTTATTCATTTTCTAGGATTAATTATGAGTCCATACATTGATTTTTGGGTTTTTAATTTTAATTGATGAAACGTTTTTTATTCTTCTTTTCATTTTATTACATAAATTTAGGTATCACATGAATAAATCATACACTTGGAATTTTATTTTCATGGATTGTAGGTTTTGGATGAAAAAATAGCTAAGTCCTTAGGATTTTTAATGACTTGTGAATCATGTATGTTTTTTATCCAACCCAAGTATATGACTTTTATAGTTACCCATATATCACTCCAAAATCCCATAATACTTCCTTAGACCACATTAGAATTTCAATGGTTAGGTGTAGGGCTTATTATTTTTTGTATCATAATTCCATAGATTCCATGTATGAATTCGTCCAGTGTAAGTAAGACATTAGAATCTAAAACATCATACTTTCTTGGGATACTTTAGTAAAAATCTATACACATATTACTTAAAATCATAGGACATTGCATTGAGCATATGACTTCAGTTTCTTACATCAGACTACCTGATAAACTCTTATGACTTCAAATTCATATGAAATGGGATACCATCTTTGTATATGACTTTGGAAATTTACCAAATTTTTTACCTTAAGATGTAAAATATGAAATTTACAAAATAATTAAATCTAAATGTAAAATAAAATAGCATTCCTCTAATATGCACAAACTAAACAAGAAGTTCTAAAACTACTATTTAATAATCATCAAATGGTCTAAATAAGGATAAGATAATTTGAATTATTTGGTAAACCATAAAGATTTAATAAACACCTAGATTAAGAAATTTTACCAATGATTTGTATTCATAGAATCCATCTAGGGGTATGTGAGAAAAGTATTGAAAATTGGGTATATTGTGATAACATTAATAGAGTATAGAACTCCATCATGGGAAGGAATAACATTTTAATTACATGGGAGATAATGTTGTTGAAGTGTGTAAGGATACCTAGGTCATTCTTATACTTCTAAAAAGAGTGATACTATTCAATGTAGAAGAAATTTTATTGACTGATTGAATGAGTTGAGTATGGCTGTTGGGGAGTTAATTTTCTTTCTTTCCTTTTCTATTATATCTCTATAGTGATGGAACATTAGATCCTTAGTGGTCAATAAAATGAGATATTACACACCCCCTATATTTAATTATTTTTCTTAATAATATATTCTCTCTTGTTTATTCTTAATGTAATTTTTTTTGTTGAAGATAAAATAAGATTTACTTTTTTATCGCATTTTTATTCGCCTTCCTTTCCTACTTCATAGGTTTTGACACACATACCCCTTGTAAGATATTCACTACTTATGATGGAATGAGGTAGATATGGATTCATGAGTGACCAAGGATTCTTTATTACTTGTCTCAGAAAGATTAGGGTGTTTAATGGTAATTTTACTCCCTTGTTTGAACTGATGTTACTTATAAATGACAATAAGTTGAGGTCTAATCCAACTTGTGAGAGAGAAAGAGAGTAGCATCATAATGAATAAATATTTAAAGGGTATTAAAGGTAACTTTTAAGGTTATTCTACTAATTTTAAAAATAAATTCAAGAAATATTTTCTTTTCATTCTCAAACAAACATTGAACCCATACAACATAAGATAAAACACTAAAAATCAACATTTTCCTTTTTGAAGACAACACATATCCCACTATTAATACTTTTAAATTGGGTTAAATAAATTTTTATTGAACATATGTGATACCCACTACATCAACTAATCAATAATATGATGAAATAGAAATAAATTTACTCTATATAATAATAGTATTTTAAGAATCTTTTTTTCAAAAAATATTTTCCCTGAACTCTTAACGAAATGATGGAGAGAAAATTCCTTGAGTTGAAATTAAATAATGATGAATCCATTTATATATATAAAAAATTTCACATGAAATTCAAGGTATGCATCTATTTTTATCACTACCCATGAGATAAAAATGAATTTTTTAGTTTCTTATAACTAAATCACTAAAGTACATTTTCTATAAGGGGATTTGGAAGCTACGAAGAACTTTTTTGATGTGATCTAAGGGTGAAAATTAAAATTAGTTTCTCTCATTATACTATTTATTTTGGAGAAAAGAATATAAAATGTTGTTTCACGGAAATGAAGGTGATAAACCCCATGGAGGAAAAAAATTCATCTTTATACATGTTAAAAATTTGTTAAGAAACATGACGAGATTATCTACAAGGAATAGGTAAATGCTTCAACTGTGGAATAGAATTTCATTATGGACATGGATATAAAAGAGATATATCTAGGAAAAATAATTAAATATATGAAAGGAAATATTGGACTAATTCACCACTCAGATTCTAATTCTTCAATTGTTATGAATTTTGGAATTATGCTAGCAAGTTATCCAAACCAAGGATTAATGATAAAAATTGATGTCAGCAATGTCCCAATCTAAGGGACAAAGGGAAAGACTATGTAATCACAATACATGAAGTGGATCATATAATTTTAGTGGTGAATATTTCACTTATTATCTTATAAAGAACTATAAATGTCCAATATGATTATGGTTATACCCACTACTTTATATGTATAATGTTTTTAAAGAGAATTGATTCACCACCTTAATAACAAGATATTGAACAATCATTGAAAACTCCCAGTGGTGCGATGATTTCATCCCAAGTCTATAACTCTACCCATATTGAAGTTTTTGAGAATTTTTTTAATAAAGATATTAGTATTATCCTTTTAGATTAATTTGAATTAATTTTAAGCAAGGACTATATCTCCCTTTATAAGGACCGTATTAATTTTCCTGATAGGAAAGTCACATTTCATATCCCAAATAAACCTGCAATCGTCTATCAGTGAAAGGTTTAATATGAACTCTATATGGAAATAAATTGCATTATATGGGTATTAATACCTAATAATTCGGAATATCTATCTCAAATATTTGAGTAAAATATAAATATTGAAGATACATAAAATGTTTGGGAATATTTCAATGTATTTACAGAATACATCCCTAATCTTCTCCCAGATCATGAGGTTGAGTTTTCAATAGAAATCATACCTGGTGTTATGCCGATATCAAAGACTCCTTATAAAATATTCTAAATTGAATTAGAGGAATTAAATAATAAACTATAATATAATCAAGATAATGTTTGTATACACCAAAGTGTTTAACCATGGGTTTGACGAGTTTTTTTGTAAGAATAAAGATGGATCGATGTATCTAGTCATTGATTATCATGAATATAAATAATTATGCTTAAGAAAAAGTACCATCAAACCCATATTGGTAACTTATTTTATCAACTATGTGGGCCTCAATGTTTCTCAAATATTAAAATTCAATTTGGATATCATTATTTTTAAGGGATAAAACAGATTAAGTTCCCAAGAAAACATTCTATAATAGATATGAAAACTATGAATTCATATTGATGCCATTTGAATTTAAAAATTACCTTGTCATCTTCATGTATCTGAGTAATAGAGTCTTTATAGATTACCCTAATCAATTTATGGTAGTCCTTATATATTATCTTCTTATATATTCGAAGATAACGGAAGATCGTGAAGTTTATTTTATAATTGTGCTAAAGACCTTGATAAATGATAAAATGTATGCTAAATTTATAATTTGTGGATTTTTTATATAAAAATAATCATTCATGGATCTCATAATGATAAAAATGGGTATATATATGGATCATTCAAAGAAATTATTAAAAATTAGTCCAAAAAACATTGTAAGAAAAAACATAGTTTTACTCGATTTTCTAGATACTATCAATTATTTTTGAGAAATTTCTCATGATTATAAAATATAAAAATAAATTTAACTTGGATGTAATTTAATTTCCAATAGATGAATGACTGTAAAGAAACTTTCAAGGATCTATAGAAAATATTTGTCATTGTACCTCTACTCACACTACCCTATAGGGTAAAGGGGTTTGTGATATACATTGATTCATCAAAGAAGTTATTGGGATTTATTCTCATGGAAAATTATATGGTGGTAGTTTATGTTTCATGTCAATTAAATGTTCATAAGAAAAATTAGCCTATGTGTGATTTAGTGATAGAAGTGGTAATATTTTCCTTAAAGATATAGAGAAATAATATCTAAGGTAAAAAGTGGGAAATATATATTGATGATAAGATATTAAATTATATATTCACATAGAAGGATTTGAATAAGAACCAAATTAGATGGTTTGAATACATCAAAGACTATGATTTCTCAATACATTACCACCCCAGGAAGGATAAAAAGGTGACCAATACTCTATTCATGATGAATCATTCTACCTTTTCTTTGACGAGGATTGAAAGAGACCCAATGCTCAATTATTTACTAAGGATAGAAATTTAAATCATAATGTAGGTGGATAAATATTATCTTTTTCAAGTTAAATCTCAATCATCATTCCATGTGAAGATCAAGGAGATTTAAAAGGGGGATATGAAGTTGTAGAAGAAGTAACAGAATATTAAAGAGTAAAACATTGAAAATGATGTATTTATACTATTTAGGAAATGAATATATGTCCCTTAAATACCAGATTTGATGAAAGATATATTGGATTTTTCATATATTTCAAAATTACCAATCCATATTGGAAGAACCAATATGTATAGAGATCTCAAGGAAAATTTACAGTGGGATAACATAAAGAGTGAGATTGAAGAATATATATCTTGATTGTAACAGCCTGAGATTTTATGAAAAATATTCTTTTTAATTTCACTAATTTCTTGTGTTTTACGCAACACAAAAAGGAGCTTGCACAACACGCATCCTTGACTTTCCTTGCATTACACGCAATCGCAACCTTCCTCGATAGCGTGTGTAGTACGCAATACTGAGTTTCACGAAACAACGATATGCTATTAAAATATTTTTAAATTTAGCCGTTATGAATAGTAATAACCACTTTTTAAATTTTAGAAATTTTAGCTCTCAAAATGTACTTCATTTTTGGATTCGGAGTATCGAATTTAGCCTAAGGTGAAATTTTGGTACTTTTCGGATAACTTTCATATTCTGATGAATAGTGAAAATTACTAAATTATAATTAAAAACAACCTTTTTAATCGAAATAATTAATAGTGATAAATTATTAATTTGAGTGGTTTTAAAGTATATTTAGAATATATTTTTACAATTTAATACAATGTTGGTCATTGGTTGTAATTTCACATTTAAACCAGACATAATCATGTGTCAATCTTTTGATAGATATTGTTTCTTAAAAACACGTTATTTATTTTAACAGCGGGATTTAATTATAAAATTAATTAATGCAACTTCTATGTTATGAATTTGGTAAAATAGACTTCATTTTTGAATTCGGAATATGAAATATAGCTTAGGATGAAATTTTGACATTGTTCTGAAAGACATCAATTTTTGATGAATAGTGAAACTACTAAGTGGTAGTTAAAAAAAACTGAACTTTTCATAAAACATAATTTTACCGCTTCTGTGAATGGAATTTCAAAAATCCGAGAGACACGGTTGATGTCAGTAACTAAAATGTGGTTCAATGAGATGAAAATTATTTTTGGTGAATAGTAACTTTTTACTTTTATTTACCACGGTTAATAGTAAATAGGGTAACTAAGGGTAAATATGATATTACTATTACCCTAACACATGTCCTAATTCTATTGGATAAGTGTAATTCGACCAAAAACAACCTTATGAATATAATATGACCATTTAGGTCCACTTGGATTAGATTATGACATTTAATATTATTTTATTTAATGAATAGTTAAAATAGTTAAAATCAAAGTTTAATAACTAAAACATTTTTAATATGGGGTTATACATAAGATAAATTCGACTATAAATATTCATTAGAAATATAAAAATATTTCCTACATAATGATATTTTATTTATAATTTTTAGAATTTAAATAAATTAATTTATATATGACACAACGATGATGCAGTAATTACCCTTTTAAGGAAATATTAACATAATTGATGTTATAAATGCTCAAATGAATGTAATTTGAGACTTTTTATGAATTCCACTAATTTTATAGGTTACTATGATATATTATTGTTGATTTAATAAACTTGGTTCGAACATATAATTCTATTATGACTTTCACAAAAATCATATATCAAATAGTGTCAAAATTGACACAAAATAGTTTTTAAATAAAATATTATATTATTAATTGTTATTTTATTCCTAAAAATCTAAGGTTCAGCCAAATGACTTATATAAAGATATATATATTAATAATAAACAATTTGGGGTTCTTTTGGCATGTTATAGTAAGTGTATTAACCATATAGTGAAAGAAAACAAAAAGACACGGTAAAAGTTAAATTATTTAACTTAGAGTTAAATCTAATTTATAAGGTTAAAATAATACCCTAAACTTGTCTAAATCCTATTGGTTGATAGGATTTCGACCCATCTTCACTTTAGCTTCTAAATAAGACCCTTTGGAACCATTATAAACCGATTTTTACATTAATATAAAATAATATTTTGAGGTATTCCTAAGGTGCCCCTCTCCTCCCTTATAAAAGGACACCTCCTCCCCCTCCTCCTCACACCAATTTGAGCACTCAAGCTCGGCAAACCCCTGCCAAAATCTCTTCTCCACTTCCCTAGAAACATCCTAGAGGTTCTGTTCTTCCTCAAAGACCAATTTTAGTGCCCTAAGAGGAGGTCTCAAAGAGGCGCTTCAAAGAAGAGGTAATTACCGTTACCAATTCTTTCATCTTTATTTCTTCTTCCACTTATTCTTCTTAGGTTGTTTCATTATGAAGTAATAACATCAGTATCACTCATATACTGATATGTTATTATATGTATGAAACAACCCTATTTCACCATATATCCATCCTACGGGAAAAGAAATCACCGCGCGTGCGTACGTACGGAATACCGTCTCCACGCCGTGGTGCAATCTATTTTCCACCACCACCTTACATGGATGGGTATAATGGTGTAAATAATAACTATACATAGTTGTTACAACATCATATTGATTCTGATATATTTTATAATCCACTCCAATTCAATTCAATATTTATGAAAATGATATCATCACTCGTGCGTACGTACGGACTACCGTCTCCACGACGCGATGAGATTCATTCTCCATGTTAACCATTTAAGAATGAATATAAAGTATATATAAGAAATAATAATGAAATATATGACATTATAAATCTACTGGATTTATGTATATATATATCTACTTACTTCCATTCAAGACAATAAGGAAAGGAAAACAGCGTTCATGCGTACGTACGGACTACCATCTCCATGAACGGTGTTTTTCATTTCCTTTATCTATCTATTATATATATATACTGAATATATATGATATATAAATCGTATTTTATATTCTGGAAGTAAGTAAATCATGATATAAGTAATAATAATGTCAAGAACAACAAGTCAAAACACCTACGATAAATGAAACGATTTTACCCAAAACGCTTCTTTAACATGGAATTTACAAAAGAACGGGTAATATAATGTCATAAATGAACCATATATGATATCGTAACAATTAATATGATTCTTTAATAAGTCAATGACATTATTTAAATCATTATACAGGAGGTTCGGACACATACGAAGCAAATCAGACCTAAGGTAAGGGAAATATCACAATCTCATTTTTATCCGAGATTGTTTATTCGTAAGTATTTACTGGGGTGTATTTTATCATCCACATCCATGTTTCATCAATATGTAATATTATTTCCATCCACCTACAATTTTTTAAATCCATTTTTACCCTTCGATGAGTTTTTTAGTAAAAGAAATGAAAGGAATCTTTTGTCGTTTTTCGTACGAGGTATTTTTTGACTTTTCCGACAAAAGTACGAAGAATGTTTTTTTTACTTAAACGGCCCGAACAGATTTTTACGGTTTTATAAAGCCTTATTTTCATGAAGCTTCCTCCAAAAGATTACATGACTATTTTCAATAAAATATCTTTCTTTTAAAATTGCATGATGTTTTGTGAAAAGAAATTGATTTTGAAGAAGAAAGGATATTTTTCTCAAGAATTCATTTCAAGTGTTTTATCAAAATTATTTTCCATCTAAGCTAATAAAGGGTTATGTTTCTATCCATATTTTTACATTCATTTGACTATGTTGTGATGAAATTATGTTTATGAATTCCTTTATCTTATATGAATTGTTTTATGATGTCATGTTGTTTAAGAATCCCATTTTTATTACATGGGTTACGCTGTGATGTATGGTTTATGATTATGTGGCAGACATAAGAAAGGATTCATTATAAGATGGGTGGGACCTATATCTCCCTCCAATGCATTGGGTAAAGATTTTATATCTCATGAGATAGACATGGATGGAATGGTAGGTTATACCGGTTCAGTGAAACAGGACTGAAACGAGGGTTACTCGATTCAGAAAGGGACTTTGTCCACTAAGATAGTCTTGGAAATGAGTCTTGACTAACAAGAAATGATTCTCTATGATTATGTGTGAATGCCACAAAGTTTCATGTTTTAAGTTATGATTATTGTGATTACATTTCATAGCCATCATTTATCCCATGTTATGAAATTTGCTCTCTTTTGCAGGTTATGATTTCCAAAATGTTATGTTCTTATGAATATGATGTGATTGATATTTCTTTTGTTTACCCTTACTGAGCATTTGGAGCTCACCCTTTTATGTTTTCTTTTCCCCAGGATATAAAGAAAGGTTTTAGGTAAAAAAAAAGAAGATCTTTATGGGAGATGTTGAAGATCTTTCACCATGATTAGGAGATTACGTTCCGAGTTTCCAAAGACACTAAACTATTACGATCCTTATGTGTGTGTTTTTTTTATGTACTAAGTATTCCGAAAAAGTAATGTAATGTCTATGTACGTCAGGCTTCGGGTCTCTACATTGATGCTTGGTATGTCAATTTTTTTGGAATAATGATAGAATTATAAGGGAATGATGAAACCCTTACCCATACTTATATATAAATTGGATAAAATCACTTTAGATTTCATCATAGAGATTCCTAAGACATTTAATAGGTATAATTCCATTTGTGTTTTAGTTGATCTCCATATAAAGTGAGTACATTTCATTGGTATTCCGGAAGCTTTTTCTATAAATAAACTTTCTTAGATATACATAAAGTAAGTGAGAAGGATGCATGTATTACCACTTTCCATTGTATCGAAATTATATTTGTGGTTTAACTCAAAATTCTAGAGAAGTATTAAATAAGTATTAGATATAGAGGTGTGTTGCAGAACTAATTATCATCCTCATACTAATGGTAAATCTAAAAGAACTATTAAAACCCTAGATAATATGTTGAGATCATGTATAATTGAATTCAAAGTAGGTTGGAATTAACACTTTCTCCTCGTATTGTTCTCATATAAAAACATTTTTCATTCTAGCATTCAAATAGAACCATATGGGGCTCTTTATGTGTAACGTCCCGGTTCTGGAAGCCACCCAGAGGTTCCCCATAACCAGTTGGTCACATGGCCTCAAGAACATTTCCCAGAATGCCAGAGGCTTCCGACTAGCAGTGAGGGCCTTGGGTGTGATAGTGGGGAAACTATTCCCTCATTAGAAGAGTATACAACAAAAGTAAACAACACATACAATAGCAGAAGACTAAAATAATAAACAACTAGATCACACACACACACACACATATATATATATATGAAATTATGCATGATACATATGTCTAGGAAAGTATGCAAACAAGTCACAATGCTGAATATAGTAATAAACCATAGTACAAAAGAAAACAGATAAGAAACTCCTCAACATCGCAAGCCTCGGCTTGGTCCCATGCTCTCCTGCTCCAATGCAAGTGAAGTCCCTGAAGTGGAAGGGTGCTTGCCCTTATCTACACCTGAAACAATATAATTTGTTTGGGCCCAAAAGCATGACCCAAACAAGGTGTGAGACTAAATCCCAGTAGGAAACCACCCAAAGATATGTGCCTAACATTCAGTGAGCATATGGCAGGTAAAGTACAGTAAATGGTATACAGTAAGCAGTAATAGGATAATACATAGTAGTAAACAAGCCACAGGTCAACAAGCAGCAGTGTAGCAAACAACTAACCACAAACAAGAATCCCTCTGGGAAGTCCTCACAACCATCCCCTCTGGTCCTATCTAAGAAGTACCAACAACACTCTGGTCAGTGCACTCATCCTAACGCCTCTAGTTTGGTTATACGAAATTATAGACTCTCTGAGGAAGCACACTCAGTCAATTCCCCTTATAGTCTAAGGTAGTCAGGGACTATCTGAAGAAGATCACGCGGTCAATTCCCCTTATAGCCCCAAGGTCTAGAGACTCTCTGAGTAAGCTCACTCGGTCAATTCCTCCTATAGCCTCAGGTCGATCACAGACTCTCTGAGGAAGCTCACTCGATCAATTCCTCCTATATCCTGGAGTGGTTTAAGGAAATTAAAACAAAACAAAGACTCTCTGAGGAAGCTCACTTGGTCTATCCCCTTATAGTCTATAAAGCTCAAGACTGTCTGAGGAAGCTCGCTCGGTTTATCCTCCTGTAGTCTATAATATCCAAGACTCTCTGTTAAGCTCACTCGGTCTATCCCCTCTAGTATATAATTTCCAAGACTCTCTGAGGAAGCTCACTCAGTCTATCCACTTATAGTCTATAGCACTAGGTTCTCATGGACCCCTGCTAGTTAGTGAATAATAATGCTATATGGCCAAAGTAAACCTATAGAGCTACTTGGCTAACCAGTCTACAGCATCTCAAGCATGTCAGGGAACAACACTCTATCCTACGATCACAAGGCATGGAAAATAGGTATAACAGCCAATAGGCAGAACAAGACCAAAAGGTCATAAACAGATAAGAATGGGAAAAACATCCAAGCATAGCGATTATCCTTATACATAACCAAATTACCTCTACACAAGCATATAAGCAAGGTAGGAAAACAAACAAGGGTAAAACATTAATCACGCAATACCCCATTCAAGGGTATTGGTTGAATTGGCACATAATACTCAAACAATTTGAACAAGAAGCCACAAACCACCTACCTTGATGATAGGAGATCGATATACTTGAACCATGAGGCTTCAATGTCCTTATAACTTCATAGATCCATGAAAATGCACAAAACGATCAACCCACGATAACTTGAAAAAGAGTAGGAATTGGAAAATGATGCCCTAGAAGAAGGAAGAGCTCACCGATGCAGTTCCAACGCAATCAATGTCAGTAGATTTAGAGAACAGAAGGAGTCTCGATGGTTCGGAGAAGTTCTGTGGTCGGATGACTTCTCTCGGTCGAACCAGACCTAGAAAAAGATGTTTATGGCGAACAGACGTGATCCAAGTGCGTTTAATGAAAAAAAATTACATGACATGTACTAGGATTTTCCGTACTCCATTTTAGGCAGCCTCCATGTCACCCCTACATGCCCATCTGTGTGGATCAGACACGGCCAGCACACGGCCTCTCATGGAAAGGGAGTACACAGTGTGTACTCATAAAGTACACGGTGTGTACTTCAAAAATTTCTTGAAACTCCTCTTTTCTCAAGAACTCCAAAAAAAGGAAAAACATACCTGAACGGAAGGTTCAGGTTCTTAGAAACTTCCCCCCTTAAATAAATTCCTCCTCAAATTTCCCTAGTGAGGCGTAGAAGAAGAAACCCTGAATAGCTCCGGCCACTGCGATCATACATCGGCATCCCTCTCCCAAGTCTTGTTTTGTACTCACCCGTGTTGCCATAGTACCCATACCAGAGGAACATACTAGCCACGAAGAAACTTCATACTATGATCGAAAATCTGGATAGGATGATCCTCAAATGATGCATCTGCTTCGAGCTCAGGCTCTTCATGTTGAAAGACCTTAGACGGGTCTGAAAAGTGACGTCGGAGCTGAGAAACATGGAAGACGTTGTGCATAGCCCGGTACCTCTGAGGTAACTACAACTGATATGCAACCGGACCAACTCCCTCCAACACCTCAAATAGCTCGACGTACCGTGGTGAAAGCTTACCCTGTCTCTGAATCCTCTTGTGTCCAAACCTTCGTGCGACACGCAGGAAAACCTGATCCCCGACCTCGAACTCTAGAGGTCATCTCCGCTGATCAGCATAAGACTTCTGTCGAGACTGTGTCGTATCCATCATCTTCCGAATCAACTCTATCTATTCTGAGGTCTCTTGAACAAGATAAGGTCCCAAAAAAGCTTCCTCTCCTGCCTCCAGCAATTATAAAGGTGATCTGTATGCCCTACCATACAAAGCCTCGTAAGGTGTCATCTAGATAGTCGCCTGAAAACTCTTGTCGTAGGAAAACTCCACAAGAGGTATATGCTTCTCCCAAGAACCTCCAAAATTCAGAATTCATGCTCGGAGCATATCCTCAAGCACTTGAATTGTATGCTCGGACTGGCCATATGTCTGGGGATGGTATGTTGTACTAAAAAGTACCTTTGTACCCAAAGCCTTATGAAGTCCCTACTAGAACTGAGAAGTAAAACGTGCATCCCTATCTGAAACAAGGGAGTGTGGAACTCCATGCAGACGTACAATCTATCAGATGTACAACCGCCCCAGCTCATCAACACCGAAGTTCTCCTTGAACAACAAGAAGTTAGAAACATTTGTGAGTATTTAAATGACAACCCATACTACGTTGTTCCCATGAAGAGACCTCGACAAACCGGTCACGAAGTCCATCGCGACGTCATTCCACTTCCACTGAGGAATGGGTAACTACTGTAAAAGCACGGCTGGTCACTGATGCTCCACCTTCACCTGATGACAAGTGGAACACCTCATCATGAAACCAGAAATGTCCCTCTTCATACCTGGCCACCAATACTGACAGTGTAGATCACAGTACATCTTGGTGATTCCAAGATGAACTGCCCAAATTGAGGAATGAAAGTCCCACATCAGCTCCTCACATATGTCTCTTGGCACCCATACGTGCCCCTGTTATCACAGGATCTCATCCTCACCTATGGTCCACCCAGGAATAGGGTCCTCTTCTGACACGATTTCATATAGGACTAGGACTTCAGAATCTGATAGCTCCCTCATTCGTATCTGATCAACAAGATTAGAGGTAACAGACACAGAAGAAAGAAATGTCTGCCCCTGAATATCGTGCAACTCCAAATGCATCTCAGAGAATAGATCCATAAGCTATCACTCATCACTGGCCTCCTGAACTACCTGTATCTGAGTCCTTCTGCTCAGTGCATCAGCCACAGCATTTCCCTTCTTAGACATGTAGGCAAGCTCAAAATCAAAAGACTGAAGGTACTCAACAAACATTGCTATCTCAAATTTAGATCACGCTGAGTAAAGATGTACTTGAGACTCTTGTGGTTTGTAAACACCACAAATTTCTCTCCCAGAATATAATGTCTCCAACAGCATAGGGCATGAACAACAGCTGCCAACTCCAGATCATGCGTCGGGTAATTATTCTCATGTGGCCTTAACTGCCAAGACCCGTAAGCAATGACTCCATCTCCCTACATGAGAAAAACTTCCATCCTAATACCTAAAGCATCGTAGTAAACAGTATTTCTCTTTCCCGGCTCTGGCAAGACTAGTATCGGTGCTGAAGTCAACCTCACCTTCAGCTCCTGAGAGGCTGACTCACAAGAATCTGACCATAAGAACTTCACCACATTCTTGGTCAGACCTTTCAGTGGTTCTTATGGTCGTTAAAAGTCATGTATGAAATGTTTTTAGTATCTAGACATCCCCAGAAAACTCTGCACCTCAAAGATGTTCTTCAGCTTCTCCCAAAAAACCATATCTCTCACTTTCTCTGGGTTTATTGATACTCCTGTCTCTGAGATAACATGACCCAAGAAGTGAATCTGGTCCATCTAAAATTGGCATTTTGAGATCTTAGCATATAACTGATGCTCCCTCAATGTACTCAAAACAATCTCAAGATTGGTAGCATGGTCGTGTCGAGTGTGAGAGTACACCAAGATATCATCCACGAAAACAAACACGAAGGAATCCAAGTATGGATGTAACACTCGGTTCATCAGTTCCATGAAAACTACAGGTGCATTCGTGAGACCTAACGGCATAACCATATACTCGTAAAGACCATACCTACTCCGGAAGGCTGTAAGAGTTATATCATATGGTCTAATGCTCAACTGATGATAACCAGATCTCAAGTCAATCTTCAATAACACCCGGGCTCCTCAAAGATGATCAAAGAGATCATTGATCCTTGGAAAGGGATATGAGTTCTTTACTGTCAACTATTTCAACTTCCGATAGTCTACACAAAGCCTGAGGGTACCAACTGCCTTCTTTTCAAATAGGACAGGAGAACCCCAAGGAGAAGTATTGGGTCAGATGAAACCCTTCACCTACAACTCCTCCAACTACTTCTTGAGTTCCTACAACTCAGGTGTAGTCATCCTATAAGGAGAAAGGTACACCGGTTCCACTCCTTGCACGTGCTCAATCGATAAATCTACCTCATGCTCCGGAGGAAACCCTGAAAAGTCCTCTGGAAAGAAATCTCTGAAACGATCCACCACTGGAGCAAAGTCTAACTGTGAATTCCCCTGGTCATCCAGATAAAGACTAGTGATTTAGGATGTAACTCCTCCCAACCCATGATGCTCGGGTCCTGCTCGACTCGCCTAGACATCACACTCGCCCCGATGAAGAAAACATCCACCCACTAGTGATATGAAACTCACCTAGACGCGATAACAGTCAACGACTTCATAAAAGGGAACTAGCCAATCCATTACAAGAATGACATCATAGTTCGTCATCTCTTGGACATAGAAGTCCCATAAGAAGTGGCACCTTGCAACCTCAAGAGGGAACTCTCTGAACTGTCGTACCTTAACTGCTCTAGTCCCAAACGGTGTGTCTAATGTCAAAGTATCAAAAGAGGAAAAGATGCAGAGCCCAAGGCACTCCACAATAGAAATAGAGATAAAACTATGGGAAGCCCCTATATCAAAAAGAGTTGAAGATAAAACTGAGGCTACTAAGATCGTATCTAGAACTGTAGATGGGTCGGGATCCTACTCTTGATGGGTCTGCTCTACTATAATGGTATGGCCTGCTCTACGGCCATGTGACCCTGCCTAACCACTCTGAGTTGATCCACTCTGCTATCACTGGTAGCCTGGTGACTGACAACCATGGCCGCGACCTCCACCTCCTCTCAAACGGCCATAAGAACTCCAGTTCCCAGATTGGTGAGAAACTGGCGATGAATGTCCTGAACGCGTGGTCATAGAAGAACCCCTACCACCAGTTGTAGGTGAGAATATCTGGACAAAACTCTAAAGATAGCCCATCTTGATGCAATATCAGCACTCCATCGGGTCTCTGTGGCACTAAGGCCTAGTATGTCCGCTCCTCCAGCATTGGTAGCATACTACCTGGCTGCCCGAAGATACTTCCCTTCTACTCTGACATCCTCTAGAAGACTCCCTATGGCGGTTTCTACTTTTAGTAAAAGGAACACTAACTCTGGATGTCGAACTGCCTTGGCTCACTGCTCCAGAATCCCTCCAGTTGTGCTCAGTGATTAGCGCCTCATTGAAGATAGAGGATATCAAATTCAACATGAATATGTTTACCTATGATCGGATTTCATTCCTCGGACAATCCTTTAACTTCCATGCAAGGAACAACTCATCACCTCCTGAAATAGGCATGAAACGCTTCAGCTCAGTAAAGCGAGACGGGTACTCCATAAAAGAAAGAGTACCCTGCTCCAAACTCATAAACTCCCAGGATCGATCATCCCTAAAGGTCTCGGGGTAGATGTAATCGTATAAGATTCTCCAAAAATCATCCCAATTCATACTTTGCTAGTGTATTGACTGTGACATCACCTCCCACCACCTCTTGGCGGAGTCTCGAAGCATATAGGTCGTGAGCTTCAACCTCTTCTCTGGAGGTATCTCCAGATGCTCAAAAATTTTCAGTGTGGCCTCTAGCCATGACTCTATATCCTGAGGTCCTCCTTCCCCTGAGAAGGTGGGAGGATGATGCAGCTAGAAAACCCATGTCAACTCTGCCATCGACGGCGAAGGAGACGATGATCCCTATAAGGTATGCATCATCCTCATAAAATATTCCCTAAACTGCGCATCAGCACCTGCAATTGGTATAACTGCTGGTGCCAAGGATGGCACAGCAGGAGGATCTATAGGAGGTCCCTGATCGTCCATATCTAGTGTCTGATCACTGTCTGGTACCTGAAATACAACCAGAGTACATCTCGGTGGCATAATTCTGAAAGGTCAAAAGCACAACTTAGATCAGGAATATCAAATATTGAGAACACAAGAGTACAAGAGGTGAATAGGAGAAAGAAACATTCATGTTTTACAAAACACGACTACATGGCATGTGTAAAAACTACACGGCGTGTTCTCTTAATCCATTCACATGGGTGTGTACTTCTTCCACAACTGGTCGTGTAACGCCCCAACCACACAGCATGTTGTCCCCACACACGGTGTGTACTTGAACTCTATTCCCCTTCCCGAGTATCCTTAAATGGATAACCCACATGGTCTTCTTAATACTAGGTTACATGGAATGTATAAACACCACACAGAGTGTACTAGACAAGGTTTCAATGACCCGTGTTTTTAGTTACATGGCCAGATACACAATTCACTCTACACAGTGTGCTCCGTTGGAACACGGTGTGTACTTGAAGGTTTTCCCCGACCCGTGTTGTTCGTGACATGTCCAGGTACTTAGGTTACATGGAACGGCGTGTGATAACAGGACACGGTGTGTATAGTCAAAGTTTCTTCCATCCGTGTCTTTAGTCACATGGGTAGACACACGAGCACTACAACATGGCGTGTACTCACCGTACATGGTGTGTTCCCGAAGAATTTTCACAACCCTGTGTTTCTTCCCACACAGTCAGTGACATGGTTTAAAAACTACACGATGTGTATTCATATATTACATGCCATGTATTCTGTGTTTTTTCAGGCAGTAGCCTCAGAAATGCTCTGGAGCCTAGAAAACACAGATAACAAGCATTAAGATGCCAAATTTCGATCTGTGAGGGCGCATACTCCTCGCGAATCAAATCTTGGAATCTCATATATATCATATACAAGTGTAACAAGTCAATGATCCACCAATTTCTGATTCATGTGGGTCCATAACACCTCAACAATCGAAATTTGGCGTTCATCCAAACAAGACCTTACATATAGAAATCCTATCAAAAGAAGGTATTCTATCAAGAATCTATCACAACATCATGCATATTTTACACATCATCTATCAAAATAACATGCAATCACTAATTCATCCTAGATGACATGGAAAAAATTCATGAAATGTGATTTCTAGCAAGTGCCTATATGATGAATGAGATGGAATACCCTTATCTCATCGTGTTGCAAAAGAAATAGAACCTCAATAATATCAACAGTAATAACACACATCATGTGAGTCACTCAAGGTGAAATAAAATCAACTCTATAAATTCCAAAACCTGAATAAATTGAAATAAATGAGGTAGATTTGATTTTCTCTGTACACGGGTTAGCTACTCCCAGGTACAATTTATTACCAAGTACTTATTCCATCATATCCCTGGCTATAGGATCCAAACAGTAAGTCAAGAGAAAATAATTCCTCTGATACCTCTTTGTAACATCCCGCTTCTAGAATCCACCAAGAGGAGCCCTGTACCCGGTTGGTCACATGGCCTTAAACATATTTCCCTGAACGCTAGAGGTTGACGACTAGTAGTGTGGACCTTGGGTGTGATAGTGGGGAAACTATTCCCTCATTGGCAGAGTACACAGTGGAAGTAAACAACACATACAATGGAGGAAGACTAAAACAATAAACAGCTGAAGCACATATATATATGAAATGATGCATGATACATATGTCTAGGAAAGCAGCCAAACAATTCACAATGATAAATACAGTACTAAACAGAAGTACAAAAGAAAAAAGATAAGCAACTCCTCATCATCGCAATCCTCGTCATGGTCCCATGCTCTCCTGCTCTAATGCAAGTCAAGTATCTGAAGTGGAAGGGCGCTTTCCCTTATCTATACCTGCAACAATATAATTTGTTTGGGCTCAAAAGCAAGACCCATAAAGGGTGTGAGACTAAATCCCAATAGGCAACCACCCGAAGATCTGTGCCTAATAGTCAGTGAGTATATGGTAGGTAAAGTACAGTAAACGGTATACAGTAAGCAGTAACAAGATAATACACAGCAGTAAACAATCCACAGATCAACAAGAAGCAGTGAAGAAAACAGCTGACCACAAATAGAAATCCCTCTGGGAAGTACTCATAGCCATCCCCTCTAGTCCTATCCAAGAAGTACCAACAACCCTCTGGGGAGTACACTCAGCCTAACCCCTCTGTTTTGGTTATACGAAATTATAGACTCTCTAAGGAATCATACTCAGTCAATTCCCCCTTATAGTCTAAGGTAGTCAGGGACTCTCTGAGGAAGATCACATGGTCAATTACTCTTATAGCCCCAAGGTCTAGAGACTATCTGAGGAAGATCACTCAGTCAATTCATCCTATAGCCTCAGGTCGATCAGAGACTCCCTGTGGAAGCTCACTCGGTCAATTCCTCCTATAACCTGGAGTGGTTTAAAGAAATTCAAACAGAACAAAGACTCTCTGAGGTAGCTCACTCAGTCTATCCTATTGTAGTCTATAATATCCAAGACTCTCTCAGAATATCACTCGGTCTATCCCCTTATAGTCTATAGCACCAGGTTCTCACGACCACGTGCCAGTCAGTGCATAATAATGATATATGGGCAAAGTAACCCTGCATACCTACTTGGCTAACCAGTCTACAGTATCTCAAGAATTTCAGGGAACAACACTCCATCCTACGGTCACAAGGCATGGAAAACATGTATAACAGCCAATAGGCTGAACAAGACCAAAAGGTCATAAACAGATAATCTTGGAAAAAACATCCAAGCATAGCAATTATCCTTATACATAACTAAATTACCTATACACAAGCATAAAACCAAAGCAAGAAAACAAACAAGGGTAAAACAATAAACACACAATACCCCGTTCAAGGGTATTGGTGGAATTTGCTCATAATACTCAAAGACTTTGAACGCAAAGGCACAAACCACTTACCTTGATTCTAGGAGATCAATATACCTGAACCAAGTGTCTTGAATCTCTTTAGAATGTTGTAGATCTATGAAAATGAAAAAAAAATCAGCCCATGATAACTTTCAAAAGAGAAGGAATTGGAAAATGATGCTCTAGAAGATGGAAGAGCTTACAACTACGGTTCCAATGCAATCAATGGCAGTCGATTCGGAGAACAGACGTAGGCTCTATGGCTTAGAGATGTTCCGTGGCTATACAACTTCTCTCGTTCGAACAAGACCTAGAAGAAGACGTTTATAGTGATTAGACGCGAGCCCAGTGTGTTTAATGAAAAAAAGTACACTATATATACTTTTGGAGTACACAGTGTGTACTAGGATTTTCCATACTCCGCTTTAGGTGGCCTCCATGTCACCCCTACATGGCCGTGTGTGGGGCCTCGACCTGGCCAGCACATGGCCTCGCGCGGCAAGGGAGTACACGACGTGTACTCATAAAGCACACGGCATGTACTTTAAAAATTTACAGAAACTCCTCTATTCTCAGGAACTCAAAAAAATTGTAAAACATACCTGAAAAGAAGGTCTGGGTTCTTATATTATGGAAATAGGTGTAGAATACCAACATGCTGGGATGATGTTAGATATTTTAAGATACTTGGTCCAAATAATTCCCAATACATGTCATAGAAGATTAAAACCATTTGGTGGTTCATTTAGACTTTAGAGGATCTAAATAATAAATACACTGATAATCACAAATAAGTTATAGAATTTAAAGTTGGTGAAAAATTATTCCTTTGAATATCTCCTTATAAGAGTGTTATGATATTTCAGAAGAATAGAAATTTTATCACAAAACACATCAGTCCCATAGAGATTCTTGATCATGTAGGGATGATATATTATCTCTTATCACTCCTTCCATATATAAAACAAGTGCATGATGTCTTCCATGTATCACTTTTAAGGAAGTAAATACGAGATCAATCACATGTACTAAACTCAGAAGCTAGGAAATTGGAACATGGTCTCTATTTTGAGGAATAACCAGTAGAAATCTTATATCATATAGATAAAATACTATGAAAAAATACAACTCACCTAGTTAAACTTCTCTACAAAAATAATTTTTTTGGGGAATCAATGTGGGAACATAAGGATATATTGAGATAAAAGTACCCTCTTTTGTTTCCATCATAGTAACAAAATTTTGAGGGTGAAATTATATTATATGTATCATAATGTAACACCCCATGATTTTATCATATATTTCTATTTAGATAAATACAATGTTAAATAGATTATTTCACATTCAACAAAAAACTAAAATTAACAAGGATATAATTTAATGGGATAAAATATTATAATGAAAAATAAACATTAGGAAATTATGAGAATACAATATGGTACATCATTAACAAAACTATAAGAGTAATAAATAAAAAAGTAAACAAAAAGACCATGAACATGAAATATTTATCCTTAGAGTTTCCCAGGAAGATTATACCCCCAATTATAACTATGGAAAAGAAGAAAATCATTAAAAGCATAATATATATACTGAGAAAAAATACATTAATAATATGAATTATTTTAGAGATGAATGTAGTGGTATACATAGTAATGAAATATGACCGTTATATATATGATTATTGGATATTTGGTCATTGAAAGTATTTATATTGGATATAGGTTCTTTGGGTATGAATATGTAAAATATTCATATTTAATTTTTGTAAATTTTAGTAAAAAAGTTAATAATAATATAATTTACAAATAACAAATAATGAAAAAACGATAACATTTATTTAAAATATTTTATTATAAAAATATATTTTTCTGTGATAAATATTATTATTGTTGTTGTTTTTGTTGTTAAATAATTATTTTATGTGTTTATAAAATGAAAATATATCTTACAATACCTATATATTGATAAAATTTAATTTTCATAGGCTAACTAATTAAAGTTTAGGGGATATGCTTAAAATTATTTAATGCAAAAGGGGATATTTTTCAAATAAATATTTTTAAAGTGTTGTGTATTCTAATATTAGTAAATTAAATTGATCACTTTTAAATGATGAATATAATTTAAAGTGTTATTATATAAACTAATCTATTATCACTTATTTAATTATTAATTGATATGAAATAATATTTAGAACAATTACTATTTTAAAAGTTATTTTTCTATAAACTAATTTTTTTCTACAGTATGTTTTTATTTTAAGATAAATTTTTAATAGTTTGAAATTAAATTAGATTAAATAGAGTACAAGTTTTTAATAAAAATTTATAAATTACATTATAATGTCCATTTCATTTTTAGGCACAGAATTAAGTTGTTAAGATAAAAATAATTTGATTTATCATGGTAAAGGTTAATGAGGTAAAAGGGTTAAACTATGTGGTAAAGAGTTAAAATATCATAATTATTATAGATAACTTGTGTGGATAATGATTTTTATTAACCATGTATATTATTTTATACTTTTTATTTGCTTTAAATGTAAAATGACATTCCATACACATTAAGAATTGGGTATTTGTGAAAATACCACTCAAAACTCACCTTTAAAAGGACCCCTTCTCTACACCTCCTGAAAAAATACTTTCCTTCAGGTATATCATTAATTTCTACCCATTTTAATCTTATAAATACTTATTATATGATTTTTTAGAGTTTGGTTCCAATAAGTAAACCTAAACCCTTTATTCCAAAGGAACCTGTTTTGAGAATGACAGAATTCATCAAAGTATCTAGTTATTCGAAATATTTCCCAATTAAATTTTCATATATACTCTATAAATTTTTTATTATCCACTATAATTATGTCATATTAATATCATAATGATTTTTATATAGCTAAATTACTCTTATATAACTCTATGCTCTTACTCATTTATTAGTATAACAAGTTCTTGTTTGGGTTGGTTCAATCACTTACATGAACGATATTATTCTATCTTAAAAATTTCCAACATAAAGTAGTACAAGTAAATTATTAATATAAATATACTATATTAAATAGTAATTTATTTTTTTAATATAGTTCTAGAAGGGTTACAAAAAAAATAATGGTCATTACAAAGTAACTCGTTTTTATTTGTAAATTACATGAAACATGTTTTTCATGGATTCTGTTCATGTGAAACATACCTATACCTTCTATAAAATGAACATGGGATTATATAAATTATTAATAAACAATTATTATACGAACATTACTAATATAATAATTATTAAATTGGTATCAAATAATTAGGATTGATATCACTATTATTAAAAATAAAAAGTTACTAACATATGATGATCGAAATAAATAATAACTAAATAATATATGTTTAATAAATTATTATATTTGAAGATTATAAATTTATTATATATAAATAAGGTTTTAAAATAATTTATTAATATATTTATGGTTATTATAAAAGAGGTTAAATCACTTTCTTGGAAGTCAGGAGTAAAGGTAAGGGTTTATCATCTCAATTTTCTTTCATTGATATGTGTTCTATATTCACAAATGTTTTACTTTTGTAGTCTATATACTACCTTGTGAATGTATTTTACCATATTTATCATTTTTTACATGGTATTTTAAAATCCATGTGATGTTTTTTCTTTATTTGGTTTTGATTCAAATGTTTCCAAATCTGTGAGAGTTTCTTTCCAATCTCACTCAAAAATAATGATTATTTATGACTAAATTTAAATTTCGGGGAATTGTATGTTATTTTTCTCTATAACCCCACTTATTTTCTTCTATTATGTTTATTTATGGGTTTTATATGTATTCTTACTATTTCATTTCCTAGAGGTCTACAATTATACTAAAAGTACGTTTGTAAGTGGAGACGACGTTATCTCTTGTTTTCAATCAATAATCTTTCTCCTCCATGTTCAGATTCACTACATTATTTTATGAATTTAATTATATTTAAATTATTTCATAAGGTCATTTTCTATTAGCCTTGAATTTATTTACAAAATAATAAAATAAATCTTTTTAATGTTTTCCACATGGTTTATTTCTATTATCGTTGACATTATTTATAAAAGTGTGAAAGAAATATTTATTTAAAAAATTTATACATAAAAAAAATTTCAATGTCTTTTTTGATTCTATTAAAGAAAATTAATCCATATATTTCCAATGTTTTATAAGGTAATTTATATTCACATTGTTTTATATATTATTCTTTTATAAATAAAATTTATCAAAAGGGAAGGATGTTTGTTTTTTAAAAATAATTATCCAATACTCCTATAAAAGTGCATTTCATATATGTTAATATACATTAATATTTATTATTTTTTACTGAGTATGTGCTCTAATGATACCATCAAACTTCTTTCTCTATATAAATTATGATAATATCTTAATGAATTTTTCAAGAAATCAATTTAGTTCTCCTATGTTAATCAAGTTATGATGGGATTATGAATGTTTTATAATTCTAATGGAACACATATATATGGTTTATCATTATATGATGGGTGGGTATGATATATACATCTAATACATTAGGTAAAGTTTTATATCTAATGAGATAAATATTTGGTACATGGGTGGTAAACCAAAGTCCAAAAGGTTTTGGTACATGGGTGGTTATCCCAACCCCAAAAAGGTACATAAGAAGTTTTCCCAACCATAATAGATCATGGGAAGGTGGTTGTCCTAGTCCATTATGTGATAAATGTTATATTATTTATCCTTCACATGTGTTCTATACTCATATTTATGCCATATTAGTACACTATGAATCATGAATACGTCATGTACATATACTGTTGACTAATATTTCCTCACTCTCATGACTCATGTTTTATGAAAAACGAATTATGTCATGATTTATGATTTATGATCATTGTTTTATTTGGTATTATTATTTTATGTTATGTTAATATACCTTGGTTATGTTCTCATACCAAAATTCTCATCTTATTCTCACCTATGATATTTTATTTATATCTATAATATTTACCATTAATGAGCATTGTAGATCACAATTTTTATATGTTTTCATTCCTTTGGTAATGGAGAAGATTATTATGTATGATATGACAATAACGATATCATGTGTAGATAATTTTTGTTGGAAATGTTGAATATTAATTACAAAATAACAATATCATGTACCTCATTTCCAAATAAACTTAAATTATAGGCTCTAGTGTTTGACTTAATTTGAGATGAAAGGAATATTCATGTATAATGATGTAATATGTAAGTATGTTAAGCTGTATTTTCCTCACCTGGAACCGAATTCAAATATGGGCATCAACTACCAATCCGACTTGAATGGTGGACCAAAATAAATTATAGAACATAAATATTGTATAACACACAACCCATCTAAGATAAATTGTCTGAACCTAGACTAGAACTATAGATAATATCCCACATTTCAACTTAGATGCCATGATTGGCACTAGAAATAAAATACTCATTTAAGTATACAATAATTGAAGTTCATCATCATCAATCATTATGGAATCTAAAAATTACTATTCACATTATTAAACATCATCATCAATTCTGGTTAGAATTTACATTAACCATAAAAAAACCAAAGAGTTTTTATATTAAACAATTTGATTTTAGATTTCATGACCATTCTCTTTGATAATTCACCCCAAACAATCCTTGGTCTCTATTTAATATTCTATTACCATCATTAACACTAATACTTATGAGTTCATTATAATTCAATACCATTCTATATTCTAAGGTATTATAATACTCAACCATAGCCACCTCTAGAAATAGATATACCTGATGGAATTAAGTAAACTAAATCAAGTGGAAACAAGAAAATCAACTAAAAAATAAGAGAAAACAACCACCATGAAAGGCTCACAATCTGATCCAACCATCCCGGAATCACCCCTAACACTTTTTCACATCATCCATACCATCCCACCATCACTAGCATCAAGGAACCTCTACAACTAGGAAAAAAATTATCACCCATTTATTTTATAACAAACAATATTGGTTTTCATATCAATCACAGTAAATGATCTTTCACCTCAATATATAAATGATTAAAAATTGTATTTTTGGCATAAAAAACTCAAGGAGTAACCAAAAATACACCAATAATTCATTCAAGAATATAATAAACAAGTCAAGGTATAAAAACATCCCTAAAATTTTATTTCTAGAAAAAAAAAATTCCTTTACCATATTGAACTAACTGATTCATTATGAGAATATTTCAATAAAAAATAACTTTAAATTTGTAGTTACAATCATCCAATGAATATAATCATAGAAACCTCTTTCAATTAATAAATTTTAAGAAATTATGGTAAACTTAATTCATGTGTCTCATTCATTGTTCTCTTCCTCTAACCATATTTACATTGTTGTCCAGATTTTAAGCATGTCACATATTCTAAAGAATAAAAATAATCACAGTAGAAAACCCCAACACTCTCTTTAAAATCACATGAGATAAAATTAAGAATACCAACAACATTGAATTCAATCATAACACCCATTAAATTATTTTAAATTCATAAATTTTTTATCATTATCTTAATTAAGTCAATTTCAATAATATATTCCTGGAAGATAAATTGTCTTAATAAGATATGTTTAGAAATCCTCTACCTAAACTGAAGTTTCATTGCTATTTCACTAGAACAAGTTGATTAAGAGATAATCACAATGCTAGAAAATAGAAGGGAAACCTTACCAACTTAAGTCATAGTAATCCCCATTCAAAACCAATATCCAACATAAACAGAAGTAGTACAAATTCACTATCATAACTCCACCAAGAATATGGATGGAAATACAACACAAGAGATAGGAGAAGAAACTCACCTTAGATCACCAATGGTCAATACCTTGAAGCCAAGAATCAAAATTCGATAAAGTAGCTGAATGTTTCACTAAAAAAGTACCTCTTATCACCCATGTCTTGGGTAGAATTAACAAAATAATGGAAATTAATATGAGATTTTGAATTTATACTATTACATGAATTTAAGGCATTGTGGTGTGACAAGTAATGGTCACACCATGATGGGATAATATTAAATAAATCTCAATATTCATGTCATGATCTTCTATATATCCCATCATTTAAAGCTAGATCAATATTTTAATTCAATTTAAATAAGGATCATAAAAGATATAAGGTTCCATGGAATGATGACACGCCAAGAGTTGGAACCTTAAAACTTTACCTCTAAACCTCATTCCATGTCATAGGTAGAAAGACTACAATAGTCTGATGTGAAATAATTATGAAAACTTCCAAAACATCCTTCATTCCATGACCAAAAACCCTACCCCATGACAAAAAAGGGCTAAGATAATACATGGGATTTTTTATCCAAGAATAACATTAGATACTCCAAACATAATATTCTAAGCATAACTAAAATTATCCAAAAAACCTTCATGTTGGGACACACATCCACCAAGTTGTGACCTAAATTCCTTCTAAAAAATCATGAAATCTTGCTCTGGTGGCTTGTACATAACATTTGTGACACATACACATATAAAAATAGAACCCATCATGTTACAACACAAATCTTCTAGTATAATCCTTAAACTTTGGAAAATTTTTATTTATTTTAACCTAAAACCCACCACAAAAAAACTCCCTAGACTCCCTTGACACCCAAGAATTGAAAAAGAGAGAGTTTGGTAAAATATGAACCCTTAAATCAAATCCCAAACAAATGATTTTCATCCATGAGAATCAAATGAAATGTGGAAAAGAAAATAAGAATGGGATAAAAACAACCACATCACAAGATACCTATCATGTGTATTACTATAGAAATAGTGTAACCAATTAATCATAAAAAATAAGTCACATAAACACACAACACTATAAATAATCACATAAATCAACCAAGGATCATATATATCATATCAATAAAATAAATAAATAAAAAACTCAGGAATATAATCTTGAATTCATGACTATTTTTTCCAATTAAACTCTTACAAGCCATCATTCCACCATAGGACATGAACCAATAGAATATCGCACCCATGAAACACCTTCTCCTAATAGTCCTGAATTTTAATAGGTTGTTCTTAAAACAGAGCCTCATTTTTAGATTCTAACTCACCCCACATAATAAATATGTAATCATCATTAATATACCAATGAATATGCAATATATGAAACATTCCATGGAATGGATTCATATGGGGGATGTTCTGGCCAATATGTAACAGCTCCAACACACTCCAGTAGCTCAAAAGTACTAACAAATTGAGAATAAATCTTACTCCAACAACTAAACCATCACTTAACATGATGAGGTGATACCTTTAAAAACAAATGATCTCTAATTTTGAACTCTAGAGGTCTCTTACTTGGATCCAAAGTGTAATTTTAACGATCTTGAGTCTTTTTTATCCACTCATGAATCACATCAACCTTCTTTTTCATAATATTTATCAATTTCAATCTAAGAAAAATTGAATCTCCAATCTCATTCCAATACAATATATATTTGTAAGGTCGCCCATATAGTGCTTCGAATATGATCGTACAAATGGTGTATTGGTAACTATAATTATAAGAAACATCCTAAAAGGGTAGGTATTTTACCAATGAACCACCAAAATCTTAAACTCATACATGAAACATGTCTTATAAATTATGGATAGTCTATTATGTCTAGACATTATTCTATTAATGAAAATCTATGTTGGGGAATAATTGAGAGAAAAAAATATTTTCAAATACATACTCACACTTAAGAGGTGAAAAGGGGATTATGGTCATATATGATCATCTTCAGAACCCCAATGGAACCTCAAAACCTTGACTAAATACTTCCTTGATAAAACATTCACCACTCTTTACTCTTTAGTCACCAAGAATTGAGATGAATTTTTCAAATGGTCTACATTCATCAAAATAGAATAATATCCACCTTAAGATCAAGGAAAACTAGTGATGAAGTCCATCGAGATGTCCTACCAAATTTTCTAGAGAATATATGATGGATGAAGAAACCCAAAAAGAACACAATGTTCCCCCTTTATCTTATATAAGACCAAAAATCAAGACACAAACTCTAAAAATGATCTCTTAAAAATATACCAATATAAATTTCCTAATAAGAAATGATACATATTTTCCACATTAGGCTATACTACCAAAAACAAACTATGGAACTCACAGAGAACCACCACATGCATCACTAATTGATCGAAGATCCACACCTAAAATAAGACTTTATGTTGATCATCCTCCAACCATGCTTCAAGGGTATCATAATAGATATCACAATATTAGAAAACTTCCACCTCAGAATCACCAAACTAATATTCCATCACATACTTCACCAAATGGGACTACACTACCATCTGATTAAGACACCCTCTCTCAAAAAATAATCCCATATAATGGTTTATCACTTAAATATCCTCTATAAATCTCTAAGAACTCTAAGATTACACAATGAATTAACACATGATCTATTTATTAATGAAACAACCACAAGATTCCCATTCCCAATTGTAAAATAAATATAAACATATAAATCCTATAATAATCTTATCCACCACCATTGTTGTAAATATAAATCACATTCGAAGAAGATATGACTCAATTTCTTATTATCTATAAATACCACAATGTTTTGAACTATGAGGTAATGTTACCACAACTGAAGAGTAAACACTACAGTAGTAAGACCATGATCATGGGTACTATATTTATGATCGTGTGTTCATAACTGTCGAAACACACATGATAAAACTTCTTTGTGAAACATTATAATGAAACCCAAACCAAGACATTAGGTGTTGTAATGAACCTCAAACATAAATCCCTACTCTAGAAAATAGAGAATATGAGCACTGACCAGGTTCCCCTTCAAATATGAAAAATAGCTTGAAAATATTCAGTCTATAAAAATTATTGGTCCTTCTAGGTCAAGAATATCAATGGAGTTAAAATATATGATAATCTTGGTACTTTAATCCTGTAATAGACTTCAAGACCAAGGAAGCTCCAAGCATTTGCAACATTCATGTGGGGAACATAATAAAAATTTTCTCAATCTTCGATGGATCCACAACTATACCTCATTGAGGCATAATATATCCCAATAAATAAACCTCATAGACTTATAAATTACACTTTGAAAACCTCCTAAGTAGATAAAGAAACCAAAGAACATCCAAAATGACATAAAGATTCTTTTTATTCTCCTCATAAAACTCAAAGTACACAAGTAGATTTTCAAGAAACACTACCAAGAACTTATCAAGAAAATCATCAAATAAAAAATCATTGATCCCATAAACATGGATGGAATATTCATAAAACCAAAAGACATAACCACAAATTCATAGTACATATAATGACATATGAAGGTTGTCTTTGGAATATCCTCATATTGACCTATATGTCATGATATTTAAACTATTGATCAATATTTTAGAATTACTTATCTCTATTTAGTTGATTGAATTGATAATAAATACCAAGAATGTGATAGTGGTTCTCCAATATCACTTGGTTCAAGTGATTATAATTGATACATAGTCACAAACCATTATTTTCCTTCTTCATGAAAAATACAAGAGCACCCTAAGGTGACACATTGGTCTATATAAAACAACTTTATAGAAGATCTTCAATCTGAATCTGTAGCTACTATGAATAATAAGGTTCCATAATATATGGATATATCCATTCCAAAGATACACCTGGATGGAAATCTATCTCAAACATAATGTCACATCAACAGGTAGCATCAAAACCTATTTAAGAAATACATCTGTGTTCTCTTTAACAATCCTAGGAAACACTACCATCCGAACCTCTATTGAACTCAACATCTTAATGGACATCATAGAAGATAGGGACTCGACACAGATCCAACCAATATTAAGATCTTGGTAGATAATGAACATGACATGATGACCATCAGTTTCAAAGAAATTTACTCTCCCCATGAAGAAATAAATAATATTTTTTTTCACAAAATATATCTGTTATTTGATGAGGATAATGTTTTATAGCTGTATTTATAAACATATTAAATCGTAAGAAGGTTGATAACTCCCTATAATTAGATCATAATCTTAACATACAATATATAATCTAGATTGACGTCCAAATGGAAAATCCAATTATAAGAGAACTAGCAGAATATCCACCTTAAGACCTATAACATAGACTTATATGGATGCAATAAAAGAGATTGTAGCTCTTAAATCAAACAAGATGTAAACCTAGGATGAATATAAACATATGATACTTCACATGATGTTGGGATCGCTTGGATATGGAAACTCTAAGGCATGCATATGATCATAAACAAATATGTTAACTATCTAGACCTAATGATGAACACCTCCATGACCACACTTTTCTATATATCCTTAAGAATGATGAGTGTCATGGGGATGTTCTCTACCTACGCCATCACATCTCTATTGACCATATTCTAGATCACCCTATTGTAATTGATGCCTCAAATGATATTGCAATAATCAATGAACCAAAAATATCATGGCATCTACATATTGACTACTAAGGAAGGTTGTAAAATATAAATTATGGGTATATGAACACTTCATGAAAATAAAATAATGTTTTATATCATGGTAAGGGTTTTAAAACTTTTGTCTTTAGTGAAATGAGGTGAATAAGGCTGGGATTGACTCCCTAATATCTGAAAATTTGACTAGCCAAAAAATTGGGAACCTCTTCCCATGGATATTCTCTACAGAGAGTACTGATGACTCAACTCCTATGATGGTTTGGTCTTATAAGGTATCCTCTAATGACCAATAACTTTTCCATCACCTCAAGATACATCAAAAATATAAATGGGGTGACTTGAGATTTGATCTTTGAACATAACTCTCCATATAAAAGCCTCAATTTAACATCTTCTTCATGAAAAATGTCTGAATCATAAAAGAGAACATTCTTATATTTAATAAAAAACTCACACACTATAAATCCCCTAGTAGAGGGAAATAATATTCTGGTGATAATCCAACCTCATAGTCAAATAAATAAACACAACATGAAATTGATCATGGAACTTCTCCAATAAAATTGTTGAAACCTCACAATCCAAAGAAAAAACAACCTATGTCGAGATGTCATATATTATATACATACTACCATTATAATCCCTTGATTATTCTGAGAATTTATTAGAATGAAATAAATATATATCTCTTCTAGAAAATCCTCAATGTAAAATTTTTTAATATATCTCTTATACTTCTACAATCATTGGTGATGAAACTCTTAAAGCATCTTCCTCTAAGAATCATCTTTATCGAATTTAAACTTATGGTGATCTAATGGTTCATATTTCTAAACACCATGGTTATAAACATGATAATGAAATTAACATGGATACATACCTATAAAATAGTAACCTTTTTGGGACTCACTAAACCTATATTATATAATACGTATGATCAATTTATCATTTTAATAACTTTTATCTACCCAATTATTTCATATGAACATAAAATCATGATGCATGATCCTTACCTAAGCCTCTAACAAAAAAGAAACAGAACTTCTCTTAGTATATTCTATAAATTTAAGTCCCTTGAATTTGATCATAGGGGGTCCTAAAATACCAATTTCTAAGCAGTCTCACTTTTTTACATCATGTATTAAGTTCAACTGACACTATTACCCTATGAACCGATGTAATCCTCAATCATGACTATATATAAACCAAAATATTTCATTATACTCTTCCATGACCCCCCACTGGTACCCCTCCCAGTTCAATGGGGAATATGAGAGTATCCCCTGAAGCCCACTGTCAAATGGACATGGGTTGGTGACTAGCACTGAGGGTATTTAAAGCATACATATGGGAGCCATTTCTCTAAATATCTCCCATTAATTGATAAAACATCCAAAATAAATATTTATGTATTAAATAAATATCCAATACAAATTCAATAATGCTATGAAAAGAGAAACCAAATGAAAATTCCATGAACAAGACAATGGTAGTGACCAGGAACTCCAGCTACTCTTAAACAACCACTATAAGCTAGTAACATCTAGACCAATCAATAACTAGCTCCTAAATACTTTAAAAAAAATTGTTTATATATATGAGAGATAATTTTAGAATAATTAGTAATATTCTTCCTAGAAACCTCTCAAAAAATGTGGAAGAAGATTACTAAATTATGGTGAATAAACAACTAAATAAACTCATTACCAAAATTAAGTGAACTATATCCTAACCTCACCAAGGATCTCATACCATGTAATATATAGAAATGGATAACATAATATCAAAAGAGTATATATAATAAGGTGATTTATATCTACTTTCCCACTAAACTAGTCACCATAAACCCTAACAACATACATCCTAGTGCATTTATCCCCTCCATAATTCATGATGAACATTTATTCAAACATATTATAGCCACATCATCATCAAATCCCACAAATCTATGCACACATAATGAAACCACATCATCATCACATCCCATGCATCTGTATACACATACCATAGCCACATCATCATCATACCTCCATAACCACATAGAAAAATCAAAAGAGTTCAAAATCCTTGTCAGTATACAATATGCCTTAATCCATTCTAGATCATGCATAAATACACATGTATAAACATAATCCCATACAAATTAGATACATGTATGTTTTATAACCATAATCTTCCATAGTTCGTATATATATAAATATTATAACTAAGGTCCATTACATCCTATATGAACACATCCTTATTCATTAAGACACCATGTCTCAAATACTCCTACAAACCATGCTACATCTAGAAGAGATATTGTGGTGGGGGTAGTCATCCATCTATATCTATAATTACCTAGATGCTGGGAACACACCTGGAACCTAAATCCAATATGGGTGAATGCTTCCCGACTGGCTTGGGTGGTGGGGCATAAGAAATGATGGAAAATAAAGTGAGTATATCACATAACCAATATAAGGGAAACCATCCTATCCTAGACTCAAAATATATATATTGTCCCATATAACAACCCATGGGTCATCAATAACACTTGAAATCTAATACTCATTTAATTATACAAGCATCAATGTTAATCATCATTAATAACTTAGTATTTTAACAATTACTCTTCACTTTATAGAAATACAACATCAATTCTAGTTAGTAATTACATTAACCATAAAAAGAGAAGGTTCTTCTATATTCAACAATTCAATTCTATACTTCATGAACATTATCTTTGAGAAATCACCCTAACCAATCTATTATTTCAATTTAATATAACATTACTAATATCAACACATATATCCATGAGTTAATTATAATTCCTTAGATTTCCCTAATATTGATTATTCTAGTACTCAAAAATCCCATTTCAAGGAAGAGATATACCTGAAGAAATGAAGAAAAATATTTCAAGTAGTAACAATAATATCAGCTAAGAAACAATAAAAAACCACTAAGAAATTCTCCTAACCCAATACAACTATCTCAGTGTCATCCTTGACACATTTCTAATCATCCATAACATACCATCATCATTAGAATAAAGATGGTGCCACAAAAAGAGGAACAAAATCAACCCTTGCCATTTCAACCATCCATACAGTTTTTCATATAAATCAAATCAAGATCTATATCATCTTAATATATTAATGGTATTAAAATATATTTTCATCATGAAAAACTCAATGAGAAACCAACAGTGATTCAATAATAAATACAAGATTATATGAAATAAAGGCATGGCTAAAAATATCCCCAAGCATTTATTTCCAATAAAAAAAATTCAATTTACCATCTTGAATTAACTAGTTCATTATAAGAATATTTGAGAAACCTATAAAACAAAAATAGAAGTTAATTTCAGCTACAATCAACCAATGAATATCCTAATAAAAACCACTTTTATGTTAACAATTTTATGAAATAATGAAAATATTAATTTATATGACTCATTCATTTATCTCTACATCTTTCCATAGTTACATTTTTATCCAAATTTTAAGCATGTAAAATACGATAAGGAATAAAAATAATCACACTAAAAAATATCACACTATCTAGAAAATAAAATGAGTCAAAATTATGAATATAATCATTATCTAATGAAATCACATCACCCATTTAATTATTTTAAATTCCATAACTTAGGTTCATTATATTCTTTATTTAATAATCCATTTATTCATTAAAGATTAACCATATTAATCCCACATTGAAACATAAAATAAATATAAGTTTATGAATCCCCTACCTTATCTGAAGGTTCACAACCACTACAAAATAACAAGGTGAAGAAGTCATGATAACAAGGACGAAACATGAAATGGTAACCTCTCCAACCTAGACCACAAAAATACCTCATTAAAACCACTAACCAAAATCAACAGAATGAACACCCAAGCACAATCACAACTCCAAAAAGAAAAAGCACAATAAAAAACCCAAGAAAAAGAGGATAAACTCACCTCAGATCAAAAATGGTTAATCCCTTGAAGACAAGAATCAAAATCTGATAAAGGAGCCTTAAGTTTATCTAAAGAAGCACCTATGATCACATAAGGCTCAGATAAAATGAAGTAAATAATAGGAATTCATACTGGCTTCCTAATTTATACAGGTATTGGAATTTAAGGCATCATGGCTTTACAAGTAATGGTCATTCTATAACGTGGCTAAGTCGAATGAAATCTCAATATCCACATTTTGATCTCCTATATCACCCCTCATTTAAATATTGATATATATTTTACTTTTATATAACTAAGTAACGCTCACACTATGACCAAACAACCATGGTATGACAACACCCCAAGAGCCAAAACCTAAAAAATCGACCTCTAGGTCTCACACTACAACACAGGTAGCCGGATCGTGATAGCCTTTCACATAAGAATTAAAAAAACTCTCCAAACATCCTTTATGCCCTGACCAAAACACCTCACACCATAAATAGAAAATATCTAAGACAACACATAGGATTTTTAATCTTTATATTAAATTAATTACTCTAAACATAATATTCTACACTTAACTGAAATGCTCCCCAATACCCTTCATGTCATGACAAACATCCACCACACCACGACCCAACTTCCTCCTCAAAGTAGAGGAAACTCTAACTCTCACATCTTGTGAATCCGATCTAGGACACATCTATGTGCTACACCACAACCTCCTAACCAACCAGCTATGGTGCAACACAAACCATCATGTTGTGTCACAACTCTTCAAGTAGAAACCTACATCTCTGGTAGCTCCTTACTTTAACCACATGAACACCACAAAGAACTCATTGGACTCCCCCAACACCATATAATCAACAAAGGGAGGGTTCAGTAAAATTTGATCCCTTACCAAATATGTGTATTTTATTAATTGTATAAAAAAATAATATTTAATAATTATATTTCAAGGTGACTAATTTAATTTAATAAATATTATTAGTTATATAAATGTGCAAATATCTTTTACTATATATAAATATATAACTAAATATTAAAATATTAAAAATTACATTTACATGAAAAATATTGACAATAAATTATTAATTATATGAATGTATATAATAGTGTGTGTATATATATGTAATATTAATAATAATTGTACTTAAAATTATTAATAATATTTTAAAACCTTTTATTAATTATATATATTAATAAATATTTAATATTATAAAGATGTATAATTATATTTAAAAATATTAATGATTATTTTCATTTTACAAAGGATTATTTTCAATATATTACTAATTAAAAATAAATTTACTATCAATTATATATATAAAATAATACAAAATTATTGTTACTATTATTATAAAATATATATAAATTACATATGTAATAATATAAATTTTTTTTATTTGTTATATGAAAAATATAAACGTATATATTTTTCACATTATTTTATTAATTATAAAAAACATAATTAAATTTAAGAATTTTAATAATTATATTTAAATAAATATACAATTTTTTATATATGGATATATAATTTTTACAAATTATATATTTATATATTATAATGATTTAATATAAAAATAATTAATCATTAATTACATTTGAAAATTATTAATTTGAATTAAAAATATTGTCATTAATATACATAAATAAATATTTTCTAAAATACATCCTTAATTATATATATGTATAATAATATTTATAAATAAATATATGAATACGTACAAATAGTTTTAAAATAAATATAAATTATGAATTACTTAAATTTAAATATCAATTAATAATTTTAGTGTTATAATAATATATGAAAAATTAATTAGAAAATTACCAAAAGTCTAACTATAAGTTCATTTTATAAATTCATTTAATGATTTGATGTTTTTCATTTTTTTTCTATTACTTATTTACATATATGAACGTCTTTATTCACACATAAATGTGTGTGTGTGTGTTTCTATAGAACCCAAGGACATGTGTGTGCGTGGGTGAACCCATCACATATGTGTGTATATCCAACAATATAAAATGAATATAATATTAATATTATTTTATTTTCTATAGAAAATAAATTAATATTAATTACTATTTATGTATGTAAATATGGTGTTTGTGTGTGTGTGTCTGACATTACTAACAAATAACAATTCTTATAAAAAACTTCAAAAATTATAAAAGTACAATTAATTAAGTCATTTAAACTTTAGGATTCTAAATATTTCATTAAAATCAATAGATATAAATATTTCACCTTAAATAAATGTATAAATATTTTATTAGTGTTATTATTAGTAATCATAAAAGTTAAATTTATCTTCACTAAATAAAACTTTAGTAAGGGTACAAATTTTTTCAGTATTAATGAAGTTAAAAAATGTAGTTTTTAGTTGAACTTGTTGTTAACTAGGTTTTTCAATGTGATAAAAAAAGAGTTCTTGGGTAAAGAAATAGGAATCTACCCATATAAGAATAGTCAATTCCATGAAGAATAAATTCAAAATAAAATTTCATTGGAATAGCTAGTTGGATAGATTCCTTAGAACCTAAAGTTAGAGAACCCATCTAGGGAGTAAAAATTATATTGGATATTCCAATTAGATTTTTTACACTTCTAGGTGAAGGTTGAAGTTAGTAAATATGAATCTGGATTGATTGATGAAGACTACACCTAAGTTGGAAGAGGAACTTGAGAAAATACTTTTATTTGAGTATTATATATCTATCAACACCTCAGAAATTAATATGAAGGATTTTGAAATTATTTTATTAATTCCAACATATATTTAATGAACTTATGAGATTATTTTAAGAAGTTGGAGAAATCTTGGATGTAATTGGAATTTCATCTGGAGCTACTTATAGAAATATAGATTTTAGGGTTTATTTAAAATTTATAAGTCCTGAGCATTAGAATTTCCTACTGGAAAATATTAATTCAATAGGAACTTAATATTTCAATTATTTAACATATGGAATTTAAGTGATAATATGACTTTATCATATAGATTCAGCCACAAAAAAAGTCATGAACATAAGATGTCACTAAAATTCTTTGAGCCCCTCATATGACTTTTTAAAATTAGAAAAACAGAAAAGGAAAGATATAATGACTTTTTAAGCTTTGTATAAGTCTTGTACCATTGAGTGTAAGACTCAGAAAATTAAGATTTGTCTAACAAACTAATTTTAAGTCCTCAATGTATGGCTTCAATACTTAGGAAAATTTCAATGTTCTACCGGTTAAAAAATCTATGTTTTTTATTTCAAATGTGATGAAGATGGATTCATTTAGGATAATGCAAGATATTCTAGTACATGGTATAAACCTCAAAAAAACCTAGAGAGGTTTGTGATCTAATCATTTACAAAAAGTGGATCTTATCTTTTTCCATGTAAAATGAAGATCAATGTGACATGAAAAATGGAGTTTCCAAAATTCATTAATTTTGAAGGAATTAAATATGAAGATGTTTTTGTTATGATTTTGAGTTCTAAAAAACTTGATTCATAGAGAATACATGATTAAAATTATTATAAGAATTTTGAAATGATAATAACCATTGAATATATTCTTTGATGAAGAAAATGAAATCATCAGGTTTTTAAGAATAATGTAGAAGAAGACCATTGAACCTATTATTTCTATTTATTATAGCCTATATCATTTTATCCAAGGTTGCTCAAGAGTTTGAGAGGAACTGATATCTAATTATGAGAATTTTTCCATGAATTAAATACTGAGAATATAGCTTATATAATTCTACTATGTTCATATATGAGTTTATAGGTTTTACTATTTTAATGGATTCTCTCACCCTATAATGAAATTAGTTTCACACATCTTGATTTATTTTTTGGATATTTTATAAAAATGGTAAAAATTGGAGTTGCATATTTGATTAGAAGCATTTGAGAAGATGAAGTTGTTCCTACTGTAGATAACTTATGAAGATCTTTTTGGGTGAGTTTCAAAATATATGAATCATTAAATTATGTAATTAAAAAAATATCCCTTGAGTTTAAAAAGAAGCACATGACTTAATATAGAAACCCACAATGGGTATTCTATGATATTGCTTTATGGTTGGAAGTTGGAAAATTCTAACAATATTATATTTAAGAATACTAAGTGTGATGGGATCCATTTAATGCTCTTAAATTAAGCTACTCATGCATTTGAGAAATTTAGGAGGTAAAGGAGGAAGAAATAAAGAAAGATTAATAATAATCCATTATTGAGGGAGTGGTAAACTTTTGAGGTTTTGGGAGATTTCTATACAAGATCTACCATATAATAATGACCCATAACATACAATATAGAAGAATTAGACGAAGAATATGTTATTCTAGAGTTGTATATTATCTATGTATAAAAGATAAAATATTTGATAGAAGAAGTGTGAGATCCATATGAGTAGATTCTAAAGAAGTATATAAATCTGAGATGAGTAGTGACCAAGTTGGAAGTTCTTCTCTTGAAGAGCCATTGGAATTAGAAGACACTACTGTGAAGGGAAAAATATATATCTTAAATATATTGAAACATCATGTAAAGCGATTTTGATCTCATTTTAGAATAACATAAAAGGAACACTTGCATATGCATGGTGGGAATCCATATATCCTATATGACTTAAAGTATATGGGGAGATCACATTGTGACTTTATAATAACATGGTAGAGTTGTAGAAGGAAGTATTGTGGGAAGTAAATAGTTTTAATCCCAATGAGACGCTGGAACTATAGGTTTGGGAAACAAGAAACCACTATATTTAGATATTGACCATTATAGTAGAGAATAAATTTTACGGAATATGATCAACATGGGAATGTGTATACCTTTGTACCAAACCTTATAAAAATACAGTGTTCCTTTTATCTACTTTACTTTCATGCACACAATTGATTATTTCTTAATTAAACTAAAATAAATCCATATTCACTAACTGGAATCATGGGTTAAATTTGAAAAGGGGATACAAGATGGTTTGAAATTTTATAAAAATTATCCAACACCTAATTCTCCCCCCCCCCCATGTGTATGCACCAATCCATTGAGAATATCAAGTTGTATTAGTTCCTTGATTTGATATTTTATAATATTATAAATTAATCATAAATATATGGTTCCCTATTATTTGGGATGAAAACTTTTATAATAGTTTTCTATCTAACATATGTCAATATATATAAACTACATATTTTTGATGTTTGAAGAACTACATCATATGGAAAGTTAATATTTTATCACTGTTAGTGTTAAACTTGAGTTTTTTCCCAAGAAACTCTAAAAAGGAAGAATATAAATTCCAAGAAGAAAATAAAGAGTATAAATAAGAAATAATAAATATAAAAAGATAAAAAAAAATAGTATGTTTGGGATATGATTATTAAATCTTTTTATTTTTCATTCCTCTAGTAAATGTAGCTCAAGTTGTGGTTATAGTTGCATTAAAATTGGAAAATACCTCTACCTTGATGTTAAGTATCATCTAAAAAATTTCCCTATAGAAGTAGTCATATATATATATTCAGATTCATAAAGGGACTTCATGATGAAAAGGAACAACTATAAAAGAGGATAATTTATTGTAATATGCATTGGAAAAGAATATTACCTCCATGAACACTCTCACCAATCTAGTAAAATACAAGGAATTATTTTCCCTACTTTGAAATTAATTAATTAATTAATTTAATGAATACTTGAAAAGAGGTTAATGTGATAAATATGTTATTAAGATTGTTGTTAAGGAATTTGTCCATTCTTTGGATAATCTTCACAAAGTTTCCATAGATATAAAGACTACCTAGCTAGAAATTAAATCCAAAAGTGTCAAGGAGATAGATAATTATTTGGTGGAGATAAAGAGAGTGAATGATGTTTAAATTAAGAATTTGAATAAATTTTGGGAAGAAATTTTGGGATCATTAGAAGATGGGAAGAACACTCACAATATAAAATTTATGGAATTGAAAATTTAACTGAAAAATATAGAAGAATCAAAATATGGACCTTCCCAATAATCAAAGAAAAAGTGTGTTTCCACAAAATATTTATAAATTATGTCTACATAAAATAAGTATAGTATTAGTGTATAAAATATTTTGATATAATGTAGAGAATCATAAAACTAAATCTATTAGAAAAAGGGATCCCATGGTGTAAAAAAAGTGGTATGCACTAAATCTGGAACTTATGTGAGTAATGGACAGAAATTAAAATATTTACAAACATTAAAGTTGAAAAATTCGAATACATCCACCAATTTGGAAAACAAATATGTGAGTATGAACAAGAAAAGTTCTCCCCCCAATGGATCTAAAAAAATGGGTTTCTAACCCAAAATCAAGAAGCATGAAAATATGGATAGATTTCGCACACTAATAAGAGATCAACATAAATTAAAATGTAATGGTTTTTTTAGATGTTTGGTAATAACAATATCATTTTATAGAAAAATATTTTAGTATATAGAAATCATTGAATTCGTCAACCATGATGGATAAAATTTTATTAAAGTAGACAACCTACTTTAGTGAAAAAGATAACATATATGAAGAAGAATCTATCAACAAGGAACTAAATTTAATCACTAAGAAATTTCTATGAAATTTTCAAAAAAGGTGGTCATATCTATGATGAATTATTGAATAAAAATATCAGGTATCAAAGATGTACTGAATATATGGAGAACTGCAATAGGCTAAGAATCAAGTTATGTAGAAAAGTGTTTCAGCCATAGGTTTAAAATCTGTGAAAGATAATTCACCCATGTGGTAAATAGATAATGGTAACCAGGGGATTTATCCTACAGGGAATAAATTCATATATTATGGTAAGAAATTTCACACTCTATACCATTGCATGATTTTCATGAATAATAGGAAATAATGAAGCAATCTAAAGACTAAAAGATATTGCTTCCAAGAGAGATTTTGCTGAGACGGACTAGCAGTTGAAACATTATGCGAATAAGTACAAAGGCTTCCTAAGTAAGTAAAAGTAAAAGTTAATGAAGTGGTTTGTTGGAGGTGAAACTAGGTAGGACAAATGGTTGTTAAATTTATAATTTTTTTCCTAGAGATATGGAACAAAAAGTAAAAGCACTTATGATACCAAGTTTAAAAACTATTATTTCAAATATGGTATCAAAATCCAGGGATAAATTTACACATGTTTCTAAAGTTTTTAAAAAAAGTTAAAGATCAGTTGTAATTGGATATAAATCATGGGAAAGACGAAAAGAAATTAATTTCTTTGCATGCTAATGTTGATAAACCCTCTATTTCTAAGAATAAAGTTCAATATGAGAAGAAGATCATGATTTGAAATGGTGAAAAATGCAGGAAAGTAAATGTTCAAGAAAGAATGAAAATGCCTAGATATTTTAGACCATAAAATATTATAGTTTTTAAGTTGACAAATCAATCTATTTCCTATTACTCAAGTTAAGAAGCAGGTGGAAGATTCACCCTCACATCATACTTATTTAATGGTTCTTCAATGATACGTAGAGAAGTTGATGAAAACTGGAGATTATTTCCTTGAGGGGAATTTATAAATATGTGAGAATATATCAGGGACCTATGCATTCTATTAAAGCTAAAAATCTAGATATTCCCTTCAAAATTTTATAGATAAGGTATGATTTCATTCTCACACTCTTTTTTCAACATGAATATTTTGTGTTTATCAAGGTGTATTTATCTAAACAATGAGTATGACCAGTAACTTGAAATATTTTCATATATTTTTTCATTGAGTGTATATTCCTTATTTTTAATGAAAATACTTATGTCCATCCCCAAAGAGTAATGAAGAAAAAATTGGTATCACAAGTGAAAATGTGGACAACTTTGTGGTCTAAACTTTTCACTCTTATTTTCTAGAAATGTTTATCCAACATAGGTTTGGAGTTGATTTTTTGATGTAAAATTTTGAAGATAAATTTCATTCCAAGTTAGATATCATATGATACAATGATTTTCTATAATTCCAATAATCACATGTAAACTAGTAAGTAGTGATTCTCTCAGAAATTACACTTTATGGTATATTAAAGGAGATAGTAATTTGAAGAAGATACTACCTTTTTATATAAATTTTAATCAATATTAAGTGATATTAGACAATAAAGGGCGAGAAGATATTGAAGGATGACCCAAATAAGTTAAAAAGTGTGACACTCTCTTACCCTTAACATTTATTATCAATTAAGGGGGATACATTTCTCAATGACCACTAAAGTATATATGGTGTCATTAAAAATGAAAATAAATACAAAGGGAGAGATTGATGTGTCAAATTTTAGTGTTTGATTGAATTTTTTGAAAATAAGGTTTTTCAATGTCAAAATGAAAAAATGAGGTCACATGTGAAGAATGAATAATTCATCCATGTAAGATAATATATTTTCAAGAGGAATAAATGGGAAAGAAAAAGGTCATTGGAATATCCAGTTTGAAAAATTCCTTGTAACCTAAAGATAGAGAGCCTATACATGGTATAAAATGCATGTTGATTTCCAAAATTAGTGTTTATACACTCTTGGGTGAATTTTGAAGTGAATGAAGATGGCTCAGGATTGATTAAATAAGACCTCACCTAAGATGGTAGAGTAACTCAAGGAATACTCTTATGTAAGTATTTTATATGTAGCAAAAACTCAAAAATGAATATGATTGATTTTAGAATTATTAAAAAATAATAATTTAAAAAATGATTTTATGAGGTTGGGGAAGCCTTGGAAGCATTTTAAAGTCATTTTGAAGCTACCAGTATAAATATGGATTTTGGAGTTCATGGAAAAATGGCTAATTCCTGAACACAAGGCTTTTCCTACTAGAAAGAATGTCTTTAATCAAAATATAAGACTTTTGGTGATAAATGTAAAACTTTTAAATGTCCATAAGACTTGACCATATGAATTCAGACATGGTATAATTCATAATCATAAGTATTCTCCATAAGTCATTGAACCCATTGTATATTTTTGTTAAAGTATAAAAATGGAAAATGTAACACACAAATACTTTGGAAGCTGAATGTAAGTATTATACCACTGAGTGTAATACCTAGAAAAGCAATACTTTTTTAACATAAAAATTTGAATACCCCAGCATAATTCTTCTAAAATTAGGAAAATTTTGAAGTTTTAATAGATGAAAAATCAAGTTTCCAAATTTCATGTTTGATGAAGATAAAACCATTTGGGATGATGTAAGAATTTCTAGTTCATGGTATAAACATCATAAAAACCTAGAAATGGTTGTGATAAAATAATTGGTAAAATTAGGACATGGTCATCATCCAAGGAAAGGGAAGATTAATGTGACAGGAAAAATAGAGTTTCCAGAATTGATTAATTTTGAGGGCATCGAATATAATGTTGTTTGTGTTGTGATTTTGAGTTTAGAATGTCATGGCACATAGAGAAGTCATGATATGGGATTTTTTTGAGAATATTTATGTGAGAATAAATTCTTTATTAATTTTATGATGAAGAAAATAATATCATCAGGCTTTTATTAATAATACAGATGAAGAACCATTAAACCTCAATCATATATTTATCATATCCAAAAAAAATTGATCTAAGGATGTTTGAGTGTTTGGGAGGAACTGTGATGGAACTATGGGAATTTTCCCATGACCAAAAAATTGATAATAGAGATGATATGTTGTTACTATGTATAGATATGACTTTATAGGTTGTATTATTTTCATGGAAACGCACACACTATAATGTAATTAGTTCCATGTCACAATATTTGTTCGTTTTATATTTTATAAAGCTCTAAAAATGTAATCTATAAATTTAAGTAGAAACATTTGTGAAAATAAAATAATTATTACTATATATATCTTGGGAATATATTTTGGGTTGATTTTAAAAATGAATAAAAATTACATGAGTGTATTATTGGAATATCACTTGAGTTCAAAAAGTAGTGCATGAAGTTATGTGGGAACCCAAAATAGATATTCTATAATAGAGCATTATGAATGTAAGTGAGAAGCTTACCTAGATATTCTATTTAATAATTCCAAGTTTAGTGGGATCCATTTAATTCTCTTAAATTAATCCACTCATGCATGTGAGAAATTTAGGATATCAAGGAGGAAGAAATAAAAAAAGAAAAAAAATCCAAAGTTTGGGGAGTAGTGTGATTTTTGATATTCCAAGAGATGAGCATCAAAGATAACTCAAAGAAGAAGAACATGTTTCATGTTGTAGCAAAGAACTAGAGGAATCCAATTGTCTTCTATAATTTCAAATTATTTTTTCCTTGAAGCTGAAATATTTGATAGAATAAGTAAAAGATGCATATGAAAAGATTCTATAGATGTTTTTAAAGTTCAGTTGAGTAGTGACTCTGTTATAGGTGCTTCTCTTAAAGAGTTATTCATAATATAAAATACTATTGTGAGTCGCATTAGATAAATCTTATTAATATAGAAGCATCATGTACCGATATATTGACCTTCTTTCAATAATAACATCAAAGGATAATTTTTTTGTAATAACCCTTTTATTGGGAGACTTCCATTCGGCTATTACTATGAAATAAACAAAAATACCCCCCACCCATTTCATCTTTGTGCCCCCTAAAAATCCTCTTATTTACATCACAGATGACATCACCCCTCCATCGACATACCTCCCCTAACTTCAAAAACCACTAGCTAGTCCCTAATGCCACTCTCCAAATTGTTGAAGCCCCTCCCCTCAGTAGATACCCCTCCAATTGTATGACACACTCGGTGGTTCCTCATTATTATGAATCCCCCAAGATAGCGGTTCCAATAATTTCACCCAAGAACTGTGTGCCTATACCATATCTAGATGGTTTCCCATTATTTAACTTTTTTTTTGAATTTTTGATAAAATATTGGTATGTCTTGAATTATTTTTTTGATTGAATAAATTTTCAGAATTATATTTTTTTATGTTTGTGGTATTATAGTTAAAATTTTAATACCTAATTTTGAAATGGTTAGACTAAGAAGAAACTAGGATGATTTATACACACTATTATTATAATAATTTACAATATCATGGATAATTTAAAATTTTGGTTTGATTATAATTTGAAATAAGTTGGATGATTTAAATGTATTTTAATATTATTGTGTATTGTGCATGTTGTAGTTTGTATAAATTTAAAATTTATGTTATGTGAAATGGGGGGTGGAGTTATAGATTTTTATGGTGTTCTTGACCACCTATCAAAATTAAAAAATTATTTTTAATTAGATAATTCAGATAAGATAGTGTGAATCTAATCTACCACACATCAGATTTTAGTTTATTCATTTCTTATATCATTGAAAAGAATTCCAAACAAAAAATTGATGGATAATTCTTCATATGTTTGATGAATTATTATTTTATACTCATGTTAGGAGCTAATAAAATATATACCCAATCCTTCACACTCTTTTAATATTTTAATTATTCAGTTAGTAAAATATAATATTTTATTTTACATCCATTCTAAATTTTAATTATTTATTGAAAAATTGACCTTCTCTATCTTATCTTAGTTATAAAGAAATTGAATTATATAAATTTTGTTAGTTGAAAATTTAAATTATCTTATTTATCAAAGAATATTTCTCTATTTAATTTTATTCTCTTAGATAGTTGATAACTAGGATAATTGATAGATTTTGAAAACAAACATCCCCTTTTGAGTACTGATAAATCTTTTACACTATTCATTAATTTCATAAATTAATTAGATTAAAATTTTGTTAATGGGTTTGTATCCAATGGATAATGGACAAGTTTTTTCTTCCCAAATACTATTATTACAAATTTCACATTAAATAACTTTATATCTTTTAATTTTTTTAAATCAACTATAATATAATTTTTAGCAATAAAAAATCTGATATAAATGAGAAAATACATATGACATTTTTGTAAAAAATTATATACAAGAATACATAATATAAAATAATATTTTTATATTGATTTTATATAATATGGAATATTGTTATCTCTAACCATTTTATATACAAATATATGATGTTTTTTCAATAAAACCCATCATATATGATGCTATTGAAAGTTTAAATACAATTATACCCGATGATTCTTTTTAAAAATTATCATGTATTTATATGAATTTCTATTTTTTATTCAAAATTTTAATATATTATCAATGAATTATATATGAGTGTATTCATAAAAATTATAATATATTTCGATAAAATTTTCCTGGATTTAATCGTGGATTTCTTATTTGAACTATTTGTTTTCTATAGATACAGATATTTATAAGAGATGGATTGATCTAAAAATATATTTTTATTGAATATTTGATATGATTAAAAAAATATTTATTTTACCACTATATTTCAATGAAATTTTATTAGTTGTACGTGTAGAAAATTTGTAAACAAATATCTCTTCAAATGAGATACTATTAGGGAACATTTATTCCTGAATGGGTTTTTGAAAAACTATAATACATGGACACCCCAGGGATAAGAGTATGTTCTACATCACTGATTGTAAAGTATTAAAATGAATATTGATCTAATAATATTTTATTCAATGAACATAATGCTCAATAACATTCTATGCTCATTTAAACATGAAGAGAGTAAGGATTTGGCTTTATTTCAATTAATGTTTTCCATATCTTTTAAAATAGATTAGGATTTTTTTGATGATCAAGTGTGACTTTATTGATAAATAATTTAATATTGTTAATTTTGAGTAAAAATTAGAGTTTTTTATTAATTAAATCAAAATTAGGTTTTGAGTGCTAATTTTATTAAATGTTCTTTCTTTAATCTTTCTAAATATTTTAGAAAAAAATAAGTAATTGTTATTTTAGAATTCAATTGAAATATTATTTTTTTAAGAAATTTTGAAATGGAATTTGTCTTAGAATTAATTATTTTAGTGTTTCATGAATTTATCTTGAATACTTTTTAATGGAATATATTTTTTATTTTTTATTTTTTTTAAAAAATCATTAATAAAATCATTTTAAAATGTTATTTTTTAAATTTTCATTAGATTTTCAAAAGACTTGGAATAATGTTCCATGATATGACTTGTATAATAATCATTATTTATACTTGAAGAAAAATATGGAAAAGTTCTGATTCAATTTGGATGATTTTTTCAAGTGTATAAGGATGTTGGAGAAGTGTGTATTGATAATTTTCAAATAAACATAAAGGTCACTTTCTATCTTCGTAAGAATGGTGTGTATCGGTTTTCAATTTTTTTGAAAAAGATAAATCCCTATAAAGATGATCTCAAAATATCTATAATAATTATCTCAATTCCCATAAGGATCATGTTATCATATCTTGAATTGATTTACCAAAATAAAATCAAGGCTAGTCGATCTTCTTCATTAAAATGAGACTGACAAAAATTGAATAAAACTCTATCCAAGTTCCACTAAGAAACTAGATTCAAGCATAATTTTAAGTCTAGTTTATAATGTTTACTTCATCTGATAAAATCAGTACTATAACACCCCATGATTCTAGAATTTATTTTATTTAAGTAAAATATTTGTTAGCATGTGGTATATGAAAAACTGATCTTTAAGAAAATTAAGATATTTTGTAATAATATAATTATTTATATGTGTCCATTATAACCTAGATATTATATGTAAATTATAATTGTTGTATATAATTCAAGTCTACTAGCTAATTCATAATAAATAAGTACAAAATTTTATATAAAGTCATTTTATACTTCAAAAAAAAATTCCTCAAAATTTGTTTTTATTAAATTTTATGTATGAGAATTATAATTAATTTATACCATTATTAGAAATTTAATTTGATTAAATGAATATATTTTTTGAAATGAAAATATCAATATCAATATAGGGTGACTTTTTTGGATTTTTCTAAAAATTTGATTTCTAGGTTAATAATAGAAAATACTAATTTTTTAATGAAAAATGCACTTTATTTTCATATATTTAAAAAGTAATATTCTATTTTGGATTGTTTTTAAAATTTAATAAGTTAAATTTTGATTAAAAAATATTCTTTAAATTTCATGGGGATAAATATTACACTTGGTTTTTGTATAAAAACTATTTTATACTTTAAAAGGAATTTTTCTAGAAAGCCATTTTCATCACATTTTACAGGTTTATTTTTAAATTAATTTCTACCACTTGTATAAATTTAATTTGATATAATGGACTCAATATTTAGAATAATCATTTGAAAACTTTTTAATGATCACCCTCTCATTTTTTCATTATGAATAATTACTTTGGTAAAAAAAATTAGGTTTCCATGGTAAGAGTTAAAGAATGTTAAAACCAAAATTAAAGGCTTTAAATGACCTAAAAACTTGTCTAAATAAGATTTTATGGTCATATTTAGACACTATATTATCTCATATTTAATAATTGTACATTTTGGATCCAGTTTTATTAAGTAATAATGTAATATATTTTATTCTTTTTAAAAGTTCTAAGTGTGTACTCTCTCTCACTTATAAAAAGACGACACACGTCCTCCCTTCTCCACATATCAAAATCCCATAATCTCATCCAATAACCTCAAAAAAATTAATAACATCCCTAATCATGTATTATGGGTCCAATGTTGATAATAATATCATACTAATAAGTATTTATGTATAAAACTAAGGAGGTTTTTTGAAGAAGATGTAAAATTCTTAATCGAGAGTTCTTTTTATATTTCTTATTTTACCTCCTTCAGAAATCTCTTAACCATTATGATTTAATAACATAATAATATCCCATATACTGAAATTTTAATATGTTATTATTATAACCCTTTTTCATATACTTATCCATCAAATGGAATGTGAAAATATCTTGCATACGTACGCATAGACTACCACCTCGTGAAGATGATGTATTCCATTTTTCATCCCCAAACCTTGTAGATGGTAATAATAATCGATCTATATGAAATAATATGATATATATGATATAAATTACATTATTTAATGGTAACTAAATATTTTAATTCTTTATTTTCAATTCAAATAGAAATAAAAATATTTCTCTTGTGTACGTCTAGGTTACAACCTCACAAATCGATGTACTTTATTTTTTATCAGTACCTCACATGAATGTATATATTAATGGATTTAAATAAATAATATAAAATTTATGATGTAATTAAAATTATATAAATATAAAATAATACTTACTTTTTCCCACATGTTCATTTAAAAATAAAAATGTTACTCATGTGGACTTACAGACTACCATCTCTGTGTTATAACGTAATTCATTTTCAATGACCATATTATACGTTTGGTCATGAAAGTACAATTAATATATAAAATTTAGAATCAGTAAATTATTAATATTATTTACATAATATATTTATTATTCATTTTACCATATTCAACCAACTAAAGTCATTTTGTAATTATGAACAAAACATACTCAAAACATCTAAAGTAAACTTAATCAATTAAGTGATTAAGTATGACACCGTAATAAGTGAAGTAAAAATGAAAAAAGAAAATAAATGAAATTTTAAAATATGTTTAATTAGGTAAATAATTAACATAAATTTTTTATTCATAAATATAATTAATTTAAGTGACAAGTGGGACTTGAGGTAAGCGATTTCTAGTACTAATTCCTTTTTTTGAGACTTAATCTATTTTCACCACATGTTTTATTTTATGTAGTGTATAAAATAATTTATTGATGTATTTTATAATTATTATAAAAAAAATAAAAGTATTATACATACATTAAAAGTTATTTCCCTCAATTATTCATTAGTTAAAAAGTTATCTCGTCTTAAGGGACCTTTCATTAAACCATATTTTTAAAGTTTTTAAGTTCACCTTATATTCCTCATCAATTTCCATATTATTTAAAATGTTTCAATTATGTTTCTAAAATTATTAATTTTATGTTCAAATTAATTTAAAACCATGTGAAACTTTCTTTATAAAGTATTTAAAAATTTATTTTTAACATTTTTAAAAAGGTTATTTTTTAAATTTTATAAAACTGTGAAATGAATATTTTTTTAACATATACGACATGACAGGAATTTCCCGCCATCATGAAAAGCATTATTTAAAAATATTTCCCTATATTTTTAATTTTCTTTTCAAAATAATAACCTATTTTTGGTTCTTATGAAGATTTTTTTAAATATTTTTCAAAGAAATTGTATTTTTATCGTGATTTTTATTTAAAGCCCAAAATTTCTTCTACATATATATTAAATAGAATATTTTAAGATATATTATTATGTAAATGGAACATTATATGTTTTTTATATATTTTATGGTCCAGTAATTTTTTTTTATTTTATTTGATCCAGATATTGCTCTCTAATACATTAGGTAATGATTATGTTCTATGGAGAATTATGTCAAAATTAACTAGGTAGGTTAATCCATTTCTAAGGGTTTTAGTAAGGATTCTATGAGTATTATTGACCTAGTAAACAACAGAAATTTTATATTATTACAAATTAGTTTTTATGATAATATTTTTATTTCATAAGTTAAGATAATGATTCTTTGTTTAAAGGAATGATTGTGTACTTTAAGGGTAAAAGGTTTGTTTTTTTTAAAAATCATGGGTTCTCATGTTTCCTAATAAACCCCCATGATTATGATTTTACCTTTATAATATATTATAATTATTTTTTAAACTTTGTGTAGTAAACCTAATTTCATGTGTAAGTAAACAATTATTTGAGCTTAAATGTTATTATGTTAAAGGAAAACTCTCTTATATGATCTCATGGTTTTGAACCGGAATAATGGGTTTATTTTATTTTTTTTATATATTCTTTATCATGATTTGTTTTGACCATAACATGTTTTCAAATTATTTTTCTCAAGGATTATTGATAAGTAGAAACATAAATAATTTCATAGCTCTAGATATATAAGTTACCTTAAACAAAGAAATTTTGTCTTTACAAAGAAAGTTTTTTGTGGGAAAATGGATATTGTAAGGAAATGACTTCTTTAAAAAGATTTTTTTCCTAATTTTATAAAACTATAAATCTAAATAGTTATTGGGTATGTAAGTAATCCAATATTTCAGATTGATGTTGTAATTATGGATGGGTAAAATTGGGTTTTTTTATTGATATCAAAGAGAAAAATGTAAAGTTTATGTTTTTATGACTAGAATTTATAGTGAGGGTTTGGGGATGTTGTAGTTGGGATCAAATCTAGGGTTTAGATAACATTAGGGGTTATGAAATTATTAGATAATAATTTAAAATTACTCTATAAACATAAAGCTTAGTAAGTGAGAGATAATTATGGTTATTTTCGATAAATAGAACCAATTGAATAGAAGATGAAATAGTTAAGGATATCATAGTGCTTATCTTCTATATAAGATGGTTTATTAAGATTTTATTTTATATAATCACACTAGACATTTTGTTTTAGTTAATGGTTGGGACCTATGGGAACCAAATTAACAATGGATGTAAAGGAAAATATGGTGGTCATCTGAATGAGTATCATAAAAAAATGTTAGTTAGGGTGAAAACTATTATGTTTATTCTTAACCAGTTATCATGAGTTGATATTAAGAACCCAAACCTAAGTGAGTTTCCTAATATTCCAAATAATAGAAAATTATAGTTCCACGGAAGTTCAAGTGATAAATATCATAAAGGAAAAAAGATTTAACATCCTATGTGTCAATAATGTGGGAAAAAGTGCCCATGTAAATGTATTAAAGGAATGGAAAGATGTTTTATATGTGGTAAAAGAGGTACTAGATAAATAAACTACCAAGTAAATAAAGGAAGATTTTGGTTAAAATAATTAATATGAATAAAGTTATTCCTAAGGTATCAGTTGAATGCTTTAAATTTGTGGAGAATGGGCATTATGAAAATCAATTTCATAGGGGGAAATCTCAAGAATGGTATCAACAAGACCGTGTAGACAAAAATATTATCAATGTCTAATTACAATTACAATTGAAGATGAGAAAACAATGAATTGCATATAAAAGGTGTGTATTATATTTTGGTTTTTGTTTTTAATATTAATTAACATAAGGATATGATTGGAATTTTTTATTATAGAAAGTAATTATAAGGGAATAAAATAATAAAGCACTTTAAGTGTATTATAAAGTACACTGAAATATTTAATTGTTTTAATATAAAGATTTAAGTTTTAATATGCATTGATAAATTTAAGGATGATTATAAGTTTAAAGTCCTTGACAGTTTTCTGAGGTTTTATTTGTTGGGATTACATCAGGAGACATTTATTGAGTTTTAATAAATTTTTGACATGTATGTATCCCTTATGTTTAATTTTTTTAGTAAAAAGTTTATTTGATAAAAAATTATTTTATATTCTGTGGAAATAGTTTTAAAGGTATTTTTATCATTTAGAGTTAATATGATCTTTGATATTGAGGTGATTATGGTTAAATTGGATTAAATGGTAATCACATTCTAGGAATATATGATTTATAATATAGATAACCATGGTATTGAAAATTAATTTTGTGACTATGTGATTAATGTTAGTTTTGAAAAATTTATCTATTTTGGAAACATTTTATAGTTAAGTTAAATGGAAATACATTTGGATAATGTGATATTTTATTTAAGGAATAAAAGTAGAATTATATTTTGGAAGTAAATATGATTTTATTTTTTATTTATGGTGATTCAGGTTATTTATGGAAAAGATTGGAATATTTTGGAAATTATATTATTAGGGAATGTATATTTGGGTATATGACTTTATGAGCAAATAATTTTGTTTGGAGATAAATCTTAAATTGATCTCTATAGAATATGTGATCATGTCCTTATGATTTTTGGGTTTTGAACTTGGTTAGGAATATTTTCAAGAGTTTTAAGGTCAGTTATTTATAGAATGCTTAATGTTTAAAGATGGGGTTATTTTTGAGGATTTTAATTTTAAATTATTATTTCTTTATATCAGATATCATCTTACCTTACTCTAACCATTTTGGTCAATTTGTAATGAAATTTGGAATAACTTGTTATACTTTTGTGGAACATGTGATACATTAAAATTCTATTTTATTACTTTAGACATGAAAGTGTCTTAATGAATATTCATTTATAGAAGTAAGAGATGAGATAAATGTATAAATTCATCAAAATCACAACCAAAGGATAACATTTTTCTTATGAAATGGAAATAAATCAAGTAATTATATTTCGTTGGTTTCTATGTGTTGAGAGTAAAATAATCCCTCAACCCTAGTAAAAGTATATTGAAATAAAATTTTATTCTTATAACTTCATTTTTGATGAATTTATGGTCTTATTTATCCCCCGGTTTTTTATGGTTTTGTGTTCATTAATTTTCTAAAGACCATATTTTATATGACTTGATTATTCCTTAAACATTATTTCTCTCTTCCATGTCCATATTTTCACTTCCTACCATTGATCTCCTTATTATTTGACCCAATTAAGTCCTATTAAATTAGACCTTCATATTTTCATTTTCATCATTTAAAAAGGAGGTTTTACTATCCATTTCTAAAATTTTATTTTTCCACACATGTATTTTTTAATATATAAACGTTTTTCCTTTCATGATAGTATGTTTTAACTTCCACACCTTACAATAGATTCTGAAAATGTGTTAAAAAATATCTATTCAGAACAAGAAAAATTTATAGAACTAAAATTAATTAATGGATATAATATAATACCATAATAATTTAAAATTTATTTTCTTTTAGTAATATATTCTACAACGTGTATAATATGCAACATTAAGTTTCAAGTGAATTGTGATATGCTATAAAAATATTATTATTTAAATGTGTTCATTATAACATACTCATTAAATTGGTGGTATGAATATAAATATCCATACTATGGAAATTTTTTATAAGGATTCTATTTAAATAAAACTTCTTTTTTAATTCATAATAAATAAGTACACAATTTTCAGTAAAGTCATTTTATGCTTTAAAAATATGTTTTCTTAAAAAATTATTTTTATTACCTTTTGTGCATGGATATTATAATTAATTTATACCATTTTAAAAATTATTTTTAAATAAATCAATATGATTTTTGAAATTACTTTTTCAATATTAACTTTGGATTATGTTTTGATAATTTAATGAAAAAATTGATTTTTGGGTGAAAAGTAGAAATTATAAATTTATTATAAAAATTTTAGATTCATTTAATGTATTTAAAAAGTCACATTATATTTTGGATTGGTTTTAAAATTTAATTAGTTCTTTTTTATTAAACAATAATCCAATAAATTTTATTTTTATCAACATTACACTTTATTTTTGTATAAAAACATTTTTATATGTAAAAAGGAATTTTTTAAAAAAAAATGGTTTTTATTATGTTTTGAGGGTTTGTTTGAAATTAACTTCTACCACTTATAGAAATTAAATTATTTAAAATGAAATAGATATTTGTAACCAGAATTTTATTTTTTTAAGGAGACCACTTTCATTCTTTTTCATTATTAATAGTAACTTTTTAAATAAAATTAGCACGGTAAGATTTAAAATGATTTTAAAAGGTAAAAACTAAAATGACAAGAGTTAAAATGACATAAAAACTTTTCTAAGTCATATTTTATAGTAATATTTACACCATATAATATTTCCTATTATAAAATGGTCTATTTTAGAGCCACTTTTTTGGGGTAATACTTTATTATATTTTAACATTTTGAGAAAATCCAAGAGTTCCTTCTCCTTTACTTATAAAAGGAAACCACACTCACATATTATATACACTTCAAGATCCTCTTATAATAATAAATACCTACCCAAATCCTTTCCTAAAATCCATAACCACATATTATAGTTCCTTGTTTTATGATAATACCATCCTAATAAAGATTTAGTTATAAACCTAAGGAGGTTTTCTAAAGAAGAGGTATAATACTCAATCAAGTGTTTTATTTTTATTTCTTATTTTACCTCCTGAAAACTTCTCCCAAACATTATTATATAATAACATAAGTATATACCATATACTAAAATGTCATTATGTTTATTTTATGACCATTTTTATTCTAATTATCAATTTAATAGAAAATGAAAACATATTTCATGTGTACGTGCGAACTACCCCCTAGCGAAGATAATTTATTTAGGTTGTCATCATTTAATATTATGGATAGTCATAATGATGGATAAAAATAAAATAATATGATATATGTGAAATAAATTTAATTTCATAATTTAAATAAATATTCTAACTCTTTCATTACCATTAAATGAAAAATTAAAAATTACTTGTACATACTTGCGAACTAGCACCTCGTGAACCAATGCATTTTAATTTTCATCGCTACCTCACATGGATTGTATTTATAAGTTTATATAAAGAAATAATATTATATTTATTATGTAATTATAATTAATAAAATGTAAAATAATATTCAATTTTTTTCCTTATTTTCATTGAAAAATGGAAAAGTTACTCATGCGTATGTGCGGACTACCTTATCCATGTTGTAATGTAATTCATTTTTCATGACCATATCACATGGTTGGTTATAAAAGTATAATTAATGTATAATAAATATAATAATAACATGATTAATATTATTTAAATTATATAATCATGATCCATTTGACAATAGTAAACCTACCAATGTCATTTTGAACTTATGAACCCTACATCCTCAAAACATCCGATGTAAACTTAATCAATTAAGAAATTAAGTATGAAGTGGTAATAAGTGAAATGTAAAGGAATAATTAAAATTTAATGAACATAAAAATATTATTAAATAGGTAAATAATTAACATAACTTTATTATTTATAAATATAAAGAACGTATGTGATAATTTAGACTTGAGGTAAGGGATTTCTAGTCTCATAAGAGATTATTCATTAAAATAATGATTTTATTCTATTTTTCCTCTATGTACAAATTAATTAAAATGTTTCAAGTATGTTATAAATATTCTTAAATGTATGTAAAATTCATTTTAAAATATGTCTTGCTTTCTTTATGATGGTTTTAAAATAATTATTTTTAACATTTTCCAAACAGATTATATTTTTACATTTTTACAAGTGTGAAAGATATTTTTTTAACATATAAAAAACGAGAGGAATTTACTATCATAATGATTGATATTTTATAATATTATTCCTATATAGTATTTAATGGGTTTTTAATATAATATTCCATTTCTTTTTCTTTTGGGATTTTTTAAATACTTTTCAAATAAAAATGTTTTTTTATCCTTATTTTTACATAAATCCAAAAGGTGTTTCTCCATATATAGTAAACATAATATTTTATAAGATTCTATTATGTAAATGAAAGATTTTATTTGTTTAATGTGCATTTGGATATTTGGACAATGTTTATGATAATTGTTTAGCCTAATATAGCTCTCTAATGAATTGGGTAATAATTATGTAAATAATTATTTTATAATTAATTGAGTTATTTATTTCATTTTTAAGGGTTGTTTTAAGGGATATTGAAAGGGTTATATGAAGATGATATCCAATTTTACCTATATGAATTTTCTATTCTTAAAAATTATTTTATCATGGAAATATTTTTATTTAATAGGTTAAGCTAATGACCATTTATTTAAAGGAATAAATATTCTATTTAAGGGTAGAAATATATGTTTTTAAGAAAATATTTTTCATGGGTTATCATGTTTTATAAAAAACCATAGTGATTTTTATTTAACCTTTATAATTTTTACAAATTATTTTATGAAAAACATTGGGTAGTAAATATGACTTCTTGTGTAAGTAAATAATTATTTGATATCAAAGTTTATTATGTTGGAGGAAAAGTCTCTTATAGACCTCATAAAATAAAAATTAAATAATGGGTTTATTTTATTTTTGGTATATGTACATTACTGTGTATTTTTTTTCTTATTTTAAATTTTCAAATGATTCTTCTCAAGGATTAATGATGAGTGAAAAAAATAAAAAAATCAGATTTCATATATAGAAGTTACATTGAATAGATAAAGTGTGTATTTATAAATAACTTGTTTTGTAAAGAAATGGACACTAAGTTGAAATTTCCACTTTGACAGATTTTTTTCATATTCTCTAGATCTTTATACCTAAATGTTACTTGGGGTATATAATTGATTCAATATTTTTGATTGATGCTCAATGTTTTGGGTATCTAAAATTGGGTCACATTTATTGGTGTCAAAGACATAAATGTAAATATTTTTTTAGCATTGAATTTGGGAGTGAGGATATATGGATGTTATAGGGACTATAAAATGAATAATAAAACTGATTCATATCATAAGGAAGATCAAAAAAATTGTCTTAACATTCTTTTATAATGAACAAGTAGGTCTGGTTAGAGATTCTTCTTCTTCGTTGATGTTATTCCTCGGTACTCATTAGCCGAAATGAGATCGAGTTATTGAGAATCAAGAAGGTTGAGCCTAAGGAAAGAGATCGACTAGGACCCAAATAATGAGAATGAATATCTAATCTGTGTACACTGAGGAGAAAAAATTATTTAATGATTTAAGGTTCTTTGATGGACAGTGATATTGAGGTTGTGTGTGATGGTTGAAGATAATCATGACTGTTTGATCAGAAGATTTTGATCCTTGGATGTTTTTTGTTTAAATAGATGAGATATTTAATGAAGTGTATATGCCCTTTATTCTTTCAAGTTATCCAACTAAAATATGATGCCTGTAGACATGTCGGGATAGCGATAAAATTCCTTAATGAGTAAGTTGAAACTGCTACTCAAATGGATATTCAAGGGTTGTTCCTAAGGAATTTTGAATGTGACCATAGAATGAATATGAGTTGAGTAGTAATAAATTCTTGATTCATGGGGTTCAAGGTATTCAGTCACTTAATTTGGTAGAACTAGGCCTGGTTCATTTCCAATAATAAAAGATATAGTCTAGGATGAAGAGCTAAAATTTAATTCTTTGGTATTCATTATGCCAGTGAAACCTAGTACTCATGTTTTGGTATAAAAAAGTATGTTTTAGATATATCAAACCTTCTCATAGATCATGTTTTTATGCTAAACCCAAATAAAGGATAAAATAAATTAACACAAATTCATGGAGTAGTGTTGGTTTTTAGATGGAATAAGGAGGAGGTTCCAACTGGGGAATAGCTGGAACTCATTAACACAAGGATTTTAGAAATTAAATGATTAAAATTAATAAGGATTCCAGATAAAGAAGTTTTTTGGGGAAGCCTCTAAGGAATATCAATCCAAGATATTCAAGAATAAATTAATATGATTAATTTTACCTATATTATCAATGCATGGAGGTGAATAAAATCACATATGGGGTTGTTGACATATAAAATGGAGCTCTACTCAAGTCACCTAAGAAATTTATTGATTAATGATGAGCTGACACATGGAGACCTGGATTTGATTTTAGAGTTTATTTTTAATTTTTATGGAACTAGAAATTCATTGATAAATGAAAGTGACTTCTCATAATGAGGGTAATTAGGTCAATCATCCATCTTTTGGGTGGATAAATTGGGAAATACTTGAGAGTAGCAAATAAAATGAAGATAGATCTAGAGAAGAATAATGAACTCAATAGAAAAAAAATATGCTATATTTATTTACTTCTACCTTTATTTCAACTATTTTGAGATGTATTCATTGAAAATTATTACTCTTTTTTAGAACATGTATTGATAAATCCCTTAAGGGGATTATATTGAATTTAATTGAAAATATTTTACTATTCTGATCATGTTTTCATAATTGTCTATTTTTCTTCTTACATATTCTCCCACTTATTTTTTCTAATTATCTAATGAAAATTTGATAGAAAAACTTAGGGTTTGTAATTTTTATTATAGTGTAAATTTATGATGTTCCTTAGCTTTAATTAGTAGATTAAAGTAGGAATTTTTAGAAGATAATTAGTGTGGACCCTTTAGTTCTTTTTTCTCATTTTCTATTCTTCATGGACATCATTTATACACTAATTTATAAATCAATGAGTGAAGAGTAGTGGATATTTATCCTTATAATATTCAAAAAAGTACATTAATTAGTAAATATTTGAGTTTGTTTTCTCTATGAATGAGTTATTCAATTCTTGAGTTTTTGATAGATATATCAATCCTTGGTAGAATTCACTTGTTCATATTGATCACCTAGATATAGTTAGGTTCCTTTACTACTCTTCTTCATAACTTTTTTGCAATTGTGATTAATTTGATGCTAGAATAGAAATTAAAATCAGTATAATCTCCCATGGTTATCCCAGATGGGTTTCATTTGATCATAAGATAACCATTGGTAATGGAAGAAAACCCAAAACATAAATGGATATATCTCTAAGAATCTAACGTATTACTGTATCTAAAAAAAGAATCTAAATCTCTATAATAATACATATAATATTATAATTGTATCCCTTATCTCTTTCTTCGATGGAGCACATATGATGATGATCAAAAGAAGAAGCAAACATATGTATCCTTCCTCTAAGGGGGGACACAATAAAATAGGTCCCAATTCATAATTGTAGGACTCTCGTATTCTCTAAGGGGTGAAAGAGTATCATGAACCAACCCAAGTCAACCCTAAATCGGTCACCTGAACTGATCTGAGACAAGGTCCGAAGGGTGTTCCGTATCCCCATGGGCTATAAACTAGTGTCAGACATCAATACAGAGACAAGAGAACAATTTATCTGAAAATAAATAAACAAACTGAATAATAGAAAGATAAACAAAAAAACTCAAATAATATACAAATATCCAAACTGAACATCTTTTATACAATCCTAAAATACAACAAACTTCACATAAAAACTAAACTGAACCTGCAGACAACAACATCTCCGTGTGACCATGAGGTTCATTCTCTGATACTAAGAACAACCATCAACAATGGTGATCAAAATCAAGATGAAACCTACATCACAATCTAAAAACAAGATATAATTATAAGGGTAAGTATTCAATCATAGTAGGTGTGCTCGAACAATCTATTCCCAAAACACTTCCTTTAAAATAAAATAGAAAACAACTTCAAGTTGGAATTACAATATATAAAGGTAATATTTTCCAAACATTTCACTTTAAAACCAAAACATGGTACATTTCCCTTTCCATTCCAAATCTAGGTTCGTTTCCATTCAATAAAAATTATCATTTTCAAGAAGAAAGTGATGCTTACCTTTCAAAACAACATAAAAGGGTATAAAAAATTTCTACTTCTAAAAAAATTTATAAACCTTTTAAAGCCAAAAAAATCACTTCCCAAAGAAGCATACCACACATGGGAATAAAACAATAATCATATAATCATATAATAAGGGAAATGTAAATAAGCACATGAGAGTAACCAACCAAGAATAATCTCAATCATCACTACAAGAAACTAAATGTCAAAGGACATTGGTGAACTTAGGATCTCGTGAATAATCAAGAACAACTAATACATGTTGACTCATCTCTGAAATCATGCCTCACTCAATGAAATCAAATCACCCAATACACTCATCCACACCTCACATGGTACAAACCGAGGGGAACAATCCCATAGCAATAAAATTTAATATATCACCATGATATGGGACAACATCTAGTGAATAACCTAACTAGTACAACAGTCATTATCAAAAAATTCATTAGCTATGTCAGATTATCCATGTCTAGATTATAGAATAGGGTGATTCAAATGATCCCAATAGAGTACCAAATCACATACACATATATAATAATTTACACAACAGGTATCACCCAATTCACCCCAAGGATTAATCTCTTTGCCTTACAACACACAAGTCACATAAGTAAATTGTTCAAGAGGATTCCACAGAGAAGGGACCTCATCCATTTAATCATAAACTAGGAAAGATAATTATTCAAGGAGTGTTTTCATATTAAACACTTTAATTATTTTCACAAAATTGTCAAACAGGCCTCAATCATTTTTTCAAAAAAAAACATCATTTGTCAAAAAATTAAACAACTTTTATAAAGAGGTTCAAATGCCTCATTTTCCATTTCACAATCATTTAGGAAAATCTCATTTAATTACTCTCACCACATGTTAAAACCAAAACCATTTTTATTAAACTCCCATGTGGTCTATAATCCAATATCACATGTTTAACCTATTTTAAAACCCAAGTACAAACTTCTATTAAATCCAAATACACTAGGGAAACCCATTCAAGGAATAGAAGTCATCATTTCACATGTCAAAATATTATTTACTAAACCAAAACATGCTTAAAATGTCACAAAATTCTTTCAAAATCCAATCATGAATTTCATCAAACACTTAGTGTACAACATTTCACAAAACAATGCACCATACTTCATAACAAGGATGAAATCACCACTTTTGAAACCAAACAATTAATCCAAATATCACACATAACTATTTAATATTTAGAGAATATGTTAAAATAAATAAACCAATGAATATTAAATTAAAAAGTAAAGTGAAAAGGTAAACCAACCTAAACCAAAAGTGCTTCAACAATGCACACCTGAAACAACTCTAAGAAGGTTCGAAGAGCCAAGATATGCCATGTGGAACCATAAATAATAAAAAAAACCAACATAAATGATGGGAAACACAAAACCTTGATCAAAATGATCATGGGTGAAGTATATCTCAAGAGGAAATAAAATAAATGGGAATAAAGAGAAGAAAATAAGAGAGTACATTGAGAAGACTATCCCCAAACATAAAGAATCACCATAGATCTACCATGGAATGAGGAGTGGAGGCTTGGAGAGAAAGGGAAAAGAACCCCTTGGGTTTCACAAACTAGAGTAAAGGAAAATAGGGAATTTTGGGTTAAAAATATTGAGAGGGTGGAGTTGGAATTTCACAATTTTTAAGATATGGGAAGCTTTCATGGTTTGTCCACATGGTTTACCAAACCGTGCGCCAACTATGTGGCCCTTAATGAACACACCTGATCACCTACACGATTTGGATACACGGTTTGTAAACCATACCCTAACTGCACCAAATGTCACTATCCTAAGACAGAAACTTCCCACATGCTTCCCGCACGGTTTGAAAAATTGTTCGCAAGTCATGATTCATGCCTCTTCTACAAACACTTAAGCCACATCATTTCCTATAGAAGGTCACATAGTTTTCCCAAACTTTACGTTGATTTTTAATTAAGTGAAAAACACCATAAAACTCAAAATGTAAACTTTTCACACATGAGACATGATCTATAACCCCAATGAAAAAATATAAAGAAAATCAAAGATCAAAAATAAAAATTTGGGTGTGAAAATTCTCCCCACCATTAATTATTTCCACCCCCCCAAGAGCCACAACATATTCCATTTTATCGATTAATGGCTAATTATTTCCACATTAGCATGACCCAACCTCTTAATCCAAGAACATATCAACCACATCCAAATAGAACTTATTCATATTTCCCGAACTAATAACTGAAACCACTTCCTGAGAAACAATAGGGAATTCAAGACACAACCTTCACAACCATGCTCCGAACAAAACTATTGGGAACACTCCAAAAAGACCAACATTAACCCAAAACCGAAAGAACTTAAAATTATATAACCTAAAAAATCATTTTCCTCCAAACCGTATCAAAAAAAAATCTCAACATTAGAGGGAGAAATAGGGTCCCCACCATTAAAAAACAACCAGTAATGTTATTGAGAAACACACAATGATACCTGAGGTGGGTCTCCCCACCATTAGAACAATCTAGATTAAAAAAACCACATATGGAAACATAGAGAACCCAATAAGAATCATCCTAAGGATTTCCCCGCACAGACCAACCATCCTCACCATAAGGGTACTTGCTGAAAGAAGCTCCAACCCATGCAATGAAAAAAACCAATTACATAAAATAGGACCTTCCAAAATAAATAATCTACAATAGAGAAGCTTAAACTATCCACATCCAACACTAGGGAGAAAACCAAACCAAGGTCCCCCCACACCCTGAGTATTTTTTACTACACGTGAGCTTCTCTCTTGGGCCTGTGGATGGAGACCTAATATTTAAAGAATTAACTGCCTCACAGTCAGAAGCAAATGATCCTCATTTAGAACTCCTTCCTTTGGGTGACAAGAGTGGTCACATAGCACCCCAAGAATAACCAACAAGATATAAGGTGCCATAAGACCCACTTCACGTAAAATGGAAATATTAATTGTTTCTAAAATAATAACACACTTTCATTAAAACGAGATTTTTTAAGATATAAAAAACATCCCCTTACATACCGGATGAAAGAAAACACTACTAGGAACAACCACCATAGCTAAATAAAACATTACAACAAAAATGGAACATTAAACCAACCCCAATAACACTCTACACCTGTGAACTAGCTCCACATATTTTCCTAGAAACACACTGATAGAACCTTTTCAAGTGACCTAGGTTCCCTCAAGTATGATAGGTTTGGGTTTTTTAGATATGAGGAATTCTTATGATCTAGCTTTTCGATCTAATGACACCCCATGATTCCATGCCCAGAAGAAGCTGAAAAAAGATTTCAAGGACTTTTAGTTCCATGACAAACACCAACAACTTCGGGTTACTACCCCACTTCCTTACTGGAATTACCCTCACCACTTCCAGGAACTGAAAGAGGGAATACTTCCTCAATAACTCCTATTAGTACAACTTTAACATGAACTGCCTACCTAACCATATTGGGAAATGAGTTTAGATTAAACTCCAACACATTAGAATGCATACCATCCCACACTAGAATTTTGGAGCCTTTAAGTAATCATTTGCAACATACCCTTAGGTCTACAAAGATATTATAAAACTACAACACTGACCTATCACCCTACTATAGAAAATGATTCTTTATTCCCTTCCTCACTTTTGTCATCTAATAGAAGTATTTTTGGATGAACTAAGTCTTGAAGATCTAAAAGGTAATATATTCTTAATTCTTGTTCCAAGAAACCAACTTCCCCTACTTCCAAGGTGAACCTACAAGCATAAAATTAGTAAACTTAAACTTCAATAACTCGGGTTACTCAATGAGGCAAATTTTCCTTTCAATATTCTGCATTTACTCTTCCACTTTGAGTGGATCTTATTGAATATAAAAGAGATTTGGATTTAACTTTTGAAAACCAAAAATGAAATACATAGGTTGATCAACTGAAAATTTAAATAATTGGGAATCACTCGTATCTTCACCTCAAACAACCATCGAATCTCTACGAGGGGATACATTGGGCAATAAAAAATATAAGATCTAAATCAAAACCAACTCATCAACATGATTTTTCAAACTCAAAACACCACATAAATATCACTTCAAAATAAAAATAAAATAACCACATAACCACTACTTATCAAACATAAAAAAATCCCCTTAAAATGCATTCGAAAAGAGAATAAACTTGGTGGATTTTCACACTCACCAATGGTATTCCTTAGATTCTCACTAACATGCACATTCCCATTCCACCCCGGTCATAAGAAACTCATAATATATCGGGCACTCATCTTCCCACATCATAATCCAACCACTTTCTACCCATATCCATGCATGTGAGAAACCTAGTATATACCACAGGTCAAAAAAACATTTCCATTATCTAAATCAAATCATTCCACCTAATGTTTTATAATCTCAACCCAGTCCATATTTCAAAATTTTATAAAAAATTTCAAAATATCACCACCCACCAATCAAAAACTATTTTCAAACATCACACATCAATCAATTTTATTTTATTAAACATATAAACTCATACATTTCAAAAAAAAATCAGCAGCTTAAAAATAATATTCCACTGAAATAATTTGATTTACACCCCACTACTTTTCATTTAAAATAAGTTTCAGAAAAAAAAATATGTGTTTCCTTGACTTTTCTTCAAACTGAAACTAAAAAATCATTTTCCATCTTCCCAAAACCAAACCATTTTCATTTCAAAATATAGTTTTCACAATTCCAAAGCAAGATTTCCCAAAACAAATTTCTAAATCACAAGGAACTCAAAGAAAATAATAATGGGAAACTAGTTTTAATGGGTGAATAGGAATATGGTTTTCATCCATATGTCAAACACACAACCACCACTGAGAGTATTTTAGGACTATGTCCTTTGTTCCAAATGTATTTGCAGGCCCTGTGATATCACATATATCACTATCAAAACTCCATTTTCATATTGAAAAAACCAATCAACCACAATAACCAATGTAACTAAAAGAAACCCAACATCCCATGGAAAATCAAGGTTCAATCCAAAAAAGGGTTGGCCAAACACTCCCCCATACCTACACACAGAAGTTTTGAAAATCCTACTCCATCTACCTTGAAATAAAAATTAATATAGGGAACTTTGAAAGGAATATACTCTATGGGAAACCTAATTTGATACCACTTTGTTATGAATTATCCTAGGTCAACCCTAAACCGGTCAACAGAGCCGATTCGATACAAGGCCCGAAGGGTGTTCCTAATCTATACTGGTTATAAACTAGTGTCTTACATCAATATAGAGATAGTGGAAAAATTCATGCAAAATAAATAAATAAATTGTACAACATAAAGATAAAAAATCATCCTAAATAATATAAAAATATCCAAACTGAACATCTTTTACACAATCAGAAAATACAACAAACTGCACAACAAAACCAAACTGAAACTAACGACCACAACATCTCCAAGTGACCCTGTGGGTCACTCCCTAATACAATGAACAACCATATCCAAAAGATATCAAACCCAATATGAAACTGGTATCACAATATAAACACAAGATAGAACTATAGGTGTGACTATTAAAACTCAGTATAAGTGCTTTAATAATCTATTCTCAATGCACTTTCTTTAAAATAAAATAAACATCAACTTCAAGTTTGAAATAAAATATATAAAATTAATATTTTTCACAATTTTTACTATAAAACTAAACATAATTCATTTCCCATTCCATTCCAAATCCAAGTTATTTTTAATTCAAGATACATTAACATTTTCAAGAGGAAATTGATGCTTACTTTTCAAAATGGTACAAAAGAGTATAGAACATTTATACTTTAAAAAAAATTATAAAACTTTTAAATCTAACACAACACTTCCCAAAGAAGCATACCACACATGGGAACACCAAAATAATAAAATAATCATATAATAAGAGTAATCAACCAATAAGCATCTCAATCATCACTATTTGAAACTGTGTTTCAATGAACATGGGCGAACCCTAGATCTCATGAATAATCCAGAACAAATTAATACATGTTCACTCATCCTGGAAAGCATGACATCAAATCTCCTAATATGCATGGACATAGCTCACATGGTACAGGCTAAGGGGTGTAATCCTTAAGAAACAAAACTAAATATATCCTCGTGTTATGGTCCACTAGTTAATGCAAAACATAACTAGTGTAGTAATCATTTTCATAAAATTCAATAGCTATTACAGGTTCTCTATATCATTAGTATATAAGAGGTTGATCCAACCAAAGACAATTGAGCATCCAATCACTTACACATATATAATAATTTACAGAATAGGAATCACTCGAGTCACCCTTAGGATCAATCTATTTTCCTTACAACACATAGGTAACATAATTAAATGGGTCATGTGGATTCAATATTTAGTACATCCCATTAATTTAAACATATACTTTATAAGAGAATTATCCTAGCAGGGTTTTCAAATTAAACACTTTTTCCATTATCACAGAATTGCCAAAGAGGCCTCGAGATCTTTTTCAAAAAACCAACATTTATCAATGAATCAAATAAATTTTCAAAAAAAGTTAAAATACACCATTTTCCATTTCAAAATCATTTATAAAAACCCCATTTAAGTATTTGTACCACATGTGCAAACCAAACCCATTTTTATTAAAATACCAAATGGTCCATTATCCAACATTACATGTTTAACTGCTTTCAAAATCCAAGTACACAATTCTTTTAAATCCAATACCACTTGGTAAATCCATTAAAGGAACAAAATTCATCATTTAAAATGTCACAAATTCATTTATAAATCCAAACCATGCTTAAAATTTCACAAAATGCTTTCAACTGCCAACTGGGCACTTCATCAAACCCTTGGTGTGCAACATTTCACAAAACAATGCCACATACATCATAATAAGAAACAAATCACCACTTTAAACACTAAAAAATTAATAAAAATATTACACATCACTATTCAATATTAAAAGAATATTTGAAAAGCAAGAAAACGATTAATCTTAAATTAAAAAGGAAAGTACATACGGAAACCTTTCACAAACCACATTACACTCTCGAAACAACTCCATGATGGTCTAATGAGCCATGATCTACAAAGAATAACCTTAAAAAAGAAAAAAACTCAACATAAATGAAGGTAAACACAAACCCTAGATCCACATGACCAAGGTTGAAGGAGATCTAAAGAGGAAATGAATGAAATTGGAAGAGGGAGAAAAGAAGAGGAGAATAACTTGAGAATTATATCACCATAATTAAAGAATCACCTTATATCTACCATGGAAAGAGGATTGTATGATTTTAGAGAAAGGGAACCCCACCCCTAGGGTTTCACGAACCATAGGGAGGTGAAATGGGGTGTTCTGGGTTAAAAACACCAAGAGGGTAGTCTTGGAATTTCACAATATTTACGATATTGAAAGCTCGCAAAGTTTGACCGCATGTTTTACCAAACTATAAAAAAATTGTGTTCCCATTATTTAACACACATGAGAACCTAAATGTTCTAGCCACATAGTTTTTAAACCATGTCCTAACCATGCCAAACACCACAATATAGAGATAGAACCTTATCACACATTTGTCTCACGGTTTTAAAAACTGTGTGCAAGATATGCACCATGCCTCTTCCATTAGCACTTAAGCCACACAAATTCCTAGAGAATGTTACATGATTTTTTCAAACTATGCAATGATTGTGCTCCAAGATAAAAACACCCAAAAACTCAAAATTTAAACCCATCACACCCGGTACTTGAGAAATGACCCCGAGGAAAAAGATAAACAAAATCAATGATCAAAAATAAAAAACTGAGTGTGACAACGAGCCTCTACCAATGGTGATAAATAATCTACATAGAGGAATAAAGTTTCCGTTATAGATTAATAGAATCTCACACACATAACCAACAAGATAGGATCACATCCTCATATAAGAATCATTGATGATTATCATTAAATGAAGAGTGTTGGATATAAGTAATGGCTTAGGTTCCATTGCATGGAACTAAATAATTTTTTCTTGTTTCTGAAAATTCATTAAAAACATTGATGATTGAATCCTTCCATAAAAAAACCAGCTATTTGGTTCAAAACTGATGGGATCATTCGGGATGGATGTGGAAAGACACAGGCATGTCAAATAATGATGTCAATTATGTTGACCATGATATCCACATGAACCAATACAAAGTGGTTCTAGATATTTTATTACATATCCAACATTCTCCCACTTTTATTAAAATCCCAAAATTAATTAATGGAAAAACATCACCATTCTTTGTGAATCCATCCAAAAAAACCCCCTTTGGATACACAATCACAAAACAGTATTCATTTTGGAACGAAAACATTATCCAAAACTTAATCCTTATCTAAGGTCCTAAGTGTGTGACCCTATGGGACTTAGTAGCATTGAAACAAATATAAAATCCATATTTCATAGATGTAAGGAAAGAGAGTTCTCTTGTAAAGAATCAGTGATACTCAAGATGCTAAGGGGTCTGGTGTGATCTCCATCAAAGATACTCATATCATTATATTAAAATTTCCACCATAAGATCTATCATATACATAATATGTATACCTATATAATACTATTTTATATGAAACCTAGTGTACACTAGACATGGAACAAGTCAATATTTTATAGGCCTCTCATATTGTATTTATTCTCTGGAAAAGACTATCCAAGTCAATGAATACATCATGTGACATTCATAAAACAGAAGAGTGATTCACATGTGCCTCGTATAAGTAGTTAAAAACAACATATGTGACTCAGATAAGAATTTACATGCATTTCTTCATTATAATTCAATCATTTGATAGATGTATTTTCTTATCATACAAGTGAAAAAAAAATCCCATATCGGTTGTTCTCTAAACAACAACATAATCAATAACATACCTAACCACCCCCTGATTAGTTAAGTTCATATTTTGACTTGTGTAACTAGGGTATCAATGTATAAAGGTCCTGATTCAAGGTTTATTTACAACCTTAGGTAATAAGGATTGATAATAAGAATTAATTCTTATATATACCAATTATTGTAAGATATTCCATGGGAGATACTTTAGTAGATTTATATAAATAACAGGTTTCTACTTATTACCTCATGAATCCATTCTTTATATCTCAAATATAAATCTTTATAATAAGTATAAGAATCTATTCAATCTAAACTTATCATATCATCACACCCCATAATACTTTGTCAGGATCATCAATTAGGGACAACTAAAAGTTTTACTCTTAGGGGATATTATCATTAAACTATTTATGAAAAAATAGATTATAGGACACATAAATGAATGATAAATGGATATAGACTTCATTACAATGACATGATACATTTACAACCATTATAAACAATATCTCATGAATCTAACACCCATAGACTATACATGAACTTCTTGTTTTTGTTGTGGTGGTAATTTATTTATCAATAGATCCATTTCACTCTCATGTGTAGTCATCCAACTAATCTTTACATCACCCCTCTCAATGATTTATCATATGATGTGGTATTTTCATAATATGTTTTTTGTCTTTTGGGGAGTTTAGGGTTGCTTATCCCATGTAACAACCTCATTGTTATTACAATATATCTTAATTTATTAAATAATAATTAAAACCACTCCAATTATAGAAATGAAATGCTTGATCAAAATAGATTCCTTCACATAATCAAATACATCTATGTACTCTGCCTTAGTTTTCAAGTTTTCTATTGTAGATTTTTTGGAAATCCTCTAACTGACATATCCACCATTTAAGAAAAACATGAATCTATATTTATATTTCATATCATTTTTTCATATTGAAAACTCACATCTATGTAACCTTTTACACAAAGCACATTATCTACTCCAAATACCGAGAACATAACCTTATTCCTTATCAAGTACTTAAGAATGTTCTTGAATTCAATCAACTAACTCCCACCAGGATTGTATTGGTATATACTCATTATTCTCAAATCATAATAGACATCGGGTTGATTACAAAACCTGAAATACAAGATAGATTCTATGTAGGATGGATAAGGAATCATATCTATCCTTTTTAACTATTTATAATGATCTCAAATATTCATAAGATTCATTTCATGAAACCTTGGTAAAGAACCCTTCTTGGAGTTCTCTATGCTAAAACTCTTTGTCAATTTACCAATATATTTTTTGACTCAGTCAAAGAAACCACTTATATATATCTTTATAAATGTTAAAACCTAGTATGTATATAGATTTACCCACATCTTTCATCAACAAACATTTACCATAAACAATCTTCATAGAATGAAATTTCACGATGTCATTTTTGATAAGTTTTATTTCATTTAATTAAAATATTAAAAACATTACTATACTCTCACTAACCCTCTTATACACACAATAATCATCCATGTTTTTATGAAACCAAAATCTTTGAATGATAATCAAATCGAATATTAAAAATCTAAGAATCTGACTTTATTCTATAAATGGACATCTATAACTTGAAAACCATATAAGAATAATTTGAAAATTTAAAAACTTTGGTTTGTATATTATACACATACTCGGCTAAATTAACATTAATGAAAGTGGTTTTTCATATATTTGATATATCTCAAAATCATAATGAGTTTTTATGTCTATCAAGATCTAAAGGGAATTTATTATCACTACTGGATAAAAGGTTTCTTTAAAGTTATTACCAAACATTTTTTTGTAACTTTAGGCACTAGGAGTTATTTATTGGTAGAAAATCTACCATACATGTTAGTTTTCATGTGTAAAACCCACTTAAAACCTATAGGTCTTACCCCTCTAAATGCATACAACAATTTACAGACTTGGTTAGTGTCCATGAAGTCCATTTCAGATTCCATGTCTTTTAAACATTTCTCATAATCAAAACTCTCAATTTCATTATGGTATGAAGTAGATTCGTATATTATAAATATTTATTCATCATCATTATCTATGAAAAATCCATATATCTCGAGTTAATTTTGAATCATACCAAACCTTCAAGGTTATTCTATAACTTGGTCTGGTTACTCTTCAATAACTATTTTTGGAACTCACTCAACTTACATATCAAGAACATTCCCAATTTTTCTGTCTTGAATTTCTCAAAATTATAATTTATCCTCACATACTCCTTAACATTTAAATTTATTCTAAGTAAATATAACATTTTGATCCATAGGAACTTTGTGTTCAGTATGTTTATATAAATAATATCCCATGGTTTCTTTGGGATAACAAAAAAATAATCTCTTATCTGATTTGGGTCTAATATTATCATAATTGAGTTATCATACAAGTTCTTAACAGGTCCAAAACCCCATGAAATGAATTTTGTGATGTTTACCAATCTATATCTCATATAGTAACTTCATTTTTTCTTTAGATAGAATGAAATTTAGAAGGAATGAATAAATTTTTAGGGCATAACCCTAGAATGAAATAGGAAGGACACATAAACTCATTATTGATAAAACCATGTTTAAAATGGTATAATTTTTTCTCTCAAACACACCATTCTATTATTGTGTTCTAAGAGGAGTGAATTGTGAAATAATACTATAATATCTCATATGATTTATGAATTATTGGATTAAGTATCCACTTCCCTAATCTGATTAGAGAATATTAATACTATTTTCCATATGCTTTTTTACTTAATTCAAAATCTCTTTGAACTTTTAATTAGAATTATACTTATGTTTCATTAGAAACAAAAAACCATACTGAATCAATCTATTGATAAAATTAATGAAGTTCCTCAAACCACTAGTTTATTTTGTGCTCATTAGTCCACATACATCACTATGTATGAGATCCAGTAATCCACAATCCCTTTCACGTTTTCTTTTTTAATGATTCTTTATCATTTTTACAACAAAAAAGATTCACATATTTCAAATTATTCATAATAAAATGAGTCCAAAAGTCCATATCTATGTAGTATTTGAACATGTTTCTCATTTATGTGTTAGGAGTTACAATTACAATGGTGGATGGGATTAGAATAAACACTAACTTTTTATTTTGAATTTTATAAACAGGATTATCCATATCAAGAATATATAAACCAATCCTTATATTCCAAATTTCATAAAACATTTCATTATTTTATAAGGAACAAATTCTAATCTTAATAATGAATAAAAATATATTATTTTTCAAAAAAGTTATAAAAAATAAAATTCTTATTTATATTGGGAACATAATAATAATTCTTCAATTATAGAACTAATACACTAGGTAGACTTAGATAATAAGTTATAAATTATAATGTAGAAACTCTTTCTCTATTAATTACAGAAAAATCTATATCACTTGCATTAATTCCCTCATAACTCTTATTTTTTGTTTTCCTACACAAATGTGTGACGCATACCCGATATCCAAATACCATGATTCAGAGTTGGTGTAATTAATCGCTATGATATTCACATTCATATGCTAATAATATTTCTTCTTGACAACTCTTCTCAACTCAAGATTCCAATATTTTATTATTCTATAAGTCATGACCATAAAGGATCTCAAAATTGTTATCCTTAAGTATTCCCTGATCTACAACAAAGACATATTAATGGGTGAGTGTCACATTTTATATCATTTCAATAATGAATTCTAATGACAGTTATGCCACTAAAAATTATAACCCCATACATGATATCCATTTAGTATAACAAGATTCATATTTTACTATGATCTAGGTCACTTTATCGTTTCTCCCATTACATATCTATTTAGGTATATAATCACCCAAATCATAAGAAATATGAATCTTGGATATCTGAGTGGAAAAATATTTATCCAAATCCATCATATGGATTCACTGAACTTCATTCCTTTAGTAACCTAGTCCAATTATGGTCTCTCATCTAGTGTAACCCAAAAAAAATTCCAAAACGGGCTAATAAATGAAAATCTAGGTGCACCCAACTTTATTATAACCTACCCAATAGGATAATAAAACTTTACTCATTACTTTATTACTTTACATAATATAATCTAGGGGAACATAATTTTAGAATTACTTACTTAGTTTTATTATTGAGGATTTTAAAAGTGTCACTTCAAAAGGAATCTCACACATAGTATCCTATGGGTGTTAATTTTATAGTCTCCCCAATTTAATTTACATCATATATTAAATCCATTAATATTACATATTATGTAATCATTATCTTATCATATTTTATTCTGTTTTTATGCATGATTCTATCAATTTAGTTTTATAATACTTATTCCAACCACCAAATTAATGTATTCAAGAAAAATTAAGGTGTAAATCTTTACACAACCCAAAATATGTGTTATTCACCTAAAAATAGAAGATAAAAATATTAATACACATCCAAATACATCATATGGATAAGGTACATAAACTTTTCATGTAAAGTCATAAACTTAAATGAGATTGATAATCTCCACATGAGTAAGTCTAGAGTGACTGATAGCTGACCTTGTTCAACTTTCCGAATAAGGCATACGTCTCCAGGCCGGTAGGTATTCCAACCCCAACTATCTTCCCATTAAGAGACTTTACTCAAGAGATAATTCAATTCATGATACCTTAAAATCTAATATGCACAAGCTATGACCAATAACTAAATTCAATCTAAAAACACTAAATAAAATTTAGGTAAATGTGGATGAAAACTAAATATTATAGAGTTTTACCTAGTATTAAATGCAAGGATATATCTTCTAGAAAAAAATTATCATATAAATTAAAATACACACATTATTAATATTTCATAAATAATTACTAAAAATGAATAAAGAAGCAATAAACTTTAAATAAATGAATAATTTAAATAATTAAACAAAAGATCTATTTATGAACCTTTTAATAAATAAATATTATTTTAAACATTTTATAATTAAGATAGTAATTAGTAATATTCCATATAAACACTTTTATAAACATTCCAAAATATCTTTTCTATTATATATAAATAATTTATAAATAATCTAATTTTATTCATAATTAAATTTTCCATAATGAATAAATATTTTTTTTATTTATTAAGACATTTAAAAAAAATATGAACGTATTCATATTTACTAAATATTTAAAATCCCATTTTTAAAAGTATAAAAATTAAAATTTATAAACCATTTATAAAAAATAGTTTAAATTTATCAAAATACATTTTAATTCCATTTAAGGACCGCCACAGCTTGAACTGCATCTTGGTCCTTAAATGGTGGTAATTTTTAATCCTTCACATAAAGGTAACCAATAGATTAAATTTACATATACCATTTGTATAAAATTAATATAAGGTGAAATGACTTGTCAAAAATGCCTAACAAGTTGTTTCACTGCCCATGGTGCAAGCCATTATAGGTAGAATCTCAAGTAAAGGTGATTACCATTATAAATCATAAACTCAAAGGTGAAACATACTATTCATTATATTGTGGTACTGGTGATCTGAGTATTTTAGAGTGCCAAGGGGAATCCTACCCCACCGATCCAATCATGGTGCTTGGAGAATCCCAGCTAAGAACCACCACAGGCAGTGCCTCATCATAGTGACAGTGATGTTTTTTGAAAACCAATATTAAAAAAAATAATCATTGAATAAAATTAATCTAATATAAATAATGGGTTTCATTTAATCACCATATGATAAATAGTGGAAAAATAAAAATAAAAACATGGATGGATCTATCTCTAAGAATCAAATGAAAAAATGTATCTGAAAAAGAGATCATTTTAAACTCCATAAGTGTTGTTGTAATGTCATTGTTGTATCCTCCATCTCCATATTTGATAAATCACATCTGATTACAATCATAATGAGTATTAGATGGATGTTTCTTAACTCTAAGGGGGGAAACTGGCCGATGGAACATAGTTCATAACTAGAGGACTCTTATATTCCCAAAGGGGTGTTAGCACCTCTACCAAGGGTGATAAACATGCAACACGAAGGAAGAGGGTTTTAGATATGAATCAATTAAATCTCACTCACCCACCCAACATGAGAGTATCGTGACCTATTATAGGAATCCTTAACTAAATTAAATAAATAGTGTTTTCCATAATTAATGGATTGGATTCCATCGCATGGAATCCAAGAATTTCATCTTGTTAGTGTTCATTCATTGAACACTTCAAAGAAAGTATCGTACCATAAAAAACCTACTATTCGGTTCAAAACGAATGGAATCATATATGAGGTACATGGAAACACACATGAATTATATTCATATAAGATGGTGATATTGTTTATGTCGACCACGACACCCATAGGCACCACTGCAATGAGGTACTGCCCGATTTAGTGCATATCCAACAATCACATGTTCAAATTTGGTTATTTCTCTCTATATATCTACTAATTTCACACTTTTATAAAATTTTCATCCAATTAGTCATCATTTATTATTTACCATTCCCATGTAATGGTATTTATACAATTCAGTTACTATTTTTGTTTTTTTTCGTTTTTTTACTTTTCTTATATTTCAGTATTCTTCTTCTCTATGGTTTGATACATACTGTAGCTATTTAGGTATTAGTAGGTTATGAATTTTATTTTTGAGAGGTTTTATTATGATCCTATAAATAATTGGCATAGTTTTTGGTGAATTCGGGTGTTTCAAAATAAATAATAATAATAATTATAATAATGAAACTTTAATTATATTTAAAATACCGTTCAAATTTATTATTTGAAAATTTTCTTTTTTTACTTATTCTGAATGAATCTTTAAAATATTATCTTCTAAAATTTCATTCAAGTTAGTTTTTATATAGATAATTTAGAATCTTTGAATCTGGATATTAATAAACATTGTTGTGACCTAAGAAGAATGGAGGAAGATAAAATAAAAAATCTTGATATTGAGAGAGTTGTGAACTTAAATGAGAAAAATATTCCACCTAAACATAGGAATTAAATTGTTGAGTGTCTTAGATTTATGAATTTCTAACTTCCTATGGTTTCTAGTAACCTATCATGGTAGTTTATAAAATATCTTTACATGGGATTAGTGATGAGGAGAAAAGGTCAAGATGGTTCCCATCGTTTTGAATAGAAATGCTAAAAGAGGGTTCCAACACTTAGGTGAATAAATTTTTCACATAGGAGAACATGCTTTCAATTATTTTTTTATGAAATTTTATCCAAGGAATAATAATACTAATTAGAGGAATAATATTTCTAGTTTTGGTCAAGTAGATGGAAAAAAATATGAGTCTTAGGGAATATTTAGATACTTTTATAGAAGTTTTCTAACCCCCAGTATTATCCCCATGTTTTGATGGATACATTTTATAATGGTATTAACCCTTACCATCAAAATATAGTAGAAAAATCATTCGTTGGTGATTTTTTTATATAAAAATAGAGAATCTAAGAGAATTTTTTAATGAACCTTCTCAAAACACTCAATATAAAATCAAAAGAATCCTATTCATATAAAGGAAACAAATTATATCCTACAAGATGATCCCCAACCCTCTAGAATATTCAATGAAAACACACATATAGTGGAAAGGATGGGATTGAATTATCTTGGGTGGTACTATCTCTTGGATCAGATGGAATTCACTAAGTTTTCCTCCTAGAACACATTATGGAAGTGATGGTTTCCCACTTCAATGATAGGATATCTTCCTCCATATTTTTCTATTCATTATCTATACCATTTTATGTGCTAATGGTTCCATTTCTTAGTTTTATTTTTCACTTTGAGTTTCCCTATTATTTTATTTTTCCTCCATCTTCCTCGATTTTGGGTTCTTCATTCTCTTATAGAGGGTTTTTCATAATCTATGGGTGTATTATTCCTTCTCATTTTGTTCTCTCAACTCTCCCTATTATGTTTTTGACCCCAATCTTGGTCATCTCAGTGGTGTGTATGGTGTACTACTACAAAAGAGGCAAATAACATTGCTATAAAAGGCCTTTATCAATGCTAAAAAGCATTCAAAACAACAGTGTGGTTAAAATCCCTATAATTTTATCATTTCTAGAAAATCTCTGGAAATTTGGTTCTTTATCATTGCTAAAAAAGTGATGATAAAGTGCTCATTTATCTGTGTTTTTAGAAGTGCTGGTAAAATACACCATTTATCAACGCTTTTATTTAGTGTTGATAAAGGGACCATTTACCAATACTTCTATAAGAACAATTAAATGAATCCTTTATCATCTCTAATAAATTAATAGATAAAGGCATCATTTATCATCATAAATAAATGATATGAGATAGTAATCCTTTATCAGTTCTACTAAATGTGTTGATAAAGGCACCATCGATCACCACTTTTAGATGCCTTTACCAACAAATTTAATATCACTGATAAAGAGGAATACTTCAGTGTGATGTTACAACACACTTCAGCACTAGAAAAAGAATAATTAATTGGATAATTTAGATAAAAATACAGAATATAAATGAAATAAATTTACAACCCAAATACAAGAAGAAGAAGAAACGATGTTATAGATCAAAGAACACACCTGTATAAAAGAATAAACCACCCATGATCAAGAAAAATAATACACATATATAAGAAAATATTTTCTTATTTTAGAAATAATATACAAAAATAAATTAAACCATAAGTGTTGATTTTAAACTAAACTCTAATTTATACCGGCAACATTGGGTATCAGATAGAGTTGCGGTTGATTCTTGCATGTTAAAACATTTATTACTCATCTTAAAGAATTGTATCTGTGAAAATAAACTAAATAAATATAAGATAAAAATGATGGTGAAAATAATTAAGTAATAGAATATATAATGATGATAAAACAAACTAGAATCATTTTCTCAGTTTTGGAAATGTGATTCATGTTAAAACTAAATTGACACTTATATATTAACAAGAACCACTTTGAGTCATTCAAGTTACACCATGAATCGTATTAAGGTGAGGATGATTCCTAAACCTACAAAATGGCTTATAGATAATTTTCCTAAATTATCAAAATAATATGAAATCATTTCCTCAGTTTTGAGTAAGACACTAGTGTTTTTTACTAAAATGACATTTTAAACTGAAAACATGAACTTTGAGTCATACTGCTCACATCCTGTGTGGGTTTTATGTGAGATTAATTTCTAAAAATTAAAAATTAATTATTAATAAATTTCCTAAATTATAATGACAATCTGTTCATGTTTTCTCAATTTTTAGTGAGTGATACTTTTTGACCTAAAATGTCAATTTTAAATCGATAACGGGAACTTTGAGTCATACCTAGAGCATCATTATCAAATTAAGGTGAGGATAATTACTACATGTCAAAAATTACTTATGTATATTTTTACTAAAGTATCAAAACAATAAAAATTTATTTTCTTGGTTTTGAGTACGTTAGTTGTCTTTTTTACAAAAAATTAATGTCAATTTTAAATAAAAATACATGCTTTGAGTCATAATGGACATAACGTGCATCAGATTGAGGTGTGGGTGATTTATAAATGTCCCAAATTACGTACATATAATTTTCTTACAGTATCAAAACAATACTAATTCATTTTATTGGTTTTGAGTATGCCACTTTTGATTTTTACTAAAATGTCATTTTAAAATAGAAACACACACTTTGAGTCATATCGTTCACATCGTGTGTGGATTTTATGTGAGACTGATTCATACACATAAAAAATTAATTTTTAATATTTTTAAAACATTATCATGACAATATGGGACTTTTTTATTTTTAGTGAGTGACACTTTTTTGTACTAAAATATCAATTTTAAACTGATAATAGACACTTTGTGTCATACCGAGCACATCATGTATTTGATTGATATGAGGCTAATTCCTACACATAAAAAATGACTTATGGATTTTTTTACTAAATTATCAAAACCATATAAATTTTTTTCTCAGTTTTGAGTATTTCAGTTTTATTTTTTATTAAAATTAATGGAAATTTTAAATAAAAAGATACACTTAGAGTCATACTAGTCACACCATGTGTCATATTGAGGTTATAATAATTTCTACGTATCCCAAGTGAATTATGGATCATTTTAATAAATTATAAAAAAACAATATGAATTCGTTTTATTAGTTTTGATTACATAACTTGGGTTTTTTACAAAATGTAATTTTAAACTAGAAACACGCACTTTAAGTCATACCGGTCATATCGTGTGTTTGTTTGACATGATATTAATTCTTAAACATCAAAAATTAATTATGAATTGTTTTCCTAAATTATCAAGAAAATATTAGTGTGTCTGTTTGATTTTCATTGAGTGATGTTTTGTGAACTTAAATGTCAATTTTAAACTGATAATGAACACTTTGAGTCATACCGACAAAATCATGCATTGGATTGTGGTGTGGTTGATTCCTACAAGTCAAAAATGATGTATGGATTATTTTAAAAAATTATAAAAACTATATTAATGTGTTTTATTGTTTTTGAGTATATGATGTGTGTTTTCAACTAAAATATAAATTATAAACTAAAAACATATTGTTCGAGTCATACCGGTAACACCCTGCATTGGATTAAGGTGCGGCTGATTGAGTTTATGATTTATGTTTTTCTTTAAAATGTCTTCATACAGCCAAAAAAGAAAGATATGTTCCATTTTTATGGAAGAATAAACCCCATGAAACCTGAAATGCCTCATCCAAAATCACCATGTTATCTCTTTTTAGAATGATTGTAGATGATTAAAGTAAAAAATATGACTTCCCAAAAGATATGTTAAAAAAATATTAGATAAAAATTATAAGGAAATTAACTTGAAAATATTTGATAAAATGGTGAAAAAATTAACTAAATAAGTATTTGGAATTCACCTTTTCATGATGCTCATATAAATTTTCGACCCATTTCATTATTGTTATTATCTAAGTTGTAGCCTCAAAGTCCAATCTCTAATGAGCACAAGAAGATTCATAAAAACCACCCCAACTTGATATAAAAAAACCACCTATATAATAAAATAATTGTTAACTTATTAATACAATAAAAAAATAAATTAAACATAAATATGAAATAATACATTAATAAAATGTAAATTTTAAACTAAAACCACACAATTTGGGTCATACCAGGTACATTGTGTATTATTTTGAGGTATGGTTGATTCCACTATGTATTTTTATACTAAAATGCATTGAAAAATATAGGTTATCTAAAAATATTGAAATTTGATAACATAGAGTGTTGAATTTAGTGGAGAATAAAAATATAATCTCATTATTATGATTGAATCATCCTTGTCTAGTGCATGATCATAGTATAGGAGTGAATCTTCATTATTGACAAAGTCATCTATTCATAGAAAACATGAACCATTAGCATAAACCTATCAGCATTAATTGATTGAACTAAAATAAAGATTTACATATTAGTTTTTATGGAATATAATAAAATCTATCTTACCCGTTAACCATCATAGAGAGTATAAACTCTAAGATAAACCATTTACCTTCTTTTATTGAAAAATGTTCAGTGTGACGCATTATGTATTTTCAGAAGACACTAAACTCCATTAAAAAAAATTATCCTATTTTTGATATTATTAAACATTAGTATAGATCTTTATAGGATCGAAATGAAACTGAAATCTTGTCAATCCATTAAGTATTATTGGATTGTGTTGTATATTAGTATATCTTTTTCAATATTCTATGTGATGATAAACTCTAACATAACATCATAATTATTTATTAATCAAAATAGTAATATCCCTTTTCTCATGTATTTTTTATTGATAATGATGATGAGTTTTATATTAATGAGCTTATGAACATGGATCATTTTACATAATGAATATGCACTTGCATAATGAATGTTACTTTTATATACTTTATAAGAAATTTTTATATTATAAAATTAAACTAATTCATGATTGAATAGCCCAAATTATTCCACCACCCACCAAAGTGAAACCGATGTATTGTTATTTTCTGAATGTTCATGATTTAGTCAATGAAATTTTGTATTTATTTATTTTTTTAGAGGTTTTCATCATGATATTATATTTTTTCAAAGGGGTATTCATTTTTATTTTTGGTGATTCATGATTTCATTTGAATAAGGTATTTCATTTTTTGGATTTCTTCATAAGGTGGATTCTTTTCATTTGATTTCATGTTTCATTTGACACCATCCCTCTTCAATGACCATGATCTCTCAATGTTGGTTGTCCTCCAATAGTTTTTTCATAAACTTGTTGGATTTAGTGGTTGATTACATGCATATTTATTAAAACATTTGAGTTGGATTATATACCTATTTTATGATTGGATTGGTGTTATAGAACTCCCAAGTAGCTATTACCTTCTCTACTAATACTCTTTATTTATAGTGTAGAGAATTCATGGAAAAAAAACTACATATATTTTTTATTATTGTTTATTTTTTTATTGGATAGTGGTTTCTTTCACACTTTATTAATATTTGAAAGTACTAGTAATGTGTTGATAGAAATTTTAGCCTATGATAATCAGTTTGAAAAAATAAATGTTGTTTGTTTTGTTTCTGAAAAAAATCCACCCACTTAAATTCTTGTATAAATTCACTTAAAAAAATTGTGAAAACAATTTTTTCAATATTCTACCTAAAATTTCATCACAATGGATCTTATCTTAAGTGAAAAGTTTTGTGTGCACTTTTCAAAATTTTCTCTCAAACAAAACCTTGGTATGATCCTCATTCTTCTCCATTGCACAAAAATTTTATTGTTTTCAAGCCAATGATTTGGTTACTCCTCCACCTTAGTCTCTTACTTGGTCTTCACCTTTGAATACTCATCCACCATGGTCTCTAACTATGACTCCACCTCTCCCTCCACCCATACATCTACCCCCACCACCTCCAAACAAGTTTAATGTTTTTAGGATAGCGCTTTTAAAAATATTGATTTCACCCATTATAATTCTTCTTGAGAAAATGATCAAAAATAATATATAATCATTATGAAACTAATTCTTCACACCCCAAATAAATTTGTAATGTCATAGATTATACTAAATTACAAACATAGTAGGTAATAACCTAAATTTTGTGTTGGAAAACATTCTAACAATATGTATGATTTCCACTCATCTCTAAAAAAATAATTCTTCTTTTGAGTATGAAGGTTTTGAGAAGTATTCATAGTAATAAGAAAATATAGAAAAAAATAATTAATAAAATAGTTAATAAAATTATAATTACCATAGGAAATTACCTATTGGTAGATACCAGTCTTTTCATGCTTTATGATATCTCTTGTAAATTTTCAAACATAATAACTACAATTATCTCCATTATCTTTCTTTGGAAACTACAGAAACATTGACCAAAATAAGTAAATTGTTTTGAAATATTCAATGATAGTTAAATATCTCTATATATACTTTAATTTGTTTCCATTTTTAGTAATCTATAAGATTTATCTGTTCAGACACTAACTTTATGCCATGATTTAGCCTATATTTAGCAACCACCCTCTCATAAAAATAATATTGTTAAAACAAAAACTGAAACAATAATTTAAAGTTTATATATATAATTGTGATTGCATTATATTATAATATCACAATACACATCATGTGTGGTTTTTTTCGATATCTTAGCATTGTATCGAAAAAATAAATATCTGAGGTATCCAGATTGACTATGATCACCATCCAGTGTTGACTAAAAAAATAAAAACAAATAAGTAATGGAAAAAAAATTATGTTATAAGATTATAGATTTTTACTTCTGCATTATGGAAATCAAAAAGAGTCTATCATCTGTTATTTTTATCTCAAACACATCAACTAGCTAATCTCTTTTATTCTCACTTTCTTTTGAATCCAAAGTAAATTTTTCCATAGAAATGATAAAGGAATTAATTAATCCAAATCATAATTTACATAGTTTTCACTTTATATGGTATTAATATAAATTCCTGTAGAAAATATGAATATTTATTAACTTTAATAAACATATTATCTCACCGTTTAGATATACATATTATGAAAATGTACCTTATGTATGTATTCAAAACCAATATGGATAACCATTCATGCTTGAGAATCTCATTTATCATCTTGAGACCATTTCTTTCTATCATGAAAGTTCTATATATTTCTTTTTTATATGGAATGTAAGAAATATTTTCATTTTTAAATGTGTTCTTTGTATAAAGTTGTAATGATAAACAATTCTTCTCTAGAATTGGTGGGGAGAAGGTACTCTAGGAAGTTAATTTTGATTTATTTGTTGATTCACTAGATTGTATTGATCTGAACTTCTATTTCCCCATCACTTTATCCAACTATAATATCTTACCTCACTTTAGACTTTTTTCATAAATTGTTATTATTTTTTTATTTGAATAAATTTTTTAAAGGCATACCTCATGTATCTTTTTAAAATTATACATTCATGTTATGAAAGTTTCAATAGCATGATAAACCATTGTAATATCTGTATCATCAAGTGAAACATAAAACTAAACATTCAGGTCATGGCCTACCTCAGTCCCCATTCTCATGTGATATTTTGGGAGTTATTTATGGTGTATCTTATCTTTTGGGATATTATACATCCTTCCCATCAGAACAAGGTGATGTGTGGGTGTTGACATATATAAATAACATACAACTATACCCTACAGAATTTTAGTAATATAAAGTTATGAGAATTTATTTGATTCACATTTAGAAGAAAGTGTAATGAAAAAATTGATTATTTCAGGTAAGGTATGAAGTTGGGGGAGGACTAGCCTCAACCCTAGTGGGGTCATTTGGATCATGTTCGGATCTTTGTTCCACCATCAGTTTGATTTGATACTTTTTCATACATTAGTTTTCCAAACCAGACTAGACAATAATATCTTACAGTGAGTCTATTTTTGTCTATAATTTTTTCAACATATTATATGCATCTTAATGTGGTTTTGTCTTCTTGAAATATGTTTTATGAGACACTCCATATCCTGATCCTCTAATATTTCCATATTGTTCTGACCTCTTTAATGCAACAGAAATTATTTTTTCTTCTCCTTTAGTCGCTACTAATTCTTGTGTCAAAATCATATAACAAATATTAACATAAATAAATATTTTTATCTAATACTTTTATAAATAAAATTAATTACTATTATTTTATTCTTATACATGTTTCTCATATTGATTTTATGTTTTCCTTGATAACTTTATCCTCCTTATTTACTCAAGTCGCCTTCCATGGCACATGATGTGGGATGGAAGTGGTTTCAGATTTTTATTCACAAATCTTTATAAAAATAAAGGAAAATATTTTATTTCATATCACAAAAAATATTATTTAATTAAAATACCTAACAATTTATTCTCTAATGAAGCATACCCCATACTTGATTTTTTATAAGGTTACATTGGTTTTGATGCATGTTCTTTATTTTCAAAACACTTTTGTTGTTTCATAAATTAATAATTTTGAATAAAATTGGATAAAATAAATAATGTAAAATAATATATTTTCGACTGCAATGCACCTTAAATGATTTCTCATTTTGATGATTGATGAAATGTAACCCATGTTTATGGATTTATAATGTGTGCATAACTATCGGGTGGGTGGGGCTTTACTATCACCTTAGCATCCCTAAGATGTAACTTACTCAGAAGATTTCATAAGCCTCTATGAGATTTTCTAAAGTCATAAAGAAAAATTTGTTATAGATATATTCTAAAATAAATGAATTTTGTAAGGAATAATTAAAATTAAAAAAATGTTTCCTTATATAATTTTTTGGTAAAATATATAATGTATATTGTAACATTACTATTATATATTTACAATGGGTTTCCTTCATTATAGATTGGATGTGGTGCCAAGAATAAATATTAATCAGTACATTCATTATCATTGTGACCCCAATATAACTAATTAACATAGACTTTTTTAGTTAAATAGTTTGGGAACCTTAATTCCAACCAACCGAAAAATTTATACCCTCACTTATTACCTTGATAATTTTATTCAACACTGTGATGCTGCATAGTTATTTTTTTCATCAATATCTTGTTGATCATATAATAATTTTTTAGTTTCATCATCAACAGTTTGTTCTTCCTTATTATTGGTAACATCATCATTTTAATAATATAGTGTATATATGAGTAGTAAAACATTTAATTTGTCTTGAATAAAAACAATGTAAACGGAGAAAAAGGATTTGAGAAGGGTTGTATGCGTGATCTATTTAAAAAATGATTAACTCTATAACTCCATATTCAAACTCTTTTTTAAAATATTTACATGTTTCCATTTTTAAGAAAATGGTTAATTGAATTTAAGAAAATAATTACTCCACTATGGTAGGTTTTTTCCTTTGAATTCATCCAATGGTGAAAGTTATAAAAGAATATCATCCTTTTCAGCTTTATATCCTGAATAGTTATTTTTTTTCTTGAGACTCATCCTACATCTCTTCTAGACATGTACCTATGTTTCTTGGACTAATCGGACTAGCAGTCATACCATACATTGTATTAGAGATCATTTTGGATTACTACTTCTTAGTGTAGTTCAAGAAAAATATAAGAGATGGGGGATGCGTCTCAACAAAAAAATGCAATAATAACTGTTTGGGAGATGAATCTAGTGAGGATGATAGTTGTATCCTTAAAACTTTTTAAATTACTACATATTAATTTAAAATTTCAAATCACATCTCATAATGCTAAAATAACCCTAACACTAACATGAGAACATCAACTCATCCCCACTAGGCTTCACCAACTCTAATCTATGATAATATACATTTTCCTTCACCTGTATCTCAAATATAAGAGCTCTATATCCACTGAGGTTCATTTTTAGGGTGTGATTATAAAAATAAACAGGTAAATACCAATAGGTCCTCTAAAATATACAACAATGCATATATTTTAGTATATGTTCAAAGTAATAAAACCCAAAATACACATGTAAGTCAAGTCATTGTGTAGTAATCATGAAAAGATAATAATAAAATGTAATGACTTCATTTCATAATAGTTAATTATATTAATCATACCATAAGTTTGTGCCACTATTTTTCCTAACATTAAAATTATTTGACTAATAAGAGGTTAACATTTGAATCATCATAGGATAAAAAAAATTATCACCCTATGTAAATAACCACATCACAGGTACCATGAGATTTGACCATTAACCCTTAGCATACAACACTATCCATTATGGATAACCACCACATGTACTTATTGAATAAAAATCATGAAATGGGTATAACATAGGAATTTTTTTAGGAAGTACATTTGAAATAGAGGTAAGTATTAACATAATTGTTACCCTTAGGAAAGAAACACACAATGGGTGCCAAAATACATTAGTTAAACCTAACATCTGAAAGCCAATAAATACGAACAAACAACAAAAAAATTGTCACATCACACACACCCTGGCCCTCGGTGAATAATTAACATGTATATAGTAACTCACATTCTAACATTCCATACCTATCCCTCAGATAATAATCGTCACATTCTAATATATGATAAAAATATTTTTATCATATCTAAACATGTATTTATTGAAGAGAAATATTGTAATCATGCATTTATAGGTATATAAAAAACATTTCAAATAATATCATGTGATTATTAGAAGAAAATATCATAAGGAATGATTTATCAACAAAAAAAGTAGTTATATATTATGTTTAATACAATAATTTTCAAAAAAAAATACTTGAGAGAACAAATTATTATACAATTAAACAAAAAACATTAGTTAAATAATCTGTAAAAAAATGTATACGAATATAGAAATGAAAACTTACTAAATAAAATTCATAGGATTTTTTCATTTCCTAAAATTCTAATGTCTAGAAATAAATCATGTTACATTTTATAATAATTAATATACTTCCCTCGATCAAAAAAATATTTATAAATGTGTATTGGTTTATTTTACAATAAATTTATTATTAAAACCATATTTTTGTGTTATTATAATAAAATAATTTGAAAAATATACTTATCCTATCAACAAATATATATATATATTGAACCATTTGATCTGAAAAATGAAATATCAATTACATATATAAAAACTATAACTAATTTCGTATCATAAACAATAAATTCCTTAATTGAATAATAAAACATGATAATCGCTTAAATATTTCTATTATAGCATGTGTAATATATAATAATTGATCAAGATTCTATATAAGCCATGTTTTCTCAAATATAATATAATTAAAACCATTAATTATCATTTATTATGTTCATAACCAGTCTAAAACCATTATTAATGGAGTTATTTAATTAGTATTGAATTATTAAAATCATGAATAAGATATTTCAATGGTTAATAAACAATAAATTCTCTATTTTCAAAAAATACTCTAAAATACATACATTATAAACTCTAACATATCCTCCATGATCTAAATATTTTAAAATTAATATATATAAACTTATCATTAAAATAAATAATTAAGTAATTTATGTATTTAATGAGAAACTATTTGTTATATCTAATTAGAATAAAAAATAAAGAAAAATTTATCTCAAAAACAAAATAAAAACTAGCACTTATTATTTCTAAAAAATATATATCTCTCATTTATACTCTAAACCCACTCATATTAGAAAATAACCTAAATAAAATTATAATTATGGATTCTAACATATTAAATTTCAACAATATAATTATCTAAACATAAGTGTTCAATTTTTATCACATTAATAAAAAAATATTTTAGAAAATATCATAAAATCAAATAATAGAATGTGAGAATAAATATTATTTGAACCAAATTTTCATTAAAAAAATTACATTAAATTGAAATTCATATAATATTAATGTATGTAAATAAATAAATATACCTATCAATGTAGCATTATTTGGAAAAAAAATTAAGGAACATGTTAAATAAAAATCATGGGGGCCTATAATAATATAGTTTGAGAGAATTAGGACTCTTGTATTATTAATAGATATAATGGAGAGACCAAAATACATGGAAAATATAGAAGTATACCTTGGTCCTACCAACTAAATATTTCATGTATGAATCCTTATTTTGTTCTATAATATTTTTGGGGAATCTAAAATGATTATAATAATTACCATTGACTACATATTAAGTAGGTAATAGGCCAATTGTTTTTTTTTGCAATAGGAACATGTTTAGAAAAATAAAGAGTCAGTTACTACAATTAATTGGATGATTCCCTTGTCGATGCACAATAATATTTGAAACCAAACATCCTTCATTTACTCTATAACAAAAGACCATGCTCCATGAAAAGCTGTAAAGACTATAATGAGGTAAGGAATGAGTCCACAAAACTATGGAAATAGATTTGAGTGAAGGTGGTGATAATAATGGAAACAATGAGAAATAATGAGAGAGAACAATCGCGACTAGAGTTATGGGTGAAGATAATAATGATTCGACACGGTTGAGAATAATGTAAAAACTAAAATCACAGAACTCAAACAAGAAATCAATGAGAGAGGAAAGAGAGAAAATAACATACCTTGGTTAGTAGCCTTGATTCATTTGAGAGAACATAGAGGAGGGTCACCCGCAGTAGGGGAGTTCAGTGAGCGCTTGGGAATTATAATCGAATCAGTCACGATTATGGCTCTTTTAAATAGATCTAGGACACTTTTATATGCCCTTGTAAAAAACACTGATAATTATACCTTTTATCAGTACTAAATTGATATGCACTAATAAACCTCTATATTTATCATCGCTAAAGAAGCACTGATAAAATGAACATTTATCAGTGCTAAAACATTAGCACCAATAAAGTATTTAAAATTATAAATAAAAATAAAAATTTATAAAAATATTTATATAATAATATATTTATTTTTTAAAATTATATATTTATTTAAATATATAATTATGTATTTATAATTACATAGATACTTTTAAAAATATATATATTTTTATTAATAATTATAAATATATATATATTTATTAATAATTATAAATATATAATTTTATAAATATAGTAAATATACATTTATAAATATTTTTATAATTATTTATTTATAATTATAAATATATTTATATAATTATATATATTTATATAATTATATATATTTAATAAAAAAATATAAATATAAATATAGTAAATATATTCATTATTTAAATATATTTAATATAATTTTATAATTATAAAATTATTTATATCATTATATATAATTATATATATATATTGTAAATATGTTCATTATTTAAATATATTTATTATAATTTTATAATTATTTAAATATATAATTATTTTTTTATAAATATAAGAATACTTTTAAAAAAATATTTATATAATTATATATATATATACCATAGGGTGCAACTAAGTGGTAGTTGCCTATATGGGTCTCAGCGAGTCCTCGAGTTTGAGTCTCGCTGAGTACACCTCTGCATTGTATATTCTCTGGTTTTCTTTGTAATGTAGCCCATTTCCCAGAAAAAACTAAGGCTTCGTATAAGTCCCCATCATTAAACATTAAATAATATTGAATTAAGATAATAATTAACATTGAGTATCTTTTCAGGTTTACATCTTTAGATAATTAGGTCATAACTTATACATAACAACTTGAATATTACAGGTATAAACTTCTAATCAGTATTCGTTTTTCCATAAAATAAAAAATCTCAAAAAAAAAGAAACTTGTATAGTTCCATGTTTTACACAACATGACTTTTCCTTGATCTCATACTTGACCCTATTCATCTTTAAGTCCTGTGGAAAACATTAAAAATACTTGTGATGAGCATAAAAAGCTCAGTAAGGGTTATAAAATAAAGATTGAAACCATTAGTCCATCAATACATACAAAACATATGCTCTTTAACATACCTCATGAAATCATAAGATTTATGAATAACACAAAGAAATCATAAATCATAAATGTAACTTGTGTAATCCATAACATAATTACATTTTAGCTTTCACTTCTATATAGGGAGTTATGTTTGGAATACCCATCATGGTATATTCCCTAAATCTCTTAGGAGAAACATTAATTTTTACCTCCGTCATGTTTCCCAATGCATTGGAGAGCTATCTCAGGATCACCCACCCTAGGTTTATCAAGGAACCACTTGTATACATAAACAATTCCAAATAACCATAACATAATCATAACATATAAAACAATCATAAAGGAAATATAAAATTTCTTCATTCCAATCACCATATAACATTTCAAGATATTGACATATCCAATCTATTTTCAAAACCATTTAAAACATTTAATAAATAGATTTTTGAGTCAAAGTGTCTCATAACAATTTGAAAATTTTAAATAGATTAACATTTAAAAACATTAATTTCCATATAATTAAATCCATAAAACCATTTTGAAAACATGGACATTAATGAGAAATATTTATAAGATTAAATCTTTAAAACATTTAAAACATTGTTTTTGTTAAAGATTTTGTTACCACTTAGAAAATACTTGAATAAAAATTATTAAAGAATTATATTAAACAAAACATATAATATCATGAGAATAAGTAGATTCATGATATAATATTTGAAAGGTCTTTATATACACCTTATAAGATAATAAAGGTACACAATATCAAGATATTCCTCAAATGAAAGGAGATTGAGACATAGTCCCTTATGAAAATTCGGAAGCCTAACGGTGTCGCTTTAAAATTCAGAAAATTAATTTATGAGAGAGAAAGGGGTATCTCCTAACATGGAAATAAAATGTAAAGAAATATGTATATCAAAAAACATATCCCAACATTGAAAATTGAAATTAAAATACATAACATAAAAGAAGTTTTTTACTAAAAGACGAGGGTGAGAGGTTCCCTTACAAAGATCGTATTATTAAATTAAGGATAAACCAATGAAATAATTGTGGGTGAAAAATATAAATACACCCAATATAAGTATATATTAATTTTAAAACAATCATAGTTCATTCAAACATATTCATATCATGATATAATCAAGAAGTAGAAGTTTAACCCAAATAATTGAAATTGGGTTAAGAAGTTCCCTTACCTCGTGTCGGACTTGACTCGTTTGTTCCTTATTCTTCCTGAAGTTAATTTATACTTTCTTCAGAACCTTTTTCAAGTTTATTATTCCTTTTATATCACTTATTACCTTGAAATAACAATTATTGAATTATTTTAGTTTATATCAGACATTTTGTCAATGTTCGGAATTTGAGTTAAAAATGAACTTGTTATAATTACAATTTATCCATGTGGTCAAAAGTAAATTATATCTAGAATTATATTCATGATTTAGATGTCATATATATCATTTATATTCAGTATATATGTATTTATAATAGTCCATAACATTTGTACATAAGAAATTAAATGCACCATTCATGGAGACAGTTAGTCGTACGTACGCATGAACGCTACTTTCATTTATTTTTTTCATTTTTAAATATATGAAAACTTAATGATACATAAGTATATTATAATTACATTATAGTATAATATTTTATATACATTACATAATTTCATTAACATCGTAATTTTTACGATCCCTATATGGTATGAATGAGTCATATCACTTTGAGGGGGTGGTAGTCCACATTTCCTCAAATGAAATTATCACATTTATACAACATGAAAAGCATAAAGGTATGTTATGAATGATAATTACATAATAATATTGATAAAATAGAATAAATTATATGTCATATATAATAAAAGTGTCATCATAATGGCCACCATGAGAGGTGGTAAAAGAATATTGAACAATCACCGTTTCATGAGGCAGTAGTTCGCCGTCCACAGAAACAGTATGTTTGTATCCATTAGATAGAAGTGTGTGTAAATGTATTTTTGAATACTTTACATAAAAACAACCTGGTATATTTTGGATACTGATGTTTTTATGTAAAAAAATAATAATAATATAATGGGGAGTGAAAAATTAAAATAAAAGAAGAGAACTTGAGGGAAGACGTCACCTTTAAATCAGGTTACTCCCTTTGGTTTGAACCAAAAGGCTTTATTAAAGTGCCTTTTTCCAAAATTAAGGATTCTAGGGGGCATATAGTGATATTGAGAGATTATTTTAGGAGATTTTGGACAAGAAAATGGGGCTTTAGAGGTGTGAATAATGGTTAAAGTTTATGGATTTTTATAAGGGGGGGGGGAGGGGCTCTTTAGGGATGTTTGAAAATATTATTTTATTATTTAAAGATTTTTTGTTTCTAAAGGTCCAAAACTTATTTAATAAAAATATAAAGTATATATAAGTCAAAATAAAATCATTAAATAATAATTAGACAGGTTTTAGATATTTTTCAATCCTTATATTTTTTATTTAACCCTTTGTTAACTTATTTAACTTTTAGCATGTACTCTTATATATTCATACTATATGGTTAATTTATTTAAAATAAAATTACAAGAAACCAGAAATGAATCATTAATGACATTTTTAACTTCATATATGTCATTTGGCCGAATCATAGTTTTTTAGGACTATTTTATAATTTAATAAAATATTTATTGATTTAAAAACTCTTTTATGTCAATTTTAATATTATTCATGTCATGACTTTTTAAAAAAATACAAAACAACTTTATTATTTACAATAACATTCATTAATTAAAATATTACAAGTCATATTAATCTATAAAATTATTTTATGGTGTAAAAAGGTTCAAAATAAATTTATTTTAGTATTTATAATATCATTTATTTGAATACTTTATTAATGAAGCAATTACTGCATCAACATTGTGTCACAATTAAATTTGTTTATATAATGTATAAAAATTATAAATAAAATACCATGATATAAGAAATTGTTTTATATTTCCAAATAATATTTATAGTAGAATTTATAACTTATATAACCCCATATAAAAAATTTTTAGTAAAAAGATTCATTTTTAGGTTATTTTTGTCCTTACTTTAAATTAATTAATATAAAATGTCATTATCACTCCCAAGTGGCTAAATGGGGTCCCGAAATCAACACAAGGATGACCATGGTCGTACATGTATCATATAATAGGGTTAATACAAGTTTAATTGGAATTTAATATTATTATAATATTATTTTTCACCCTTAATTACCAGATTTACCCTTAAACCATGGTAAATAAAATATTTACTGAAGTAAATATTCATTATATCTAAAAATAAAGGTTACATATTTACACAATTCAAACCTCATGATTCCAAATATTGAATCCATTTTCCCAAATTCAAAATTATTGGTCGGAGTGGATAGTCAAGAGGGGGTGAATTGAGTTCTAATTAATAATTTCTGTTTAAAAGATTTGTATTAAAATCAACCAATTTAAATAACAGGCTAAACTGTAGTGAATTTGTAATACAGTAAAGGTTAAGTTAGGTTCTCAATAGATTTATTAGTTCTCAGTTAATATGATCTAAAGATTTTATTAGATTTTGAAACTAACCAACTAGTTTATAATAAATACAAACACTTGCTAGTTTAACTAGCAGAGTTACTATAAAATAGAATTCAGTTTTAAAGTAAATAGCAGTGGAAAAACAAAATAGAGTAATTGAAGAATTTCACATCAATGTAAAAAAGAAGTTCAGTCTCAAGTAGAGAATTAATCCTCTCCACTTAGTGATCACCTGTCACTAATCTGTTTATATAAATAAACTTTTGATCCACACCCTAGATCGGGGTTTACAACAGCATTCAGACTGTCCAGGTCCTCAGACCTCTACCACAGTTCTATGTGGGATACACAAAAGTGTAAAGAGTTTAGTGTTAGAATTTTAGTATCCTCCAGTTCAGATTATGAGACAATGTGTATCAAAACAGACCGAAGCACACACTGCTCGTAATGTAAAGAAAAGGATGATCACAGTAGAGAAAGAATATAGAAATGAGTTTAGAATGCTCTTGTGTGATGTCAATGTAGCTCTGGACTTATTTGGATTGAAGAATATGAAGCTTTGAGTCATTCTTTGGATGTTTTTTGGAAAATAGAATGTTTTGGTTTTTGTTCCTTCACTTCCAGGTGTTCAGCTTGAATATGCGAGTATTCCAAGTGGCACTTGAACCACCTCTTTGAACATCTATTTTTGATGGGTATGAGTGTTCTTATAGTTCTTTGTGTGTTCCTATCTTTTATTATTCACACAGTCTGTGTCTCAGTGTGTACTCATCTATCTCTTTTTCATAGTCGTCTATTTATAGTAAAATATGAGGTCCTTTTATACTCCATGATTCTCTACGCATAAGGATCTTCGCATGTGCATGTACCTCGAACTTGTCTATAGATTGTCCTACAAGAAATCAATAAATAATGTCAAAAACATTAATTTGTCAACATATAACTGTTAGAAATAAATTTGAATTAATAAAATGGGAACAGTTATTTATTTCAATTGGTGAGTAATCTTTGGCCTTTTTTCTTTGATTTGATAACATCTATCTGTCATCTTGGATGTGTCATCTTCGGTGTGTCGACATCGGTGTCGGTGTGTCAACTTCAGTTTTGGTGTGTCGACTTTGGTTTCGATGTGTCGACTTCGGTCTCGGTGTGTCGAATTCGGTGTCGGTGTGTCATCTTCAGTTTCGGTGTGTCAACTTCGGTTTCAGTGTGTCGACTTCAGTTTTGGTGTGTCGACTTCAGTTTCAGTGTGTCGAATTCGGTCTGTCATACTTCAGTCTGTCATACTTCGGTTTCAGTGTGTCATCTTTGGTTTTGGTGTGTCTTCTTCGGTTTCAAAAAGATTGTGAAGAGTTTTTCTTTCATATACCATTACAAGATGAATTTTCAAACAAATTATATCTAAAAATACACTTGTAAACATATTGATTCATGACTTATAAGTAATTGAATTATTAAAGTATATGTTTCTAATTGATAAAATTGATTCACATATAGATATTAAAATTGGAATGGAAGATATGAATCTGTATATTGACATTGTTTTTTATTATAAAAAATATAATATCATGAAGGGTCCAATAATCTCCCCCTTTTTGATAATCACAAATTATGGCATATATGCAAATATATAGAATAAACATGGCTGAATATACTTGTTCAATAACTAATGTTTGACATTTCTATAATTTATTTAAAACAAATCTCCCCCTCACTACATGGAGTAAGAAGAGTATATGCCACCCTTGTTTTCTCATCATCCTTGCTTTCTCTCCCTTTCTCATATACCATCCTGACATTCCTGAATTTCTCACCCTTTTCTGATTAACAAAAAGTAAAAAAGGAGACCTAAAAAATAGGAGAAAAGATAGATACCACAAGAATTTTCTTTCAAAAATATAAGAGTACAAGATAAACAAAAAGAACAAATCCCTATCAAAAAGAGACACTCTATCACAAGGGTTTGGGATGAATAGGATATTTTCCTTTGTCTAAGGGATCCAAAGGAGAGGTTTTGGTAGTGGCAGAGGACGGAGGTGATCGGAGGACAACACCGGGTAGGGCAACATCGGTAGGAACAGTAGCTGCAAGGATAGGCCTTCTCTCTGACAGCACATGACTTGAATAATATTCAGTAATGATTAGTAGAATCTGTGTAAGAGCTTGAGAGACAGTCATTGGAGCAAGAGGCCGAGAGGTAGTACCAATTGAAGCAGTTGGAGAGACCACAATAGCCTTGGCCTAAACATGAAGATATGGTTTGAGCAAGTTGATGAAATCATTAATGACTTCTCCTCTATATTGAATTGCCTTTACAAAGTCATCCTTATTTTCCATAAACATACTCAGTAAAGTTGTAAACTCTTTAAACTAGAGAACTTGCTTTTTTAAAGATTCTATGACTTGGGGATTTGAAGATTTTCTGCTAGAAATTTGAAACTGTTGATGAGATCATGCTTGGTATATATCTTAGTGAAATAATTATCCACCTTTTCCCGAATTTCCTTCTGAGCTTTAGAGGCTTCATTGGTGCATTATCTGACCAAATTGTACACAATATCTATATTCCTATGTACCTTTTCAAGGGTTTATTAATCTGAAACAATCTGGAGTTTCTGAATATCCTCTCTCATCACAGCCTTTAGAGACTCTAAATCAGCAATAGAAATTTTCCCACTCCTAGAACTAGATGGACCAGTCAACATTTTTCAGCTCTTCTTTCAACTTTTTCAAATCAACATTGAGTATATGTGTTACCAAGTTCCTAAGAACTTCCAGAACACCACTAAAAGAGGTATTGAAGTCAGAGGTCAAGGAGTTCAGCTCATTGCTCATCTTTCTTACTTCTTCTATTAGAAAAGTTTTGTGTCTAATAATAGTTTCTACTGTAGTAATAAGATTCGGTTGAATCTCCTGAATCAAAATTCTTTTAATTTTTTATGAATCACCATCTGAGATACTTAAAGAGGTGGAGGCTTCATTTCAGGATCTCATTGAAGCCATCACAGACTCACATATCTCATTCTTAAACTTTTCCAAATCAGTCTTAGTGACATAGTCACTAGGAATTGAATGAGAAACTGTGGGAACAGGTGTAGCAGGATCAGGGTCAGCATGGACTTGATGAATAGGAAGAGTAGGTACCATCTATTCATTTGAATCATATTCTAAACTGAAAAGAATATATGCTGGATAATTATTCCACTCTCTAGTACAAGTTTAATCTCTTGGCTCAACGGTATCAATTCTTACCCTTCTTCCCTGAGGATCAGGAATAACTCAATATCACTAATTTATCCATCCTAGTTTCTGGAAAAAATACCTTGTCTGGGGACAGGAACCAACTGAGCTTCAGGTTCTACCTGAGCTTCAGCTTCTTCAGCTTTACCAGGTAGCTCCTCAAATTGAGGCACATGAACTACATCTTCTTCTTCCTAGCCAGCAGTCATAATATCATTCAATTCCTAAATGATTTCTTGATTTTCATCAATGGGATGGAGTGTTCTATCCTCATGTCTGGCATCTCTATGATCATCAGCATGTTGATCAGCAGGATCTATTCCATCACCAACTCCATGAACAGATTCCTCACTGGATCTGTCAACCACTTGTTGTCCCACTTTTAGAAAGTCACTCACATGTTCAACACTTCCTTCATAATCACCCTGATCAACATCATCATCATCATCAATATCATCATCATCAGATTCCTCATCGTATTTTCAAACATAACCTTCAACTTTAGTAACTTCGGTTTCTTCCTCTTCTTCATCATCTAGAATAGTTTCCCTTAAAGGCAATTCTATAAGTGGACTAGCAGGTCCAAAATTCATATTCTTTGGAATTTCAGGGATATGAAGATCACTCCTATCATCAAAAGGAGATCCTCCTTCCCTAGACACTTCAGACGTAGCTTCATCCTTAGAATAGAGAGGAACTTCTCCAGGTTTGAGACCTGGATCAACTTGATCCTTTGGTCTAGAGGGATTGTAAATCGGATTGAACTCCTCATACATCCTTTCTTCATCTCCTACCCAATATCTATTCCATGGTTCCAGAATATCTTCATCCTTTTACAAATGCCTTTTTGAAGACAGAAACCACTATAGGTAGGTATCATTTATTCTCCATCTTCTACACAATGTAATTTCTTCAGCATACCAGAAATCATTCTTGGATAGTATAAGCACATTTATTTCTTAGATAGATTAATCAAATCCAAAATATGTACCATAATATATCTGCAGAGATTCACCTTTATTCCATGTTTCAACAAAAATATCAAGAACACATCCTGATATTTCACTGTAGAGAAATCTCCCTTCCTAGGGCAGATTTGATGTTTAATAAACATAAAAATCAATCTCACTTTTCCTTCAAATTTTTTTGCAATGGTTCTCCTGGATTCTTTATTTCTAGTAATCTCCTTCAGAGCATCTTCATATGAAAACAAATTTGATGAAGGTGGAATATTACCAGGATAGTCAGCATAGACACCTTCCTGAGGCACCTCTTAGCATTCATCCCATTCCTTCAAAGGGAAAACTCCTTTCCCTTAACTATAGACTTCAACTTTGATGCGTCAGCTTCATCTAGTGATATAATTAAATGTTGACAAAATTCTTGTAAAAGTTGGGGATAATAGGGTCTTTCATTGTGGAAAAACCAACTAAGCCACCCTTGATATTCCAGTACCTTTAGCAGAAAAGATATGCTTGTAAGAAGCCACTCAGCAGACACTTCCATTTCAGCTATTACAATATGATTTTCTAATCTTGGTTTCCCAGTCCTACTGGTTTCACACTTCTGACACATAGAAGTAGGAGATTTTTTAGGGTCTTCCATTGCGCACTTAGTCCTTTCCATGGCAAAGTTACAGATTCTAACTGTGTTGAGAGGTCAATAGTCGAGATAGAGAGTGTCTAAATGTAGGAGGCTTTATGGCTATAGAGAAGGTGAAAGGTCGGGATGGATTGGACTTAATATATCATTTAGGTATTGTAAATCCTAAAACATAAAATTTAAACACGTCTATGTGAAAAAGATTAAACAACGTCATTTCACTTAAAGCAGACGGAATTTACCCAACATCCCTAAAGTGTATTGGTGTCAACAAATCGGATTTCAGAAGATCAGTTTCACAAAAATTAGTTTCATGAAAATCGGTTTCATAACAATCAGTTTCATAAAAATTGGTTTCATAAAGATCAGTTTCATAAAAATCAGTTTCATAAAGATCGGTTTCATAAATATCAGTTCCAAAAAAATCAGTTTCATAAACATCAGTTTTACAAAGATCGGTTTTACAAAGATCGATTTTACAAAGATTTGTTTTCAAAGATCGGTTTTACAAAGTTCTGTTTTTCAAGGATCAGTTTTAAAAAGATCGGTTTTACAAAGATCGGTTTTACAAAGATTGGTTTTAAAAAGATCGATTTTACAAACATCTGTTTTACAAATATCGGTTTTACAAAGATCGATTTTACCTAGATCAGTTTTACAAATTTATCATTCCTAGTTCATGTCTGATGAAATTCATTCTCTCAGAATTTAAGGTTTTAGTGAATATATCATCAATATGATGTTCAGTCGCAATAAACTCAATAGTTATATCACCTTTTTGATAATTATCTCTCGAAAAGTGATGTATTACATCAATATGATTTTTTCTAGAATGAGATATTGGATTTTTAGAAATTATAATAGCACTTGTGTTATCATAGTTAATGGAGACATGTTTGAATTGATATCCATAGTCTAGTAAAGTGTGTTTCATCTACAAAATTTGTGCACAACAACTACCAACAGCAATGTATTATACTTTGGTAGTAGATAATGCAACAGAATTCTGTTTTTTACTACACCAGGATACTAGTGACTTGCCTAAAATGTGATATGTCCCAGAGGTGCTTTTTCTATCTAGCTTACAACCAGAAAAGTCAGAATCTGAGTAAATTATTAAATCAAATGGTTGTCCTCTTGGATAAAATAGTCCTAAGTTGGGAATATATTTGAGATATTTTAAAATCCTTTTAACAGAATTTAAGTGAGATTCTTTGGGATTATCTTGAAAGAAAGAACACATGCTTACACTGAACATAATATCATGCCTTCTAGTACTAAGGTAGAGAACACTCCCTATCATGCCTCTGTAGTTTTTTTGATCCATTGATTCTCCAGCTTCATCAGTATCCAACTTACAAGTGGTACTCATAGGTGTATCACTACATTTACTACCATCCAAACCAAAATGTTTTAAAAGTTCTTAAGTATATTTAATTTGATTTAAAATAATACCATCTTTATTTTGAAAAATTTGAAAACCAAGGAAAAATTTAAGTTCTCCCCTTAAACTCATTTCAAATTCATTTTGCATTTTTTTTGAAAAAACAGTACAAAAATAATTTTTAGAAGATCCAAAAATTATATCATCTACATAAATTTGTACTATCAAAATATATTTAGAAATAATTTTAATAAACAAATTAGGATCTGCTACTCCTTTAGTAAAACCTTTTGAAATAATAAAGGAGATAATTCTATCATACTAAGCTCTTGGATCTTGCTTTAGACGATATAGATCTTTAGAAAGTTTAAAAACATGATTTGAAAAGTGGAGATTTGTAAAGCCAGGGGATTTTTCAACAAATACATCCTCAACTATATACCCATTTAGAAAATCACTTTTGACATCCATTTGATAAAGTTTGAGATTCAGATGAGCTGCTTAAGCAAGTAGTATCCTAATGTCCTCTAACCTAGCTACAGGTGAAAATGTTTCCTCATAGTCTATTCCTTTCTCTTAACTATAACCTTGTGTAACTAATCTGGCTTTTTTTCTAACTATATTTCCAGATTCATCAACATTGTTTCTAAAACACCATTTAGTGCCTATTGTCAAGGTGTCCTTGGGTATTTCAACTTGTTCCTAGACTTTGTTTCTTTCAAATTTATTTAATTATTCTTTCATATCCATCACCCAAAATTCATCATTGATAGCATCATTAATATTTTTGGGTTAAATATGTGAAAGAAAATCTTGATGTTCAACCTAGTTTCTTAGAGAAGATCTAGTTTTTGTCCCTTGGTTTAAATCACCTACTACAACATCTAAAGGATTATTCTTGAGAGTTCTAATACCTCTAGAAAGATTTGAACTAGACTCTTCATGATTGTCTATTTTTTCAGACTCAATAGGTGAAGATTCTATAAGATTTTCAGAACTGTTCACTTTTACAGGGGATTCACTATCATTATCATTAAGATTCAGAATTGGCATATCTTCCTCAAGATATTCAAGAGAGGTTTTGGGTTCATGTGGATTAGTTTCATAAAAATTGACATGAATAGACTCTTCCACACATTTGGTCTTCTTATTGAATACTCTATAGGCTTTACTTGAGATTGAGTAAACTAGGAAAATTCCTTCATCAGTCTTGGAGGAAAATTTGTCAAGATTATCTTTGGTGTTAAGGATAAAGACTTTATAGCCAAACACTATGAATTAGTTAACCTTAGGCATCCTATTATTCCAAAGTTCATAAGGGTTCTTCATAAGAACATGTCTAATCAAGACTCTATTAATGGTATAACAAGTAGTATTTACAACTTCATCCCAAATATAAATAGATAAATTATATTCACTAAGCATAGTCCTACCAATTTCATGAAGGGTCCAATTTATTCTTTCCACAACTCCATTTTGTTGAGGTGTTCTAGGGGAAGATAAATTCTGACTATATCCATTGTGTGAGCAATAATATTCAAACTCCTGATTTTCAAACTCACGACCAAGATCACTTCTCAAGGTCTTAATTTTAATTCCACTAAGGTTTTCCATAGACTTGGAGTATTTGATAAAATAAGAACATGATTCACTTTTGTGATCTAGAAAGTATAACCAAGTATACCTAGAAAAATCATCTCCAAGAACATAAACATAGTGCTTCCCATTTAAACTTGAAACTCTTGATGGTCCAAACAAATCCATGTGAACCAACTCAAGTAGTTGAGAAGTAGAAACTTATTTCTTTGGTTTGAAAGAAACTCTGTATTGCTTTCCCTTTTGAAAAAGATTTCACACTTTGTTATGTGAGAATTCCAGTTTAGGTAAGTCTCTAACTAAATCTTTCCTAGTCAGTTTCCTAAGAGAGTGCACATTGCAATGTCCTAATCTTTTTTTCCACAACCAGGATTCCTTATGAAAAGAATTTAAGTAGGAAATATTTTTCTTATCTAAAGAATATATGTCAACAGTATACACATTCTCATTTCTGAGAGCAGTAAATATTAAATCATTTTTGTAAATAAAAACATTACATGCATCATTTTCAAATTTTACATTGAAACCATCATCACACAACTGAGAGATGCTAAGTAAATTTTACTTTAATCCATCAACAAAAAGTACTTTGGAAATTAATACTGTATTAGGGTTACCGATCTAGCCTAAGCCAAAGATTTTTCCCTTTGCATTGTCACCAAAAGTTACGTGACCACCATCAACCTTGATTAGGCTCTTAAAACATGATCAGTATCCAGTCATATGTCTTGAAAATCCACTATCCAAATACCGCATAGTCTTACAAAAACTATTTAGGCAATATCCCTGCAAAAAAGATTAGACATGGGGTAACTTTGGTACCCCGATTTTCTTGGGTCCTGAGTGGTTAGCAACTAACATTTTGGGAACCCATACTTATCTCACATATTTCCTATAATCAGTTGGTAAATTTTTAGACATAAATACTTTGTTTTATCCTTTAAATAATTGTTTTTCAAGAAATGGTACAGTACTTGAACTAGGAGTGAATTGTCCAGACTATGGAATAAATTTAGTTTTAATGATCCTTCTCTGTCTAGGCTGATATCCTAGACCAACTGTATATTTTGGGGCAACCTGTTGTCCTAGAAACTGAGTCAGGATATCTTTACCAGTAGTAAATTTTCAAGATCTTTCTTTAACTTTTCATTTGATAATTTGAGTTCGTTATTTTCTTTTAACAGCTGACCACATTTTTCTTTCTCAACATCCAGACTTGACTTATAATTTCCATTTAGAGCATGTTGTCTCTTTAATGATTTATACTTGTCCTTGAGATAATTAAAGGTATCCTCAAGAATTTCACAATAATAAAATAGTTCATCCTTAGTCATATCTTCATCATTTTGTAACTCACTCTTATTCCCAGAATAATAGGCATTATGTATAAGAGAGTTAAGTGTTACCTCAGATGTTTCTGTCATGAAACACAAGTGGGCATGATTGTTTTGTTCACTATCAGAAGCATCAGATCCACTAGAGCTATCTTCTGAAGCACTCTAGGTAGCTTTCATATCATTTTTATAGCCTTTTCCATTGACTTCATATATCCTCTTAAATTTCAGCTTGGGACAGTATGCCTTCACATGACCTTTTCGTTTTCTTTCATAGCATATAATTTCATTTGACTTGTCATTCCATTTTCTATCTTTTTCCATTGTCCTTTATTATCATACTTTACATTGTAGTTTGACTTCCGGAAGAATTTCTTCTTTCGGTAGAACTTATTGAACTTTCTAGCAAGATGATACATTTCCTCATCACTATCTGAATCTGACTCTTCACTGGTGGAGCTGTCTCCAGGAACTTGAGATTTTTCTTTATTTTTTCTCTTTAAGGTAGTAGTCTTGAATGCTACTGATTTCTTCCTTGGTTCCTCATATACTTCTTGATTCACCTTAAGTTCCTCCTCAAACATCATAAGTTTTACGATTAGTTTCTTCACTGGAAGAGTGCTTATATCACAGGATTCTCAGATGTAAACAGAAGTTCCCCACCATCTGTTAGGTAAGCATCGAAGCAGTCTCATGATCTGGTCCTTGTTGTCCACTGGTTTTCCAAGCAGAATCATAGTGTTCACTATCTCGTTCAACCTGAGATACATTTCTGAGATAGGTTCATTAGGCTTCATTTTAAAATTTTCATATTTAATTGTGTATATATTTAGTCTCATTTCATTAACATTAGTTGTTCCCTCATGAGAAACAGCTAAAGTATCCCAAATTTCATATGCAGTTTTACATTCATATATTCTATTGAATTAAGCATCACCTAGAGAATAGTACAAGGCATTCATTTCTTTAGAGTTATTATTGTATGTAGCTTTAGTCAACTGAGATAATGTATCCCTAGCAGTAGCAGGTAATGTATGTTTTTCTTTGATTGTGTCAAAGATTTCAGGTCCCATACTCTCTATATCGATTTTCATTTTTAACTTCCACTGAGCATAGTTATTACCATTTATGAAATGTGTCCTGTCAGTAGCATCACCCTCAACTCTAGTTTCCATAGTTACTTAAAATTCAAAGAACTAAAAATTTAGATAAGACGTAAATTTTAACATCTTTAAGATACAACTAAAATCACAGTCAAAAATAATTTAAAAATAAATAATCCCTTTGATACCAAATGATGGTCAGAGTGGATACTCAAGAGGGGGTGAATTGAGTTCCAATTAATAATTTCTATTTAAAAGATTTGTATTAAAATCCCCCAATTTAAATAACAGGCTAAACTGTAGTGAATTTGTAACACAGTAAAGGTTCAGTTAGGTTCTCAAGAGATTGATTAGTACTCAGTTAATCTGATCTGAAGATTTTATTAGATTTTGAAACTAACCTACTAGTTTATAACAAATACAAACACTTACTAGTTTAACTATCAGAGTTACTTTAAAATAGAATTGAGTTTTAAAGTAAATAGTAGTGGAAAAACAAAACAGAGTAATTGAAGATTTTCACATTAATGTAAACAAGAGGTTCAGTCTCAATCAGATACTTAATCCTCTCCACTTAGTGATCACCTACCACTTAGTTGTTTATATAAATTAAATTTTGATCCACACCCTGGATCGGGGTTTACAACAGCAGTCAGACTGTCCAGGTCCTCAGACCTCTACCACAGTTCTATGTGGGATACAAAAAAGGGTAAAGAGTTTAGTGTTAGGATTTTAGTATCCTCCGGTTCAGATTAGGAGACAATGTGTGTCAAAACAGACCAAAGCACACACTGCTCGTAATGCAAAGAAAAGGATGATCACAGTAGAGCAAGAATATAAAAATGAGATTAGAATGATCTTGTGTGATGTCAATGCAGCTATGGACTTATTTGGATTGAAGAATATAAAGCTTTGAGTCATTCTCTAGAAGTTTTTTGGAAAACAGAGTGTTTTGGTTTTTGTTCCTTCACTTCTAGGTGTTCATCTTGAATGTGAGAGTATTCCAAGTGGCACTTGAACCTCTTTGAACTTCTATTCCTGATGTGAATGAGTTTTCTTAGATTTATTTGTGTGTTCTTCTATTTTCGTATTCTCACAGTCTGTGTCTTAGTGTGTAATCATCCATATCATTGTCGTCTTCATCTATTTATAGTAAAAGAATAGGTCCTTTTATACTCCACGATTCTCTACGCATCAGGATCTTTGCACGTGCATGTACCTCATACTTTTCTACAGATTGTCCTACAGACAACATTAAATAATGTCAGAAACATTAATCTGTCTACATATGACCATTAGAAATAAATTTTAATTAATAAAATGGGAACAGTTATTTATTTCAATCGTTTAGTAATCTTCAGTCTTTTTTCTTTGATTTGATAACATTGGTCTGTCATCTTCGATGTGTAAACTTTGGTGTTTCAACTTCGGTCTCGGTGTGTCATCTTCTGTTTCAGAGTGTCAACTTCGGTTTCGGTGTGTCGACTTCGGTCTCGGTGTTTCGACTTTGGTTTAGGTGTGTCATCTTCAGTTTTGATTTTTCCACTTCAGTTTTGGTGTATCGACTTCGTTTTCTGTGTGTCGACTTTGGTTTTGGTGTGTCGACTTCGGTCTGTCGTACTTCGGTTTCGGTGTGTCATCTTCGGTTTCGATGTGTCATGTTCGGTTTCAGAAAGATTGTGAAGAGTATGTCTTGCATATACACTTACAAGATGAATTTTAAAACAATGTATATGTAAAAATACACTTGTAAACATATTGATTCATGACTTATAGGTAATTGACTTGGTAAATTATATGTTTCTGTTTGACAAAATTGATTCGCATATAGATATTAAAATTGGGATGAAATATATGAATCTGTATATTGACATTATTTGTGATTATGAAAAATATAATATCATGAAGGGTCAAAATAAAACACAGAAGTGGCAAAAATTAATTTAAAATTAATTCTCGTTGTCAAAACAAAAAGCTTGTTTTTAAGAAATAATAACTATCAAAACATTTACCTTTGTTTATGTCCAAATGAAGAGTGAATATACTTCCAATGACCAACATTGTATTAAATGGTAAAAATATAATCCAATTACAATTTAAAACCAATTAAAATAACAATATAACTATATAAATAAATTATATTAAAAGGCAGTTTTGAATTAAAATGCAGTATTTTTCACTATTCATTAAAAAATGGACATTATCAGAAAAATACTAAAATTTCATCGAAAGTAAATTTTGATGTCCCGATTCTAAAGAAGAATATTATTTTGTCAAATAGAACATATAAAATTGACAAAAAACTAGATTTAAAAAGGTTTCTCCATCAAAAGGCACTAAATCAGCCTTTTAAAGATTATTCGAGTGTTTGTGCTTAAAATTGGATTCATTCACAATTTAAGCTTCTAAATTTTATTGGATAAATTTAAAAACATGTATAATCATATTTTAGTTAGTTATGTTCATTCCCGCCAATACAAAAACTATGATTTAACTACCATTTAAAATAATATTATATTATTATTTTTTAGTATGACTCATCCTTGTGTGCAACATGAGATTTCAGAGAAACTCATTGTTGCGTTTCGGGTACGCCATCGAACATAGCATCCCATTTTAAGTAAAATAAATATTTAATTCACAAATATTAATAAATATGAAAATTTCATATTCTTTATTTACCTGGGATGTTACTCTTCAACCTCAACTTATATATATATATATAGTATATATATAGTATATTAATTATATAAATAAATTTATTATAATTTTATAATTATATAAATATTTATAATTATTTATTTATAATTACAGAAATACATTTTATAAAATAATACATATTTAATTATAATAATTACAAGTATATAAATTTATAAATATAGTAAATAAATAGTTAAAAATATAGTTATTTATAATTATATACTTTACATTATTAATGAATATATAATCTTAAATACATGAAATTTAAAAATAATTAAAATTGAGTAATTAAAAATGAGTAAACTTTAAACATATTGAAATAATAGATAAGTTTAATTAATTATATATATATTGTTAAAAAAAATATTGATATATATTGAATTATAGATTAATACATATTAAAAAAACAAAAACATATTATATAAATATATAAAAATAAATAATAAAAAATGATTAAATTCAAATAAAATTAAAATGAAAAAATAATTCTTGAATATAACAATATTATTAATAAATAAATAAAATCAATTGATTAATAACATAATATATTAAATATATATTGTTATGATGAAATTATAAAATATACTAAAATTTGAACAAATTACAAAATTATTAGGTGTATGTGTTTCTATATAAGATTTAATTAATTGCGTAAATTCTTGTGTGTGTGTTGTATTTAAAAATGTATTAATATACATATATTCATGTGAAATCAATGTAACACGCATTTGATATATGTTAAATTGAAAAATCAAATAATTTTAAAAATGAATAAGACATTAATATGTTTTTTATTATTAAATTTTTTTCATTTTATATATATATATATATTTATTTAATATATATTATTTACTACTATTTATACTTAATATATATATATATATATATTAAACATAAAAATTTTTATTAATAATTGTTTCAATAATAAATTTTATATTAATTTTGTAATTTATTCATTTTTATTTTTTTTAATTATTACAATTTATTCATTTTTAATTTTTTTATTTGATCATTACAATATATTCATTTTATATATATTTATTTTATATATAATATTTATTAATATTTATAATCTGTATATATTAATATTAAATTTATTCATTTTTATCAATAATTATTTATTTAATAAAATGTTTACTATTTTTCTTAATTTACTCATTTTTAATTTTTATATGTTTAATTATTTAATTTTATTCATTTTACATATCTTTATATTTAATATGTATTATTTTTTAATATTTATAATTTATATTTATTTATATTTATTTTATTCATTTTATTCATTTTTATCAATAATTATTTAATTAATAAAATTAATAATATTTTTTATTTTTTATTTTCTTAATTATTTCATTTTATTCGATACCTTTATTGATGCTAAAAAAAGCATTGTTAAAGGTTACCCTTTATTAGTGCTAAAAATAAAGCATTGATAAAGGGTTCTTTTTATCAGTAGTTTTTTAAGCACTGATAAAAGTTACCCTTTATCAGTATTTTTTTAGCACTTATAAATGACATTTTGATCATTTCTTTTTTCTAGTGCTGATAAAGTTCAGTGCTATTAAAGTTCTGTTTTGTAGTAATGGTGGTTTGCAGTGTTAAATGATGGTGTTTTTTCCATTCCTCTACTTTATTTCTACCCTCTCATGGTGATTCATAGTTTTCTTGTGGGGTGGTTCTTGATTCTCCTACCTTTACTATTTCTTATTGACCCATCGCTTAAGACCTAATATGTGAATTTATATTATAAATTTTTAATAATAAAATGCATTGATTTGGATGTTTTTTATTCATTATGCATGCCTATATACATTATGTTTACTTCATTTTTTAGGATGTTATAAGTTGTGGTAGATGAGTAAAAGGAGTGGAAAATTCATCATATCCACTTAAAAGATGGTTTTCCACAAATTCAGATGTCATGGGTCACTTTCGGGGCATGGAACTGAATAACAGAGGAAAAAAGAGTTCTATATCTAAAAATTTACTTTACACATCATGTAATCATTACATGTCATGAACTAGTTCAAGTCATTAAAGAAATACAAGTCATGAAGTGGAAGAAAGTAGCCTACTATGACACATGTCATGATGACCCAGAAACCCTACAAGCAGTGAATTTAATACATGTGGTGCAACATTTACAGGTCGTGTAATCACTACATGATGTGTAAAGGTTTAAAAGGCCCCAAAACAGCTAGATTCGACATATTTTAGTTTTTAAACTATTTTATGACCCAAGACCCACTTATGACTACCTTTTTGACCCATACTAAATGATATTGATTGCTACACAAGCCCATATGGAGTCTATAAATAGAGGGTCAGGCTACTACTATCCAAGGAGATCTAGAGACTAAAGCATGGATTGAGAACCTATGTTGTGTAGGGACCTCACCAGCTTCATCTCTATTTTTCATTATGATTTATTTTACGTTTATCCTTCCATACTATTCTCTTATCACTAGGGTGAAAGGGTAAACACACCTTATGTTAGGGTTATATAGCATAAGGGTGAAGCTGTCGTTGGATTTATTTATTTTTTTCTTATACATTTATTTGGATTGTTGCAAGTTATTTAATCAATTTCTAATCCATTTCTTTTACTTTTACCATGAAAATTAGTATGTAAATTTGAAAGGAACATTATAACTACACAACTTGTTACTCTAATTTAAGGCACGACCATTTTTGCATTCAAGGAAACCAATTTTAAAAATTTTATTGAGACAAACTCGATTAGGTGAAACTCTAACTAAGTAGACCAAGGAAAATAGGGTATTGTTGTGTCAGGGAAGGGATACCATATCAACTGGATCTCTCTGTCCTCAACTCTAACACAAAAAATGGATTAATCAAATTATTTTATAAAATCCAATTTTACCTGATCCCTAAAACTACAAAACCTATTAATTCTTTAAAAACCTAATTTTAAACCAATTAATATGTTTCTTATTTGATTATTTATTTCTTCAAAATATTTTCAAAACCCCAATTTGATTCTTTATCCCTTTATTCAAATTAAATAAATGAAATTATTTTAAAAACCTAATTAAACTAATTCCCCATCTCTATGGTTTTGACCTCAAACATGACTAATATTATATATTAATTAATTTATTAACATAGTTTGAATTTTATAAATTTATATTTTAATTATACTTAAGGGAAATAAAAACTCCCTTTATGCCTTTGAAAACTGGGGTTGTTGTCAAGGATAGATTTTTATTAGTTTATAAGTTTGTAATTTTAATTTTAGTTTTGTTTCTTTATTTAAATTCCTCTTTTTATATCATTGGGTATTTTTTATTGTGATGATAGGGCTATGGAGAAAAATGAACACTAAGGAAAGTTTCTCTTTCCTACTAGTAGATATGAAAAAATAAATTGATGAAATTAGAATAATGATAAATCAATTTAATTAGTTCCTATAATCATACCCAAGTTTTGAAAACATAAAAACCCATAGCCTAGAGCCATAATTCGATGATGCATATCACGAGAAAAGAAGCATAGACAATAGACTGGAGTAAATTATCACTTCTGATGTTGGTATTTATTCTAACCATGATTCCCTTGACTTTATAGGTTCAAAGGAAGAAGGAGGCCTTACTGTAGAACTTGAGTGAGATGAAGAAAAATTAATAAAGTAGTATTAGGAAGAAGAATAAGAAAACAAACAAGAAAAAGAGACCTCAAATACAAAGATACTATAATGTTTTCTTGAAAAATTGGGACTGAAGTTGAAGTAAAAGGAAGAAGAACCAACTACACCATACACTAAATATATAGAGTAAAAAAATAAGCATTAGTGATATAATAAGTTAAACAAATTTCTATAGAACCCAAGGTAGAAATTTAAGAAACTCAACACATTCATCAAGCCATTGAAAATTAATAATGCTACTGAGTCGGGTAAGATGTTGATATCCTATTAGTTGTCTTCATAATTTTACGATTATGTTTAGCACCTCTAAGTTATAAAACAATTTCAATCAGGATAAGAAAATTTGATCTTCCATGTTACAAATTCGATATTAGATGAACACTATATGGTTATAATTATAACACACTCCAACCATTAAACCTATGTATGGTCGAGCTAAACAACCGTTAAAAAATAGAAGATTTTGGGAGGAAACCCTTTTTTTATTATTTTTTTATTTTCATTTTCTTTAGGAACTCATTATCTCACTCCAAATATTTAAAAATTCCACGATTATGGTATGTACTTTTACTTGTGTTTTCTAAGGAACATCATTAACAAGGCTGGTAGCAAGTAGTAGAAAGCACAAGAAGGAGATGCAGGATAATTACACATCATGAGAGAAGTACACATCATGAACCATTACACAAAGAACATGTAAATCCAACTTTAAAGCATAATTAGAAAAGTGGTAGGCATTTTAATATTTAATTTTTATAATTTATTATAACTATTAAACTTTTTTATAAATTTAACTGCAAATTACATGCCTAGAATTTGATTATTTCTTTAACCAACTGAACTAGGATATATTAACAAATAAGGATAATTACCAAGCCATAAATTTAAAAAAATCAATAAATGTTAATTAGAAGAATGGGGAAAAGAATTAGTAAGATGATTATGTGGATTAGGATTCAACAAATCATGATTTAGGGGATCATGTTGATTTTGGTAATTTGAAATTTTTCTAAGATTTGTTCATGTTTTGAATTTTTGATATTTTCAATAATTAATTTAATTATTTGTATGAATTTACATGAGTGATTGTCCAAACCATTAATTTTCATTCTTGATACATCCTTTTTTCCAATATATCCCATTATTTATATAGTATATTTCTTGTGAAACTTAGTAATTTTCTCTTTTATAACTTTCTTTTAATCTTATCAATTCTATGACTGAATGGAATCACTTTTAAGTTGATTGAGGAATATTTTTATTAACCCTTTATCCTTAGACATACCTTGAATTAATCATCTTTTAAGACTGTAAAATCCATGAACAATTTTATTAGGAAATTCTCCAGGTTACAATCCTATTTTATCCATTCCAACATTCGTTTAATTTTTTTCATATTATTTTAATAAATAAGTTTGGGGGAGGTACAATCTAGGGTGTACTGGGTATAGTTCATTGAGGATTTTTTTCGATGGTATTTTTCATTGTGATTTGGGGAGAATACATATATTTTTATTGTATTTTATTACTCACCTGTATTTCTAAAAAAATAAACAAATAAAAGGAAAAGGAGAAAGAAGGGTTTTGTATTGGGTGATTCAAAAATCACTATTTCTAGAATGATGATATTTTGATCATATGTGGTTAGGTGGTGGATGCGATATTTTCCTTAAGCATGGGTTTCAAAAAAAATTAATTAATTAATGAAAAAAGAAGAAAATAAGATAAATAGATTTTGATTCATTCATTTTTTTTACATGTATCATGAGCCTAATTTTAGATTTTGGGGGGGAATGAAATTTGTAAAGGGGTATATTTTTTGAGCTTATCTTTTGATATCATGAAAATTTATTTAGTGTCAAACCTCATTTTTGAGAATTATTTTATTTTCATAACTTACCCACCTACCCTGAATCCTTTGATTCATTTAATATAAAATGGTGAATCCCTCGTGATTATTTTTTATTTTATCTTTACATAGGGGATATACTAGATGCCTTGAAAGCCTATGGTAATTTAAATGTTCTTGAGGTATCTGCATCACTTTATTAATTTGTACCTAGATGATGAGAAAAAAAACACGTGAGGTAAATTAAAAATGGTATGAATATTAATAATGAATTTAAAAATTAGAATAGATAAATTAAAAGTCTTGGATATTTTAAAAGATGAATATTAAAATACATAATTGATTTGTATTTTTTAAAATGAGGCGTTGATAAATTTTTTATGCGTGATACTAGAACATTTAATTTTCCATTTGATAATTTTTTTTATTAACATTGAATTTAAAACATGGTACATTGAGTTTCTATTATCATATGTTGATATTACATCCTTGTGAAAGATTATGAATTAAATTGTGGGTGGTTTTGATAAGTGAATTTATTGTATACATTTTTATAATAAAGAGAATTGACTTTGAGGATTTTTATTGTTAATGCAAGCTTTTACACTGGATGTTTTCTTTATTTTTATCAGGATTCTATAATTATTTTGAGATGAGAAAAAGTAGTGGAAACGATCATGATATCCACTTAAAGGAAGGTTTTCCACAAATATGGGTGATGGTGGAGCATATACAATGCATGGAACTAAAGAACCAGGAAAAAATGAAGCTTTCAGAGATAAAAATGAATTTACACATATTGTAATCATTACACATCATGAAACAGTGAAATTCATGAAATAAATATAAGTTGTGAAGTGGAGGAAAGTAGAAAACCATTATACATGTGAATATGACCAAGAAACCCTTTAGGCCATGAATCCAATGCACATCGTACAACATTTACATGTTGTGTAATCACTAAACAATGTGTAAAGGTCGAGTTGACCCAAAAATAGCTATGTTCGGTGTATTTTAGTGTTTTGGCCTATTATATGAATTTATACACACATATAACCCAATTTTTACCCCTCCTAAATTTCATTGATTGTTGAATGGTCCCATATATAGTCTATAAATAGTGGCTTGTGCTTCTAATGTCTAGGGAGATCTGGAGACCAATGCTTAGAGAGAGAAGTTTTATTGTGCAAGCCCCTCACCAGTTTCATCTCTATTTTTCCATTATTATTTATTTTATTTTTATCCATACCTTTTATTATCTCATCACTTGGGTGAGAAGGTCAACCCATCTTGTTCTATGGTTGTGTAGTAGAAGTGGGAAGGTGTTTTTGGATTTATTTATTTTTTAAAACATGTATTTGGATTGTCTCAAGTTATTTAATTAATTTACAATCCCTTTATTTTTATTTTATCATGAACATTGGTATTTTAATCTTAAAGGAACATTATAATTATCCAACTGGTTAACCAAAATTAAATCCTGTCGCATTCAATACAACCAGGTTTAAAAATGGTATCAAGAAAAACTCGATCCAAGGAAATTCTAAATTACCCAACAAAGGTAAATAGGGTATTTCTGCATTAAGGAGGTGATATCATGACCATTGGATCTCCCTTATCTCAACTCCAACACAAAATACATATTAATCAAATTATTTTTTTAAAATCCAATTACACTAGAATGCTGAAACTTCAAAACCCAAGTACACTTTCAGAACCTGATTTCAAAGCAATCAATTTTCATTGCTTTTTATTATTTATTTCTTTGAATTGTTTCCAAACCCCAAATCTGATTTTTCTCCACATTATTCTATTTTATTATGTAAATTCTTTTAAAACCCTAATTAAACTAATTTTTCATCTCTTTGGGTTCTACCTCAAACTTTCCTAATATTATATTTTAATTAATTGAGTAGTATAGTTTGAATTTTATAAATTTATATTTTGATTAGTCCCAAGGGAAATAAAAATTCCCTTTTTTCCTTTCAAGACCCTATATTGGTTATATGTGTTGTGATTCTCTAAGGACAAGTTTATTTTTAGTGGGATCTGTTGATGGATTCTTGTGTTTTTTTGGTTTTTATGATATGTTATTTCAGTTTACTCTAAATATATAGTAGTCTCCTAGAAGTTAAAGGTCATTGGATACTATTTCAATGCTTTGGGAAAATGTGTGGAGTATCAGGTAACCTATATTTAATATATATAAGTGGCATGTCAGGCCATTTGTGTTATTACTTTGGTGTTTTTCTCAAAGGCACTAGATCAGGGTTTCGGTCAATATTAATCATGTTAGATTTTTATAGTTTAATGTTTTTTCATAAATAAAAGGTTATGATTTGTGTTTTGGTGGTTTTTTTGTTCACAATTTTCTTCGACTATAGTTTGGTGAAGCTATGATACTGTGTGAGCTGGTGGTGATGAACCGCCAACAAAGACCAACATGTGGCTGCTAATTTCTTAGTGTTCTATCAGAGGTGAAACATTTATAATGAAAATATAGGGTGTCTGCATGACCAAAATCATTCTTGGAACCCATTGATCGTCATGTTATGTGGTGGTGTGATGGTTCAATTGGATGATTTGGCAGTCTTCATCTTTGAAATTTGAGATTTTAAATAAGAAAGGTAAATTTGAAATTAAAATTTTTTATTTTGAAATGTGTATTTACAATTTTAAAATTAGTTAATTGGGTTATAATTTCTCATGGGATATTGGAATAGTTAAGAGAGGTTGGTGTTTCAATTATGGTTCAAAATTAACCACAAAAGGTGTTTTGAAAATATATCAAAAACATTGATTTAGAGGATAATTCATTTAAATAGAATTGCCAACATTGTTCCATGTTTATTCACTCTATAAATTTTTTTCCCGATGTTGACATACATTCCCAGCCCCCAAAAATGAAAATAAAAATCAAATTATGGTCTAATAATTCAAGATAGAGATAACCCATTTTCATACACTCATAATTAAGGTTATAGGAATAACACCAACAATCTTGGATAGAGCAAGGAGTCATAAAATCTATTTTTTATCTGGAATTTTAATAGAATCCAAAACCAAAATTTCAAAAATCAATATATTTTTTAATCTTATAATTATTATGGGGAATTTAAGTTCTTGATGTAAGAAATGTTCAGTGAAATTGGATTCTTAAAAATTAATACAAATGTGATGTTCTACAATAGGTAATTACAAATGGGACAAATTTTTAGGGACCTAAATTATTACGGTAAGGGAAATATACTCAAGTAAACATAAATTGATACAAAATAGAATTTTTTTCTTCCACCAAAATAAGTGGATCGAAAACTATAGGATATTAATGTTCAGCCTGGGGAATATGAGCCAAATATTTTAAGTTATTCTGAAAATGAGAATCTAGAAAAAGGGATATCTGGAAAAGTGTAAATCAAGATCAAAACTAGAATAGATGATAAATATTCACTTTAAAAATACTTTTAATATTAAAAAATGAAGTGATAATTGATCAAATAATGGAAAAATAAAGTTGAGATTGGGGATTGGGAACTACCTATTTTACATCATTGTGCCCCTTCTATTCCCTTTTCCTAAAGAGGCAAGCTAAATAATGATGAACATGACTACTTGAAAATACAATAAATTTTTAGAACTTTTAACTTGAATATACACCTTATCGAGGCCTTAAAAAATCCAATAATATGTGAAATTTATAAATAGTGTTTTTTAATGATAAAAAAAATCTATAAGAGATGAACAACTTAAGTTTAACTCGTGAATATAGTTTTTTCCTGTAAAAAAGATTACATCCAAAATTAAAAGTCCTGGAAATATTTCTTATACCATACATAATAAGATAAATCAAGTAAAAAATTTCTTGTGCATTCGATGAGCTAGTTTCAACCTTATTCATTACTCTTTATTTAAGAAATTTGGTCTAGGGGAGCTAAAATCTACATCACTGTCCCTAAATTTGGTTGATAGGTTGATCACTCAACCCATTCTGAGTCCAGATGAAAAGTTATTCAATATAGAGAAGCTTATATTACCCACTAATTTCCAAGTTCTTGATATGAAGTGTGATAAGAAGGTACCCATCATAATTGAATTTTCCTTAACAAATAAAATTTTATTTATTTATTAAAAAATTTGAAAAAAAAAATATTAACATATTCATATTTTTTAAATCTTAACAATCCCATTTTAAAATTACTTACAATTATAATTTATAAACCTTTTATAAAACATAATTTAAATTTATCAATAATATATTTTTAAATCCATTTAAATACCACCCTAGCTTTAAATATGTCATGGTACTAAAATGGTGGCCATTTTTCATCCTTCATTTAGAGGTAACCAAAATATTACCTTTACATAGACCTTCAATATAAAATTAATGTAAGGTGAAAGAACTTTTCAAAATGGCCAAACAAGTTGATTCACAACTCATAGTATAAGACGTTATTATGAAACACCTCATGTAAAGGTAAGTGGTATTAACTTTATGTAGTATAAACTCAAAGTAGCACCATGCTATTAACTACATTGTGGTACTAGTGATCTAATTATTTTAAAGTGCCATGGGGAATCCTACTCCATGGAGCCAGTCATAGTGCCTGATGAATCCCAGCTAAGAACCACTACGGGTAGTGTTACATCATGGTGATAGTGATGTTTTTTAAAAACATGGATTAAACACATTTAATCCATGAATAAATTTACTTTAATACCATAGAGAGATTTCGTTTTAACACAATATGATCATGATAAGTATAAGAAAACCCAAAATATGGATAGATCTATCCCTGAGAATCAAACACATAAATGTATCTAAATAATAGATCATTTAAAACTCCATAAGTTTTGTTGTAATGTTAGTGTTGTAGCCTCCATCTCCTTATTGTAAAAATAACATCTGATGAAAATCATTGGGAGAAGAAGATGGACTCCTCCTAGCTCTGAGGGGGGAAACTGGCCAATGGATCTTAGTTCATAACTAGAGGACTCAAATATACCTGAAGGGATGCTACAGCCTCTACTAGGGGTGATAAACAAGATACATAAAGGTAAAGTGTTTTAGATATAGATCAAAGAAATCTCACCCACCCACCAAATAAGAGAGGATCATTCTATATTATTGGTATCCTTAACTCTCTTCATTAAATTCAGAGAATTAGAAATATATAATAGCTTCAATTCCATCGCACGGTATCCAAGAATTTCATCATGTTTGTGTTAATTCATTGAAAACTTCAATTAATGTCTCATAAAATAAAAAAAATATTTGGTTCAATCCTGATGGAATTATGTTGGAGGTACATGGAAATACACATGAATCATATGTATATAAAAATATGATGTTGTGGATATCGACCACAACTTTCATAGGCATCACTAAAATGTGGTACTGCCTGATTTAGTGCATATCTAATAATCCCATGTTCAACTTTGGTTATTTCTCCCCCTCTCTAATAATTCCATTATTTTATGAAATTTTCATCCAATTCATCACTTATTCTTATTTCCCATTCCCATATATTTATTTTTAAACAATTGAGATACTAATTTTGTTTTTTTATTTTTCATCTTTACTTTGCATAGATTTCACTATTCTTATTCTATATGGTTTGACCCTGATTGCCACTTTTTAGGTATAAGTAGGTTAAAAAATTATTTTTGAGAGTTATTATTATGATCTTATAAAAAATTGGCATAGTTTTTATGGAATTAATTCCTTTCAAAACAAAAAAATAATAATAGAAATAAAAATGAATCTTTAAATAAATTTCTAAAAAACAGTTCAAAATTATTTTTTGAAAATATGTTTTTTACCTCTTATAGGATGAGTATTTAAATTATTCTCTCCTAAAATTTCATTCAATTTAGGGATTATATAGATAATTTAGAATATTTAAATCTGGAGATTAATAAAAATTATAGTTCCCTAAGAAAAAAGGATGAAGAAAAATGGAAAATCTTGATATCGAGATAGTTAAGAACTAAAATGAGAAAACTATTCCACCTCAGCATAGGAATCAGGATATTGATTGGCCTAGAATTATGGATTTTTAACTTCCCATGGTTTCTAGTCTTCCATCATATATATAGTTATCTCCTAGGTCTAGGAAATATGTAATGAAACAATCATATATCTGCATATTAACTTCCTTTGATAGACTACCCAATGAAGATTCATTAGAGTTTATTATAGATTTTATAGTGTAGTTAAACAACTAAATCTACATGGTCTTAGTGAGGAGGATAAAAGGTCGAGATTGTTCCCATTTTTTTATAGTAAGGCTAAAATATGGTTCCAACACATAGATGAAAAAAAATTGACCCGTAGGACCAATTTCTCAATTGTTTTGTTATGGAATTTTATCCAAGGAACACGACTACTAAGGAGAGGCACAAGATTGCTAGTTTTGGTTAATAAGGTGGAAAAGTTCTTCTTGAGACATATGAAAGATTTAGATATTTTTTAGGAGGTTTTATAATCATGAAATTTATCCCCGTTTTTCAATGGATTCATTTTATAATGGTCTCACCCCTTACCATTAAACTATAGTACACCAGTCTTTTAGTGGAAAGTTTTTTATATAAAAAATTAGAAGCTAAGGGAATTTTTGAATAAAACTTCTCAAAATTATCAAAAAAAAATATCAAGAATATTATTCATAGGTAGGAAACAAATTATATCCTAAAAAATGATCCTCAAGCTACTGTAATCTTCAATGAAAATTCACTTAGAGAAGAAAGTATGGATTTTAATTCTCTTGGGTGGTAATCTCTTGAATTGGGTGGAATCCGCTAGGGTTTTTAACACAAATTTCATTGAACTTCATGTAAATTAACTACTTTTAAAACATTATAATAGCTATAAAATTGGTATGTATGAGTATTTAATTCAATAGGGAAGGTAAAAATAAATGGTGTGATAAAAAAACAAATTCAAAACAAACTAATTTAAAAACAAACAAAATGAACAAAAACAGTAGATGAGAAATATAATGGAAATTGTGAAATAGTAGGAAGTGAGGAAAGCAATAGGAGATCTAGGGAACTTTGACTAAATTACACTGATAAAAGTAATTTTTTCTCTATATCATACTATGATCTTTATGCCAGTGAGATTGAGAAAGTGTGATCTACACCAAAAAATCATCAAATTATTAGCATAGTACAATGAATTTATCTTAATAATATTTGTCAATAAAAACAAAGCATATGATTATTTCTTTAATGTAGAATAGTATCACCAATATTTTAAAATTTTCAGTACTTTAGTTGATGAAAAATGGAGAATAATCAATTATCTTCAACTATCAGTTCTTAAAATATTGTAAAATTTTTCATTAAGAAAGGAAATGAAAATGATGAAAAAAACACTAACATAAAGAAGATAACAAGAGTTGAGAAACTGAAGAATTTCAATGTATTTCAATCTGATAACCCGAAAAATGTTTATCCACTCATAAAATAAGTGTCAACTAAAAAAATTATGCTTAATAATTATATAAAAAACATAGAATAACTAATAAATCAAGAAATTGGAGAGATAAATCCTCTAAGTGAAATTAGATTTTTTTTCTCCGTCTCAAGCTTCGTCAGTTCATCATTTATATCCTGATCAACTCTATCCCTGCTCCCATCTCCCAAAATAATGTATGTGTCCTTCAAAATGACTCTTTCCTTATTTTTTATTTTCTAATAAAAATACCACCTCATTTTTCTAAAATAGAAATTATGTCATCAAAGATGGTATTACTTTCCTCTGGTATTCTATCATTGTCGTGTGATTAAAGCACTCTATATGACACTTCTTAGGAAGTAGTAATAGTTCCGGAAGACACTTTATTTTTAGTATTCAATATTATTATTAACCACTTTTAAACGTTGAACTAATCTAGTCACTATACGGAACCATCATCCACTCCTCCAACCCACTAGACATCTCAATTCTCAATTGAATTCATTAAAAAATACTCAACCACCATATCAACCATCAGAGTTGTACCTCAGTATGACTTTCATCAGCTTAAACTGTCTTGGCTCCTACATCTAAAAATTAACCAGCTTAAAATCCATGAAAACATGAGCACCCCAACTACAAAGGGAATCATCAAAGCTCCCCTAAACTGAGCTTCACAAAAAAATGAAATTGTCAGGGAATCAAAAAACATGAAAAGTTTTATTGAAAACCATAGATTTTATTTATCAGACACAAACTAAGAACCAACATCAAGTATCCCGACCAAGAAGTGAAAATGAATATCCTAACCTCGGGTCATCTTCGGTCAATGGACTCAATCAAACTTCTGGCAGGAATCACCAATAATAATGGCAACCTCAATAAAGATTCTCAGCTTTGATCTTCAATAGCAGTGACATCAATAATGAACCATTCAACCATATTGATGGCATTGATTGACACCCTTCATTAAACAGATCTAACAATATCCAACGTGGACTACAACCCTGATTCAAAATAATGTGTATCTTCAATAGCACTAAAAAACATACCCCACCTAGAAAAAATGATCAGTAGTTTTCAACCATTGAATCCTCGGACGGAATCGTTGCATCTAGATTCAATCACATACCACAACCTTAGACCAGGTTCCATATTCAACACAAAACTATAATTCACATGAGCTTATATAAATAACTCAAATAAGAACTCCCTTGAAGGTGGAGGCATGGATTTGAAAAAAAAATCATGTTCGGCAGCACTGATTTCCTTCAAATTAAGAAGCTCGCTTGATTCCATCCCAAATTTCATCAATGGCCTCATATCTCTTAAGTTTTCCAAAAAAATGTTGACACTGATGGGTTCATCTTCAAAGATTTCGTCAACCCTTCAGCTCCAAATCCTAGTATCATTACCCAAGATGACGAATATGAGCTCGATTTATGCTCTATTTCCTTATATCTAAGTAGAAACAAGAATTCACAAGCTTTGTTCCCTCTCTTGGCTTTATCAGTGAACTCATCTTGGAAAGATTAAATCGATTTATTTATTATCCACTTCATATAGTAGATAGAAAACATATTTGAGTTTTGTTTTTCTTCGATCGATGGCGGTTCGGTTTTCAACTATGTTTTATCACTACTCTTGTTCCTTTAGATTGGATATGCCGATCTTTCATAAAATAAATTATCTAACGCAATTAAAATAATTATCTTATGAAAAGATACCATGAGGGTGATAAACCTTTTGGGCTTGACAGTGTATATTCATATTATCTGATTATCTTACGCTATAGAATAATGTAATATGTATTTATCTTATTGGAAGCATATCCAAATTAATCCATGTAAATCCTCTTATGCAGAGAAGATAAAATATCTTATAACCTGCAAAATCAGAAAATTAAATAAACTAACATAAAAAATAAATTCATAATGACCAACTAAAAAGAAAAAAAAACAAGATTAGAAGATTACACTAAAATAATAAACTTATAAATTTTTTAGAAAAATATGTTAGGGATAAAAATTAAAAAAATTATAGAATTTAAAAAAATGTTATAAATAATAAAATAATTATTTACATAAACTTGATAAAAACCATACAAAAATGTATTATAAAATTTGTTAAAATTAAAAGAAAAAGGGAAATAAAAACTAAGTGCATATAACATAATAATTAAATAAAACTCAAGGAATAAATTAATTGAAAAATTTAAGCAATTAATAATTCAAATAATCAATGTTAAATAAAAAAAGAATGAAAAATGGAAAGATTAAATAATATATTAAGAATTATTATTATAAAAACCATTAATTCATTAATTCCACTGTAAATTAATTTAAAAGTGATTATTAACCAAACTAAAGTCATTTAAACATTAAATACATATAAAAACCCCAAAAATGACATAGAAAAATGTAATGAATAAAGGCTGCATCAAATTCCCACACACTTAAGATGTTTCTTATCCTCAAGTAACCACTTATAACATTTAAATGGTATAAAATAAATCTCAAAATAGAAAAATAATAATGCCACTAAGAATATCTTTTCAAAGTGATTTTCCCTCATGGATTATTTAAGTTGTAAAAATGAATGCCCCCACAAATTCAACTTCTTTAATGCAAATTTAGTTACTATTTTCACTACAGAAAAATGGTTTTTTTTTTTGCGACAAGGAAGGGTCTCGTCGTAAATAGTCTATCGGGATGGACTTTTTGTGATTGCGAGATCTTCCCATCGCAAATAGTTAGTTATTTGCAATGGGGAGATGGTCCTTGCCGCAAAATGTTTGGCACAAATTGCACGCCAAACCATGATAAGAGTATTTGCGATGGGCATAAATGTCTGTCGCAAATACACGGCGGTGTTTTTTAGTATTTGAGACGGGATTTATCTCTCATCACAAATAGTATATCGAAAAGTTGGTATTTGTGACGGGACCCATCGCAAGTACTTTATTAACCACCACCGCTAATTAATAAGGGGTTAGTATTTGCGACGGGTCCCATCGTAAATATTATTATTCGCGACAGAATACCCGTTGCAAATAAGATCGTCACAACTAATCTAACCTTTATATACCTCAATCCATTTTCCCTCATTCCAATTCTTTCTCTACTCCTTTCTCCCTCTCTACTTATATTTTCTCTCTCAAATTTTTTCTAAGTTAAAAATTTTAAATCAGAGCAATATTTGTGGCATAAATTCTCTAAAAGATTCATTTTTAATGTATTTATCTATTTCTTTTAAATTTTTTTAGTTAATTAATTTTATTTGATGTTAGTTATAATTATTTTTAATTAGATTTTATTAAATTAAATTAGAATTAGATCATTTTATTTTTCATTATTTTTTTCACAAATACGTGTGATTAGTATTAATTAATATTAATTGATAGTTATATTAATTATTATTAATTAGTAGTCATTAGTATTAATTAGAATATTTATTAATAATTATTAATAATTAGTCATAATTAGTAATAATTAGCAATAATTAATAAAAAATAGTGTTAATAATTAGTAAATTGAAATAAATATTTATAAATAGTAATAAATAGTAATAATTAGAATTAAAGCGTAATAATTAGTAATAAATAAAAATAATTAGGAATAATTAGTAATAATTAGGAATAATTAGTAATAATTAGGAATATTTATTAATAATTAGTAGTAATTAGGTTTAATTAGTAATAATTAGTAATAATTAGTATTAATTAGTAATAATTAGAATAAATTAGTAATAATTATGATTAATTGGTAATAATTAGGTTTAATTAATAATAATTAGGAATAATTATAAATAATTATGAAAATTTAAAAATAATTTGGGATAATTAGGGATAATTAAGAATAATTAGGAATAATTAGTAATAATTAGTAATAAATGGTAATAATTAGTAATAAATAGTAACAATTGGGAATAAATAGTAATAATTAGGAATAAATCGTGATAATTATGAATAAATAGAAATAATTCAGAATAAATAATATTATCTAGGTATAATTAGTAATACTTAAGAATAATTATTAATAATTAAGAATAATTAGTAATAATTTGGAATAATTTGGAATAATTAGTAATAAATAAGAATAATAAGTAATAATTAGATTATGACTACTAAGTAATAATTAGTAAGAAATGGAGGAATCTGAGTAAAGGCTTCCCTACCCCACCCCCTGACGAATCGCATGCCCTAATCCACTGCATGGTGTTAATCTTCACGCATTTGAATTGTTGCTCCATGAGATTCGGAAAGGATCAACTGCATATGGAAATAAGAGAAATCCAAAATTTAAAATTTTGAAATATATCTCCTCATTTGAAGGTTTCTCGAGGGGATCCTTTATCTCCCTTACAAATCGTGCTTCATAAAGACTCATCCAGAAGGGATCAACTGCCCATATCTCAGCCACAGATGATGAAATCTCAGCAGGGATTGATTTATGAAAACACTCTATTATTGATCGCATATTTTAATGAAAGGTTTGAAACCAAGGAAATTAAAATATCTTACTTCCCATTTTCTTGATGTTTGTGGTTTCACAGATTTTAAGTGTGTCACTCGATAGAGGACTTTACCACTTCTTTTTCCATTAATAGGATCTTAAAGGTGGAGCTTAGAGTATTGGCTCCATTAATCTTAAGTCTGGTACGCTTCGACTTCATGAATGGAAACTAAATTTTAACTTGAACGACATTAAGGATACTTGTACTCATGTTTTTATTAAAATACATGGCCTTAACTTGGTATTTGTGGCATGCTGAGATTCTGTATGACATAGCCTCTGAAATTGGTGTTCCTATTAGAATGGACCATGCCACTAAAGCTATTAGTTACAGACATTTTTCACATGTTTTGGTGGAAATTGATTTAAGTGCCATCCTAATAGAAAAAGAGGTCTTATCCACTCTGAATGATGAGATTTTTCCAAGAATTGGGTTTGAAAAAACTCCACCCTTTTTTGTTTCCTGTAAAATGATTGGGAATACATATTCTATTTGTAGAAGAGATCTTTTGTGTTATAATTTTCAAATCAAGGGTCATGATCTGTAGTATTGTAAACGGGTACTCAAACAGGAAATAGTTCAAAGAGCTGATCAAGGTAATAACTTTTCTGAAAAAGTGAATGCTCTTGTCTCTAATTCTTTGAATGACAACATAGGACAGAATCAAGCCATAGTTGATGAGTCTTCTGAAAAATATAAAATACAGGAGGTTGGTGAGACCTCTCTAAGGAATGAAGGAATTGTAGGTGAGGCTATCAAACCCGCTTCTTCTATGCAGAATATAAAAAATGTCCCTCTATCATGGGATGACATTAATAATGGAAGTTGCTTGCCTACTTCTGGCGTTGCTGGACATATTCCAAATGGAATATCTTTTAAAAAAGTGTTGGAAGGGGGTATAGGGGAAGAAGAAGATGATAAGTCAGTTGAAAGCGAAGCTGACTTCGAACACTCATCTCATGTAGATGTTGATTTCCAACTATGGTGAGAACAAATTATATTTAACTCAAAAAGTAGAAAGGGTAAAGATAAGTTGGACGTTTCTATATCAAAGAAGCCCAAGGATAGAAAAGTGGTGAATGATTACTATATATTAGCACCCTTGAAAAATATTGAGAAGTTGACCCCCCCCCCCAGTTCACAACTTTTCTTTAAAGTATATAGTTTCCCTTTCAATGGATAAGATGTTTGTTGCTTCTGTTGCTTCATCCTTTTCCATTGTGGAGCCTAATATAGTTTCTCTTGATGCCTCCAATGGCCATCAAATATTCAGAGAAACCAAACAGTCAAGTAAGGATGGAATCCAAGATAATGCTTCTCCTGGACTGTTGGTGGTTAATGTGGATAGTACTGCGCCTATACCAGTAGGGATGGATATCAAGAAGAACCCTCAGGCTACTCCTAATACAGACTTTTCCTCTCCTCAAAATATTTTTGGAGATGTTTACATGTCAAAACATGTATAGGTCTTTATAGATGTCAAATGTCTGACTCCTAATGGTCTTGCTGATGCTCTCGGTGGGCATCAATCCACTCAGGTTCCTAGGCCAGAGTCTCCTAACGTGTTGGCTTCCAAAGTTGGCAGAATTCCCGCCCCTGTGGAATTTCAGAAGAGCTCAGATTTCAAGACATTCCCTACCTCTAAATTAAAATCTATAAAGACCTCAGTATCTGTTAAGGGATTGAAGGCTACCTTATTGGATACTGATGGTAATAAAAATACCATTTTGGCTGGATCACTTCATTTACCAACTCAGTTGCAGATCCAAAAGGCAAGTAGCAAGGTGAGTACTTGGAATGCATTTTAATTATTAACTTTGGTCAGTAGTGATGATGATGGGAAGAACATAATGATCGAGTTGAAGTTAAAATTGGGGAAGCAGATGAGATTGCGGAGTTCTTAGATGATGGTGGTGGACCATGGATGCAATTCAAGACCTGGAGGAGGGGGAGACATCCTCGTGGCAGGGGGAGTCAGCTCGCTCCCTACAACATGAACACCCGCTCATGTGTGCGTGGATGTTTTTTGTGTTTATTTTGTTGGCTTTTTGTCTTGCTTATTCCTCCGTCCTTCGGTTGTTTTGTCTTTTTCTTCAATAAGCAGGGCTTAACACCTCAACCTTTTCAAAATAAAGTAAAAATTAGTAAAAATTAGAAATAATTAAGAATAATTAGAAATAATTAGTAATAATTTAAAATAATTAGTAATAATTGGGAATAATTAGGAACAATTAGGACAAATTAGCAATAATTAAGAATAAGTAGGATTAATTAGTAATAATTAGGATTAATTAGTAATAATTTGGATTAATAAGTAATAATTAGGAATAATTAGTAATAATTTGGAATAATTTGGAATAATTTGTAATAATTTGTAATAATTAGTAATAATTTGGAATAATTAGTAATAATATGTAATAATTAGCAATAACTTGGTAGGTAGAACTAGTAATAATAAGGGATAATTAGTTATAATTAGGGATAATTAGTTATAATTTGGATTAATTAGTTACAATTTGGATTAATTTGTTATAATTAGTTATAATTTGGATTAATTTGTTATAATTAGTAATAATTGGTAATAATTAATAACAATTAGTAATAATTAGTAATAATTGGTAACAATTATGAAAAATTAGTAATAATTGGTAACAATTAGAAATAATTAGTAATAATTAGAATAAATTTGTAATAATTAGGATTAATTTGTTATAATTATGAATAATTTGTAGTAATAATTAGGAGTATTTAGGAACAATTAGTAATAATGGGGAATAATTAGGAATAATTAGGAATAATTAGGAACAATTAGTAATAATGGGGAATAATTAGGGATAATTAGTAATAAATATAAAATATTAGTAATAATTAGGAATAATTTGTAACAATTAGGACTAATTTTTAATAATTCGGAATAATTATAAATAATTAAGAATAATTAGGAATAATTAGGAATAATTAGGAATAATTAGAAATAATTTGGATTAATTAGGATTAATTAGGATTAATTTGGATTAATTTGGATTAATTCGTAATAATTAGGATTAATTAGTAATTATTAGGATTAATTAATAATAATTAGGATTAATTATTAATAATTAGGATTAAATAGTAATACTTATGAATAATTAGGATTTATTAGGAATAATTTGGATTAATTAGAAATAATTATGATTAACTAGGAATAATTAGGATTAATTTGGAATAATTAAGATTAATTAGAAATAATTATGATTAATTAGAAATAATATTAATAATTAGGGATAATTAGTAATAATAAGGGATAATTCGTAACAATTACGGATAATTAGTTATAATTAGGAATAATTAGTAATAATTAGGAATAATTAGTAATAATTAGGAATAATTAGTAATAATTAGGAATAATTAGAAACAATTATGAATAAATAGTAATAATTATTAATAAATAGTAATAATTATGAATAAATAGTAATAAATAGTAATAATTATTAATAATTAGTAGTAATTATTAATAGTTAGGATTAATTAGCAAAAATTAGAAATAATTAGGATTAATTACCAATAATTAGGTTTAATTAGGTTTAATTAGGATTAATTAGTAATAATGAGTAATAATGTGTAATAATTAGTAATAATTTTTAATAATTAGTAATAATTAGGAATAATTAGAAATAATTAGTAAAAATTATGAATAATTAGAATTAATTTGGTTTAATTTGGAATAGTTAGGATTAATTAGTAATAATGAGGATTAATTAGTAATAATTGGGGTAATTAGTAATAATTTGGGATAATTAGTAAAAATTAGGGATAATTGGTAGTAATTAGGGATAATTAGTAATAATTCGTGATATTTAGTTATAATTAGGGATAATTTGTAATAATTTGGATTAATTAGTTATAATTTGGATTAATTAGTTATAATTAGTTATAATTAGTAATAATTAGTAATAATTAGTAATAATTAGAAATAATTAGTAATAATTAGTTATAATTAGGAATAATTAGGAATAATTAGGATTAATTAGTAACAATTAGAATTAATTAGTAATAATTAGGATTAATTAGTAATAATTAGGATTAATTAGTAATAAGTAGGATTAATTAGTAATAATAAAGATTAATTGGTTATAATTTTGATTAATTAATAATAATTTGTATTAATTAAGAGTAATTAGTAATAATTATAAGTAATTGGTAATAATTATGGAGTAATTAGTAATAATTAGGGATTAATTAGTAATAATTAGGGAATAATTTTAATAATTTGGAACAATTAGTAATAATTTGGAAAAATTAGTAATAATTAGGAATAATTAGTTATAATTATGAATAATTAGTAATAATTAGGAACAATTAGTAATAATATGGATTAATTAGTAATAATTTGTAATAATTAGAAATAATTTTTAATAATTAGTAATAATTTTTAATAACTATTAATAATTTAGAATAATTAGTGATAATTGGGAATAATTAGTACTAATTTAGAATAATTAATAGTAATTAGTAATAATTATAAGTAAATAGTAATAATTAGAATTAAATCGTAAAAATTAGTATCAAATAGTAATAATTAGAAATAATTTTTAATAACTAGTAATAATTTTGAATAACTAGTAATAATTTAGAATAATTAGTAATAATTGGGGATAATTAGTACTAATTTAGAATAATTAGTAGTAATTAGTAATAATTGGATGTAAATAGTAATAATTAGAATTATATCGTAAACATTGGAAGTAAATAGTAATAATTAGAAGTAAATAGTAATAATTAGAAGTAAATAGTAATAATTAGAAGTAAATAGTAATAATTAAAAATTAATTAGTAATAATTAAAGGTAATTAGGAATAATTAGTCCTAATTAATAATAATTAGGAATAATTTAGTATAATTAAGAATAATTCGTAAAAATTAGTAATAAATAATAAATATTTGGGATAATTAGTAATAAATAGTAATAAATAGTAATAATTCCCAATCATTAGAAATAATTCATAATAATTCATAATAATTCGTAATAAATTAGTTTAATTTCTAATAGATTGGCGGTATTCCTTTTGCTTGACAGCTGATCTACTTACAACTTTCTCACACTAAAATCACTATGAAAAATCTACTCCAACGTACAAATATAAATTTTTATATTCACGAGAATTGATATGCATAAGTCAGAGTAAATTTTTCATACTAATTTTAGTGAAATAAATTTGCAAGGAGATGAGCAGTCAAGAAAAAGAGGCTCTTTTGCCTAAAAACTCATCTTCTTGTAAATTTATTCAACTAAAATCACTATAAAAAATATGTTCTAACATTTGAATATCCATTTTCATATGCATGAGAATGGAGATCAGTGCAGCGAGGCCTCCCAACTCTCTATTCTCGAGTATAAGAAAATGTATATTTTTATGCTAGAGTATATTTTTTATATTGATTTCATTTAGTGAAATTTTCAAGAAGATGAGCTATCATGAAAAATATTTTTCGCCAATATGTTGGAAATTACGCCTCTCATAATTAGCGGTAATTAGTATCAATTAGGTTTAATTACTAATAATTAGTGGTAATTAGTATAAATTATTATAAATTTGTATAGATTAGTATAGATTAGTATAAATTTTAAAATAAATACTATAAATAGCTATGATATAATAAAAATTATTATAAATTTCTTGAAAACTAAATTGAAATTTCTTCTCTTTTTTGGACGGTATTTGTCTTATATCAAATTATTCAAAAAAACTTATTATTTTATATTTTTTAGAGAAATATGGAACAAGGAAGTTGAAAATAATAATTATTAAATGATTGTGATTGGATAAATCGTCATAGGAATCCAAACAGTTATAGTTTAAATCCTATATATATTGAGGGTGTAGAAGCTTTTTTATCATTCTCATCATCAAAAACAGAATTTTTTCAGAAGGGAAAATTAAATTTCCTTGTAAAAAATGTTCTCTGAGTATGTTTAACACATTTTACAACATTAAAGGTCATCTATTGTGTTTTGTTTTTCAACTAGATTATGTTTTTTGGTATCAACATGGTGAACACAGTTCTAGAGAAGATATTAATAATTTGGTTCTTGAACCATCACGGTTTTAAAATTTAGTACATGATATAAAAGGTCTATCTTTTCAAAAAACTAGAACTCAGTGACCAAACATGAACTTGAACTGTTTGAAAATATCAGATCACAGAAGTTAATGAAGCTAAAAGTATCTTATACACTATCCAAAGAAAATAAATTATTATTTTTTCAATGGATTGTAAATTTGAGACCTCCAGATGGTTATGCTTCTAATTTGGGAAGATGTGTCAGAAATTGTCATATTACCGAATTGAAAAGTCATGACTATCATGTTATAATGGAAATACTTATGCCGATTCTATGAAGAAGTTTGTTGAATTCTATGATTTGGAATGTGATAACAGATATATCATATTTTTTCTGAGAAATTTGTATGGCGACAATAGACCAAATGAACTAAGCATACTGGAAGATGGTGTTGTTTTAATTTTATGTAAATTGGAAAAAATATTCCTGCTGGATTTCTTTGACTCAATAGAACATTTGATATTACATTTTCCATGTGAAGAAAAATGTGGAGGTTCAGTACAGTTCTAATGGATGTACCCATTTGAGAGATGCATGTAGAAATTGAAGAAGAAATTACTTAACATAGCATCAGTGGAAGGCTCAATTGCAGAAGCTTATTTATAAGAGGGAATTTCTTTTTTCTACTCTCATTACTTTGAATCTAAATGTCCCTCAAAACAAAACTACATGGGAAATAATGAGGGAAATGTTGATGATAAAATGATAAATCAATTATCAGTTTTTTATCAACCTAATCCTGTCAACAGTGGAGTTCATGAATGATGAGTTTCAGATGATGAACATCACAGAGCTCATACATATGTTCTACTCAACTATAAAGGAATGAAACCATTTTTAGTGTGAGTTATCCTATCAATTATTCTATAATATTTTTTATATTAAATTAATATTATTTTATTTATAGGTTATATAATAATAATATCAAGAAAAAACTTCCACAAATTACAATAACAGCTCTTGAATAACATCATAAAAATCATTTTTTCTACTGGTTTCAAAAATCGGTAACATAGATTATTTGTGTTTTAACATATAAAATCAATTTAATACTTGTTATATTGATAATTGTTTTAAAAATTATCAGGTATCTCAACATAATTCTAACATTGATAAAAATTATAAATATTATAATGCATATGTCATTTAGGGTTTTTGATTTTATACACATGTATATGGGGAATCAAAAAATAATAATGAATAATGGTTTCTACTTGAGGGGATCTCATCCTAGAGAAACTGAATTTGACTTTCTATGTCATGTTAGAAAAATTATTGAATTATGTTATATGGGATAGAATGACATAATGATGTTTAAATTTTAGTGGTTGGATACTGAGAGAGGCTTGTGTGTTCATATGACCCATGGAATTGTTGATATTAAATATAAAATTATTCTTATAGTAAATGAACCATTTTTATTGGGTCATTAGGAACATCAAATTTATTATGATAATTACTCGGTTACTTCAAAAGATTTGGGTGATCGGTGGAGCATAATAAAAATTAAATCTCAGGAAAATCAGTTTACTCAAAGTGAATTTGGTTCTGCTGAAGTGCAAGGAATTGAAATTTTTCAAGGGACAGCTCCAAATCCATCTTTTTTCAATAAGAGACCTTAATATCGATGATGACAGCCCGTAGTTAAGGTTTTATGGTTATAATGATGTTAATGATGTTACAAATGAATTTAAAATAACAAGATATGATTAAATCGAAACTCATATGAAAATTGATGATGTTGAGGAGGAATATGAAGACATTGACATCATCATATATGAGGATAAAGACAGATATGAATATGGACATGGTTAAATGATGGTTATAATCATATATAATATATATTTATATATAATAGTTTTTTTAAACTATTTTCTAACAACAATCATTTGGTGTTTCAGATAGACTCGTATCTATTTCATCGGTTATAAGAGGTTGATCTATCTTTGGATGAGCAGGTTGTTGAATCATTTGACCCTCAGACTACTGATGGTTCAGGGAGGACTCAGAGGGGACGTGGTCTTTCCTGATTGATGATTCATATCCCTATCCTGGAGCAACGTCCACATATTTTTTTCGATCCCTACATGAAGATGTATGTTTACCTGTGTATTTTAGTTAGTTTTCATTAATTTATTTATATACTAATTGTTTTATTATTTGTTCTTTTTTCACATCGTTCGACATATATCTGTTGGAAAAAGGAGCGCTATATTGTGCTATTATTTTTCTGAAGAATAGGTTACATGGAATGAGATTCCAATTGATATTCATCACCGCATGTTTGATCATTAGATGGTATTTAAGTAAATAATATTTATTTTAAAATTTATTTAATTAATAACTTGATATTATAATTTATTTCTAGGGTTTTTAGTATCTCATCGATGAGAGCATGTGTGGCACTATCTAGAAAGGATGGTAGGGGTTTATGTGTGAGTATTGCTGTCATTTTTTACACAATTTGAGTAGGAAACCAAAGATACTAGCAAGAGTGACAGAGTTTGATGAGTCTTGTCATGGCCACTAACCTGATTACATTTTTTCTCAGGTTTGGGATGGATTATGTTCGCATTGGTTGGGTGGAATTTTTCAGAGGAGGTCATTGGTAGGTCGACAAACCTAGGAGAGACAGTAGGTGACACATCGAGATGGTATTCATATATTCATTACGCACAGGGAACATATGGTAAGTAATTTTTTTAAATAATTTATATAACATTAAATATAATGGTATATTTTATATTAAAATAGGCAATCAAACAACCCGATGTTACAAATATTGACGTTTATCAGAGTATGTACAATGATTTTCTCACTGGAGAGATTAGAGGTGATCACTAGTGTCAGATTGTGGTTAGTATAATTTAATTTTGAGTTTTAAAATTAACATAAAATAATATTTTAACTATTTTAATTTTAAATTGCAAATCAAGGAGTCATTAGAGTCTAAAGAATCTTAGTCACAGACTGAGATTCAGATTGAGACCTAGGGTCAAACCAGTGCCCACCAATTTGATGAGGCAGCATGGATGTAGGAGACCCAGCATACCTTTGAGAAAGGATGAGTTGTTGGTATCAGCTCTCGATTGATTCCTAAGAGTTATTATGGTACTCTTACGATGTCAATGTTCAACTCGAGAGGAGCTCATGGAGATTCATCATCATCCACTACACAGTATCAGTAGTAGCTGAGAGCATAGAGTGAGATCATAGAGAGTATACGTAAGGAGTAGGAGGAGATGCGTCAATGATAGTAGTGGGAGAGGCGCTAATGGAAGAAGCAGTAGCAGGAAGAGCTCCAACGATATCAGCAATTGTTGTAGGAGGAAATTCATCGATAGTTGAAGTAGTAGCGCAAGTAGATGGAGTACATGTGACATCTGACTTGTGATTTAGGGATGATGTTCCCTCCACCATCTCCTCCAACTCCCTAGAGGACCCCCTCAGTGATATTTTCTTTATGATAAAACATTTCAATGCACATTTTTTTGTAATATTAACTATTTACATTTCTATATAGAGTCTTCTTTATATTTTTTCGAATATTGCATTTTTTATTATTTATTTAATTATTTATTATTTATTTTATTATTTATTATTTATTAAAATTTTTTATTTTATTACATTAATTAATTTATTTTATTTTTTATTGTTTTAATATTTAATATTTTTTTTATTATTTTTTTTTTATTTTTACAAATATTGAGATTTTTATTATTTTATATATTTTTATTATTTTACTAATATTAATATTATTTTTCCATTAATATTAATAATATTGATTTTATTTTATTATTATTATTATTATAGTTATATTATTTATATTATTATTATTATTATTTTACTATATTATTTATTATTATTTTTAATGTTATTTTATTTTTATTAATAATATTATTTTATTCGATTGTATTTTTTTATTTGTTAAGATATTTGTGAAGGGTGTCCCCGTGGAAAATACTTTTTTTAAATAATCTTAGGGAAAATATTTATGACGAGATATTTTGAGATGGGGACCTCTTCACAAATGTATTTTTTAAATAATCTTAGAGAAACTATTTGTGATAGGTCCATGTCCTTCCACAAATAGTTTCTTTTTGTGATGACCCAAAGCAAAAAAAAGATTTTTGTGACACCCTTTTCTATAACGAGTCATTTGTAATGGGGTCCCGTCGTAAATGAACTTTTTCTCGGGGACCCTGTTGCAAATTACTCGTCGCAAATAGTCCAATTTCTAGTAGTTTTTACAAAAAGGGGTTTACGTTGAAAATTTTAAAGAGAATTTAATAAACATAAATTTTCATTCACATGAAAGTCCAAACTTCTATTTACCTCTAGGTGAGCTGACACACACATAATTAAAATGAATAATAAATGCACACTATAATGGATAAACAAGTTTAATAATTATAAAATAGAATAAATAACTCATCTTATAGATTAAAGAATAAGGGATAAAAGAATGAAGAATCTTTAGCTCAACCCGGATTAGAATTTTCATTTCATAATCCATTTAGATACATATCTCATGATTTAAATTCAAATTAAAATGTGAAAAGTAAATAAAAATTGTATAACATTTTCTAAATATTTTACTGAAATCTATTTTTTCCAAGACAGAAATAGGATAAATTTACTCAATTGAATCTAAGATGTATTAAAGTTTAACCACCTCAATGTTTCATCACAACCTTCAATTTTAAAGAAATATTTTAATCCAAATACAATTCCAAAATGATGCTTAAAAAATACATTTTCAAAAACAAAATAAGTATTTTTATGTGCTCTTAATGACTTATAGATAAACACATTAAAAATATCTCTACCACACTTAAAAACCCAATAATGTCTCCATTATTAAACTCAAGTTTGAATAACACTAAAGACCTTTACAGTTCAATAATATTTTCAATTCGGTAGTAATTTTTATGGGTCATAATAATGTTCAAAAATTATTTTGTAAAATAAAATTATTTAAAACATGAAAAATAATACTTACTGGTTATTACTTCAATTATAGCACACTAATTAATATTTTCAGAAATTTTTCATGTTAACTCTTTTAATTCAAGAAAAAAATAATTAAAATCACCAAGATAAGCCTGCTAAGGGAGAAAATCCAGTATTAATTTTTTTTAAATATTAGAAATAACCAGTAGGTTATACACAATGAAATTTATCATGTAACAGAACTTAAATAAAAATTATAAAATAAATTAAAACACCCATGTATAAAGTAGAAATATTTTTAAATAATAGAAAAACAAAATTAATATAGAATTTGAATTTTAACTTCCTGAGAATATAGCTTTAACAATTAATTCCAAGAAAAATACACTTACCATTTTCTTATTTTGAAAAAATCATCTAGTAGAATAAAATTTAATCTCCTACAAAATTAAGAATATAAACATAAATTTCTAGAATTTAAAGTTTCAAAATAGAATAAAAACAAAGAGAAGAGTTAGGGAAGTGTTATCCAATTTTCTTCAAAAATGTTTCTCATTTAACATTGATGCACACATGACCTCTCTTATAGAATTATCAAAAGGAAAGAATAATAAAAATTAAATCCATTCTTCAAAAGCCATCAAAATGAGGAAAAAAGAAAAGTGGGAGTTTTGTGAAAATGGAGAATGACACATAGTGGAGCAAAAAAATTATATAAACAAATATAAGAATAAAAACAAGAAAGAAATTCATGGGTTTCCTCCTATGCAGTTCTAAATTTAAAGTATTTATCCATACATTATCCCCTAAAATATTCTACCTGTGATCATTCAAAGGGTATGATTCATTATTAGTTTTCATTCCACTAATTGATTTTATTTTTTTCCTTACTCTCTAAAAGCATTAAACACTCTATATTTTCACAACAAGCCTCCCAAATACTCCAAGATTCTAATATATGACCTGCTACCACCACCAGTTTAGGGTAATGAACTTCAAACAATGAATGTAACATAGAATTAATTAGTCTAGTATTTTCAGAAAAATGATCAACTTCACTTCCCAGAAATTCCCCCACACTTGAGGGATTAAACAACTTAGAATTAGGCACTGTAGTTGTTTCAACTACCTCACTATTATCCCCATAATGACACCTAAAAACAACTTACCTTGATGAAGTATAAATTTTTTTCTAAAGATCATCTATGAAATTCTCGAAATTATGAACGAAGATATCATCATCAAGGTTTTGAAATGAAGAAGATCCAGAAAATGACTCAGCAGATTCAATATATTTCCCAAAACTGAAAATATTCTCAGATTTGGATCATTTTTATGAGGTACGGGTGACCTCTTGAAGCTTCCCCAAGAATTCTTTAAGATCTCAGACAGAAAAATATTCTTCTAAATAACTTAACATAATAGGGATAAAGTTTCTATCTAGATCAAGAAAATATCCCAAATTCTAACTTTCTACACTTTGAAAAGGTTATGATGACTCATTAATAGTTACTAATGGAACAGAACTCACGAAAAGCTTTTTCTTGACTATAAAACACTAAATTTCAGTAGAATAAGCACTAAAAACAATCTTACGCCACTTAGGTTGATGGAAATGGGAAGCTGTCTGCAAATTGGAAATAGGAGAGGGCTGTGAACTTTGAACTTCATCTTGAGAAACCCTTTCAAAATGAGTTTTTGTGTGTGGATGGACCATGTCATGGTCGTGAGAAATTTATTTCTTAATTTGGATATCAATATTTCCTAGCCTTTCCAGCTCAAGTGTGGACTTATATTCAAAAAAGTTTGCTTGAAAATGATCGTTGATTGATCTTCCAATTATACCTTCAAAAGAAAAAGGAGTATATTTTCTAATATAATCTCTAAATACTTTCTTATCCACATGAATCAATTTAAATCTAACCATAAGTGGTGAATCTTTGAAAACATGTAACTCCACTTGATAATCATCATCCTAAAGGGTCACTTTACCTTTTAAAACATCAATTAAAGCTTTAGGTGTAGAATGAAATTGTCTTCCTGGAATGATTACAACTTTATTAACACTATCCATTTTAATAACAAGAAAATAATTAGGGAGTCTGAGCTTTCATATATAAACAAATAAGTCATCTACCCTTCCTTAAGGAAAAAACATGTCACCCATCATACAATTGTAGTGAAACTAAATTTTGTTTTTAATCCTAAAGACCTAACTTCATGAATAAGAAGTAAGGAATATGGTAATCGATAGAACCTAAATAAAATAATAACCTAATATCCTCTCTAACTCCAATTTTATAATATATTAAAAAGGAATATGTATATTTTTATTTTCGATGAGTTTTCTTTTAAACAATGTCACTACAATCCTCATTCAAATTAATCATGGAACACTCATCCCAATAAATCTTATTCACCAAGAATATTTTGATAAATTTAAACTAATATGGAACAATATTCAAAGCCTCAAAAAAGGTAATAATGAAATTAAAAATCCTAAACAATTGATGTAATTTCAATAAATATGGTTCATTGTTCTTCTTAAGTATTTATGGAAAAGTGACGATAGGGACATAATTCTTCAAGATTGGTAATTCAATATCTTAATCCTCAAACCTAACCTTATTCTTTGCCTCCTTATCTAGTTCCCACTTCATTTTAGTTTTTTATTTGGATTTTTCACTTGAATATTCAGCATTTTTTTATTCTGGACACTATTGTCAGGATTTTTAGATTTAGTATTTTTAAAGTTTTCTTTTTCTGGTTCATCTAAAATTTCATGTGTATCTCCCCTAGGGTGTTTGATAACTTGTTATTCAGATTTCAGACATGATATTGTAGTTATATCAATCACAATTTCTTTGGGATTCATCACTGTTGTGCTTGGTAATTTTCCCTTGTCTATTCCTTCTAAGTTTCTAGCAACTTGGCCAATTTACAACTCAAGATTATGAATTATAGAAATCATTTCAACCATATCTGAATAAATACTAGATTTTTTGGAGTCTAAATCTACCTTTATATAATCAAATTTGTTTATTAACTATTGTAACATACCCATAACATCCACTTTATAATTTTAAGACTCATCATTAAAATGGTTTTTAAAAGAAATTATAGATTGTTATGGGTAAACCAGGTTAGCAGATTGCTTTGAAACTCCTTGTTCTCTCCATGATAATTTTGGATGATTTCTATATCTAGAATTAAAATGATTTGAAAATGGTTCATTGAAAGCATGGCTTCTTTCCCTTTAGTCAAAAAATTGGGAACTCACATCGAGATGAGTAGAGAGATCAAAGTTGGGAAAAATGTTTAGAATGACTATATAACCCACAATGAGTACACAACTCCCTAATTGAATTTTCATTAACTATATTGGCCTGGGATTAAGGTTCAAACCTATAGATAACTCTTTTACTTGTTCTTTTATGTTGGTATTTTTTCAAAAGTTTACTAAAAAAAATTGATTCCATCCTCTGTCATGTCTGATAAATAACCACCAAAAAATTGATCCACAGGATTATGATTACAATGCAAAAAATATCCCATGTTTTGTTGAAAATTCCATCTTCTTCTTGAATGGAACCATCAATTTTTCTCCTCACTTCATTAGTGGTGTTTCAAGGGTAAAACATGATAATAAAGGAATTGAAAAGTCGGTCACAGGTGTCAAAACTTTCCTCATATAAATTTTGAAACCAACTTCAAGCCTTGTATTACAAACAAAATAGAAATACTCACAACCTAATCTATTACTCATTATACCTATGAAAAAGAAACTGTTGTATTGAGCCATAAAATTCACTATAGGAATCTAAAGGATCATCAGTGGGTTTTCCATTGAAAATGGGTAACATAGAGAGGTGGGATTATTTCAATTCATAGTTCCTAAACCATTGGGATATCTGTATACAATAAGGATGAATTGATATAGTCAAAAAATAAAAATCCCTAATCCTACCCCCTTCAGCATTATCATTTCTAGGTTGAGGCACAACATGATCATGGTTAAGATTTTCTGAAGCTCTTTTAACTTCAAAATAGGGATTTTCCATTTTATATTTATTCTTCTTTTTATTTAGATCAGAAATGTTTTTTTTTGGTAATGCCTCGGTCAAGGATCGAAGCACCATTTATTAATTAAAGAAGCAAAAGTTTACATGAGATTTAGAGCAGAAATGTGTTTATTATTTTTGGTATTAATTTTTGAAGTTCAGAATTATAATTTTTCCTTGTGTGAATAAAATTTCATGTTCAAATAGTAGAAAGACTGTACATCGCAATTAAATATTTTTTATTTCAGAGGGGTACTTTTAAGGGACAAGCGAGAACCCTCACAAAACCAGTCAAATGCATAGGAATACCACATCCCAAAAAAAAACCCCAAATATCAAAATACAAAGCATCAAACCCCATAAGAAATCACGACACCATTAAAATCAAGTTTGAGCCTACTTGAAACATTATCCCTATAAAATTTTCAAATTCATATTATTAACCTTTAATTCTGGGGTTTCCATGATAAGATCTTTAAAGAGATACACTAGTTTGTCCCCTGTCTCGATGAATTCCTCCACATTTAATTTTTTTCATTGAATCCTCTGATCAAAATGTGTTCTTTATTATTGAACCACATGCATTATTCCTCATTAATGTCCTCGGGAGGTAATTGGTCCACTATCGTGTCTATATCCTCTTAGAGGGCCTTAATAATTAAGGCATCCTCTTCCATTACTTCTCTATAATGTAAGATTTTCACCTAGGTGTTTACTAGCTCACAACCCATTACCTTGAGTTTTCTCTACATGGTGGATCAAGTTTCCATCAGTTTAGAGAAATTGGGGTAATAATTCCTCCCCTTGGACTTTTCCATTGGGTCAAGATATAGCTCCTAGAATCTCATCCTTTTTTCCCTTTCCTCCTTCTTCCTCAAAGCCATTTTTTTTATTTTCTAAAAAGTTGATTTAAGGGTAACCGGTAACCATACAACCAAAATGTCCAAATTCAAAAAAAAACACAGCGTGGTATCCGAACCTTCCAGATTACCATTCAGATTTTCAAATTTAAAACTTCATCTGAAATCATGACGAAACAAACCCTACACGCCACGCATCCACCTTATTTCGCACCCCTAACATTGCATATCACCATCATCCCATCAGATTAGGCCACCGGTGAACCACTACTGTTGGCCTCTTCTCTGACCACAATCGCCTACACATCATCGCCATTGTCTTGCAGATACTCCCTCACCATGACTATCGTAAACACCGGTCCACCATCACCATCATCGTCCCTGATCAACTCCACACCATAATGTCGAAGCACCTTAAAACATCAAGTCATATTCCTCCATCATCAGACCACATACCAGCCACAAAATTAATCAACCGAACAAATATTTTTCCCCCTAGAACACCAAAAACAACTCCAACAGCACCTCCCATATCTTGCATGACAACCACCTTGCCAGACCGACCCGAAGAGGAGAAGTGATTCCCAAAGACAGATCTGCATAGGAGAATAATGGATTCCTCACAGGGAGTCAAGATCTTCATCGAAAGTACCCATCCAAACTGAAACCCCATTGTCGCCTGAACCCAGTACGGGCCACCTGGAACCCCCCACCACGACGCACAGCACAACCCAAAACTGCTTGGAATCCATCACACTCGACCGAAATGGATGGAATAAGTCGATCTAGAGGCCATAGAGGAGTACAAGAGGGCAAGAATTCCATAGCAAGACGCAACCAAGGAAACACCAGACGCACCAAAAAAAACATCAACTACGAACCTTCAAGAGAAAACCAAAGACCGAAGAACCAACATAACACCTCAACAAGAACAAAATCAATACCGTTTACCACCATGGAATAAGGAAGGAGAAAACGGGATTGAAACCCTAAAATTTACATGGGGCTAAGACCCAAAGAAGAAGAAAAGAAAGGAAATGCGAATAGGGGCCGACTATGAAACCCTAAACAAAAAGGAATCGAAGGATAAACCCTAGGAAAAAGGAAATAGAATGCTCTAGAAAGATCATCGAAAGAAATCAGAGGCTGGGAGGACTCACCAGTGCCAGTGGAAGGAAACTGATGTGAGAGAAGAGGAGCGAGCTCGAGATAGCGAGATGAGGGAGAACGGAGCCATCACGGTTCCCTTTCCTCCTTGGGATGTGAATTCTCTCATTGATTATTCCATCTATATTATCCCCTAAATATAATTTCATACTATCCTCATATGAATCTTCCCCCTTGGATCCGTGTTATCCATCTGTCTCTTCCCTGTTGGCCAATGTTGAACCACTTTGCTCCTTTGTTTGTCCCTCGATATCTAGCCCTTCGAAATGGTTGCTACGTTGAATTTTTCCGAGGTCTCCATAGAGTTTTTCCTTTTTCAATACATTCAACTGAATCCCCTGCCCGAATAATGTTCCTTGAATATCCATATCTTGGTTATTGAAACTAATTTGGAAACCATTACCTATCTCCTAGAATGTAACATCAATGGGTTTGTTGGCCGATCTTACCACCTCAGTGTACAAAGAGAAATTTGGTTTCCTGCTGGTCGGAATCTAGGTTCCACCTTTCTCTTTTCCCCTTGACAGCACCTGAGCCTACCTTAGATTGCAGTCACCAAAGTCTCCCTTAAATTGGTCAAATATGGTAGCAACCATAGGCTCTAGGTTCATTTCTTCTATCTTTTTCAGTATTCCTTTAGGATTCCCCATATTAGAAGTACCTGACTGATCCACCCCTAGGTCGTTCGAGTCTTTCACTTGCCTATTACAACCTTGCACTTTCCTATTCCAGTGCCCACTTCGATAGAATGAAACCAAAAATCCCATCTAACTGCAAGACGTACAGTGATCTATCCAAGATTAAAAAACAACAGCTTGTTTCTAATGAAATTCTTCTCCAATGGTTAATCACACACCATCCACTAGAGGTTTAGACACATCAAACTCCACACAAATACGTGGACAAACATGATGACTCACCAAATTCATTATATAATCAAAGTAAAATAAATGGAATACCATAATTATAAATATATAAAAATTTGAGGGTTTTTGTAAGGGTAGTAGGATTTTAGGGAAACTTACCCATATCACTGAAACTGAAGCATCTTGTTTCATGTGAAAATCAAAAGTCCATCGAAGTAGAAATAAGAAGCACCAATTACATTTTCAAGGATCTTTAGACCATGCAATAATCAATTCATCAATCATCACAATCCTAATCATAATGTGCCTTTTATTAATTATCCCCACTATCATGCATTCTACTAAACCCAAGGAACAAAAAACAAATCGACTGAAGGCATCGACCGAAGGCGCAGATGTCAAAAACGGGCCACCTAGGTCAGGTTGAAGAGATCTAAAGCTTTTTTGAACTCTGATGGTGATATTGGAAGCTGAGGCGGTCCTTCAAAGAGATCTGGTACTTTCAGACTAATCGTGATCTCCAGAAATGATGGTAGAAAATCTAGGTTCGAGAATGGGAGGAAAGAGCATAGGCAGTCTTTGGAGGAAGAAGTGGGCTAAGACCCCCCCCCCCCACTCCAATGAGGAGGAGGGACGTACTCTCTTCCATTGTTGAATAGGGTATCGTCGAGAGATTTTTTGAGAAGAGGATTGTATCCAGTAGAAAAATTTTACATAGTAGTGGATAACAATAATTTTTCTAGTAGAATTTATGTTGAAAAATTTTAATATTTTTTTAAAAAATTTATTAGAAATAGAGTTTTTTGTGAAAATATTTTATTAATTTATTTATTTTTGTCATCCTCTCATTCCCTCCTCGGTAACAACGCCAAAATTTGACATAAAGTTCATTAAACATCATGAAAATTAATTATTTTTGAAACCTATGAAGAACTAGAAAATTTTTAAGTACGAGTATTGAATTCCACTGGGAAAGAAAAAAGAAAATGTTTGACCAAAAAAAATTTAAAAAACAAACTAATTTCAAAACCTAAAAAATTAACTAAAATAATATATGAGAAAGAAAGTGGAAATTGTGAATCAGAAGAAATAAACAGAAGATATAGGGAAATCAAACTACACTACATTGATAAAAGTAATTTTTTTCTTTATATAAAACTATCATCTATACAACTAACTATCATTAAAATTTATCATAGTCCAAAAAATTCTCTTTAATAAGGTTTGTCAAAAAATATAGGATATGATTATTTCTTTAATGGAGAAGAGTATCACCAACCTTTTCCAATTTTCGGTACTTTAGTTGAAGAACAATTGAAAAGAATCCACTACCATCACCTATTTTTTCTTAAAATAGTGAAAATTGATTCTCATTAAGAATGGAATTGAAAACATTGAACAAAAAATACACTAACATAAAGGAAATACCAAGAGTTGTGAAAATGAATAATTTCAATGTATTTCAATCTGATAACTCTAAAAAAATTTAGTCACCCATAATTTGAGCATGAACTAAAAATATCATGTTTAATAAATACATAAAAAGATAGAATAACTAATAAATAAAAAAATATAGAGGGAAATATTCTCTATCAAAGTCATTTTTCCTCCATCTCAATATTTTACAGTTTGTCATTGATCTCCTACTTAGATCAACCTCTGCTCTCGTCTCCTAGAATAATGTTTATGTTATACAAAAGGAATCTATTCTTTTTTTTATTTCCAATAAAAAAACTGACTCATTTTTCTAAAATGAAAATTATTCCATAAAAGGTAGTATTAATTTCCTCTAGTCTTCTTTCACAATAATTTGATTAAATCAATATCTCTTACACTACTCTGGAAGTAGTAATAGTTCTACAAAACACTTTCTTTTTAGTAGTGAAAAATTTTATTAACCATATTCTAACATTTCACTCACCTAGTAACTAAAAGGATACTTCATTCATGCCTCCAACATATTGGACATCTCTATTCTCAACAGATACCAACAAAAAAAACTCAACCACCATATCAACCATCAAAGTTATACCTCAACATGACTTTCATAGGTTTAAATAGTTTTGGATCTTATATCTCAAAATTAACCATCTCAAAATCAATGAACACATGGGCACCCCAACTGAAAATGGAACTGTCAAAGCTCCCCTAAAACTAAGCTTCACTAAAAAATTAAATCATTAGGGAATCAAAAAAGGTTGAAAAGATCGATTGACAACCACAAAGCTTATTCATCAGACCCAAACTCAGAAGTAGCATCAAGTATCCCAAATAAGAAGAAAAAAATTAATATTTGAACCTTTGGTCATCTTCAGTCAATGGAATCGATCAACCTTCAAACTGGTGTCACCAATAACAATGGAATCCTCAATAAAGATTCTCTTCTTTGATATTCAAATAAGGTGGAATCAAGGATTAACCCTTCAATCAAATTGATGACACTGGTCGAAACCCTCCATTCAACATATCCAAAAACGGTCAGCGTAGACCACAACCCCGATTCAAAATTTGGTGTATCTATAAAAAATCTAAAAAATGGAACTCACCTAGAAACAAAGATCAGTCTTCTTCATCCTTTGAATATTCGAACAGAATCAATGCATCTAGATTCAATCACATAGCATAGCCACAGACCAGGTTTAATCTTCAACATGAATCCATCATTCAAAAGAGCTTAGAAATAACTCAAATAAACACTCCCTTGAATATGAAATCATGAATTTGGAAAAAAAAATATTGGTCGGTGGCATTGATTTCATTTAAGTTCAAAAGATTGCTTGATTCCATCCCTAATTTCACCGAAGACCTCAGATATATTTGGTTTTCTAAAAAATTGGAAACACCGACGAGTTCATCTTCATTGGTTTCATCAACCCGTTGGCTCTAGATCCTAGTATCATTAACCAAGATGATAATGGTAAGCTATATTTCCGGTCAATTTCCTCAGATCTGGGTGGAAACAATAATTCATGAGCTTCAGTCGCTTTCTTGTCATCATTAGTCAACTCATCTCGGAAAGCTTTAATCAATTGACTTGGTCTTAAATTCATATAGTAGATCAGAAACAGATTTGAGTTTCAATGTTTTTTTATCAATGGTGGTTCAGTTTTCAACTATGATTTATCAATATTCTGGTTCCTTTAGATTGGATCTTCCTATATTTCATAAGATAAATTATCTTACAAAATTAAAATAACTATCATACAAAAAGATACTACGAGGGTGATAAACATTTTTGGCTTGATAGTGTATATTCATATTATCTCATTATCTTACATTGTATAATATTGTAATATGTATTTATCTTATAAGGATCACAACCAAATTAGTCCATGTAAATACTCTTATTGAGACAAGATAAAATATATTATGACCTGTAAAATCATAAAATAAAATAAAACAAAATAATATTATAACAATACACTTAAATAATAAACAAATAAATTTGTTAAAAAAATAAATTAGGGATAAAAATTATAAAAGTATTGAATTTAAAATAAATATTAAAAATAATTAAATCATTATTTAAATAAACCAGATTAAAAACTCATGATACAATTAATTTTTTGATTTATTAAAAATAAAAACACAAAGGGAAATAAAAATGAAGTATGAAGAACATAATAATTAAATAAAACTAAAATAATTAATTAAGAGAAATATTTAAAAAATTAATAATTCAAATATTCATTATTAAATAAAACAAATAATGAAAAATTGAAAGATTAAACAATAAATCATGAATTGTTATTATTAAACCCCTTAATTTAATAATTCCACTAGAAATTAATTAAAAAGTGATTATTAGTTAAACTAAAGTCATTTAAACATTAAATTCATATTAAAACCTCAAAAACGATGTGCAAAAAGTGTAATGAATAAAGGTCACATCAATTTCCCCCTAAATCCCATTGTGGCAGTGATGGTTTCCCCATTCGATGATAGGATATCTTCCTCCACTTTTTATTTGCCTTATTTATATCTTCTTATGTGCTAATGGTTACATTTCTTTGTTTTTCATATTTCCATTCAGTTTCCCTCTACTTGTATTTTTCCTCCTTCTTTCCCATTTTTTTGTACTTCATTCTCATAGTATGTGTTTCTCATAATCTTGGGGTAGGGGTGGGGGTATAGTATTATTTATCCTTTTTTCCTCCCAACTCTCCCCATTATACGTTTTACCCTTCTCTTGGTTAGCTCAGTGGAGTGTATGGTAGTTTGGGGTGTTAATGGATAATGTTTTTTTTTTCTTTCTTCAATATTATTTCTTCCCTCTCTTAGTGCTTCATGGTTTTTTTGTGAGGTGGTTCAAGATTATCCTACCTCTACTCTTCCTTGTCTACCCATAACTCGAGACCTGATAATTGCATTTATTGTATACAATTTGGATAGTAAAATGCATTGTTTCTGATGAATTTTATTCTAAATGCATGCTTATACACCATATGTTTTCTTCATTTTTTTCAGGATGCTATAAATTATGAGATATGAGAAAAAATAGTGAAAACAATCATGATATCCATTCAAAATAAGGTTTTCTGTAAATAAGGATGATCATGGAGCATTCCTAGGGCACAAAACTATATAATTGAGGCAAAAAAGGCTTCCAGATTTAAAAATTGACATTACATGTCTGGTAATCATTACACATCATGAACTAGTGAAAGTCATGAAAGAAATACAATTCATGAAGTGGAAGATATTATACCACCATGGAACACTTAAAGATGACCCAAAACCTGTGCGGACTGTTAATTTGATACACATGGTGCAACATTTACACACTGTGTAATCACTGCACTACATGTAATAGTTAGAATAGCCCAAAACAACCATATTTGGGGTATTTTAGTGTTTTGAACTATTTTATGACCTAGGACCCACTTATGACCAATTTTTGACCAACCCTAAATTTCATTTATTGTTTCACGAGCCCATCTAGGGTCTTTAAATAGTGGGCTAGACTACTGTTGTCCAAGGAGATCCAGAGACCAAAGTTTGGAGAAAAAACCTACATTGTGTAGGGTCCCCAAAAGTTTCGTCTATATTTTTCATTATGTTTTCTTTCATTTTATCCTTACTCTTATTGTATCATCACTAGGGTGAGAAGTTAAACCAGCCTTGATCTAAACTTATATAGCAGAAGGGGGAAAGTGTTGGATTTATTTATTTTTCTTTATACATGTATTCAGATTTCCACAAGTTATTTAAACAATTTCCAATACCTTTGATTTAATTTTATCAGGACCATTGGTATTTGAATCTAAAAGAAATTTTATAATTGTGTTATCGGTTACCCAGAATTAAGGCATGACCATTATCGTATTCAAGGAAACCAGGGTTAAAAATGTTATTGAGTTAAACTTGATTCTGTGAAACCCTAAATTACCAGACCAAGATAAATAGAGGATTATTGCATTACAGAGTGGATAATATGACCATTTGATCTCCCTCATCTCAACTAGGATTCCAAAAGTGGATTAACCAATTTATTTTCTAAATTTTAATTTTACCTGAACCCTGAAACTATAAATTGAAAGAATGGTTTCAAAATCTAATTTCAAACGAATCAATCAGTTTTTCTTTGGATTCCTTATTTCTTTAATCTATTCACAAAACACCAATCTGGTTAAAAACCTATTTATTCAATTTAATTACATAAATTCTTTTATAAATTTTTATTTTTATTATACATGAGTAATATAACAAATCCATTTGGGCCGGTCAAAACTGGCATTTTTGCTAAGGATGATTATTTTTTTAGTTTCTAGGTTTCTAATTTTAATTTTTTTCCCTTTATTACAATTCATATTTTTACCACACTAGATATTTATGGTTGTAATGGTAGGGTAGTTGAGAAAAACTACCACAAAGTATAAGTTCTCTTTCCAATAGGAAGATATGACGCAACAACTTGATAAAATTAGAAAATTGATAAATCAATTCAAAGAGCTCTTGTAAAGGTACCCAAGATCTGAATTCACAAAACCCCATAGCCTAGAACCAAAATTATATGACTTAAATTGGGAGAAAAGTAGAATAGAAAATTAATTGGAGGTAAGTACCAATTCCAATGTTGAATTTTATTCTAACCATGAATCCCTTGACTATGTAGGTTCAAATGAAAAAGGAGGCCTTACTACAGAACATGAGTGGGCTAAAGTAAAATTCAAAAAATAGTTCAAGGAAAAATAAAAAGAAAACAAACCAAAATAAGGGACCTCAGCTACTGATATGCTATAATTTTTTCTTGTAAAACCAAACTCATATTTGACGGAAAAAAGTAAGAATAAGTAATTACACCCTGCACTGACTATGCAAAGGAACAAAAAGAAGTAGAAGCAATAGAATAAGTTGAGGAGATGGTTGTGGAACCCAAGGTGTTAATTGAAAAAACTCAATACATGAATACATCCACTGAAAAAGAATAATTTTACCATGTTTGGATAGATTATGAGACCCTTTTATCCATCATCTTACTATCTAGACTCTGGTCACCACCTCCAATTTCTATGCCAATTTCAACAAGGAGAAGAAAAGTTGAGATGGGATATTTCAATGTCAATATTGGATGAATACTAAATATTTAGTATTATAGAACACTCCAATTATATATCCTGGGTATGGTTGAGATAAATGATTATTAAAAAAGATCATCTTCTGAAAGGAAACCATAGTTTTGGTTTTTATTTATTTATTTTCTGTTTCTTTAGAAATGCATGATCTCACTCAAAAATTTTCAAAATTCACTGATTATGGAATGCAATTTCACTTTATTATTTTATTTTATTTTTTATTTTTTTATAGATAATCATGAAAATGGCTGTAAGAAAGTATTATAAATCATAAGGAGATGTTTTAAGGTAATTACACATCGTTAGATAAGTACCCATCGTGAACTGGTTCAGGAAGAAAATGTACATCCAACTTAAGAGTGTAATTCAAAAGGTGAGTAAGCATTTCAATATTGAATTTTTATGTTGTATTCCCTTTAGTTAACTATTTTATAAATTTAACTACTAATTTCATACCCCACATTTGATTCTTTCTTTAATCAACTAAACTAGGAGGTATAAACTAACAAGGTTAATTACCATGCCATGAATTTAAATTTATTTTTTAATAAATTTGAATGAGAATAATGGGGAAAATAATTAGTAAGATTATCATTTAGATTTTTATTTAAAAATCATGATTTAGGGGATCATGTTTATTTTGGTAAATGAAATTTTTCTAATATTTGTTCATTCTTTGAATTTCTAATATTTTCATTAATTTATTTAATTATACATTTTCATTTCCATCATTGATTGTCCCAACCCTTCATTCGTATTCTTGAGATACCCACTACACCAATATTTCTCATTATTTTTATTTTATATATCTTTTTGAAACTTGGGCATGATCTATTTTAGAACTTTATTTTCATCTTATCAAATCTATGACTAAATATAATCACTTTTAACATGATTCATGCATCTTTTGTAAAACCTTTATCCTCTGACCTACCTTACATTAATTATTTTTTAGCTCATAGAATCCATGAACATCTTTATTAAGAAATGAGCTATTTTAAAATATTATTTTTTCCATTCCCACCTTACTCTAAATATTTTTATTATATTTTAATTAATATGTGTTGGGGAGGGATTTTATAGGGTGTACCAGGATATACTTCATTGATGATTTTTCTACTAGGGAATTTTTCATTATGATTTGGGGAGAATCAATGTATTTTTAATTGTATTTTATTACTCATCTATCTTAATAAATAAATAAATAAAAATAAAATTAAAAAAATTTGTGTCTTGGGAAGATCAAAAATCACCATTTCTAGATAATTGATCTTTTGATCATATGTGGCTAGTAATTGGATGTGATATTTGTATTAATTATAGATTTTAAAAAACAAAAACAATAATAAAATGAATGAAAAAAGGGTAAAAAGGAAAGACATGTTGATTCAATCATTATTCATACATGTTTCATGAGCCCACTTTATGATTTTGGGGGGGTGGGAGCAGAGAGAAATGACATTTTAAAGGATGATATTTTTAGATCTTATCTTTTGATACCATGAAGAATTCTTTAGATTAAAACCTCATTTCTGAGCTTTATTTATTTTTTATCATTTACTAACCTACCCAAAAGTTGTATAGTCATATTATTATAAAGGGTGAATCCCTCTTGATTACTTTTGATTTTGTATTTATGTGGTGGAGATGAAAGATTCATTACAAGAAGTGACATGTTTATGAGTTATGTTCCTCACTATATTCATTTTTACCTTGATGATGCATAGAAAAATTCATGTGAGGTAAATTAAAAATGGAATATGTATTAATAATTAATTTGAAAATTAAAATGGATGAATAAAAACGCTAATATATTTTAAAATAGAAAAAGTAAAATACTTGTCTGATTTGTATTCTTTAAAAAATGAGGTGTTGATAAATTTTATAGGTATGATTCTTGAACATTTAATTTTCCATTTGATAATTTTTTTTGTTGACATTGAATTTAAATCATGGTAGATTAAGCATCCATTATTGTATGTTTATATTATATCCTTGAGGACAAGTATGAATTCAATTATGGGGGGTTTGATAAGTGCATTTACTGTATGAATTTTTTATAATAAAATTCTTTGATTCTAGTGATTTTAATTATTAATGCATTCCTGAACACATAATGATATCTTCATTTTTTTCAGGAATCTATATGATATAGAAGATGAAAAAAGGAGTTGAAAAGATAATGATATCCACTTAAAAGAAGGTTTTCCATAAATAATGGTGATCATGTAGCACTTTCAATTCATGGAACTGAATAATCATGTAAAAAAATATTTTAGAGATAAAAATTGAATTTACACATCATGTAATCATTACACGTCATAAACTGATACATGTTGTGGAATAAATAAAAGTTGTGAAGTGAAATAACGTATCCCACAGTGACACATGTGTAGATTATCTAGAAACCATGTAGGCCAAGAATTAGATACATGTGGTGAAACATTTGCATTCCATGTAATCACTACACAATGTGTAAAGGTTGGGATGGTCCAAAAATCACTAGATTTGATGTATTTTAGTGTTTTAATCTGTTTTATGACTCAAGAAACACTTATTACCTCCTTTTGACCCATCTTAAATTCTATTGATTACCAAATGAGCCCATTTGGAGTTTATAAATAGAGGGTCAAGATGCTACTATCCAAGGAGATATGGAGTCCAAATCTTGGTGCAAGAATTTGCACTGTGCAGAGTCCTCATCGGCTTTATCTTTATTCTTCATTATGATTTATTTTCTTTTTAACCTTCCCTATTATTCTCTCATCACTAGGTTAAGAGGGAAAACCCGCTTTTTTCTAGGGTTATTTAGTAGAAGGGTGAAATAGGTATTGGATTTATTTATTTTTCATTATAAATGTATTTTCATTTCTGTAAGTTATTTAATAAATTTACAATCCATTTATTTTAATTTTATCAGGAACATTGGTATTTTAATTAGAAAAGAACATTATAACAACACAACTCATTACCCTGAATTAAGTCATAACCATTGTCACATTCAGTGAAACCAGGTTTAAAATGGTATCAAGAAAAACTCTATTTGATGAAACCCTAAATTACCAGACCAAGGGAAATAGGGGATTACTACATCAAGGAGGGGATACCATGACCATTGGATCTCCCTCTTCTCGAATCTGACAAAAAAAATGAATTAATCAAATTATTTTCTAAAATAAAATTGAACATAATCCTAGAAATTAAAAAACCCAAAAACTTCCAAAACCTTATTACAAACCAATTAATCTTCTTTGATTTTGATACTTAATTTATTCAAATAGTTTCCAAAACCCCAATCTGATTCCTCTCCTCTTTCTTCCATTTAATTAAATATATTCTTTTAAAAACCTAATTAAACTAATTCCCTGTATCTGTGGGTTTGACCTCAAACTTTCCCAGAAAAATATTTTAATTAATTTAGTAGTATAGTTATAATTTTATAAATTTATATTTTTACTAGACTCGAGGGAAATAATAATGCCCTTTGTGCCTATAAAGACCCCATATTGGTTCTATTTGTTGTGATTTTCTAGGACTAGGATGGTGTTAGTGGGATCGACCGATGGATTCCTGTGTTTTTTTCTTTATTATATATTATTTCAGTTTACTCTAAATCTCTAGTGGCCTCCTTGAGGTTAAACATCAGTTGATTCAATAATGTTGCTTTGAAAAAATGTGTGGAGTCTTGGATAGTCTATATTTCATATATAAGTGTCATATTAGGCTAGTAGTGTTATTACCTTTGGTATTTTTCTCAGAGGAACTAGTTCAGGATTGTGGTAAATGGTTATTTTCCAATGTTTTCCCAGTGTAATGTTTTTTTCATAAATAGAAGGTTAGGATTTGAGTTTTTGTGGTCCATTTTTTCTAAATTTTCTTCAATTATGGTTTAGTTAAGGCTCACCAGTGGGTGAATTGAAGGTGATGATCCGCTAATAATGAACACATGTGGTTGATAATTTCTTAGTGTTCTATCAGAGGTGAAACATCGATGATGTGAATATAGAGTGTCTTGATGACTTGAATCATTCTGAGAACCCTTCAGTCATCGTTAATGTGCCAGTGTGATGGTGAAATTTAATTATGTGGTGGTCTTCATATTTGAAATTTAATATTTTAAATATGATGGGTAAATTTAAAATTTAGAATTTTTTATTTTGAAATGTAAATTTACAATTTGGAATTTATTATATTAGGTTATAATTGTTCATAAGAGATTGGTATAGTCAATAGAGGATCGTGTTTCTATAAGTGTTAAAACATAACCCAAAAAAAGTGTTTTCAAAAAATATAAAAAACATAGATTTAGATGATAATTCACCAAAAGATAAATGAAAACATTGTGGGATGTTTATGTACTCTATATTTTTTTTTAAACTTTGACTTACATTCCTAGAACCCTAAAAATAAAAACATTGTAGTTTATGGTCATAGAATTCAATATAGATATAATCCATTCTCATATACTGACAATTAAGGTTATATGAATAACCTTAATTTTCCTTGGATTGATAAAGGAGTCTTAAAATCTGTTGATGCCCTTGGATTTTAATAGAAGCCAAAACCAAAATTCCAAAATCAATTTAAGGTTGCATCCTATAATTATCAGGGGTAAGTAAAGGTCTGAATGTAGTAATTATTGAGTGAAATATGATTCTTAAAAACTATTTCTAATATTATGATCTAAAATTTGGAATTAAAAATTAGAAAACATGTTAGGGGTCTAAATTATTAGGATAAGGTAAATCTACTCAAGTCGACATAAATCGATACAAAAAAATGTGTGTCTAATACCACAATAAATGGATTAAAACTAGATGATATTAAGGTTTATCTTAGGGAAAATGTGATAGAGATTTTAAGTAATTATAAAAATGAAAATATGTAAAATGGAAAGTCAAGAAAAGGGGAAAGAAAGGTCAAAACGTGAGTAAATGATAAATTTTCACTTGAAAATGACAAAGAATATAGGAAAATAAAGTGGGAATATATCAAAGAATGGAAAAATAAATTTGAGATTGAGGAGAAGGAACAAATTTTTTTACATCGCTATACCCCTTCCATTGCCTTTCCCTAAAGATTCAAGCTAAAGAATGATGAACATGACTAATTTAAAATACCTGAAATGTTTATAACTTTTAACTTGAATATACCCCTTGTCGAGACCTTAAAAACTTCCCTCAGATGTGAAATTTATCAAAAGTTTCTTAGATAATAAAATAAATTTTTAAAATATGAACACTATAAGTTTAACTAAGGAATATAGTATTCTTATAAAAAAATGTTGCCTCCAAAATTAAAAGTCCGAGGAAGCTTTCCTGTACCATATATAATAGGTTAAAATGAGTAGAAAAATTGCTTCTATGACCTAGGATCTAGTTTCAACCATATTCATTACTACTTATTTAATAAATTAGATCTTGGAGAGCTAAAATATACTTCAATAACCCTATATTTTGTTTATAGGTTGATCACTCAACCCATTCGAAGGTTAGATGACATGTTACTCAATGTAGGGAAGCTTACATTACCCACTAATTTCCTAGTTCTTGATATGGAGTTTGATAAGAAGGTGAAAATAATTTTTGGTAGTCCATTCCTTATAGATGAAAAAAGATTATATATTAAAAATTATTCTCAGGATGATTGAAAGCACTCATATTCCATTGTTTATGAGAAAACCCCCTCCCTTATTCTTATTTTGGATTTGGACTAACTTATGAACTTTGAGTCTTCTAAAGTAGTTTCATTGGTTTAAAATGAACGTTTCATATTAAGGAAATATCTGAGTATATTCATATGTTTTTGGGAGTTGAGACCAATTCATCCAAACCTCCAGGGAGTGTCAAAAGTGAGATTCTAAGTAAAATTTCAAAATATGACAACCAGTTTTTTCTTTATAGATAAATTTGTTTAGAGGATCAATTTTAAGTAGATTACATTAAGTAATTCTGTAAAGAGATTAAGGAACCTTATATTTATTCTAATAAGGAAAAATAAAAAAAATTAAAGGTTTTTTATTTGGAAAGCAGTTTGTGGTTTACAACAATCTCAAGAACTGAATCTGTGTGTCTGGTCGTCTTAAGTGTTGGGGAGAAAAAAGAGAATAATGATGGACAATATGGGGATTTTTCTCAAACAAAGTTTTTTATTATTATTTTAGTTTGTAAAGTTTTAGTCATATAATTAGTGGTGTATAAAAATAATTTCTATAAGTCCTTGAAATTTTTTAGATAATTATACTAGATTCTATTGTTTATAGATTTTGAAAGAACATGATAAAATTTCCACAAAAAATTTTGAAGTGATTGTCATTACAAAATAATACCCTATAAATGATAATGTTTAGATTTTATGGATAAATTTTGGCTAAAGACTCTAAAATTATCATTTCATGGGAGGCAACCCATGGTTTTATAAATGTTTTCTTGGTGTTTTGCATTTAAATAAAAATTCCCCCATCTTTCACTTGTGAATCCCCTCATTTTTTCTAATATAAAATTCATTGTACACTCTTTTAACAATTCTTGGACTCATAATTTTTATTAATAAATATTGGTTCTAATATTTATTTTTTTACTCTTTTAGGTAGCTTAATGGAGAAACCAAGTGGAGATTCAATTTTCTTAAAGGAGAGAAATATTTGGTTGATCATTATAGAATAACACCAACTATCAAGGGAGTATTCTTCTCCATTCTATCTTGATAATTTATTTGTTGAATCTTATTCCATGCTTCACCCATTGTGGCTTTAATTTATTTCTTGTGTGAAATCTTTATATGGATGGAAATTAAGTGTGGGAGAAATTACATAACATATACAATTAAATTGAAGAGAATCTATTTAAGATACTGGGTATTTATCAAGCTCTATTTTATATTAATAAAAGTTAGTTTGAAATATATTTTAAACCTTATTTTTCACCCAAATCTTTTCATTGGTTTCTTTTGATATTTTTTAAAATTATTTCTAAAAAAACTATTAATTTCTAGTCACATTTTTAAACATGTTAGTTTACAATTTATGTTAAAAATCCTTATGTTCTACCTATAAATAAAAAACATGTGAATTTTAAAATCTATTTTTATGTGATATAATTTGTGGTAAACATGTTTTTTGGGTCTTATTGGGACCCCCAAAAAATTAATAAAAAAATTTCAAATATTTTTTAACTAAATTATTTTAATTTGTTTCTTCCAAATTATGTTCAATATTGAGGATAATGTTGAGTTTTAAGTGTGAGGGTGGGGTCTTCGTTATTTTCAAAACAAAATTTCATTAATTTCATTCCATATTAATCTTAATTTTTAAAATTATTATTTTTAAGCTTCATTTAGCATTTTTGGAGTTAAAATTTTTTTATTGGATTCAAGGACTATTTTTCTACTTGGAGTACTTAATATTTTATATTCTACTATGGATTCAATATCGTAACATCATTTACATTTCTATGTTAAAAAATTGATTTTGATAAATTATTTGAAGTAAAGTTTACTATTTTTATTGAATTTTAATTCCTTATAAAGAATTAAATTTATAATTTTTACATTCAAATGGTCTATGAAATGAACTTCAAATCCAGGTTGATTTTTTTATTCTTTAATCTAAAACCACAGGTTGGGTTAATTATACTTCCTTGTTAATTATTAAAGTCACTCATCCACCATTTGTGTCTAATTATTATTTGTTCTAAAATATACAATATTTTTGATCAAGGAGAAAAAGAGAAGTTTTAAAGAATAATTGAAATAAAAGTGAAAATTTTATATTTCCTTTAAAAAATTTCAAATTTTACCATTTTTTGTAAAACTAGAAACCGTATTTTAGAAAAATACTTTCTTTTTAGCAGATAAATCATTCTTTTTTAATTGGGATATTCTATTGGGGAAAACATATTCGAAAATAATGACTTAGTTGGTATTACAAATTTTCAATTTTTATATTAATTAGATTTTACTGAATTTAAAAAATTAATTTCTTATGAATAGACAATGTATATGTTTTTGTGAATTTGATGTGTCTTTACTTCAGTTCTTGTTTTCCATATCATATTGATTAAATTGTGATATTTTTATGATCAGGTGTGTTTTTATTTATAAATAAATGAATCTTTCTCATTTTTGAGTGAAAATTATAGTTCTTTCAATAATTGAATGAAAATATGGTTTTGGGGTGCGTATTTTCTAAAATTTTCTTACTTTAATATTTTTGATCTCTTTTAGAACAAATTATTTGATTATTTTATTACTTCAATTAAATTATTATTTTTTAAGAATGTTTTAAATGGTATTTATCTTGGAATTAATTATTTTAATGTTTCATGAATTTATCTTGAATATGTTTTTATGAAATAATTTGTTTTTATTTTTAATTATTTAATTTCATTGTTAATATAGGTTTAAAGCTTTAATTTTGTAAAATTATTTTAATTTTTCAATGGTATTGGAATTATGTTAGATGATATGACTTGTGTAATCATTATTTTATCGCATTCAAGTAGAATCTCAAAAAGTTTTATTTGTGGTTGGATGATTTTTTTGATGTGCGTAAGGAGGATAGAAAAGTTTGTAATAACCATTTTCAAATCCCTATATGGATCATTATTCGTATTCAGAAGAATATTATACAATATTTTGAATTTTTCTTTGTAAAGTTTAAATACTATAAGGATTATTTTTCTTTTGTGTAAGGATTGTCTCAAAATCACTATAAACATCATCATTGTTCCCATAAATATCATCTACCTATTGCTCGAACGGAGTTTCCAAAATATTAATGAGGTTGACCAAGTTCCTTCATCCAATGTAGCAAAAACAAAATTAAAGAGAACAATATCCAAGTTCCATCAAGGAACCAGACTCAAGTTGAAGAAACAATTTAAGGTTGGTTTTTCATATCGAATCCATCTAATGAAAGCAAGAAAATCTAAGAAATAAGAGCACTAATGTGAATAATGAAGAAGAATAAAAATTGGGGCTTGATATTCTATTGTCATTCATGAGTAGAGCTTCATGAATATTCTATTTCATTGTGTATTTCATGCATGGGTACTCAAGAGAAAAACTGATATGGAGTTTCTAATGATCAATTAGGCTAAGTATAAATAATAAGATTATCCAATATCGAAATAATGACAATGAAAATATTTTTTTGTATCCTAAGGAAGAATAATCAAATGACGAAAAAATTTGACTTGAATAATGGTGATGTTAAATATGGGTGTGATGAATAAAGATAATTATGACTATTCTATTATAATATTTTTATTATTAGATGATTTTTATTTATGGGGTTGATCTACTATAGAAAATAGAGGGGACCTTGATGCTTCTAAGAGATTCAGTTGTGAGGGAAATAATATATGCATATCAGGTTCTTAAAATTCCTTAAGGAGTAAATTGATGATTCTTCTTAAAAGAGTAGTTTAGGTTCATGCCTAAGTCCATTTGAATGTTATATGATAATAAGATGAGTTGGGTATTCATAAATCAAAGATTAGTGATGATCAAGGTCATCAGCCACTAAAGTTGTTAGAACCAATCATGGTGTTTTTATTACCAATACTAAATAAGATGATCTAGACTAATGATCTGATGTTCGATTCATGGGGATTTAGTATTCAAGTGAAATATAGTCTCATTAATTGGTTCAAACAAGGGTGTGTAAGAGATATAAAACCTTCCCATTTATCAAGTGTGTATATTGAAATAAAATAAAGGATCAAATTAATTGAGATAAATTCATAGAGCTATACTGGTTTGGAAAAGTAAGGGGGTTCCAAGTGAAGCATGATAGGAACTCATTGATACCTAGATTCTATAAATTAAATGCTTTAATAAATAATTATTAAAACTGATGAGGAGGAAAACTATGAAGTATACTAGGGAATCCATTGTGTAATTTCAATAGAATCTTTTTAAGACTATAGAATGTTGATTAATTTTGCTATTATTTCTAGTGTATGGAGGAAAATTAAATCACACGTGTGGATATCAAAAATTTTGGTGAATCTATACTTGATTATCCTAAGGAAGTCTTTGAGAAGATAAAATATGACATGTGGAGACCTATAGTTGAGTTATGAGATTATTCATGTGAGTTTTAGTGTGAGTAAATCATTAATAAAGGCAAGGGACTTCTCAAAATGAGGGGAATTCTGTCTATCATGCATTAGTTGTAGAGATAAGGGGTAGTACTCAAGACTAGAAGACAAGATAAAGTTAGATCTATATAAGAGGAGTGATATCATCAATTAATAATCCTCTATATTTCTTTACTTTTATATCTTCTTTTACAATTTCAAGATGTATTTATTGAAAATTCTTTCTATCATTTTGAGTAAGTGTTTTTAAATCCTTTTAGGGGATCAGGTTCAATTGAATTGAAAATATTTTATTATTCTTCTCAATTTTTCATAATTTTTTATTATTATACTTAGATTATCTCTCATTTATTTTCATTCTCATACAATAATGATTATTTTATTAAAAAAAATTAGGTATTTTCATTTTTATTATAGTTGAAATTAAATTGACTCATCATCTTTAATTTAAATATTAAGGTGATTATTGATAGAATATTTTTAGTGTGGACCCCTTAGTTTAGTATTCTTGTATTATTTTCTTCATAAAAATCATATTTTTGTTACTTCAAGAACTAATTAGTGAAGATTATTAGACATTTACCCCTATGAGCTTCAACCTAATTACTTAAACTGGAAAAGTTTTGAGTTTGTTTTCTCCATGAAAAAAAAAGTATTCAATTATTGAGTGTCTGATAGAAATATTAGATCTTGGGAGAGTTCACTATGATGTTTTAATAACCTAGTGATATTTAAGTGCCTCAAGCTCTATTTTTCACAACTTCTACACAATTTTTATTAACTTTATGCTTGAATAGAAATCCAATTTTTAATCCAAGTCAGATTGGTATCTATTGGTTATCCCCTATTCCACTTTGGTTATTTATCACTCCCTCTTTGTCGATTCCACACTTTTTTGAAATTTTCATCCAATTAATAGATATTTATTATTTATCTTTCCCATATATTTATTTTTCTACTTTTTTTTAATTTTTATGTTTTTTTTTTACCTTCTTTGAATCTAACTATTATCCTTCTTTCTGGTTCGACACTTTTTGTTTCTAGAATGGTTTAAGTAGGTTATAATTTTATTTGTGATAGGTTTGAAAATGATTCCATAAAAAATTTATTTTCCAAGGAATGATTGTGTGTAAAAAATATTATTATAATAATAATAATAATAATAACAAAACTGTGATTCTATTTCTAAAAAAACAGTTCAAATTTGTTTTTCGAAAATTTTCTTGTTACTTGTTATGTGATGAATCTTTATTTTATCCTAAAACTACAAGCACAATATGTATTCTATAACTAATTTAAAACCTTGTAATCCTGATATTAATAGATATTTTAGTTCCCTGAGAAGAAAGAAAAAAGTTAAAATAGAAAATCATTAAATTGAGATATCTAAGAACCAAAATGAGAATCATATTACACCGCAACCTAGGAATCTGAATGATGAGAGGCCTAGACTTAAATATTTACAACTTCAAATAGTTTTTAGTAACCCATGATTTATATGGTTATCTCCTAGGTCTATAAACTATGATAAAAAAACAATCATACCTTCTTATTGCACCTTCATTTAATGGAGTTCAAAATGAGGATTATTTATAGTTTAGTAGAGACTTATATAATAGTTCAAAAACTACCTTTACATGGGCTTAGTTATGATGATCCATGGTTGATAGTGTTCCCATTTTATTTGAATATAAAATATATAAGTTGGTTATAGTAATTAGAATAAGAAATGTTTGACACATAGTACTAAGTTCTCAATTCTTTTGTTAAGAAATGTTACCCAAGGAACATAACCATTAATTGAGGTATAATATTACTAGTTATTTTCATAAATATTAATAATTTTTTATGAGACTTGGGATAGATTTAGAGAAATTCTTATAAATTTTTATAACCACCAACTTTCTTTCCATATTTTGATGGATATATTCTATAATTTCCTCACTCCATACCACCAAACTATAGTAAACTAGTCTTTGGATTGTGATTTTTCTAATATAAAATCCAAGAATATGATATTTTTTTGAAAAAATTACTCAAAATATATGAAAAAATATCAAGAGGAAGGACCATTCATATTATGGTAAAAAAATTCTATAATATTAGAAAATCCTTTAGATTCTAGAAAATTCAATGAAAATTCACTTAGAGAGAAATGATAATGATGTACTATGTTTGGGTGCTCTAGAACTTGTTGTAAGAACTATTACATACCTTCCCAACCACCAAAAAATAAAAAATTCATTGAGTATTACCTTATAATTAAATTTATAGATGAACCATTTTTATAGACTCATAATCAAGGTTAAAGGAAGAACCCCAACTTGTCTTGTAGAGGGAAAGGTGTCATAAAATGTTTTGTTTCCCTATGATTTTCTTAGTAGCCAAAAAAATCCATAAAACAATATAGGTATAGATACTCTAATTATTAAGTGGAATTAAAGGGCCCGATATAGAAAATGTTGGGTGAAATTGGAGCCTTAAAAATTGATACATATTCTAGGATCCACGATATGGAATTAAAAAAGGGACAACTTGTTAGGGACCGAAATTCTAGGGATAAGGGAAATCTTCCTAGTTAAATAAAAATTAATCCAAAATAATTTGTGATGGTTTTCCCTACAATAAGTGGATTGAAAACTAAATAGGTTGGTAATTTTTAGCCTAGAGAATATGCTCTAGATATTTCAACTGATTCTAAAAATGAAAATTTGAAATAGGATAAGTCTAGAAAAGTGGGAAAAAATATACAAACTAAAATGAATGATAAGTCTTCACTTAAAAATAAAAATGAAAAAAGGAAAATAAAAAGGGAATTGATCAATTAAGGGAAAAGGAAAGTTCTTATTGAGGAGAAAAGCAAGGATAGAGCTATTTTACATCATTATAACCCTCTCATTTCATTTTCTCAAAGATTCATACCAAAGAATAATGAACCATAACACTTTAAATTATGATATTTTTAGAAAATTTAACTTCAAAATACCCCTTGTGGATACCTTAAACAAAATCCCATCATAAATGAAATTTCAAAAAAGATTTTTTCCTAATAAAATAAATCTGAAAGTTATTATCATCATATGTTTAAATGAGTAATGAATTTATGTCCTATAAAAAAGGTTTCTTCAAAAATTAGAACTCCCAAGAATATTTTTCATACCATGAATAATAGGATTCAGGGAGGATAAAAAAAATTATTACTAATGAACTAGATTCAACCTTATTCATTACTCCTTACTTATTCAATCAGGTTTAAGGGAGATGAAATATAATTTTATACCTCTATATTTGATTGATATGTTAATTGTTTAACCCATTGGAAATTTGGATAATCTAATAGTCAATATATAGAATATTACATTACCCATTAATTTCCTAGTTCTTGATATAGAGTGTGAGAAAAAGGTGCCTATAATTTTGGGCAACTCTTATTATAATGTATGTGGGGTTGTTATTAATTTTTAAAAGGAAAAACTAGTTTTTTATGATGGTTATGATCAATATGATTATAATTTTTATATTAAATCCATGCTATAAGTTATATTTAATCCAATTAATATGGATGAATTAGTTTTTACAGATTGAATAAGGAGGGATACTAATGGTCATTATGTGGAAATAATTCAAGTATTATTTAACAATCATTTTTTGGAAAACTATATTGAATTTGAATCCACAAAAGAAGTTGAAAGAATGTGGATACTTGACAGAATAATTGGGAAACTCGTTTTTATGGATCATTAAGAAATCCAACATGAAGAAAGTTTCATTGCTAAAAATTATTCTCATGAAAATAGTTAGCATTCATGGCCCCTTATTTATGAGGAGACCCCCTCCCTTTTACCTAGTTTGGATTCATAAAATCTTGTGAAATATGAGTTTTTATGGTAGTGTTCTAAATTAAAAATGATTATTTTGTGATTAAGGAAAAATATGATTATAGTTTTGTGCATTTTTTTAGTTCAAAATAATTCCTCTCAACCCATGTGGAGTGTCAAGAGTGAGATTATTAGTAGAATTTTAGATGATTATAGTAGATATTTTTGAAAGATTCAATATTTCTATATTTTTTAAATTTAATTTAAATGAATAAAACCCTCAAAATTCATAATTTTATATAGAATTATTGTATATTTAGATTAAAGGAATGATTTGGAATGAATTGTAAAAGATTTATAAATTTTGATCCTTAACTTTTCTTATTCATCTTAACTTTAAGTGGTTAAACCATATTCATTTTCTTGAATTTTTTCATTTTTCATAAATAATTTTATCTTTAAAGTACTAAAAATAAGATCTGGTTGAGCCAGGCACCCCACAAGAATAAGGCTAGGAACCAAGAGCCATCAAACCAATCATTAATAAGGAACCTTTCATGGGAGTTCATGGAGAAGGCAAAGGTGAGTTGGGCCTATCCTAAGAGTGCATGTGGAATAAGTTAGTAATGCATGAAAAGAACAAAACACCACCAAGGGGGTAGGATTAGTGGACTAATAGAATTGGTCAACATTAATTAATTTCACTATGCATCATATGTCATATTGAGTATGATAAATGAGGATCCTGCCAATCATAACATAATATGGAAAAATTCAGTTAGCGTTGTTTATTATTTTAAATATGCACACACTCTAATATAAGGTATGATGCCATTCCCCATTTTCACTCGTTAACCTCTTCATACTACTAGGGATCAAAAGCCTCATGCATCATTAGTATCTCTAGTTCCACATCCGATGATCTGAGAATCTTCATGCTAACTATAAGGATCCCAAACTAAGACACTATAATGTCTTAAAATGTTTTCTATAATACAGTGATATTTCCTTGTAAGCATGACCAAAATATAATCTCTTGATATGCTACTAAAAAGGCTATAGAAATCCAGGAAACTAAATTTCCATAACAAATGAATCTCACTAAGGCCTTTATAATGCCATAAAAGACCATGAATTTTCACCATGAAACTATGATCCTCCAAGAAAACTGATTGTGAAGATCACACATAAAATTTTGATGGAGAAAAGACATTGAACCACAATTGGAGATCACTAAAAACTTGAAAACATCTCATTTAATAGTTAAGGGAGACTATAAGGACCCAATATTTCTATAAATAAATATTATATCTTTTTAGATAAATATTCAATACAAAATAATAAAATCTATTCTATAACTATAAATTTTTAGTGTATTTGGATACTAGATACACTAATTTATTATTTTAATACATTGTTCATAATTTATCATAAATTTCTTCTCAATTTGTACCCATCTTGACATACCTGCTTAAAATATTTCTTTATAACCTAGGGAAAATAAACATGAGAAAATGTGAGCCCATATTTTTAGTAAGGGTAAACATGGGAGATATCAATCATTGATCATGTGAAAGAATAAGAAAAGAATATGGGTATGATATCATGAACATAAATTACAAATTTCATACCCAATCTTTCAAAGATCATAAAAATGATTCATGGCATAAAACATTATTATTTCAAAATACATGAATCATAAGGGTGAGAAAACATCATAAATAAATCATAAAACACAAGTTTAGATCATAATCATGTCACAAAAGTGTGGCACCATCATAGGTATAGAAACCACTTAATATTTCAAGTTTAACTATCAAGACAATAATATAATAATGTATTAGGCCTTAAAATCTATTTCCCATATCCTAACAGAATTGGCATCATCACATGTTTCCTATAGTGAATCTGGAATCCCTACTTGTTTTCCATACTAGATTGGGCACATCGACTTGTTTCCCATAATTATCTCATGATATATTAAACTTTTCTCAAATAATTTGAGGGTTCTATAATTCCATGTCCAACCATAACATAATTAAAACCATATATATGTGTTCCACAAGATCATAAAACATTTAATATATCATCATATCATAACTCATGAAAAAAATGAGTATTAAAAACATTTCATAAATTCATCACAGCATAACCCATGAAAAAATAAATGGGTTTTATAATCACATCATTACATAATCATAAACCAATCCAATAAATAATGTGGATGGTTTCATTAGATCATATACCTAGTAAAGAAAAATTAACATCAAATTATATCATCTTAGATGAAAATTCATTTAAATGATCCCTTGGAATATTTATTGAGAAAAAAACCCTTTTCATTTTGAAATCACTTATTTAAAATATTAAAATTTACCAAATATTAAAGAAAAAGCTTTATTAAAAAATAAACTTGTAAAATTTTAAATAAATTTTTAAAATATTGAGTTGTCATGAAGGTAGGAAATTCTATTCATTCTGTGTATGCTAAAACAAATATTTCATTCATATTTTCAGTAAAAAGTCAAAAGAGTCTCATTCAGAAAATGAAAGGAATGTTTATTTGAAACATTTTTATGGAAATTTAAAATTTTTAAAAAAATTATTTTATCAATCATTAGATAATAATACAAATTATTATTTAAAACATTTTAAATAAAACATTTACATATAAGAAAAATATTCCTCATTAAATAGTAAAACATAGTCGGTTTTCTTTAAGAACATTCTTCCAGTATCTTGAGTATTTAAAGTGAGTAAAATGAAAGGAAAACATGTAATATCTAGAAATAAATAGAGTAGAATAAAAATTAAATTGTATTATCAGATAATTAACCTATAATTTTCTCAATGGAAATTCAAGATTAAACAATCTTGAATAAAGCGGGATTGAGACATAAATCCTTGACCTCAAGCCTCATCTTTGTTCATACACATTCAAACCACATGTATAATGAATATATATTCATAATAAATTTATTCTAAAACCATAATCATATATATCATACCATATATTATTTACTTATAACATCTTATCACCCATTTATTTTCAATTTTTTTAAATCACTTTTCTGGATGATAACTTCTTCTTTTTTAATGCATATTTTGGTTCAGTAGTCTCAGCCCCTTATTCTTTGATCATGGTTAAATCATATATATAATATTAATAATGATAAAAATATCATATTTATTCACTATATATATATATATATATTTATATTCATCCATAAAATGCATAGATGGAAAAAATTAACTACACCATCCATGGAGACAACAAGTCAGGAATATGCAAGAACGTTGTTTTCAATTTTTAATGGATGGAGTGAAATAAAGTTAAATAATAATTCAAATTAATAAAATAATTATTATATAATATATATAATATATTTTAATTAATTTTATCCCTCTTACCATCTAAGTAAATCGGAAATGAAAAATGAATCACAACACTTCGTGGAGGTGGTAGTCCACATGTACGTGCGAGCGATGTTACTGTATTCCAATAGTTTGGAAGAAGGTAGATAATAGTTTTTTTCATCATCATAATAAAAATTTATCATATTTAATATAATAAATTAATTGATTTACAATTTATACCATAAATTTATAGGAGGTAGTATAAAAAGTAAAATTAAAAATTATTGGTTAAGAGTTATACTTCTTCATTGAGAAATCTTCTTTAGTGTGTGCCTTAATTGTTTAAAGGATGTTATTATTGAAATAAAATAAGCTCTATTATGTTTTTAATGAATATAGTATAATATTATGGTAGTAATATACCAAGATATAATGCTAAAACCTTATGAATAATGAAGGAGCGAAGGTTCCCTTTTATAAGTTAGTGGAGGGCACTCTAGGAATCACATAAAGTATTAAATTAATATAAATTTATTTTCAATGAAAAATGGATCCAAATTTATATAATTAGATATAATATTATTATAAGTATAAATAATATCATATAATAAAATTTAGACAGGTTTTATTTATGTTTTTAACCTTATCACTTAGTTTTAACCCCACCTTAACCCTTTTGACAATTACTGAAATATGAAAGTTTTCCACTCTTTACGGGTTAATAATGATACCATGAAAAGATAATCAGCTCATAAATGTAACATGGTTGATAATATTAACCATATATCCTTAACTTATCTAAATATAGTATTTTTATGAATTTTAAATTAATTAACAAAATATTATTTATTGTAAAATATCATTGATTTCATTTTTGGAATTATTCATTTAATTTAACTTCAAAACAACATGATATAAAAAGATTCAAATATAAACCTTTAAAACATACATAATATGTTATATTTATATAAAAAATGAATACAATAACTCATCCAAATTTTATTACTTTAAATATATTTAAAACCATTTGTTTTATTTTTCTACTAATTGAGTCAATATTGAGTCGATGTTGTGTAAGAATTTAAAGTAATTATTCAGTCACTAAAAATTAATAATAAATTAACATGAAAAAATTAATTATTATTTCAAATAAAAATTTATAAGTGAACTTATCCTCTTTTAATCCTTACGAAAAAATTGAGATATTTAAGTCAAGAAAGTGACATTTTGTATTTATTCTTTTCTTAAATTAATATATAAGTCATAATAAAAGAAAAAAATGAAACTATAGACCATATATTCAAGAATTGGATGTAAATGGATAAAATACACTCATCCAATGGGATAAAGTCAAGTGTTTGATTGTATCTGAAGCCTTATCACATTAGTTTTAAACCATTTTACCTTTACGATGGTAATAAAAATTTATTATGGTTACTATTAAAAAGGAAAAGAAATAAAATGGAGGTATTTAAAAAAATTGGAACTCCTAATTGAAAATATGGAATTCATTTTTCAAGATTAAATTTCTAGAAGTGGTAGAAATTAATTTATGATAAAAATGAAAAATGCAATGAAAAATATTTTTTTCAGAATAATGAATTTTAACTATAAAAAAATTATTATACCAAATTTAACCATAAAATTGATCAAAATAAACATAATTTTATTATTCATAATATATAAGATCTTATTTTACTTTTTAAACATTTTAAAACAAAATGAAACCTTTTAAATGGTTGAAACAAAAATATAGTTTTCAATAAAAATTAGTATTTTTCACTATTCACTAGAATTTCATTATTTTCATAAAAAACACAAAAAATAACCCTAATATATTTTTTATATGTTAATTTAAAAACTTATACACTTTTATTAAATAATATTTCAAAAAAATCAGAAATTAATTATAATATTCCCAAAATAAATAAAACCCATTTTTAAAGGAAATGTATTTTTGAAGAATAAAATGACTACTAAAAACTGAGTGATTTTTAATAATAAATTTGTATTGAGTAAGAAATTTATATATATTTCATAATTTTTATAATCCTATTAATCCCCACTAATTCAATGGTTAGTTGATAAATATCTCATTAAATAATAATATTTTAATAGTTTAGTTCACTTGGATTGATATATTAGATCATTGAGAGGGAGAGGGGTGAATTAGAGATCACTTTTTATTTTATAATAAAGTTCATTAAATTATTAAGGAAACTATATTAAACTATAAAACTTGTTAGAGTTATGATCCACTCAAATATAAATCTCAATCTCATATTTTTATGTAACAAATATAAAGAGTCATGACCACACAATATTTACAAGGTTCAGAACAAAGACATACACCTTACAATGTTGCTTACCCCCCCCCCTAACACGGATTCTTTTACTAAATTTAATGAGGATTACAATGGAAAAGTATAAAATAGTTATAATCATTATTATTTTTCCTCCAAACAACCCTAGTTGTTCCCCCCATTAATCAAATGTTTGATCACAATTGGATATACCCCACAATTGTTCTAACTGTATGCACTGAAGTTAAAACCGGTTATAAAACTATCCAATAAGACTTTTCAACAACTGGTTATACCCCCAGGTACTATATTTTTCCCATATTATTTTTTTATCCACTATATAAAGATCTTATCTACCTTCATAAGCAAGTTGTATCCCCTTCTCTTGTGTGCAAACTTCAAGATATTCAATAACTCTCTTAAGAGTTTGTTGGCCTTGAAACTTCCTCTTGGTCTTTTTAATAAATATATATGATCAATTTAAAGATTTAAAAATTTGTTATAAAAATTACTTAGTAAATTTTCATCCATTTTTTCATTATAAAATGTTCTTCTATTCATCATACCTTTGGTAACCCTCTATCAGATAGGTTCATCTGATTTTCTTCCATTTGATGCCCCTAACCGTACTTTAATCCCCGATGAAACATTCATAGGAACTCAATCCAATGAATTCATCTAGTGGATCTCTATTTGATAAAGAAATTTTTATCTGATATACTTCATGTTTTGGCTAAGTAGAAAATCAATTGGCCAATCTCAACTTCTTCTCAATTTGATGTAAGTTCTTCTAATAACTTTATTTCAATATGAAAGTAAACTTTGGTTGGAATATCAGTGTATAACAAAAACTTTAGAGTGTCATATTTTATAATGTGTGAATACTATTAATAATAATCAAACTTTTAACTCTATATATAGGTTCTCCAGAAACAAAAAATTACAGGAAGACAATTTAACTTTCCCACTCACTAAAATTCTAAAACCAAATATTTTTTATTTGAATTTTGTTGGAACACATATCAACTCTTTTGTAAAATTATAGAATATACTTGAAGTTTCTAAAAATATTTTTCTTTATTCAAAATTTATTAAAATTGGTGTTATGAAACATTTGAAAACTTTAATAACCTCATCAAGATATTAAACATTGAATAACTAGCTTCTGCATCGATATATTTTTCAGGATTTACAAAGTTATGTATGCTTCTTGAAATATCATTCTAGTGGAAGTTTTTTTTATGAATTTATAAGAAAACTTCATTCAGTTTTTTTTCCAGTCACCAAACTTCACTCTTCCTCTTTTATTAATATGGGTGACTTTTTTGGCCAACCTATCTCATCTTTTCTTTGATTGTTTCTCTTTACAAACATTCTACGTCTGATCGAAATTGTATATATTTGTCTGATTGATCGGAATTTTATATGTACATCTAATCTACCAAATATCAATATTTTCACCCCACTTGGTTTAATCTCCATAAAAATTTTCATTAGGTTACATTATTAATGTTTCTTTAATGTATTTCCCTCTGATGGAAGAAATACAATGACATTCCCTCAACACAAATTTTCACTATCTTCACAACTTCAATCAAAAATTGTTTTACTATTTTCTTTATCCTTTTTATGTCTAGTGGCCTTGTGAAATCTTCTTACAAAAAGTTAATCCAGAAAACACGAAATTATTCTATTATACTTCAGATTAGAATTTTATCACTTTGTAAAAATGTTTACAAAATTTTCTTATATCAATAAAAACTTCAGGATGTTAGGAAGTTTGATTAATGGATTGGAATTTTCTAATTTGACTAAGGAAATTTTTTATACTCTTCCATTAGGAATGTTTCTTAAACTTCCTCAAACAACATCCTTAATAAATTTTATCTTCAAAGACATGTATATAAATTGATAAAATACAACCAAAACTTACTTAGGCCTAACAATCTCCCACATTTTTGTTAATTTTAAATACTCACAAAAATTACTAATCATTATTTCTTTCCCTACTCAAATTTTGTGATCTGATCAACTTTCTTATGTTTTTCATATTTCATAGTTAGGGTTTTAGCGTTATTCACTTTTTGAAATTTCTTTTCTTCCTTAACCTACATTCTTGTAAATTTTGTTTTTTTCTACTAATTGGAGCTCCCCCTTGATTAATAAATGTTTCATGATAGATACATGTTATACCAATATAAATAATTTCTACACCCAAAAACCCCACAACACCAGTAGTGAAATATAAATATTAATCTTTCGAATTGATAGTAAAACTTCTCTGATGTTGGTTGTTATTTCTTCTTCATAAACTATTGTAAAATTTTCTCTAGGATATAATTCATTGAATAATTACACTATTTCTTTGTAAAAAATGATTTCTCAAAAATATTAACTATTGTACCTTCATTGTTATTGGAATAATATGCACATTGCAACTATTTAAGAATAGAAACAATCAACTTATATGAACCCTTATTTTCACCATCTTCAAAAGTTTTACCATTAACCTAAAATATTTTGTTGATGTATTCTATAATATTTAATTACTGACTTTGTGGTTTAAGAAAAAGAATTTGGGCATGTATTGTCTCAATAATATTCTATAAATATTATTGATTTTTGATGCTCACAAAAACCCTTGATTGTTTTACTAATGATATTACTTTAAGTGTATTTCAGGAAATTAATATTCTTTATATTCCTTATTTGGGAAATATATTCAAGCTTATTATTCCTATGGAATATTCATCAAAGTGTTTGGAATGCTCCTAAATGTATTCTGGAAACACTATTCATATTGTATATTGAAGAACGTAACATAAGGAACAAAAACTACATTTGTATTATAACTTATGCTGAAAGATCTGTGTGTATGGTTAATCAAACCTACATTGATAGAAACTTATAGATAAAGAACATTATGTTTGGATGAAACTTTATGTTTGACAAAGAGAAAAAGTATGGTTAAATAACCCTACATAAGTATGGAACCATAAGTTTGAGAAGAAAATGTATGGATCATCAAACATACTTTTATAATCAACTTTATGTTATCAACCTTACATTCGGAGATTGAATTATACATAGTTCAAACCTACATTTGGTATTTTGTCATTTCATGAAGGAACCTTACGTTTTGAATTTTCATCACTGAAGATTTGAATTTATGATTTTTTCAGAGTTTCGTGCAACGATATTTATGAAATATTAGGCCGATTTAAATATTTTTTTCGAATGATTCAAAGCTCGTTGTGATTAATTAATATAATCGTATTAAGTATAGAAATTCTAACTATTCTTAAGAAAATATATGACTGATATGAGCTATCTTAAGAATTTGAATTCTAACAATTTATCAGGTGATTTTATTGGATCTAGAATTAAAAGACAGGATCTATGTTTTACTTATTCTATCGGTGTATTAGTTCTATATATATGTGTGTATATTATTTAGAGAATAATATGTATTGAGATATATATTGAACAATATATTACACTACATATTTACGATTGAAACTGCATTCTTGTGATGATATTTTTCAGATATACTACAATAATCGGTCGGGATACATTTTATATAGAAGATGCTACAGTCCAAATACACGTATTCAAAATTTAGTATTTTTTGTAAGTCTGTTTCTGCTATTCATTTTGGTTTTTATTTCAAATATTTATTGCAATCGTATTACTTCAAAATTTCTCTTTCCTGGAGAAACTATTTTCTAAAGAAGAATATTCATCTAACATCAGTTGTTGTTCAACTGTAAAGTTCAACTGGAACCCTTTTTAATCAATATATTTTTATTAAGAGATTAAACTACTCATACTCATTTGTGGTGAAGTGTCAGCTTCTTTATCTAATCTTTGGTTTATCGGTTCTCTGTTATAGAACCAGAAGACTCTATTTTTTGTCTTGTTTGTAATGGTGTCAACTGCCTGTAATCAATTGTGGATTTGTCTTATGATATGAGGACCTGACTACTAAAATTCACCAAACTCATAGAGAGAGTAATTAGTGTAGGGTACTAGGGGATCTTGATGCCTCAAACTACTATAAATAGTCATGTTCTATATTTTTTGTTTTTATTCACTGCTCATAATTTTGTACAGAAGATAAACACTACTTACCTGCATAATCATCAATCGACATCAAGAGGCATAATTGTTAAAGAATTAGAAAAGGAACAATTAACCCCCTCTTTTGTATACTTTTATATTCCAACCTAACAATTGGTATTAAAGGAGAGCTTTTGTAAACGGCTATAACAAGATAAAATTATAAGTTCTATACAAAGATGGAAATAATTGATCAGAGAGAATTAATTTCAATGGTTCATGCTCCTTATTTCGATGATAAAACTATGGATTCTAGAAATCATAAATAATTGTATATTTAAATAATCTAGGATTCAAATTCTACTATAAGATCATTACTCCTTATATAATTCTTGAAAAATCACACAACTTAAACTAATGCTAAAACGGCTGACTATGACATGAATTCTAAAGTTATGAATGATATTATCTATGGTCTTGGACTAGATGAATTCAACTGGGTCTCACAATGTCCTGCTTCTTTTGAAATGTGGAAACCCATTACAGTTTCTTATGAAGGAACAGAAAATGTAATAAAAATGAGGTATGCAACATCAAACCAAAATTTGATATATTTAAAATGTGTAATGGAGAAAGTATCACTCAGATGAATGGAAGGCTTACAGAGATTATAAATAATATTATAGCCTTAGGTGATCCTATCAAACAATAAGATCATTCTTTGAAAGTACTAAGAGTAGTACCAACTAAATGGAATGGTATATCAACTGCAATTCAATAATCATCACCATTCAAAAATATAATAATGAGAGAATTAATTGGGACACTGATAATGTATGAAACTGAAATGCAAGATGAAGATTAAGATCATAATGTCTTAGTGAAATAGGATAAAACTGATCTAAAGGTAACATCTCAGAAGTAAAGAAAAATAATAAATCAATAATTGAAAGAAGAAAGGAATTCAGATACATCTGACTCTGAAATGGAATTGGCTCAATTAGACAGAAATTTTAGCATGTTTTATAAGAAGAAAAGAGGATTCATAAAAACTTTCAAAAGTAATGATAAAGACTCTAGGTAAGTCAAATGATATGAATACAAGAAATTAGGTCATATAAGACCTAATTTTCCCCAGTTAAATGGTGAAAAGATAAATATAGAAAAGGCATATTAGAAAAATGATGATTATGAACATAAATGAAAAAGAGTAATTAAGGCAACTTGGAGTGTTTCTGAAGACTCCGACAGCTCAACAAAATATGATTCAAAAAAGGAAGAATCAAATCTAAAAGAAAATATAAGCTTTATGGTAGAAGAACATAAGGTATAAACCTATTATTCATCTAATTCTAATTCTTATTCAAATTATTCCAATAATAAATTTGCTGAATATTGTAAAATTATAGAAGGAAAATATGATTCCTTGTTTATGAAACACACATCGTTGATAAAATATTCACAATGTTATTTTAGTAGAAAGAGATTCCTTACTCCAACAACATCAAGAGTTAATTGAAAAATTTAACTCATCTACCACAAACCGTGCTGATCATGAAAATAATATTAAAGCATTACAAGATTAAGTAGAAACATATAAAAGTGTTGTTATCTTCTTTAAAAAAGCAGAAAACATTTTAAATGAAATTCTAGGTAAAAATGTCATTAGAAAGAAAATATTTGGTATAGGAAGTAAAGGTGAAAATATTAACTATATAGGAATTATTTTTTTCCCAAATTAAAAATTGTTACTTGTCATTTTTGTGGAATAGACAGGCATATAACATAAAACTATTATTTAAGAAATCCTAAAATAAGTATAATTAAAAAGGATTTTATTTCAAATAGATTATCTGAAGTAAATATGAGTTATGAAAAAACAAAGCATAAATGGATTCCTAGATCTTTACTAACTAACACTGTTGGACCCAAAAGAATATGCATACCAAAACAAACTCTTATTTAACTTTCCTTTGTAGGAAAAAGATCACTAAAAATATATATATATATGGTATATGGATAGTGGCTTGTTCTGGCATATGAATGGAAACTCATCAAACTTCAATAAACTGACTCAAATAGATGGAGTACTAGTAACTTTTGGTGATAATTATAAAGTAAATATAATTATATTTAGAACTATCAGAGATCCAAAAATAGTCTCAATCAATAAAGTACTATATGTACAAGGGCTGAAGTATAACCTGATAAGTATCTCTAAACTCTGTGATGATGGATATTATGTTGATTTTTCAAACAATTCATTTTATGTATTTAAAGATAAACTACTTAAGATTATAGCACCTCGAACTAATAATGTTTATACTTTGGATTTAAATTCCTTATGTAAATAAAAAGTGAATTGTTTAACTGCTAAGATAAATGAGTCTTGGATATGGAATAGGAGACTTGGTCATTGTAATATTTATGCTTTACATAAATTATCTAAGAAATAGTTTTTTTTATATACCTAGTCTTAATTTTGATAGAGAAAGATTTTGTGACGCATGCCAAATTGGCAAGAAACACAAATCATACTTCAAATATATTAACAAAATTACTACATCAAAACCTCTAGATCATATCTACGTGGATCTGTTTTGACCATCAAGAGTATCAAGTTTGGTTGGAAAATTATATGTAAATGTTTTAGTTTATTATTACTCTAAATTTACTTGGATTTATTTTCTAAAACTCAAAAGTGAAGTTTTTACTATTTTTTGAAAGTTTCTGTAAATTTCTTCAAAATGAAAAGGATTTTAAGATAATTTGGTTATGATATGATCATGGTGGATAATTATAGAATCAAGTATTCAATTCCTTTTATTTAAATCTGGGTATTAAACACGCCTTTCTTCATCAATAACACCTCAAAAAATGGAATTGTTGAAATAAGAAACAGAACTATTCAAGAAATGGTTAAGACTATGCTAAATGAATACAGTCTACCTACCTACTTATGGTAAGAAGTTGTAAGAACATCCTGCTATATCATGAATATTGTTTTAATTTGGCCTATTTTCAAAAATACACCTTATGAACTTTGGAATAACAGAAAACCTAAGGTGATTTACTTTAAAGTTTTTGGATGTAGGGTGTATATCCTGAACACCAAGGATAATCTGGGTAAGTTAGATCCAAAAGATGATGAAGGAATATTTTTAGGATATTCTTCTACCTATAAATCCTATAGAGTGTTTAATAAAAATACAATGATTATTAAAGAACCAGTTCAGGTGAATTTTGATGAAACTACCCTTTTATTAAAGATAAATATCAAATTGATGAAACTAATAAATCGTCTAACAACATGAAACTATAAAACCTAAAAAATGATTTTGAAAATAACATAAATAAAATTTAGTCCTATTCAGAAGAACATAATACTAATAAAAATAAAAGTTTTTTACCTAAATAGTCTAGAACCTTAAAGAATAATCCTTTAGAAACTTAAATAAGAGACCTAGACATAGGAATAAAAACTATAAGAAATATAGGGAGCCTTGTTAAATTCTCTACCTTTCTATCTCAAATAGAACCTAAATATTTTGAAGAATACTTAGAATATGAGAGTTGTATGTTAGCAATTCAAGATGATCTAAACCAATTCAAAAGGAATGAATCTTGGAAATTAGTTGAAAGACCATCAAATTGTCTAGTTATAGGAACTAAGTGGGTCTTTAAAAATAACAATATGATCAATGGATTATAACTAGAAACAAATACATATTAGTAGCTAAAGGATATAATCAGAAAGACGGTATAGATTATGAAAAAACCTTTTCCCCTATATCTAGATTAGAAGAAATTAGAATTATTTTATCTTATACATCTCATATGAACTTTAAATTATATCAGATGGATGTTAAATCTACCTTTTTAAATGGTTATTTATTAGAGGAAGTTTATGTTGAACAACCTCCTGGTTTTGAAAACTCTCAAAAACCAGATTCTTTTTTTAAACTTACTAAAGCTCTTTATGGCCTTAAACAAACACCAAGAGCTTGGTATGAAAGATTAAGTTCTTTTCTTTTGAAAAATGCATTTCTTATTGGAATGGAATATCTAAATCTTTTTAATAATACGATTTTTTATAATATATTATTAGTTTAAATCTATGTTGATGATGTTATTTTTTGTTCAACCAATAAAAAAATTGTAATGTTTTTTCAGAACTTATGCAAAAAGAATTTGAAATGACTATGATGGGAAAATTGAACTTCTTTTTAGGACTTTAAATTTATCAAAAATATTATAGAGATGTTTTAAAACAAAGTAAATATATTACTGATTTATTAAAATATTTTTGTCTTTAGAGAAAAAATACATATAAAACTCCCATGTGTACCAGAATAAAACTTGATTTGGATGAAGATGGAAAACCAGTGGACAACAAGCTATATAGAGGTACGATTGGTATATTATTATATCTCACTACTAGTAGATCTGATATTATGTTTTCAGTATGTTTATGTGCAATATTTCACACAAATCCTAAATAATATCATCTTATTGTTGTCAAAATCATTTTTAGAAATTTAAAGGAAACTATTTTTCAATCTCTTATTTATCCAAAAACTTCTGATTTTAATTTAATATCATATTTAGATGTTGATTTTGGAGGTTTTATATTATATGGAAAAAGTACCTCAGGAACCTGTCACTTTTTAGGAAAATATTTAGTATCATGGTCAAGTAATAAACAATAGTCAGTTGCCCTATCAATAGCTGAGGTAGAATATGTATCTGCAGGAAGTTGTTATGCCCAATTTTTTTTTATGAAAAACACACTAATGGACTTTGGATTAAATTTTCATAGTACACCTATTTTATGTGATAATAGAAGTGCTTTAAATATTTTAAAAAATCTAATAATTCATTCAAGAACTAAGCATATTGATATTAGGAATCATTTTCTAAGATATTTTGTTCTTAATATGGATATATATTTAGAATTTGTAAATATTGAATATCAACTAGCTGATATTTTTACTAAACCACTTTCAACTATAAGTTTTGATTTTATTAAAGGGGGGTTAGGTTTATTTAATTTTTAAAATGTTAATCTTTTTAATTTTAAATATTTAAATTATTTTATTTATTTATTCCAGTTTATTTATGTTAATAATTTTTACTGATTACTTTAAATCTGATTTTTTTTTTATTTTTTTTTCACTTTACATTTTAATTAAATTAATTTTAATATTAAATTTATTCATGCCACGTGCTTTTAAAAAATTTAATTATTATCTTATGTAATGAAATGGGAAACAAGGTATTGTCATAAAAGTTTTGAATACCAAACATTTTTAAATCTAAAACCCTTTTCTAATATTGAAACCCTTGTTTACCCTCGTTTACCTTCGCTTACCTCTGTTTTCCTTTCAAAATCCTGAAAAACCCAAAAACCTCAGATCTTTCATTTCTCAAAAAATAATAAAACTTAGAGAACTGAATAAGGTGAAGCCAGTGACCTAAAGCATCAAAAGTTTTCTGGAAGAAAGATTATATAGGGTAAAGTAGTTAATTTCTAATATCTCTATCAGACAAATATAATCGTGAAGCAAGTGTTATCTCTTCAACGATTGTAATCTATGTTCAATGAGGTGAAATATGAATTCCTTTATGTGGTAGAACTTAATTATTTCTATAAGAGTGTACAGTTTAGTTTTGGTGATTCTAAAGATGCAGTATTGTAAGAATATAAGATAAAGACTTTTTAGTTTCTTCGATTGAAATTTCACAAATATTGAATTGTCCTCATGAAGGAGTGTTTCATTTCAATCTAAGGTATATCAGATATAAGGAATACATTATGTCTTTTTTTATAAAAAAACATTAGAATTTTTTTTTTCAAGGATCTCAAGGAAGTCTATAAAATCTTAGTTAAGTTTATTCAAACATGAATTTCACCTAGAATGGATGAGATGGAGAAGAGTCTATATCTAGACATGTATATCATGTTCCTACTTATGAGTGAAATAAAATTAAATTTTACAAGGTATATGTTCATATATTTTCACTACTGCTATCAACCAGATGCTAGGATGACTCACTAGTGGAAATTGTGGCTTTCCCAACAATTTTATTCTAATGGTTCATTCAAACCATTGGTATACTATTTTTGGATCAACCTTTACCAATGGTTTGAACAAACTGTTGGTATACTTCTTTTAGAATCAATATTTCCCAATAGTTTGAGTAAACCTTTGGGAAATATTTAATTTTACGAATGTATACCAAGTATTTTTTTAAACCATTGGTAAAGAATATATTTACCAATGGTTTTTTAAAACTATTGGGGATTTTTTCCCCTAAATACACATCGGTTCTAGCTCCCTCATTCGCGTGATTGCATCCCTAATCTGAAGCACTCCTGAAGCTCTCTCTAAGCTCTCTCTTTAACCTAGGCTGATGAACTCCTTCCACTCGATAGATCCATCTTCAATCAAGAAATTTTTTAATTATATGGTTTAAATTAGTAATTGGTACCTTAGTATTAATGTTATGCATCTATTTTTTTATTTTATATTTTTATTTGGCCTAAACCAGAGTTCCTTATGGTCTGTGGCATGGTATACCGGACACTTTGATTTTTTTCAATTTTTGTTCTGCACTTCAAGTGTCATGATTTTGTGAATCAATTTTATTTTAAGTCTTAAAATCCACTAATTATGTGTATATTTCATGAACCATATAAACTAATGGGTTCTGGTGAGATGTATCCCCACTCAAAGATGGTAAAGGGTTTCTATAGTCATATGGTCTCAAGGTGGGTAATGGATATAAGGATGGTCCATGTGAAGGGATTGGGAATGTTTTAGATAGTGGTGTAGGTGGTTTTCCATTTTTTAGTGGGGTGATATGGTAGTTTATATGGACTTAAGTTTAGTTTAAAATTGGATTTGGATTTTGTATTCACAGTTTTTATTCAAGGAATAATCAGAAAGGTAGTGATATTGAGGATGAATTGGATGTTGGTTGGGTGATGGATTGGAATTGTGATATTGGTTGGATTGGGTATAGGTAATTTTCAAGGTATTATATGGGTATTTCCTCCCCTAAACACCACCACCACCACCACCACCCCTGAATACCCTTCATTGGATATCCCCCACCCCCCTTGGATAGCCCCCCACCCCTTCAAAAGCCCCCCCCAGGACACCCCCACCCCCTGGACACCCCTCACCCCCCATAGACACCCCCCTCCCCCTGGACACCCCCCCACCCCCCGGACACCCCCACAATTTGACAGACCACCCCCAGACACCCCACACCCCCATGGATAACCCCCCATCCCGCACCCCCTGGACAACCCCAACCCCCCTGGACGGCCCCCCACCCCCTTGGACACCCCCACCCCCTAGATACCTGCACCCAATGGACACCCTCCACCCCCTTAGACACCCCCCCGTACACCACCCCACCTCCTAAGTGCTTGGCCTAGGTTTCAAATTGGAATTAACCATGTAGGTGATTTCCCCTTTTTTTCAATGACATTTCCTAAGTGACCCATTGAGCCTTATAAATTAAATTTGTCATGTTTTGATAAATTTAATGGGTTGTTTTGAATGAAACATCTAATGCATGATGGTTTTCCTATCTTAATTAATAAAATGGTTTTAAATAAAATTACCCTAAGAGGGGGTACAGGGGGTAGGGGGTTGTCCAGGTGGGGGTGGGTTGTCCAGGGAGTAGGGGCTACAGGGGGTGGGGTTGCAGGGGTGTGGGGGAGGGGGTGTGGGCTGTCTAAGGAGTCATGTGGCCTATCCGGGGGGTCAGGGTGGGCTGTCCAGGTGGGGGGTGTGGGCTATTCAGGGGGTGGGTTATCTAGGGGTGGGGGTCGATAGTCCAGGTTGGGGAGGGGGTGGGATGTCTATAAAGGGGGTGGGCTATCCAGGTGGTGGTGTGGGAGTCTAGGTGGTAGTGGGAAAAGATGTTTAGGTGGGGTTGGGGGCTGTCCAGTTGGGGTGGGTTATCCAGGTGGGGGTGGGACTTCCAGGGGAGCTATAGGGGGTAGGGGGGATGTCCCATCAAAACATGGCTCATATTCCTAAACAACATAGATAAGATCATATTTGACACACACATAAAATTTTGTAAACATTGAAAATACTATATTTACACCTTGTATCACAACTTGGGATTAGCTCTCAGCTAGCCTCTCATGGAATTAATAAGCCACGTTCCTAGCTCAAAATTTGGAGGTGTGTTTATAATTAGGAGTGTTTTTTTAGAATTAATGTATGATATTTAAAGGGGTGATAAAATCTGATCCATGTATGATATTTGGAGGTGTGTTTACAATTAGGTGTGTTGTGAATTATATGTATCATATTCATGGTTTACACCAACAGTGTTTTGGGTCATCTATAATAGGCTTGAAGTGAAGCTACAATTGGATAGAAATAGGATTATATGACCCTAGTTTTGGGGTGGGAACCCCCACCCCCTGGACACCCCCAACCACCCACAAGGACATCCCCCCACCCCCTGGACACCCCCACCCCCTTAGAAAACCCCCCTAGACACCACCAACCCCGTGAACACTCCCCACCCCCTGGACACCCCCACCCCCTGGACACCCCTACCCCAGCCGGATAGCCCCTCACCCCCTGGATAGCCCCCCCCCCCCCCCCCCCCCGGACACCACCCCACCCCCTGGACACTCACACCCCCTGGACACCCCCTACCCCCTTGGACAACACCCCCAACCCCCTGGACACCCCCCTTAGACACCACCCCACCTCCTAGACATACCTCCACCCCACCCCACCCCTTGGACACCCCCTACCCCCTTGGACATCCCCCCAACCCCCTGGATAGCCCCCCAACCTCCGGGACAAAACCCCACCCCCTGGACACCCCCACCCCCCTAAACACCCCCACCCCTAGACACCCCCTACCGGCTTAGACAGCCTCCTAGACACCCGCTACCCCTTGGATAGCCCCCCCCCCCCCCCCCAACCCCCTAGACAACCCCCCACCCCCAAACACCCCCACCCCCACCCCCCCCCCCCCAAACACCCCCACCCCCTGGAAAACCCCCACCACTAAGGACATCCCCCCACCCCCGGCACACCCCCACCTCCTTGGGTAGTGTATGTGATAACTCAAATAATCTACTAAAATATAAATTTTATTTGATCTAAAATTTACTAAGCTTCTGAATAATTCTCCTCTACAAGTGTAAATGAACTTGTACACTCATGTACAGTTCTTCAAAGATATTTTGTTATAAATATAGTATTTTTTTATCTTTTATATTATGATTCTCATATAAAGTAGTGTTTCAATTATGGTATCATGTAAAGTTAACAATTCTCATTTACTTAAATATATTTTTTATGAAACTTCAATCTTATATAATTTCTTTTGACAAATGAGTTATAATTTTTTTACAGAATGGATAGAAGTTTGATGTATAAAAACGATCGGATCACAAGAAATTTTCAAAATAATTTGGAGAGATTTTTAAATTTTTCATTTCACAATGCTTTAGATAGTGGTCACATACACTGTCCATGTTACAATTGTGTTGGAATACCTTGGTTGATCCATGAAGAAGTCAGATACCACATTATCAAATATGGTTTTCAATAAAACTACGATGTGTGGTATCACAATGGGTAGAAAATGAAATCTCAAATAGCTGATGATCCAAATGAGATGACTAGATTAGAGAATTTGTTATATGATCAGTTTAAATTTATTCTTAATCTTGAAAAAGAAAGGATTTTTACCCAAGAATACTTTAATATGAGCACACATGATACATCTAAGGAAAATGATGATGTTTCTAGGGTGAAAAAATTGAATGATGCTGCCACGACTCTAGTATATCGACAATGCAGTAAAATGAAAAAGCTCAAATTTTTAATCTAATTATTTCATGGGAAAACTATGTATGGGATTTCTAATACTACCATTGATTACAATCTTACCTTTTGAAGGAATAACTTCTAGATGATGCATATATTCCCTCAAACCACTATATGGCAAGGAAGTTAATTGAGGAACTTAAATTTTCAAGAAACAAAATTCATGATTTCCCGAAAGATTGTAGTTTATCCTGGGAGGAAACTATCGAACGAAATGACTGTATAAAATGTGTCACATCCCGTTAGAATCTAAAAGCTGATGTAACACCATCATGTGTGCCACAGAAAGTAATGTGTCACTATCCATTGATCACCAGACTTCAGAATATTTTTATGTATGATGAAATATCAATAAAAATTTGATGTAATGATACCAAGATAAAGAAGACTAATTATGAGTTGGTTCACCCTGTATATAAATTTGTATGGCCAATATTTGATGCTCGATATCCTGATTTTGCAGTTGACATGTGTAATGTGAGGCTGGGTATTTCATGTGATGGTTTTAATCCATTTCGGCAGATGCTTACTTCACACAGCACATGGATAGTTTTTATACACATTTATAACCTTCCCCTGTGGTTGTGTATGAAAAAACCTTTCACTTTCAAGACTATACAAATTTTTGGCCCTTCTGATCCCAGCAATGATATATACATATTCATGAAACCTTTAATAAAAGAGTTTAATTTTCTTTGGGATGTGGGTGTGTGCACATACGATGCATGTTCGAAAGACATATTTGATATGTGTGTTGCACTTATGTGGATGATCAATGATTTTCTTTCTTATGAAATGAAATTTGGATGGAGCATGAATGTAAAACTATCATCTCTTGTTTATATAAAGAATACACAATCCAGAAGACTATAACATCTTTGTAGTTTCAGTTTTATGGGAAATAGACGATTCTTTCCAATGGAGCATCCATATAGAAATAATCGTCCAAGATTTGACAATAACATGGAGACCAGTGATCCACCTCAACATACATCTGGAACTGATGTTCTTAATGAATTGAGAGATTTCAGTTTTCATTCGAGATGGGTCAAATGAAATCTGGAAAGAGAAATAATGTTTCCACTAAAACCTATTAAAATTGGAAGAAGATAAGTATCTTCTTTGATTTTCCTTATTGGACATCCAATTTGTTATGTCATTACTTAGATGTAATGCAAATTTAAAAAAAATATGTGAAATGTTGCTTTTGATTCTTCTAAATGTTAAGGGAAAGACAAAAGATGATTTATGGTCTTGGAGGGACTTAGTGGATTGGGGCATCAGAGCAGAATTGTATCCTATACGTATCAGTAAAAATAAATGGCAAGTTTCATGTGTTTCTTATGTAATGACACCTACAGAAAAAAAAACAATTTTTAGAAGTACTAGAGACTATTAAAGTTCCTGATGGATATTCAAGAAACATATCTAAATGGTTCAACAGAATAGAGTTCAAGATAAAATCTATGAAGACTCGTGATTATTGCATCCTTCTGCATGAGTTGATTTTAATAGCAATATGTCAGCTTTTTTCCAAAAAAATAAGGGCGATTGTTATTCGGTTGTGCTATTTGTTTAGAAATATTTGTGCTAAGAAGTTGTCCAAGTATTTCCTATAAACAATGTTGGCAGATGCCCCATTAATTTTGTGTGATTTAGAGAAAATATTTCCTCTATAGTTTTTCACATGAATATTGAATTTGATTGTCCATATTCAAATTTAAATACTTCTCGAAGGACCTATTTCTTTTCATTGGATGTATCCAACTGAAATAAATATGTACACATAAAAGTCTTATGTTCTAAATAGGAATCATCATGAAGGTTCTGTCATGAATAGTTACTTGGATCAAGAATGTATGGATTTCTACTCTATGTATTTGTCTGATATTACTATAATAATGAACAGACCAATGAGAAATGAAGAAGAATAATATGAGAAAATTAAACCCAACTCTCCATCACTTCCTCAAATAGTATAAATTCCTGGATCATAAACATTAACGATATTAAGCCTTGAAGAGTGGGAGATGGCATATCGCACAGTTTTCTTCAACTATGATTTGTTTGATTACTACATTAGGTAAGTAAATTGAATATATTTATATCCTTCATATATATCTATTAAACTATTCCTATTTTTATCTATAGGGAACATAAATCAATGATAAATAGAAACCATCATTCTTTATCTTTGAGAATGAGGGAGACTTTTCATAGCAAAGAGTTTTCTTCCTGGTTAAAATTAAAGGTAAAATTATTATAGTTTAAAATAATTAAATCAATATTTAATTAAGTTTAATATTCATTTATATTTCAGGTGTTGAGTTTTCCTGGTGACTCTGTCTCTAAGGAAATAAGATCTTTGGATTTTGGTCCTAATACTGTGGTTTGTGACTATAAATCTATTGTTATTAATGGGTAAAAATTTATTATCACTGAACGATCAAAGAACATGGGAACACAACATGATGGTGTTATGGTTACTGCCACAACATATTGTTATTTCAGTGCATCAGATAGTAGATCATGATTTGAAAATATAGGTTTTTATGGGTCGTTGAAAAAAATAATAATATTGGATTATTATTCTCATGGACATGTCACGATGATGAAATTCCAGTGGTTTGATTCGATGACAAGGCAGGGAACATTTATTGATTATTGTGGATTTCAAGTGATTGATTTGACTCACACTCTTTCTACCGATGAACTATATCTATTGGCATCAATGGTGAAACCAATTTTTTATGTTAAAGACCATTTTTGACCTGAATTTGGTGTCATTATTCAACTAATTACAAGACATATTTTTGATGATGGTGATGATGGAATTGACATTATCCTTACTACAATTGGAAACAATGCATTTATTACTTTTGATGACTCTAATAGCTCAATTTTCAGAGTTGACTATGAACCTAAAGTAGTGGTGGGAAATATATAAAATCATTCATCCATGTTCTCAAACTCTTTTGGTTTAGCTTGACTTGAGTTGTTAAGGTTAGTACTGTTCAAATTGATTTAATATTGATTACAAATATGTTGTATCTGACTTGACTGTTATGAAAATTTTCAATGTTTATTGGTTGCAATTTTATTTGAATTGCATTTTCTAATTTGGATTTGAACAGTATTCAAACCTATTAAACCAACATTTCTAACTTAGTGAACATTTCAATAATTTATTGACCATGTATAAAATTAGTATAAATTTAAGACCACCCTTTAAAATTTCACCAGATAATGAACATTTCATTTATTTTATTTTTTGGGTTACATATTAGTTATAATTTTCTAATGACTTCCATATTTGTTTTCAAATGCAGGAAATAAAACCAATTAAAGAGTGGTGATGGAAAAAGATGATGGACAACAATTGTTGCATGGATGAGATGGGTGTTCCACCACAAGTGCCTGTAGTGAGTTTTTTATTTCAAATATATATATTTAAATAATATATAATGTCATGTTATTAATTTTTTTTTAAACATTTTTGCAGGATCCACCTCTTAGGTGACAATTATTTGATGAGCATAGTAGTGGTCCCAGTACTCCAGGTGTTCGTACGAGGGGGTGGTACAAGAGCTAGGTGATCTGGTCATCGTACCTGATTATACCTTGACCCTCCCATTGACATACCATCTATCCCACATTCTAATCCTAGTGTTTAATTAGGGACACACGGGATATTAAGGCCTCCCATGTTTTCACCACCCTTTACATCTGAGTCTCCTCACCTATCTTACCAATATCCAATGATGATTCCCACTCCCCATCTAACATTCGGGTAGCCATCTATGCCATATTATTTTACTTCTACTTCCTTATATTCAAGATTATATATTCCATCTTCTTCAACTCCTAATCTTCCAATGTCTATACCTATGGAGCATACATTGGGAGCCACTCCACCTGCATAGGGTGTTCCTTAAGTTTCTGTGGATATTGCGGTGCCCATTGATCAGACTGTCGCCGGTATATTTATATAACCCTAACAAATTTTTATTCTATTATTTATTTTCATTATAACATGTGTTGATAAAATATTTGTTATTATTTCATAAGAGATACATCTATTGATAGGAGGCGGGGGAAAGGGGAGTACACGCATGTGTGCGGTGTGGAACCGCCACACGCAGTTGATGGTGGAGTACAATGAAGACAGTCAAATGATTGAAAAATCAGGGTAGCAATGTTGTAGTTTTTTAGCAATGCTTTCCAAATACTCCAACATCATTCTTGTCAGCCCGCTCTCTTGGAGACAGTTTCCAAATGAAGTCAAGGATAATGCTTGGGCAGAGATATGGGTCAAAAATTCTATTGTATTTAATCTAATATATTATTTTTTGTATTTATATGAATTAATATTTTGTTGTCAGCTTCGGTCTAATTTCCCCGATGGTGAGGGTGCATGGCCAGCACGTCTAAAGTATTTAGATGAGATTTGGAGATCCTATAAGAACGAGTTGTATATTTTCTGGCGTGATAGAGTTGGAACATAGTTAGAGGTAGTCCCTGTCATTGATGATGGTCCAATAGAATAGTATCAGTAGATTATTACTCATTGGACGACTATCCAATTTAAGGTATAATCACATTTTAGGTATTTAAATGAAAATTTTCATGTTTTGCATTAATACTTCCTTTTTATTATTTAATTTTATTTGGGAATAATCTAGCAAAAATAAAAAAACATTGATGCTAAAAAATAACTCCACACATTGGGACGTACTACATTGTTAGATCATGAGAGGAAGCAGGTATGATAGTTATTTATAATTTTTCTTTACGACTTTCACTTTCTATTGTTTTCTCCATAATTTATTCGATTGATAAAGTTTTTATATAATTTTAGTAATGATATTAATTATTGGTAACCTATTTTAAATTATGGTTTCCTATATTAAATTTCATTTTCAAGTGAAAAACTGAATATTGAAGGATAGGTGCCTCGAGCAAAACTGTTTTTCTCGAGTCGAAGGAAGAAATATGGAAGTGTGGTTAATGAACCGACTCAGTAGCAGATTGTAAATTTTAATTTGTTGATTTCAAATTTTTAATATCTATTTTGTAACCTAATAATCTATTTATATTTGTAACAGAATGCTTTAGAGGCCCTTGATGCCTAGGAACCTAACAATTAAGGTCCAAACAATAACTTACATCAGGTGTCGGGAGATGAGCACCCTGGAAAAGTACACTGCCAACTTGGAAAGAGTTTAGTTCCGATGAGGTACTGGACCTCCTTAGGTACGAGTTTTAGTGCCACCAAGTTCCAACAGGTTAAGGCATAGGCTGAAAAAAGGGCCACAGAGATGGAAGAATAGTCTTCTATGGAAAACACTGCATTTGTGAAACTGATGGAAGTTTTACGTCCAACACATCCACCATAGGTCAACATAGACTGTGATTATTATATTTCATCGATGAGTTCTATATATAGTGAACATGGTGGCAGTTCTAGTGGTGGTCAAGACAATGGTGAGGAGGAGACTGAGGTAGAGCGGGAGGAGGCCAAGGTGGAGGCCGAGGTGGAGGAGTAGGTAAGGAGGAGGTCGAGACTCAGTATGAGGGCGAGGAGGATGGCGTTGAGGACGGCGGGGATGATGATGGGTATAACGATGAGGATGGGGGTGAGGCTGATGATGGTGGTGGTGATATTGATGGTGATGAGGGACATATTGATCCATTACATTTATGACTAATATTACTAACATTTGATGTTTAACGATTTTTTATGCCTAAATATACGTGTGATTAGGTAAGTCACATTATCTTTATTTATTTATCTATAAATAATAAAACTTGAATTGATGATTTTCTGTGACTGTTTCACCCCTCCCCTAGACACCCCCCTGGACACCACCCACCCCCTGGACACCCCCACCCCCTGGACACCCCCACCCCTTGGACAGCCCCCACACCCCTTGGACAACCCCTCAAACCTCCCTGGACACCCCCACCCCCTAGACACCCCGACCCCCTTGGACACCCCCCAACCCCCTGGACACCCCCCCCCCCCCGGACACCCCATGAACACCCCCCCTGGACACCCCCACCCCCTCAAGACACCCCCACCCCCAAGGACACCCCACCACCCCACTGGACACCCCCACCCCCTTGGACATTCCCAACCCCCTAGATAGACCCCCCCACACACACACACACCCCTGGACACCACCCCACCCCTTAGACACCCCACCCCCCTGGACACCACCACCCCCCATGGACAGCCCCCCCCCCCCACCACCAACCCAGAAACCCCCTACCCCCTTGGATACCCCCCAACCCCCTAGACACCCCCCACCCCCTGGACATCCCCATCCCCATGGACACCCCACCCCCAACCCCCTGGATATACCTCACCCCCCCCCCTAGACACCCCCACCCCCTGGACACCCCTACCCCCTTGTACAGCACCCCCAACCCCCTAAACAACTCCCCAATCCCCCTTGGACACCACCCCACCTCATGGAAACCCCCACCCCCACCCCCTGGACACACCCTACCCCCTTGGACAGCCCCCCAACCCCCTAGACAGCCCCACCCCCTAGACACCACCCCACCCCCTGGACACCCCCCCCCCAGCCCCCCTAGACACCCCCTACCCCCTTGGACTGCCCCCCTAGACAACCCTACCCCCTTAGAATGCCTCAACCCCTTAAATACCCCCCCCCCCCCACACCCCCACCCCCTAGACACCACCCCACCCCCTAGAACCCCATGGACACCCCCACCCTCATGCACATCCCCACACCCCATGGACACCCCCAACCCCTTGGACAACCCCCCCCCCCCCAACCCCTTGGACGGCTCCCCACCACCTGGACACCCCCCTCTCCCCAAACACCCACATCGCCATGGATATCCCCCACCCCTTGGACATCCCTCCACCCCCTGGACACCCCCTACCCCCTTAGACAGCACCCCCAACCCCCTAAATAGCCCCCCATCCTCATGGACACCACCCCACCTCTTAGGCACCCCCACCCCTGTGGACACCCCCTACCCCCTTGGATAGCACCCCAACCCCTAGACATCCCCCACCCCCCTTGGACACCACGCCACCCTACAGACACCCCCACCCCTGGACACCCCCTACCCCCTTGGAAAACCCCCCTGGACACCCACACCCCCTTAGATAGCCCCCCTCCAACTCCCTGAATATCCCCCCACCCCCTGGACACCCCACCCCCATGGACATCCCCCCACCCCCTGGACAGCACCCCCACCCACACCCCTGGACACCCCCACCACCTGGACACCCCCTACCCCATTGGAAAGCCCCCCCAAACCCCTGGATACCTTCCCCCTCCCCCTAGACACCAACCCACCACCTAGACCCCCCCACCCCACCCCACCCCACCCCATGGACAGCACCACCCCCATAGACATGCCTCCCCCCCACCCCCTGGACAGCCCCCCACCCCCTGGACACCCCCTACCCCCTTGGATAGCACCCCCAACCACCTAGACAGCCCCCACCCCTGGACACCACCCCACCTCCTGGACACCCCCTACCCCTTGGACAGCCCCCAACCCCCTATACAACCCCTATCTCCCTAGACAATACCCACCCCCTAGACCCTCACCCCGCCCCCCCACCCCCTGGACACCCCCCCCCTGGACACCTCCATCCCCTAGACACTCCCACCCCCTGGACACCCCCGTCCCCCTTGGACAGCCCCCTAGACGCCCCCAAGCCCCTTGGACATCCCCCCAAACCCCTAGACAGCTCCCCCCACCCCTGGACACCCCACCCCCATGGACACCCCCCCCCCCCCACCCCTGGACACCCCCCCCCCCCAAACACCCCCTACCCCCTTGGATAGCTCCCCCAACCCCCTAGACATCCCCCCTCTCCCACCCCCTTGGACTTGACTCCACCTCCTAGAACACCCCCACCCCTGGACACCCCCTACCCCCTTTGGCAGCCCCCTCCCTAGAAACCCTCTTTATTACACTCCTACATGAAAAATGGGGGATTCTGAACCAAAAATGGTTATTCTTACCCTACTAAAAGAACTATTTATGTGCACAATGCAAAGTGAATCTAAGTTTCATGCGGAAATTATTTTAGGTAATTGTTGTATGTGTATGAATTCTGTATGAATTCATAATGAATTCTACATGTATTTTGTAGGTATTCAGAATTATGTATGAATTATTTATGTGTGTTTGGTTTGGTACAGATTGTATGAATTCTGTATGCATGTCTGGTTTGCTGTAGGTACACAGGGGGGAGGTAGGCCTACTGGTGGAAGTTCATTGCTGCAGGTGAATAGGGGGGAGGTAGGCTTGCTACTGTAGGTGTATAAATCCTATGCCAACAGTTTACAACCGTTAAAATATGTATGAAAAGAAAACATATACCAATGGTTTCATGTAAACCATTGGTAAAAGTATAGACCAACGTTTTAAAAATCGTTGGTATAGATTATTTACTTGACTTTTTCCAACGGTTTCTGAGGAACCATTGGTAGAAGTCTATAACAAAGGTTTAAAACCTTTTTTATAGACATGAATTTTGATATTTCCAATAGTTTTAAACCATTGGTAAACATTTACACCAATGCTTACAAGAAACCATTAGTATATAATCCATTCTACAGCCATATCCCCAGGGCTCTATAGCCAATGGTTTGGACAACCGTTGGTATAGTTTATACCAATGATTGTTTATCCTTTACCAACTTTTTGAAATAGTTGGTAAAGGATAAGTTTCCAGTAGTGAATTTTTATCCTTATAGAAATATAATCTCTCAAATTTTGTTTAAGAAAAGAAAAATTTGATTAAAATATTCTGGAATTAAATGTCATTATAGAATTGTACTCAATGTGAGAACATTGAGGAAATTAGGTTTTTATTAGAGTACTGTCAAAGGAAAACTCTTACCAGTTGGTGAGATGACCAACAATGATCAATATCTTTTGCTTAGGGTGAGAAAATTATAATTGGGAATGATGGAATTAGTGAAACCCAAGGTGAAGAACCTTCCAAAACAACCCAAAGAAAATTGAGACTTGTTGAAGAATAATACGAAGATGAAGAAGAGGGTGTGCAAGCATAATTGTTTATAAAACCATGAAAAAAAGTAGATCCACCTACTGTAAAAACAGTGTTGGGTTTAGGTGAGGCTACCAGGTTAGTAAATTTAGAAGAGATATTTATTGAGGAAGATCAACAGGATTAAATCCAGATAAGCAATCTGCAGACTATTAATTTACCAGTTTTCCAAGAGTAATAAGTATCTATTCGGAAAGAGTAATAGTTGATTAGATCTAAAAATATGGTAACTGAAATTATTGAGAATTTAATTTTCTGTATTTTTGATCATGTGGATGAAATACATAAATATACAACTAATGATAAAATAACAGTTCTTGATATTTTTTCTTGTTCAAGTGAAAGTTCAATTGAAAACCTAGTGGAGAAGTCTATGAAAAAATCTCATTCAAAATCTCTAGAAATTGTGGCAGTTGGTTAGTCACAAAATCCAGATAAAGGGGCATCTTATTCCATGTCAGATCAAGTTGAGGAACATGTGATGAAGTTTAATATGTATCAAGAAGATAATGTCAATATTCTAAAAGAGCTGTAATTTTCAAAGAAAAAGTTACAGGATCTTCATGAAAAATTATGTTTCTAAGAAGGAATTTGATGCTTTCAATATAGAGATTCTGAATGAATTTGGAAATATAAAGTATGAATTTGTTTCTAAGTCCAAATTTGCTAATATAAAGTGGTATTTTGGGAGTTAATTTGAATCAATAAAGATTATTATTGACCAGACCAGTACATCTACCTCTGCTCCTACTACCAGTCCAGATCTGATTTGAAGATTTCAGGCAATCACCTCTATCATAGTTGATCTAAATGATCGTCCTTAAAATATTCAGTGCAATAGTGTCACTCTAACAGTTCTATTGGACAATAAGAATTTTATAGTTGACCAACTGACATAGAATGAACCAGGTATCATATTTCTACTGAACAAATTCATATAAAAGTTAGATCATTTTATGCACCCAGAGGAGAGTTTTCATGACTTTTTGAAAGTCATTCATGTTGAGAATTTGTATATCAGTCAAGATTCCAGAATTTTAATTATGAAATTGGGGGATAGTATGATGAAGAGGTTGCAGTTACAGAAGGATGAGTTGAAAGATATGTTTGAAGCTACTCAAAATCCTTAGAACCTCAACCGATCTAACTCCTACCCAATCTTTTGTACCCTAACCATTTCAATTGACTAAACTTGTTTCCCAGTCAAACTGATTATTATATTTATACAATTTTTTATCAATAAAATCTTTTTAAATTTATTTTTTTCATTATTTCATATTATTATATGTTTATGGATCAAGCCAAAAATCCAATCTCATTTGTTTAAATAGATTATTATAACATTCACTTACAGATTTCTGAAAAATTAAATGGTTTTTATTCATTTAAACACTTTCTTTTTGATCTCACAAAAAGGGGGAGAAATTTTGGTAAACACAACATTTCATTTTATTGAAATTATTCTATAAAATAAAATTTCAAATTATTTTATTTTCAATTTTTTTCAAAATTATAAACTCTATTATTAATTTTATGGGTTTTATTATCATAAAAATGAAAGATATTTTTGGTCATGTATTGTCTCAAGAATACTCTATAAATCTTATTAAATATGATTCTCAAAAATACCCTTGTTTTTTTACTAATAATATTAATTTAAGTGTATTTCAGGAAATTAATATTCTTTATATTCATTACTTTGGAAATATATTCAAGCTTATTATTCATGTGGAATATTCCTCAAATTGCTCGGAATTCTCCTAACAGTACTCTGGAAACATTGTTCAAACCATACGTTGAAGAACATAGTGTAAGGGAAAAACCCTATGTTTTTATTATACATTATGATAAAAGATCAGTGTGTATGGTTAATAAACCCTACGTTGATAGAAACATATAGATAAATAACCTTATTTTTGGATGAAACCTTACGTTTTACAAAGAGAAAAAGTATAGTTAAATAACCCGATGTAAGTATGGAACCTTATGTTTGAGAAGAAAATTTATGAATCATCAACCTTAATTTTTTTATCAACCTTACATTTTCAAACTTATGTTCAGAGATTGAATTCAATGTAGTTTAACCATACATTTGGTATTTTTTTCATTTTTTAAATGAACCTTACATTTTACTTTTCATCACCGAAGATTTTAATTTACAATTTTATCGGAGTTTCATGCAACAATTTTTACAAAATATTTGGCCAATTTAAATCTCATTTTAAAACAATTAAAATCTCATTATAATTAATTTAAATAATTTTATTAAGTAGATAAATTAACTACTATTATTAAGGAAAGATACAACTACTCTGATCTATCTCAAGAATTTGAATTCTTATGATTTATCAGGCCATTTTCTTGGATATGGAATTAAAATATAGGCTCTCTGTTTTACTTATTCTATCAATGTCTCAATTATATGTGTGTGTGTGTGTGTGTGTGTATGATTCAGAGAAGAATTTATATTGAGATATATATTCAGCCAAATATTTTGACATATATTCACAATTGAAACTCCATTATTGTGAAGATATTTTTCAAATCTACTGTAACAATCGATAGTAATTTGTTTTCTACAGAAGAGGATATAGTGGAAATATTCATATTCAAAATTTAGTATTTTCTGTAAGTATACTAATTCTATTCATTACTATTTTTATTTCAAAGATTTATTTCAACCAGATTGCTTCAAAACTTCTCTTTCTTAAAGAAACTATTTTCTGAAGAATAAGATTCATCTACCGTCAGTTTTTGTTCAATTGTAAAGTTCAACTAGAACCCTTTTTAATCGATATATTTTTATTAAGAGTTTTGACTTCTCATAATTATTTGTTTTGAAGTTTCAAATTCTTGATCTAAGTTGTGGTTTATCGATTCTCTGTTATAGAAACAGAAGAATCTATTTTTAGTCTTATTTGTAAAGGTATCAACTGCCTACACTCATTGGTGGATTGGTCTTATGATTTGAGGATATGACTATTGAAATTCAACAAACTCACTAAGAGAGTAATCAGTGGAGTGGACTAGTGTATATTTATGCCCTGAACCACTATAAACAGTCATGTTCTATATTTCTGTTTTTATCCATTACTCATAATTTCGTATAGAAGATAAACACTGCTTACCTGAATAATCATCAGTCAACATCAAGAGAAAAAATTGTAAAATAATTAAAAATGACAAAATTCACCACCCCCTTGTGTATATTTTTATATTCCAATCTAAAAAATGATTGAGCTTCCAAAAAATATACTTCTTTTTAAACCAAACTTTCTTTACGAAAATTTAAAATATCTTAAGTTCAGCTATCTTTAACTTGTTCTGGTTACTTTCTTCAACAATAGTAGTTTCTACCATGTTGATATTATCATTACTAGTTTAATTTTGTTCATAATATTTCATATTCCTTTATATTTCACCAATCTTAATTTTCTATGATCTAATCACATTAAGGTTTATTTCCTCTTGTTTGATTCACTTTCCACTCTCAATAATTATTTCCTTAACTTAGTTCTTCAAATTATTTATTTCATTCATGATTTCATTATTTTACTCAAGTTTTGATTCAAAATTTTATTTTAGAATCCACTCAAGTTTTATTCTCTCTTCATGATCATCATCACTATTTGATCAAGAAATTCTATTTCTAACTCTAGAAAATAATGTGCCATAAGGAACGGATTCATTACTTGATGAAGATTCATCCTACTCTCTTATGATAGGAAAACTTTTCTTCTTATAGTAAGAATAATTTTTATCATTTTTCTTCCACTTTTATTTTCGAGACTTTTTATATTCTTCTTATGGATCGAATTATTCATATTTTTTCTTAGGAAAATTTTTTAGAAGACGAAATTCTTCATTACAATTCAAAAATATAAGAGAAATTTTAAATTTTCCTTTATAAATTCCATTCTTAAATATGTATTAAGGAATATATACGATTTTGTTAAAATATTATGATTATTCATCTACCTATAAATTACTAGGTTATTCTTCATATTCTTTATCTCTAATATTCCCTTTCAATAAATCATCAAATTCAACTTCATTCACAACCTTTTTCTTAATTTTTTTCCTCACCTCATATTCAATAATAATATTTCAAAGATTATCCAGAGAAAAAAATTCATGATCTTATGAAGCTGATACTTATCAAATATATCTATAAATTTTATAATTTTTTTTTAATAATAGTATAATCTTTTAGGTTATCACCAAAACCTCTAATGTTGAGGATAGTTTCATTAAATAATGTAAATTATTCATCAATACCTTATTTTTTATCCATCTTAAAATCTTCAAATCTTATCCTCCAGGTTTATAACCTATATTCCTTAACTTTTTCATTTTATTAGTAACTGGTTCTCAATAAATCCCAAATTTTATTAGTCATTCAAAGACTCGTGATATTTGAATAAAATTTTTGTGTAAGATCGATAAACATGGAATTTTGATCTTTTCCATTAACTTCTAAATTTATCTTATCAATGGTTGTCAAATAAACTTTATTAATATAAGAAAAAACCACTATTTTGGTATATATAACTTCAAGTCTAAGAGATTAATTATAGGTTGACATCTAATTCTTATAAATTTGATAATTTCTACCATAAAAATAAAAAAAAACCCTTATTGTTAACTGAATTTAAATTATCAATTTTTAGAGTTGTATATTTTAGAGGATACTTGGATCTGATATAACTTGTAATTCCCTAGGATTGTTTTATGAGAACGCTTGTAGGTGGAGGGGTAATTTAGTGATCACTTTTTCTTTTATAATAAATTTTCTTAACTTCTTAAGTAAAATTTATTAACCTATAAAAACTTTTTATAGTTATGATATACCCAAATATAAGTCTCAAACTCACCTTTATTATTTAAAAAATATAAATAGATATAAACACATGATATTTACAATTTTAAATACAGAGTAATACTATTTTCCATGGAGGATATTCCCCCAAACATGGAATCTTTTACCAACTTCCTTAAGTATTATAAATGCATGATAGAATCTAGTTATACCCCCCCCCCCTCCCAGTTTTCTTTCTCCATCCAACCCTAGTTCTAACCCCCAACAATCATCTCTTTTACTATAGTTGGTTATACCCCCAACTTTACTAATTGTATCTACTAAACTAACAGCTGGTTATACCCCTAACCAATAATTCTTTTTGGAAACTAGTTATACCCCCAACTACAATCTTCTTTTTCTTATTCCATTCTGATCCACTATAGAAATAACTTCTCTTCTTTCATAAGAAAGTTTGATCACCTTCTACTGTGTAAAAAATAAAAAATATTTAATAACTCTATTAGGATTCTATTAGCCTTTAACTACCTCTTGATCTTTGTTAGACCTGTATATGATCAATCCTAACTTTTAAAACTTTTTTATAAAAAAAATCCTTATAAAATGTTCATTTTTTGTCCTTTAGAAAATGTTTATCCGTTCCACCTCCATTTGGGGACCCATTGTCTGATGGGTTCATATGATTTTCCACTATATGATTCATCTCACTTCACTTCATTCCCAAATTATACATTTATAATAACTCAATCCAATAACATCATTTGCTGGATCTATATCTCATGAAGGAAGTTATGTATGATACACATCCTATTTAGAATGAGTAGAAACTCAATTGGACACTCTCATCTTTTTCTCCATCCAATGTAATTTTATCTAGTAACTTAACATCAACTTAAAAGTGGACTTTGGTTATAATCTCAGTCTATCACAAAAAACTTTAGAGTTTTGTATCTTTATATATGTTAATAGAGTTAATTAAAATCATATATTCTCCCCTTTATATACGAATGCCTGAAAATAGAAATAGCATGAAACCAATTTTACTTTCAAATTCATTGAAATTTCAAAATCAGACATATCAAACATTTATATTTCATTGGAATCCTTCTCAACTATTCTATACCATTCTCTAATACCCTTTAAGTTTCATTAAATCTTCCATTTTCATCAAACTTCCTTAAAGTTGGTGTTAATAAACTTTTGAAAATATTCTTAACCTCATCATGATATTAAATAATTAATGATTAGATTTAGTATCAAAATATTTTTGAGTCTTTAGAAAGTTATGAAAAGATTCTAAAAATCTCTATTTGGTCGAAGTTCATCAGATGACATCATAATAAAACTTCGCCTATTTTTTAGTATGATTACCAAACATCACTCCTCCATTTTTCTTCATCAGGATAAGTTTTTTTGGTCAACCGACCAAATATTTTATTTTACTATTGTGCTTTAAAAACATTCTACATTGAATGGACTTAATAAATTCTTGTCCAATTTATTGGTGTTTTCTCTATATGGTTAATATAACTTAGCTCAATGTTTTTACAACACTTAGTTTAATCTCCTTAGAAATGTTTTTCCAGCAATATAATGAAAGTTCATACGATGTCTGTATTTCCAATGGATCTTTTTCAAATGAACTTGATTTACTAAATTTCCTTAATTAGTTATTTTCACTAACATCAAAACTTCATGCATAATTTTATTTAGTTTTTTCATCCTTTGTGACTCTGATGTAATTGGGAAATATTCTTACAAAAAAAAAATTGGAAAACTCAAACTTCTTATTTTGTACATCAACTTGTAATTTTCTCACTTTTTAAAAATCTTTAAAAAACTTTATTTGTATCGTGAAATGATTCATAATGTTAGGAACTTTGATTAATGGTTTGGAATCATCTTATTTGAGTAATTAATATTCTTATACTCTTCCATAATGAAAGTTTCTACAACTTTTTTAGCAAATATTTTCTTCAATCTTATATTGATATGTTGAAAAATATGTTACCAAAACACACTTGGGCCTAAAAAATAGTATAACATGGTTTTTTTAACTTTATTTTGCATGCAAAGAAATATATCAATGAAATAAAATTTATTTAAAGACAATTATACCATCAAATATTTTTTAGTTTCATTTTATCCCACTTAAAATGATTTTTTCCCATGAAGTTTTATGACTATGATACAAAAAATTGATGATATCTCTGATTTATTACATCCTTGGGATCCCTACCACAAAACTTTTACTGGTTTATTTTTCTTATTTTGTATCACTTTCTCTCTATAATATAAAATCCCTATCATTTTCTCCTCATAAGAGAGATATTTTATCAATGGTATGACCTCTGAGTTTATCACATGTGAAGGATCAGATATATACATACTCATGAGAGATACATAGAATACATCATGAACTTGATAGAGATTTGGTGAAAGTTCCAAATGATAAGATACCTCCTAATGAGATCAAGAATAAAAAAAGGACCGATATATCTAGGGTTAAAATTTCCCTTCTTTTCAAATCTCATAAACTTCTTCCAAGTAGATATTTATAGAAATTCTTTTTCACCAACATTGAACTCTAGATCACACTGATGATTTTCAGTATAACCTTTCTATTGAATCGGATCTACCCTTATATGCTACTAAATGGATCTAACTTTTTCTTCCATAACCACATCGATCTCAACTACCAATATCTTTCTTTCTCCAACTTCTTCTCATCACTTTTGAGTTCTTAGATACCTTCTATAGAGGTATTTATAAAGATCCATCTATGTTATCTAGTGAAAGTTATTAATCTAAGAAAATTCTACCAAAGTAATGTGTTGAACCCAATAACCTTTGAAATTCATAGAACAATATCTCAACATATCCTCTAGGGTTTTAATGGTTATCTTAGACTAACTATCTGATGATGATAATTAGTACTGAAAAACAACTCTATATCTAGAGCCTTCTGAAGACTTCTTCAAAACTGCTAGGTAAGCCACATATCTCGATTAGATATAATAAAATGTATTACTTTATGTGATCTCACCACTTCCTTAATGTATAACCTAGAAATATGATCAAGATATAAATATTATCTAATGTTAATGAAGTGTTCTTACTTAATAAGGTGGTAGACTACAACCCAAATAACATTATTCCCTTTAGATGTTTTGGGGAGTTTGACTACAAAATCCATGGTAATGTTTTCCCATTTCCATTTAGGTACTAGTAATGGTTAGTATTCCCTTCTAATTTTTTCTCTCATCCTTAACTTACTAACATACCAGGCATAGAGATACATACTCTAGAATATCATTTTTTATGTTTCCCCACTATAAATACTATTTTAGATCTCTATATATCTTAATACTTCCTGGAAGAATAAAGAATGAAAAACTATGATCTTAATCTAAGAGTTCCTTCTTCAATTATGGTATAGAAGGGATGTATAATCAGTTTTTTGAAACTTATCATTCCATCACAGTCATGATTGAACTTAAGAATATTCATGACCTTCTTATGTAGTTTCACATCTTCTTTTTAAGCATATTTAATCCTCAAACAGATATACTATTTAATATTTATTTGATAAAGATAGGATATATACCCTTTAATCAAGATTTCAATTTCTATCTTCTATAAATATATAAGAATTGGATCTCTTTCGACCCTCAACGTGGACAAACTAGCATAGTCCTTTCAACTCAAAGAATCATTCACCTTGTTCTCCTTCCCAGGGTGGTAATGCATTGAGTATTAATAATCTGTAATCAATTACAATCATCTTATCTAGAACATATTCAACACTTTAAAATATAATATATACTTACAGCTTTTATGATCCATATATATGTCATACCATTCACCATAAAGATAATTCTTCAATATCTTTAATGTAAAAAATTACCATTGCAGACTCTAAATCATGAGTTGGGTAGTGTTACTCATGTATTTTCAATTGACAAGAGGCATATACAATCACCATATCATTCTGTATTAGAACGCATCATAGTACCTTATTTTAAGAATCACTAAATATCAAAAACCCTTCTACATTATAGGGTAGTGTGTGTACAAGTGTGCTAACCAACCTTCTTTTCAATTCATTGAAAAAAAATTACATTCATTTGAACTTAACCCCCTTCTAAGTCAACTTGGTGGGTGGATTAGATATTCCTGAAAAATCCCACACAAAGCATCATTAATGTTCAACCAAACTAAGAAAACAATGGATCTTGACAACCATAGTTAGTTTGGGAAATTTCTAAATAACTTCTATCTTTGATTGATCTACCAAAATACCCTCACATGATATTATATGATTGAAGAATGATACTTTCTGAAGTTAAATTCAAAATTGGTAAACTTTTCATAGAGCTTATCCATTCTTAGGGTCTTTAGCACAATTCAAAAATTATTTTCAAATTTTTCCTTTATCATTAAATATAAAATTATATAATCTATAAAGACCACCAAAAATTGATTAATGTAATATTTAAAGACTCTATACATTAAATACATTAAAATAGTGACAGAATTGGAATGTATAAATGGAATTCCTATATATTCATAATACCCATACCTCATATGAATGGTTTTCTTGGGTATATCCTCCTACTTAAGCCTCAATTGAGGATATCCAAAAAAATTAATCTTGGAAAAGTATCGATCTACACTTAATTAATCAAAAATATAATCGATATGGGGTAGAGGATATTTATTCTTGATATTTATCTTGTTAAGTTCCCGATAATCAATGCAAAGATGCATTAACCCGTATTTATTTTTTTGAAAAATAATATTTTCACCCCATTGTGACACACAAAGTCATATGAATCAATTATTAATATTATCCTAGAGCTTCTTCCTTAATTCATATAACTCAATTTGGAGGGAATTATATAAGGATTATTTGAAATAGGTGTAGCACCATGTAGGATTACTATTGAAAACTCAACTTCATGATTTGGAAAAATACTGTGAAATTATTCAAGAAAGACATCATCAAACTCTTATTCAATAGGCATATCCTAAATGATGAGTTTATCCACAACCATTTGAGATAAATACCCATCATGGAAAGGAATTAAGAGTCATAAGATATAATTAATTTCCATTGGAATTTTGTAGTCATCCTCACACTGATAATTGATAATAGGTTTATTATAAATATAAAATGTGACTTACCTTACTTGGAAATTGATAAAGGTTCCATATAAGTAAATACAATCATTGTCTGTAATAACATTAAATTTGACTAAAGGGATAATCATAATATTTTCATGAATCATATTCCCAAAGAATTTAATCAGATAGGATCTATAGACTTGATGTGTAACTATCATAACATTATGATTTTTCACCACTAACTCGACATCTAATCATTGAGGTGGAAAATCAATAACCTTATAAAATTAATTATATGTAAAAGAGTGGGTAGATCCATAATAAAATTAGACATTATCTTTTTTAGAGTTGATGATAAGTGTACCTTTCATGATGTCATTCTCATAACCCATTTCATTCATTGTGATCACATGAGATTCCCCTTTTCATTTAGTATTAAGATGTTATTGACGTTGATCATCATCAAAAACCATTAGCTTTGTGAACTGGATGGTGTAATTCACATACTCTAAGAATTTTTAGCATTAGGGTGTGGGTGGTTCATTAGTTGGTGTCCTGTTTTCCTCCATATCAGCATATTCATCACCTTTAAATATTCACAAGCTTTATGACTATCCTTTATATATTTATATAACCTCCCAGTTCCATCTAAGAAATTTCCTTGATGTTTCTTCTCACATTTTTGTCATGTAAGTGGTTATAATTTCTTTTCATCATGTGATTTATTTGAGTTTTCATGAGAATCCATCTTCATTTTCTTATCAGAACCATGAGAATGATAGAAATATCAAATTTCAATTTCTACCTTGAGTGTGCATAGATTTTTTTTCTAAACATTAAATTATTATATAGCTAATGCCTTTTAGAGACATAGCTTTAAGCCACCAAAGAATCAATCAATTTTTATTTTAGGTCTAATAATTCGACCAGAAGTATACCTAATGAGTATTATAAAATTTTCCTCAAAGATACCAATGGATTCATAAACCTTCTCCTTTAGCTTAAGGAATTACTTTTCCATTTTTATATATATAATATGAGGGAATTACTCATTAAAAGATATCCCCTTAAACTCATCCCATTCCATGGATTAAATTTCTACATCTTTCCTAATATTCTTAATAAAATTTCACCATTAATCAGCTTTACCTTCCAAATGATAAATGGATGGGATAAAATTTTCATTATATGAGAACTAGAGAACATAAAATATTTTCTCTATGGTGCTATTTAATCATTCAGTAACTAGTAGATCATAATACCCACTAAAAGAAGGTGGATATTTCCTCATGAAAGAGTAAATAGTACATTGTTCCCTCCTTTGATTATTTATAATCTCATAATAATACATGGCTGTATAATGTTGTGTGAGCATGGAAAAATATTTTTTATTATAGATCCTATATCATTTGGTTTATTATGTGGAAATCATTATATTGTGCATCATATTCATTCTTATAATGATGTCTTTTGGTTCCAACCATTGACTAAAACTAAAAAAAATGTAAGTGTCAAGTTATAATGATCAAAGTTAGTTATCATATCATTATGAAATATCATTCATAGGGTGTCTAAATCATGAAACATTCTTCAAAATCTATGTAACATTAGGTTTAACCTAGGTTATCCATGTTCATAAACAAAACTTTAGGATGTTATCCTATACTTAGATTTATCCCCAGGGTTTTCACCAAATTTTTCTATTCCTAATCTCCTAATATTGATTAAATCATATTGTGATACCAAGTATAAGGACCTAAAATTTCCATATATAAATATTATATATTTTTAGATGAATATTAAACATATAACATTATGATCCATTATATAAATATAAAGGTTTACTATATTTAGATACTAGATACATAGACATATTATTTGGATAAATTCCCCATCATTTATCATAAATTTATTCACACATTGTACCCTTCATGAAATTCCCTAATTAAAATAATTCTTCATAACATGGGAAAAAGAAACATAAGAAAGTGTGAGCTTAGATGCACAGTAAGGGTAGACATGGGAGATATCAATCAATGATCATGTGAAATCATAATATAAGTATTAGGGTATGAGATCATGACCATAATGTACAATGTTCATATCTAAACTTTAAAATATCATAAACATGATCCATCATACCATAATCATGTTATAAAAGTATGGAACCATAATAGGTATAGAAACTATATAATATGTTAAGGATAACTATTGAGACTATCAAACAATAATGGATTATGATTAAAAACCTATTTCCTACATCAAAATAGATCAGGAATCATCATATGTTTCCCATAGTGGTTCAAGAATCCTAAATTTTTTCCTATAGTGGATCAAGCACATTGACTTGTTTCCCATAATTATATCATCAGATATAAAAACTTTACCCAATTAATTATAGGGATATATAATTTTGTTCCAACCCATTAAATAATTAAAACCATACATATGTGTGCCACAATATTAGAAAATATTCATCATATCATCATATCATAACTCATGAAAATAAAATGTATTTCATAAACATTTCATAAATGCATGATAGCATAACCATTGTAAAATGAATGAGTTTTGTAATCATATAATTATCATAATCATAAACCATATATAGAAATAATAAGGATGGTATAATTTTATCATATCCCTATTAAATCATACGTAATATAAAAGGATATAATCTTAGATGAATATGCATTTAAATGATCACTTGGAATATTTCTTTCAGAAAATACCCTTTTCATTTTGAAATAACGTATTTCAAATATTAAAATTTTCCAAATATTAATGAAAAAAATTATTTTAAAATAAACTTGGAAACTTATAAATTATTCTTCAAAACATTTATCTATGATGATGGTGGTAAATCTCATTCATTCCATATATGTTAAAACAAATATTCCATTTATATTTATAGTAAAAAGTTTAAAGTTCCACACTAGGAAAATGATAAGAAGATTCCTTGGAATCATTTTTATATAAAATAAAACAAGGTTAAAATTAATTTTAACAATAATTGGATGATAATAAAAATAATTATTCAAATAATTTTAAATAAAATATGGATATTAAAGAAAAAAATTCTAACCGAATAGTAAAACATAGCTAGTTTTCTTTAAGAATATTATTTCAGTCTATTGAGAACATAAATTGAGGAAAATGAAAGGGAAATGTGTATTCTAAAAAATGAAACATTAGAGAAGAAACAATAAATGGATTTATTAGATAATAATTTTATAATTTCATCAATGAAAATACAATCATAAATAGTTTAGAATAAAATGGAATTGAAACATAAATCCCTTACCCCAAGCTTCATCTTTCCTCATAAACATTAGAACCTCATGTATAATAAATATATATTTATTATATATGTACTAAAGAACCATAATAATATATATTATATGCTATATTATTTACTTATAACATCTTATCTCCTATTTATTAACATTTTTTATTAAACTCGCTGTTGTGGGTGATAACTGCTTCCTTTTTCAAGCATGTTTTGGTTCGGAAATCCTAGTTCTTATAGTTTGATCATGTTTACATCATATTTATAATGTTAATCATGATATAAATATAATATATATTCATTATATATATATATATATTCATTATATATATATATATATTCATCCATAAAAGTTCTAGATAGAAAAATGAATTACAACTTTCATTGAGACGGTAGGTTGTACATACGCATTAATGTTGCTTTCAATTTTTGACGGACTAAACAAAATAAAGGTAAATAATAATTCACATTTATAGAGTAATTATTATATCATATATGTAATAAATGACCCGAGTCGACTGGACCCATCACCCGAGTCGGCCCACCACACAGTCCAAAGTGTATCCTTGATCACTACGAGCCGGTGACAAGCACTGAGCATAACCAACTATCTCATGGGATCAATTTCATAACCAGTAAACTAAAATTGAAAAGTCATGAAACAATATGGCCACAAAATAATCATAAAATTATACAACATAAAATTAAATATCTAGAGTATGAAAATAATGGCTAATAAAATACCAAAAGAAACAATACACATCATATACAACACATACCAAAATAGAACATATACATGGTATCTTAAGTCAAAATCCCAAAACTCCTAAGAAAAATAAAAATAACCTATAGTATCCAAAAATACATCCCAATGGATACAAAATACCAAATAAATTTATCCAAATCTATGAGACGGCATCTCCCCGAACAACCAACGAATGGTGGTAATCAAGAAAAGCCACCCTGGTACATAGTTCCCTTTCTTTTAACTTTTTCCTACAAAACAAAGTCTTAATAAAACCAAATGAATATGTAGTTTGTGAATCATATATCTCAATATGATACCACCATGAAAAAAATTAAGGATTTTACCCATGAAAACTGATAAACTAGTTTGAAAAAAATTCAAAACTAAAACACTTGAAAAATATTTATTTCAAAATAAACTTTTAAGTTCACTTTGGTTTTCCATTTCAAAAAAAATGCATTTTTGTAAACATTTCAAAAAATGTCTCAAATACAGAAACAATTACAGAAGGAAAAGCATGCTAAACCCACCCAAAACAAGGCACAACATGTAATAAGCATGATAAACATCACTGTATAACAAATAATCAAAATGTGAATAACATCAATAATCATATCAATAATGGAACTATCAAAATTCATAAAATCATACAAAAAATGGAATGAGTAAGCACACCAAGGGCTCTAACCTTAAGGGCCTAATGTGAGTGAGTATAAGAAAGTATACTTATGACAACCCTTATCTTTATTAAACATTAATTAATGATTTATTACATAATAATACACATAATACAACTCATAAGATCGAGGAGTATAAAGAATATGATAATTAGGTACATTACATAACAACTTAAAATAGGGGTTACATCAATATTATTGAAAACTTCCTTAACATTCTCATATTATTCTATCATTCTTAAAACTGTATGAGATAATCTGGGGATATACATAAGAAAGAGGTCAGATATAAATCCTAGAAAGGGAATAAGAAATACATAACATAAATAAGGTTTTACATGTTAGAAAATAGGAATACCAATTGGATATAAAAGGGGTGATAATCATAAACATGAACAATGAGGCATGATATGGCATGATAATATAAGGCGTCATGGGAATGTGGGAAAAAAATTTAAACATGACATCATAGACATAAGTTAAGGTTAACCACCAATACATAATAACATAATTTTTTTAAGATAACATCCCACACAACAAAAAATATGTATCATGAGACTAAAACATTACTCAACTCATTGGAGTGCTATCTAGGAACACCCATCATAATCATCACATGTAGATGCATAATGTGCCACATAGATTATATAACAAAAGAACATATTTCAGCACATTTAATTCCACGATTAAGGATTGTGATTTACACACATGGAAGTCCCTAATAAATAAATTATAGTTAAAAATAGGTTAATAAAATTGAGTGTATATGGGTATGGGTATACACCTCACAAATGTTCGACATGGAAAATTGTAGTGACATTTCGACAGCATAACGATAGTACATGAAGATTCATAAAATGGTTCAATTATAGAGAAAGGGGTAAATAATCACATGGATGTAAAAAAGAAAAGTATTAGGTACATGTAAGAAAATAATCCAACATGAAAATTTGGGAATTAATAGGCATAATACATGGAGGTTTTTTGAATAAAAACTTAGCATGGAAAAAACATAGTGAAATTTCAACAGCATAATGGTAGTAAATAATGGTTCATAAAATGGTTTAATGAGATATAAAAAGATATATAATCATTTTTAAATAAAATTTACAATACTAAGTATGTGTAAAATCATATCCCAACATTATGAATTATAAATAAAAGGTATCAAATAATAATATTCTTGAATAAAGAGTAGAACGAGAGGATCCCTTTCCATGAGAGGGTGATTCCAAAATATTTGTAGGAGATCTATGTGAGCTTGGGGAATGTTGGTAGGAAACTAAAAAGAGTAAAATAGTGTATTTATTTTCTCAAATGTTTTTTAGTGAAGAGTAATAGTGTATTTTGTGGATTTATAAAAGAAAAAAGAGAGGGGAGTTCTTTATTATTTCCCAGACTTAAGTTTTGGACTTTATATAATAAAATAATCAATACCACAAACATTCCCATGGTTTTTTCCCATGTTTTCTACCAAAGAAAGTTTTATTAAATTATTTTGTAATTACATGGTCCAAAATCATTAAAACATTACCCTTGGTCATATGGAAGTGATTCATGTTTATAAAGAAATTATTTTAAAACATTAAAATATAATATAGGTTTTGGAGGATTCATAAAGGCTATAAAAAATTAAGAAAATATCCTAAAAATGGAATTATTTTAATGCGTAAACATATATTTCTTCATGGATACCATTTATATCATTTATTACATCAATTTTGGGCCATTATAATGTCATAATACACACTTTATATTTATACTATATTTAATTTTTACCTGAATATTTGACCGTATTAGAAAATTATGAAAAAATTTCCCATTGGATAATTTTGACATGAAGATTCTAAAATAATAATATTTATTTTATCAAAATAATTTTCAAAATATTTTAATTTTCACTTCTAATATAGAATCGACATTTGTTAAGAAATTTTGGGATTTTTGATAATAACAGTTTTTGATCCCATATGAAAATTATATTTGACATCATAAAAATTATATTATCGTTTATATTCAATAAAAATTATTTAATAATAATATTTTTCGAAATATTATTTATTTAGAAAATATATTAATTCATTAAAATAAATTGATTAATTAAAATGTTATATTACCCAACAATATAATTTTTGTTTTATCGTATCAACAACAAATAATTTATAAATTAACAAAAATAAGGAGTAAATATAGCAATTATTCTACTAAAATGCAATATAAATTTTCATATTCATAGGGAATTTATACATATCCCTTTATTATAGTAACAAACTCTCTGAGGGTAAGGTGTGCAATGGTGAGATTTTATTGGGGTGGTTTGGCATACATGGTCTTGGTCGCGATCTCAATGAGCTTGAACTTCTCCTATAAACGGTTTTTCTCATGATTTAATTTTAGGATATTTACTTATGATTTTGAAATAAAAATCCAAGTGATTTTATCTCCCTTGTAAAATCCTATAAATGGGCTTTATAGGGTATGATCCTACTAGTCTAGGCCATCACTTCTTTTTTCCGTGTCGATTGGATTTATCGAGACCCTATATTTATTATAATCATATGATCACTGTTCAATAGATATATTATCAATATTTATTATTATTAATGGTATTTTAAATCTGATAGGATATAATAAAACCAATTAAGTTTATGTTTTTCTTATAATCATAATAGGGCATTTAATTCAATCACAAATGGAATTTTATTTATAAATGTTCAGGTCGTTACAATATTTCCCCCTTCAGAAATTTCACCATCAAAATTTTCATTTCACACATTAAACTATATTAGGGTAATTCTGTTTCATCACATCCTCTAGTTCCCACATCATTTCATCAAGCTTTTGGTTTCTCCATATAACTTTGACCAGGTGTATTTTCTTGTTTCTTAGAACTTTATATCTATGATCTAAGATCTTTACTCGATGCTCCTCATATGAAAGATCATTCTCCAACAGTATCACCTCTGGATTAAGTACATGTGAGTGTTCTGGTATGTACTTCCTCAAGAGGAATACATGGAACACATCATGTACTTAATATAGGATAGGTGGGAGTTCTATTTTATAGTACACCGCTCTGATGTGATCAAGGATCATAAAGGGACTGATGTATCTTAGACTAAGTTTATCATTATTTCAAAATATCATGAATTTTTTCTATAGAGATATGTGGAGGAATACCTTATCTCCAACCTCATATTTTAGGTCTCATTTATGATTATCATCATAGTTATTCTATCAACTCTGATCAGACCTAATGTGCTTCTGAATGGTCTTGAAGTTTTCCACCACATCCTAAACTATTTTAGGACCCAACAATTTTCATTCCCTAATATCATCCCAGCATGCAAGTGTTCTATGCCTCTTCCTATAAATATCTTCATAGGGGAAATTTGGATACTTGAGTTAAGACAAATATTGTATGATAACTCAACCAGAGGAATATGTTGATCACATACTCCTTTTAAGTTCATTTAGTATGCTCTCACCACATCCTCAAGTGTTTGGAGAGTGTTCTTAGATTGGAAATCAGTTTTAGGGTGATAAGTCATGTTGAAGTTCAACTCATTATTTAGAGAATGTTGGTTACTCTTCCAAAATTTTAAGGTAAATATTAGGTCTCGATTGGATATAATTGATAGTGGTATTCCACATAGAATGGCCACTTTTCTAATGTATATCATTGAATGTTGATCTAGTAGGAATTCTTCTTGGATTTTAATAAAGTGAAAAATATTTTAAAGAAGATTCACCATAACCAATATAGCATTATTTAATCTTGATTTATTTATAATACTGATGAAAACTTCCATGGTTATGTTTTCCCATTTTTATGTTGGTATGGGTAATGGTTGGATAATCCATTTGGATTTTTTTACTTTCAACCTTCCCTTACTGACATAAAAGACACCTTGTTGTATATTTCATGATCTCCTTTATTCATATTATCCCACCAATAGTATTCCTGTAGATATCAATACATCTTTGTGCTCTCTGGATAATGGATAAGGTAAAGCTATGTGCATCATCCAACAAATCCTTCTTTAACTCAGTATTTTATGGTGCACATAGTCTTGACCAAAATATTACAACACCTTATTCATTAATTTTAAACTCGGTATTTATCTTTTCCTATTTCTTCTACCATCTTATGAATTTTCATATAATCTATTTAATAATTCTTTATCTTCTATAAAAGGGATAGTTGAGAAATCAATTGTGAAATGATTTATGATGTTCCTTAATTTATGATTCTTATCTCTTTCCTTTTAAATTATAAGAAGATCATATCCTTCTCAATTCTTATAAATGATAAAATTGTTGAATCATTTCCACATAGTGACTTTAACTTTATTTGATTTCTTAGGATGGTAGTAGATTGATCGGTCACAGTCCTTAATCATATCTAACTATATTTCCTAGATTATATTCAACTCTTTCTATGAAAATATATACTTGAGGGTATTAAGATCTGTATATATTTCACACTTCTCTGAAAAGAGATAATGCCACCATATTTTAAATGTGAATATAACTACAACCAAATCCAGATCATGTATTGTGTAGTAATGTTTATGATCTTTCAATTTCTTTGAGGCATAGGCTATTAATTTTTCATTCCACATTAGTACACAACCCAATCCCATATTTGAAGAATCATTATATACCATTAAAATTACCTACTTTTGGGTATAATAAGTACATGTGAAGTGATAAGCCTCTTTTTCAACTCCTTGAAGCTCTCTTCACATTCATTGTTCCAAAAAACATAACCCCCTTCTGATTTTTCATGATTATAGGGTTTGAAAATCATGAGAAGTTTCTCAAAAATTGATGATAGTACCCAACTAATACAAGGAAACTACATATTTACATCACATAGTTTGGTCTATACCACCCTTTAATAATTTCCATTTTTTAAGGATCCATAGATATCCATTTTTGGTGATTAAATTACATATGAATTTTACTTGGTATAGGTATAAGTTAGATTTAGAAATCAACAACTTTTTTTGGAGGGAGACCATAAAATTCTTCCGGAAACACGTCAGTGTATTCCCACACAATGGGCATGTATTCAAGTTTTATATTTTCCTTAGTATCAATAATTTTAGATACATACAATTCCTCATAGGTCAATAATATCTATTATTGAGATAATTATACCAAAAATGATTCATCCTTCTCCTTGAAATTGTGTAGAACTTGAGGGTGATTTATGTTATAGAGGGTGAATTCCATATCCCAGTAATTTATGTTGGATATAAAAAAGGAATCCCATTCCATAAATAGGATGAAATCAAATAACACTAAAGGGATACTAATAATATTTTCAAAAATAAATTTCCCATAAACTTCAACATTTGATACAGTAATCATAGAAGTTTTCCATGATGATATCAAATCATTTCAGGTGGTGACTCTATGTTCTTAGAAAACTTAAAAGATATAATAATATGGAATGAATCCAAATACAAAATGACATACACAATTATAAATTAGATTTTAAATATACTTCAACCATCATGATCCATCTTAGCATAGGTCTTTCCTTATTCCCTTAGTCTTGATGATTGTGGATTCTCATCATGCTTTTTATCCCTTATAATAGAGCATTAACATTGATAATTCCCAACTTCTCTATATTTAAAACATAGAACTATAAATGGTACCTTATATCTAACGTTATTTCCATCCATCATGTCATTATTTTTTCTATAAAAATTGGATAATTTATTCTCTATATTTCAACACTTAAAACATCACCAAGTTCCTTTATTCCATTTCCATTGGTTCCTCTTTACATGTTTTTTAAACAAAGAAAATTGGGTCTTCTTTCCTTTGTTGCCTTTATTAGATGAACTTACTTGAGATTTAATCCTACTCTTCTTTGATGTCTTTGGACATTCATCTATGTGCCATTTATTAATTGTGACTTTTGATTACTGGTTTTAAAAAATCACAAGATGTCTTACATGATCTCCCTTCGTGTTAACTATCTCATTTGTGTAGTCATCACATTTCCCTTCACATTATTTTTTTATTCAGTTGCTCCTATTTCCATCCATAATCTATAATAAATGAAAAAATTGGGATGAGTAATTTTAAACTATTAAACACACAAATGAGAATCTAAAAAAATTAAAGGGATAATTTATAAATGACATTTATTCTTTAACTTATAAATTTCAAGGATTTAATTTATGTTATCCATGATCTATTTCCTAACATAGAGTCTTATGGAAATTTATATACCCATAATAATGGTTCGTAATGAGCTTGTGAATTTATAAAATCATATACGCTAGGAGTGTCAAAAAAGGTGTGTAATAAGGCCCATTGTTATGCACTATGCGACAATCAAGCCCATCTCGATCACCCTTTTCGGGATTATTACCCCTAGGTACCTTTGTTCCAGATCCACATCCACTTGTAGTATCCATACATGTATATATTTTATTAGAAACCACTTACACTATAATTTAACAAAATTTAAGTATTTTTTATTATGTATAGTCCTATCCCTAAGGATTTATCTAGAGTTTCCTAATTATAATCCCAAAAAAAACTAAACTTTCCTTCGATACCAACTATGAAAACCCTTGCCTTTATTACAGATTAATTCATGATTTATTACATAAGAATACACATAATAAAACCCAGAATATTGATAATTATAGTTTATTTTGGAATTAGGTACATTACATAACAACTTAAAATAAGGGGTACATCAACATTATTGAAAACTTATTCAACATACTCATATTATTCCATTTCACTTAAAACTGCATGGGATAACTTGGGGACATACATAAGAAATGAGTTAGATATTAAGCTTAGTAAGAAAATAATCAAATTATAACATGAATAATTCATTTCTTATTAGAAAATAGGCCTATAAATGGGACAAAAAAGGGGTGAGAACTATAATCATGAAAAATGGGGCATGATATAGCATGATAACATAAGGTAACATGATAATGTGGAAACAACTTTAAACATGACAATATAAACATAAGTGAAGTTTAACCACCAATAAATAATAAAATTATGTGATTAGGATAACCTTACTCACACCATACATGGATTATCATGAGACTAAAATATTACCCAATTAATCTAAGCACTATCTAGACACACCCAACAAAATCATATCATGTACATGCATAAGTGTGCCACATAGATCATATGAAATAAGAACATATTTCATCACATTTAATCCCACGATTAAGGATTTTGGGTTAAATATATGGAATTAAACAATAAATTAATTATAGTTACAACTAGTTGAATACCATTGAGTATAAATGGATATGGTTATAAACCTCACAAATGTTCTTCATGGAAAATCGTAGTGACTTTTTGGCTGCATAATGACAGTACATGAAGATTCATAAAATGGTTCAATGAGAGATAAAGGATTATATAATCACTTGGAAGTAAAAATAACAGTATTGGGGGTATTTAAGAACATAATACAACATGAAAATTTTGTAATTAGTTGGCACAATGCATGTAGGTTCTTTGAATAAAAACTTATCCTGGAAAAATCATAGTGAAATTTCAGCAGCATAATGGAAAAAAATAATGGTTTATAAAATGGTTTAATTAGAGAGAAAGGGGTATATAATAATTTATATATATAATTTATAGTAAAAAGTATTTTTAAAAACATATCTCAACATTATTAATTGGAAATAAAAAGTATAAAAAGAATAATATTCTTGAATAAAGAGGAGAAGGAGAGGATCCCTTACCTTGATAAGGTGATTCTAAAAGATTGGGAGGAGCTCCTTGAGAGCTTGGGGGAACCTTGGGAGAAATATAGAGAGGTTATTATATATTAGGGATGTTCTAGAAGGTTTTTTATAGAATATTAATTGGATATTGGGTGGGTTTATATAGGAAAATAGAGGGGAGTTCTTTATTATTTCCCAAACATAGGTTTTGGACTCTATACAATAAAATAATCAAAACCACAAAACTTACCATGGATTTTCCCATGGTTTCTACCAAATAGGAGTTTATTTAATTAAATTATAATTCTTAGTTCCAAAATTATTAAAATATCACCCTTGATGATGTGTAATTTAGTCTTGTTTGTAAATAAATTATCTTAGAACCTCAAAATATAATATAAGTTTTGGAAGATTCATAAAGTATTTATAAAACTAATAAAATACCACAAAATAAAATTTTTTTAAATGAAAAATATATATTTGGGTGTTTATATTTTTTATATAATTTATTACATTGTTTTTCGGTCATTATGATGTTATAATACACACTGTAAATTTATACCGTATTTAATTTTTACCTAAAAAATCAATTGTCTTAGAAAATTATAAAAAATTAACCATTGGATAATTTCAATGTTATGATTCTAAATATAATATTTATTTTGTCAAAATAATTTTCAAAATATTTTAATTTCCACTTTTAAAATAGAATCTAAATTTATTGAGAAATGCTGGGTTTTTTACAATAATAGTTTTTGAGCCCTTATAAAAAATACATTTAACATCATAAAAATAATATTATAATTTATATTTAATAATAATTATTTAATGATAATATTTTTTAAAATATTATTTATTCCAAAAATCCATTAATTTATCAAAATAAATTTCTTAATTGAAATTTGATATTACACAAAAATATAATTTTTGTTTTATCGTATCAAAAAAATCATTTTTAAAGTAACAAAAAAAAAAGAAGTAAATATAATTATTATTATATTAAAAATAAAATATATATATTATTATTATTCTTATGGTATTGATACATAGGCCTTTATTACATTATAAAACTACCTTAGGGTAAGTTAATCAATGGTGAGGTTTTATTGGGGTGGTTCGGCGTACATGGTTTGGGCCGCGATCTCGATGACCTTGAACTTCTCCCATAAATGATTTAAATCATAATTTGGTTGTTAAATATTTTCTTGGTATTGGTCAATATAAAATCCCAATGATTCTATATACCTCATAAGCTTTTTTAAATGTATTCATAGGGTACAATCCTACTAGTTTAAGTCATCACTACCTTTGTTTATGTCAGTTGGATTTACCAAAACTTTAAATTTATACTAATCATATGATCACTGTTCAATGGATATATTATCAAATATTATGATTCTTAATGATATTTTAAATATTATATGATATAATAAAACCAAGTAAGTTCATATGTTTTTATAATCATAATAGGTCATTTAATATAATCATAAATGTAATTTTATTTATATAATATTGGGTCATTACAGTCTTCCAACCTTTAGAAATTTTACCCTCAAAATTTTAATTTCACACACTAAAATATATGAGGGTAATTATATTTAATCACCTCCTATAATTTCCATTTCACTTCTTAAAACTTTTAGTTTCTCTATATCACTTTGGCCAGGTTCAATGTCTTATTTCGTAGAACTTTGTCTCTAATATCTATAATCTTCACCGGATGCTCCACATATGACGAATAATTATCCAATGGTACCACCTATGGATTGAATACATGTGAGGGGTATGGTATGTAATTAATCAATAGGGATACATGGAACACATCATGTACTTTATATATATTGGGTGGGAGTGATATTCAATAGGCCACCGCTCTGATGCGATCAAGGATCACAAAGAGACCAATGTTTCTCATAATAATATTTCCCTTCTTCCAAAATATCATAAATTTTTTCCATGGATATATATGGAGTAATACTTTATCTCCAACCTCAAACTCCAAGTCTCATCGATGGTTATCATCATAACTATTTGGTTAACTCTGAACATCCTTACTGTGCTTCAAAATGGTCTAGACCTTTTCCACCATTTCTATAACCAGTTCAAGACCCAGCAGTTTGTGATCATCAACTTCATCCCAGTATACAGGTTTTCTACACCTCTTCCCATTATGGTATTCATATGGGTTCATTTGGATTATTTAATTGAAAATATTATTGTATGAGAACTCAAACAGAGGAATATTTCGATACCATCCTCCTTTTAAGTCCATTAATCATGCTCTCAACATGTCCTTGAGTGTATGGAGAGTCCAATTAGATTAGAAATTTGTTAGAGGGTGATAAGTCATGTTTAATTTAAACTTATTATTTAGAGAATGTTTGTTAATCTTATAGAATTTGGAGGTAAATATTGGGTCTCGGTTAGATACAATTGATAGAGGTTTTCTTTGAAGCCTCACCACATCTCTAATGTATATCCTTGTAAGTTGATCTAGTGATAAGAACTATTAGATTTCAATGAAGTGAGTAATATTTTTAAGATGATGCACTACAACCAATATATCATTATTTATTATTTATGTCTTTTGAATACTTATAACAAAGTATATGGTTATTGTTTCCCATTTCCATGTTGGTATGGGTGATGAATTCATCATCCCCTTGGATTTTTTACTTCCATACATCACATTAAAACATACAAGACACCTTGATGTATATTCTATGATATCCTTCTTCATATTGTCCCACTAGTAGTGTTCTTACAAATATTGATACATCTTTGTGCTCCCTGGATAGATGGATAATTTCAAGTTATGTGCATCATCCAATAGCTCCTTATTTAACATGGGATTTCATGGTACACATAATATTGACCCAAATCTTACAACTACTTCTTAATTAATTATAAACTCTAAGGATTTACTTTTTCTTGTAGATTTTACCTTCTTCTGAATTTCCATATCATCTCTTTGAGAATCCTTTATCTTCTCTAATAGTTAGGGTTGAGAAATAATTTCTGAAAGGGTTGATGATGTTCCTTCTTTTATTATTCCCATGTCTAGACTTTTCAAGTGTAATAAGATTGAATCCTTCTCAATTCTCATAATTGATAAAAAATTTAGATCCTTTCCACATATAGCATCATCCACTTTATTTGATTTCCCAAGATGGTAGTGTATTGAGCATTAATTTTCCTTAATCATATATAATTATATTATCTAGTGAATATTCTGCTCTTTTATATAAATATATTCTTGAAGATCTTATGATCAGTATATATTTTACACTTCTCTCTAAAGATATAATGACACCATATTTTCAATGTGAATGTCACTCTTGCCACCTCTAGATCATGTTTTGTTTAGTTTTGTTTACAAACATTAACTTTCTTTGATTAATAGGCAATCACTTTTTCATTATGCATTAGTATACAACCCAACCCTTCCTTCAAATCATAAATGTATTCCATAATAATTTCCCCACTTGGGCGTAGTGTAAGTACTGGTGTAGCGATAAAAATATTTTCAATTCCTTGAATCTCTCAATGCATTCATGGTTCTAAACGAATCCCTTTCTAGTTTTCTTGATTAGAGGGTTTGACAATCGTGATAATTTTTTCACAAATCAATGATAGTACCCAGCTAACCTAAGGAATATATAGATTTCATTCATTGAGTTTGGTCTTAAACACCGTTCAACAATATCTGTTTTTGAAGGATCCAAAGATATCCATTTTTTAGTGATTAAATTATCTAGTAATGTTACTTGTTCTAGGTATATTATCATATCTTGTTATAAAATTTAGTGGTATTTTATGTCATCCTTGTTATAAAATTTCTTTCCTTTTATAAATAAACCATAAATTTTTTGGGATATATAATTCCCATAAACATCAACATGTGATGCAATAATTTTATAAGTTTTCCTTGATGATATAAAACCATTTCGGGTGGTGACTCGAAGTTCTTAGAAAACTTACAAGATATGATAATATAACATGAATTGAAATAAAACATGAAATAAAAAATTTTGAAGTAGATTTTACATGTACTTTGGTCATCATGATCCATCTTAGAATATGGATTTTCTTTTTCCCTTAGTCTTGGAGATTTTTTATTCTCATCATGCTTGTCAGCCCTTAGAATAGATCATTGTCTTGGATAATTCCCAACTTATCCATATTTACAACATATAATTCTATATGGAACCTTAGATTTAACTTTTTTCCAACCATCATGTTATTCATTTTTACATGATAATTGGATACTTTATTCCCTATCTTTATACACTTAAAACATCTCTTAGTTACTTTGTTACATTTCCCTTGGTGCATCTTTAAATATTTTTTCCACAAAGTAAACTGGGTCTTCTATCCTTTTTCACCTTTATAAGATGAAATTCCTTGATATTTCATACTTATATTATTTTATATATTTTTACATTATACTATCTTAAAAATGTTAATCTTGATTTTTGATAGCTTATTTGGCATAAACAAAATACCTCTTACTTGAGATCCCATCATGTTAGGCATTTTTTTTGTCCAGTCATCACATTTACCTTAACAATGTTTGTTTACTTAGTTCCTTCTATTTTTAAACATTTGATAGAATAAATGGAAAATTAGGTATGAGATCTTTAAAACTATTAAACACACAAAAAGGAATTTAATAACATTGAATGGATAATTTATAAATTACATGTATTCCTTAACTTATGAATTTCTAGGCTTAAATATATGTTATCAATGATCTATTTCATAACATAGAATCTTGTGGGAATTTTGTTTCCATTAATAAATTTTCATAATGAGTGTATGAATTTACCAAATCATATCCCATCGGAGTGTCAAACCAAGTGTGTAGTAAGGCTCATAGTCATGCACTAGGTGACGATCAAGTCTAACTCAATATCCCTTTTCGGGGTTATTACCCCTAGGTACATATGTGCCAATGAAAACTCCACTTGTAGAATCCATAAAGGGATGTATTTAATTATAAAACACTTACTATATACTTTACAAAAATTTAGGTATGTTTTTTTATGTTTATTCTCATCCCTAAGTATTTTCTTAGAGTTTCTTAATCCTAATCCCAAAGATAACTAAACTTTCCTTTGATACCAATTATAAAAAACCTTATCTTTATTACACATTAATTATTTATTTATAACATAATAATACACATAATTCAACAAATAATATTGATAATTATAGTGTATTTTTTAATAAGTTACATTACATAACAGCTTAAAATAGGGGGTATATCAACATTATTGAAAACTTCCTTAACATGCTCATATTATTCCATCATTCTTAAAACTACATGGGATAAATTGGGGACATACATAAGAAAGAGATAATTTATAAATACAAGTAAGAAAATAAGAAAATAATAACATAAATAATATATTATATTTTAAACAATAGGCATATCAACAAAACATAAAAGGGGTGATAATCGAAAATATGAACAATGAGGCATGATATAGTATGATAACATAAGGCAACATGGGAATGTGGAAACAACTTCAAACATGACATCATAAACAAAAGAAAAGGTTAACCAATAAGACATAATAATATAATGTTCTTATAATAACTTCCCACACACCATACATAGCGGATCATGAGACTAAAACATTACCGAAGGCATTGGAGTGATTTTTGGGTGCACCCATCACAATCATATCATGTACAATCATAAGTTTTCCACATAGATCATATGACATTAGAATATATTTCATCACATTTAATCCCACAATTAAGTATTTTGGGTTATATAAATGGAATTAAACAATAAATTAAGTATAGGTACAAGTAGGTGAATACCTAAGTGTGTAAATGAGTACAGTTATACACCTTACAAATGTTTGGCATGCAAAATTGTAGTGACATTTTGACAATGTAACGGAAGTACATAAAGATTTATAAAATGTTAAATGAGAGATAAATGGGTATCTCATCACTAGAAAGTCAAAAGGAAATTATGAATGATATTTAAGAACATAATTCGAGAATAAAATTTTTGAATTAGTAGAAATAAGCCATGGAGGGTGCTTGAATAAAAACGTGATATAGAAAAATCGCAGTGAAAATCTGGTAGTATAATGCCATTACATAAATGTTCATAAAATAATTTAATGAGAGATAAATGGGAATATAATAATTTTTAAATAAAATTTAAAGTAAGAAAAATGTGTAAAAAAATATCCCAATATTAGTAATTGGAATTTAAAGGCATAAAAAGAAGAATATTCTTGAATAAATAGAAGAAGGAGAGGATCCCTTACCATGAGAGGGTGATTCCAAAATCTTAGGATAATCTCCTTGAGAGATTGTGGGAACCTTGTGAGGAATATATATATGGGAGGGAATAATAATTATAAGATCCGTGTTTTTTAAGTGAACAGTAATGGGATATTGAGGGAGTTTTATAGGAAAAGATGGGGGAGTTCTTTATTATTTCCCAAACTTAGGTTTTGGAATTTATACAATAAAATAATCAAAACCACAAACCATCCCATGGTTTTGTTCTAATTTTTATTCCAAATAGGAGTTTTTTAATTATTTTATAATTATAAGGGTCTAAATCAATAAAATATTACCCTTGGTGATGTGGAAGCGAGTCATGTTTATAAATAAATGGTTTTAAAACCTTAAAATATAATATATGTTTTGGAGGATTTATAAAGGATTTATAAAATTAATCAAATAACCAAAAAATTAAATTATTTTAAATATAAACCATATATTTGGTTATGTATACCCTTTATGATGTTTATTATATCACTTTTGGGTCATTATATTGTCATAATACACATTATATATCTATACAGTATTTATTTTTTAATTGAAAATTTAACCATCTTAGAAAATTATAAAAAATTAACCATTGGATAATTTAAACATGATGATTACAAAAATAATATTTATTTTATCAAAATTATTTTCTAAATATATGAATTTTTACTTTTAAAACATAATCGACATTTATTGAGAAATGCTAAGGTTTTTTAGAATAATAGCTTTTGATCCCTTAGAAAAAAATACATTTAACATTATAAAAATTATATTATAATTTTTATATAATAATAATTATTTAATAATAATATTTTATTAAAATATTATTTACTTCAAAATTATAATAATTAATTAAAATAAATGTCTTAATTAAAATTTCATATTACCCAAAAATATAATTTGTGTTTTATCGTATCAAAACCAAAATCATTTTTAAAGTAGCAATAATAAAAAGTAAATATAATTTTTATTCTATTGAAAATAAAATATACATTTTAATATTCTTATGGTTCTGATACATATCACTTTATTACAATGAAAATGCTCATAGGATAAGGTGAGTAATGGTTAGATTTTTTTATTGTGGTTCGGTATACGAAGTTAGGGTCATGATCTCGATGATTTTGAAATTCTCCCATAAATGGTTTCAATTATGATTTAGTTTTTGGATATTTTCTTAGGATTTTTCAAGCAAAAATCTTAGTGATGTTATCTCCCTTAGTAACTCCGATAAATGGGTTTCATAGAGTATGGTCCTAATGGTCGAGGTCATCACTTTTTCTGTTTCAATTGAATTTATGAAAACACTATATTTATACAAATCATATGATTGCTATTCAAAATCTAAATTATAAATGGTTATGATACATAATGGTATTTTAAATCTGATAGGATATAATAAAACCAAGTAAGTGCATGTGTTTTCTATAATCATAATAGGGAATTCAATTCAATCACAAAGGGAGTTTTATTTATAGAAGTTTGTTTTGTTACAATGCTAGCTTGATAAGAAAAAATGGAAGCTCTCATAGTATTCCCAGGGCCCAACTCCAAGATATCTCTTTGTCTCTTAACAAAAAATCATAGAATATCTTGTATTCTTTCAACCCAAAATCTCTCATGGTCCCTTAGAAACCAAAATTAAAGCTCACATGGTCTTCCCTTTAAATTATCTCATGGTCCCTCAAACAAACCCCTTGCTCACACCCCAATTGACCCATGTGCCACTCTATTCCAACATAATCACAACATGTTCCATATAAATAAAATCCATCACACAATATAATTCTATATAAAACATGTCATTTTATAAAACACCTTATATAAGGTAAAAAAATTCTATAACCATTTTTGAAATAAATTTCAATCCATAAAATCCCTTTGAGTTATTTTATCAAACACATGGGGTGCACACATGCCACCCCCATTTGGAAATCCCATTTTAGACACAAAAATTACCAAACCATGATATCAATCATATCAATAATTAGATAAACATTAACCATAAATCATTTATTTTGAAATTGAACAAACAAAAACCCAATATGGTTTATAATTTAAAGGTAATCCATGGAAAACACCCTTAAATAGATTCACATACCTCCGATATGATTCCAACCCCATAACCTTCAAATATAACCACTCATAATAGGAATATAAAGTTAGTACACACCTAATTTATAATAAAACAAACTATTTCCACCACTACATACCCTATATTAATCTAACACCCCTATTAGTGTTACACATCTTCATGGAAATGGAGGAAAAAGGAAGAAAAAGTTGAAAGGAAGAAGAAACTAAGAATAAAGTGTCTTAACTAATGCCAAAACATCAATATTATAATGGGAAAATACCAAAATAAAAGTGATAAATCTTCCATGAAAAGATATTAAGGTTGTGAAATATTGGGAAAGAAAAATGAGGCCAAAGGGTTATAAATTCATTAAGTAAAAATTGGTAAAACGCTAATTTTTAAGTGGCTTAGATAGACCACATTGTTTAGTCTCACAGTTAAACAAATCATGTGATAACTGTGTGGAGATACTATCCCCCTAAATAAAAGTTGCATGGTTTCCCATAGGTACAACATGGTATTGAAAACCATGAACAAATCATGTAAAACCCCACTATTACCAACTGCAACACCCTCGCACGGTTTGAAAAATTGTGCGTTGACTTTGTGTCTGGTCTATCTTCCTTAAAAACTCCCATTTTCCCCCAAACCCCAATAACTATAAAAAACCAAAAATCTAAACAAAACTCAAAATTATATGTACCAATAACCCAGTGGGTCTCAAAAACTCCCTACCATTCCACTTTCTTCCCTCATAAATTATTCAAGTGTCTAAAGAAGAAAATAGGTGAGGTCACTACTCCCTCACTAAGGATTCCTACTCCCATGTCTCAAAAAAATCACCACTAAACTTATAGGAAACAAGGAACAATGGGATTGACTTACAGTAGAGCACCTTGTTCTAATAACCCAAAACATGAATATGTTACTCCATAATGGTGACATCTGGATCAAGTTCTAAATCTTCCCACTCCAACTCATGAGATGGGTCTGAATGGTATATTTTCAATTAGGAGACATAGAATAATTCATGGATCAAGGTCAACCATGGTGGTAACTTCAACTAATAGGATAAAATTCATAGACATAGGATAACATGAAAAGTCCAAACATAATATGACATCGGATTCCCCTTCTTACCCAAGTGATGAAGATGCAGGAAAACCGATACTCAAAGAAACACATGATCACCAACCTAAAACTCTAATGGGTGATGAAGATGGTCAGTATATGACTGTTGAAGACTCTGAGATATCGCTAACCATTTTTTTAATTGGATAAATTATCTTAATCATCTTCTATATGAGACTTGGTCTAACTAAGAAATTATTTCCCGCCTTCACCCAACACAATGGGAATTTCCATGGATTTCCATACAATGCCTAAAAAGGGCCCATTCTGGTGAAGGCCTAACAACTATTATTATAAGAAAACTTATCTTAAAGAAGGTGACTTTCCCGCAAACCTCTGAAATCAAGCACACATGCTCTCAACATATTCTTGATAGTCTAGATGGTCGGTTCAGACTGACCATTCATCTAGAGGTGATACGTGATGTTCAATATCATCTCGGTTCCCAAATCCTCCTAGAGTACCTTCTAGAAATAGGAAGTAAAACAGGCATCCCAGTCTGAAATTATCTCCAAGGGAACTACATGAAGTTGAAAAACCCCTTCAACATACCATATTTCAAGGTATTATACCTTTATCAACTCCCATATGGGATTAAAGTGGTTTGATTTCATCAAACGATCAATAACCACCCATATTGAATCTTTCCCACTTAGAGTATAAGGTAGTCTGATCATGAAATCCATAGAGATCTTACCCATTTCCACACTGGAATAGGAAGCGGTTTCAACAACCTATCTGGTCACTAATGCTTGAATTTGATCCCCTAATGGGTCAAGCACATAGAAACAAATTCTAACATTACACATCTCATCCCATTCCATTAATGTCAACCTGTCAAGGTATAAAACATCTTTTTTTACCTGGGATGAATGTACCAAGTAGAACTATGTGCATCATGGATCACCTCTTACATCAATCTCAAAGTAACTACCATCCAACTTTGAAATAGGGGAGAACTATCAAGAGACTCAGACCAATCACCTAAGGTATCCCCACCATTTAAAGTAATTCTAATAAGCTAGCACTTAGGGTCTGATACCTTCTTAGTACTAGTTCAATTAATAAGAGAGGGTGTGATCAATACCCTAGCCAAGAAAACCTACTCTTATTCTTCTTATACAATAAGACTCAGATCAGAAAACAAACTCATTAAACCCCGCTCATCTATTTATTCCTAAATTTCTTGTACTAGAAGATTTTTTCTCAATGAATCAGCAACCATGTTACCCTTTCTAGGTATATATGGAATATCAAAATCAAAGGTATGAAGGTACTCCACCCATTGTCTCTAGCTAAGGTTTGGGACCCTCTACATAAAAATTTACATTGGGATCTTAATATATGGGTAAATTGTAAAACACTCCTCAATGAGGTAATGTCTCCACTTCTTCAATGCATGCATGACAACTACTAATTCTAAGTCATGTGTGGGATAATTCTTCTTATGTGGGTGTAGCTTCCATGATCCATATTCCACTACATGTTCATCCTATATCATCACATATCCTAACCCCACAACAGAAGCATCATAATACAAAGAATAAAATTTTACAATCCCAAAAAAATATCAAAACCAATCAGGATGTCAAATAGGTCTATAGCTACACGAAAGCACTCTAGAACCACTCATGTAACTCTAACTTCACCTCCTTCATAATCATGGTCATCAAGGGATAAGTTATCCTAGATAAGTCCTAAATAAAATTTCTATAATATCTTACCAAGACTAGAAAACTATATATCTCAAGAAAATTCTTGGGCTACACACAATAAATTACTACTCAAAATTTATATAGATCCACTAAAACTTCTGCTTTGGAAACCACACGGCCCAACAAATTTACCTCTTGAATCCAAAACTAACACTTGGATAACTTTTCATATTGACAGTGGTCTCTCAATACATTAAAAACAACCTCCAAATAGTCATCATGATCCTACATTGTCTCATAATACACCAATATTTCATCCAAAAATACAACCACAAAGGTGTCCCAAAAATGGTGGAAGATTAGGTTCATTAATACCATGAAATCTATTAAAGAATTGGTGAGCCCAAATGGAATAACTAAATACTCAAAATGCCTATACCAATTTTAAAAGTCATTATTTGGAACATTCTATTCTTAGATTCTCAATTGGTGGTAACCAGATCTTATATCAATTTTTGAAAACCAACAAGATCCCCTAAGTTGATTGAAAAGTTCATCAATTCTAGGAAATGGGTATTTATTCTCCATGGTCACCTGGTTAAGATTATGGTATTCTATACAAATTCAGAGACTTTCATTCTTATTATTTTCAAATAGCACTGTAGAATCCCACATTGACTCTCTAAAAAGAATAAATCCCTTTCCCTCAAGATCCACCAACTATACCTTCAACTATTTTAGCTCATCTGGAGTCATATGATAAAACAGAAGGTAAATCATGTATCGGCTTGGGAGAATATTGATAAGAAAAAATTGACATCCTTTTGGGGTGTAAATCCGAAAAAAATCACCAAAAACACAATGGAGTACTGGTCCATGACAACTGAAAGTTCACCCACTGGGATTTTCTCAACAGCATCAAGAAACAATCTAGACATCTAGCCTGAGATCAACCCTAACTCTGAATTAACTAGTCCCTCCATCCCTAATCATGGATCCCACTCACCCTAAAAGGCTGGTGAGATCCCCTTAGAAGTAATAACCTAGACCTTGTAGCAATAACATTCGACTAGAGACTTAAAAATGATCAACCATTCCATTTTTATTATCAGGTCAAAAAATTCCAGGTCCAAAACAAGGAAGTCCCAAACAACTTCCCCACCAACTACCAAAATAAGGAACTATGAAAATTTAAAACCCTTCTCATTCTTCCTACCCAATGGGTTTATAAAATATATAAAATATGTCATAGAATGTTCTTGAATAACCAAATAATAAATCAATTTCATAAAAATGATGAAATATTATGCACTAGTGTAAAATAAAACTAATTTCATTGAAAAATAAATAAACACCATACCTTTCATGGTGACCAGCCTAGAATCTCATCCCTCCAACATAACCTCTATTGCATGGAGATTACCTATCTCAAACCTTTCCTAAATATTATTCTCCTTGTGTGACCATACCTTACTATAACGATAAGATCCTCCACACTTTGAATCTACTGGCTACACCTGAGAGCCCTTTAGAAAAGTATAACCTACACCTCTCCTCTATAAATCTGACTGACAGAAGCACTAAAGATGACCTAGACTTCCACACTAATGGGACACCCTAGGAGTCTCTAGTAAACTAAGACTAGTGTGTCCATATTTCCTACACTAATAAAATTTAATAGGATTAAACCTTGAATAAGACACAACATCTCAACCTGATGACTGCTATACACTCTTTCCACTACCCCAAACAAGATCATTTTGCTTTAACTTTTTCCCTGATGAAGAACTACGGATACCACCCACTTAAAGATCACAAATGAGACCTATCTTTCTATTCAAATTATAATATTCCATATCTTCTTTACCAATAACCTCTGAATAGGTTGTCATATAAAGAATAATGAACAGAGATCTAATCTCTGGCATCAATCCCATCTCGAAATGTTGAGCCTTTATGTAATCATTTGTGAGCAGATGAAAGGAAACATGGAAGAACTCAGTAAAACAGGCGCATACTCCATCTCTAAATGGTCTCCTTTGTCTAACTTAAAGGACTCATGGGCCATCACCATCCTCAAGGTATCTAGATAGAACTTACCATTGAAATCCACCTTAAACATAGTCCATGTGATATCCTTAGGCCTCCTTGAGAGAACCGTTGAATCCTGCCACTTCTTACTTAGTCCATATAGCACATACAAGGGGAACCTCACTTTAGATGTCTCAAGGGTCTTCAAGAACTCAAAGATCCACTCGATATGATCCCACCACTCCTCAGGATTATTATGACCCTTGTCTCTGTGGAACACCGATGGATTCTACCTCATATACTCCTAAGCATGGTCCACCATCTATTCTTTCTATCAACTACCCACTAAAACTGAGGATTGGATTATACAAATCACAGACTCCACCAAAGCGAAATCAAGAGGAGGGTTTTCCTATAGTGTGTTATCCATAACACCCTCTCTATACTTAGATGTGGTTCATTTGGGATGCATTTTCTACGAGACAAAAAACATGAGCTTCATCAAGAACAATTAAATCTCAATCCACATCAAAAGAATCAAAAGAAACCCTTATCATGAATAAAAAAGAAGCATTATCATCATAAGAAAATCCAAATGAAAAATGAGTAAAAACATCAAAAAACATAAACATTTCACAATGTACATGGTTGGGCATCACAGTAAGTAAAACAGTGCACCAACCATGTGGGTGTTAGTGGAGGTTGGAAGAAAAGGAAACACAGGTTGTGCACAGTTACTATTAACCATGAACACAAAATGTGTGCATCCATTAAACCTCTTTTTTTACCCCAAAAACTCAAAATGGCCCCAGAGATTTCCCCTGGTCGCAACACTAACTAGGAAATACTTCAAAATATTATCAAAAAAACTCATAACCAAGATCAAAAAATAACCACAATCATGTACCACCCATGTAAAATTGAGGTTTGACATGAAGAATACTTATCCTGGCACTCCCCCATTCATACCTCTCAATTACTAACAAACTTAACTCCAATCTACCACTAACTCCCAGATAATAACCTACTATAATACCATTTTTTAATGAACCAAACTAGTTTTACCTAACCCATCATCTGATAAGGCCCACCACATGACCCAAAGACCGTTCCCGATCACCACAGGCTAGAGAAAAGCACTGGGCATAACAAAATACCTCACGAGAATGGTTTCGCCACTGGTAAATTAGTATGACCCACTCATGAAATGGTACAAACACACCGGTATAATTAGATTCAACAACATAAAATAGAACATTCATAATATGAAAATAATTAGTAATCAGTAACCAAAACTAATAATACACATCATATAAAACACATTCTATAATATGAAATATACGTGGTATATCAAGTAAAAAGTCCAAAAACTCAAAATAAAGGGAACAAGGCCCACACAAAAATCCCTACATATATAAAATCCCAAAATTAATCCACTTGATCCAACTCCATGAGACCACATCTCCTCCAATAACCAATGGATTATGGTGACCAAGAAGATCCACCTTGGTACATGGGTCCCTTCCCTTACCTGTGTCCTACAAAACAAAGTCTACATATGCCCAAATGAATATGTAGGGTGTGAGTCACATAGTCTAGTAGGATGCCACCATGAATATATTTAAAGCTAATACTCATGAAAACTAACAAACTATTTTGAAAACACTATTCAAACACTAAGACACTTGAAAACATTCCATTTCCAAATAAACTTTTAAGATCCCTTTGGTTTTTAATTTCAAATAAAACCTAATTTCTAAAACATTTCAAAACATGGATAAAATATATAAACAATTCAACAAGTAAAAACTAGATCAACCCACCCCTAACAAGGCACAAAAAGGTATAGTCAAGAGAAACATCATCATATAACTAATAATAAAAATGGTCATAACATCAATAATCACATCAAGCATAGCACTCTAAAAATGAATAAAAGCATGCAAATTGAACCGACATGTGTAAGTGAACCTATGGATATAAACTCAAGGGTCTAATGTGAGTGATTATAAATAAGTATAATAGTTGGAAAAGAAATAATAGACTCTTTTAGGGTCTTCCTCGGGCCTAACTCCAAGATCTATCATGGTCTTTTGGAAACCAATCATGGAAGCTCTCACGATCTTCCTACCCAAAGTATCTCACGATACTGTAGAAACAAAAATGGAAGCTCACATGGTCATCCCTCTTAATGATATAATGGTCCCTCAAACTAACCCCTCTCTCACACCCTGGTTGACCCATGTGCTACATCATACTAGCATAATCAAAACATGTTTCATATAAATAAAATTCATAACACAATCCAATTCTATAAAAATCATGACAATTCTATAAAACATCTTTACATAAGGTAAAAAAAATTATAAAGACATTTTATAAATATATTTCAAACCATAAAATCACTTTGATCAATTTTATCAAACACATGGGGTACACACATTCCACCCCCATTTGGAAAACCCATTTCAAACATCAGAATTGCCAAACCAGGGAATAATCATATCAAGCATGGGATAGACATCATCCATAAATAATTTATTTGGAAATTAAACAAAAAAACAATGTTTATTCATAATTTAATGGTGATCCATGTAAAATTATCTAAAATAGAGTCACCGACCTTGTATATGGTTTTATCCTTGTCACCTTTGACAATAACCACTTGAAATAGGAAAATCAAGGCCTCACAAAGCTAATATAAAAGAAAACAAACCATTTCACACATTAAATACCATAGATACATAATACACCTATTCTAGGGATACATGTCCATGGAAATGGAGGAACAAGAAAGAGGAAGGGGAAGGGAAGAAGAAACCAAGAAGAAAGTCTAGCCTCAATCCAAAATACCAAGATTCTAAAGAGAATCCACAAAAATGGAAGGGAGGAAACTCCCACACCAACAGAAAAGGATTGCGCATGATGGGGGAAGAAAAATGATGCCAAAGGAGTATAAATTATTCATGTTAAAATGGTAAAACACCACATTTTATGTGACTTGAACATTCTGCATGGTTTGGCTATATGGTTAAACAAATTGTGCACCAATCATGCGGGGCTACTATCTCTCCAAAATCCAAGATGTATGGTTTTCCCTAGGAGTCACATAGTTTCTAAAACTATTCTAAAACAATGTAAAACTCTATTTTCACCAACTAAATCACCCTTACGTGGTTATCCACATGGTAAGATAAATTGTGCGCTAACTATGTTTCGGTATGTCTTTCCCAAAACCCCCCATTTTTGACCCCCATCACCCAGAAACTCTAAGAACAAACCAAAAACTAAAAATTAGACATACGATTGACACAATGGGTGTTAAAATATATAAAATATATAGTCATTAATTCTATCCTTATTACCATCCATGTAAATTTGAAATGAAAAAAGAATCACATCACTTTGTGGAAGTAGTAGTCCACGCATATGCACAAGCGTTGTTATCATTTTCCAATGAATGGAAAGAAAGTGGATAATGGTTGTTCTATCATAATAATAAAAATTTAGTACATTTATAATATTTAATTCAATATTTTAGAATTGATATTATATATTTATAAGAGTTATAATAAGAAATAAAATTGAAAACACTCGGTTAAGAGTTATATCTCTATATTGAGAAAACTTATTGGGATTAAACCATAAGAATTAAAAGGATTGACTTTTTGAAAGACCATGAGATCTAGGATATGGTTGAAGGATATAGTATTATATTAGTTCATGTATTAGTTGAGATGTAATTCTCAAACATTTTGAATAACAAAGTAAAGGATGTGTCCTTTTATAAGTGAGGGGAGGGGCACTCTTGGAATTACTTAAATTATTAAATAATTATAAATAAATTGTCAAGGAAAAATATATCCAAAATGATATAATTTAAATATAAGGTTATTATGAGTCTAAATACTCTCATGAAATAAAATTTTAACAATTTTTGGGTATTTTTTTACACTTATCTCTTAGTTTTAACCCTTTTTACAATTACCGAAATATCAATGGTTTATACTCTTAAAGGGTTAGGAATGTTATAATGAAAACAAAATTGACTCATAAATGGAAATGTTTTGATATTTTAAACCATATAACATTAAATTTTCTAAATATAGTATATTTATGAATTTTAAATAATTTAATAAAATATTATTTATTATAAAATATTGTTAATTTTTTTAGAATTATTCAATTAATATGACTTCGAAAATAATATGATAGAAAATAAATTAAAATATAAACCTTTAACACATCACTAATATGTTATATTTATCAAAAAAATTCATGGAACACAATAATACATCTAAATTGTATAACTTTTAACATTTTTAAAATCATTATTTTATTTTTATATTAATTTAATAAATACTGTGTCGGTATTTATTATGAATTTAAAGTTATTATTCAGTCATTAAAATTTATAAATAAATGACCAAGATAAAAAAAATATATTTTAAATAAACATTTATAACGAAAATTATCCTCTTTTAATCCTTATGAAAGAATTTATATATCTTTTAATCAAGAGAGTGACATTTTTTATTTATTCATTTCTCAAAATTAATATAAAGGTCATGATCAAAGAAAAATGGAACAGAATTCCTTTATATTAAATAATTGGATATAAATTTCTGAACATTAATCATACAATTTTATAAAGGAAAGTTTTTAATGAATTTTAAGATGTATCACATTAGTTTTAACCTTAATTACCTTATTTTACCTTTACCGTGGTAACAAAAAATTATTATGGTTACTATTCATATTGGTTAGAAATAAAGGGGATTATTTACCAAATTTGTACCTCATGATTTTAGATATGGAATCAATTTTCATAATTCAATATCTATATGTTATAGAAATTAATTTAATATAAAAACGCAAAGTGCAATGAGAAACAATTTTTAAATAAATGCATTTTAAGTATAAAAATGATTTCATACCAAAAGTGATTAAAATATTCTTAATTGGGTTATTAATAATATTATAGAACTAATTTTACTTTGAAAACATTTTAAAACAAAATGGAAATTTATAAATGGTTTAAAAAATGTTGCTTTCAATAAAATTTTGTATTTTTCACTATTCACAATAAAAACAATCTTTTCAGAAAGATTCCAATAATTCACACTAAGATAATTTTAATATTTTTATTTAAAAAATGATATCATTGTTATTAAATATGATTTCTAAATGTTCTATAAATTAATTACAATACTCACTCACAGGAAGTAATAAAAATATTTTTTGAAGAAAACTAGTTTTTTGAAGAATAAAATGACTTTACTAAAAATTGAGTGATTATAAATTAATACTTTTATATTTAGAAAGAATTTATATATTTTATAATTTAGTTAATATTATTCATACCAGATAATTAAATAGTTGGGTGATAACTGTCACATTAAATAATAATATTTTAATATTATAACAGAGTTAGTTTTAACTTGGTGTTGCATGTAAAGCAACCTATCAAAGAAATAAAATTTATTTATAAAGAGATATGTCATAAAATATCAAGCTGTTATAAAAGCCTTATTTTACCACTATCTACATGAAATATCAAATAAGGCACTGTAAATATTTAAAGAGTATGGAAGTATACATACAATAATTTCCATGTATGGAAATGGAAATGATATGTATGCATGAAGGTGCATGTGGGCATGAATTTGATAATGAGGGAAAACTCATGAAAAAGTGATCAAGGATATGATTATGTGTCATGGTGAAGGTGTGATTCAAATGCATGGAAGAAAAAATAAGGTGTATTATGTCATGGTTTTTCAAGTCATGGATTATAGGTAAAGTACGAACTTACAGTGCCTACTGCTTCGGTGTGGCCCTCTTCGTCGTTAATACATGTAAAGGAATGAAGATAATACGTAAGAAAATAGACACTTCCATTCCTACAGTAAAGTTTAGAATTTAATTTTGAGGATTATGTGTACAGGTTCAAAAAAAATGAAGGATATTTTAAACATAGAAACGTTCAAGGTTATGCATATATAAAAAGGAAATAATTTCTACATAGATAAGTCATATGGCCGTGAAAATATTTTATAATCACATGAAAGTAATTCCACACTGATTTTTTCAAATTTTAAATTGGAAATATGATCATGTCAGATCATAATATAGGAATTGTGTGGGTTTAACCATTAAAATCATTGAAAGAGTAAAGGGATGATTTATAAAGAGACATTTCTTATAAATAATAAAGGTATTGTTGTAGGAAAAATAGTTTTCACACTAGATACTAGCAAGAGAGTTCAGTTCAACTTGAGTTCTACAAAGGATTTTGTTTTATGTTTTATTTTACTATATTTTCTTTTAGTTTTTTCTCCATATTGTAATCACACATTGTATATTTTCAATATATTTCTTTGTTGTATTATCCAATTCTCTCTCTATCTACCTCCACTGTGATCTCTTTCACTCATGATAGTGAGTTACTAACTCAAGGTGTGTCCTTGAAGGATATTTCCTTAGTCTTCCTGAATGATCACTTTTTAATTCTTAATGTTTTTATTTTATTCATGGTGAGGGAGAGATAAGTCTTATTGGTTATTGTGATGATCATCAAACAATCCTTAGAATTACTATAAAAATCATTCTTGTAACAGCCCAAGATTTTATGAAAAATATTCTTTTTAATTTCATTAATTTATTGTGTTGTACGCTACATGAAAAGGATCTTGCACAACATGCATCCTTGACTTGCCTTGCATTACACGCAATCATGACCTTCCTCGATAGCGTGTGTAGTACGCAATAACGAGTTTCACTAAACAACAATATGCTATTAAAATATTATTAAAACTAGCCGTTATGAATAGTAATAACCACTTTTTTAAATTTTGTAAATTTTATTTTTCAAAATGGAATTCATTTTTGGATTCTTAATATCTAAATTAGCTTAGGGTAAAATTTTGGTACTTTTCGGATAACTTTCATTTTCTGATGAATAATGAAAATTACTAAATTTTAATTAAAAACAGCCTTTTTAATCGAAATAATTAATAGTGATAAATTATTAATTTGAGTGGTTTTAAAGTATATTTAGAATATATTTTTACAATTTTATACAATTTTGTTCATTGGATGTAATTTCACATTTAAACCAAACATAAACAGGTGTCAATCTTTTGATAGTTATTATCTCTTAAGAACACGCTATTTGTTTTGACGAGGGGAATTAATTTTTAAATTAATTAATGCAACTGATATGTTTTGAATTTGGTAAAATAGACATCATTTTTGAGTTCATAATATCAAATATAGCTTAGGCCTAATTTTTGGTATTTTTCTGGAAACTTTCATTTTTTGATGAATAGTGAAACCACTAAGTGGTAGTTAAGAAAAATAAATTTTTCATAAAACTTAATTTTACCGCTTCTGTGAGTGGAATTTCAAAAATCATAGAGACACGGTTGATGTCAGTAAGTAAAATGTCGTTCAATGAGACGAAAATAATTTTGGGTGAATAGTAACTTTTTACTTTTTTTTACCACGGTTAAAAGTAAATAGGGTAATTAAGGGTAAAAATGATATTATTATTACCCTAACATATGTCCTAATTCTATTGGATAAGTGTAATTCGACCAAAAACAACCTTAGGAATAAAATATGACCCTTTAGGCCCACTTGGATTAGATTAGGACATTTATTATTAATTTATTTAAAGAAGGGTTAAAATAGTTAAAATCAAAGTTTAATAAGTATATCATTTTTAATATAGGGTTATACATAAGATAAATTCGACTATAAATATTAATTATAAAGATAAAAAGATTTCCTACATAATTATATTTTATTTGTAATTTTTAGGATTTAAATAATTTATTTTATTTATGACACAATGATGATGCAGTAATTATCTTATTAATGAAATATTGACATAATTGATGTTATAAATACCCAAATAAATATAATTTGAGACTTTTTATGAATTCCACTAATTTTATTGGTTAATATATCATGTTATTATTGATTTAATTAACGTTTTTAGAACTAATAATTCTGTTATGATTTTTACAGAAATAATTTACTAAATAGTGTTAAAATTGACATAAAATAGTTTTTAAAAAAACTATTATATTATTAATTGTTATTTTATTAATAAAAATATAATTATCGGCCAAATGACTTATATAAGGTTATATATATTAATAATAAACAACTTGGGGTTCTTTTGGATTGTTATAGTAAGTTTATTAAGCTTATAGTGTAAGAACACAAGAAGACACGGTAAAAGTAAAATTATTTAACTTAACGTTAAATCTAAATGATAAGGTTAAAATAGGAACCTAAACTTTTCTAAATTATATTTTATGAGATTATATAGACCCATCCCCACCTTAGCTTCAAAATAAATCAATTTGGAGCTATTTAAAACCGAATTTGACTTTATAATAAAATAATAGTTTTAGTTATTCCAAAGGTGCCCCTCTCCTCCCTTATAAAAGGGCACCTCCTCCCCCTCTTCCTTACACCACTTTGAGCCTTCAAGCTCGGCCAAACCCTAACAATTTATCATCTCAACTTCCCTAGAAACATCCTAGAGGTTATGGTCTTCTTCAAAGACCTATTTTAGTGCCCTAAAAGGAGGTCTCAAAGAAGGACTTTAAAGAAGAGGTAATGTCCGTTACCGATTCTTTCATCTTTATTTCTTCTTCCAATTCTTATTCTTTAGTTGTTTCATTATGAAGTAATAACATCAGTATCACTCACTTACTGATATGTTATTATAAGTATGAAAAAACCCTATTTCACCATCTATCCATCCTACGGAAAAAGAAATCACCGCGTGTGCGTACGTACAGAATACCGTCTCCACGCCGTGGTGTAACCTATTTTCCACCACCACCTTACTTGGATGGGTATAATGGTGTAAATAATGACTATATATGACTATTATAAAGTGATATTGATTCTGAAATAGTATACATACACTCCAATACAATTCCATGATCATAGGAATGATATCATCACTCGTGCGTACGTACGGAATACCGTCTCCACGATGTGATGCGACTCGTTCTACTTGATCATCATTTCATAATGATTATATAAATGAATTGAATGAATGAAGATGATATATATTACACTAATACCATTCTGGAAACGAGGTATCTATAACCTAAAGAGAAGAATAAGCATTTATTTTACAAAACACGCATAAGAACAAAAAGTAATAAACACCCGAATAACAAGTAGTAATGAAATATTAATAATAAGAAGCTAATAATATGACCATATATGATATCATAACAATAAGTATGATTCTGTAATAATTCAATAACATTATTTAAATCATTATACAGGAGGTTCGGACACTTACGAAGCAAATCGGACCTAAGGTAAGGCAAAATATCACAATCTCATTTTTATCCAAGATTGTTTATACTTTGGTATTTACTAGGGTGTATTTTATCATCCACATCCATGTTTCCTCAATATGTAATATTTATATCCTTATACAATAGTTTATATTGAATTTTACCCTTCGGTGAGTTTTTAGTAAAATATATGAAAGGAATCTTTTGTAATTTTTCGTACGAGGTACTTTTTGACTTTTCCGACAAAAGTACGAGAAGAATGTTTTTTTAACTTATACGGAATGAATGGATTTTAAAAAAAATATTTCCAAGAATCTTCCTTTAAAAGTTTTCAAGTTTATTTTTAATCAACATCTTTTAGTTTAAAATTGTATGACATGTTAAGAAAGGAAAAATGTTTTTGAAGTAAAAAGGATATTTTCCCCAAGAATGGAGTTCAAGAGTTTTATCAAAATTATTTCCCATCTAAGATAATATAGGGTTCTGTTTCTATCCCTATTATTACATGGATTTGATTATGTTGTGATGGAAATATTTTTATGAATTCCTTTATCTTATATTAATTGTTTTATGATGTCGTGATGTTTAAGATTCCCATTTTTATTACATGGGTTATGCAATGATGTATGATTTATGATTTTGTGGAACACATAAGAATGGTATCATTATGAGATGGGTGGGACCAATATCTCCCTCAAATTCATTGGGTAAAGATTGTATATCTCATGAGATAGACATGGCTGGAACATTAGGTTATATCGGTTCAGTGAAACAGGACTGAAATGAGGAGTGAACTCGGTTCAGAAATGGACTTTTTCCACTAACATAGTCTTGGAAATGAGTCTTGACTAATAAGAAATGATTCTATATGATTATGTGTGGTGCCACAAAGTTTTATGTTTTAAGTTATGATTATTGTGATTACATTTCACTACTATGATTTATCCCATGTTATGAAATTATGATCTCTTTTGCAGGTTAAGATTTCCAAAAGATATGTTCTTATGAATATGAAGTGATTGATATTTCTTTTGTTTACCCTTACTGAGCATTTGAGCTCACCGTTTTATGTTTTTTTTTCAGGACATAAAGAAAGGATTTAGGTTTAAAAAAAATAAGATCTTTATGGGAGATGTTGAAGATCTTTCACCACGATTAGAAGATTATATTCCGAGTTTCCAAAGACACTAAACTATTACGGTCCTTGTGTGTGTGTTTTTGATATGTACTAAGTATTCCGCAAAAGTAATGTAATGTCAATGTACGTCAAGCTTCGGGTCTCTACAATTCTATTATCTACCAAAAAATTATTCCCTCCCTCATCTTGGTAATACTCTAAATATGACAGAGTTGAGTGTGTATAAGGATGAAAATACATATGATGGACTTGAGTCTTGTAAGATGACACAATATTCATTGATATGTGTTCATCATGCATAGAAACTGGAGGAGGTAAGGTTTTTGGTACTAAAGATATCTTCTAGTTATGATAAACCTCACACTCAAATTATAGGATAGTAGTCCTTAAATTTTGGGATGAACTATCAAATCAAATTCAGACAATAATAATTAATAATGAAGGAACCTAAGTGGCCAACCCATAGAATCAAGTTCTTTCTTATTAACTCTATTAATTTTCCATTGGATGTTTATATTTCTGCTTTTTAATTTTAGTTCTAAAACCCCTATATATTTTTTTAGTTTTCATAAATATAAAAAAAAGTAAAATAAAATATATGAATTAGGAGTAGTTAATGATTAACTGGAACAAATACTCAAGTGATACAACATTGTTCAGTGATTATACTACATTAAGAAAACAAATAATATCTTTTTTACCACCCTACGATAGGTGTTTCAATACATGGTGTCGTTTTCAAGTATCCAAGTAGTATTTCATTCATTATTAAATTTTCATTTTGAAAATAATTTTCATTATTTTCATAAAAAACACTAAAAAATTGGCCATGATGTATTTAAATTTCAATTATATTGCATGTAATAACTAATTTCAGGAGTCATAAGAGGAAGAAATTAAAAATTAAATAAAATATTAACTGCAAGAAAACATATAAGAAATTAAATAGGTTAAGAGGCAAATAGAATCGATAGATGAATAAATTCGTGTATCTAAAAATCATAAAATAGAGTAAGAACCAAAACTAGTGTGAGAAGAAACTTCCCAACACAAATTTTTTATTGAATAACTGGAGTAGGCTAAGAAGTAATTACTTGAAGAAATATTGAAAGATTATTCTCAACCATTGTAAGTGGATATTCCTAAGGATACCGACCTATTGATACACATGAATAAGATAAAAAAAACTTGGATGAATTCAAGATTCATTTTTTAGAAGGTAAACTATAACATGATTCTATAACTATTGAAGAAGAAGAAATAGAACCACACTATATTTATCAAGATTTTAAAGAAAAATAAATCAACCAAGTGCTGGAATTTAAAGACAAGTCATGGGAGATTGACTACCTCCTTCCATCCATTACAACCTAACTCCAAGAGGCATTAAGAAATGAAGAAGAACTTAGATATGAGAATTCTTAGGGATATAATATTTTTCTTAAAATCATTTTCATTTAATATCTTTTAAACATAATTGACAATTAACTCTCGTTGATTGAATTTTTAGATTCCTCCAATACTTGGAAAGAATTTGAGGATGTGGAAGAAAAATAAAAAACACCAGATTAGGAATACTAAAATCCCCCTAAACCAATTGAATATCTACTTCAGGGAGTAACTGAATAATTTACATTAGCATTTCCTTTAGAAACTAATTTACAAGTTGTCTTCTTTTAAGGGGAATATTTTGATATCAGTTTTTCATGATTCAATTCTATACAATTTAAATTACTCTCTAACTTTTCCTTTGATACATGTGTTACTGTGGAAAGTAAAGATCAATCCCTAGAAGTTCAAGAGGAGGTTGTAAAAGTATCATCCAATAAGGAGGACCCATTCTTATTCCCACCCCAACCATGAAAATTGTATCTAATTTTAATGAGGATGGACCTTTTACACTTAATATATGGACTCTTTAAAATCCTGTGTGAATTCATGTTCACTTGAAAAAAGAATTTTTTTTTTAGTTCAAATAAAAGAAACTCTACCCACTATCTGACTATAGATAATAATTGGAACTACCTTTCTTGGTTTAGCCAAAACATATGGCCCACTTGGGGCTTAAAACAAGATTTACCCCTTTTCTTTTAGCTTTTTATTTTCTTTATTTTTATTTCTAATTTCAGTAAATTTTTCATTATTATTTTCTTATTTTTCTTATAGGTTTTCAATAATAAACACGTAGGATATTAACTCAAATTTTACATTAGGGCCAATAAAACCATGTGGTATTTCTCTTTCATATTTGTTTAATCATTTCCAATATTTTTTTTATAATTATTGAACTTTAAATTAAATTAATATAAAATTGTGTGGTTGGGATTCTAGACCTATTTATATAGGAATCAAATCTAGTTTTTGTAATTTTTGTTTTATTCTTTTAATTTTTGGTGTGTTTTTAGGTTTCACATTTGAGCCTTAATTGTTATCCTATAAAGTGAAAAATTTCATGCTAGTTTTAAGGATTTAAATTATTTTTAAGTTTTTGAATTTATATGATTATTGATGGAGTTTTTATATTGATTTTATGGAAATTTTGATTTTATATTTGGGAAATGGAATGTAAATGGAAGAAAATTAGGTGAAATTAGAATTAAAACATTAGGAAACTATAATTTTTAACTCTATATTGAATAAATGTTCTATCATAAAAAAAATAACACCATAGGGATCCAACCAAAAATACATTCATATAAGTCCTTTAAAACTGAATTAAATAGGTAATTGGGATCCCACATAATGTTTTGAGATATTAATAACTAAAAAAATACATTTTATAATTATAATAAATGAATGGATTTTGGTGAGGGGAATATTTAACACCATATGAAGAAGGGAGAAATTGTCTTATAATAATGTAATTTGGGTTGTATCAAGGAAGTGGTAAATAAATCAATGGTTTAAGAATTCTGGGAAAGAGGAATTTATGATAATGTCACATATTATAATATTAATTCCACTAAATTATATTCTATTCAAAAACATAGAAATTAAACTTTGGATTAAATTAAAGTGGGTTAATTGATATGACTTTTAAAGAAGTCATGAAATTTTCAATGATGAATGAATCTTTTTTTCCCTTATTTTTTGGTTTTCGTGTTTGAACCTAGGCAAAATAATTATTTTTTTTATTTTAATTAATTAAATTAATCTAAATTTAAATTTTCAAGTGTTCGAGAATTGAAATAGTTAATATTTCTATATTTTCACTTTTAATTTTAATTATTCAACCCTCCTTTCCCCAATTCATAATTTTATAGAGAATTGTTACATATTTGGATTAAATGATTGATTTGGAGTGAATTTTGAAGATGGAATAAAATTTGGTTTCTAAGTTTTTTTATGAACATTTGATCTTAAGTGATTAAACCAAATTATATTATTTTAGTGTTTGTCATTTTTAGGAATAATGTTATGTTTGAAGTACTAAAAAATAAACTCAGTCTGATCCAAACAACCTAGTAGATCTGGGAAAGCCAACAAGTGGTAGCCAGTTGACCTTCACCAAGGTTCCTAGAATGGTCTGACATGGAGGAGTCCAAGTAGGTTCAGCCGTATACTAATAATGTGAAAAAAATGAGTCGAGGCTACATGAATAAAACCAAACACCATCGAGGGGGTCAGGATCAGTGGACCACTAGCATGGGTCAACACTAATGGATTTCATTATGTTATCGATTCTATTTGGCTATGATTTATGAGAAACCTACCACTAAAAACTTTAATTTGTGATAAATTTAAGTAGATTTTTCATCCTTTTAAAGATGTGTGCACTTAGATATAAGAAATTACTTTGTTCCATGTTTCCATGTATTATCTTCTTTTCATTGCTAGGGATCCAAATCCTCATTCCTTATTGTTATCTCTTTTGATACATATAAGGAACTAGTAATATACATGATCACAAAAAGTATCTTATAATGAACAATTATTATGTTTTGAAATGTTCATTACAAAACTTGGGGATATCCATGGAAACACAACCAAAATCTAAGCTCCTAATGTGCCACAAAGAAGTCCATAGAAAGGCCCAAAATTCCATGTCCTCAAAGAGTGAAACTTTATGAATCCTATATGATTCCATGAACCATCATAAACCACTATTGGGAAGTTGATGTCTATTGAGATCAAGTTGGATGGAAGTTGTTAAGAAGTTGAAATAAGTTTTTCTTATTGTTTTTCATTGTGTTGTATTTTGGTTTTAAGAAAACAAAATCACCTCACTCTGTAAGTTTTTTTATCAGAAGATATATACATAAGGATGAATCATAATCAGATAATCAGATGCATTTTTTCATAAGAAATTTTCTTTGTTTAGATTTTCTTCTCCAAATATGTTTTGTGAAAGAATTTGTTTTTCAGACCCACCTTATGTTTGGAAATAAATTTTTGATCGGTATGATAAAGTGTATTATAGTCTAAAAGTCTCCATACTAATTCTAATTATGATTTTAGGATCTTTTAGTTCTCATAAATCATAATTTTCTGGGAAAATTTTGATGTAATATTTATGAAAGAAAGGGAGATAAGGTGTCTGATTTTTGGTAATCAAATTGAGGTTTAGATGGAAATATAAAAAATGTTTAAAGGATGGAAAGTAATGGAAATTTTCCAATGAAAGTAAAAAGATTTTATGACAATAATAAATTTTCTCAAAGTTGTGTGGAAGCCATGATTATAAGAAAAAGTTTGTGGAATTAGAAATTTTATGATGTTTAAGTCTTCTGGATATAGTTCATCAGTGTAAGGATCACTGAATGTGGAATTTTTTTATGGAAGAGATATTGGAATTTGCTGATACTAATACATCAAATTCAGTATCCCACCGATCCATTGAAATATGGAAATTTTGTTCATACATATAAGAAAGTAGATCTTGTTGGGACCGATACCTGTAAGAAAGTTAGATAATAATCTTCCGGATGATGATAAAAAATGTAGTCAACTATTTTCCTTAGGTTGAATTTTTTTCATTGGTGTCAAGAGACATCTTAAAAAAGTGGTTAAAATTCATTAGACTATCATTGATATTGATCTATTAGAGTGAAGTAGAGACTAATTAATAATATGCATGTTGACACCAATAATTCATCTAATACTAGACCTCATTGGACATAGGAACATCAGTTTGAGAAAAAGATGTAAAATAAGAGTTGTTTGAATATATTTTTGAATGTTTCATCGAAGAGATGTTTTCTGCCAAACTATTTTCGAAGGAGGTTTTTGAATTTACAATAAGTTATAACTATATTTATGGCAGAATGTTTTCAAATTTATATGTTCTTCAGTCAGTATGGAGTATCTAGATGAGAAGACATTTTTTTGTTTATAATCAGTTGTCACATAGAATCATAATGATGAATCTAAATCCTTACATATGTTTTCATTGTAATTAGAAGTCTTTAGTTATGATATGTTTTCATTGTAATGAAGAAATCAGAATGAAAATTTTTATCAGACTAAAGAATGGATAAAGTTTTAGAAGCAATATAAAGTTGTGATAATACTCAAGAAGGTTCAAGAATAATTAGGAAGAGATTAGAAGAATTGAAGAAGTCAAATATTATGCTGAAATGAAAGTGAAATTTGATTTTAATTAAATTTTGTTAAGTAGGAAAACATTTTTAGATTCTTTACCAAACCAATTTTAGAACACTTATAAATAGAAAGGAAGTACATTATACTTTCATATGATGGATTACTTTTCACATGTGAATAGAGAAGGCAAATTTGATAAAGTTTTGGAGAGAAGAAATTTCCAGATAGAGTTTTCCTGAGGAAGTTTTCTAGATAGAAGAAGAAGAAGGAAGATCGTATTCAGTAGTTACCAGATCGGAGTGAGCAATTAAACATAGTTTTCCAGATAGTATTTGAAGGTGGTTTATAATTTTTTCTGAGGTATTATTGCAGAATTATATTTTCTTGACTAAGAAATCAGATTGGATAATCGTAATGATCTATAGGACTGAGTATCCTTACGAAGTCCAAATAAGTTCTTACCTAATGCTAGGTATGAAAGTGAAGAATGTTTTTGAAAGTTATCAAAAGTGAAAGTTTATAAGGAAGCATAATAACTGTTTCCGTAAAAACTGGTGAAGGTTTCATTACTTGTTACCCAAAAAAAATTTACATCATTTGAGCTAGAAGAAGCACATGCACTTTTTCACTGATCATAGTTCCATACAAGTTTAAGGGTATATCATACTTGTTGTATCTCCAGAAAGTTTTTTTATAGTATATTGTATAGTATTGGATTGTTTCCATACCATACCAAAAACTTAGCTACTCTTATAGAGTAGTGAACATTGTAAATACCTACATTCAGGTGGATATGTGAATGTTTTTTTAGAAAAGTGATTAATATTCAATAAAAGTAAAATTTAATTTCAAAATAAAGGAAACTTAAAAGAAAAATGGTACCACTGATTCACCCCTCCCCCCGTTAGTGATACAACTATATTGGGTAGGCTTTTACAATTGATATCATAGCCTTAGTTCCCTTTATTTTTCACTTTGATGGAGTTTTTTTTAAGATAATTTGTTATGTAAAATCAAGATTGAGTGAAAAATATGGGATTTATTTTTTTATGAAAATAACTATCATATCTAGAAAAAAAATGTTTCCATATCTTATGTCTCTTGGGTGTGATGTTTTGGAAGCTTCCAAAGTTATATTTTCTATTTTTAATGAAAATATTCTTCTCACATCTATGGATAAGAAGAATCTAGAGAATGATGTAAGGGATAAAAATGCATTACACTCATCCCTTTTTGAAAGTTAATTCTTAATAGTAAAGGGTTTTTTCACTACCAAAGATATCTTGGATAAGCTGAAGAACTTTTATAAAGGTAATACAAATGTAAATAAGGAAAAGTTACAAATCTAGAGATTGAAGTATGAATATCTAAATATGGGTGAGTATGAATCAGTTGGTGAATTCTTTACTAGGGTGAATGACATTGTTAGCACTACTATATGTCTCAGTGAAAATGTAGAATATTCTACTATTGTTGAAAATCTATTGATAATTCTATCTAATAAGTTTGATACCAAATTTTCATCATTATAAGACAAATATCTTGAAACATTATCTCTAGATTATTTAAATATTAATCACATAACTTATGAAATAAGAATGGAGAAAGTTATGAAAATAAAAACAAAATTTGATAGAGAAATATCTTTCAAGGATGCTAATAAAGAAAATCCTAAGAATATTCTTGAATAATAAGAAGATGGAGATTCTAATTAAAAAAATGAGGTATGTAAAAATCTTGATGAAGTTTTATCCTCGTTTTCTAAAAATGTGAAAAGAGGTACAGGTATATATAAAGGGAAACTTATGTTGAAATGTTTTGTATGTGGAGTTGTTGGGAAATTTGTGGCTAATTGTCCTCGAAGAAATAAATAAGAGGATAGTTATGAATATGAACTAATTCCAATAATATCATGGAATAAATAGGGTGATAAGGATAAATATTATTCCTAAGGGAAATATAAAAAGTCCTCTAAATCCAAAATGAGAAGTTTTTTGTCTAAATATGATGAAAAAGAAGAGAGTGGAGCTTAATCCAAAAATTATACTAAGAATTCTAGATATAATACATTCATTCCAATAGTAAACAATAAGATTTCAGAAACAGTAGTTCTGAATAAGAATAAAATCATTTATAATTTCATCTAAAATAATAATTAAAATAATGTCTGAGAAAGATTGGAAGGCTTAAGAAAGAAATCGGGAAATTAAAAAATGAAAGTTCCTCAACAAACAATCAAGAATATTTTTTTATGATAAATTTATGCTATTATAAGAGATTTATTACTTGAAGAAATCTTTGGGAAAGAAAAGAATCTAAATGAGCATCTGAAAGTTAAGTTGAAATTAAAAGAAGAAGAATTAGAACATTCTCAACAAAAAATTTCTACAGCCAAGCAGAGAGTTAAAGGTTTTAGGAACTCTATTTTTGAATTCGTTCAAAGATATAGGAAGGATAAACATGATAAGGATAAACAAAATTAACCTTCAAAGGTTATAAATAATTTTTAAATTGTTCCTAAGAAGAATAAAGGTTAGAAAGTTATGTATGTAGAAAAAATTAATAAAGTGGAGAATTCATAAGTTTTTAAGCATTCTATGTCTGAAAATGTTCCTACAAATTATGGTTATGATAAGTCTAAAAAGAAAAATGAGATGAAGAAGAAGTTTTTGGGTGAGAATAGAAATTTCAGGACTAAAAAAATTTATGTTAAAGACAAAAAAGTAGCAGAGAAATATGTTCATAACTTCAGACAGTATGGAAGTTACGTAGGAAATTATTTATTCTATGGTTACTACTGCTATTGTGGTGTATTTGGGCATAAAAAATATGATTTGGTTTAATAAATATCATTAAAACTATTCTACAAGTTATATAAGGAAAACCTCAAGGGGGAGTCAATCCACCGAAATGAAGAAATATTAGAAAGTTTATTTGAAAGTTGAAAGTAGGTTCCAACCTCTAGAAACAATTTTTGAAAGATGTGAACAACATGGAAATATTATGATAGGATTCCTTGTATGGTTACAAGAACAACAACATGATTATAACCATTTCCAGAATCCAAATGTGAAGATAGGGTAAATAGAAATATATTGTTATTGAAACCACACTCAAAGCTTCAAAAGGAGAATGACCATGGATCTTGGATAGTGGATTTTCTTCTCAAATAAAAGGATGCTTAAAACTGTTTAAGAATGTAAAATATTTCAAACAAAGAATGGTGGCATTTGGAAATGATGAATATCTTATAATTAAAGGTGTTGAATCAACCATCATTGGGAAGAGAAATTGAAATCCAAGAAATGTTTGTTTTTTATGGTATAAAACACAATTTTCTAAGTGTTTCAAAACATTTTGATGAAGGAAACCAATTTATTTTCAGAAAATATGGATTATTTGTAAAAAGTGAGAAAGATGGAAAGATATTTACAAGAGTCCAACGTATTAAAGGGAACTTATTCCAAGTTGGTTAAGTTCAAAACTCTTGTTACTTAAGTATTATTGAAGAGAATTGGTTGTGGAATAAAAGGCTAGGCCACTTGTGTCATAGAAACATGAGAAATTTATCAACGATATATAGTTTTTGTGGTATTCCTGATATGTAAAAAAAATATTCTTATTTCCCAATTTTTCAAAAAGGAAAGATTACAAACTTTGTGCATAAGAAAGTTTAAATTTGTTCAAAACAACCCCTGAAACTTATTCATTTTGAAATCAATGCACTAACAAGAACACAATCATCTCATATAGATAAGTACTTTATTACCTTCATTAATGAATTTACTCAAATTACTTATATTGTGTATATGAAACATAATTGAGATGATTTGAAAATGTTTAAAATTTTCTAGAGAAAATCTAATAATGAATGTGAGTATTCAATGGAGAACTTGAGAATAGACAATGGTGGTGAATAAAAAGATGAATAGTTTGAAAGTTATCTCTAGAATCATAGAATTAGGCATAAGTTCAGTACACCATACACTCCTCAACAAAATGGTGTTTTTAAAAGAAAAAAATAGAAGTCTGGTTGAAATGAGGTGAACTATGTTATTTTAACATAGCCTCTCTCATTACTTTTGGATTCAATCAATGATAACTGCTATTTATATTCAAAAACGATGTTTCTATAGTCCATGTTTATATATGAATCCATATGAAATGTTTTTTACAAAACACCAAGTTTAAAACACATAAGATTTTTTGGGATTCCATGCATAATAAAGAATAAAGGTGGAAACCTTGGGAAGTTTGATAAGAGAGGTAAATATGGAATATTTATTAGATATAATCTAGAAGAAATAGGGTATAGTTTTTTCAAAAAAGATATATGAATATTAGTTAACTATATTTATCTGAAATTTATGAAAAAAAGATGAGGAAAATTCTAAAAAAACTCAAGCAGATAATGAAGATTAATAAGATTAAAGAATTTTTGTTAAGATTTATAATAAAGATGAAAACAGTTGTAATCCTACTCAAGAAGAAGAATCAAACTCAGTTATTTCTAGTACTGAGAAAGAATCTCAAAAATAACATCCTAGGATGAGGAATTAAGTGGAAGATCAAAACATGTTTGGTTGTCAACATAAAAAGGTTCAAACAACAAGAATGTGAAAATTTATTACACATGATTCTTTGAATTCATAAGTGGAGTTGAAATATGTAAATAAAGCATTTGATCATCTAGAATGGTTTCAGGATTTGAATGAAAAGTTACATTAGATTGAGAAGAACAAAACCTTATAAATCATACCTAAAACAAAATACATAAATGTTATTATAACAAAATGGAGGTTTAAGAATAATTTGAATGAAGATAGTGAAGTGATAATAAAAAAGTAAATGTCAGTATGAAAATGTAACTCATAGGTTTAAGGAATTTATTTTTTATGAGAAATTTTTATCTAGATACAATACTATAAACAATCATACTTTTTCTCGATATTGTTGAAAAATGAATATATAAAAATTTTATATGGATGTGAAGTTGGAATTTTTAAATGGAGAACTTGATGAATAAGTGTATATAGAACATCCAAGTGGTTAAGTTCTTAGGAATAAATAAATTTATGTTTGTAAGTTAAATAAATCCTTTTATGGGATAAAGAAATCTTTGAGATCTTGGTATTTTAAATTAGATACCTAATTAAGGAAGTTATAATTTTAAAAATGAAGGGTTTATAGAAATATATATATCAAATAAATTTAGGGAATTTTTCTCATTTTAATTATATATATTAATGATAAAACCATTGTTGTGATTGATAAAATAACTTGTGAGAGTTTTTTTAGAGAAATTAATAAATTGTTCTAAATGTCCATGCTGGGTGAAATGAAATGCTTTCTTGGGTTACAAATATCAAAAAATAAGAAACACATCTTTCTTTATCATGAAAAATATGAAAAAGAAACTTCTTAATAAGTTTGGAAAGAAAAATTTAAAACTTGTTTCCACACCAGTTTCAATGGGAACAATGTTGACTAAATATAGAAAAGGTAAGGAAGTTAACTCTAAAGAATTTTATAAGATGATTAGAAGTTTTTTATATCTGAATTCCTCAAGATTAGACATTATTTATACTTTCACACTATGTGAATGATTCCAAAGTACACCAAAAGAATCATATATATTGGGTTGAAAAATAATTCTCATATATATCAAAGGCACAATTGATTTAAGAATTAGATATGATATCTCATAAACTGTTTACTTGTTTGGATATTTAGATACTGATTGGGTGGAAAATATTGATGAAATAATATCCACATCTAGTATAGTTTTCTTTCTTGTAAAGAGCTGTGTTAGTTTTCATACAAAGAAACAAAATTCAGAAACTCTTAGCATGACTGAATCTGAGTATGTTGCAACCACTCATGTTGCTACCCAACATATGTGGATGAAGACTTGGTTTGAAGACTTACTTATTGAAGTGAAGTTACCTCTGATCTTAGTTTTTGATAATCAAAGTGAAATCAAACTTATAAGAAACCCAACACAAAATTCTCATTCAAAAAATATTGATATAAAATATCATTTCATCAAATAGCATGTTGAAAATAATTAACTCAAGCTGGAGTATGTTCCAAAATTAGAACAATTTGTTTTCATATTCACAAAACATTTATTGAAGGAATCATTTTTCAAAATGATTTTGAACATGGGAGTCTAACCTCTTTCCCATTAAAGATGAGGTATGTTTTTTCCCTCTCTTTTCTATTATTTTGATAGTTTTTTCAAGGGGGTAATTGTTTCATAAATATATCCATTGATATGTGGTAAACATTTTAAGGAAGCAAGTATATAGGGGGAGTTATGGGTAAGTTTTAAACTCATAATTTATGTTTTAAAACTATTATAATAGTTTTTTGGAGTGGTTTTAGGAAACTTATATTTATAATAAAGTAGAAAAGGTATTAAAAGAAGTGAAGTAAGAAGTATAGGAAAGTTGGAAAGATGAAAAAGATTCATGAATCACTAATTTTAGATAACATGGTTTTGCTATCAATGATTATTTTTTCCAATAAAGAGTTCTCTCATGTAGGATTAGAATTATTGATAAGTAATACATTGATTTAGGTTACAAATTTAGCTGATTTATTAAGCTTGGTAGACAAGAAAAATCCAAAAGAGGGTATTGTTGGGACTAAGTTGGCTGGAATTTTTTCAAAATATGAAAGAAGTTTGTGTTGATTTTTTTCATTGTGTTGTATTTTGTTTTCAAGAAAAATAAATCACCTCACTTTGTAAGATTTGGTGATTGTATGATATGAACATAACAATAAATCACAATCATAGAATCAGATGCACTTTTCCTAGGAAAGTCTATTTTTTTAGATTTTCTACCCCAAAGAAGTTTTGTGAAAGAAGTCATTTTTTTGGACTAACCTTATGTCCAAAAAGAAAGTTTTGATCGGTATAAAAAAGTTTATCAGATTTTGAAAGTATCCATACTAATTCTGATGATTTTTTTTTGATCTTTGAGTTCTCATAAATCATAATTTTTCTAGAAAATATTTGATTCAAGACTTATTAAAGAAATTGAGAAATGTTTTATAAGTTTTTGAAATCAGATTGATGTTTGGATGGAAGGATAAAAGATTCTCAAAGGATGGAAAGTAATAGAAACCTTCTAATGAAATTTAGATGATGCTATAAAAATCTTACATGTTCTCAAATTCATGAGGAATTCATGATTGTAAGAAGAAGTTTGTGGAAGAATAAATATTGTAAAGTTGAAGTCTTTTGATCTTAGTTTACCTGTGTGAGGATCACTGTATGTGGAATTGTTTGAAGGAAGGGAAGTTGGAAGTTGTTAATACCAATCCATCAGACACGGAATTCCAATAATCTAACAAAGTCAAGAAAGTTTATGGACATAGATAAGAAAGTTGAGTTTATTGGTATTGATGTGTGTAATAAATTCAAAGATCGATCAATCGGATGATGATCAACAATGTATTCAACCATATTCAGTAGGTTGAATTGTTTTTCAATTGGTTCAAGATATATCAGAAAAGAATTGGGTAATATTCATCAGACTGGAATTGATAATGATCCATTGGATTAAAGAAAATATTTATTCATCAGACGCAAGATGACACCGATAAGTCATCAGATGTTGGACTTCATTATATGCAGGAACATTGTTATGAGAAAAAGAATAAAAAGAAGAGTTTTTTTAAGAGCTTTTCAAATGTGTGGTTAAAGATATGTTTTCTTACAAAGTATTTTTTAAGGAGGCTTTAGAATTATTCATAAGTTACAACTATTTTTATGGAAGAATGTTTTCAAATTTATATGTTCTTCAATTGGTATGGAGCATCGATATTAGAAGAGATTTTTTTGTTTACAATCAATTGGTATAGAAAAACATAATGAGGAATATGAATTCCTAAATATTTTTTATCATAATGAACAGTATTTAGTTCTGATATTTTTGCATCATAATGAATAAATTGGAATGAAAATTGTTATCATATTTAATAATAGTTATAAAGTTTGAAGTAATATGAAGTTGTGAGAAGATTCAAGAAGTTTTGAGATGAATTGAGAAGCATTTAGAAGCACTAAAGAAGTAAAATATTGAGTTGAAATCAAGTTTAAATTCAAGTTTAAGGAAATTTGGTTAAGTGGGAAAAAAATTAGATTCCCTCCCAAACCACTTTTTTCACACTTACAAAAATCAAGGAAGTACATAGTACTTCCTGACAATGGAGTACTGCCTCACGAATTGATATTATTAGTTTTCCATAAACACCTATCAAGGATGGATATAATGATGGATTTAATGTTTATATATAATATTTATGATATTATTAAACCTCTGGAAAAAAAATATTATTACACCTCTAGAATTATAATACCACATATACCTTTTTTCTATCTGACCCATTGGAAAATAATAATGTTCCGCATCTAAACGGCGGACTACTACCACGCAAACTGATGTGATATGTTTTCATTTATGTCTTACTTGGATGGTAATAAGGTTAAAATAAATGAATATATGGAATATTTTTAACATAATTATACTTATTTAATTATTATATCTCATATACCTTCTTACATTCCATTCTGTGGTGGATACGATAATGTCGTTCATGTGTACGGTGGATTGTCGCCTCGTGAAGTGATGTGATTCATTTACACTTTACATGAAAGTTAATAAGGATGGTTTTATTAAAAATATGTGATATAAATTACATAAAAATGATTATATAAGGGAAATATATTATTTAAATTCCTTTAATTTCATCTGTCAATAAAATGGAAACAATGTTCAAGCATACATATAGCCTACCATCTCCATGAATAGTGTATTTTATTTTCTATATTTAACTTTTATAGATTACTATAAATACATATATACTAAACATATATGATAATTATATCATATTTAAAAAATATTATATGATGTAACCATGATCAAAGTAAGAGGACCAAAAATAATAAGACAAACATACATAAAAAACAAAGAAGTTATTTCTCAAGATGTGATTTTAACATAGAATTGTTAATTAATGGATAATAAAACATCATAATAAAATCATATATGGTATGATATATATATATATATAATAATGGTTCCTTAATATATTTATAATAAAATTATATTTATTATATAGTATTTTTGAAAGTTTACAAAGGAAGTTGAGACTTAAGGTAAGGGATTTCTAGTCTCTCTTTTATTTATGGGAGACTTATTCCATATTCACAAGTCGTTTATTTTGTGTGGGGTATATACTACATATTTTAAATTTTATATCATGAATATAATTAATTTAATGATATTTAAAGTTTCATTTTTTTATTCTCTAATGGGGATTATGATTTAAGATATTATCAAAGTAGTAAGGGATTTTTATTCTCTATTTTATTTTTGGGGGACTTATGTTATATTCACCTTTCATTTATTTTATATGGTGTATATACTTTCCATTTAAAATTTTATATCATGAATAAAATTATTTTCATGATATTTAAATTTTCATTTGATGTTATACTTTAATGTGGCTTATGATTTAAGAGATTATCAAAGTGGTAAGGTATTTTTGTCTCAATTTTCCTTCCTTAAGACATATATTATGTTATAAACCTATATTATTTTATGAGATGTATATATAGGCCATTTTGAAATTTAATATTATGAATTTATTTATTATCATTATATTTAAAGTTTCATTTAATTTTATTCCTTCATTGAGCTTATAATTCAAAGTTTCCAAAGTTGTAAAGATTTTATGTTACAATCTCATCGTTTATTGGGATTTTTTATGATTATATTTCTGATGATGGAAACTTATGATCCATCTCTCAATAAACTCATTACTTTTATTATCCTAGGGTTATTCTATGAGAATAAATGTTTTATATTAATTTTACTCTCTTTATTTACTCAATATTTAAAAAGAATATTTTTAATAACAAACATCTTTATTTCTCTCTTCGATCGAAAACCCATTTTTCTTCCAAAACCATGTTTTATTAAAGTGTTTTCAAAAAAAATTACATTCTCAAAATTATTTATTAAATTAATTTTAAATTAATTTCACAAAAAAATTAATATTCATATCATTTTCCAAAAAATTACTATTTCAGTTTTACCAAAAATGTGAAATCAATCTTTATTTTAATGTGTACGGTATGAATGGAATTTCCCACTATCATGACCATTATTTAATTTGAATATTCCTTTATAATTGTTTAAGTTTGTTTTCAAAGAAAATAATTTTCAAAATGTTTTATGTTTTAAAAAAATTAAAGGATAAAGGATTTTCTCCTCAATAAATATTTTAAATGATCGTTCAACATCATTCTCCATCTAAGATTACATCTGTTAATGTTAGTTGTTCCTTATTAGGGTTATGATCCAAGAATACCATTATTATTCTTTCTCTAAATAATTTATTCTTATTATGGCATGACTTTTATGAAACCTTTTTTTCTTCCACGGGTTACACCATGAGTAAATAATTATAAAACCTTCTTATTTTTTATGGGTTATTCTTTGATGAAATGATGAAATGATGAAATGATTGTGAATCCTATCTCTTCTTAATAGGTTATGATCTTATGAAATGTTTATGAAACCAATTTCATTTCATTATTTATGATATGATTAATGTTTTATGTTCTTGTGGAACACATACATATGATTCTAATTATGTGACAGGTGGGTCCTATATCTCCCTCCAATGCATTGGGTAAAGATTTATATCTCATGAGATAAACGGGACTGAAATAAGAAGTGAACTCAATTTAGTAAGGGAATGTGTCCACTATGATGGTCTTAGGATTGAACCTTGACTAATATAATGGTTTCGGGAGGGAACTCATTCCACTATGATAGCCTTGGTGGTGAGCCTTTACTACTATGGAAATTATTTTATATGATTATGCATATTTCAAAACTCCATTTCTTATTCCAATGTTATGATTTCATGTCTCATTTTCTTTTATTTACTAATAATTTATTTCTTATGAAATTAAAATTTCTATTACATGACACAACATTATTATCTTTGATATGTATAATATGGTTTTTAAATGTTATGATCATGTTCTCACACCCTTATGTCAATGTTATTCTTAAATATATCCATTTTTTAACCTTAATGATCATATAATATCACATTTTCTTATGTTTCCTTTTCCCAGGTTATGAAGAAATGTTTTAATTAGGGTATTTCTAAGAAGAGTAATATGCGAGAATGTATTTATGGGAGATTTTAATAATCTTTCATGAATTAAAAATATTTTTTTCTCATCTCCAATAACACTAAACATATATAGTTTGTGTGTATTTATTCATTATATATTTTGAATATTCATCTAAAAAGATGTAATGTTTGTGTATGATAATTTTGGGTTTCCACAATTCATATCAGAGGAAAGGTTTAGATAACCTTTGAAAACTGGGATTATAAAACTTTAGTGAGATCCCTAGGAATATTTATAACCATATTTATAGGGATATTTCTAAGGATAAGTCTCTGGATGAGTCAAAGTATTGGAAAATTTCCTATAACTTTGGTAAAGGATAGAGTGAGTGGATTCCAAAAAATCATCTCTATCTAGATACTATAAGTGGATGTGGATCTAGCATATAGATAACTAGGGGTAATAACTATGAAAAATGCACACTGAGATAGACTCAATCAGCACCTAGTGGAAAACATTGGGCCTTTATGCATACCTAGTCCGATAATCATAAGGGGTTTTCTTTGTAAATTCACAAACTCTATATGAACCATCATAAAGGATTTAAATAGATGATGACTATGAATAACCTAGTAAAAACCAAATTTGTTATAGATTAAAAGTAAGTTTTCATAAAAATCCTATACTTTATTTTTCATGATTATTTGGTTTCCCACTATAAATATTATTACTCACACTATGTTTTTTGGTTTTATTCAATGTTTAGAACTAGGAGGAACTAGATTAACATTGAATGTGATAGACAATGTTTTGATGAGAAACCAAATGGTATTATGGAAAGAGTGAAGGATATTGTGATTTTTCCTACTCATTTATCATGATATATGATTAACAACATTCACCTTAACCAACTCTTAGACTCAATAAATAAGATAAGTATAGAGTTTTCTGAGAGTTCGGGTGGTGGAAACCAAGGAGGAAAGAAGATTCAGTTTCTTATGTGTCAATAATGTGGGAGGAAGAATCCAAGTGGATGTATTATAGGAATAGGAAGATGTTTTGAGTGTATAAAATAAAAACAAAAGGCAAGTAATTTCATAGTAAAAATAAAAATTTTGGTTAATGAAATGGATGAGAATAGTTGTCTCCTTATGATATCATTGACGGTTGAATGTTTCAAATGTAGAAATTATAGGCATTATGAAAATCAATGTCTAAATGGAATGATTGTGAAGATGATCAATAAGGTTGTATGAGTAATGGTTATATTGATGATGATGATGAAGAGATTATAAATGACATATGAAAGGAAATAAGTTTTAAGGAATAAGATAATGAATCCGAGTTAATGGTTTAAGAAAGAAGTGGAATTATTGGAGTGATTATGTGTTGGAATTCAAGAATTATGTTACATGAATAATGATATATATAAGGGTTGTTCTGTATAAGTTTTTCAATTAGTATTTTCAAGAATATGTCAAACGGTACAAATTCCCTAGAAAACTAATCTAATGTCAATGAGATAGTTTTATTAAGGTAAGATACCCCTTAAAATGCTCTTTATGTATAGATAATTATATTGAGATAAAGTGTAATGCCCCGAACCTAGTTACCTAGAGTCGGTGCATTATTACATAACATTTCCATGATCACAAGGAATAAAATCCCAAAAGACTGATCAGTTTAATAGCCTTGGAAGTACTAGATATATACATAAGTTTTACATTACATTATAAAATGAAAAACAACAACAACATTGTCTCATTTGAACAAATTCATATCTCTTACACTATCCCTAAAGGTCAGTCATAATATACTTCTTTGCATCCTGGGAAAAATAAAACATAGAAAGGGGTGATCTTTGGTGCTCAATAAGGATAAAAATATAGCAGAAACTTTCATAAATAAGCATAAACATTTAAGGAAATGTATAAGACAAAAACAAAAGCATTTTAAACATAAATATCATAATAATATGGAAAAGATAAATCAAATAATTCCATTTACTTATTCACATGGATATTCTACTAGTCAAATAATCACATGTAATATAAATATCCAATTTCATAATGATGGAATGCATTTTTCCAGACATCATAACCATGTAGCCAAGGCCTCATGCCAAGACTAAAAATAATATTTCTTAAAGGCCTTTTTCCAAGACACTAGTTTGTATCATGAGACCTACTGATTCATTGAGAAGCTATAGAGGGCTCCACCCATCACTTACTAAGTCCAATTCATACCTCATATGAAAAGGTTGAAACATAACATAAACATTCATATTAAAACTGTCATATGAAATGCCAATACTTTAACCATAAACCATGAATGATATAAAAATATCTCATCCATAGTCAAACATATCACAAAACATTTAATACAATATGGAATATTGTATAATAATAAATCAACTTTAAACAAGCTTAAAATCCAACAAAGGATGTTGACATAGATGAATTCAAATTGAGAGAAATATCTCTTTTTATTTTGAAATCATTTAAAAGTATTGTAATTTTAAAAGAAAAAAATTATTTTGAAAATATTTTTATAAGCCAGTAAGGGAAGATTCGAATGTGTTATAACAGTGAAAAATAGCTGCACCCACCGTATAAGTCAAAAAAACATTATTTCCTTAATTTTGTCGAAAAGGTCGTAAAGGACCTTGTTTGGAAAATGAAAAAAATATTACTTTATAAAAAATTTATAAAAAGTCAAAAAAGGATATAAATGAATTTAAACCATAGTCTATTAAATATTAAAAAAAATTTGAAATACATTTTTAATAAACATAGATGTGGATGGTAAAGAGGTCCCAGTAGATACTCACGTATAAACAACCTCAGATAATGAAGAGATTGTAGAATTAACCCTTAACATGTAATTTTCCTTGATCAACGATATGTTAACCTACTTTATAATAGTTAAATAATTGTTATTAAATTATAAAAGAACCAAATACATAAATATGATATCATATATGATCTTCTAATATTTCTTTGTTAATAATATTTCAGTAGTATCATTGTTTCGGGTGTTAATTGATTCGTTTTCATTTATATGATTGGTTACGTAAGCCATGTTTGTTATGGATAGGATTTATTTGATTCATATAAATAATGATATTAACTTCATAAACATGATTTTTAATCATAAAATGAAAATTATTCTTTAACGGTTAGTATGGAGAATGAATCTCATCACATTCGTGGAGACGGTAATCCGTACGTACGCAAGAGTGACAATATCATTATATTGATGGTGAAATCGTATGTAATTGGATGATATAACATATATAAATAATATTTAACATTTTACATTTATTATTTACATCAGTTATACTCATTATTATACCCATCCAAATAATGAAGTGTTTGAATAACAAACTACACCACGACGTAGAGACGGTAAGTCGTACATATGCACGTATGGTGACTTGTCATTCATAGGATGGATAGAATAATTAATATGGTTGTACCATATTTATAATAACATCACAGTATGTATAAGGTACTATATTTGTTATTTTGTATGGAAACAACAAATAAATAGTAAGTGGAAGATGAAAAGAATTTTTAAAGAGATGGTGAAATTATTACCTCTTCTTCGGGAGTTTCCTTTTAAGTTGATCAAAAGGGATCCCTAGATTGGATTTACAATAAAAGTAAGACCTATAGGTATAAATGATGGTAGTTGGTAGGATATTTGAGTAGTTTTTGGAAAATCCAAATGGCTTTGGAGGTGTGATTTTGAGAAAAGGGGAAGTACCCTTTTATAAGAGAGTTGAGGGTCACTTTAGGAAACGCTTGAAACATTATTTTATTATAAAATCATATTCGGTTTATAATGGATCCAAAATTATTTATTTAGAGTATAAGGTGGTTATGGGTATAAAAACCCTTAACTAATAGGTTTTAGATAGGTTTAGGTCACCATATTAACCATATCTTTTATATTTAACTCTTAGTTAAATAGTTTAACTTTTACCATGTATTCTTGTATTATTATAATAAATGGTTAATAACTTACTATAAAAAGCCAAGAGAACCCTGATTATTTTATTATTAATATATCTAACCTTATCTAAGTATGTTGGTCGAACTGTATATTTTTATGAATATTATATCAATTAGTAATATAGTATTTGTTTTAAAAATTCATTTATGTCAATTTTGATACTATTTGGTTTTTTTTGTGAAAGTCATAAAAACTTTATGACTTTGAAAAATATTTATTTAATTAACCCTAAAATGTCATATTAACATATAAAATTATTTTAATTCCTGAGAAGTCTCAATTTACGTTTATTTGGATATTTATAATATCAATAATTTTAAACTTTCATTAATAAGGTAATTACTGCATCATCATTGTATCATAAATAAATTTAATAATTTAATGTCTAAAAATTGTAAATAAAATATCATTATGTAGGAAATATTTTTATATTTCTTAAATAATATTTATAGTTGAATTGATCTTATGTATAACCCTATATTAAAAATGGTTTAGTTATTAAACATTGAATTTAACACTTTTAACTCTTCTTGAAATAAAATAATAATAAATATCCTAATCTAATCCAAGTGGACCAAAAGAATCATATTTTATTCCTAAGGTTGATTTTGGTCGAAAACCACTTATCCAATAGAATTAGGACATGTTTTACGGTAATTATAATATCATTTTTACCTTCAATTACCCTATTTACTTTTAACCATGGTAAATAAAAGTCAAAAGTTACTATTCAAAAAAAATTATTTTCATATTATTGAACCACATTTTAATTACAGATGTCAAATATGTCTCTTGGATTTTTGAAATTCAATTCACAGAAGTGGTAAAATTATGTTTTAAGGAAATTTGTAAATGCACCTAGAAGGTGGGTGAAAGACTGTTAACAGTTCAATAAAATTTTATATATCAAATATTATTATAAAATGACTCCAATGAATTAAATTGAACATATATAGGAATTTTTTATCTATTTTTACCTAATATAAATTTAAATAAAATTTCTAATTATTTAAATAAAAACTCAGTTTTAAATAATAACTCAGTATTTTTCACTATTCATCAAAAATTGAAAGTTTTCAGAAAAATACCAAAAAATCACCCTAAGCTAATTTTGATTTTCTGAATCCAAAAATAAAGTCCATTTTGAAAAATAAAATTTATAAAATTTCAAAAAGTGTGTATTACTATTCATAATGACTACTTTGATTGGTCGTGGTGTGTTAAAACTCCAAGTTGCATACAACGCAAGCTATTTCATTATTCAAAGGCAAACGTACCGTAGAAGCTTGGGGTGTAACATTCTCACCTCCTTCAAATAATTTTTTCCTCAAGATTTCTAGCATATTACTGTATAAAAAGATTTATGAGTTTCTTCGTCATAAGTTCCTCGGGTTCCCACATTTCCTCTTCAATCTTATGATTTCTCCATAGAACTTTTACCAGACGAGTCGTCTGGTTTCTTAGCACTTGTTCTCTAGTATCAAGAATCTTGACAGGATCTTCACAATAAGATAGATCAAGTTCCAGTTCTATTTATTCATAGGTGACTACATGTGTTGGGTCAAGCATGTATTTTCTCAACAGTGATATGTGGTACACATCATGAACTTTGGGGAGACTTGGCGGTATTGTCAAATGATAAGGTACAAATCCAAGTTTTTAAAGAATTTCGAAAGGTCTGGTGTATCTCCGACATAATTTACCCTTCTTATCGAAACGTATAACACCCTTCCATGGAGATACCTTTAAGAAAACATGATCACCTACTTTAAATTCAAAATCCTTTTTTCAGTTATCGACATATCTCTTTTGCCTACTTTGAGCTTCTTTGATGTGGGTTTGGATAATCTTCGCCTTTTCCATTGTTTCCTCAACAAGTTTTGGGCCTATAAGTTTTCTTTCACCAACATCATCCCAAAAAGTTGGTGTGTGACATCTCTTTCCATATAACGCTTCATATGGTGCCATCTGAATACTTGAATGAAAGATATAGTTATAAGAAAATTATACCAGAGGTAAATATTGATCCCACATACCTTTAAAGTCAAGTGATCAAGATCTTAACATGTATTCTGAGGTTTGAATAGTCCATTCTGATTATCCATCAGTTTGAGGGTGGTAGGAAATGCTCAAACAAAGATCAGTATCCAAGGCCTTCTGAAGACTTTTCCAGAATCTTGATGTAAAGTAGGGATCAAGATCATAAATAATTTATAGGGGTACTCCATGAAGTCTTACAACTTCATTAATATATATTCTTACAGTAAATTCAAGTGGTAAATCTTCTCTTATAGCAAGAAAATGTGCTGAATTGGTAAGATGATCAGCAATGACCCATATTGCATCATTACTTCTTAGAGTCTTTAGTATCCCCATGACAAAGTTCATCATAATATCATCCCATTTCCAATCTGGTATGGGAATAGGTTGCATGACCCCTCTAATATGTTGTCTTCCAGCCTTTACCTATTTACAAACCTTACATCTTGACACATAATCAGCAATCTCCCTCTCCATGTTTTCCCACCAAAAATGTTCCTTCATATCTCTATACATCTTAGTGCTACCAGAGTGTATAGAGAAATTGGAGCTATGAGCATCATCCAATAATTCCCTTTTTAGATTAGGTATGTTAGTAACACAAAGTATCTTCCCAGATTTAAAAATTCCATATTCATATATGAAGTCAATCAATATCTCATCATTCACAGATTTAATTTTCTTTTTAAACTTCTCTTCATCAGTCTAATAACTTTTTAGTCTTTCTAGTAAATATGGTTTGGAAACCATTTGAAGAAGTACTTATGTTTCACCTTCCATGATTATTCACATATTTATCTTTACTAGATCCATTAACATAGGATCTCTTTCTACTCTCATCTTATTCAAAACTCCATGATCCTTTCTGCTCAAAGTATCTGCCACCTTATTTTCCTTCTCTGGGTGGTAGTGTATAGTGCAATCATAATCTTTGAGTAGTTCAAACCATCATATTTTCCTAATTTTGAGTTCTTTCTATTAGAAAATATACTTCAAACTATTGTGATCGGTACATATATCACATTTTTCACCATAGAGATAATGTCTTCATATCTTCAAAGAAAAGATTATAGATGCTAACTAAAGATCATGAGTGGGATAGTTTTGTTCATGAATTTTTAGTTGTCGTAATTCATAGGAAATTACTCTATCATTCTTCATAAGGACACAACTAAGTCCTTTCTTTGAAGCATCACTATAAATAACAAACCCATCATTCCCCGATGGTAGAGTCAATATAGGAGCATTGAATAATCTTCTCTTCGGTTCTTTAAAACATTCTTCACACTCTTTTGTCCAAAAAAATTTAACCCCTTTACATGTGAGCTTGGTTAATGGGTTTTCCAATCAGGAAAAATTCTGGATGAAACGCCGATAATAACCTACTAAACCAATAAAACTGCATACCTTGGTTATACTCGTCAGTGCTAGCCATTCTTGGATTGCCTTGGTATTTGAAGGACCGAAAGAGATTCCAACCTTAGAGACAATATGGCCAATAAAATAAATCACCTGAATCTAGAATTCACACTTGATAAACTTCCTATATAATTCATTTCTTCTGTGGGTTTTTAGAATATTGCGCAAGTGATTTTCATGATCTTCATATATTTTTGAGTATACCAAGATATCATCAATAAATACGACTACAAAGTCATCAAGATGTTCCTTGTAAACTCAATTCATTAGATCCATGAAAACAAAGGGTGTATTAGTTAGTCCAAAAGGAATTACTATAAACTTGTAATGCCCGTACCTGGTATGAAATGTTGTCTTCGGAATGTCTTCCTTCTTCACACACAACTAATGATATCCAGATCAAAGTTCAATTTTTAAAAACTAATGATCTCCATGAATTTGATCGAATAAATCATCAAAGTGAGGTAGGGGATACTTGATCTTTATTATTAAAGCATTTATCTCCTTGTATTCAATACACAACCTCATAGATCCATATTTCTTCTTAAAAAAAGAATAAGGGCTCCCTAAGGAGAAACACAAGGGAAAATAAATCCCTTATTACTCAATTCCTCTAGTTGTTTCTTTATTTCCACTAATTACACAATGGACATTCTATAAGGTTTATTCTATATGGGCCTTGAACCAGGAATTAAATCAATTGAAAACTCAATTTCTCGTTCTAGAGGATGTCTAGGTAAATCCTCTAGAAACACATCAACATATTCTTGTACAATTGGTATGTCCACTATTTGAACATTCTTTTCCTCGCCCATAGTTATTTCATTCTCTTCCTCCCCAATAATTGAATTTAGTAGAGCTACTGGGGGTGGATCTAGATAAGAATCAGGTGGTGACATTTCTAATCTAAAGATAAGGTACTCCATATCATCATCGAAAATTGTAACCTCCTTCTTATTACAATAAATTTTTGCATCATGGTCCAAAATCCAATCCATACTGAAGATTATATCAAATTCAATCATGGGTATGATAATGATATCAGTAGATAAAGAACATTTATATGCCCTAATAGGGACTGATTCACAAAACATTGTTGTAATGATACTTCCCTTAGGAGTTTTGACAGAAAACTCCCTTGTTAAATCAAATTGGAAATATCTAATTTTCTTAGCAAACTAGGAAGATATGAAACAATGTGATGATCCAGAATCAAATAAAGCATTGGCTAAACTAGAGGGAACCATTAAATTACCTGTTATCACATCTTTTAGAGATTCAACCTCAGCAGTAGTGATCGCATAAGCTTAGTCTTTCTCCCTTGTCCTTTTCTGAGGTAAGTTTCCTTGGTGCTTAGGACATTCATTTTCATAATGCCCCATTTCACTACAATTGTAGCATTCAACATTGACAGCCTCTTTATTTCCCTTACAGTCACGAGCTTGTTGTCCTTTCTCCTCACACTTGTAACAGACTCACATTACCTTCAGGCATGTACCGAGGTGTTTCTTCCCACAATCACCAAAAAATGGAAATTAAACTTTTCTCTTCTTCCCATTATTTCCATTTTCAAAGTGTTCAGCAGATATCTTCTTCTCTTGATTTTCTTTAAAGTTGTAAGACTTGGAGAATTATTTTTCTGTCTTGATAGCACATTAGACAATATCTTCGTATGATGAGAAAGATTGTGAGACTAATACTCAATGGAGAAATGGTTTTAACCCTTTTAAGAATTGATCAATCTTACTTTATGCGTAATGTATATAATTTGTTGCATTCTTTTCTAACCATATAAAGTTAGCCTTATACTTTGCAATATTCTCATCCTCCTTTTTCTTAAGAATCAGAAATTGTATTTCCATATCTGCTAGATGGTGACAAGGAATGTATTTTTCAAAGAAAATATCTTTAAACTCCCTCTATTCCATATTTAATACTTCTTCATCCTCCTTTGTGTTGCTAATTAATGACCACTATTGATCTTCATCTCCCATGAGGCGATAAAATGTCATGAAAACTTTTTCCCTTTCGCTACTCCCCAAAGCATGAAATATTTTCTCTAAGAAACTTATCCATTGCTTATCTCAAATGGGTTTGTAATCCCATTGAATGTTGGTGGATTTTTCTTCAGGAAGCGGTCTAACATTGATCCTCTACATTGTGGATCAGGGTGCTCCATACGGATAAGGTTATTATTCATAACCTGAGTGAGTTGTCCCAGTATGGTGATAAGCTAATCAGCACCAGTTGCATCACCAACTCCACTATAATTATCTTGAGTAGGAGAGAAATCTCTACATAGATTGTGTGCATTGATACGGTTTCCATTCCTTCCACTAGGCACCATTTCTAAACAATGGCATACACTAGATTATTTTATGAATCACAATACATAATTCTAAACTGGTAAAACACTTAACATAACTTGAACAGTTTATGGATATAATCCATAATCATAAAAATGTTTTCTTTAAGGAGGTATATACTCATAAATACTTCATAATGGTTTTTAAATAAAATGTGAATTATCCTAAACATATCCCCTAGGAGTGTCGTAACCAAGAGTGCAGCAAGGCCCATTGTCATGTACCAGGAAACCCCAGGTCAAGACCGAAACTCCTTATCAAAGTTTTCACTCCATGGTACATCTGTTCCAGAGCCACCTCTACCTTCTCGTATCTAAACAGGGGTGTATTTCTTGGAAAATATATAAAATCTCTACATTACCAAAATTCTAGGAAGTTCTTCTATACTAATCCTCAAAGTCTATCTTAGGGTAATGTTCTCTAATCAGAATTTTTCTAAATCTAGTTTCCAAGGTTGTCACTAAACTTCCTTTGATACCAACTGTAATGCATCGACCCCAATTACCTAGAGTCGATGAATTATTACATAACATTATCATGATCACAAGGGATCAAATCCCGAAATACCGATCAGTTTAATATCCTTGTAAGTACTAGATACATACATAAGTTTTATATTACATTATAAAATGAAAAACAAAAACAAAATTGTCTCCTTTGAACACATTAATATCCCTTAGAATATCCCTACAGGTCAGTCATAATATACTTCTTCACATACTAGGAAATATAAAAGATAGAAAGGGGTGAGCTCAGGTGCTTAATGAGGATAACAATATAGAGAAAACTTTCATAAATAAGTATAAACATTTGAGGAAATGTATAAGACTAAAAAAGACTTTTAAACATAAACTTCATAATAATATGGAAAAAATAAATCAAATAATTTCATTTACTTATTCACTTGGATATTCTACTACTTGAATAATCACATGTAATATCAATATCAAATTTCATAATAATAGAATGCATAATGCCGGACATCATAATAAAATAGTCAAGGCCTCATGCCAAGACTACAAATAAGACTTTTTTAAGACCTTGTTCCAAGACACTAGTTTGTCTCATGAGACCCATCGATGCATCAAGGAGCTATAACGGGCTCCACCCGTCACTTACTAAGTCCAATTCATTCCTCACATGAGAAGATTGGAACATAACATAAACATTCATGTTAAAAGTAGCATTTGAAATGTCAATAATTTAACCATAAACCATGAATGGTATAAAAATATCTCATCCACAATCAAACATATCACAAAACCTTAAATACAATATGGAAGATTTTATCATAATAAATCAACTTCAAATTATAGTAAAATCCAACAAAGGATGTTGACATATATGAAATCAAAACTATTTGAGAGAAATATTTCTTTTTGTTTTGAAATAATTTAAAAGTCATGTGATTTTAAAAAAACATTTATTTTGAAAATATTCTTATAATCTTATAATGGATGATTTTAAAGTGTTATAACAGAAAAAAATAGCTGCACCCACTGTATAAGTCAAAAAAACATTCTTTCCTTAATTTGGTTAAAAAGGTCATAAAGAACCTTGTTTGGAAAATGACGGAAAGATTACTTTATAAAAAATTTATAAAAATCCAAACAAGGGTATAAATGAATTTAATATATTGTCTATTAAATATTAAAAATGTTTTGAAATAAATTTTTAAGAAACACGGATGTGGATGATAAATAGGTCCCAGTAGATACTCACGTATAAACAACCTCGGATAATGAAGAGATTGTAGAATTAACCCTTAACTTGTACCTTTCCTTGATATAGGGTATTTTAACCTCCTATATAATAGTTAAATTGTTGTTATTAAATTATAAAAGAATTAAATACATAAATATGATATCAAATATGATCTTCTAGTATTGCTTTGTTAATAATATTTCAGTAGTATCATTGTTTTGTGTGTTAACTGATTCGTTTTCTTTTATATTCTTGGTTAAGTAAGCCATGTTTTTTATGGATAGGATGTATTTTATTCATATACAGAATGATATTAAGTTATTAAACATTATTTTTAATCATAAAATGAAAATTATTCTTGAATGGTTACGATGATAAATGAATCTCATCACGTTAATGGAGACGGTAATCCATACGTACGCATGAGCGACAATATCATACTATTGATGGTGAAATCGTATGTAATTTGATGGTATATCATATATAAATAATCCTTAAAATGTTACATTTATTATTTACATCATTTATACTCATTATTATACCCATCCAAATAATGCAGTGTTTGAATAACAAACTACGCCACGACGTGGAGACGGTAAGTCGTACGTACGCACGTATGGTGACTTGTCATTCATATGGTGGATAGAATAATGAATATGGTTGTATGAAATTTATAATAACATCATAGTATGTATAAGGTACTTGAGTTTTTATTTGGTATGGAAACAACAAATAAAGAGGATGTGCAAGAAGAAAATAATTTTGAAAGAGATGGTGAAATTATTACCTCTTCTTTGGGTGTTTCCTTTTGAGTTGATCAAAATGGATCCTTAGGTTGGTTTTGGATAAAATTAATGCCTCTAGGTAGAATTTAGGGTAGTTGAGACTATATTTGAGCATTTTTTTCCAAGAAAAATGGCTTTGGAGGTGTGATTTTGAGAGAAGGTGAAGTACCCTTTTATAAGAGAGGTGAGGGTCACTTTAGGAAAAACTTGAAATATTATTTTATTATACAATCATATTCGGTTTATAATGGATAAAAATGATTTATTTCAAGGATAAGGTGGTTATGGGTCGAAAATGTCTCAACGAATTGTTTTTATACAGGTTTAGGTCACCATATTAACCTTATCTTTTAGATTTAACTCTTAGTTAAATAGTTTAACTTTTACCATGTATTGTTTTATTATTTTAATAAATGGTTAATAAACTTACTATAAAAAGACAAGATAATTCCAAGTGGTTAATTATTAATATATATAACCCTATATACGTTCTTTGAACTAAACTTATATTTTTAGGAATATTATATCAATTAATAATATAGTATTTTTTTTAAAAACTCATTTATGTAAATTTTGACACTATTTGGTATTTTGTTTTTTTTTAAGTCATAAAAACTTTATAACTTAGAAAAAAATTTATTGAATCAACCCTCACATGTCATATTAACCTATAAAATTTTTATAATTCATCATAAGTCTCAATTTACATTTATTTGGATATTTGTAATATCCATTATTTTAATCTTTCATTAATAAGGTAATTAGTGCATCATCATTGTATCATTAAGAAATTTAATTATTTAATATCTAAAAATTATAAATAAAATACCATTATGTAGTAAATTTTTTTATATTTCTAATGAATGTTTATAGTCGAATTTATCTTATGTATAACCCTATTTTAAAAATGGTTTAGTTTTTAAACATTGAATTTAACACTTTTAACTCTTCTTGAAATAAAATAATAATAAATGTCCTAATATAATACAAGTGAACCAAAAGGATCATATTTTATTCCTAAGGTTTATTTTGGTTGAAAAAAACTTATCCAATAGAATTAGGACATGTTTTATGGTAATTATAATATCATTTTTACCTTTAATTTCCCTATTTACTTGTAACCGTAGTAAATAAAAGTCAAAAGTTACTATTCAAAAATAATTATTTTTATCTTATTGAACCAAATTTTACTTACTGATGTCAATCGTGTCTCTCAGATTTTTTAAATTCAATTCACAGAAGTGGTAAAATTACATTTTATGCAAATTTGCAAATGCGCCTAGAAGGTGGTTAAAAGACGATAAAAAGTTCAAAAAAATATATCTAATATTATTATAAAATGACTCCAATGAATTACATTGAACATATATAAGTATTATTTATCTATTTTTACCTAATATAAATTTAAATAAAATAACTAATTATTTAAATAAAAACTCAGTTTTAAACAATAATGTTGTGTTTTTCACTATTCATCAAAAATTAAAAGTTTTCTGAAAAATACCAAAAATTCACTCTAAGATAATTTTGATATTCCGAATCCAAAAATGAAGTCCATTTTGAAAAATAAAATTTATAAAATTTTAAAAGGGGGTTATTACTATTCATAATGACTAGTTTGATTGGTCGTGTTGTGTTAAAACTCCAAGTTGCATACAACGCAAGCTATTGCATTATTCAAAGGGAAAATTATCGTGGAATCTTGGGGTGTTACATAAATAGATTATGAATATAAATAATATAAATTGGATAGTATTTATGACCTTGAAACTCATTAATGATTTTTGGAAAAAGTGGTTTTTGTTATCATTGATGTAGTTTGCAAAAATATTGTATTTGTTGGATATATTCAATAATATGTGGTTTTATTCAAGGAATGAGGAAGTATATAGGTTTTAATTATGGTTTTATGATAATTTTTGTTATTACCATGTTTCGTGAAAGTATATGAAAAATGTATTCACACATTTGGTATGTGGAAATCAAGAGATACTTGATGATATTTGGGGGATTAATGTTAAGTTGAAATTATTTATAAATTTTGAATTTTGGAAGGATTATAAGGTTACCCATTTATGGAATTTTTTAAGTTGAACTTCAGATGAGGTATTAGAGATCAATTTATTATTTAACTATATAAATATTTATGAATATTAGATAACCTATACTAACCACTTTTTTTAAATAACTAGAGATAAAAGGAATTATTTATCCTTATTTTATAGATCTTATTATCCATTAGTTCTTAAATCATTAAAAAATCAACTCTTTGAGTAAGATATAAAGTGTAAATTGATCAAGGAATAACCAAAGGATGAGATTATACTTGTGAAATGGAATGATATTAATTAAGTATATATTCTCATGAAAATTATTCAACTTTAAGAAAATGATCGTGAAATAAAATATTTAACATTTACCTTCATTTATAATGAATGAATGATCTTTTCATATATCATGGATTTATGGATTTTTTTTCTTTAACTTTATCCTAGTCATGTTCTATATCACTCTCCATCGGCATTTAGGTGTCAGTTTTATCTTATATATCTATTTTTCACTTCTCATCTATTTTATCTTATTTGTAAACCTATTATTTTTAATTCTAGATGACCTTCACAAATCTCTTTATCTCTTTTCAAGATAAAGTTTTATTAAACCCTTTCATGATTTGGGTTTCCCACAAATGGATTTTCAAAAGTTAAATCCTTATTTATTAAGAACAAGTTCAAATTATGAGAATGCAATTTATTTATGGGGTGTAGAATGTAACACCCCGATATTTTTTGAAATATTTTTTTCAAATAAATTTATAGTTTTCAATATTTTGTGTTGCACGCAACATTGAGTTTAAATAAAACATGAAATACTATAAAAATATTATTATTTAATATAAAATATATCACCTAGTTGTTGGAATACAGGGTATGAATAATATTAAATAAATTATTAAAATATATTCTTTACAAATGTGTATATAACAAATTATTTGGTAACCAATTAATTATAATTGAAAATAATAACCATTTGAAAAGAAATGAAATCTTTCTCAAAGAAATTTTTTTACGCGTACAAATATGTTTTATCAAAAAAGTTAAATAAATGAATTTATTTGAATTATTTTAATTAAATTTATATATTATATATTCAATAAAAGTTATTAACATTCATATTATGTGTTTTCTATAAAATACATAAGAATAAATGTAATTTTTTTCATAAAACAATATTTTTCAAAAAAGCAGTTTTGTCGCCTTTTGCACACTTATTTTAAAATTATTTTTTGAAACTTTTAAAAAATTTATTTGACAAAATAAACTTAATTTTATAAATAAAAATATAAAAATTATCTTAGGTTGAATTTTTTTGATTTTTTTGAAAAGATTAATCTTTTAATGAATAGTGAAAAATACTAGCTTTTATTAAAAACTGTCTTTTTTAAAATAATTAATAAGTTTATTTCTTTTAAATATGGTTTTAAAAGTAAAATTAGTTAAATTATATATATATATATATATTAATCCAATTTAGTCTATTAGAATCAATTTCATATTGAATTTTTATATAAAAACTTTTTAAACTTCTGAATATTTTCTCTTTGAAAAACCACTTTCTCATCATGTCTATGAGATTTATTTTAAATTTATTTTTCATACTTATTTGAATGGAATTTTAAAACATGGATTCCATATTTTCAATTATCATAATTTGTATTATCTAATAGTTTCAACTTAATTTTTAACCATAAATAATTGTAAACGCAATAAAAAATATTTACCATTATTAAGGTAAAAAATAGTTTTATTGGGGGTTAAACTAAAATGATAAGGGTTAAAAATGACCAAAAACTTGTCAAAAATCCATTTTCTGGCCATATTTCAATATTATATTTTATAATTTAGAGAATTGACCATTTTAGAGCCTTTTTAATATGAAAACTTTGGGTACACATTTTTATTTTCAAAAAATACAAGTGTGTCACTCACCTACTCCTAAAGACTGAAGGCCTTAGATTTTTATTTATTTCTGGATAATCCCACTTTTAAGGTTTGAGGTGGAACCATTACATGACCCATATACCTAGAAGAACAAGGTCCACACATGACCTCAAGGCCCATAGGAACAAGGCCAATTACATGATCTTTTATAAGCCCAATACCTCACTACATTTTGGGATTATCCCTCCCTGGTATCTTCATCTTTGCAGGCACCTTGGCTCCTCACCTCACATGGTTGATCGACTAGTATTTCCCCGTGTGTCACTCACCTCACTTATAAAAGGACACCCTCAATCCTATCTACTTAAAACTTTAAAAATCATTTTATTTCGCCACAAATCACCCAAATCAATTCTTTAATTCTCTCCTATAATCCTGGAATCCTTAGTTTGGATAGAAATCCATCCTAAGAATTATATTGGTCTAAACCAAAAGAAGTTTTCTGAAGAATAGGTAACATTCCTAACCAAACACTTTATTTTATTTCTTCTTAAACATATTTAAATTATTATTAAATCATGATGATATAATAACCTTAGTATATTATATATACTAATATGTTATTATATTAAGGGCATGACCTACAACTATATCCACTTCCATCAAATATGATACGAAATCGTCATTCGTGTGTATGGCACACTAGCGCCACACAAACCATTGTTATTCGTTTTAAATCACCACCTATAAAGGATGGATATAATGATAAATTTAATGATTATATATTATATTTATCATATTATTATACATATTTAATTATAATACCACATCTACCTTCTTACCAACCAACGCATTAGAAAACAATATTGTCACTCGTGTATATGGTGGACTACCACCTCAAAACCCAATGTGACGTGTTTTTCATTTTTTTTATTACTTGTATGGTAATAAGGTAATATTAAATGAATATATATGATATTTTTAACATAATTTTAATTCTATAATTATGATATCACATTTACCTTCTTACTCTCCATTCTGTTGGAAATATGGTAGCATTGTTCGTGTGTACGACGGACTATCGCCTTGTGAAGCAATGTGATTCATTCATGATTTACATGGAAGGAAATAAGGATTGGTTTTATTAAAATATGTTATATATATGACATAAAAATGATTCAATAATTGTAATATATTATTTACCTTCCTTTTATTTCATCCTTCGAGAAAATGGAAACAATGTTCATGCGTACGTACGACCTACAGTCTCCATGAATGGTGTATTTCATTTTCTATATCTAAATTTAATAGATTACTATAAATACATATATATTAAATATATATTATATTTATATCATTTTTAACATTAATTATATGATTTAAAATTATCAAATTATCAGAAGTAAAATATGAAAAATCAAAACAGACCTGAAAAACAAATTAGTTATTGCTCGAGATGTGATTTGAACATAGAATTGTTAATAAAATGGAAATAAAAGGTCATAAGAAAATAATATATGGTATGATATCTATAATTATGGTTGTGTCATTTATTTATAATAAACTTATATTTATTATACATTAGTTTTGAACGTGTATGAAGGAAGTTGAGACATAAGGTAGGGGATTTCTAGTCTCTCTTTTATTTCTGGGAGTCTTATCTCATATTCACCACACATTTATTTTGTGTGGTGTATATAATATCCCTTTTAAATTTTATTTCATAAATATACTTATTTTAATGATATTTAAAGTTTCATTGGATGTTATTCTTTAATGGTTCTTACGATTTAAGAGATTATCAAAGCGGTAATGGATTTTTAGTCTCTCTTTTATTTCTGGGAGACTTATTCCATATTCACCACTTTTTTATTTTGTGTGGTATATATAATTCCCATTTCAAATTTTATATCATGAATATAATTATTTCATGATATTTAATGGTTCATTTTATGTTATTCTTTTATTTATCTTAATATTCAAGAGATTATAAAAACGGTAAGGTATTTTCGTCTCAATATGACTTCCTTGGGACATATGTTATGTTATGCACCTATTTTATTTTATAAGGTGTATATACAACCCATTTTTACATGTACTATCATGATATTTTATGTTTAATTTAATGTTATTACTTAATGGGGCTTACAATTCAAAGTTACCAAAGTGGTAAAGACTTTATGTTACAATCTCATCGTTTATTAGGATTGTTTATGATTATGTTTATGATAATAAAATATTTTGATCCATATCTCAAGAAACTCATTAATTTTCTTATCCAATGGTTATTCTATGAGAATAAATTTTTTCCCTTCATTTTCCTCTCTTTATGTACTCAAGAGTTCAAAATAATTTTTTAACAAAAATAATCTTTATTTATCTCTTTAGTTAAAAACTTGTTTTACTTACAAAACAATATATTCTAAAAGTGATTTAAAAAATGTTTTTAAATTCAAAAAATTATTTATGAATAAAAAATTTACCCATGTTTTACTATTGACAATTTTTTTTGAAATTAATCTTTATGTCATTTTCAAAAAAATGCTTGTTTAAATTTTATAGAAAATATGAAAGGAATATCTATTTTAATATGTATGGAAGGAATAGAATTTCATACCATCATGACCATTATTTTATTTTAATATTCCTTTATAATATTTAAAGTTTATTTTAAAATAAAATTATTTTTAAAATGTTTTATGTTTTTAAAAAAATCAAGGTAGAAAGGATATTTTCCTCAATAAATGTTTTAAATGATCATTCAAAATAATTTCCCATCTAATATGACATATTTTGATCTTTCTATGACTTACTAGGGATGTGATCCAAGTATACCATTCTTATTATTTCTCTAAATGGTTTATGTTTATGATGGAATTATGTTTATTAAACCTATTTTTATTCCAAATGTTATACCATGAGGAAATTCTTATGAAACCTGCTTCTTTTCACAGGTTATGCTATGATGAAACAATGAAATGATTATAAAAACTACCTATTTTACAAAGGTTATGATATGAAAAAATGTTTATGAAAACCATTTTATTTCATGGGTTATGATAGGATTAATGTTTTATAATATTATGTCACACATATATATGATTTTCATTATGTGACGGATGGGACCTATATCTCCCTCCAATGCATTGGGTAGAGATTTATATCTCTTGAGATAGATTGAACTGAAATGGAGAGTGGACCTAGTTCATTAAGGGACTTTGTCCACTATGATGGTCTTGGGAGTGAACCTTTACTATTATGATGGTATTTGGTGTGAACACATTCCACTATGATGGCCTTGGTAGTGAGTCTTGACTACTATGGAAATTATTTTCTATGATTATGTGTATGCCACAATTTCATGTCTTATGAAAATTTTATACTCTCATGGATCATTTTCTTTTATTTCCTTATGACCCATGTCTTATAAAATATCAATATTTATTCCCTAACTCAATATTTTGATCTTTGATATGTATGTTAGGGTTTTCAAATGTTGTGCTCATGTTATCATATCCTTATATCCATGTCATGCTTAAGTATCTCCCTTGTTTACCCTTACTGAGCATCTGATCTCACCCTTTCTTATGTTTCCTTTCCCTATGTTATGAAGAAATTTTTTAAGTATGGTATCTATAAGAAGATTACTATGTGGGAAGATATTTATGGGTGATGTTGAAGATATTTCATGAAATAAGAAGATTTTGTGTCTAGTCTCCAAAGATAATAAACCAATATGGTCCAAGGGGTTATATTTTTTAAATGTATTGAATATTCATCTAAAAATATATAATATCTATGTATGATATGTTTAATTTGATGAAAATGATTTTTTTATATTCATGGATTTAAGAAAAAGAGACTTTAAAGATTAAATCAATCAATTTATATTAGTATTTATAGATGATATTCTCATATATTCTAAGAGTAAGTAAGAGTATAAATATAATTTGATTATTGTTTTGAAGACATTAAGTAAGGATAAATAGTATTCTAAATTTAAAAAATGTGAATTTTGGATATAGAAAGTTTTATTCTTAGTTTATATAATCTCAAGTGAGGGTATATCGGTGGATCCTTCAAGGATAAAAGTTATTGAGCCATAGACTAGACCAAATACGGTGAAAAAGATCCATAGTTTTCTTAGGTTGTCTGGATAATATTGACACTTTGTGAGATATTTCTCATAGATATATAATCTTATAACCAAGTTTACATAGAAGGGATCCAAGTTCCATTAGAAATATGGATATAAGTAAAATATTAAGGAACCGAAGAGAAGGTTGGTTAGTGCACCTATACTCATACTACCCTATAGTGGAAAGGTATTTTTGATATATAGTGATGCATAAAATAATTTATTGGGATGATTCCTCATGAAAAATGAAATGTTGATAGCTTATTCCTAATGCTAACTGAAAATTCATTTTCAAATTTACTCAACTCAAGATTTGGAGTTGTAAGTGGAAAATTTTTCATTAAAAATATGGAGGCATTATTTTTATGGTAAAAATTTGATAAATATATATATACCATTTTTAAAATATTATATTATGTAGTCACATAGAAAGAGATAAATATGAATCGTAGGAGATGGTTAGAATTGATTAAAGATTATGATTTCTTAATACATTACCTCCCTCGGAAAGAAAACAAAGTGGTTGATACTCTTATATAGAAATATTATTCTAGTTTCTCTGTGATAATGATTTAAATAGATCCAATAATAAAGGATTTATATAATATATATCTTAAAATCATGAGTAAAGGGGATAGATCTTATCTTTCTCATATGAATGTTCAACCATCCATCCATGTGAGGATTAAAGAGGTGAAAACAAAGATGTTGAACTACAGAAGAAGGTGGAGAATGTTCCTGAGTTAAACCATGGTTTTAATGGAATGATAAGGTTCAATAACCGAGTATGTGTCCCGTATTAATCAAATTTAAAGGATCTATTGGATGAAGCTCATATTTTATCATTGTATATTTATCCTAGAAGTATAAAGATGTATAGATATCTAAAATAGTATTTTTGTTGGTATAACTTGAAAATGGATATTGAAAAGTGTATATCTTGATTATTTAAATTTGAGAAATATAAGGCTAAGAGACATATATATAAGAATATGTTACAACCATTTATCTATACCAGAATTAAAAATGGGAAAAAATTGCCATGAGTTTCATTGTGGGACTCTCTAAGTCATATGAAGGTTATAATGTTATTTGGGTTATAGTCAATCTCCTTTTGAATTCAGCACAATTTAGTTATATTTAAGAATATTTGTATCTTGAACATACTTTTGGGATAAAAATTAAGGAATTATTAAGTTTTAATGGAGTACCACATTCTATTGTATCTGATCGGGATCTAAGGTTTACCTCGATGTTCTGGAGAAGTATTAAGCAGGCTTAGAATATGTAGTTGAACATTAGCACTACATATCATCCTCAGTTATATGGTCAATATGATAGGGATATTAAAACCCTATAAGGAATGTTTAGATAATGTTCTATGGATTTAAAATGTGGTTGGTATCAACACTTTTCTTGACTATAGTTTTCATAGAACAATATCTTTCACTCGAGCATTCGAATAGCTCCTTGCAAAGCCCTCTATGGTAGGAAGTGCATAACTCCAATGTGATGGGATAAAGTTGTAAAATTAAATCTATTGGGACCTAATATATCTAGGTAAATGTTATATAAGGTTGTATAATTTTATAAGAACATTATGGAATCTCAGATTCGATATAAGAGTTATGTTGACAATCATTAGTGAGATCTAGAATTTGAAGTTAGTCACAAGGTATTACTATCAATATATCCTTGGAAGAAATTTATGTGATTTTTAAAGAAGAGAAAAATAATCCCTAGATGTATCAATCTCTTTTAAATTATTTATCATGTCAGGATGGTTTCTTATCACTTGGAACTTCCACCAAATCTCTCTCAAGTGCATGATGGGTTCCATGTATCTCTCCGAAGAAATTTTATACATGATACTTCACATATACTTAACTTACAGGTCATACCACTATAGAATGATATTTATTATGAAGATAAAATTGTATTGATTTTTTATTTAAGAGAGAAATTTTTCTGGCACAATACCACTCAACTTATCAAAGTTTTTTTGTGAAACCATAAATTTTTGGAAGATATGTGGGAAGTCGAGGATATGATAAGGAAGAATTATACTCATTTGTTTGTGTCAGACGGATATAAATTCAAGGTTTAAATTCTTATAATATGGGTAGAATGTAAAAACCTAATATTTTATTATATATTTATCTTTAAATAATTTTGTATCCTTGATATCCTTCTTTACATGCAACATTGATTTTAAATTTAGCACTGTATAATGTTGAAATATTATTATTAAATGTGATAGATATCACCTAGATATTGGATTAGTGGATATTAATTGGACTAACTAAATTAAAAAATTATTTTTTTACCTTTAGAAAATGAATTCATTGGTTATCAATTGGTTTAAAATGAAAATAAAATCATTTGAAGTTAAAAAGTGATGCTTTTTTAAAAAAAATATTTTTATGCAAGCAATGTATTTTTATCATAATAAATTAAATTAATCACTATTGATGAATTATTTTAATTAAATTTTAATATAATATATTAACTTAATTATTTTATCATTCATTTAATGTTTTTTATTAGGTAAGGAATAAGAATAAATTAAATTTTAACCTTAAAATGGATTTTTCAAAAAAGGGGTTCTGTTGCTTTTTGTGCACTTCTATTAAAATGAATTTATAAAACTTATATAAATTGAATATTTTAAAATTTATTTCATGTTTAATATAATAATAATTAATATAATTTAATAATTTCAACTTAATTTTTGTCCATAATGAATAGTTACCACGGTAAGGGTCAAAAAATGTCAAAAGAGGGATTAACTTAAGAGATAAGGCTTAAAATGTAACAAAAAACTTTAGTTAATTTTATTTTTTGATGGTATTTATACCTAATATTTATAATATTAGAATATATTTTATTTTTTATCCACTTGACTTGGGAAAGATATATATTATATAATAAATTTTCAAGTATTTACAAGTTTTCCCCAACCTCACTTATAAAAGGGAACCTCATCTTGTCTATTATCCACACCAATTGAGCCCTTTATATTGGAAAATATCTATAAAAATAATCTCCCAAAATACTTATCAATGAACTTTATGGGCTATTATTCCCAAAATATTCATCTAGGAAGCCTGAAAGTTCTCTTCAAAGGAGGATACCTAAAGAAGAGGTATATGTTCTTACCAATATTTTTCATATTTATTTCTTATTAAACCTAATATAAGTGTTATATAAAAATCCTAACATGATATAAAAAGTATATTAACTATAATTAGATATTTTTATGTTTATTTTATATTCATTTTCTATCTCCTTCTCATCCATTGGAAAATGATAATGGTGCCCGTACATACGAGTAGACTACCACCTCCACAAAGTGATGTGATTTTTTTAATTTACTCTTTACATGGATGGTTATGAGGATATATTTAATGAATATATATCATAATTATGATATAATTATGATTCTATAAATTTTAATTGTTATATAACATTCTTTTCTTCCATCCATTGAAAAGTGAAAATATTACATTTCTGTATGTGTGGACTACCACCTCCACAAAGTGATTCTATTCATTTTTCATCACCAATTTGTATGAATGGTTATAAAATTTTATAATGAATAAATATAATAATTATTTAATGATTAATAATTTTTATATAATTAAATCATGACCAAGGTGTAAGGAACTAAAACCATTGAACCAAAACATGCATAGAAAATGACTGGTTTTAACCCCAAATGTTCTTTTTAATGAAGAAATTTTTGATAAAAGGATAATTTAAAATTATAAAGGAAAGATACATATTAATTTAATTATTAATATGGTTATTTAATAGATTTATAATATATATTTATTTATTATAAATGAGGTTTTAACACGTACAAATAAAGGTGGGACTTGAGTTAAGGGTTTATGTTACAATCTCATTTCTTTTTGTGATTGTCTATGCTAAATTCAGTTAAAGAAAAATTATATGGATATTATACATTAAAAATAATATATTATTGTATCCTCTAGTAATTCCTATAATTTTTATGTATTAATATCATTTTCCTCAATTTGTTATATAAAATGATCGAGAAAATGTTGTTATGAAAAATTGACCTTATTTTCTCTTTGGTAGTCAAAGTTTTTCTTCAATGTCCATATTCCTTAAAATTATTTCAAGAATATTCCTTTTTATGATACAATAATTATTTAAATTAACTTTAACTATATTTTAATTTTTTTAAAAGTCTAAAAAGAAATTATCACAATGTTTTCCTAACTGGTTATTTATGACTTTTTACAATAAGTGTAAAAGCAGTCTTTGTTTTAACATTTACTGCATGAACATATTTTCAAAACACAATGATCATTATTTTATTTAAATTTTCCTTTAAAATTTTCCATCTTTATTTTCAATGAAAATATTTTTCAAGATATTCCATAATTTTTTTATTTTTAAAGATTCTGAAAAAGTGGATATTTTCACAAGCTTTCAAAGAATTGTTCAAATGTTATTTAAAAGGTATTTTTCATCTATATCAACATACTTTAATGTTTGTTGTGATTTTATAGAGATATAATATTATGATACCATCCAGTTTAATTCTATGGATGTATTGTTATGATGATGATTTAAGGATTATTCTATGAAACTTGTTTCATTCTCACTGGTTAATGAAGTTATGATGAACCCTTTATGAAACTTGTTTCCTTTCCATAGGTTATATTATAATGAAATGATGGATATTTTTATCATATTTTATAACACATATGTAAGGTTTTAATGATGTGATGGGTTTCTTGAAATTATATATCTCTCCAATGCATTGGGTAAAGATTGATATCTCATGAAATAGTGAGTAAACTCAGTTCAGTAAGGGGCTATGTCAAATATTATAGTCTTGATAGTGAACCTTTACTAAGAAAATGATGGAATAAGGAGTTAATTGAATATACTATGATAGTATTGGATATTATCCTTGAATAATAAAATTGTTTTCAATTTTTATGTGTATACAACAAACCTATTTCTTATGTTTATAATATATTATCATGACACATGATTGATTATTAATGATTTATCACTCTTATGACTTATTAATTTTGTTATAAAAAATTATTATTCCATGATTCATCATTATAGATCTTTTACTGATTATGTATGAATTTTTTATGTTATTATGATATAATCATATCCTTATTATTATCTTATAATCACTTATGATCATTGATTGATATCTCATGTGTTTAACCTTACTGATCAACTGATCTCACCTTTTCTTATGTTTCCATTTTCTCCAAGTTATAGAGAAAGTTTTAAAGTAATAAATTTTAATAAGGTTAATGGTAGAAAAGATCTTTGTAGGAAATACGAAAGATCTTTTATGAAATAAGTTGATTATGTATTTAGTCTTCAAATATACTAAACCTTTATGGTCCTCAAGTGTGTATTATTGTGAAATATATTTAATATTAATCTAAGATGATGCAATATTTGTGTATGTCATGCTTGAGTCACATTATATTGGATTCAAGGAATTTTTTGCTACTTAGAGTGGTTAATCTTTTCCATTTTACTATATATTCAATCTAGTAACATTGTTTACATTACTCCCTTAAAAAAATTATTTTTATCAAATTTTGGAAGTAATATTAACAATTTATATTGGATTTTAATTTCGTATCTAGACTTAAACTAATAAGTTTTTCATTCAAATGGTCTTCTAAATGAACCCCAAATACAGGTTGAGCTTTATATTCTTTAAGTTATAATCGTTGGTTGGATTAATTATTCTTCCTGGTTAATTATTAAAATCATACATCAACTGGTTATGTCTAATTATTCTGTATTCTAAAATATATGAGAATTTTCACCAAGGATAAAAATATAATTTTTTAAGAGAAATTGAATGCAAAGTGAAAATTTTCTAATTCTTTTAAAAAATTTCAAATTCAATCATTTTTGTAAAACTAGAAACAAAATTCTGGCCAAACACTTTATTTTAAGAAGAGAATCCAACTATACTTAGCAGAATTTTGTGGGGTAAAACATATTTCAAAATAAAATCATATTTGACATTAAAAATATTCAATTTTTATATTAATTACCTTCCACCAAATTTGATTAAATGATTGTTTAAATACAAAAAATGTGTTAAATTTGAGTGAATTTGATGTGATTTTAGTTCAATTCATGTCTATCACATATTTTTATGCACGAGTAAGGATCACTTCCCATATCCATAAGGATGGTGTGAAGAAGTTATAATTTTTTTGGAAAAGTTTCATTCCCATAAGAAATAATTTTACCATGTGTAAGTATAATCTCAAAATATTCATAAGCATCATCATCAATCAAATGAGGATAATATTCCTGCAACTCAAACTGAGTTACCAAAATAAAATCAAGGTTGACCAATCTTATCCATATAAAGTTAGATATTATTTTATGCCCCTACATATGTTTCAATTTAATTCCTTTAAATTTATTCATATCATATAATCATGAATTCATGGGGATGTTTATATTTTCATGGGGGATATTCACATGGAATTATTTTTTTCCTCTATTATGGGTATTTTTCTACTGGAATTACTTTTTTTCCTTACCTGTATAGAAGTTGAATGAGGACCATTGATTATGGGTAATCCAATGGCTTTAGACACTCCTCGTTATTCTTATTTGGTTCGGCTTTGATCTGGGTTTCCTCTTTTGTGCCAATGATGTAGCTGCACTTATTCTACTCGTTGTTCCACTTTATGTTAGGTGAACTACCCATGTGATCATAGTTTTTCATGGGGATTTCATCACAAATTATTTCCTATGACACCTAATACTCTATTGATAGGAAATCATTACTTCACGTGTGCACTTGGATTCATGCAATCCATTCTTCAATTCTGAGGGCCTTTCGTCTGGTTCACCGAGAGCTTTATCAGTGTGAGGTTCTATTGTGAATTCTATGGTTTCTTGATAAGAAGAAGGGAAACTAAAAAATTCCAACCACCTTCACTACCCACTATTGAGTTTGTGTTGCCTATTAGAACTAGAGTACAGTTCTGGTGGATATTCAATTGAGATTGACTCAATCTTGGGTCTAGGGTGTCTAAAAAACAAGTAGATTCTAGATCTTGACTTGTTTTCATCATAATAAGGTTTCGGTTTAGATTCTTAGCTCAGTAGTGAATTATTTCTTTCTTTCATGTATAAATATATATTATTTTGGGAGTCTGTGTGAGTCTGTTCAGTAGTGGATGGTGTTGACTCTATTTGACAGGTTTTATCATTGCCACCTAGTTCAATAGGGTCGGCCTCCAAGGATTGTTTCTATAGTTTTATTCTTGATTATTAAAGTATATATTTCTTTTCTTGCCTCTTTATTATTAATTTAAAGACTTACCTTGGTGGTGTTATCTCTATGCACATAGGATCATGTTGATATAAAGAATTTTATACCTGGTGTTATTTTTTTTGTTCTTTCTTCTTTTTTGCTTCCATTAGTTCGATTGAATAATAAATCTGTCTTGTTTTCTTGACAAAAAAAATTAATTGTTTTACACCAAATCTATAACCCAAAAAAATGCATCAGTAGGTCCTGAATGTTCTAAGGGTTAACATATTAACCCCAACAAGTGGTATCAGAGCCTATTGTAACGTATATAATGGGTTCTAATAAATTTTATATTGATAAATTTGATGGTAAAAATGATTTTAATCTATGGTTAATTAAAAATAATACCCTCCTATATCATAACAATTTAATTGATGCTCTTTCTAGAACCAAAAATAAATTAACCACACTTTCCCTGGATGGGAAGACTATTATCACTTTTGTTGATGTACCTGAAGAAACCCTAAGGAAATATCATAGCTTAATTATTTTTTCTTTGAGATATGAAGTTCTAAGAGAGGTTGCATATTATTATTATGCTACTGTTATATGGTCTAGAATTTAATATCTTTACATGAATATGTTTTTTACTGGTATATTATACAAAAAAATGTGATTATATACTTTTAAAATGCATCCTGGAACTGCATTTAGGATACAAATTGATGAATTTAATAAAATCTTGTTAGATCTAGACAACATATAAATTAAATTAGATGATGAAGGTCAAGCCATAATACGGTTAACTTCATTACATGATACCTTTAATTCTATTAAACACTCTATGATGTATGAAAAAGATACTCTTACTCTCAAAGAAGTTAAATCTGATTTACTCTCCATAATCCTTTAAAGGAAGGGAAGTCTTAAGATTGAGGAAGAGGGTATGAACATTAGGGATATAAGTGAATCTAGGGGTATTTAGGAACTGAATTTTGATTAAGATCATAAATGGTAATTTTATTTAAAAAAACCAAAAGCATATTTTGAATCACCCGACAATCCTGAGATGACCAAGAGAGGTGTGCACAAGATTTGAGTTTTGCGTATAAGATTGAAATCTGTACGCAGGATCTTGTGCACCCAATGCAATGTCATAGGGATTCTTCTGTGTATTTCCCTGAAAAATGGCCAAGTTCAGGGCGCAAAATAAATCAAACTGGCATGAAGAAAAATGGAATGTGCACAAGATATTTCACGCCCAATGTGACATCAAACATCACTTTTGCACAGGCCTCCTTATGCACCGTTGCTAAAGTTTTTTTTCTATAAATAAAAGTGTAACCCTAATGTTAGTCTTGCGCACACCCCTTCTTATATTCTCCTTGTGTTTTCTTTACCCCAAGGAACCATTTCTAATCCCCTATTATGCTCAACAACTCTATCTTGAACACACCTCTCCCATGCAGCCCTCTAATCTTGTATAAAGTGATTTAAAGGTTCACTGAGTGGTGTTTCAGGTTGCATTGCCCTATATTTTTCTTCTTCTCATAGGGACATGAACATCTATTTCTTCTTCACATAGCAACACTATAACTCCCCAAATATATTTATATTTGTAACAATAATATTTTTTTAATCATTAGTATTATTTTTATTTTATTTTTTTTAATAATGGTGTGATCCAAATAAATTCTTGTAGAATAAAAATAAGACATGTTTTATTTAATAGAAATTTTGAAACATTACATTTTCAATAAAGTCAAAAGACTATAATTAGCCTATAATACCTACTAGAAGACCTATTAGAATCATATGGAGACCACCAAATACAACAAATAGACTAAAAAAGTAGTGAATATTCGTCTTGTCTATCACAATGAAAAACATTACAGAAAGAATAATGGCAACCATACTAAGCATCAAAGGTATTAAGAGCATCATTCTTATAATCCGAATTGGTTTTTGAGATTTGGAACACCATAAAAAGTATTTATAAGGCCTTGAAGATAAATATGATCATTGATGGTCATTGGGGTCTTTAGATGATTATGGGTTTTTGACATGGTCATAAAAGTTTATAACCATTAGGTATTTTAAGTATTTTGATTATTTTAAGTATTTTTAGTGTTTAAGTATGATAGGAATGTCAAAAAATTTAAATTTATTAAAGTTTTATCTTTAGTTAAATGAAAATATAGTTTCAAATTAAAGATGTATTTCATATTTGGATTTGAAACTATAACACTAATAACCATGGTGTTTCTTTTAAAATGAGTTAAAAGGAATATAAATTTATGATATGTTTTAATTGAAGTTGAAATTTATATTTTATATTTAATGTTTTGAAACTAAAAATGAACACAAAAATATGGTAATAATGGAATTTAGAATAAGAAATAATATATATTCTTTAATATATATGTTCTTTTTTTAAAACATTTTTGAGTTTAATAAATTTTTTTGAAAAAAATGTTGGTGAGTACCCATCCAAACTAGGGCAGCTTTGAAGGCAAGCCCTCAAGGTCGGTAGGAATTTCACGTAGACAACTGAGATCTGAGAACCCGAAGTAGTGCATGCATGGTACATGACGGTTCACACATAGGTCGTGCATGGTGAGGCCTAAGAGCGCGCACAGACCAGTGTATAGGGCCTGGTCAAGCGCATTCAGGGGATGAGGTAGGTTGTGCATCAACACGAGTGAGGGTGGTCCAAGGCCCACGGGGTGGGGTCCTATGTGTAAGGACCTCGTGGTGTGTATTTTGTTATTGGCATATGTATGGTACATCGAGGTTTATAAGGCGATCTAGAAACAGCTTCTGTTTCGAAGTGGGACGTATTTTTTTACAGGAAATATAATCTAGGTCGTATGATCTCACTGTGTGAGATATCAACTGTCCGATCCGATCTATCCTTTGAACCCCACCACCGCTCCCTTTTGTCATGATTTTCATCAGTCGTCCTATTGGGACGTGGCTAATCTCAGCCAATCATATTTTTTTAAAACTCGTGGTTTCCCCCAACCGTCTGATCAAGCCACAATTAATCTCGACCATTCTTCTTTTTTTTAAACCATGGAATCCACAACAACATTTGGATCAACCCACTCCCAATATAAACTATCCATTTTTTCCACTTCTTCTTCCTTTCTTCTTCTTCTTCCTCATGCTGCACCAATAATCATCGCCATCCTTATCCACTATTTCTATCACTCATATCCCTCTATACGGCCTGGTTGACCACTTTCTTCATTCCAAAAGTCTTCAAGGGTGATTTATTTTAATACAAACCCAAAAATATTTCCTTTAGGTTTTATATAAAATATATATATTATTAGATAGCTGATCCAATAGAGATTTGGGTTGATCACGGTTTTTTTTTTTTGTCAAAATAGTTAGATTCAGTTTTCTTTAGGTTTCATTGTTTATATTTTTATGTTTAACCATAATATATTAAATTATATATATTGTTTATTTAAATCGTTTATATAAACATCCATTTTCACCTTAAACCTACAAGTTTTCCTCCTCCCAACTCTTCTTCGACTTCTTCTCTCTTCAACCTCACCTTTGAGATAGGTAAGGGTTTATTTAGTTTTTTTTATTAAACCATATATAATTATATGTGTATATGCGTTTATATACATATATATATATAACAAAACTATTCTATTTTATATTTTTTTAATGATGAATATTTGTGTTTTCAATTATGTTCTTTATTTATGTAACTCAAAGGGATAATCTAGCATCGTTTTTGATGTGCAAAACCCATATATACACTTTGTGTATATACGGTTATATGTGTGTGTATATATATATTAATCTGAATTAGGTTTTCATATAATAGATATTAGGTGATGAAATTATGTTTTTTAGTGTATGATATTAGGTGATGAAATTATGAAAATCCCATGTATACACTTTTTATATATACAGTTTTATATAAACTTCAAAACCTAATCTATTTTGGGGTTTTCAAGTGATAATTAATAGAAATTAACTAATATTTTATGCATGTATTACTTTTAAAAGAGGTTAATAATAGTGGTTTTGAGGTTCTAAACTAATACATATATGTATAAGTATATATATGTATAATATTTTAATCCTAACCCGATTAAGCTTCATTATTCTTAAGATAATCAATTATTTTTAAAGGTGATCCCTATCCTTATACTTATTCTTTTAATTATGAATTTCAAACCTATATATATATATAAGTATCACGAATAAAATTTCATATTGGAAAACAATAAAAAAACTTTTTTTTGTTATTGTGTGCCTAAAAATTTTAAAAGAAGTCATCACCTTGTTATTGTAATTGACATTACATGTGTCTCAATTTATAGTTTTAGGAAAAACATTTGGAATTATATTTTGTTTAATATATATACATATAAATTCATAAATATATATAGTGGAGTATGTTTAATTGTTTGGGAATAAATATCTCACATTAAATGAATGTTATACATTTACAAATATTATATTTTAATTCATGATTAATATACCACAATGAATAAAATTAGTTATTTAAGTTTATGATTTAATATATTTTACACTTACATTTAATAGTGTATAATTAGAACATGAATGATGACTCTCTTAAATTCAAAAACATGTATTTTTGTATATAAAATTTTTTATGTCATGAAACAAGGGTTTTTAATTTAAGAGTTATTATTTTATGTGACACACCCAAACAATATACTATTTTATGTGCACCAAATAACATCACGTACAAATTTATTTCTATGTTTCCATGTATGTTAATGATAAATTTGATATAGCCATAACTAAAAAACCATGCAGTCTTTAGATTAATGTTTATAGATAATGAATGATTCATTTTATTTATGAATATGGTCATAATTGAAAAATGAAATTTATCTCTTATAATAACTTATGGATTAATAATTTAATTATTAAAATTAGTATGGTACACTTTGAATAAGATACATAATTTAATTATTCAAAGTGGTATGGGACACTTTGAATAAGATACATAATCTAATTATTCAAAGTGGTATGGGACACTTTGAATAAGAGACATAATTTAATTATTCAAAGTGGTATGGGAAACTTTGAATAAAAGATATAATTTAATAAATAAAATTGGTATGGGACACTTTTATTTAATGAATTACTAGCCATATGAGGAATTCATAGGACTTATTATATGATGGGTGAGGCCCGTTATAGCCTCTCGATACATCGGTAGGTCTCTTGAGACAAACTAGGTCATAGAAAGAGGCCTTGATAGAATGGTTTGTTGGATCGAGATTATATCAAATATACACAAGAGGGGGGTGAATTGTGTCTTTTCAAAAATCTTCACGAGATCATGTTATGTCCTTTATCTTTAATCAAATTGATTAATGCAGTGGAAATATGAAATGCAGGGACACCAGATATATAGTGGTTCAGGGGTCAGAAGGCCCCTAGTCCACTCCACCAACGCTCTACTCCATGAGCTTGGAGATTTTCAATATCTAGTCATCATATCAACAAACCTTTCAACAACTGAGTGTAGGCAGTTGAAACCTTTACAATCTAAGGCAAAACACAGCCTTCTAGTTTAATCACAGAACCTACACAGCTTATAACAAGAATCTGGTCACTCAAGATAAAAATTATTTGTTATTTGAAAATACTCTCCTGATTGTTCTTCACAATTGCAATAGAATGAAATTGATAGTAAATAGATCATCGTCTTCAGAAAGAATGATCTTCTAAAAAGAGTAGTTTTGAGTCGATTCCGATGCAGTAGATATATAAATATAAATTGCAACTTCAGCAGTAGTAAATTCACAATTGATCTTCAATGTCAAATAAGTGAATATTTTATCATGTATCTTCTTCTTTAACAAACATAGCTTTATCACTCTTCGTAATCAACAAAAATATAGATCATGATTGACTATATTTTTTCTTCTCTTCTAAAATATCATACAGCAAATCTTGTATTTTGATAGATGTATCTGCTCATGTGTTCTTGATCACTATCTTTCAAAAACATACTTACAAATACCTAAAAAAACACAGATGTAATGAATACTTCCTCTGCAAAAATTAGATCCACAATATTCACCTATTTACTCACATAACTCAAACATTTGATTTTAGAGAGTAGTCGTAAATCTCCTTGTAATTCTCCATGAAAATCTCCTTTTAATTTGATCCTTAAACAGCTCTGAACTCGTCAAAGACGTGCTTTAAAATTAGCTTTTAATCCGCCTTAAAATCAGCCTGATAATCTGCTTGCATATCGTTGAATTATAATATCAACTTTAAACTCTCTGATTCCAAACGTAAGGTTGAGTTGTACATTATGCATCCTATGAACATAATTTAGATCATAAACGTATGGTTGATGACATAGGGTTGATCACAAATGTGGGGTTGGCCATCTATACTTTTCTCTTCAACTTTCAAACGTATGATAAATGATACATACTTTTATAAGATTCCAAACGAAAGGTATATGATCCATACTTTTCTAAGAAACATAAGGTTTGTTTACAAAAGTAAGGTTTATGAACTATACTTTTGAGAAACAAACGTAAAGTTTAACACTTAAGTACGGTTCTCCTTCCATACTTTTCTAATATCCCAAATGTAGGGTTCTTTCCTAATGTAGGGTTCCTTTTTATACTTTGCCAATAACATATGGTTGATTAACCATACTTTTCTGATAACTTGTAAAGTAAATAGTGGGTTCATTTCTTTATGCTACATTTCCACACGTAGGGTATGAACAGTGATTCCAGAACACGCTAAAGAAATTCTCGAATATGTAGATCATGAACAGTGTTTCTTGAAAACGCTAATGCAAACACTTTAACAATTAAATCTTATTGTTTAAGAACGTAAATATTTCTTCCAGAAATAAATAATAAATAATAAATTCCTAAAATATACTTAAAAAATAAAATCATTAGAAAAAAATTAAGGGTATTTGTGAGCATCAAAATCATTATAAAAATATAGAGTATTGTTCTCAACAATCTCCCTATTTAAGTAAAAACATTATGTATTGTTGAAAACAACACTTTCTCAACAATATCCCGCTTTTTTATGATCACAAAACCCATAAAATAAAAAATGAAATTAATTTTCAAAATTAATTACATATAGTTTATAATTTTGATTAGATAAAGAAATATTTAATTTTAACAAGATTATTTCAAAAATAAATAAACATTTTGTTATATATAATAATAAAAATAAATTTCAACCCCTTTTTTAAAAGTGAAAAAAATATATTTATCCAAACTTCTCCCTCTTAAAAAATTTTAAAGTAAAAAAATTTGTATTTCTCCTTTAATAAAAAAAGTTTTGTTTTTAAAGAAAAATTTTCTTCAAATTTCTCCCTAAAATAACATTTAAAAAAATGTAAATGAGTTAAAATAAAATTTTGTGTTTTTCCAAATTTCTCCCCCTTTTTCTGATATCAAAAAGAATGAAAAAATATGGAATATAACACATATTAATATAGAACTGAACTTAAGTAAATGATATATGTAACTATTTATCAATTAGTGAATTTAGATTACTGGAATATCTAATCAAATACAGTAAAACAAACCAACACACAAATATATAATGAAACAGATTTTCATTGAAAATATTTAAAATTACAAAAATTGATAAATACAGGAATCAAGGGTTAGTCAGGGTTTAGATAGGGTCTATCTTGTCTAAACTACTTGATTGATTTCTGATAGTTGTTTCCTTAGTATCTTCATCATTCCATCACCAATAATAACAATAATATTCCTATTCTCTTGAGTCATATGAATGTCTTCAATTAATTTGACCCTGAAAAACTCATGTAGTCTTTATTCCTTCTCCAAAAACAAATACAACATCTCGGTTAACTTATCCAAGATAGATCTGATTCCTAGTTCATTTGAGGTTAACTGTTCAACTAAAAACTTTTTATTGTCCAGCAACACTGAAAGAGGAGCACTATTTCATTTCAAATCAGGCAACCTATCATTCATATCAACTAAGATAGTTTTTATTTCCTTAAATCTTCTGATAAAATCTAGTGAAGTATCTAAACCACTGGCCTCATTGATTCTAACAGATTCCAACTTTGTCTCCATAAATGATTTGAGATCTGAAAAATCTGACTTTATAACCATTTCAGACTTTAATTTTGCAACCCCATTCAGAATATCCTTATTAAAAATATCAACTTCTTACTTCGAAACTGTACTATTCTTTAGCCTCTGGAATTTTAATTTTTTTTATTTCCAATGCTCTCCTCATAGAAGCATTTTCTTGCTTTACTCTCTGCAACTCCCTGTATATTTCTTCAACTTCCTCATTTTCTAATTCAGAGGTACTTTGTGCTTGATTATCCTTTTCAGCATGAAAGTGATGTACTAACACTATGGGTAATAATTAAGCATCTTATTTCTTCTTATCTTCTCTAACTGGTTGGTCAATAGATTTTTCCTCTGAGTCTTTTCGAGACTCTTCCACATAAAAATCCTCTTGAAGAACTTCTGTTTCTATATATGAAGGGTTTTCATCCTGTACATCCACGATCACTTCTTCTATTTGATTCTCTTGAATAATTTCATCTTTAGCTAATTGTGGACTGGCCACATCTACTCTAGGAACTGCCTTTTTTCAATTTCAAGTTCAGGTTCTAGTTCTGTTCTTTTAACTTCAATTCATTCAGGTTCAACTTCTGTAACAGCAACATCCTGTTTCTGAGTCTCTCCTTCAGCTTCTACATGAATTCCATGTTGAATCTGAAGTTCTTCCACTGGTTCTGACCTCTCAACAACAACTTCCATTGATTGTTCAGCAGTAGATTCTCTTAAAAATCTATAACTCAATAAATCTTGTGAGGTTAAAACATTTGAAACTTGCTCTTCATGAGCAGTATCATCTCTTCTTTTTTTACTTTAAGTCCTTCTTGATTGGCTTCATCTGGAATAGTCTCAACTTTAAAACTTATTCTTCTAGAAACAGAGCTAACTCTGGGTGTATCTTGATTTTCCTTTGACTTGTCAAGATGAGCCTGAGCTCTCCCTTATTCTACTTCTTTATCAGCTCTTACTGGTAGGATTTTTCCTTTTACTATACTCCATAAATAAACAAATTTTTTTAAAGTACTAGAATTAAAAACATTACTATGGTGACAACGAATTCTAGCATCAACCAGTCTCACCATGTCTTTCTTGAACAAGATTTTTGAGATGAATCTACAAAAAGGGTAGAAATTCATTCTAGCTTCACTTTGACAACAATAACTATGGTACCTCACCATGTACCTAGGAAAATTTAATTTTACATCACTGAGAAGAAGATACATTATGTACATGTCGGGATATAGTATCTTCTCCATCTCTAACATTCTGGGTGTTATCTCGGTTTGTACAAATTTCACAAGGATCTTCTGATCTGGTTCCAAATCCTTAATGAACATTTTCCTTATGTTAGTAGATCCAAACAGAAAGAACATAATTTCTTCATATTTATGCATAGAATCTCCTATAATTTTCAAATAAAAATGAAACACTCCCCCATGAGGGTAGTTTAGTATTTGACTAATTTCAACTAAAGAGATTGAAAAATCTCTATCATCTATCTTAGCCATCATGGTGTCATAATCATATCCCAAACTAAATTAAACAGATTTAAAGAAATATTGAAGCTCTACTTTATACAAGAATTCTGTATTCTCACTATTGAAGATCTATTGGAGATTCTGAAACGATAGGGCTTGTTTTAACAATAATTTCATCTGAAATAGCCATTCTAAATCAATCACCTTTCCCTATAGGATTTTCCTTCCTTCTGATCACTATTTCTTGGCATTTCTGGTCTCAGCCTCATCATCTCTCTTAGTCTTTACCATTTCTGTGAAAATCTCTGAAGGTTTGAAGGTTAGGGTTTCATAGGTTCAAAAATTAGGGTTGACAAGCAGTGGTGCAGATTCGCAGGTTCGAAAGGGTTTTGATGGAAATGAAACGGTTTAGAATTCGAAAGGTTTTGACAGCCTTGATTTTTGTGTTTTCAATAATCATTAAATAGATTTTAAAAACAAATAAAAAAATTTCACGTCGTATATAAAAATAAATAACAATTTTAAATAAAAAATAATAAAAAACATAATTAAAATGAATAAAATTAAAATTTTATTTAAAAATAAATAAACCTAGCTCCCCCTTAATAAAATCAAACCTTGTAGTGGGAAGTATTTTAGTAAAAATATCTACTAATTGAATTTCAATACTTACAAATTCCAAAGATATATCCTTTTTCAGAACATGATCTCTTAGAAAATGATGTCTGATATCAATATGCTTAGTCCTAGAATGATTAATATGATTTTTTGAAATATTTATAGCACTAGTATTACCACATAAAATAGGTGAATTTTTAAAATTTAATCCAAAATCCATAAGATTGTTTTTCATCCACAACACTTGTGCACTACAACTGCCAGTAGAAACATATTATGCCTCAGTTGTTAACAGGGAAACTGAATGTTGTTTCTTACTTGACCATGATACTAAGGATTTCCCTAGAAAATTACAAGTACCCAAAGTTATTTCTCTATATAATCTATAACTCCCAAAGTCTGCATCTGAATATGAAATTAAATTAAAATCAGAAGTTTTGGGATAAAGTAGATATTGAAAAACAGTTCCTTTTAAAAATCTAAAAATTATTTTAACAGAAGTTAAATGGGATTCTTTTGGATTTGATTGAAATCTAGCACAAATACATACTAAATACATTATATCTGGCCTACTAGCAATAAGATATAATAAACTACCAATCATACCTCTATATAACTTGTTGTCAACTGACTTTCTAGTTTCATCCAAATCAATTTTTATATTAGTATTCACAGGAGTTGTATATGTCTTGTTGTTTTCAAATCCAAATTTCTTAAGTAAATCAATAATGTATTTGCTTTGGTTCAAAACATTTCCAAAATCTTTTTGAAAAAATTTAAGTCCTAAGAATAAATTTAATTCTCCCATCATACTCATTTCAAATTCGTTTTGCATTATATTTTAAAAATCATGAAAAAGGGATTTATTAGTGGATCCAAAAATTACATCATCAACATAAATTTGAACCCATAAAATATTAGAATTTACAGTTTTCTTAAATAGTGTTGGATCTGTAATTCCAATAGTAAAATCATTTTTTTAAAGAAAAGATCTTAATCATTCATATCAAGCTCTAGGTGCTTGTATAAGGCCATAAATAGCTTTAGTAATTTTAAAAACAGAATCTGGTTTTTGTGAATTTTCAAAATCAGGACGTTGCTCAACATAAACTTCCTCCATTAAATAACCATTTAAAAAGGCAGACTTAACATTCTTCTGAAATAATTTAAAATTCATATGTGATGCATAGGCTAAAAAGATTCTAATAGCTTCTAACCTAGATACAGGTGCAAATGTCTCATCATAGTCTATACTTTCTTCTTGATTATATCCTTTTGCTACAATTCTTGATTTATTTCTAGTTATTATTCCTTGTTCATCTTATTTATTCCTAAAGACCCATTTTTTTCTTATCACTGGATAAGTATGTGGTCTTTTAACTAATTCCCAGACTTCATTTCTCTTAAACTGGTTTAATTCTTATTGCATTCCTATCATCCTTCTTTCATCATATAAAGATTCTTCTATAGTCGTAGGTTCTTTTTGGGATATAAAGGCAGAGAAATCTACAAGATTTCCTATATTTCTTCTAGTTTTTTTTCATGTGTCTAAGTCACCAATTATAGTGTCTAAAGGGTGATTATATAGGGTTCTAGTATATCTAGGTAAAACACTTATAGGTTCTTCAGTATCATGTTCTTTTGAACTAGACTTAATTTCATTTATATCATTTTCAAAATCATTTTTTAAGTTTTCAAGTCTCATGTTATCATTAGAGTCAAATTCATCCATTTGATCTGTCCTTTTCTCAAAGGGATCAGACTCATCAAATTTCACATGAACTGATTCTTCAACAATCCTTGACTTCTTATTATAGACTCTATAATCTTTGTAGGAAGCTTAATATCCTAAGAAAATGCCTTCATCAGATTTTCAAACAAACTTACCAAGACTTTCCTTGGTGTTTAAGGTGTAAACCTTGCATCCAAAAACTTTAAAGTAATATACTTTAGGTTTTCTGTTATTACAAAGTTCATAGGGTGTCTTTTTCAAAATTGATCTAATTAAAACTCTATTCATTATATAACAGGCTATGTTTATAGATTCTACCCAAAAATAGGTAGGAAGACTGTATTCATTTATCATAGTCTTAGCCATTTCTTGAATAATCCTATTTCTTCTTTCAATAATTCCATTCTATTGAGATGTTATTGGTGTAGAGAAAGTATGTTTAATACCCGTGTTTGAGAAAAATGAATTAAATTACTGATTCTCAAATTATCCACCATGATCACTTCTTAATGAAATTATATTAAAACCTTTTCCATTTTTAGTAGATTTACAAAAACTTTTAAAGAAAGTAAAAGCTTCATTTTTAAATTTCAAAAAGAAAATCCATGTAAATCCAGAATAATCATCAATTAAAACATATACATATAATTTACCAGCCAAGATTGCTACCATTGAAGGTCCAAACAAATCCATATGGATAAGTTCTAGAGATTTAGTTGTAGCAACTTTGTTAACATATTTGAAGGATGATTTGTGTTGCTTGCCAAGTTGACATGCATCACAGAATCTATCACTTTCAAATCTGAGACTAGGAAAATTAGAAATTAATTGTTTCTTAGATAATTTATGTAAAACATAAACATTAAAATGTCCAAGTCTCCTATGCCAGATCCAAGATTCATTCACTTTATCATTTAAGCAATTTACTTTTTGTTTACACAATGAATTTAAATCCAGGGTGTATGCATTATCAGTTCTTGGTGCTCTAAATTTAAGCAGTTTATCTTTAAAAATAGTACAACAATTATTTGAAAAATCAATAGTATAACCATCATCACAAAGTTGAGAGATACTTATTATATTGTGTTTTAATCCCTGTACATAAAGTACTTTATTGATTGAGACAGCTTCTGGATCTCTAATTGTTCCAATACCAATGATTTTTCCTTTGACATTGTCACCAAAAGTGACAAGTCCACCATATTTTTAAGTGAGTGTATAGAAATTATATGGTTTTCCACTTATATGACTTGAGAAACCACTATCCATATACCATATGTCCTTTTTGCTTCAATGACCTTCTTCCTACAAAGGCATTTAAACAAGTTGCTTTGGTACCCATATTTTATTGGGTCCAGTTGTGTTAGCCAGAAAATATCTAGGAATCCAGACTTGATTTATTTTCTAAAATCAACAGAATCAAATAAATTATTTGAAACAAAAGCTTTCTTAATACCACTTATTTGGGGTTATATTAAGAAACAGTTTTTAGAAATATGTCCCCTTGTTCCACAGTAATTACAATTTAATCTTTTTGATCTTGGAACAAAATAATTCTTGTACAGCTTAGGTTTTTCACCTTTACTGCGAATTCCAAAACTTTCTTTCTTAATAACATTTTTTCTAAGAATTTCATTCAAGCAGTTTTCTCCTTTAGTAAAAATAAGGGTTGTACTTTTATATGTTTCTACTTTTGTTTGCAGTGTTTTTATTTTAGCTTCATGATTTGTATAGTCAATGTTAATTGAACTATATTTATCAGTTAACACCTTAAATTTCTTTATAATTTTATCTCTTTCATCTGAAACAACCTTGTGAATATTATTTAAAGACTTATGCTTCTTAAATAGAGAATCGTATTTTTCTCCAATCATATTGCAGTAGGATGCAAGTTTTTCATTAGAGTAACTAGATTCAGAGCTAGAGTCAGAAGAGTAGTAAGATTGTACCTTATCTATTTCTGCCATAAAAAACATGTTGGCTTTCATATTTACTTCTTCCTTCTCTGAGTCTAATTCAGAAGTGCTACTGGAGTCTTCAGATACACTCCATGTATCTTTCATTACTTTCTTGTCCTTATGCTCATAATCATTCCTTTTGAAGAACTTCTTCTTCTTGTCTTCCTTTAACTGTGGACAGTCCGGTCTGATGTGCCCCATTTTCTTGCACTCATAACATCTGACTTCCTTGTCATCCTTTTTGTTGGATTTTCTGAATCCCTTCTTCTTTCTATAGAATTTAGTGAATTTTCTGGCTAGCTGAGCCAGTTCCACATCAAAATTTGATAAATCAGAACTTTTTTATTTCACTTTTACACTTTTCTTCATCTTTTTGCTTTATGATGACACTTTCAAGGAATTTTCATCTATCTTGATAAACACTTTATGCTCATTTACTTCATCTTGCATATCAAATTCATACATTATTAGTGTTCCAATCAGTTCTCTCATGGTTAAGTCTTTGACAGGTGTTGATTGTCTGATTGCAGTAGAGATTCCATTCCACTTAGTAGGTAGTACTCTTAGTACTTTTAAAGCTTTATCAGCTTGTTTGATTGGGTCTCCCAAAGCTGTTATATTATTGAAATTATCTATCAACCTTCCATTCATTTGAGTAATGCTTTCACCTTCAACCATTCTGAATGTATCAAATTTAAGCTTAGAAGTAGCATATCTCATTTCCCAAATATTGTTAGTTCCTTCATAATAAATTGAAATAGTTTTCCACATCTCATATGTGGTCGGGCATTGAGATACTCTGTTAAATTCATCAGGTCCTAGACCACATATAATTGCATTCATTACCTTTGAGTTCATATCATATTCTGCTTCTGTAGCTGCACTCCATGTCTCAGGTTTTTCAGGTATTTCATATGGAGTCAGTATCTTAGAATATACTCTTTATCTAAGGTTTTTTAGATATATAGTCATTCGCGACTTCCAGCATCCATAGTTTTATCCATTGAAGTATGGTGATCTGACCATATATATTCTCTCTCTTGTATCATTCATCTTACTCTAAGTATAATCCTTAATCTCTTTTAGCTTGTTAGGGATTTATCAAAATCCCAACCTCTGATACCAATTGTTGGATCAATATTATATAAAATATACACAATTGGGGGGTGAATTGTGTCTTTTCAAAAATCTTCACGAGATCATGTTCTATCCTTTATCTTTAATAAGATAGATTAATGCAGTGGAAATATGAAATGTAGGGACACGCGATATATAGTGGTTCGGGGAACAGAAGTCCCCTAGTCCACTCCACCAACACTCAACTCCATGAGCTTAGCGATTTTCACTATCTGGTCCTCATCTCAACAGACCTTTCAACAAATGAGTGCGGCCAGTTGACACCTTTACAATCTAAGGAAAAACACAACCTTCTGGCTCAATCACAGAACCTACACAGCTTAGAACGAGAAGCTGGTCACTCAAGATAAAAATTATTTTTTATTTTAAAATACTCTCCTGATTGTTCTTCACAATTGAAACAGAATTCAATTGATAGTAAATGGATCTTCGTCTTAAAAAAGAATGATCTTCAAGAAAGAGTCATTCTGAGTCGATCCCTTTGGAGTATATATAGAAATATAAATCGCAACTTCAGCAGCAATAGATTCACAATTGTTCTTCAATGTCAAATAAGTGAATATTTTTTCATGTATCTTCTTCTTTAACAAATAGAGATTTTATCACTCTTCATAATCAACAGAAATATAGATCGTGATTGACTCTATTTTTTCTTCTCTTCTAAAATATTTTATAGCAGATCTCATATTTTGATAGAGGTATCTTCTCTTGTGTTCTTGATCACTATCTTTTAAAAATGTACTTACACATACCTTAAAAAACACAGATGTAATGAATAATTCCTCTACAAAAATCAAATCCACAATCTTTGCCTTTTTACTAGCATAATTCAAACAATTGAATTTACAGAGTAGTCATAACATTCCTTGTAATTCTCCCTGAAAATATCCTTTTAATTCGATACTTAAATAGATCTGAACTCGTCAAAGACACGCTTTAAAATCAGCTTTTAATCCGCATTAAAATCAGCCTGATAATCCGCTTTCAGATCGTTGAATAATAATATCAACTTTAAACTCTTTGATGCCAAATGTAAGGTTGAGTTCTATAGTATGAATCCTATGAACGTAATGTAGATCTTAAACATAAGGTTGATGACGTAGGGTTGATCACAAACATAAGGTTGGTCATCCATACTTTTCTCTTCAACTTTCAAACGTATGATAAATGATCCACACATTTATAGGCTTCCAAATAAAAGGTACATGATCTATACTTTTCTAAGAATCATAAGGTTGTTTACAAAAGTAAGGTTGATGAACCATACTTTTGAGAAACAAATGTAATGTTTAAAACTTACGTACGGTTCTCCTTCCATACTTTTCTAATATCCCAAACGTAGGGTTCTTTCCTATCATAGGGTTCCTTTTCATACTTTGCTGATAACGTATGGTTGATTAACCATACTTTTCTGATAACTTGTAAATTAAATAGTGGGTTCCTTTCTTTATGCTACGTTTCCACACGTAGGGTATGAACAGTGATTCCAGAACACGCTTAAGCAATTCCTGAATATATAGAGCATGAACAGTGTTTCCAGAACATGATAATGCGAATACTTTAACAATTAAATCTCTTTTTTTAAGAACATAAATATTTCTTCCAAAAATAGATAATAAATAATAAATTCTTAAAATATACTTAAAAAATAAAATCATTATAAAACAATTAAAATTATTTGTGAGCATCAAAATCATCATAAAGAGATAGAGTATTGTTCCCAACAATCTCCCTCTTTAAATAAAAACATTATGTATTGTGGAAAACAACACTTGGTCAAAATGGTTATGTGTGGTCTTGGAATGAGGCCTTGACAAAATATTATGATTTTCCTGCATTATTAATTCCCTCATTATGTGATTAATATTTTACCAACCATGTGATTATTCAACTAGTAGAATATCCTTGGTTAATAATCTTTTACTTATGATAATGGTAATAAATTCACATGGAATAATGATATATATAATTGGAAAGTCATTCATAAAGAAAGCATAACATCTATTTTCAGAAATTTGATATAGAAGTTAGTATTACATCTATCACTTCATGAATTGCAATTTATGTGAATTATGATATTTTTACTTGGGAAATTATAAGCAAGTATCATTTCTTGTTCTAATTTGTACCTGCACCCAATCTTTGAACCTTTATTTTATTTTGATCAACTCTTGGATTATTTACAGCAATCCATGCATTTTTGTACTAGTATACATATTATTAAAAGTGTTTTATTTGATGATTTTAAATAAATATATAAATTATTATGTAAGAGATTTCCCTAAAAATGATTTCTAGTAATCTTTGAAGAATTATGATGATGAGATAAATGAAATGTTTATTTATTTTAAGAATATTTTTTATGGATGTATAATTATTTTTAAAGGATATTTTTTAAAAAGGAGTTTTATTAGTTAGTTTTAAAACCCCTTACTGGGAATTCTCATGCTCACCCGACATCTTTAATCTATTTTTAAAGAATTAGTAGATTGGTCAGATTTGAGTTATTATATGTGGTGGCTGCATTATAAAGATTATCTAATTTTATTTTTGAAGAAAATTATCAGCTATATCTGGTTTTCTAGAACCTAGACTGAGAAGATCTTTTGTGATGTGTAATTTTATCAGCACCTTTTTATAAAAAAAATTGTACACCGTGTTTGAGGCACTGAATTTGGGATTTTGGAGTTGGGCCATCACACATGATAACATTGAACCCCCCCCCCAATGGATCACTCCACAACCCCATTAACCAATGACATTTATGGTTCCTTCCCTTCACCAAGGATTAAAGCACGCCAGTTATGTAAGTCTAAGGGGTTAGGAGTGAATCTTCATCATCCAAGATATATGATATTAAACTGCCAAGCACCCAAATCCTCAACACATAACATTAAACTATAACCACCATATGATTGATTGGCCCAAGAGGACTAATAATGGGATGGGAACCAACACCCTCTCACTCCCCCTCTCCCTCTACGCTTTGTCACCATGCACACCTCGGGTATTCTCTGCATAATCCCCAACCTGACTTGATGATGTTCTCCTTGTACGAAGACCATATCCTCCTCGTACATCTATATATCCTTATTGGGATTCCCTCCTAGAGTATGTCCCATTCTTCTTCTCATGGTCCTCCAACCACATGTAATCCCCTTTCTCTTCTTTGGGCTACTAACCATGTGTAATCCCCACTCCACTCCTCATTGATGCACCTTTTGCAATGTGATCTTCAGGTCTTTTGTTTCCTCTTGTTTATCACACTGATCATGACTCACGTGGGCTTATAGTAAGCACTAACCATGACATCCTCTTTGGGCCATTAACTATACATAATCCCCAAGTCCCACTTTACCAAACTACGTAGACTTTGATCCTTTACCCTTTCAATAAAGGTATGTAGGAATCCTCCTTGAGGTTTAAACCCAACACCCATCGGTCCCAACCACTTCGTGTCGGTTCACCCTCATCTCGCATGACATTAAACTGTATGGTTTTGAACTAAATGGGTTTTGATACTTGTATTCTAGATAGGGTATGTAGGAATCATCCCTGAGGTTCAACACCAAATAGTGGTAAATTTCAAAGTCCCCTTTGTTGGGATCCACATCCTTGGTCTATCCCTTAGTGGTGTCAGATCATTTCTCTGGTAGCTAACCATGCGTAATCCCCACACCCAATCTATACTCCTCCAACCAAGACTTTCTTGAGATAGGCTACTACCACGCTTAAACCCCAACATATCTTTAGGTTGTTATCTATTGTGTAAACACTAATACTATTCCCCATATCTGAACTATGTGTACTTTGATCTTCTCCCTTTTTGAGAAAGGTATATAGGAATCCTCCTTGTGCTTCAAGCCCATCTCCCATACCATATCCTGGCCTGGTCCTTCCCTCAAGCCTTTGTGTCTCAGGAATATCATGCCTTATCCCATTTGGTTCCATTTCCTTTGGTCCCCCATCCATGCATCCATTATCATGAGTCTCCTCCACACGTGACACATCGTCTCAATTCCAGAACTACATGGACTTTGATTCCCTACCATGGGGATATGTATGAAACCTATTTGATGTTAAATCCCTATATCTTCACCTTCACACAGGTTCTTGATTCCATCCCCATTCATTCAACCCTTTAATAATCTATCCATATTCATCCTGATATTACCCATGCTTCCACATCCCAATAAAATCATTCCATCGGTATGGGAAACTAACCATGTGTAATCCCCGGTATATCTCTGGGTCATTATCCTTCATGTACACCCCAATTTTATGCCTCACCCATATGAACTATGTGGGTTTTGATCCTTTCCTTCTAAACAGGTCATATAGGAAGCCTATTTGAGGTTCGATCCTAGCCAATGGTAAACCTTGGTGTCCCCTTTGCGTAGACTATTCCCACAATATGATCCACCCTTTATGGCGTCTAAATCAGTCTTCATGGTGTGAAACCTTCCCTTTGTGGGACACACCTTCCTGGGTCCATCATTATTTGGAGTTCTGACCTATCCATCCAGTAAACTTTCTAGATTCTCCCTCCTAGGGATGACCTATATGATCCACTCCGATCAGTGTTCTGATCAGTCTGATCCATCTCCTCTAGATGTTAAACTCACAGCATACCCTATGTTAAACATGGGAAACATAGGAAGCTGAGGAAAACCTTGGATACATGCCTTCGGCATATAATTCCCCATATTTGACATTGGATGCCTTGGGATTCTATGCCCTCAAGAATCCCTCTGATAAGGGAAAATATAGGGGTACCCGTGTTTCTGTATCAAAACATGATAGTGATGCCTCAATGTGACTAATATCTAGACCAAAGGTTGTTTCCCTAACTTGAATCCCTTGAGAATGTCTTAAAATAAGTATTTTAATTAACCGGCATCCACAATGATATGGAACCAGGAAGAGTTTCCTGAATAAAATCAAAATCTGTAAGGGAGACCCAAACTAGGTGACGAATTCTAAGGAGGAATCCACAGAAGGAGATACCAACATCCCATAATCCCATTTCAATAAAGGAGTAAACATCTCTCAAGAAGTGATGAATTCCACCCACCTTTGGAAAGTAGGAATGAGGGTCAATAATCAGCATGTTCTCACAGATGATGTGCACCTCAACAAAAGCATCGGAAACAAAAATGGTGAACCCGACATGAATTCATTCTTCTAAATATGGGGATTAGTAGTTTTGGGGGATCACAAGTTGAGTGTGTCACTGGATCTAGTTATACGGTGCTAGGTCCTTCCGAGAAAATAGTGGGCCTAGTGTGAAACTCACCAAGATTTGGGGTAGTTAATCATTGGGCATCCTAGTCTACGATGTTGGAAATGTGGATCTTTCAATCAAGTCATGGAATACTGAATGGTGTTGGGGCACTGAGCATCACTTTCCCACTATTTTTACTAATGGATGAGTCTTTCGTCTTTGAAGTACCCAAGATACAGCCATAGAAAAATAATCTCCTCTCTCCCACAGACATAGGGGTAGGGGAAATACAAATGCGGAAATATCGTAAGGCTTCACCTTTTCTGCGATGACTCTCATAACCACAGATACTGGGAACCCACACCCCATCTCACCCTACGAATTTATTCAGAGGAGGGTGATCGATACTCTTGTTCAATGATACGAATAGAAGGGGGTCATCCCAAAGAGGGATATGGCCCATTAAGATTTGGAGGCCTCAGTGCCCCGCCATCACTACCACCCCCAAGGGCTATGTAGGGAGTTGCTACTCACCACTCCGATCTTTAATCGTTTCAAGAGCCTCTCCCCAAAATGATCTTATGACTCGCTCCCTTATGTCGATGAAGTAAGGGGTGTCATAGTCCTCTCATCTACAACTTCATCCATGGGACCTCCAAGGAGGGCTCCCACCAGGCCATGACAACACCAACAGGTAGTCCCACAAACCGAGGAGCAAGTGATCCACACCTTTACACATCCAAACCTAGCTCAGTTGACCTGATTCCAATGTCGGGCACAAGCTCAAGAGGATGTCCACTAGGGGGAATCATCCTCTATAGCTTCAGTGGTCTAAGCCACCACTGACGTGTGATACCACCTCCCTGTTACTACAGAACAGGGGAACCTCTATGCTCAATCAGGATTGAGGCGTCCACCACCCCACGGGTAGGATGGGTTGAATTCCCCAATCATTAGTGAAAGTAGCATCTATTGCAGTTCAACCCATGATGATGAGATATGATACGAAGATTCCCCTCATACCATCGTCATCCAGAGTGGAGGTCCTCCCCGCTCCCACATCTAGTATGGAGTTCCTCCCCATGCCACTATTACCAGTCGCAATGGAGGTCATTTTTGTGTTCATGATCCCTAGTATGAAAGTTTACCCCATTTCTCAAGTCATCAACATGAAGGTACTCACATCATCACCAACTCAAGCAGAGTCCCTCCCTGTGACAGCACTAACCAAAGAGAAGTTCCCCCTCACCCTAACACTCATCAATATGGATTTCCTCTTCATGTTCCATTCAAAATTTTTCTAGGTTCCCCACGCACCCTAGATCATCTAAGTGGAGGTCCTCCCAGCTTCAATACCAACCTATACAAAAGTATTCCCCATGTCAAAGATCTACCATTCCCTAAAGAACCATCCCAGGTTAAGAGGGAGGGTCTTTGCCACCAAAATAAGGATATTGAGAAATGCCACATCATATTCAAACCCATCAACTTTTTAAGATCTGAGTTGAAGTGAGATTCGGTGATGGGACCCTCACCCCAATCCTCTGTATCGGGGTCTGGGGTAGGATCTCGGTGTATCAAATTTTTCCTCCTAGAAAGCGAGATGCACTGGATCCCTGAATCCCTCCACAGATACATATAGGAGGAGGGATATTTGGATCATCTCTATGGTCTGGTTGTGCAATCCTCCCTATCATCACCAGGATCATTCTCTACATCAATAAGAGATCATGAAGAACTGTTTTGGGGACCAGTAGATGATGAGAACCAGCCTAATCCATTGCTAATGACCACCCCTCCTGTGTAAGAAGCAATGGTCATCACCCCATCCTATAGGGATGTGGTGATACAATCAGTGCATTCTCTGGAGGTCAGCCCAAGATGCGGCAGTTTGTTAGCTCACACACTATACTCTCCCCCAGCCAGCCTACCACTACAATGGTATGTATCAGTTCCATTACTGGTCTCTCAACCACCCCCATTCGATGAATGGTACAACCAAGGTCCGGATCCTGAGTCTATGTTGAGAAGTTTGTGGTACATTCTCATAGTGGGCCATCTCCTTGAGATGTTCTAGTCGATTTCAATTGCAAGCTTCAATATTTAGGAGTCCCTCATCCAGGATGAGGTTTTTTGATTCCATCAACCTTATGTATGACACATTTCGGTCGATGTCATCGATAGTTAGCTCACCTCAAAAGTCAGGAACACTTCAACGAAATTGGCCAGTAATGCCGCATAGTTTAGTTGGCCACACTCCCTGTTACTCAACTCCCTACATCGCCTGGTTATCATCAAAAACTCCATAAATGATGTATCTAGAGATTCAATGTGCTCTGTAGAGTTATCAAGGAGGCTTTCCCACATGTCCATATCTATGGCTAGGGTTAGTATGATGCCCTTCATTTCAGTCTTATCCTATGCCAACCTAGTTCACCTAGTGATATCAAGGATATTCATTTGGGCGTCATCAAAATAAATATGGTTCTTCCTGAGATATACCCAGAAGGGGGAATATGAACCAGTATTAGAGAAGATGAACAGACCACTGGGGAAGCACAACACACGACATACCCTATGGGTGTCCACACTCGCCAACAAAGATATACACTTGGCCTTTCTGAACCTTATGAGTCATTACCTCTCAGTCGAGATCCTAGTAAGGAAAAACCACACCCCGGGACAGTCAAGCCCTCTAACCCATCTGATTCAGTGCAGAAGATGGAGGAGGATCCCAAAATGGTTGTGCTGTATCAATAGCTCGTAGAACAGATAAGGATCATCAATGAGCTCCTCATTGAACATGCTACATAACAGCATACATATTATGGTGATCCCTAGAATGATCCCAACCATCCTTCAACGGGGCAGCATAGACAGGAATAACTTCCCCCTAGTGAAATGTCCCCTAGGTGATCTCGATAACCCTTCCTATCTAGACAGGGTATAGGCTTTTTTATGGAAACATACCTCGGTATGCATCACCAAATCCACCCGAGCTGCGTGAAAACCTTCCTCAGGACCCGGCCTAGGTCTTACCAACAGCTCTATAGGTTCCACCAACTACTCCACATGTTCCTCCAGCAGCTCCTCAGGTCGTTCCACCAGCCACTCCACGAGCTGATCAACTGGCCTACCATGTTTAAGAACTTACCAATGCGCTAGTAGTTAGTAATCATCATCGAGATATAAATCCTAATCAAGATAATACAATGGATTATCGCTCGCCTTGAGACTCTTGAAACATGATAGCTATTGATCCCACCAGATGAAAAACTATATCTAGTGTGGGTGGATGATATGTCAGCACCCCTAGGATTTATAAATCCTACTTTCTCCCTTTTAAATGGGACAGGTGACCCACTACAACATCTGGACCACTTCATTTCAAGATGTAGACCCATGATGTTAACTATAGAAAAGTAGGAGGCCACTAAAATTCAATTTTTTTTACAGAAATTGGAAGGGCCTATATTCATATGGTACAACCAATTACCCATCAGATCCATAGATGGTTGGGAGGATCTTCACAGGAAATTTTTGTATCAGTTCAGTTCCATCACCCAGAAGACTAGTATTTCCAACCTTTTCAAGTGAAATCAAAGGTCAGATGAGTGAGTAGAAGACTTTTTCACCAAGCGAAAGGGCCTCACATACTCACTCGATATGCCGCTAACTCATCAATGGCTGCTAACAATGTGCATAAGTAATGTGAAGAACGAACTGGTTCCTTCTCACATCACTCATAACTTATCAACTAGACTCTAGGATTTCTCAGACAAAGATCAATGTTTAGAGGAGGCCTTGAAGTAAGCTAAGTAAGCGCGTCTGTTACCTCCAGCATATCCCAAAAGAAGAGTCTCTAAGGTCGAGACCTCTATTGTTGCACAGATAAAGGCCCCTATATAACTGGAATTATTACCGGAAGAGCTGCTTCCACAGCCTCGTTGAGGGACATCGCCTCATGCTCAGCCTCCAGATCAGAATCACCCACCACAAAATCAGTAGGCACCACCACATAATACACCACTACCACCTAACAAGGCAACCAGGTTCCACCACCTCGCCAGTCTCTATCCCCTCATCAGGTTCAGGCTCCCAAATCCCCTTTCCCTGATTCAAGAAACCAAACCTACTCATTCAATGAGTCTCGGGTCTTCAGTTATTTCTGGAGTGCCTTGGATTGTGAAATCCTATGGATGCCAGAATGCAGGAGGCCTAAAGAAGAAAATCTCACTAATCTCCCTAATTACTTCCTCTATCACCAGTTTTTTGGACACACTCTCAAGAAGTGCTATGTTTTCAAAGAATGGATCCAAGACCCGATCAATACAAATGTAGTCATATTGGTTCTGGCCCTATCATAGGTGGCATGTATGTCGGAAAAACATGATAGCGATAATGTGGACGAATAGAAGCAGGTCTCTCACCACAGGTCTAAAAAGTACGATGACCTGATAGCACACAAGGAAGTTTCTTGGTCCCATGGTATTATTCGTGCCCATTTCAATAAACCTAATCAATCTAAGGTTGTTGTGCTATCTCTAGCTACTATATCAGCATCGACATCACATCTTTCACTATCTCAGGAGAGTATGCACTAAAGATGAAAGGGAGATCAAATCCCTCTTCATGTGTCAAATTTGTCTTGTACTCTCAGCAATTTCATGCCCCCAAAGATGGGAATTACCCCCAAAATTCATCCAACAATAGAGGACTTATCGAGTGATGATCATGAGTATGACTCAGTAAATACCATCGAACTAGTGGACCCTTACATGGGTCCTGAAGATGAGGAATTTTATAAAGATCCTCCTAATGTCTCCAGTCAACGCCAGCGTTGATGGGGCCATAGGTATGATAATTTATATAATTTTTAGGCCAGAGCTACTGGACAAGCTATGCATTCCACTAATACCCGATAGCATTCCCAACGTAGAGCTCAGCATGCATAGCCTCTCATCCTATTTCTTCAGATTCATCCCCACCACCATTTGTATTTCTTGATCAAGAATAGTCTCCAAGTCCATGTTATGATCAACTGCATTCAGTTACGGACAGACCTCATTCATCTGGTAGTCAACTGGTGGTCACTCTGCATGATCCAATAGATGAGTAGGGGATATACCCAGCACAAGCCGAAATCCACTAGTTCAACTTACAACATCCTCTATACCTCCTACCGTGAAGCAACCTCTTGTTGGCAGAAGTGTGCGCCTCACATAGAATTATGATGTACTTAAGCACATTGATAGAATTATCATAAGTCTCTAGATCCTTGAGTCTCCCCTCCTATATATAGACATGCATGAAGCCCTCACAGAGGATTTAAGAAGCCCCCTCTAGTTTGAGACTGAGGTGGTGACCACAGAAGCCTTCCATGATGACGAATTCAGGTATGCGGAATGTCATGCCATCATTTATTTCTCTCGTGAAGATAAATTTTTCCTTGTGTAGGGGGACATTCTCTCGTTGTATATCCCTGGCCAGTTCAATGGTGTGGAAGTTTTTCACTATCTTGTTGACACCGGTTCTGAGATCAATATAATCCCAACCTGATCACTCCACAAGTTGGGGATATCTGAAACAAATATGGATCCCTGTAACCTGAATATCTAAGGTTATGATAGGACAGAGTAGATGATTGTTAGAAAAATCCACTTGAAGACCCAATTCAGTGGCCTAATTTCCAGCATAGAGTTCATGTATGTCTCGTAAGACACCGCATACAATGCGCTGATGGGTAGACCCTGGCTCTATCTGCACATGGAGGTCCCCTCCTCATATCACCAATGCATCAAGTATTCTGTTAATGTTCAAGTGGGCACACTCGAAGGTGATGCATCTCCCTTTACCTTTTGTGTATCCCAATACCTAGATTCCAACTACTATAGGATCAAGGAAAAGTAGGTTTGGACCAATGAGACTGAGCATACTACCATTGTGGCTAACCCATGGGCAGACTTGGATGATGCCTACATTTTCCCAATTCACCTGTTGGAGGCCACAACCCCAGACATGGGACATTGCTTTTTCATCTCTGGTACAATGGTAAAGCTCATTCCTTGGTGCAAGGAGCATAGTAATATCACTTTGTACTCCTACACTAATCAGTCTTGAGTGATCCCAGATCCCCTTACCCTTGTAAGGTATCGAGATGTTTTCCCCATGGTAATAGAAATACGTCATACTTGCTTGTTTCGTTAGGCTGGGTTGAACCCACTCAAACTGATGTGCCGCTACTTATTTGATATTATTAATCATGTTCCGTTGGGTTGAAGTATTAATGGGATAAAATTGACAACTTTTGTCACCATGGTTTCAGTAGTGTAGGAGCCCTATGATAAGGATTCAACCGCCGCTCAGGCTGGCACCAGCATTCTTTCAGGGTTATCCAACTTAGAATAATTTCCCCTAGTTTATGATCATCTCACTACAAACAATGAAGAGAATTTGTAGGAACCCACCCTACATTTGAGGAAGGTGTATCCACCATTATTGATGAGTTGGTATAGGTGAACATTGACACTGATACAGATCTAAAACCAACATTGGTCAGCGCAGCCATGTCTGCAGAGGAGCAGTAATAGTATGTATATTTCTGGAAGTAGCATCGAGATGTACTCACCTAGAGCTATGGAAATATCCTAGGAGTTGGTCCTCAAGTTTCCATCCACCACCTTGGTATCCCGGCGAACTATCGTGGGTTCAAATATCCTCCTAGAAAGATGCACCCTTCTCATGGTTTCATGGTTGAGGCTGAAGTTGATAAACTCGTTAAAGCTAACTTCGTCAAGGAAGTCTAGCACCCAAAATGGCTATCCAAAATTGTTTCTATACAAACTAAGAATATACATATCATAATCTGCATCGACTTCCACGATCTCATCCATCATTTTTCAAATGATGATTTCCCCGTTCCTACGACAGATCTATTGATCGATGGTACCGCTGGATTCCAAGCTCTCTCCTTCATGGAAGGGTATTCTGGATATAATCAAATCCAATGGCTCCTGGGGATGAAGAGTATTCCACCTTTAAGGCACCACAAGGTACTTTCTGTTACCAAGTAAATACTTTCAGTCTGGAGAAATAAGGTGCCGCCTATCAGTGTGCCATACACTGCATATTTAAGCTGATTCTTGGGACATTGTTGGAATGCTACATGGATGATTTTGTGGTCAAATACCCCTACCATCATGACCATATTAGAGATCTTGAGAAAGTGTTTGGGTTCCTCCACTCCTGCCATCTGAATATGAACCCCTTGAAGTGTGCCTTCAGGGTTACATCTGGAAAGTTTCTTAGATTTGTCGTCAGATATAGAGGCATTGAGATCAATCTAGAGAAGATCAAGTCCATCAATCAGATTCCTCCTCCAAGCAACATTCGAGATTTCCAAGGATTTCAAGGCCACTTATCCTATATATTCCAATTCATTGTAAATTTGGTTAGGAAGTGTAATCCATTTTCTCTAATCATGAAGAAAGGTACATATTACTAGTGAGATGAAGAGTGTCCGGACACTTTTGAGGAGATCACGCAGTACCTACTACAGCCTTCAATTTTGATTCCAACCATCTTTAGAAATACTCTAGTACTTTATGTGAACGCTCTGTAATGTTCCCTCATTGTCCTTCTCATTTAGAAGAAAAATTATGGAACATAGAACGGTTTATATTATCTCATATGCATGCTCCTTGATACAGAGACAAGATATTACTCTATTGAGAAGAGCTTCCATGTGCTGGTATTTACAGTACAAAAGTTGTGACATTACTTGCAGCACCATGATATATAGCTAGTGTCTCACATTGACCCGCTAAAGTATATTCTAAACCACCACATATTGATAGGTCGTCTAGCTCGGTGGGTAGTGATTCTTCAGCATTTTTACATCAGATTCATTTCACAGAAAAATGTCAAGGTTTAGACATTGAAATACTTCCTTACCACCCATATATCCCCTATGGAGTATTATTTGGATCTTGACTTCTCATATTAAGCCATTTTTTCAATGGATCAAGTCGTACCATGTTGGCATATGCACTTTGAAGGAACTTCACAAAGCCCTACTAGTAGGAGACTCAATGATCCTAGGATTAACAAAGTGGGTCGGGGTATTATCTTCACCATGCCTATATAGGTTGTCATGACCAATTTGTTATTATTATTAGAATGCTTCACCAACAACGAGTCCTAGTATCAATCCCTAATCACTAGTCTCGAGATAGCCCTTGAGATTGATGTTCCCCACCTACATGTGAAAGGGGACTCTGAGCTGGTCATCAAACAGATCAACGGTGACTGTGTTGTCAGGAATCCATAGCTTGAATCCCTATTAGAGCGCACTTGTTAGCTAAGGGCCCAGTTCCCTTCCTGACCTAAATTCTCTCATATTCTTTAGCCGTAGAATAGTCGAGTCGATGCCTTGTCCAGACTTGTTAAATCTCTTTCAGAGCCTAACCAAGATAATTTTATTATCCATGTGGTGCATCGAAGATTCATTGCTCCCGTCACTCTATATGATGATGATATCCAGTAGGTAAGTCATCTCACCACTAGTTCATACACATAGGGACCCCTAGCTCCCCCTAACATAGCACCAGAAGAGACCCCTGATTGGACGACTCCTTTCATCGAGTACCTCTAACACGTCAATATCCCGACAGATAGAGCTGAATTTTAGCGAATCTATTGGCACGTAGTTCATTTCACCATCCAGAGTTATCCAAGTCTTGATTATATCTTCAATAGATGTTGGTTTGATGGGATTCTACTTAATTTTATTCAAGGAGATGAGATTCCCCAGGTTATGTTGGAAGTTCATGCTGGTTCATGTGGAGCTCATAAGGTAGAACTAAAACTCTCTCATCATATCTAAAGGTTGGGATACTTCTAGGCCACCATGGTCCATGAATGTATTGAGTTCACCAAGAGGTTCCATGCGTTCCAAATCCATGATAATTTGGTGCATCGGCTACAAGAGCCTCTCCATACTACCAAGTACTCTTGGCCCTTTGCAGACTGGGGAATCGGCGTCATGGGACAATATCCACCCATAACAACTCTCCAATGTAGGTTCATTATGACCGCTACAGATTTATTTTTCAAGTGGTAAGAGGAAATTCCACTCAAGGAATTCAAGTCCCATTATATCATTGATTTCGTGACCTCCAATACCATCCACTGATTCGGGGTCCCTCATGCCATCCCCAACGATAACGGTACCAACTTTCGGGCAGCTAAGCTAAAGAAATTTTATGCCAAGTACAATATCCATTCTAATCATAGCTCTCTCTCTATCATGTGAAATAAAATGGGAAGATCAAAGTGTTAAAAAAAACTCTCTCTAACATCTTGCAGAAGATGGTTGGTGAGAACAAGAAGAGTTTTCTGGATAAACTCCCCAATGCTATCTGGGCCTACTGGATGAGGAATCATAATTCCACCCAGGTGACCCCATATTCCCTAGTGTATTGAAAAAAGGTAGTCCTTTGTATTTAGATTTAGTTTTAATCTCTCCATACAACCCTTTACGATCAAAAAACATCATACAAGGTAGAAAAAGTTCGTCTGGATGAACTGGAAGCCCTAAATGAGAATAGGATTCATGATTTTCACAATCTAGAGAGGCATCAGAACAATATATCCAGAGCATTAAATAAGAAATTTTGCCATCATTCCATCCTATAAGGTGTCACGGTATTGTCCTTGAGGATTCTAATGATACCTGGTAAGAAACCACCAAAGTTGGAACCCAAATGGGAGAGACCCTATATAATTAATAGGGTTTACCCTAATGGTGCATACTCATTGGTCACCATAGATGGTGATAATATCACTCCTCCCACCAACACCAAATTATTCAAGTATTACCTCGCCTGATTGTTCCATTTTGTCATTCATGATGATAAAATGAAATTGTTCAAAACTCTATGACCTTAAACTAAGATCTATTTCTTCCTTCATGAGGATAAACTACAAGTAGTAAACATACTTCATGGTCCGAGCTCTACGACCCTAAACTAAGATATGCCTCATCCTTACTGCATGATGTTAAACTTCACAGAATTTCAAGAAATATGTGTGTCTTGATTCCTATCCTTACAGGATATGTAGGAATTCTCAGACATTTTGTCTTTGGGTCTAGCCCTATGTACCACAAATTCAGCCTTTTTTCTGGCCCCTCAGCATAAGTATCCTAGAGCATGTGACGCCATGTGAACTTCTTTTTTCCTCGTTCACATTAGGCTTACAACTACCATGTCACGTGTCCCCATTTAGGGATATCCCCTCTTTGTCCTTACCACATGATGTTAAACTGCACGACATTTGTAGAACTATGTGTGGCTTGATTCCTGCCCTCACAGGATATGTAGGAATGGCCAGACATTTTGTCTTCGGGTCCATCCCAGTAAATCATTCCATCTCCTTGATTCCCCCTCTGGGTTTAGTACTCTTCGAGTGATGAATATGGTATGATGTGGATGTGTTTTGTCCTCATTCATATTGGTTTTGTAACAGTCCCACCAGTGCCTCCATCCAGAAAATCCTCTTTTACCTTTCATTCTTACCACATGACGTTAAACTGTACAAAATTCCTAGAAATATTTATGGATTGATTACCATCCTCATGGGATACATATGAATTCTCGTGCATTTTTTCTTTAGGTTCAGCCCAAATCCCTCAACCTTTCCAGGCCCCTTTGTAAAAACCTGATATTTTATGATAAGTATTCTATTTAATTTATTTGATTTCATGTGTTTTATGCTACAACAAGATTATCTTGTGCTATACGCCACACTGTATTATCTTGAAGTATACACAACACTATTCTTAGATTGTGTTACACACAATTTCAAGTTCGTTTTATAACAGTCATTCTATGCAACATTGAGTGTATCTATATATATATATTCAATGTATAAATAAAATATGGTTGGATTCTGTTATACGAAACAATGAAGGATTCTTTCACAACACGCAACCCTAACTTGGCTTTCATTACACACAATCGCGACCTTCCTCGGTAGCGTGTGTAGTACGCAATACCGGGTTTCACTAAACAACGATATATGGTTATAATATTATTATAAACTATCCCTTATGAATATTATTAACTAAATTTTGAATTTTATAACATTATTATTCATCTTACACATTTTCTAGAACATGGTATGAGAACAAAATAAAATTTTTCGGGTAAAATAAGTATTTTTCAAAAAATGCAGTTTTGCCACCTTTTGATGGAGCACCCATTTTAAATATAATTTTTGAGAAGTTTATAAGTTAAATTTTACAAAATAAACTTATTCTTTTGAATCATGATATAAAAATTTACATTGGATAAATTTTTGATATTTTTTTTGATAACTTTCATATTTTAATGAATAGTAAAAACACGCTATATTTTAATTAAAAACAACTTTTTTCATCGTAATAATTTATATGGTTAAACTATAATATTGAATGTTTTCAAAGTATAAATAGAATATATTTTTACAATTTAATATAATTTATGTAATTAGCATTGATTTTACCTTGAATTCATAGGTTAAATCAATTCAATCTTTTTCAATGTTTTAAACAAAAACTCGTTCTCTTTCGACAACGGGATTAATTTTAATTTAATTTCTACAACTTTTTTGTATTGAATTTCTAAAAATGGATTCCATATTTGGAATCATTGGGTCCAAATTATGTTAATAGGCTACTTTTTATTTTTGGAAATTATGAATAGTAACTACGGTAAATTTTATTTACCATAGTTAAAGGTAAATCGGGTAATTAATGGTAAATATAATATTATAAAATTACCCTAACACATGCATAAATTCTATTGGATGACTAAACGTAGACCCATATCACCTAAGTGTCATATTAGATTCATTTAATGGACTTTTTTCCATGAAAATAATTTAATTATTATTAAAACCAAAGAAAGTGACAATATGTCACTCTCTAAAAGCTTATAAGTATAATAATTTTAATTTAGTGATAAACTTCATGAAACTTCAAAAATGAGTAGTCTCCAGAAATATAATAAAATTATATAAATCATATGAATTTATTTATAATTTTTAGGGATTAAATAATTATCATTAATTATGACACAATAGTGATGCAGAAATCGTTTATCTATTGAAAAATCAAGAATATAGTTTTTATTAAACTAATAGTGACCATAAAATGCACAAAACCCTGACCAAAACTTATTGGTCATGTAAATTTAAACTATAATAATCTAATGGTCTAATATTTGACCATTTGGAGCCTTATAAAAGTGATTATGACACTTATATTATTTTATTTTAAATGATGCCAAAGTTGTCACCTTCATAATTTAATAAATATAACAATTTACATATTGTGATTTTAAGATGGTATATTCTAGTAAAAGTATTATTGTGAAAGTTAATATATTTATATTAATCATAGGATTTTATTTTTAATTTTTATGCAAGAAATAAGTATATTAAATAATTATACAAAATTGTTGTAGTATTTATTTTATTAAGAGATAAACCAAATAAATGGTTTTAAAAATAATAAAATAAATATTATATGAACTATTTAATGTTCTCCAATAATTTTATAGATACATATGACATTTTATGAATATATTAAAGCTTTTATTTTGAACATATCTTCTGTATTTATTTTATTTAAATTCAAATAAATAAATAGTGTCAAAATTGACACTATTGTTATTTTATAAAAATAACATATTATAAAATTGTTTAAAAATCACAAAAATATTTAAAAATTATAAATTTAAATTTATATGGTCTAAAATGTTATTAAGTATCCAATTATTGAAAATTCACAACAAATAAGTAATTATTTGTTATAATTTAAAATTTAGAATGTTATTACCACAAATAAAATTAAATTGATTAAATAAGGATAAATCAAGTTGATAATGTTTAAAATAAATTCCTAACATGTCTAAATTCTATTGGTTGATGATATTACAAACTTATATTATCTAATATTCGAATATGAGTCATTTTATGAGGTTTTTAAGTGGGTTTAGATTTATTATAAATTAATATTTTTAAGATTTCCAAAGGTGCCCCTCTCCTCCCTTATAAAAGGGCACCTCCTCCCTCTCCTCCTCACACCAATTTTAGCCTTCAATCTCGGCCAACCCATTCCAAATTCTCTTATACACTTCCCTAGAAACATCCTAGAGGTCCTGGTATTCTTCAAAGACCAATTTTAGTGCCCTAAGAGGAGGTCTCAAAGAGGCGCTTCAAAGAAGAGGTAATGTCTGTTACCGATTCTTTCAACTTTATTTCTTCTTCAACTTCTTCTTATTAGGTTGTTTCATTATGAAGTAATAACATAAGTATCACTCATATACTGATATGTTATTATAAGTATGAAACAACCCTATTTCACCATCTATCCATCCTACGGAAAACAAAATCATCGCGCGTGCGTACGTACGGAATACCATCTCCACGCCGTGGTGTAATCTATTTTCCACCACCACCTTACTTGGATGGGTATAATGGTGTAAGTAATAACTATATATAATTATTTTAAAGTGATATTGATTCTGTAATAGTATAAATACACTCCAATAAAATTCCACGATCATGGGAATGATATCATTGCTCGTGCGTACGTACGGAATACCGTCTCCACAACGCGATGAGATTCATTCTCAATGATTAACCATTCATAAATGATTATAAAGTATATATGATAAGTAATCATGAAATATATGACATAATAATGATACTGGATTTATGTATATATATATATGTATGTCTTCCAATTAATTCCATTCAATTCAATGAGGAAACGAAAACAACGTTCATGCGTACATACGGCCTACCGCCTCCATGAACGGTGTATTTCTTTCCATTTATTGATCTAATATATAAATGTATATTATGAATATATATTATATATAAATAATGTTTTATATTCTGGAATTAAGTAATCATGATCTAAGTAATCATATGAATAATTACAAGTCAAAACACGGACGACAAATGAAACGATTTTACCCAAAACGCTCTTTAACATGGAATTTACAAAATAACGGGTAATATAAAGTCATAAGTGAACCATATATGATATCATAACAATGAATATGATTCTTTAATAAGTCAATAACATTATTTAAATCATTATACAGGAGGTTCGGACACTTACGAAGAAAATTGGACCTAAGGTAAGGGATAATTATTCCAATCTCATTCTTATCCGAGATTGTTTACTCGTAAGTATTTACTTGGTGTTATGTTTATTATCCATGTACATATGCTCTCAAAAGGTTTTCATAAAATTTTTACTTTACTTCCATGTATGTTTAAGACATTTTTACCCTTTTCTTACTTTTACCACATCATATGGAAGGAATCTTTCTTTTGTTTACCATACGAGGTACTTTTTGACTTTTCTGAAAAAAGTACGAGGAAATTGTTTTTTTTTTACTTATACGGCGTGAATAGATTTTTACAGTTTCATAATGCCTCATTTTCATGAATCTTCCTCTACAAGATTTTATGATTATTTTTAAAAAAACCCTTTCCTTCTAAAATTGAATGGCATTTTGTGAAAAGAAAATGATTTTGAAGAAGAAAGGATATTTTCCTCAAGAATTCATTTCAAGTGTTTTATCAAAACCATTTTCCGTCTAAGATGAAATTATTTCATATGTGTATGTTTCAAGTATATTGTCTCTATGATTTACATGCTTTCACTTTTCTTATGATTAAATATCCATTTGTTTTATATGGATTATGTGATGACGATATGATGATTATGAAACCCATTTTATTCTTTGGGTTATGATGAATGTTTTAAGTTTATGTTGTGGCACAAGTAAGAATGATTTCACTATGAGATGGGTGGGACCTATATCTCCCTCCAATGAATTGGGTAAAGATTTATATCTCATGATATATACATGGATGGAACGGTAATTTAATCCTGTTCAGTATTACAGGACTGGAACGAGGAGTGAACTCGATTCAGAAAGGGACTTTGTCCACTAAGATGGTCTTCGCAGCAATGCCTTGGCTACTATGGAAATCATTACATGTGCTTAATGGATGCCACAATTACTTGTTTTATTCCCATGCTATTTTATCATGATTTATGTTCCATTATGATCTATGCCTTATGTACTTCCATGTTTTATGTCGTTGCTCATGATTTTTAATGTTCATTTTTTTTAAGTTCAAATGTATATGGTATGTTTTATTTTATCCATGCTTACCCTTACTGATCATTTGAGCTCACCCTTTTATGTTTTTTTCCCCCAGGATTAAAAGAAAGATTTTAGGTAAGGAAACAAAAATGGGAAGATCTTTATGGGAGATGTTGAAGATCTTTCACCACGATTAGAAGATTACATTCCAAGTTTCCAAAGACACTAAACTATTACGGTCCTTGTGTGTCTGTTTTGTTATGTACTAAGTATTTCGCAAAAGTAATGTAATGTCCATATACGTCAAGCTTCAGGTCTCTACAGTTGGTATCAGAGGAAAGGTTTAGTCAACCTTTGGAAACTAGGATGCGAAAAAGTTAGTGAGATCCCTAGAGATATTTCTAAGGTATGTCTAGGGATGTCCCTAAGGATAAGTAAACGTATAGGATATAGTCCTAGAACTACGGTAACAATCTTAGAATTTAACCTAAGATGTTAGATATTGAAGGTACTCCCCCTTTACTATGTTGTTTTCCATAGCATGATTTTTTCCTCTCACTCTATTCTTTTTAGATTTTAGAAAATGGCTAGAAACAGGAAGATTCGCGATAATGGAGGATATGACAGACAATGGAATGATATTATTCATGAGAAACCAAATGAAACGGGATTTGGAAGTCCAAACATCGTTATTATTCCTAATCATAAATCTCATAATATGATCAATAATCTCAACTTTGGTAAATTTACCGACTCAGATAATAAGAGAAAGATAGAGTTTCATGATGATCATAGAGGAAAGAAAGTTCAATTTCCCCTATGTAAATCATGTGGGAAGAGGCATCAAGGAGATTGTTTCAAAGGAACTGGAAGATGCTTTGGGTGTGGGAAAGAAGGACACAAAGCCAGTAAGTGCAAAGGAAAATGTTCAGTTAATACCATGGACAAGGATAATGGTATTGCTAAGACATCAACAATGATTAGATGTTTTAAATGTGTAATGTATGGGCATTATGCAAACCAATTCCCTAAGGGAAAATCTCATGAAGCGAATCAGCATGGTCATATGAGTAGTATTTATATGGATGATGATGAGGAGACTACAAATGAAATATGAGATGAAAGAAATGATGAAGCTCAGTCAGTGGTTTAAGAAGTTAGTGTAATGATTGTATGTTTATAAAGAATAATGTATGGTACTATGGAATAAAGAATCATCTAAGGATTGTTACATTATTGTCTTTCCTAACGTATTTGAAAGTATATGTTGAATGGTACCAGTAACCATGGAAGGTTATTCAGATATTTTTGGAAAGTAGATGATATGCGCATAATGAAGGAATAATAATATAATGAGATGTTTGATTGTATTCATGAGCTCATGATTGATATAAGGACTAAGTAATATCATGGTTTGAGTATATAGAATTTTGAGGACTTTGGTATGTGGAAAATGTTAACTTTTAACTGCATTCATGTTTTAACTAAGGTTTAATGGGTATTCATTTTTCAAGAGAATACATGATTAAGGCCTTAGAATGTTTGGAATATGACCAACAAGACATATCTTATGATATATGGGGATCAACGATGTTATTAACATGCTTGTTATATGAAATCTCTGGTAATCGTTTTCACTATATTATGAGAGTGGACTGTAGTATTATGGATAAGCCTAAAGATTGGAATGGATTATTTTGGACATAAGTTAGTACTGTTTAAGGATAGAAGTTTCTTTCGATATTATTGATGGGATGTTATAGTAATGTAGTTTTAGAAAAAGGACAACCTGCAGGACGGGCGACAGCCCATCGTGTCGGATAAGGCTGTGGGAATCGAACCCACACCCGAAGTGCGACTGGCCTTTATCTCCTACCACTGGCCTACAGAAAGTCCCTGTTTAGTAGAAACTAGTTTTATTATATTAAGCAGTATGATATATGAAGTATAAGTCCATTTTAGGAACCATATATGATTAATCTCACTATAGATGGACTTATGTATTTTTGATAACTTTTATAACCTTTTGTTTAAGACAGATGGAATGACCCATCATTCTATCACATGATCTGATAACACTTCACGAATAACAAATTCAACTTCATTTCTTTAATAGATGAAGTGGAAATTTTCCAAAGAACGACTAATGGTGAGACTGTACCAAAATCACAAAAGTATTTCTTCTAATTCCAATTTCATCATCTTTAGGGAAATGATCCTGAAAACCAAAAATGTTGTCCTAGTGCCCTTATATTCGATGAATCTGATGGTACCTTAGATCGTCACAAATCTATGGCTTTGTGATTTTTGGATTTTTCATAGCCATGTTCTCTACCACTCTCCATCAGAACTTGATGGTTAGATTTCTCTTCCACATCCATATTTTCACCTATATTCTTCTATATGGAAACCCAGTGATGAGTTACTTTGGGTAATCGTTACGTTTCATACTTTAGTTTTTAAAATTAAGTTTCAGTATTCCTTTTTACGATGTGGGTTTCTATAAATAGTAAATGATTTATAACCCCGACGAATTTCAAGGGCGAAATTCATTTTAAGGGGGGTAGAATGTAACAACCCAATATTTTATGATAAGTATTCTCTTTAATTTATTTTATGTCATGTCTTTTTAGCTACAACAATATTATCTTGTGCTATACGCCACACTGTATTAGCTTGAAATATACACAACACTATCCTTAGATTGTGTTACACACAATTTCAAGTTCATTTTATAATAGTCATTCTACGCAACATTGAGTGTATCTATATATATATATATATTCAATGTATAAATGAAATATGGTTGGATTCTATTAAAGAAAACAACGAATTATTCTTTCACAACACGTAACCCTAACTTGGCTTTCATTACACGCAATCGCGACCTTCCTCGGTAGCGTGTGTAGTACGCAATACCGGGTTTCACTAAACAACGATATATGGTTATAATATTATTATAAACTAGCTGTTATGAATAGTATTAACTACATTTTGAATTTTATAACATTATTATTCATCTTACACATTTTCTAGAACATGTTATGAGAACAAAAAAAATTCGGGTAAAATAAGTATTTTTCAAAAAATGCAGTTTTGCCGCCTTTTGATGGTGCACCCATTTTAAATATAATTTTTGAGAAGTTTATAAGTTAAATTTTACAAAATAAATTTATTCTTTTGAATCATGATATAAAAATTTACATTGGATAAAGATTTGATATTTTTTTGATAACTTTCATGTTTTAATGAATAGTAAAAACACGCTATATTTTAATTAAAAACAACTTTTTCATCGTAATAATTTATATGGTTAAATTATAATATTTAATGGTTTCAAAGTATAAATAAAATATATTTTTACCATTTAATATAATTTATGTAATTATCATTGATTTTACCTTGAATTCGTAGGTTAAATCAATTCAATCTTTTGCAATGTTTTAAACAAAAACCCGTTTTCTTTCGACAACGGGATTAATTTTAATTTAATTTTTGTAACTTTTTTGTATTGAATTTCGAAAAATGGATTCCATATTTGGAATCAGTGGGTCCAAATTATGTTAATAGGCTACTTTTTATTTTTGGAAATTATGAATAGTAACTACGGTAAATTTTATTTACCATAGTTAAAGGTAAATCGGGTAATTAATGGAAAATATAATATTATAAAATTACCCTAACACATGACAAAATTCTATTGGATGACTAAAAGTCTACCCATATCACCTAAGGGTCAGATTAGATTCATTTAATGGACTTTTGTCCATGAAAATAATTTAATTATTATTAAAACCAAAGAAAGTGACAACATGTCACTCTCTTAAATATTATAAGTATAATAATTTTAATTTAGTGATAAACTTCATGAAACTTCAAACATGAGTAGTATCCAGAAATCTAATAAAATTTTCTACATCATATGAATTTATTTGTAATTATTAGGGATTAAATAATTATCATTAATTATGACACAATAGTGATGCAGAAATTGTTTATCTAGTGAAAAATCAAGAATATAGTTTTTATTAAACTAATAGTGACCATAAAATGCACAAAACACTGACCAAAACTTATTGGTAATGTAAATGTAAACCATAATCATCAAATGGTCTAATATTTGACCATTTTGAGCCTTATAAAATCGATTATGACACTTATATTATTTTATTTTAAATGATGCCAAAGTTGTCACCTTTATAATTTAATAAATATAACAATTTAAATATTGTGATTTTAAGATGATAAATTTTATTAAAAGTATTATTGTTAAATTTAATATATTTATCTTCATCATAGTATTTTATTTTTAATTTTTATGCAATAAATAAGTATATTAAATAATTATACAAAAATGTTGTAGTATTTATTTTATTAAGAGATAAACCAAATAAATGGTTTTAAAAATAATAAAATAAATATTATATGAACTATTTAATGTTCTCCACTACTTTTATAGATACATATGACATTATATTAATCTATAAAAGCTTTTATTTCTAACATATATTCTGTATTTATTTTATTTAAATTCAAATAAATGAATAGTGTCAAAATTGACACTATTGTTATTTTATAAAAATAACATATTATAAAATTGTTTAAAAATCACAAAAAATTTTAAAAATTATAAATTTAAATTTATATAGTCTAAAATTTTATTAAGTATCCAATTATGGACAATTAACAACAAATAAGTAATTATTTGTTATAATTTAAAATTTAGAATGTTATTACCACAAATAAACTTAAATTGATTAAATAAGGATAAATCAAGTTGATAATGTTTAAAATAAATTCCTAAAATGTCTAAATTATATTGTTTGATGATATTACAACCTTATATTATCTAATATTTTAATATGAGTCATTTTTTGAGGTTTTTAAGTGGGGTTAGATTTATTATAAATTAATATTTTTAAGATTTCCAAAGGTGCCCCTCTCCTCCCTTATAAAAGGGAACATCCTCCCTCTCCTCCTCACACCAATTTGAGCCTTCAAGCTCGGAAAAACCCTGCCAAATTATCTTCTACACTTCCCTAGAAACATCCTAGAGGTCTTGGTCTTCTTCAATGACCAATTTTAGTGCTCTAAGAGGAGGTCTCAAAGAGGCGCTTCAAAGAAGAGGTAATGTTTGTTACTGATTCTTTCAACTTTATTTCTTCTTCCACTTATTCTTCTTAGGTTGTTTCATTATGAAGTAATAAAATTAGTATCACTCATATACTGATATGTTATTATAAGTATGAAACAACCCTATTTCACCATCTATCCATCCTACGGAAAATGAAATCACTGCGCATGCGTACGTACGGCATACCGTCTCCACGCCGTGGTGTAATATATTTTCCACCACTTGGATGGGTATAATGGTGTAAGTAATAACTATATATGATTATTGTAAAGTGATATTGATTCTGTAAAAGTATACATACACTCCAATAAAATTCCATGATCATGGTAATGATATCATCGCTCGTGCGTACGTACGGAATACCGTCTCCACAACGCGATGAGATTCATTCTCAATGATTGACCATTCATAAATGATTATAAAGTATATATGATAAGTAATCATGAAATATATTAAATAATAATGATAATGGATTTATGTATATATATATATATATGTATGTCATCCAATTAATTCCATTCAATTCAATGAGAAAACGAAAACAACGTTCATGCGTACGTACGGCCTACCGTCTCCATGAACGGTGTATTTCTTTCCATTTATCGATCTATTATGTATATGTATATTATGAATATATATTATATATAAATCATGTTTTATATTCTGGAATTAATTAATCATGATCTAAGTAATCATATGAATAATTACAAGTCAAAACACGGACGACAAATGAAACAATTTTACCCAAAACGCTCTTTAACATGGAATTTACAAAAGAACGGGCAATATAAAGTCATAAGTGAACCATATATGATATCATAACAATGAATATGATTCTGTAATAATTCAATAACATTATTTAAATAATTATACAGTAGGTTCGGACACTTACAAAGCAAATCGGACCTAAGGTAAGGGATAATTATTCCAATCTCATTCTTATCCGAGATTGTTTACTCGTAAGTATTTACTGGGGGTTATGTTTATTATCCATGTCCATATTCTCTCAAAATGTTTTCATAAAATATTTACTTTACTTACATTTAGTTTTAATAAATTTTTACCCTTTTCTTACTTTTACCACATCGTATGGAAGGAATCTTTCTTTTGTTTACCATACGAGGTACTTTTTGACTTTTCCGACAAAAGTACGAGGAAATTGTTATTTTTTTTACTTATATGGCGTGAATGGATTTTTAAGGTTTCATAACACCTCATTTTCATGAATCTTACTCTATAAGATTTTATTATTATTTTAAACAAAATCCTTTCCTTTTAAAATTGAATGGCATTTTGTGAAAAGAAAATGATTTTGAAGAAGAAAGGATATTTTCCTCAAGAATTCATTTCAAGTGTTTTATCAAAACCATTTTCCGTCTAAGATGAAATTATTTCATATGTGTATGTTTCAAGTATAATGTCTCTATGATTTACATGATTTCACTTTTCTTATGATGAAATATCCATTTGTTTTATATGGATTATGTGATGATGATATGATGATTATGAAAGTCATTTTATTCTTTGGGTTATGATGAATGTTTTAAGTTTATGTTGTGGCACAAGTAATAATGATTTCACTATGAGATGGTTGGGACCTATATCTCCCTCCAATTCATTGGGTAAAGATTTATATCTCATGAGATAGACATGGCTGGAACGGTAAGTTAATCCGGTTCAGTATTACAGGACTGGAACGAGGAGTGAACTCGATTCAGAAAGGGACTTTGTCCACTAAGATGGTATTGGCAGCAATGCCTTGGCTACTATGTAAATCATTACATGTGCTTAATGGATGCCACAATTACATGTTTTATTCCCATGCTATTTTATCATGATTTATGTTCCATTATGATCTATACCTTATGTACTTCCATGTTTTATGTCATTGCTCAAGATTTTTAATGTTCATTTTTTTTAATTTCAAATGTATATGGTATGTTTTATTTTATCCATGCTTACCCTTACTGAGCATTTGAGCTCACCCTTTTTATGTTTTTCCCCCAACATTAAAAGAAAGATTTTAGGTAAGGAAAAAAATGGGAAGATCTTTATGGGAGATGTTGAAGATCTTTCACCACGATTAGAAGATTACGTTCCAAGTTTCCAAAGACACTAAACTATTACGGTCCTTGTGTGTCTGTTTTTTTATGTACTAATTATTCCGAAAAAGTAATGTAAAGTCCATGTACGTCAAGCTTCGGGTCTCTACACCCTTGTCATGAGGTTCACCCTTGGGATTATGCATAGTGTGTTGTGGACTTCTTATATCCTCATTCTTGTCTAGTATGATTTATCACACCATGTGAATTCACTTTAGAACCTTGTTTTTTCACATGCGTCCTTACCGTATGATGTTAAACTATATAGAATTAAAGAACTACATAAATCTTCATTCCCTTCCGTATGGGATACGTAGGAACACCAAGATGTTCTGTCTTCAGGATGAGCCCCAAGTTTCCCATTTTCAGGCTTACGACCTGAGATTTATTTTGTAATCATGTGGTGTAGTGTGGAATTTCTTCCCTATCCATGTCGGTTTTACAACATTTATGTTATGTGCCTCCCTTAGGAACATCTCCCTTCCCTTTATGTCCTTATTGTGTGAATTTAAACTATGCCTCTTACATCTAGGTTGTGTACAGATAAACCACCCAGTTGTATGATGTCTTTGTTCAAGAATATGTTGCCCCTTTAGCATTGGCCCTCTGCCATTCCACATTTTACAACTACATGTGGCTTGATTCCTACCCTCGTAGGATACGTAGAAATGCCCAGGCATTTTTTCCCTGGGTCTATCCAAGGCTTCACAAATTATCTCTTTCATTCAGCCCCTTGACCATGATTTTTATGGGATTATGTAGTGTGGCATGTGGACTTTGGCCCCATTCACATCAGGTATCTAACAGTCATGCCATGTACTCCCCCCTATGGAGTTTCCCCTTTCATCTTAATCCTTACCACGTGACATTAAATTGCATGGAATTTCAATAACTATGTATGGATTGATTTCTGTCCTCATAGGATACGTAGGAACGCTCGGGTATTTCACCTTGGGTTTATCCCCGAGTTTTCAAATCTATTTTACCCATTTCTTCTACTCATCTCATTGATTAATTTTCCCCTATTTGATCCCTTCGACCTCTGTCCCTCCTCATAAACATTCATAGAGGTGATTTGGTTTAGGACCTAGAGTGTTGAATCATGTATAGACATTCTCTCATTCCATTTCCATGCTTCACGCATCCCTTTTTCTAGGTCTCCATCATATCTCACACCCGAAAGGACCCTAAGTCGTATGGATGATCAACCTTATGGCTCGCCTACTATTTTGGACCAATGTCCTGAAATATTTTGAACTACATTTGAGATAGGTCCCATGTCCTGAATATGGTCAGCGGTGGACTGTCACATGTTTTTCCCATCCCAGGTCACACGATATGGATATTGTGATTTGAATATGGTCAATAGTTATCCTCTATCATTACACAAACCTCATTATTCCCTAAATATTGATTTAGTGATTCACATCCCTTTCCATTTCATCATGTTTAGATGAATCTTCAACACCCTTGGTGTTATCCCTCCATGCACCTTTGCACATTAAGAGGACGAACCATCATTGTGGGGCCATTCTTGACTTCTCACCTTAGTTCCTTATTGTGTTCTCCCATGCATTGTAAAGATATTATCTTCCCTTTTTTCCCACACAGAGCATGTCTTGCATGGTCTTAGGGATTGTGGTGAGGTTTATGCCTACATAGAAGAACCACACTTCCCTACGGTGTGAGCTCTATGACTATAAACTAGGATCTCCTGCATCCTTACCGTATTATGTTAAACTGCAATGAATTTCAGAACTACGTGTGGCTTGATTCTCACCCATGTGAGGTGTATAGTGATGCTTGGGTACTTTACCTATATGTCCAGCCACATATTCATGAACTCTTTACCCCTTCTCGGTCTGGTTTTTCCTCTATAGAAAGGTGTGGTTTGATGTAGACTTCTCTTGTACTCATTCATATTGGGTTTCCTCATGATGCAATATTGCACCTCTCTACCCCATGTGATCTGAACTCTATGACCATTAAACTAATACTTCCAGTGTCTTAGTTCGCATGACATTAAACTGCGTAATAACTACAATTTTCCTCGCTTAAGATGATATCGTTCTTTTTGGTATGGGCCATCTGTCATACCATAATCAAGAACTATGTGTGGCTTGATTCTCATTCTCACAAGATACTTAGTGACACGTAGACTCTTTATCTAAGGTTCATCTGAAACCCCTTTCATCTTTCTAGCCTCATGGCATTATCCCCCTTTCAGTAATGTGTGGTGTGGTGAGGACTTCTCTTGTCCTCATTCACATTGGATTTATGTATTGTACCAAATATCTCTCCCTTGGGGTTCCCATGTCCTTCAATGCATGACCTTAAATGGCTTCCCCACCCTGGATAAGTTCAGGATACCCTATAACAATTATAGGATGCTTCAGTTTCCTCACCAGAGTGGATTATCCCCACCAGTGTTGGCTTATAACCATGTTATGATTTAAGAACTACGTTCATCTTGATTCCTACCCTCACATGATACGTAGGGATGCCCAAGAACCTTGCCTTGGGCCCAGCCACAAGTTCATTAACCCTTCCGGTTCTTCTCCCCTAATTACAGTCTAAATTATATGACCCTAAATTAGTAATCCCTAGTATGTGTAACATGACTTTAAACTTTTAACCAGGGTCCATGAAGTATGACCTTAAACTATATAAAATGTCATATTCATATGATGTTAAACTATTCCATATATCATCCTCCTCATATGGTGCTAAAATACATGTCTATCATCCTCATTTTCATGATGTAAAACTGTAAGGAATTCTTGGACCACGCTATAGAAGTCCTATTTGGAGTAGAGTTGATATTTGTTCAGACCGATACACTCTCCCAATGTACTTTCATTATGGTGGTGTAAATTCAAGAGTGTTGGACTTTATTTGAATAGCCCATAATTCCATCACCATGATTTTCATGCCCTCCAGTTAGGATCCTCATTTCCTTTTTCATTTCAAGGAACCCCCTAATAGTTAGGATGCTTTGCCTTAAGTATTTCCTACCATCCTGGGTCAAGGTTCTAGAGGAAGTCAGATGGAACTTTGAGTTTGGCCCCATGTTTTCAAATACGGTCAATGGTTGGCCCTCATTAGTTTGTTCCCATTTCAGGCTAACATGATATTAATGTTGTGTTTTGAATTTTTTCAAAATTTATTCTCAATCGTAATTCCACACTCATTTTTCTATTAATTTTGGGTATCGTGATTCAAACTTTCTATTCCCCTTCGTTCTAATTTATTCTAAAACCCCTAGAGTTATCCTACTAGTTCACTAGATCACATTGATAATGATAGCTTGGTTATTCTAGGAACCCTAATCTTCATTCATAGCCTCTCTCCACTTGAATACTCTGAGCGGTCATTTAACAACAAAATACCCTGAGTATTTGATGTTGAGTTGGAACTATCAAACACAAAATGAATGACTATTCAGTTTTCCCTTACTTCTCACACCAGGTATGACCTACATGATCTTAGGGATTAATTTATAGTTACTCTATAGTTATGATTGAGATGCACAAATTAAAACAAGAAAGCAAACAGTATAGTCATGCACATAGTTTGGGATAAGTAAACAAAGAGGGAAGTATGTTTCATAAGTTTGGAAAAAAACATGGCCCCTATGTATGAACCCATTCAATGAAATACTTCAGTAAAACCACTTTATAACATGTGGCCTTCAGGATTGTCTCCCTCTTCCAGAGCTCCCTTTCTTCATCAGTAGCTGTGGAGCGGATCTCATTAGATCTAACCTGCATTTTCTCCTGCTCGGCTTAGAATTAAATATTTTGATGTCTTTCCTACATTGCTTGCTCATGGGTGTCCTCCAACTAAGATTTCAAATGTTCAAGGAGCTCAGATTAGTTTTCAATAAATACAACTCATTTATTTGCCTGCTCTTCAAGGCATCAGACTTCCTGATCATCCTCAAGAAACTTTTGAATATTCTCTAATTTATTCTAACACCGAGAAACATCGGAGCTTTGGATACTCTCCCATATCTTCTCATCCAGATAATAATGTATTATTATATAAATATGGTGAGTATCTAGACCTCCCCCCCAGCATAGAGAAATCGTAGCCATGTGTGAAGTGACCCTATCTGACTCATCTATTCTACCTCCAATTGACTGAGGTTGCATTTGATGCACTTAGACCCCTTTCATCACTTCATATGACCCCCTAAACTACATCAGTATCAGATTCATCCATCTCCTCAGGATCTGCAGGCCTGTACCAAAGAAAAACATCCAGGAGTTCAGTGGTAGGGTCCTCTTCTAGCATCCTTTATTCTTTAGCGACCTCACCCCCACCAGTATATAGCTCAACCCTGATAGTAGCATCACCTATTATTATAGATTCTTACTCATTGGGTTTCAGGTCTAGGCTAGTTTGAATGGTTGGTTCTGCGTATAATGGTGCAATCACTGGTAGAACTCTCATAGATGTTCTAAACTTAATAGTTTTTTGAGCCTCCAATATTGCGATCACTACATTGGAAATTGATACCTTGTTCATCTGAGTTCCCCAAAAAATATGCGAGACTATAAAGGTATAAACTTACAAGATCCAAGCACAGTGGTATCCAGTGCATGAGTCGTGGAAGGATTTTCCACTATATGATACCCCTCAGCGCTTGCTAACTCAATGACTAGAACTGGCTCTTTATGGGTGGTGGGAACAGCTTGAGACTCTAAGGTATCCATTTAAAACCCTCTTATTGTCTTTCCACTAATCACTTCAACCATGGATGGCCCTTCTTCCACTACATCTGTGGTCAGTCCTCTGCCTTGCTTGATTCTAGATACAGATTCATGAGTATGTCCTTCAGCATCCATGGGTATATTCTCATCCTCTACAGGGGGAACTTCCTAACTATCATTGTCAATGTGTTCCTGAATAGGGCATATTTTGGTCAGTGAATTTGAATTATGAAAAGATAAAGACCAATAGAGATAATATTTTACACTCACCTAGAGTTTTCAACTATTTTTGCATCATATCCTGTGATTTTTCCACTCTCACATGGGCTTCCCTAATGGTTTTTTGTTCTCTTAGGTCTCACACATCCAGGTCCCTCACCTCCAACATCCTCTTCTTTCTCTTCCTCCTATTCTTCCTCTTCTTCTTATTCCTCATCGTCATCATCCCCAGACGTCAGTTTTTCTAGGTCGTGTTCCTGGCCAATAATCACTTTCCTAGGAAGATTTGGTTCTTCATACCTCCCCCTTTGGCATGCATAAATGTTAATGGATGTCATATACGCATGTCAGTGATTAAATTACACCTTATCTATCACCAGAATATTCCCTACGTCTGGTAGATCAAGCCTAGTGTGCACCAGTCTCTTCCATAACTCTTCGGTGGACATCGATTGTCATAGAATCCTCTAGGAAAACCATAGAGATGGTAAAATGGAAATGTTTATCAGATTTATAAGATTTCTTAGTTTCTTCCTAGGTAGTTCCCTAGCTTTTCCATGAGGCCTACCATGGTACCACCTCTCTTCAGAAGGCGGAGGTGCATTCTCACCTTGCGATGCTTCAACCGTCGAAGTTCCAGCCCGTGCAATTCCAGCTACCTGTCTCATTCCCAGTCTCACTTCCCCAGAAGCACCTCATCTTCTTCCTCATTGTCCAAACTTCACACTGTTTTCCTTGATCTACTGTACACATTTCCACAGAATCGCTTCTGAAATCGCTACTACCCAATGGTCAGAATACTTTGTTGATAGGTCGGCATTAATATCAGTTGGAGGAAAGGTAATGAATTCACAAAATCCACCAGTCATGAACATGAGACACAATTGGAGAATGATGTAGGGATTTCATTCCTCCTAAACTTATATATAAGCCTTCTTTGTCATCCACTACATGCACTCAAATTTCCTAGAAAACCTCAACAGCGCGTAGGGTTTGCAAAATATTTTTTCATCGATCTGAGCCACCATCACACCACTCCTTAAACGTTGCAAGTATTTTTTATACTCAAGTGAGCCTCACCCATCATCTACCATCTGGCCAACCAGGATTCAAAATGGGTTAAAGACTAAATTTTCATGGTTTTCAATCCGGAGCTTTATCCCTTTCTCATTGAGTACCAGTGGCCTAATCATAGTGATGTTCAATAGAGATGGTGGAAGAACATCACCTGGAGGGAGGATGGTGTTCAGGAAGTCATATCTATCTTAGTGAGCTGCAACCCAGCCATGAATAATCTATAATGGTCTTCATATTCTCATAGGAATACTTCCTCTTGAAATGAACCCTAGAATGTCATATAGCTTGGCCAACACAGGCACTCCTAGGTTGAGTCTATGATTGGATACCATGATCCTAGCCATCACTAGCATCCCTGGATGGACTCCCATCCTTGTGTCCCTTAATGAAATCAACCACCCACTTAGAAACCTGGTAAGGAACTTGTAATACTAAACTTTTGGATCTCATCTTTCGTTCACACTAAAGCCCCATGATTGGTACTCGCCTACTTCTAGGACCATCAAATATGATCCTCTTTTAACCCCCTACGATGCATTTGGGCACTACTTTCCTTGTCCTGGAATCTTTACTACCATGTCTTGTGTCATAAATAGGCTAAAACAATCAAAACATAATTTTTCTTTTAGAAAGTATTTGATTCCAAGCCTCTCCTTTTCTATCTCTAATAATGCCATGTTAGAATGGGATTGTCTCTCAAAACATTCTTTATGGGAAGAAACTCATCATATTAATACCCTTATAGGGGGATTCCTCTGACACAATGGACATCCTAATGGATAATACCGACCTCTCCATGGTGAAGATGGAAAGTATTGGTATCGGGAGACTATCGACTAAACTGTTCTGGAACCAAGTACTATTTATGGTAGAAATTGAATTGTGATGTCCACACAAACTCAAACAACCCGATATGTCACAAATCTTCTTTGAACTCCTCATATGTCTAGAATACCAAATACACCCAAGTCCATTGTCTTGTAAAGTTTCCCCCAAACCTAAAGTCCCATTCCTACCAACCCTTGGTTTCATCAGTGATGCTGCTCCTGAAAATGCTCGCATAGTGAGTTGGAGATTCCTTAGGAATCAAATCGCTCCCCACAATAGTCCTGGTCCTCAGGTTAAATATGTAAACCACTATGTCCTGAGTCTCCCTATAAGGTTGACCGTTATTCGTGATGTTATACCACTAAAGGTCATCCTCACGCGTCACCCATGACCATGGTGTATCAGTCGTGAAACCCAGCATCAATACTTCTTCCAGAATACCAAAGTTCCATATCGGTAGATTGTCACTCAGAATGTAGTCCTTTTGAGACCTTGTTAACATACCAAATAGCATCTCATTATTGGATATTATTCTTCTTTAATGAAGGATCTAGGGGTTTGTGATCATCTCAACCCTCCGTACAACATAGGCGGCTTCCCTCTCAGCATCGGTCTATTCACCAGTCATCTCAGGAAGGTCTCAGAATTCATGAAGGGATTTGCATAAAATAATGGAGGTTTGGAGTGCAAGATAGGATGTTTCATGCAAAAAGGATGACAGACATGCAAGAATTATTTCTAAGTTAGAAGCATTCAAGAACCGACTACGGTGCGAAAGAACTAGTGGTTGCATGAAAGTCAAAAATGAAAATCAAGATCTTTTTCATAGAACATAGAATCTTTCATGCACAAGAGAAAAAAAAAATTTCATGGGAAAGTCAAGGTATAGATCCCTTTGGACCCTACATATTTATAGGCATAGACCAACCCTTCCACATGTGCACAAGGGTTTTGTGCGCCGAATTGGATTTCTTTCACACAGCACCGGAAATGTGATATTTTCTTTATCATTCCCTCAGAACCTGACCTTCTGGTCAACTTTCAGCTCAAATTTTGAGTGGGGAAATTTGTTGGTGCTGAATTTCAGTTAAGACCATGAATAGTCTTTTTTTGAACAAACCAAAGGCACATTTTGAATCATTAGACAATCCTAAGATGCCCAAGGGAGGTGCGTGCAAGATTTGAGGTTTTTGCACAAGATCTTTCATGACCAATGCAATGTTAAAGGGATTATTTTGTGTATTTCCTCTGAAAAATATCCAAGTCTAAGGCACTAAATAAATCAAACTTCCGCGAAGGAAAATGGACCATGCCCAAGATATTGTGTGCCCAATGAGACGTCAAACATCACTTACGCGCAAGCCTCCTTACGCACTACCTATAAAGTTTTTTCCTATAAATATAAATTTACCCCCTCACTTCAGGGTAACACTCTGAAAGAGGAAATGTATCTCTGCTGCACATAAGACACCCCTTTCATGAACGCATGAAATCCATGGATTCAAGGTACTGGATCTTGAGTGACAGTTCTCCCAAGGGTCATCCTTCAGGTTTCCCAAGTAGGTCTTGACCCTCACCCATTTCCTTTTACTCCAAGGAAATTGTGTGAAAAAAAATTCCCCTTGCGTGCAAGTTTTACCTTGTAAAATTCCAATCTTCTACGCAGGGTTCCATCTTGCTTGCATCCCCTCATCTTGCATGCAATCCTTTAGTATTTTGTACACTCCTTCTTATGTGCTCTATGTGTTTTCCTTACCCGAAGGAACCATGTATGAGCCCCTCTTATGCTCAACACCCATGTCTTGCACACACTTCTCTGATGCAGCCCTCTAGGATGGTATGAAGCAATTTCAAGGTTCCTCGAGTGGTGCTTCATGTTGTGTTGTCTTGAGTTGTGCTTCTTCACATAGGCATGCTAACAGTTATTTCTTCTTCACATAGCCACACTAACATGGAACCCCCAATGTATAACTCCACAACATCATTAACCAATGAAATTATTGGTGCCTTCCCTGCACTAAGGGTTAAAGCGCGCTAGTTATGTAAGTCCCAGGGATGAGGAGTGAATCCTCATCGTCCGAGCTGTAGGATGTTAAACTACCAAGCACCCACATCCTCAATACATGACATTAAACTATGACCACCAAATGGGTGATAAGACCTAGAGGACCAAGAAGGGGATGGGTATAAGCACCCTCTCACTCACCCTCTCCCTTTGTGCTTTATCTCCATGTGCACCTCGGGCAGTCTCTGTGTAAGACCTAACCCAACTTGATGGGGTGCTCCTAGTATGAAGACCACATCCTCCTCATATATCTGGACATCCTCCTAGGGATTCCCTCATGCAGTAAGTCTCAATATTCTTCTCATGGTCTGCCAACCACACATAAGACCTTGTTTCCTCTTTGGGCCTCTAACCATGTGTAAGCCCCACTCCACTCCTCACTAATGTACCTTTCACAATGTGATCATTAGGTTTTTTTCTGCCTCTTGTTTCCCACACTAAGCATGACTCATGTGGGCTTAGAGTAAGCACCGACCATGAAATCCTCTTTGGGATATTAACCATACGTAATCCCCAACCCCCTCTTTACCGAACTACATGGAATTTGATCCTTTCCCCTTTCAAGAAAGGTATGTAGGAAGCCTCTCATAGGTTCAAGTTCATCGCCAATCAGTCCCAACCACTTCGTGTTGGTTCACCCCCATCCCACATGATGTTAAATTGTATGTCCCTTCCATCCTGTATGATGTTAAACTATATTCTTTCAAACTACATGGGTTCTGATCCTTGTCTTATAGATAAGGTACATAGAAAGCCTCCTTGAGGTTCAACCCTAAACACTAGTAAATTTCATAGTCACCATTATTGGGACCCACAACCTTGGTCCACCCCTTAGTGGTTTTAGACCAGTTCCTAAGTAGCTAACCATGCGTAAGACCCACACCCAATCCATACTGTTCCAACCAAGAGTGTCCCTCTTGAGATGGGCTTCTAACCATGCGTAAGCCCTAACATGTCTTCAGGTTGTTTTATTTTGTGTACACCCCAATACTATTCCCCATATCTAAACTATGTTGACTTTGACATTTTCCCTTTTTGAGAAAGGTATGTAGGAAGGATCCATGAGGTTCAATATCATCTACCATGACCCATCTTAGTCCTTACCTAGAGCCTTTATATCTCAGTAATATCATGCCTTAACCAGATGGTTCCATTTCCTTCGGGCCCCCATCCATGCGTCCATTCTCATGAGATGCCTCCTCAGGTAACTTATCACCTCAATTATAGAACTATGTGGACTTTGATTCCCTACCATGGAGATATGTAGGAAACCTATTTGAGGTTCAAGCTTAATATATTCACCTTCACACAGGTTCTTGGTTCCATCCCCATTCATTCCACCCTTAGATACTCCATCCATATTCATCTTGATCTTACCCAGGCCGCCACATTCTGGTAAAATCATGCCATCAATATGGGAATCTAACCATGTGTAAGACCTTGCATATCTCCAAGTCATTGTCCTTCGTGTACACCCCAATTTCATTCCTCACCCAAATGAACTATGTGGGTTTTGATCCCTACCTTCTAAAGAGGGCACGCAGGAATCCTCTTTGAGGTTCAATCCCACCCAATGGTAAACCTTGGCATCCTCTTTGGGTGGACCCATCCTCCAATCTGGTCCTCCCTTTGTGGCATCCAAATCAGTCTTCATGGTGTAAAACCTTCCCCTTTGTGGGACACACCATCTTGGGTCCATCCTTATTGTGAATTATGACCCATCCATTAGGTAAACTTTCTAAGTGATACCTCCTAGGGATGTACCCATCTGAGCCACTCTCATCAATGTTATGATCAGTTTTATCTTTATCCTCTAGACATTAAACGTGTCGCATACCCCATGTTAAACATAGAAAACATTTGACTTCAAGGAAACCCTCGGAGACATGCCTCTAGTATATAATTATCCACATTCAATGAGGGATTTCTTGGTCTTCTATTCCCTCAAGAAGCCCTCTGATAAGGTAAAATCTAGGTGTACCAGTGTTCCAGCGTCTAAACATGCCACTAATGCCTCAACATGACTACTCTCCAAACCAAAGGTTGTTGCCCTGACTTGACACCCTTTGGAATTTCATAACAAAATCAGTGTAATTAACCAGCATCCACAAGGATATGGCACTAGGAAGAGTTTCACAAACAATGTCTTAATATTAAAGGGATACACAAACAAGGTGATGAATTATGAGGAATACATGGAAGGAGAGACCAACATCCCATCATCCTATTTCGATCAAGGAGAAAACATATCTGAAGAAGTGATGAATTCCACCCTCCTTTAGAAAGTTGGAATGCGGGGAAATAATCAGTGTTTCCTCATAGATGATGTACAACCTGGAAAAAGCATCAGAAATAGGGTATGAGGAAAGATAGGGGTACGTTTAAGAATCAAAGGTATAAGTATAAGAAAAAATTAATAAAGTGTTATCAATGAAAGAAATCTGATCACATTAAGAGAAATTTTCTTAATAATAAAGGTGACTATAGATACAATGTTAATTACTATTCCTTGTTAGTTGAGAAGGAATTTTACACTACTAATGTGTTAAATGTTTCTGACAATTCTATCACTGATGAATAGATACTTGACTCAGGATGTTCACTCCACATGTTTCCCAAGAGATATTTCTTCACTAATTTGAGGGAAATTAAATATAGATAGGTGTTTATAGGGAATAATAAGAGCTTTCATATTATGTGAATTGGATCGATTTCATTATATCTTCATGATATGACTATTAAATCTCTTGATGAGGTTAGGTGGGTACCCAAACTGAAAAGAAAACTAATTTCCCTAGGATTACTTGAATAAAAAGGCTGAACTTTTAAATTAAACTCCAAGAGTCTTAGGATTTCCCAAGTATCCCTCACTATCATGAAAGGAAACCTTCATAATAGCCTTTATGTGTTAGATAGTAAAGTGTATATAAGTCATTTAAACACCTCTTGTGATTCAAAACTTGATAGAACTACCCTTTTTCAAAGAAGATTAGGGAATGTTTGTTCCAAAGGTATTAATGGACTCAAAAAAGGAGGGATTCTAAGTAATTTGACTCCTAATAGTCTTAATTTCTAAAAAGATTTTTTATATGGAAAATCCATAAGAGTTAGTTTTAGTAGGTCTATGTATAAGGATAAAGAACCCCTTGAATGTGTCCACTCTGATTTGTGGGGTCCTTCTAGGTTAACCTACCATAGAGGAGGCTTTTACTTTGTGTACTTTATTAATTAATACTCTCGTAAAGTCTATATTCATACACTCAAACATAATTCTAATACATTTTAGACTTTTAAGAAATGGAAAGATGGGATAGAAAGGGAATCTTGTAAGAATCTCAAAGCCTTAAGAACTGATAAAGGTTTAAAATATGTTTTCCACTGAATTAATTAAATTCTATGAATATGAGGGAATAAAAAGATACCAAACTATTATAGAAATTACACAGCATAATGGATTAGTAGAGAGAATGAACAATAATGTTATTGAGAGGGTTAGGTGTCTGTTATCCCACTCTAAACTCCCCAGGTCCTTTGGAGCCAAGGTTGCCTCTATAGTAGTCTATTTAATTAATCATTTCCCATATTCTATTAATTCTTTTAGGACACCTAAAGATCTCTAGAAAGTTTCACCCCTTAGCTATTCATACCATAGGAATTTTGAATCCATAGATTATGCTCATACTGATATAGATAAGCTAGCTCATAGAGCTATAAAGTGTATATCTATGGGTTATCCAGATGGTGTTAAGAGGTATCATCTATGGATAGATAAACCAGGTTATCCAAAGTGTATAGTTAATTGAGATGTTTTATTTCATGAGTCTGGGCTCTCAAATAGTAGAGTAACAGAATCAGAAGATTCTTCTAATATAATGGAGAATCGTCCAGATTCCAAACACACATTGGTGTTGAAGTTCCCATAGAATCTAAATACCAATCCCAATTCTAATTTGAGACTGGTTCTACTAATCTTATTCCTCAGAATCAAGATTAATATGATTATAAATTAGATTCTAAACCCAAAATAGAGGAACTAGATAATATAATAAATTATAAACTCACCCTATATAGAGAGAGAAGAGTAATTAGGCCTCCATCCCACTTAAATCAGGATAATATTACTACTTATGCATTTAATGTTATTCAGGATCTATTAAATAGTAAAACTCAAACTTATAAGTGAGCCCTTGAGTCCAAAAAAGCCACTAAGTGGTTAGGTTCTATGGAAGAAGAAATGGGTTCACTCCTTAAGAATAACATTTGGGTTTGGGTTCCTAAACCTAATAAACATAAGAATATAGTTTCTAAGTGGATATATAAGAAGAAGGAAAAAAAATTTGAGAAACTAAATTCAAATTCAAATCCAAAATGATTTATAAAGGATTTATTCAACATGAAGGTATTGATTATTGTGAGATATTCTATTATGTTGTTAAACATTAATCCATATGAATTCTTCTCAATTTTACTGACAAGTTATATTTTCATGTTAAATAATTAGATGTAAAAAATACTTTTTTTCATGGTATCCTTGATGAAATAATTTATATGAATCCTCATATAGGATTTTCAAATCTATTTTAACACATCCATGTTTTCCTTCTTAAAAAGTATTTGTATGGTATTAAACAATATTCTAGGAAAACATATAAAAGGTTTTATTATTTTATGATAGAAAATCATTTTTTCATAAGTAAGTTTGATGCATGTGTATAGTATAAAACTATTAAACATGAATTTTTTTATATGTTATTATATGTTGATGACATGATTTTAATTTGACAAAACATGAGGATTATAAATTCTTTCAAGAACTAATTGAACTCTATGTTTAAAGTTAAAGACTTATGAAATGATCATCAGTTATTGGGTATGAACATTATAAGAGATAGGAAGGATCAAACCTTGCACTTATCTCATTTTTCTTATGTTAAGAAGGTATTAAAAAGATATGTGTTTGATCACATTAAACCTATAAATTTTACTTTAAGATAAAATTTTAAATTTTCTTTGAAATAATCTCCAAATAATAATTATGAGACTAATTTTATGAATAATATTCTATATGCTAATGTGGTAGGAAGACTTAGGTATGCTATGGTCTGTTCTAGACCAGATATAGCATTTTTTTTTTCTATTTGAGTAGGTTTATGGGAAAACCTAGTAAGAATAATTGGCATGCTTTAAAGTGGATCCTTAGGTTTGTATCTATTTCTAATAAAATATGCATTTGATATTTTCTAAATAATAGTTTTAATAATGACATTGTTGGTTTTGTTGACTTTGATTATTCTATAAATATTAACACTCAAAAATCAATCACTGGTTATGTGTTTCTTACATATGGAGGACCGGTCTCCTAGAAATGAAATTTGTAATTAGTAGTTGTTCTCTCTACTCTCAAGGAAGAGTTTATATCCTTGACATAATCCATACAATAGATTATATGTTTGAAAGGTTTTATTTATGAGTTTTCTTTATCTACTGATAGTATAATGGTCCACTGTGATAGCCAATATGCATTGAATCTATCTAATAACTATGTATTTCATGGTAGATTAAATCACATTTACATTATACTTCATTTTTTAGGTATGTTATATAATATGGGATGGTTAGTTTCACTAAGATACCCATGGGGGGAAATATGGTTGTTAGTTTGACTAAGGTCATACCATTGCCTAAATTTTTGTACTATCTTAAATTAATTAATTTAATCCCAATTCTATAACTTAGGTTGTGAGAACACCATTCTTAAATACATTTAATTTCAAGGTGGATATTTTTTGTTTTTATACCCCTACATATGTTGTAATTGAATTATTTAAATTTATTCATATGATATATTCAAGTTTGCATGGGGATGTTTATGTTTTCATGGGTGATGATCATGTGGGATGCATTTATCTTCTCTATTCTGATTATTTTTCTATTGGAATTCCCTCTTTTTCTTACCTGTAGAGTAGTTCAATGAGAACCATTACTTATAGGCCATCCAATGGATCTAGAAACCCATCATTGTGATTTATTATCTCATCTTTGATCCGGGTCACCTCTTCTATGCCAATGTTGTTGCACCACCTGTCCCACCTGTTGTGTTGTATTCCATTAGGTGAACTACCCATACAATTGCATTCATCCACAGGCCTTTCATCCTGTGGTCTTTTATATGCCTCATGATTCTCTAATGACAGGTTATCATCACTCCACATGTGTGCTTCAATTCATGTGATCCATTCTTCAGTTCAAGGGTATTTCATTTGGTTCATCGAGAGCTTTCTTGATGTGAGGTTCTACTGCGACTTCTAGTGTTTCTCAGAGAAGGAGAGTGGAAACTAAGGCATTCAAGACACCCAAACTCCCTAATGTGGAGTTCATGTCACCTGGTGTAGATTCAGTGGAGATAGACTCGATGTTGGGTATAGGTTGAATATGCATCAAAGAGGTTCCAGATATTTACTTATTTTTATCGTAACTAGGTTTCAGTTTAGATTCTTTACTCTGTAGTGATTTATTTATTTTGGTCATGTATAGATCTATATCTTTTTTGGGCGTGTGCATGAGTCTATCCAGGATTTTATGGTGTTGTCTCTATGTGATAGGTTTCCTCACTACCACCCAGTTCAATAGTCTCTACCTCCTCAGATAGTTTCTATGGGTTTCTTCTTGATTCTTTGAGTCTTTATTTATTTTTCTTCTTATTTCTTAGTAATATAAATACTGACCTCTATGGTGTTCTCACCATGAATGTGGGATCACACTAATCTGAGGAACATTATATCTAGTGTTATTTATTTTTTATTATTTCTGCTTTTTTTCTTCTAGTAGTTTGATTGGATAAGAAATTTGTCTTATTTTCATGTCACTAACATTTTAATTTTTTTACACCAAATATGTAACCCAAAAATATGAATTAGTGGGTCATGGATGTTCTAAGGGTTAATCGATTAACCCCAATATAGGCTAACCAAAATCAAAGACAACTCTATCCAAGTTCCATTTAGGAACCATACTCAAGCCTAAGAACCAGTGTAAGGCTAGTTTTCCACATCAACACCATATGATGATAGTGGGAGAATATGAGGAATAATAACACTGATGTGCATCCTAAATAAGAAGAAAAACAAGGACTCAAAATTATATTACTTTACATGAGTAGGGATGATTGAAGACTCATCTCCATAATTGATTTAATTTCTGGGTACTCATCGGCCAAACCGAGATGGAGTTACTGATGATCAATCAGGATGATCGATTAGGTCTAAAATAATGAGAATGAAAAACATTATTGGTACGTTGAGAAGGAATAAATGGTCGATGGATGAAGGAGCTTTGAAGAACATAGATTTAGAGGTTGGGTGTGATGGATTAAGGCAATTGAAACTGCTTTAGTTGATAATTTTTACTACTAGTAAATTTCTGTTTTCAAAGTTGAGATATTGAAAATGATGGAGGGGCCATAGATGCTTGCAAGTGATCTAGCTATAAGAGAAATATTATACACATTCTAGGTGCTCAAAAAAATTCCTCAAGGAGTCAGTTAACATTTTTTATTGAAATAATAATAGAGGGTCACACCTTGACTATAAGATAAGGCTTGTAAACACACCAGGTTCTCAAAGAAATGCCTCAAAAAGTCTGTTAACATTTCTGCGTGAAAGACCATTTGAGTGTCATGCTTGAGGCCATTTGAATGTGAATAGAGAATGAATATGATTTGGGTAGACATAAATATATAATTCATGTGGATATATTTTTTTGACCATTGAATTTGGAAGAACTAGTCCTGTTTTTTCACACTAAAGGAGATGATCCAGATGAGGCGATGTTCGATTCTTGGGGATTTGGTATGTAAGTGGAACCTGGTACTCATGTACTAGTTAAAATAGGGAGGTGTTAATGAGATCAAACATTTTCATTAATAAATTGACGATATTGAACTCAAATGAAGGATATAAATAATTGAGATAAATTCATGGAGATATTCTAGTTTGGAAAAGGAAGAAGTAAGAGGTTCCAAAAGGAGAACAGCCAAAAATCATAGAATTTTAAGCCAAGATATTGAATAATGAAAGAGGATAATTAATTATGCCTATATTTTTAATGCATGGAGGAAAATTAAATCACACCTAGGGATGTTGAAATTTTTGGTGGAGCTCTACTTGAGTCACCTGATGAAGTCATTGAGCTATGAATAGCTAGCATATAGAGACCTAGAGTTGAGTTTGGAGCTACTGCCTATGAGTTGTAGTGATGGAAATCATTGATAAATGAAAGATACATCTTGGAAGGAGGGGAATTTGATTGATCAACCATCATTAAAGGGGAAAGAGGGAAACACTCAAGGGTAGCAGACAAGAGGAAGTTGGAGCTAGAGAAGAAGGGTGAACTCAGTCGAGAAAAATTTTCTATCTTTATTTAGTCATATTTTTTTGCTACTATTTCAAGATGTATTCATTGTGAATTATTCCTATTTTTTGTAAATTGTATTCATAAATCCTTTTATGGGTCCAGATTGAATTGAATTGAAAAAAAAATATTGTTCTCCTCCTGTTTTCATAATATTATGTTTTTCTTCTTGGATATTCTCTCACTTATTTTTCTTCTCATACTCTAATAAAAATTCAATAGATAACATTAGGGCTTGTCATTTTTATTGTAGTATAAATTAATTTTACACCTCGCCTTAAATTAACATATTGAGGTGGGTGTTTTTAAAAGGGAGGTAGTGAAAACCCTTTAGTTCAATGTCCTCATTTTATATTCTATATAAGAATCATTTCTATGACACTTCATGAACCAATTAATGATTAGTACTAGCTTTTTTCCCCTATAATATTCAACTAAAGTACATCAGTTAGAAAATTGTTAAGTTTGTTTTCTTTATGAAAGAATTATTCAATTCTAGAGTTTTTGATAGAAATGCCAATCCTTAAGAGAGTTCATTGAGTTGTTTTCGTCACCTGTCTATAGTTAGATTCCTTAACCTTCCTTCTTCAAAGGTTTTTCAAAATTGTGGTTAAATTAGTGATAAAAAAATTAATTTTATTTAATTCAAATAAGTATGGACTTACTAGGTTATCTCTTATTCAAATTTGGTCATTTTTCTCCCCCTCTCTGTTGATTCCACACTGTTGTTCACATTTCATCCAATTAATCATTGTTTCTTATTTCTCATTCCCATATCTTGATTTTATAATTGTATGGTTAAAATATTTATTTTTGTTTGCTTTTTTATTTTTACTTAACTTTTATTCCACCATTATCCTTCTATGTGGTTCGGTCCTACTGTAATATCCACAAATTTTAATGATAATAAAAACACTATTTGTAAATAATTTATGAGTTTTTTATGTATAAAATGTAATTTTTCAATAAAAATCACCTTGTAAGTGATTTATTTTAAAGTGACTTCACATAAGGGTAAAAGTACTATTAATACTTTAAAATGTTCTAAGAAATATTTTTAGAGTTAGGTGTTAAGTCGGTGTGAGATTCTGAGGCCTATAGAGACTTGGTAATGATATAATAAAAATATTAAATATATTTTATCATGCATGTGTTATTTTTCCAAAATAATGGAATATCTCTCAAATGGTGTCTCAGATGAGAAATATGAGTTAGTCATTAGGTTTGAAATATGGGATTTACCCTAGGCACAAAATAACATTTATGTGCATTGGGTTTTTGGTTAAATCACATGTGATAGTAATTTATTTAATATTCTTATTATAATTTTTATTAAAAAAATAAGTATCTCTCAAATAGTGTCTTATATGAGAAATATCAAACAACCATTAGGTATGGAATGTTATTTTTAACCTAGATGCAATATAAAATTTTTGTGTGTTGAATGTCTAGTTACATAACATGGGTAATTTTTTTACCCTTAATTATTTTATTTTTATTTTTATTTTTTTATTACCCTCATCTTCAACCTCAATCCACACACCCCTCCAACACAATTTTTTCATGTGGCCTTGATCTGAAGCCTTCATAATCACTTGTTTTTAACCGATTAAGGATTAAAACACCTTGATGGGGTGAAAATAAATCATATGCATTCAAGTGTTGGATTAAACATGAACTAAATGGGGTTTTCAATTTGGTGTTTTAAGATTTTCATACACAGCTCTAAATAGATAAAATCATATTTTCCTTTGTGTGGGTTGATTCCATTGAGTTTGTACAGACTTGAAACTCTATTAGTCATGACTAGTGAACCTCCTTTGATCTGAACTCCTTCTCCGGTTCCAACGCGTAGTGGTCGGTCCTCCTCTTTCCTGCACACATGGTGTTTTGGGATTATTTTTTTATTTCTTTTCTTTATTTTCTTCATTTTTTTCCTTATTCACAATTTTAAGAAAAAAGGAAATTAAATAAAATTATAAATCTAAAATTATATAGGGATAATTTAGAAAATTATCAAATGATAATTTTAAGGAATTAATAAAGATAATTATGAAAAATTATCAAATTATAAATTCAAAAAAATGAAGATAATTGTGAGAAAAAAATTATAAAATGATAACTGTATGAAATTAATAAAGATAATTGAAAAAAAATTATCAAATGATAATTGCACGGAATTAACTAATATAATTGTAAAAAATATTAAATTATAATTATAAAAAGATAATTTATGAAAAATTATCAAACGATAATTTTTTTATTAAAGAATAATTATAAGTAACAACCACATGTATTCTCAATTTAATCTAGAGAGATTCATATTGTTGAATGTGGTTTTATAATTATTCTTTAGGAGAATATTGTGAGCACATGTGTCATCTTAAAACAATAATTAATAAATTATCCAGAAGAGAAAATGTATCATAACATGTGATATTTTATTTATTCTTTAAATAAAATTGTTGGTTTTGGTTTTAAGATCCTTTGACAAACTTTAAGCATTGACATGTCATTAACTACGATAATAAGGCCCATGAGGAGATGTTCTTGACTGCTGAGGTTTCCGCTCTAACTTTTGAACCACGTAGGGTGGTTTATCCTTGTCGTTGAAATCAATGACTTTAATGTAGGAAGTTATTTACTTTCTTAGGATCTCATTACACATGTTGTTATTGTATGATTATTATGTTGGTATATTTGATATTTATTCTTGACATGTGATCGCATGTGGGTGTGTGTGTACCTCATGATACTAGATGATTTTTCTTACATGAGATTTTTGAGATGGCTAGATTACATGATGATGTTTGATTCACATGTTGGATTTATAATGAGGATATATTTGTCATGATGTCATGCTTATTATCATTATTTACCCTATGATGTGTGTTACAATTGCCATGGAGGTTATGTTTGGTAACTAAGACAGGTGGTATTCATGGTATAATTACTCCTTGAGGGGTGCACGCATGGAGTGTGATGATGAATATAGTGGTGCATGATAGCCTTGAAACCTAGTCTCTAATTGATACCTTATGGATTCTGAGTACATAGTTGATACTCGATGCCCTGTGGATTCTGAGTATTACTTGATTCCTTGTGGATTTTGAGGAGGATACAAATACTCGATTACTTATGGATTCTGAGTATTACTCAATACCTTTTGGATTCTGAGTAGGTTACTCAATCAATGCTTTGTGGATTCCTAGTGGTGCACCAACATCCTTGAAGATGGTTATGGGTTCTTACTGATATACTATATATTTTCCAACATGGTGTCGAAGTAGGTATGACCGGGGGTTTGTGGCGGATTTCTTAGTGCATGAACGCTCAGTTTTGGATTTTATGCTTATTTTCTTGTTATAAATTTATTATTATCATGTCATACACTTGTATATTTGAGCACACCAGGTTAAGGATGCATTCATAGTGTCATATCTAGTCTTGTACTCACACCCTACTCGGGAATTTTGATTCACTTGTAGAGTTCATGACTAGAGATCTAGCAAAGGAGAAGGGACCTATAGCGGATGGACGAGTATAGGAGCACAGAGATAGTATCAGACCGAGATGGATTCTGGAAGACCCTTCTCATCATTTATTTATTTATCTACACTTATACTTTGGTTTGGCATCCCACTTTATGTTCCCATTTATTTGTATGTCATGTACCCATTTTTATCTTTCCACATGTACTCTAATTATTTATTTACTATTTATTATTGATCATATAACATGATACTGAGTCTATAGTCTCCCCACTAAAAAACATATACCCTCACTCCATGTTGGTAACCTCTTGTGTACATGGAGGTTTGAATGAAGTCATGTGAACTTCCTACTTGAACATGGTGGTTTGGGTTGGGATATTAAAAGGTTGTATCACTGCACTGGGATTCACTAACTTATTTCTTATCTTTTCCTTCATTTGGATCATGTTAGATAGAAGATTATATGGTTGTGACTCGGTCATAAGACCTATGACAGTGTCTGAGCAGCACTATATAGTAGACCTCTAAGTTTCCATAAAGTAGGGGAAATAATGTTTTTTCTATTACCGTTGATTGAATTCACCTTGGGTGATACACATGATGTTCATATGTGATTTATTAGATTTCAAGTGCATTCATTCATCATGACTAGGAATGTAGGTTCACATGTCATATATATATATATATAGTTTTTTTGTATAGTTGTTATTTAATTAAATGTATTGATTTGTGATATATGTTTGGGATAGTTTCTCTTTGTGTGATTTATCTATGTTTCCGTTCCATTGTAATATATCTTTTTGAGAATTAATTATTTGAATTTATCATGCTATTTTGTTAGTATATATAATTACTATGACTAATTTGTAGGTATGTAAACCATGGTTAGTGTTAGGAAGGCTATACCTTGGGTTAAGGGTAGACTCCTAGGAAAATATTGTGTGGTCCCATATATTAGATAGAGTCTTTTTATGTTCCTAATGTTATCATTGTTTAATAGATTCATCCTCAGAGACATTGGATCGGACCTCAAACTATGGAATCGTAGGATACTCCTGTGCCACCACCCATGGTACAGGGGGTGTACCCCAGCATGCTCATATATCATCATAGGTGATATAACATATAGATATTGTTCATATGATACTCTTTAGAATAGTGCATGTCCAAGGTGGAGCCACTCAGAGGACCATGATTGATCATGCTTGGGATTTCTAACTCCAACATCACCCTACATTCTAGGGTACTAGTGGCCCACATAATACAGAGTATTGGTTGGAATTTATTGAGAGCATCTTTGGGCAAGTCCAAACTCCTGAGGAGGGGCATGTGATCTTGGAAACCTTCATTTTCTAGGGTCTCACTAAAAGGTGGTGGACTGCCATGATCCAGTTTGGGAGATGAGAGGGTCTTTATTAGGAGACCTTCAAGGAGTTGTTCCTCAAGCAGTATTTTCCTGAAAAGATGAAGTTTGACCATGCCCAGTATTTCATGGAATTATGGAATGTTTCCAAGACTATATTTGTATATTATTCTCAGTTTATATATTTACTTTTCTTTTCTCATTTCTTATTTGTGAACGAGGCGTATAAGGATCAAAATTTCAATATAGGCCTTTGACTAGAGCTCTAACATCAGGTTAGTGGCTTTTACCTAATGGAATATACACAGGTCTTTCACAAGGCCCTAAACTTTGAGAAGAGACTGGTGGAGGATAGGGTATCAGACATACTCTCATCCCATAGAAAGATGGTTTTTAAGTTTTATATCACTACTATAGGAGTTTTTTCTAGTAAAAATAAGAGGAAGACCATAGATATGTAGTGGATTACCATCATGTTGGTGGGGTAGAGTGTAGATTCATCAAATCAATCAAGAGGATTTTTATAGTGTTTTAACTATGTAAATGTCTAGTACTTTTATAGGTTCTGTACAACACCTCAGATCATGTGTTAATAGTGCAGAAATCCATAGAAACTTCATTAATTTTTATTTAGGATTTCAAGGAAAAATTCTCACAGGCGTAGGGGTTAGACATTGGGATCCAGTCGAGGTTCTCATCAGCAAAATCAAGTTATTCATGCACCTTAGATACAGGGTCAAAAATCCAAGGGTATACATGTGAATGTAATGGATCAAACATGAGAAGATGGTGGAGAGGGGCCTTCTACTATTGTAGGTTTAGTCGTAATAACCTCTACTTTATCTATTGTCTCATTTTATATTAGTTTTTACCATTATTTCATATCTGTATAAGTAGTTACTATAATTGATGTACTATTATTGTTTTCCTATGAGTTAATCTCCCTTGATACACCCTTTTAGAATGAGATTGGACTATCTTCACTGATTCCTAGAGTCTCCTTTAGTCACCATCGGTTGTTGACAACTGTGGGAATTCATGATTCTGGAGATGAAAACTTTTGATGTGATTCTAAACATGGAATGGTTGACCAACATTTGACATCACATTTATTGCTATCATAGATGAGTGTTTTTTACTTTGCCAAAGGGATAGAGATATGTTATGACCAAAATGTGGGAACTAGGAGTAGGAAAAGATAGACCAGACTTGAGTTATCTCAGGAAGATCACAGCATAGATAGCATACGTGGATCTTTTATTAGAAGCTGTGTAAACCCCCCTTAACTCTTTCTCCATTCATAGATCACTATCAGGATGTCATTCTAGACAACTACACCTAACTTTCTCCTGATAGATGAGTTAAATTTGGTATTGAGCATAAATTGGGTAATTTACCATTTCAATACCCCCATATCATATGGTGGAAATTGAGATGAATGTGATCAAGGTAAAAATAGATGACTTGGAATGAATGGGTTTCATCAGTATGAGTACTTCACCATGGGTTACACCTATGTTATTTTCTAAGAAGGTATGTGGTCTTCTTTGACTTTGTGTTGATTTCCAGAAGCCGAACCAAGTGATGATGAAGAACCGGTATTCCTTTCCTAGGATTGATAACCTTTTAGATTAGTTATATAGAGTTTAGTGTTTCTATAAGATTTATCTTTGATCAGGATATCACCAGATTCTATTTAGAGATTAAAATATTACAAAAATAGAATCTTGGAGCATGTATGGTTGTATGAGTACTTGGTGATACCATTCGGATAGAAGAATTCTCTAGTAGTGTTCGTGGCTCTTATGAATAGGATCTTCCACCCATACCTAGACTTGTTCATCATGGTGTTCATTGAAGACATCCTCACCTACTCACCAACACTATAGTATCATTCTAGGAAGCTCGAGATAGTATTGAGTATGCTTCGAGCACATCAGATTTATATGAATCTATCAAATTTGTATTTCTATATAGAGGAGGTAAAGTTCCTAGGACTTATGGTGTCTGATATAGGTATATATATAGACCCAGATAAAGTACAGGTAGTCATGTTCTAGACACGTCCTTAGACCAAGTTTCAAATTAGGAGATTCCTAGGCCTAATAGGATATTACTAATGGTTTATCAGGGGTTTATCTCGACTATCAGCACCCATGACAGTGCTGATGAAAAAGGGAGTGAAATTATAATTTTCAAACCTATGTGAACAATATTTACTTGATATTAAGAAAAGGGTGATGAGAAATCTAGTACTGGCACTCCTCGATCGTTGTATTGGTTATGTAGTGTACTGTGATGCACCTGGAAATGGTCTGGGAGAAGTAATAATGTAAAGAGATAAGGTAGTATCCTATGGGTCTCATTAGCTACAACCCCATTAGAGAAACTACCTTACACATGATCTATATCTTTCATCCATGGTCTACTCTGTGAAGTGTTAGTGACACTCTCTCTTTGGTGAGATATTTGTTATTTACACGAACCACAAGAGCCTAAATTATATATTCACACAATAGGACCTAAATTTGAGATTGAGATTCGGGGTTGAGTATCTAAATATGTTTTAATTTAGATGGATTATGCACTAGGGAAAGGTAACATCTTTGTGTATGCTCTTAGTCGTAAGATGCAGGTTGAGAAAAAGGTTGGTGAGCAGGATTTAGAGGAGAAGTGGTGCTTGATTAGCTTATTTTATGATTGAAGAGTGGATGCTTCAAAGAATCAAGGATCTGGGACTTTTACCCCTTTGGTGATCACATACTCACTTGTGAATTAGGTTGATACTAGTTATAATTCATACATAGAGTGTTTTGTGATGAGGGAACAACTAGCTGGGGTGATTCGATACCCGGGTGGTATTTTAGTGATGATGATGTGATTATGGTACATGGGAGATTAGTGGTCCCTTATTCCATCAGAGAGGATATGATGAGATATTACCATACCTATAGATGGGAAGTACATTCAGGTATGATCAAGATGTATCATGACTTCATATGTCAGTTCTAGTGTCCAGTGATGAAGAGGGACATTTCTAGCTTCGTCTCTCGATACCTTACCTATCATAGGGTGAAGTTCAGGCACTAGTGACCTAGAGGTTTGCTTCATCCACTTCTTGTACCCATGTGAAAGTGGTAGTAAGTCACAATGTACTTTTTTATGTGGTTACCTAGGACCATGAGGATCCATTACATAGTTTGGTTGATTATCGATTGATTAATGAATACTTCTCACTTATCACTAATCAGAGAGACTCACTTAGGGGATGAACAAAGAAATATCTATGTCTAAGAGATTATACACATATATGCAGTTACCTTGATCATTTTTTTAAATAGATACACACATTTTGCATCAATATTTTGGTAGGTCTTGTAGAAATTCCTAGGGAATCAACTGAGATTGAGTATGGCATACCATCCTCAGACAGATGGACAGTCTGAGTGGATTACATGCATATTGAAGGATATACTTTGAGCTTAAGTCCTAGAATTTTGTTGGATTTTTGGATGATCACCTAGCCTTGGTTAGGTTTTCATACAATAATATTCACCAAGATTCAATTTTTATGGCACCTTATGAGGCTCTTTATGGTAGTTCATGTCACTCACTGCTCTATTGGTATGAGGCGGGTGAGGTAGTAATTGTTGGACCCAACATGGTCCAAGATACCTCTAAGAAATTTTATTTGATTTGGAAGTGTTATATCATCTCTCAAATAAATAATATATCATATTACTACCATAGGAGGATACTTTTGGAGTTTTTTGTGGGTGATCATGTTTTCTTGAGAGTAACTCTTTGGTTAGGCCATCGACATCTAAGGAAGAAAAGTAAGTTAGAACTACATTTTTGGGACCTTTCTTGATCACCTAACGGGCTAGGATAGTGTAATATCATCCAGAACTTCCTTCACACTACTGAGGTATGAACAACCTATTTGATGTTTCATATTTCTATAAATACATGGTTGATCCTATGCATGCCATCAACTAAGAGGACTTGGAGTTGGAGCCATATGAATCTTACAAAGAGCATTGAGTGAAAATTATAGATCATAGTGAAAAAATTATTTGAGGGAAGATGGTACCACTTATTTAGATTCAGTGGCAATATGAATAGACCCAGGAGGATATGTGGGAGCACAAGTTTGATTCTCGATCTCAGTTAACTGAGTTGTTCGAACAAGACCGCTAGAGTTACTTCTCGGGGATGATATGTCGATAAAGGGGGAGAATTGTAATATCTATAATTTTTAAAAATAATAAAAACCCTATTTGTTAATAATTTATGATTTTTTTCTATGTAAAATGTAAATTTTCAATAAAAATCACCTTATTAGTGATTTCTTTCAAAGTGACCTCACATAAGGGTAAAATTCATATTAACACTTCATAGTGGAACTTGGTACTCATGTACTAGTTCAAACAAAGAGATATTAGGGATCTCAAACTTGTTCATTAATCAATTGATGATACTGAAATCAAATAAATGATATAATTAATTATAAAAAAGTCATGGAGCTATGATGGTTTGGAAAAGTAATAAGTATAAGGTTCCAATTAGACCATAGCTAAAACTCATTGGTACGTGGCTTCTAGAAATTAATTCTTCAAAAATAATGATAAAAACAGATGAGTAGGACACCCAAGAAGTGTGTTGGGTAAGACACTAAAAATTTTAAATCCAAGATATTAAATAATGAACGAATCTAATTAATTATGCTTATATTTTTGGTGCATAGATGTGAAGTAAATCACACATGGGGCTGTCAACATTTATAGTAGATCTCTGCTTGTGTCACCTGAGGAAGTCATTGAGCTATGATGAGCTAGCATGTGGAGTCCGAGAGTTGAGTTTGGAGCTTCTACCTATAAGTTTTTGTGATGTAAAATCATTGATAAAGGTAAGGGACTTCTTGGGACACCAAGAAAAACTAGTTATTATTCCCAATTTTAGCTAGACTCAAAGAATTTTCATCCCCCTAATGGGAACATTATTTCACCTGTATCCTCGAAACCCACTAAGTTGAGAATTTCTACACATAACAAAATGAAATGTCAGGTTCGAAATTCAAATTATTTTTCTTTTCTAGAATATTATGATGATTATTAGAGTCAGGAACACTAATTAAAGGTTTATACTGATCGAAAAATGAAATAATTAATGGATGAAACAATGGTCACCAACATGGATTTATATTCATGTAATAACAGAAATTAATGGAAATAATTTAAAAAATGTATAAGAGGAACAAAACCATGTGGAAAAGGTGGAAGAGGATCTATCCAAAATATTGGTAATTAATAATGTGTTACTGGGATTTCATGTTTTTCCTTGGTCCTTTTCCTAGATGGATATTTTGTTTATGTTCTTAGAATAGGGTGAGGGATCCTTATCTATTTTTTATTTTATTTAGGTAGATGATGATTCCTTGTTAATAATAATCCCTTATTGTACTTATTTTCATTATTTTAATAAAAGTGGAAAGAGTTGGTTGTCCTCTTTCTCAACCTTTTAATAAAAAAATATTTTTTATTTTATTATTCTTTTTATTCTTTTTTTCCCATCATCTTCAACCTCTGGATGCACACCCCTCCAATGCCATTTTTTCACACATACTTGATCTGAAAACCTCATAATCACTCGTTTTTAACCAATTAAGTATTGAAACACTTTAATGTGGTAAAAATAAATCAGTCAAATTCATGTTTCAGATTAAACATTAATTAATTGCGGTTTTTGATTTGGGTTTAAAAGATTGACGTATGCTTCTCTAAATAGTAGAATTATCTCACCCTTGGTGTGGGTTATGTTGTTTAGAGTGAAAAACTCAAGAGTGAGGGTGAATTGAGTTTCCAATGAAATTTATGTTTAAAAAAATTAAAATATAAATCCTCCAATACATTAAAAATACCCAGTTAATAAAAATAGTATAAATATATAGTTTTTTCTTTTGAAAAAATTCTCAAAAGATTGATCATAGCCCAGTTAAAATATTTTTTAAAATACTCTAAATTTTGAAACTAATATACTTTCATCAAACATAGTGTATAAAAACTAATTTAAGTTAAAAAATAGAGTTTAATTTTGTTTATAAATTTAAAATATAGTAAACTAGTTTTAATTAAAACAACAAAAACAAAAATAGATAAAGAAGTAAATTAATTACATCAAATATAGAATAATGTAATTTAAAAAAATTTCTAGTCTCAATCTGAGACTAATCCTCTATACTTGGAAATCACCTATCTCCAAGTATTTTATTATTAAATAAATTGATCCACAACTTGGATCAGGTTTTATAAACAACACCACATAGGGTTTTCTAGGAATAAAGCTTCTTATATTATTATGCATGGGATAAAACAATTTTAGGTCACACATGACCACTTCCATTATTGTTCATGGGAATAAGAATGAGTAAAATAAAGAGAGTGTGTTAAGAAATCTATAGTTTAGTAATGTAGATTTTGTTTTAAAAATATACCAAGTAAAAAAACATCTTGAATATAAATCATAAATAAAAAGAGAAAGAGTTTATAGATTAATAAATGTAGTGGTGTTCAATATAAATAGTTGTAGTTGTTCTGAATTTCTTAAAATCATCTTTAGAAGGATCTCAAAAGGGTTTCTAAGAATATGTAGTAAAATAGGGGTTATGAAATTCTATAAAAATATTCTGATTTTAGTCTATGAATGTCTATAGATCTTTCCCACACATGTTTCTCTTATTCATTTTTTTTTTCAGTGTGAGAGTTAGTGATTTTGTGTTTAAACATGTTTAACTATGTCTCTCTCTTTTTCTCCACACGTTAGGGATATCATGCTAAATATATATCCCTATAATTCTAATTATCTATTGTGGGGTAATATTATAATTAACTAGATCATAGTACTAATCAACAGATCTAGAAAATATTGACTTTTCTTTAATACAGTCATAAAGTTGTTTAAGAATAAACATTCTTAAATCTATGTTGTTCTGTCCAGTGTTAAATTATTAAACTAGTTGTTGGAGAATTAATTTTGAAATTAATTCTAGACACATTCAGTAGCACTCTGGTGGTAGAATTGTGGTGGTATAATGATCTATAAGTATCTCATCATTGGTGGTAGATCCATCTAATTGTAGTTCTTCTTAATGGTAGCACCACTCTAGAAGTATCACCATTGAACTGATGGTAGCATCAAGAGATGGTAGCATATCTTATTGGAAGTAGAAGTTGATGGTAGAAGTGTCTAATAGTAATTATTTCATACTGGAGGAAGTACTATTTAACTGAAGGTATCATTGGACAATAGTGGCATAGACTGGTGGTAACTCTACTTGTTGATAGATTAATCAGGTGGTCATTCTATTTGCACTGACTGTATCACCATTAACTATGGTGGTAGATTCACTTAATGGTAGCTTGTCTTGGTAGTAGAAAAACTTCATGGTTGGATAGTTTAACTAGTGGTAAAGTAATATGATGGTTGGAAGGTTGAACTAGAAATATCTTAATGAGCCAATGGTAGCATGCCTTAACTGACAGTAGATCAACACTTAGCTAAAATTTCACAAGTTGGACAGAAAATGACTTACTATCATAAAATATTAAACTTATTAGGAACACAACAAACATGATTTGTGATCATTAAAATAAATAGGTGTTCAACAATCTCTTCCATTTTTATTTATCATTAATCATGGCATTTATAATCATATTTTAAAGGTTTTAAGGTACGAATAAAAGATAATTTTGTTGTCTCAATTTATCAATGTAAATTTATGTATATGGAATTATGAAAAATAAATTTCATACATACTAATCTCCCTTTTGGGATTATCAAAAAGGTAAATAGAATAGGAAATTCAGTAAGATACATAAAGGTGAATAAAAGATTATTTCCATTATATATCAAAGTCTGTAGATTACATCATAAAGAAAACATTAAAATCCAAAGAAAATTCCTTTTAGAATCTATTCAAAGTATAAAGATCCATCCTTCTTTCTAAGAGAGGCAGGATCCACTCTCTCCGTTCATTTACCAGTGGTAGGAGGAATAGAAGAGTAGGCAGGTGGAGCAAAGGGTGCAAGTTTCTTAAAGACAATTCCATAAGAAGCCATGGTTCTAAGTTGTCTCATAGATTAAATAGGAGTGAGAAATAAGTGTATCACTATAATGGAGGTAGTCTATAATAGTATAGAGAATGGTTAAAAATGGATCCAATCATGGAAATGTCTAGATGAGGATTTGTCAAAGCTATCACAGTTGTCATCGTGGTGTACAAAAATGGTTCCATCAGCTCCACAAATTGAGTGATGACTTGACCAATATGCTTCATATCCTTGAAAAAATCATCTTTCGCTTCCATGAAAATCATGAGAAGAGGAGACAAGGTCTTTAGTTCAGTGACCTTCTCATTGAAGGACTTGGTCACAGGGGAATCCTTAAGTTTTCATCCAAGAACATGAAATGGGAATTAATCTCATGATTGGTATATATACTTGAGAGATAATATTTAATAGCCTTAATAATAGTCTCTCTATCACTTTGTTCTTTATTTAAATATTCTCTTACTAACTTATAAATATACTGGTCATGTAACTTGATCTAGAAAATCTTGTTTGTTTGAGAAGAAGAAAGACCATACATTACTGTATGAATCTCATATCTGACTATGGATCAAATCAAATCTACATCCACTGAAGTTGGATCATGAGGAAGTGGAGCTATAGAAAAATATTCTATAAGTGTAGAGAAAATATCTAGACTCTCTAAAATAGATATCTCCATCCTAGTAAAGTTGACACTCATATTCTCCATGGTGTTTTGAATGATATCCATCTTCTCTACTAACCTCTTATTTTCAATATCAATCTATTCCATCTTCAAGAACATTTTGATATAGGTATGAGAAATAGCCAAGGTGACTATCATCTTGGTGTCCTCTTCAGTAATATTTGTCTCCTAAACTGAGGAATACCTAATAATCCCACCATGATCTAACAAAAATTTGGCCTTAAAGGCATCTAAATCATCTCTAGTAATATAATTGAAAGGATAAGGATAAGGAGTTATCTCTTGGTTAGTAATAGAAATAGCCACATATTCATTATCTATATTGGGATCACCAAAATGAAAGGCCTCTAACTAACCTTCTGAGTTAATACTCTCTACTAACGATCCCTTAGGATCCCTCTACTCAATCGAAATGATAATTCCACCATGCACTAGTAGAATTCCCTATTCATCATCATCACCATCATCATCCTATGACTCTGAGTAGTCCAAACCAAGATGAAAATATCCTAGGTATTTATATCCCTTAATTGGTGCTCCATTCAATTTTCTTTAAAAAGTAGCAAAATCAACATGACTATTGGAAACTTGAATATATGGATCACCTATATCACTGTGGGCCTGACTAGATAAAGATCAAGGTGATCTACCATACCACTCATAATTGGTATATATCTTGTTCTATGTAAAATACTGACAAGGATGATACTTATCATCCTCATATCCTCCATCAACATCATACTTGGATTCATTTGACAGTACTACTATATCCTCAAATGTATTTGAAAAAGACCTTAAAATATAATCACCATTAGATACTTCTATCTCTTATGACTCATCATCTTTTATCAGTAAGGACTCTCTTGTAGGAAGGTAAAGTGTAGGACTAGCTACTAAAAAATATAAAATAGGTCTCTTAGCCACATTTGGGTCACTTCCCACTTCCACTGAAGTAGCCACTAATACTTATTCCTTAGATCTATCCTCTTCTTATTCTTCTTACACTTCTTCTTCAACTTCCTCATCATAGGAATATACCACAATATCATCTATCTCCAAGATAGGGTCAACCAAGTATCTGGATCTCATAGGTTACTTCATTGGGTTAAAATTATCAAAAAAATTATCACTATTATCCACCACTTTTTCACCCAAGGGTTTTAATTAACCCTCATCCTCTTGAATTTACCTGACTTAGAAAGAAACCATCACATTTGGTATTTTTTCTTAACCTTTAGGCACTAAACCTATAGCTTCTAACATAGTTAAAATAGCTTGGGGTAGGCCAATGAATTTAACCTAGAAGAAAGATTTCTTAATTCCATCATATGGACCATTTAATATCTACACAGATTTATCTTATATTCTATTTTCATAAGAAATAATAAAAACTCATCTTGATACCTCATGATGTTAAAGTACCCATTTCTGGGATAAATCATGTGCTGAATAAACTTGAACAATAAACAATGCTCACCATCAATCTCTATAGTTGTAGTTCTTCAAATAAAATAATTCCTAGTTAACACCAACAAAGAATCTTCATACACTAAAGTCTCATTGTTACTAGGAATGGATCCTTGAAACTCATTTAATATACCTTTATGAGAAACATTGAGTCACCTTTCCCATTAATTTAAAGAGAAATTAAGTCATTTCCCATAAATCATAGTTTTAATAACACCTTTCATATCACCCAAATAATACTCTACAAACTAATAAAATTTGTGAATCAACCTAGGGTAGAATGGTTTATTATTCCTTGAGAACCCTTAAACCCATCCCTAGTCATAGATCACTTTCAACATGAGTGAGTTACTCAACACCAACCACTAAACATCTATCTCTTTCTTAGCGATGATGGCTCCAGATAAGAATCGGGGATTCTTTGGTTCGATAACAAGCTGACTAGATTCACCTCACAACTTCTTCGAGGGGCATGATTCCTCATGAGATGAATCGGCAGGATACTTTTCTCTCACCATTTCAATAATAGATTAAGGTAATAAGGAAGTAAGAAGGATTATTTTTTAAGAGAGAAAAGATAAGGGAAGGTTCATATGAAGGTCACAAAAGAAAGGGGTTCTCAAACTCTGATTTTAAGTTGATTTTATCATTTATAGATTTGAAATCAGAAATATGAATAATAAAAAAAATAAACCCAATAATGACGTAAAACATAGAAAAGAAATAGGATAGGTATCATACAAATAGAATCACTCAAATAGAGGCACTAGAATGGTATCAATCGAATGGTAGAATGCAATGGTCAATTATCAACAATAGATCACCAATGGTCGATCACCAATCATCAATATCCAATGGTTGATCACTAATGATCAATAACCAATGTTCTATCACCAATGGTGGATCACCAATGGTGGATCACCAATGGTCAATCACCAATGGTTGATCACCAATGATAGATCACCGATGGTGTTATTTTTCAACCAGAACCATAATTAATATTATGATAAGAGACTAACCAAAACTTATCATTCCAATTTCTAATATAGTTAAATATTTAATAGATAAAATGTTTTATGAATATGTTACTTAGATGATGTTCAATACCTATAAACTCAATAGTTATATCACCCTTTTGAAAATTATTTCTCAAAAAGTGATTTATTATATCAAAATGTTTGGTTATAAAATGATACATAGGGTTCTTAGAAATGTTAATAGAACTTTTATTATCATGATTTATAGGGACATGTAAAAATTGATAACCACATTCTATTAATGTGAGTTTTAACCATGGAATCTGTGCATAAAAACTATCTACAGCTATGTACTTAGCTTCAACAGTGGATAATGAAACATAATTATGTTTCTTACTACATTAAGAAAATAGAGACTTTCCCAAAAAGTAACATGATTCAGATGTACTTTTTATATCTAATTTATAACCAATAAATCTAAATATTAATAACTAACTAAGTAAAATTATTATCCTCTAGAATAAAAAAAGTCCAAAATTGGTTGTACCTATAATGTCTTGGTTCTTTTATTTAACACTTTGATATATTTCTAAGAATATATCTTAATCTAGGCACTAAGATAACATGAAATTCTAAGTCCTGATGAGCCTGAAATTGATATCTTAAAAATATTAAAAATATTAATATCATGTTCATGCATATTTCCTAAAAAATTGTAATAAATCCCAAAATGATTCTCAAATTAGAAATATGAGACCGTTGTTGAGTTTAGAATGCCGGGTTTACCCTAGCTGCAACGTAACCTTGGTCAGTGTTGTGTGTTTTTTATTAATCCTCATCATGGGAAAAATAATAAAATAAATAAATTATTATTTACTTAATTGTTTCATTTATAGCCAAATCCTATTAAACCTCTAAAAATATATGGTCAATCTAAGTCCCTAGGGCTAGCTTCATAACCCTAGATATTTGGGAGGATCCATTGGAGAATCATTGGTAGATGACATCAGATTGAGATTAGATTGAGTATCATGCACCAACATAGATTGAGGATCACACCAATAAAGGTGATGCAGATTATTTCTTCATCAGCAATTGATCCAAATCAAGGTAAGATGCTTATTTTGTGTAATTACCCTCATTTTTATTTTTCCATGAAGAACGTGAATTAATCACCTAACAAATTAATTTTCAGTTCGATCATTTGATATAGGTAATTTCTTTATCTTCGTATAGTATAGAAATTGATATTGTTTTTATTTAATTATTTCTCTTTGATCATCTGCCTATGGAAATGAATCGGGGCCAACATAAACATTAGTTGAGATCTATCACTAATTTTTTTATTTGTGCATTTTATCTCCCCCTTCTACATGCATTCATCATTGGAATTTTCTTTTAGCCTATGAATCGATGAATACCTATTGAATGGTCTTTGCATGATCGGCCTTTGGAAAAATGGATCACTTCCATGGGTTTGGGATAGAGTTCTGATATTAGGTTTGTGGTACATGATGACAACAGTAGATCCATGGATGGATTGGGGGTTTGCGAAAACTTTTGGGCATGAAACACCAATGAGAGGGGACATGAGGTGTGATTTAGAAGATTTCATGGTTAGAATTTGGAGGGGAGGAGATGGTGGGATGTTAGACCAAATCTAATTTCCTTGGGAAAATCAACTAAAGTAGTGTCAAAATCAGAAGATGCATGATTTTTCCATGGGTTTTGGAAAATACCGAGTTACATGTAGTGTAATCAAGGGATACATGTCATGTGGGACCTTCTCTGTGGTGTGAGGTTTCTAAAAAAAGATAAGTATCACAATCCATGTGACACGTGTCATATGACATGTGACCATTATCCAGCTAGTTCAGTGTGTACAGGGGTGTACATGCCTAGGAGAACATGTAGTGTTACCCGTCGTGTATGCCTAACCACGCTTCATGTAACGTGTTGCAGATATCTTAGTATGTACAAGGAATAAACATCCAAGTGTTCGTGTGGCCCCATATTCCATGTACTTGGGAAGTACATGGGTAGTCTAGAATACATGGGTAGAGCCATGTACTTGGACATGGCCAAATACATGGTAATGAACCAATGTATAAAGGAATAGATAGAATGGAACACCAAGTCCCAAGGTGATAGATACATGTTTTGTACCTCAAGGTACACACTGTGTATTTTAGAAAAGTGTATGCCATGTAAGTGTGAGACACAGGTAGTACAAGGCTTTGAGAGATGTGTCATGTACCCTCAGGGACACATCATGTGGTCCTTTGAGGAGAGGTTTGTGTCCTCTTTCATCTATGTTCATCTTTGTTGTGATCTTGTGTGAGCTTCCTTGGACTAATATCAGTTGATTTCATTCCCTTGGTCCATTTTTATGAGGGTTGGGTGCAACATACTCTTCTCATCATAGAGGGGGTCCCTTTTAAACTTCTTAATGATTATTATAGTGTGGGTGAGTTCCCTTATTCTAAATTGAATTTTCTCAGTATACTTTGACTAAATCCATTAGTGGATTATATCATGTGTTCCTATGAGAGGCCTAGATAAATCCTCATAGTTTTCATGTTTCCCTGGGTGGGGTTTGTGTAATTGGCATGACCAACACTTACACTGGCATCAATCCCCTATCTAGGAGGGTAATTCCAGTACGGTATAGTGTCCCCCAAAGATCCTTGGGTGTTGACCCCCAAGCTTTGTATCAAGATCTGATATTTTTGATGTGGTATTAGTCTTATGGAGTGTGTATCTCATATGAACCCTCTTAGATTCCTATGTGCTTATTCTTGGCTAGACATGACAAGCATGTCCTCTGGGATGAGTATCATATGTGACAGTATAACTCAAGGGAAATTTTCTCCTGGATTAGCATGACCTTTGGGATGGCAGGGATGTTTCATACTCTTAAAGATACCCAATGAGTGATATCTCTCAGTTGAGTTCCATCTGGGATGGATGGGCTTGTGGAGTGAGATCTCCTCAATGAGAATTATCTTGAAACCTCATAGTAAATTTATGGCTATAAGTGGTTGACACATTTTGTGACTTAGATTCATTATGAGTATATCTGTGATATCATTGATTATAGTTATGTATCATATATTTTTGACACACCTATGTTTGATGAGCTGAATAATCTTAATGCTTTATACTTGTTCATTTTGGTGTGTCTTGCTAGGTATTGTTATACTCACCCTGGTATGGGATATTTCTACACATTTCATGTATTATGAAAATGAAAAACCTTTTTACAGAGTCCTTAGAGGACCAAGAGTAGGTGGATCTTAGTTGGGCTAGACAGACCAGGTATATTTTGGTATTGCATTTGATATTTGTCCCTTACTTCCCAGCAGGTTGGATTTTATTTTCTAGTTTTTGGGTGGGCTTGTATTTTTCCCCTTTTTATACTTTCCATTAATTTATTTTGTACTCTAATTATGTGATTATAGATATATGCATAAATTATTTTCATTTTTTTTTACATTCCATCATTGTATGGTCTTGGAGGTGTGTGTATGTGAATAGGTACATTAGCCAAATTCTTGACATGTGTATGATATGCCTACAAGTCACTGGTCTCCATCCTCTATCCAAATTAAGGAAAGCTTGGGGTAGTTACAACTTGATCCTCATCAAGTCGGGTCATGACATAATTGTATCATAGTGGATACCCAGCCTAAAGTGTTATGAAACTTACAAGGTTGAGATTTACTATCCACAAGAAGTTCCATCCTAGGATCGGAGTCTATGAGATTGGTTTGAGTTATATAGAAATATTGTTATGTGTTTTGAGTTTTAATTTCAAGGTAAGGACTCCATTTTGGTGTGGAATCTGATGTATCCATTCACTGAGACTTTGATAACTTTCATATTGAATCAGTACATGTAGACGTTGGTTATAGGGAAAACATTGTCACATGCATTATCTAGAAATGGGTTTTGTTTATCATGTTCTTCTTTAATCACCTCACCAAATATGCTCATTGATCATGGTATTTCTTATCATCATTCGAGATTTATTCACAATGATAGCTAGCGTTGTTTTTGTAGTAGGGTTGAGAGTTCAACCTGATGAGTGATGAGGGCTCCCTGAAGGGGATTAGTCATGAGGTATTATTTCTTCATGATAGCTAGTAGGTGGAAATTTCTCATATTGATCAGTTTTTAGACCCACCTCTAGTGGTATAGGTGGATGTAACATTCCACACTGAGTTATAGATGCCTCTTTTTGTGTTGGATGATGATGTACAAGGTTTGAGCGCATATCATGAGATTTTGAGGTTGGGATATCCTAGGATGCAGGTTCAAAAGGACCTACTGATATCAAGCATGAAATGAAATTCATGAAACATGTGGTTTCATCAGATATATCAGGGATAGATCAATTCTCCAAGGTTGATACATTTTTATGGTTGTGATGGAAGAGGAAATCTCATGCAGGATTGTCCTACCTGTCATATTGTATTCAAATAATCATTTGAAGAACCACCTAGACAGAGGCAGCAGATGGATTAGGGAGTTCCACAGTGCGGTGTACATAATTTATGAATTATGGTAGTAGTATTAGGTGGTAGGTGCTTTGGTTTTATGCTACCACTACCACCCCCATGTGTAAAACTCTAGGATTGGGAAGCTGGTGGTCAGAATCTTGGGCAGCTGCAGGCATTAGAGGTTCTTTACCTAGAGTCTCTAGGAGTGTTTTGAGGTATTTTTTGTGTTCCCTATACTCTTGTTATAGTACTATTATACATAGGTATGAGGAACTATTTTTCCTCCTTTGTTCAATTATTTTCCAAGGAAATGTAAAGCGTCAGTAAATCCCTAGTTTGGTGATGTTTGGCATGACTTTGGACATGCAATTAAGAGGAAAAATTCCTTCATTGAGATGTGTTCTTGAGATTCAATCCAAAAATTGTGCAGGTTAATCAATGCCACCAAAAGTGGATAATGTTGAGGTGTGGTGGATGAGTTCCTTTTATTTTGTGTGTTTGAGGTACTTTTGTTGTGATAAGGTGTCAGATCATGCCCTAATTGTGGTAAACAAGTGGGAATGGGAAAGAATGAGTTCCAGGATAAAGGAGATCACAGAGGATTTTACTGTAGTTTAAGGTATTATGTGTGTATTCAATTCCCTAGTTTCGGTTTTCACATGGATTCATGAGACACTTATCCCTATGAATATCCCTTGTTCTAGACCTAATGATACCAGTGGAGTCTTTTTACTTTACCCTTGTGTTGGAGGCTCCTGCATAGAGGATTAGTGATTACACACTTCTACCATCAGTGTGACCTAACTCTAGGAGGAGAGATATATATAATCATGTGAAATATATTCACAGTGTTAGTAATACCATATGGTGTTTTCATTAGCATAGACTGGTTTCCTACCATCCATGCTTAGTTTTTTTCCACCAGTGAGTGTGGTTTTGTTTTTAACTTTTTGGGATAAAGTTTTCCTCCTTTGATAAGGAGTAATACTACGTAGATCAAGATGAGCTTATGTGTAAGAGTTTATGACCAAATTTTTATCTGTTGGATATGGATACCTCTAGAGTATTGGATTTTATAAGCTTTCATTTTCCTACAGTGGTGGAGAGGTATGTGGAAATCTTTGGAATAGGTTTTCATCAACTTTGGTTTTGGAGAAGAATATACCATAAGTGACTTTCCAAATCCACTGCACTTGTTTTGACTTCATGGTGATACCCTTTGGTGAGTTTTATACAATAGAAGAATCATGAGACTTATAGACCAGATCCTTGAACCTTTATGGATCAGTTCATAGTAGTATTCTTTGATGACATACAGGTTTTCTCGGGATCCGAGTTGGATCATGTGAGTCACTTGAGGATATTTCGGTTTACCTCTATTTGATATTTTTTACCCCTCCACTTCTTCAGAGAGTTAGGGAGGCACAACTCAGGGATATCTATTATGAGATGTTTTGTGACTAGCTATCCATTGGATATATTTCTGATGGATTTTCCAAAGTTAGGAATCCCATCATCCTTGTTCAAGGATGGACGATGACACTAGTCACACTGTGGAAGGAGTTTTTAAGGAGGTTTTTTCCCTTAATAGTACATCCATTAGATTTGAGGATGCACCAAAATCTCTTGGAATTAGTTGGGAATTTAAGGGAGTTACAAGAAGTTTTCATGAAAAAATATTATTTTCTCACTTTTAATAGGGTGATGACCAACAAATCTCTATTAAGAGTTTGGGCCACTTGTGGGAATATGAGGTAGTCCCGCTTCGTGGAATTCCTTTGATGGTCACTGTAGACTCTGATGCTTATTTCATGTTGTTATTAGGGAGATTATGTAGTAAGTATTTTGGGACTGGGTTTCACTTGAGAATAGTTTTTTACCTCAGTAATATGTCTAGATAAAAGTGTATTGTTCAATTCATGGTGACCATGCTTTGGGTTTTCATGTCAGTTTTGGGCCATATCTAGGATCACCATCTACCATTTGTCGAGTTTGTGTATCATAGAGGCCACCACTGATGTAGCACCTTTTTTGAGGCCATGTATGAGGGACCTTGTATTTCATTGTTATATTGGTTGGAGCCAATGGGTTACAGTGCTTGGGTTCTCATTTTTCTGCTTGTAATGGTTGTAAAGGTACAGTTAATACAGTGGAGGATGGGGATTGTCCAAAAATGTAAGGAGTTATTTATAGACCAATGAATAAGGCCTTTAGATTTCGAGGGTTATATAGTTTTATCCATGGTGGTAGGATATCTTTGGGGTTCTTAGGCCCTTTTTCTTGTTTTTTTTGGGTTAGTGAGGTGTTGTACCGCTTAACCCCATGATCGCATTAGTTTTGGTTGTTTGGTTTTATCCACTTGTTATAGCTTAGAAGGTATGTTCATGAATCATTGCATGATATTGAATTGGGTAATATGGGTTGTGAGAGTGGAGGTTCCTTTTTCAAGGAACCAAAATCATTGAGATCTAGTAGATAAATAACCTTTGTGGGAGTTTTTTTTCCTTGGGTGTGTGTTAATTGATAGCATGAGAACCGCTAAGAGAACTTGTGGGAGTGGGAGACCCATTTGAGAGTTTAGTTTCCCCACTTTTTTGTTTAGTTTGTGATTTTTGGGGATAAAAATCCTTGAATAGGGGAATAATCTAATGTCTTCTTTCATTTAAGATTTTAGAATATTTCTAAGAATATTTCCAAATCTAGGCGCTAATATGGCATCAAATTCTAAGGCCTGGTGATCCTGGAATTGATATATTAAAAATTTTAAATATATTAACATCACGCAAATTTATTTTTATAAAAAGGCAGAATAACTCCCAAAATGAGTCTCATATCATAAATATGATATCACCATTGAGTTTAGAACATGGTTTTTACATTATAATTGACATTAACTTGGTTTTCAAAGGTTTTTTTCCTGAGCACTATCATGGGTGAAAAAATTAAATAAATAAATTAGTATTTATTTAATTTTCACATTTAAAGATAAAACCCAATAAAACTATATAAATATGTGTTTAATCCAAATCCCTAAGTTTATCCGCATAACCCTAGAAATTTGGGAGGATTCATTGGAGAACAATTGGCAGATGACATCAGATCAAGATCATATCGAGGATCATGCGCCAATGAAGCTCAAGGATCTTACCAATGACAATGATGTGGATTCATTATTCTTCAACAATTTATTCAAATAAATATAGGATGTTTGTTTTGTGGATTTATACCTATTTTGATCTATCCATGATGAACATGAATTAATCACCTAACAAATTAATTCATAGTTTTATCATTTGATATGAGTAATTTCTTTATCTTCATACGGTATAGGAATTGGTATTATTTTGATTTAATTATCTCTCTTCATTCATCACCCTATGACAATGAATCGAGAACAACATGAACATAATATGACATCCATTGCTAATGTTTTCATTTGTTCATTTTCTATCCCCGTTCTACATGCGTTCATCATTGGTATTTTCTTTTGTCCTATGATTTGATGAATACCAGGTCAACAATCGTTTCATGTTTGGTATTTGGTGCAATGGATTACTACTGAGCATTTGGGTTATAGATTTGATGTCACAGTAGCATCACATGATGGTGGAAGTAGATCCATGGATGGATTGGGGGTTTTTTATAGTCATTTGGGCATGTAGCACTGATGAGAGGTTATAGAAGGCATGTTTTCAATGATTCTGTGGCTAGAATCCAGAGAGTAGGTGATACAGGGACTCAGTTTGACCAAATATGAGTTCCTTGGGTGGAATCATTAGAAGCAGTGTTGAAATAAAAAGACATTTGAGTCTTATTTGGGTTCTGGAAAATCCTAATTTACATGGTATGTAATCTGGAGATACACATAATGTGCGACCTTATATAAAGTGCTAGAGTTTTTTCATAGAGATAAGTATCACACATCGTGTGACATGTTTCACATGCCTTGTGACCCTTATCTAACTGTGTTTACATGGGGATAAAATCCCAAGAGTCCATGTAGTGTTACATGTCGTGTTCCTAGTCACATGTCTTGTAACATGTGGAAAACAGGTTGACATGTACAGGGAGTATATTTCTAGGTTTCCATGTGGACTGACATGTTGTGTACTTGAGAAGAATGTGGGAAGGCCAGAATACATGGGTAGAGTCATGTACTTAGACACGGCCAAGTAAACAGGCATGGGTAGAACGGCATGCAGAGTTACAGGGTGACATATACACATCATGGACCTCAAGGGACACACCGTGTATTTTGGAAAAGCTCATGCCATGTAAGTACAAGACACGGATAGTTATATTCTTTGAGAGACATGTTGTGTTCCCTCAGGTACATGTCATGTAGTTCTTTGAGGACAGGTTGAAGTTCTCTTTCTTCTTAACTCAACTTATTTGTGAGATTTTGTTATCTTTATTCGACCAGTATTGGTTGAGTGTGTTCCCTTGGTCCATTCCTATGAGGGTTCAGTAAATCATCGCATTCTCATCATAGAGGGTGACCCCTCAGAAGCTTTCTAATGATCAATACAGTGTGGTTGAGTTACCTTTTTTGGAGTGAGTTGTCTTAGTTTTCTTTGACTAGATACCTCAGCAGCTTGAAACATGTATTCCTATAAGAGGCCTAGAAAATACTCATGTTATTCATGTTTCCATAGGTAGGGTTTGTTTAATTGACATGAACAACACATACATGGGTGTCAATCCTCTATCTATGAGAGTAATTCCAATAGGGTCTGGTGTCCCCCAGTAAGCCCAATTCATTGACCCCTAGCTGTGTATCAAGATCTGATCTTTCCAGTGAGGTATTATTCCAATAGAGTGTGTATCTTAGATGAACCCTCTCAGTTTCCTATATTCCTCCTCTTGGCTAGACCTAATGATCATGACCTCTAGGATGAGTATCGTTAGTGGAAGTATAGCTCAGGGAGTGGTTTCTCATAGAGGAGCATGAAATATGGGATGGAAAGGATGTTTCATCAGCTTAGCAATATCCAATGAGTGATATATCTCAGTTGAGTTCTATTAGTGATGGTAGGGCTCGTGGAGTGATATCTCCTAGAAGATCATTACCTTGAAACCTCATAGTAGATTTATAGCAGGCATTGGTTGAGACCTTTTATGACTCAGAGACCTTATGTGTATATCTGGGATATCATTAGTTATCATTATGTCTCATATCTTTTTTACATACCTATGTTTGATGAGATTAATGCTCTTGAAACTTTATTCTTGGTGATTTTGGGTTGTCCTACTGGGTATTGTTATAATCATCCCAGCATGGGATTTTCTCGTACATGTTATGTCTTATGTAGAAGAAATAAATTTTTATATAGTTCTTGGAGGATCAGGAGTAGGTGGAGATCAGTTAGGCTAGACAGACCAAGGTGTATCCTGATGTTTTATTTGATAGAATTCCCTTTCTGAGAAGGTTAGACTTTATTTTCCAGTTTTTGGGTGGGCTTGTATTTATCCCATTTTCATGATTTCTAGTACTTTATGTTATACTCTAATTTTGGAATTATAGATGTGTTATCAGTTATTTTACATTTCATCATTGTATGGGCTTAGAGATGTGTGTATGTGTGTGTGTGTGTTTGAGTGTGTGTATAGGTATATTAGTAAAATACCACCCATATGTGTGATATGTCTACTCGGCACAGGTTTCCAACCCCGAGACTATTGGAGGTGGGATTGGGGTAGTTGCGGCTTGAGACTCATTAGGTCAGGTCATGATAGAGTGGTATGAGAGCAGATACCTAGCCTGAAGCATTATGAAACTTCCAAGGTTGATATGTAGGGTCCACAAGGAGTTCCATCTTAGGACCAAAGTCTATGAGATAGGTTTGGGTTTTATAGAAACATTGTTAAGTGTATTTTAGGCCAGGGAATCTATTTTTTGTGTGTCAGCAAATGTATCCATTCACCAGTACTCTGATAGTAAGCTTGTTGAATCGGTATATGTAAGCCCCAATTATAGGTAAAACATTGGTATATGAATTATATAGGAATGGTTTGTGGTTTCAATTTCCTTATTGAGTCATCTAACTAGATATACTCATTGATTGTGGTATGTCTTTCCTTCTTAAAGGATATATTCATGATTAAATCCAGTGAGGTTTAATTGAATTCACAGCCACAAAAAAATATTGGATCAATATCCCTTTCTAGGAGATGAATAATGTATAAAAATTAATCTTGGAGTTTTTCACTCCAAGAAACGTCAAACTGAAATTTAATTTTAAGAAAAAGTAATCAGAAACAATCTCTCCAATTATTTCTTATGTTTTTTAAATTATAATTTTTAGAAATGTGTTCTATATAAATATCACTCATTGATCTTTATATTTAATTAAATAACAATACGTTCGAAACTATTTAAATTGAAATCAGAATCGATCTCTCCAATTAATTCTAATTTCAAGAATGAAATAATGTGAAGAAGTTAAAACAAACAAACCAGTAGGATTAAATTTTCCAAAGCTAAAGTAATTTAGCCACAAATCGAATTGAAAATTGGAATTGGAACAATTCAATTATAGATTAATGAATAAAAATGTAAGGGATAAGTAATCTTCCTCCATAAAAATAACAATCAATGTTGTTGTCTTTATTCAGGTCTCTATCCTGCTCCTGCTCAATCCTGATGTTACTTTACCTCTTGTTTGGCTCCTGCTCATCTCTGGTTTCCAAAAGTGTGTAATATGAAACCTGTATGTAGGTGTAGTTAGAGTCACTGCTAATACATGGGTCTAGTGTTGGGTAATTCCAACGATGACAGGGATCCTCTATTTTTCTACTGACGAGTGATAACGGTAGCTAAACAAAGAATGGTGGGTGTGGTAGATTTCTTAATGGTGACTCATTTGTAGCACAATTAAAAAAAATAGATCTAAAATTAAAACATTATTATATTAATGAAATTATAAATTTAACACTAATTAAATTAATCATTTAAATGAAATTCAAATTAAAAAATTTGAATCAGTAAAAATGTAAAACAAATAAAAATTTAATTAAATAGAAAAATGGATAACAATAATTTTAAAACTAAACTTTAAATTAAAATACTATAATTAAAAATACATTCTATTAATTTATTTGATAAAATAATAAAAGTTGAAATAATAAATTAAAATTCTAAAAGGTAAAAAATTAAAACTTAAAACCAATAAATTAATTAAATTGAAAAGTAGTTATTTTATTTAAATATAGAAATAATAGAATGAAAATTAAATTAAAGATACATTAATTAAATTAATAAATAAATATTAATTGATTAATTAATAAAAACAGTCATAAAATTAATATTTCAAATTCAAGTAAAATAAAAACTTAAAAAGTAATTAGATAATTAAAATAAAGAAAAATAAGTCAAGAAAATTTAATAATTTTAAAATATAAAAGTAAAAAATTATTTATAAAAAATGATTAATTAATAAACAAAACTATTAAATTATTAAAGGGAAATTAATTGAAAAAATTGGTATAATTAATTGATTGATTGATTAAAAAATTTATAAAAATATGTGGCAAATCAACACATTTTAAGGCCACGTTAAATTCCCCAACACTTAATTATTGCTTGTACTCAAGAAATTCTATGATTTTTTGTCTTTTTGAAACATAAACATGTTTTTTTAATTTAAAATCAAAAATAAACATGTTAATAAATTTTAAAAAAAAAAGCGGAACAAAAACTATGAGTCAAGATTTTCAAATAAAAGGTTACAATGAGGTCCTTTATAAATTCAAATACCTACTAAGAGATTAAGGGAACACAGACTCATTCACTAATAAGGATGTCATGACTCTTATATGAAGTTACCTGTTGAATTACTTCAATTCAAGTCCAAGTTATAATTCTAAGAGTGATAATAGGATAGATATAAGTGGAAATAAAATCCTAACAATAGACACCTTCAACTTTCACTTTATACTAACTTTCAAAAATTAGAGTTTTAAATTAATTTTTTTAAATCACTTTATTGAGACGACTTAAATGATTTTCATACGATTCAATTGACCCCTTCTCCATCTGGGTTCAAAATTTCCCTCACCTTAATGAACTCATTTTTGAAAACTAGGCGCTTTATTGTTTTTTTTTAATTTTACCCAGCCATGTAACCTATGAAAAGAACTATGTAGGTGCACTTATTAGAAATATATAGAGTGATTATAAACACCTAGTTCCTAGAGTGTTAGATGTTCACCATGGGTTCTCATTTTCCCATTTTACACCAGTTTTAAATGACTTATAAGACTGCCATTTGAGTTGGCTTCATAGGGTGATTACTTTTTCTTATTAAATAAAAAATTATTCCCCTAGGTTTGAATTAAAATTTAAAGTTTCCTAAAGTTATAATCATAGTTACAAAAATATATATCCTTTATCACTCTCATTATTAGTTCCTAAACAAAATATTTATAAGGGCAATATGCAACTTCACTCAGCAATCATAAATCCTCAAAAATTTCAGATTCAAAGAAAACATCAACATATAGTGAGTTATTACCCATTAGGAAAGACTGAAATTAAGTGAAAAATAAAGCCTAAAAACCTCATATTGTAAAATAATTTTGAAAAAAAATGACAATTTTTTTAAAAAAAAATTAAATGGTTGATAGATTTTATGGGATTACTTTAAAGCGTGGATTATCTTAGAATAAGAAGACCCTCTCACCAACACTTAAAACCCAATATTTTCCCCAGAGTTAAATTCAAAGGTAGAGAAACTAATTTGAATTTTAAATCTCAAAATATATTTTAAATTCAGTAATTAAGTGATATATTAAAGGGGCATGGTGAACTTAAAATAGTATGTTTGCCATAATAAGTATTTTACAATAAAATAATTAAACTCGTGAATTATAATTAAACCCAGTGATAATAATTTTTCAATTAATTTCAAACAATATCATGTGAATAAATTGAGTGCATAGTGAAATGGTTGTTAGCAATTTAACATAATTTTTTTCAAATAGAATTTCAACATAATAGAAAATTTGAATGCTAAACACCCTAAAAATTCAAGCACAACCATTTAAAGATAGAGAACAAGGGGTATTACTCTCACCATAGTTAAATTCACACGGTGAGAAAATTTAAAAGCATGTAGTATCATTTTTCAAAAAACAAGCCCGTGCAATAAATTAGAAAAAATAATAATATGAGAAGTAAAGAGATCCATAAAAAAATAAGTACTTCCCTGGTTAAATAATCTTTATCCTTGATTTAATCAAAAACTTCTCTTCCCTATTAGCTACGAGTGAAATACTCTAGTTTATTATGCTTCAGTTGCTATAAAATGAAAAAGATATGAAAAATATATTAACATATGAAACTCAATTGTAATGAAAATCCAATGGAATTATTTTTGTGAATTTTATTCAGTGATTCCCCAACATGCATCTTCTTGTGATTTAAGAAAAAATGGGCATGATGCTCTTCTTTTATCACCTTAGAAAAAATATTTCTTAAAGAAAAATGACCAAGAAGACTAAGAAAATAATACCAATAGAAAATGAACAAAAATAAAGATAAAGAAAAACTTTATTAAAAACAAAATAAAAAAAAGTAAAAAACATACCATGGTTTGACTCCCATGAATCACTGAATTTTAATTCTTTAGTTAAACTATAGTAAAAATCAGTTTTCAAGCATAGAGATGGAATTCATGACCTTTGGTTTCCCTTCAAAATAAATCTTGACTCTTTGAACATTAACAAACATTGTTTTTTTTTCTTCTCCTACAATTTAAAAAGCTCTATTATTCAACACTCTAACAACAATGAAAGGTCTAGACAACTTAGATTTCAACTTACTAGGAAATAGATTAAGTCTGGGATTAAAAAAATAACCTTCTATCTAGGTTTAAATTCTCTATTTTAAATGATAGAATCGTGAAAAAAATTGGGCCTATTTGTAAACCCTAGAGTTATCATAAGACCCTCTCTTAATCTCGTCCAGCTTACTAATTTATACCAGTATCCTCTCTCCATCACTCTTAAAATTAAAATTTAAAGCCTTAAGTTCCCAATATGAGCTCTGATGCAACTCCACATAAAAATGAAATAATTTCCCAAATAAAATCCTGTATGGAGGCATGAAAATTGGGGTTTTTAATGATATTCTATAATACTATAAATCATCATCTAATTTCATAGACCAATCATTCCTATAGTTTGAGAAATTTTTATCAATAATCTGTTCCAGCTCCATGTTTTAGATTTCTACCAATACACTAGATTTTGGATGGTATGTAGTTCCAATAATATGGGTACATCCATATTTCTCCGTCAAATATTTAAATTTTTAAATTTTAAAATGAGTTTCATTATCAGTTATGAAATCTAGAGGCACCCCAAATCAAGACAAAATGTTATTTTTTTAAAAATTTATTACACTACTGGCTTGATTGTTGGGAAGTTCCACTACATCAACTTAATTGGATACATAGTCAAAACCCACTAAAATATACTCATTACCATGAGATGATGGAAATGATCCCATAAAATATAATCCCCAAAAATCAAAGAATTATACTTCCAAAATACCTTTCTGAGGTAACTCTTGATTTCTCCCAATTATCCATGAATAAAGTGGTCCAGTAAAATCCATCATGAAGAAATTTTTGGGTTTTCATCTATTGACCATGATGTCCTCCCCATGGTGAGGAGTGAAAACTCTCCGGTATTGGAAACATCTCTTATCAATGCACACACCTTCTCAAAATCCTAATAGCACATCTCATAAATAGGAAGGGGTCATCCCAAAGATAGTAATTAATCTCTAAAATTAATTTATTTATTTGGTTGTTTGATAAATCCTTAGGAATGAAACTTGCTTACAGAAAGTTGAAAAAGTATTTAAACCAATGAAACTACCTAATGGAGATAGTGAACAGCTTCTCATCGATAAAGAAATAATTTATATCCCTTAAATCTTGACACTGGTTATTAGATAGCCCAGAAATATGATCTGAAACAATATTCTTTGCTCCCAATTTATCTCTAATTTCCAAGTAAAACTCTTGTAAAAATATAATCCAACTAACTATTATAGTTTTTGCATCCTTATTTGATAGTAGATACTTTAATGTTAAATGATAAGTGAAGATAATGTCTTTATATCCTAATAGGTTGTGCCAAAAAATTTCTAAAGCAAACACCACAGCTAACAACTCCTTATCAGTAGTAGTGAAATTACTTTATGGTTCAAATAGTAGTCTTCTAGAATAATAAACCTCATGTAACCTATTATATATTCTTCATCCTAATATAGCTCCAATAGCTATGTAACTTGCATCACACATTAGTTCAAAGGGTAGTTTCTAATTAGGCATAGTTATGATAAGAGATGAAGTGAGTTTTTATTTAATAAAATTAAATGATTCCAAGTAATTTTTATCAAACAGGAAGGGTTTATCCTTGAACAGTAAGAACACAATGGATTATTTAATTTTGAAAAGTCTTTGATAAACCTTCAGTAAAAACTATCATGCCCTAAGAAACTTCGAACACCCTTAACATTTTTCGTTGGTGGAAATTTTTGAATAAATTAAATATTAGTATTTTCTACCTCTAAACCCCTCTTTGACACCTTATGTCCCAAAAAAATTCATTCAGTGACTATAAACTGGAATTTCTCCCAGTTTAGAACTAGGTTGGTCTCTAAGAATCTTTTTAACACCAATTGAAAATTTCCTAAACAGGTCTCAAATTTTCTACCAATGATGGTGAAGTAATCCATGAAAACATCAATGATCCTCTTGATCATATAAAAAAAATATAGCCATCATACGTCTCTGAAAGGTAGTGAGTGCATCACATAATATAAAGGTAATTTTCTGGTTGGAAATTTTATCAAAGGTTCATGTAAATGTAGTTCTTTCTTGATCCTATGGGGCTACATGGATGTGGTTATAACCAAAATAACCATCTAGAAAACATAATAATTCATGGCTAGCAAGCCTTTAAAAAATTTGATCTAGGAATAGAATTAGAAAATGATCATTTCTAGTGGCTTAATTGGTATTCTTATAATATATACAGACTCTCCATTTGGTTCCTTTCCTCACTTTAATTTATTCATTTTTTTCATTGGTGATAATAGGGAAATCTCATTTTTTAGGTACCACTTGGACCGGACTGACCCAAGTACTTTCAAAGATGGGATAGATAATACTGGTTTCCATGATCTTGATTACTTCCTCCCTCGCAATTTATTTCATATTAGGATTCAGTCTCCTTTTACACTCAACTCTGGGTTTATGGTTTGGTTCCATAGGGATTTTGTGCATACTGAATAAAGGGATAATCCACTTTATATTAGATATGAACCATCCAATGGAATATTTAAATTTATTAATAACATGCAACAAATTTTCTTTTGGATCATATTTCATTTCAATGGAAATTATTAAAGACAGTGTAGAATTGTCACCTAGAAATGAATATTTCAGGTGTGCTGGGAGCGGTTTTAGCTCCAAAGTAGTTGAATTGTAACTTGAAGGAAGGATCTTAGGCCTCGGTGATCCAAAATATTCAACATGTCTCTTGTAAGGAGTTTTAAAAGTTGAAATATTTTTAATTTCATGAAAAGTTTTAATATTCCCTTCACTACTGTCCAAGGTGGACAGCTCACTTTCAAAGGTTTCTAGTTCAGAATTCAACATATTAATCAAAACCGAATCATCAAGTTATGTTATCAGCTCTCCCTCCATTAAATAAAATTTTTTAGTGGTGTTTTTAATAGAATAACCATCCTCAAGTTCCCTTAAGAATTATTTAAGTTCAAAAATAGAGGATACGTCTCCAACATTAGTAGAAATAGCATTATTGTGCAATTCTGGAAAATTTTACAAACTCTCATTTCAAGTAGATTCTACAGTGTGTAAAAGATCATTTTCAAATTCCAATCTAATTTCTTAAGCCAAAGGTTTTCTTAAAATTCTTATAAATTTTCAAGAGGTTTTTTAGCTTCTAATAACTCTACCATAGAACTATATTCACCAATTATTGGTTCCTTGACATTTTTAAACACATTTAATTATTCCAATTATTCCCCAATTTAAAAGATTAGTTGAGACTTAGAGACATCAATAAATTCTTCTATAGTGTCCAAGAAGGGATTACCTAGAATGATGGGAACCTCTTAGTCACACTCTATGTCTATCACTAAGAAATCAGATGCTATAAACATATTTACAAATTCAACTAGAAAATAGTCTACCCTTCCCACATGATGTGTGAATAAACGATTGACCAACTATAGCATGACTATGGTGGGTTGAAGGTCACCCAAAATCAAATATTGAAATGATGAGAATGGGATCTGGTTAATACTAGAACCTAAGTCATAGAGATAATTCAATTGACCATGATTCCCTAAACTGTAGGGAATAAAAAATCTACTAGAATCCTTGAGTTTCAGAGGGTTTTTTTAAGAGTAGCATTATAGTCTTCAATGAGGATGTATGTAGAAAATTCGTAAAGTGTTTTTTATTTTCAATAATTTTTTAAGAGACTTAAAATATGATGGAATTTGAATCAAGGCTTGGATGAAAGGGATATTCACATGGAGCTTGGTCAAAATCCCAAGGAAGTATAGAATTTCAAACCTTTTTTTACTTTTGGGTTTTAGTTTTTCTAGGAAGGGGATGGGTGGGGAATAGTTCCTAAGAACATAAGTAATGTACCCTAATTCTTCAAAAACTTTATCCTTTAATTTATTATTTTTTTGTTGATAAAAATTTTCAAATTTATTTTTAGTTGAAAAGTTAAAATTATATTTATTTTTAGGATTTTTATATTGATTTCCATATTGTGAATTCAGTAGATTTTGATTTCTACACTCGTTATATTTTTCATTTTGGGAATTCCTAGATTCATTTCCAGCTTTTTTTTGAGTTTTAATCCCACTTATTATTATCACGACCATAGAATTTTTCCTAGGTTTTATTTCAATTGTGATAGGCAACCTACCTCTATCCCAAGATGTCATGTCTCTAGTAGTTGTCTCATTTTTAATTATAGATTATTAATTATAGCATCAGAACCAGCATTATTAGATTCATGTTGATATTTTTTTGAATCAAAATTGACTTCTTGTAAGTCAAATATTTTAAGCATTAGATCTATTATGTTCAAAATTTTCCCCTCAAAATTCTCTTAGGAATTGGATGACTTATCCATCTCTTGGTTTTGGTATTGTTGTCTTTGTTAGTTTTGGTACGTAGGGGAATAAGGTTTTCTTATTATTCCTTATTTTTTCCAAGATAAATTTTGAGGGTTCCTATATATTTGGTTGTAATTATTTAAAAATGGGACTTCATTTTTTGGAGTTCTAGATCCACAATTAGAAAATTTGGAATTTTCTTTTTGGGATGACATGTTAAAGTTCATACATAAATTTTCAATGTTCCCAAACATCACACATTGAGATCACTACTCTCTTAGATATTAATTTTGGTTTTATCAGCCCACATGGTTTACATATTTTTTTGAATTTTGGTTCATTAATTATTGGAGTTGGTTTGTTATTTCAGCAAGTTGAGAGTTCATTTCTATTCTATAATCAAAATTGTTTTCATTTCTATTCACTATTTTCCTTATTGATTTTTTGTGTTGAGAATTCAAATAAAATTTTTTGAAAATTTTTCTTAACTCTTCATCTATCTTATCATTATAATTACCCCCAATAGATTTTTCAACCAAGTTTTGACCAAAATAGGACAATCCTTCATAGAAGGTGTCCATGAGAAGGTGGTTGAAGATAGGGACACTTCTTAAGAGGTTCCTTGAATCTTTCCCAAGTATCATGAAAGGATTCACAATCCTATTAATAGAAACTTTTTATTTTGGTTCTTTATTTGTGTTTCATTATTTGGGGATAGAATCTCATTACAAAAGAGTTTTATACTTGGTCCCAGTTTTCAAAAATGTTCTCATCTAGAATCAAGAACCAATTTCTAGCATTCCATTTAAGGAAAAATTAAAACACACTCATTCTAAGTTCATTATCATTGAGTCCTATAATTGGTAATTAATGAAATTTTTTGTATAAATATCTAATTAAGTCTTGTTAGTTTTCATTAGATAACCCATTAAAATCTAGAAACAGTGAAATGAGGAACTTTTTTAACTCATAGTTCCTGGATCTAGGTGAAAATCTAATTCAATATAGTTTGCTTGAAACTTGAGGGAGTTGAAAATATCTCATCCTAGGCCTCTACATTTCTTTTTTATTTTAAGTTGAATGTTTTGGAGGTTGTTAATAGCAATAACTCTAACTACTAAGTTATCTATTTCAATTTTTAACTTTCTTAAGCCACTCAAACGTTTTTCTATTTTAGGATTTAAGGGATCTAAATAATAAGATAAAGTTATTGTGCTCATATAGTCAACAGTAAAGGATAAAAATCAGAAAAAATAGTTCAAACTAGCAATAAAGAAGTAAAATAATATTGAAATAAATAGAAATAATCAACAAACAAAAATAAGCAGTATTGAAAAAACAATTTATTTCAAAAGTTTTTAATTTTTTTGAAAAAAAATTATATGAATTTTTTTGAAACTAAATTTTTTATGTTATAAAAATTTTGGTCACCTGAATACTTCCATAGAAAAAAAGCCAAAAACTTATCATGCATGTTTTTAATATGTTCCAAAGTTTAATTATTTATATGCTCCTACTAACTACAGTGTATAGTGGTTCGTAGGGATGAACCCAAATGAAGGTTGGTGCCAAAATTTTCAAAATAGTTATCCACTACAATCATTCAATGGAAATATCTTTTTTTGAATATTTTCAATTGAAACACAAGTAATAAAAATAATTAATGGTGAAAATGGTGATTTAGAATCCAATGGAGATAATAAAAAATGTTCAAGTAGTGAGTAGAGTGCTAAAAAATTCAACCAAGACAAATGCATGTGGAAATTAACACTACTCACTTAAAAATGATGTCTCATTCACATAATTTTAATTGAATTTAAAATTTCAAAAAATTATTGGATAAATATCCCTCAATAAGATATTAATCATGTATAAAAATGAATCTTGGAGTTTAATACTCTAAGAAACATTAAACTATAATTGAATTTTAAGAAAAAGTAATCAGAAAAAAATATCCCCAATTGTTAACAATGTTTTTGAAATTAAAATTTTGATAAATGCATTAAAGATCAATATATATGATTGATATTGATGTTTAATTAAAGAATAAGAGGTATGAGACAATTTAAATTTAAATCACAATCGATCTCACCAATCAATTATGATTTCAAGAAAGAAATTATGTGAATAAGTTAAAACAAATCAACCAGAAAGATAAAAATTTCATCGTTCTAAAGGAATTTATCCACAAATAATATTCAAAATAGGAATTTAAAAAATTAAATTATAGACTAATGAATGAAAATTTAAGGGGGAAGTAATCTCCCTCCATAAAAATGGCGATCAATGTTGTTGTATTTCTCTGGGTCTCTATCCTACTCTCGCCCAATCCTAATGCTACTCTACCTATTGTTATTCTGAAACTCATATTAGGTTACTAATGATAGGTAATATGTAACCCAGTGGTAGGTGGAGTTGGAAGAGTCACTGCTAAAACATGGGTCTAGTGGTGGGTAATTACAACAGCGATAGGGATCCTCTATTTTTCTTCCATCAGGTGACAGCGGTAGAAAAACAGAGAACGACAAGTATGGGAGATTTCCTAATAGTGACTCATCAGTAGCATTATTAAAAGGAAAATAAAAATTGATAAAAAAATTAAAACATTAATATATTAATGAAATTAAATTTTTTACACAAATTTTATTAATCATTTAAATGAAATTCAAATTAAAAATTTTGAATCAGTAAAAATTTAAAACAAATGAAATTTTAATTAAATTGAAATATTTGTAACAGTAATTTTAAAACTAAACTTTAAATTAAAATGATATAACTAAAAATACATTTAATTAATTTATTTGTTAAACTAATAAAATTTTAAATAATAAATTAAAATTCAAAAGGGTAAAAAAATTAAAATTGAAAACCAATAAATTAATTAAATTTTAATGTATAGATTTTAATTTATTTAAAGATAGAAATAGTTGAATGAAAATTAAATTAAATATCTATTAATTAAATGAATAAATAAAGATGAATTGATTAATTAATAAAAATAAACAAACATAAAATTAATATTTCAAAGTATAGTAGAATAAAAACATAAAAATTAATTAGATAATTAAAATAAATCAGAAAAAAATTAATAATTTTAAAAGCTAAAAATGAAAAATTAATTATAAAAAATGATTAATTAATAAATTAAACTATAAAAATTAATAAAGTGAAATTAATTTAAAAAGGAGGCATAATTAATTTATTTATTGATTAGAAACTAAATAAAAATATGTGGCACCATGTAACACATGGAAGATGGCTTGGTGTGTATAGGTATTACATGCCCAGATTGTCATGTGACCCCACATGCCATGTACTTGGGAATTACACAGGTAGGCCAAAATACATGGAAAGATTCATGTGATCAAACATGACCAAGTATACAAGCACGACACATTATACACAAGCATAGGAAGAATGACATTCTAAGTGCCAAAGTGATATCTACACATCATGTACCTCAAGGGACATGCATTGTATTTTGGAAAAGTGCAATCCATTTAAGCGTGAGACACGGGTAGTTCTAGGATTTGAGAGACATGAAATGTACCCTCATGGACATGTAATGTAATCCTTTGAGGATAGGTTGGAGTCCTATTTCTTCTTGGATCATCTTTTTTATGATCTTATGTGAGATTCCTTGGACTAGTATTGATTGAGTGTGTTCCCTTGGTCCATTCCTATGAGGTTTCAGCGCAGCTTATGGTTCTCATCATATGGGTTGACCCTTACGCATATTCCTAATTATTAGAGCAGTGTGGGTGAGTTCTATTATTCTGGAGTGAGTTTTTGAAATCCACTTCGAATAGATCCCTCAGTGTCTTAGAGCATGTATTCCTCTGTGAGGACCAGAGCGATCCTTAAGTACTTCATATTTTCCTAGGTAGGGTTTGTGGAATTATCATGACCAACACTTATAATGGAACTGATCCTCTTTCTAGGAGGGTAATTCTAGTAGGGTCTGGTGATCCCCCTATGAGCCTTGGGAATTTACCCCTATCTTTGTATTGAGATATGATCTTTATGATTGCGTATTAATCTGATTGAGTGTGTATATCGGATGAACCCTCTCATTTTTCTATATTCTTCTTCTTGGATATACCTAACTAGTGTGACCTATGGGATGGGTTTCATATATGGTAGTATAGGTCAAGGATTAGTTTCTCCTAGAAGAGTGTGACCTCTGGGGTGGAAGGGATATGCTATCAACTTAGCAATACATGATGAGTGATATCTCTTGATTGAGTGCCATCATGGATGGAAGGGATCACAAAGTGATATTTCCTAGATGAGAATTACCTTAAAACATCATAGTGTATTTATGGATGTAGTGGTTGAGACATTTTATGAATCAGATTCATTATGAGTATATATGAAATATCATTGGTTATTGTTATGTCTCATATCTTATTTTCATACCTATGTTTGATGAACTGTATGATCTTGATGCTTTATTCTTAGTTATTTAGGGGTGTCCTACTGGGAATTTTTATATTCACCCATGAATGGGCTCTGCCCACACATGTCATGTCTTATGAAGATGACAGACCATTTTACATAGAATATGGAGGACCATGAGTAGGCGGAGGTTAGTTGGGATAGATAGACCTAGGTTTATACCACTGTTTCATTTGACAGTAGTCCCCTCCTTCTAAAAAAATCAGACTTTATTTTATATTTTTTTATTGATCTTGTATTTGGACCCTTTTATGCTTTCTAGTACTTTATTTAATACTCTAATTTTTGGATTATAGATGTACTCACACCCTACTCTGTTATTTTTATGCGCTTGTATATCTCATGACCAAAGATCCAGTAAAGGGAAAGGGACCTACAGTGTATGGATAAGAAGAGAATAGAATATCTAGTATCGGAACAAGATTGATTTTAGAGGGCCCTTATAATAATTTATTTATTTATCTTCACTTATACTATGGTTTGGATTTCTACTTTGGGAGCCTTTTTATTTATATGTCATGTATCCATTTTTATCTTTCCACATGTACTCTGATTAATTATCTACTATTTATTATTGATCATATAACATGGTACTAAGGGAATATCCTCCCAACTTATAGACTTAGAGCCTCTCTATTAGTTGTAAGCCTCATGCATATGGGGAGGAGTGAACGAGGTCATGTGACCTTCCAGCTCAGACCTGGTGGTTCAGTTTGGAATGTTACAAAATTGTATAAGAATATAAGGATTCACTAACTTTTTCATTACCTTTTCCTTCATTCGGGCATGGTAGATAGAAGATAGGATGGTTAGGACTCATGAAGGGGAGCCATGATAGTGTTTATCCAGTAATATATAGTGGACCTCTTAATTTCCATAAAGTGGGGGAAATAATTTTTTTTCTATTACTATTGATTAAATTCACCCTGGGTGATTCACATGATGTTGATATGTGATTTATGAGATTTTGGGATCTTTCATGCATCATGACTAGGCAAATAGGTTCGCATTCCATATATATATACCTATTTTTTTATAGCATAGTAGTTATTTAATTAAATTCCTTAATTCATGCTATTTATTCAGGATAGTTTCTCTTTGTATGATATATCTGTGTTGTCTTGTTGTTGTGATATATCTTTATTAACATTAATTATTTTAACCAAGCATGATATTTTGTTAGTATATATAAGGACTACGACTAATGTGCAGGTATGTAGATCGGGATTAGTGTTAGGAGGGTTATACCTTGGGTTAATTTTAGACTCCCAGGAAAACCTTGTGTGATCTCATAGACTGGATAGGGTCTATTTATGTTCTGAATGTTATGCTTGATTCATAGATTCCACCTCGTATAAATTTGATGGTACCACCAGCTATGGAATCCTAGGATTATCCTATTCCACCACCCATGGTGCAGGGGGTGTACCCTAGTACACTCCTGTACTGGCACAAGTGATCTAGGCTATAGAGCTCATTCATCCAGGACTCTTTTGGATAGTGCATGTCTAAGTAGAATACTCTTAGAGGACCATGAATCATCATGATTGGGATTTCAAGATCCAGCACCCCCCTAAATTCTAGTGTATTGGCGGCCCACATGACACAAGGAATTGGATGGACTTTATTGAGAGAATCTTTGATCATGTCAGAACTCCCAAGGAGGGGCGCATGATCCTAGTAACCTTCATGTTCCAGGAACTCTCTAGGATATGGTGGAATACTATGATCCAATATATGAGACAAGAGGATATTACTTGGGTGATCTTCAAGGAGTTGTTCCTCAATAAATATTTTCCCGACATGATGAAGCAGGATCGTACACTTGAGTTCATGGGATTACGATAGGGTACCATGACTGTCTCTGTATATTCTTCATAGTTTATGGATTCACTTCACTTTTATCCTTTATTAACTAGGAATAAGGAACATAAGGCACAGAATATCAATATAAGACTTTAATTGGAGCTCATATGTCATGTTAGAGGCTTGAACCTGATGATGTATGCATAGGTATTTTATAATTCCTTAACCTTTGAGAGGGGAATGGAGGAGGACAGGGTAGAAGGCTTACTCCTGGACTATAGCAGGCCAGTGACTGAATGTTTTTTAACTACTATGGGAGTTTCTTCTAGTAGTAATAAGAAGATAACCAAAGATATACAATAGACTGTCAGCATGTATGTGGAGCCTAGTATAGCTTTATCACCCCCCCCCCCTCGGGATGATTTTCACTGTGTTTAAAATGTGGAAAGGCCATAAACTTTCATAGGTTTTGTGCAGTACCTTAGAGAATGTGTAGTAAGACAAGGAATCATCAGTAATTTTTCTCTAGGATTTCTAGGATGAATTATTACAGAGGTAGGGTCCAGACATGGGGATCTAGCCCGGTTTCTCAATAGTGGACTCAAACTTTTCATGAACCTTAGGGATAGGGTCACATATCTAAGTAAAGACATGTGTAAATAGTGGATCAGACTCCATAAGTTGGTGGAGTTGGGATATATACTATTCAAGGTATAGTATTCATCACCTCTACTTTATCTGCTTCATTATTCAAAACTAGTGCTTCCCATTCTTTCATATCTTCACAAGTAGTTGTTAAACTTGACCTACCAATCAATTTATCCTCTAATTTGGTCTCCCTTGATACACCTTTTTGCATGACAGTAGATTGTATTCACTGATTCCTATAATGTTCTTTATTCATCGTCGGTTGTGTACATCTATGGGAATACATGATTATAGCGATAACAAATTTAGATGTAATTCTAAACATGTAATGGCTTACCAGCTTCTAAGATCACATTGATTTCTATTATAGATGAGTTTCTTTTACTTAGCTAAATGGATAGAGATATGTAATGACTAGAGATTAGGAACTGGGAGCAGGCATATTTGGACGAAACTTGAGTTATCTTGGGACGATCACATCATAGATGGAAGACATATCTCTCTAGGTGATAGTAGTGAAAACTCCCTTAACTCTTCCTCTATTCATGGATCAATATTATGACATATTTTCAAATAACTTTACTGGACTTACTTCTGATAGAGGAGTTTACTTGAAGATTCATCTTACACTGGGTATGTAGTCCATTTAGATATCATGTATCGTATGGAACTAATCAAATTAAAAGAGTTCAAAGTGAAACTAGATGACTTGAAGTGGAAGGGTTTAATCATGATTAGTAATTTACCATGGGGTTCACCTATGTTATTTTTAGAGAAGGTAGATGGTAGTCTTTGAATCTACATTGATTATCGGAAGATGAACCATGTGACAATGAAGAAAAAATATCCCTTTCCTAGTATATATGACCTTTTCAATCAGTTATAAGGATCCCATTGGTTCTATAAGATTGATATATGATCAAAATATTACCAGAAATTAGTTATAGAGTAGGATATTCCAAAAACAATGTTTCATAATAGGTATGGGTTGTACAAGTACTTTTCGATGCCATTCGAACTGATAAATATGCCGATAGTGTTCATGGATATCATGAACCATATATTTCACCCATAGTTAGACTCTTTCTTCATGGTGTTCATCGATGACATCCTCACCCACTCACTAACACCAGAGCATCATGTTAATCACCTCAATATAGTCTTGAGTGTTATTCAAGTGCATTGGATTTAAATTAAGGTGTTGAATTGTGATTTCTAGATATGAGAGGTAAAGTTCCTAGGATATGTGGTGTATGATATGGTTATATTAATGGAACCATATAAAGTAGAGGCAATAATGTCCTAGACATGTCCCCAGAACATGTTTCAAATCAAGATCTTCTCAGGACTTGCAAGATATTAATGACAATTTATCTAGGATTTCTCCCAACTATCAGCACCCATGACAACAATGATGAAAAAGGGAGTGAAATTATAATGGTTATACTTATAGAAGAATATTTAATTTATCTTAAGACAACATTGATAAAAACTCCAGTAATGAAAGACCCTAATCCTAGGATTGGTTATATAGTGTATTGTGATGCATCTAGAATTGTTCTAGGAGTATTACTGATATAAAGAGTGAAATTAGTAGCCTATGGGTCTCATTAGCTACAACCCCATGATCATAAATACCATAAAAATTATCTATATCTTTCATCCATAGTTTATGCTCTAAAGTATTAAAAACACTATCTCTTCAGTGGGAGATTTTTTGTTTACACAGACCTCAAGAGCCTTCGTTATATATTCATGCAGCGGGACCTAAATCTGAGATAGAGATGTTGGGTTGAGTATCTACAAACATTTAAATTTGAGAGGTATTATTCACTAGGTAAAGGTAATGTCATTTCCTATGCTCTTATCCATAATACGTAGGCTAAGAGGAAGGTTAGTGAATAGCCTTAAGAGGAGTAGCGGCGCTTGATGAGATTATCAGTTGATTGGAGAGTGGATACATTATAGGATCAGGGATCAATGACTTGTACCCATTTAGTGAACACATCCTCACTTATGGATTGGATTAAGACTGGTCAAAAGTCAGACCTATAGTGTGTAATTATGAGGTAACATCTAGCTGGAGTTGATCCAATACTCAGGTGATCTTTTAGCGACATCTATGTGATCATGGTACATGGTATATTAGTGTTCCCTGGTCTATCAGATAGGATCTGATGAGAGATTACCATAATTATAGATGGAAATTAAATCCTAGTGTGTCCAAGATGTATCATGAATTTAGATGTCTATTTTGGTTACTAGGGATGAAGAGGGACATTTCTGGATTCATCTCCCGATTCCTTACCTATTAGAGGGTGAAGGTCAGGCACTAACAACCTGGTGGTTTACTTTAGGCACTTCCTATACCTATGAGGAAGTGGTATGAAGTCACAATGTACTTTATTATGGGTTTACCCAAGTCCTTGATTATTAGTGACATAAGCTAGGTTATTTTCAATCAGTTAAAAAATACTTCTCACTTCTTACCAATTAGAGTGACACACTCAGTAGAGGAATAAGTAAAGATCTATGTCTGAGAGATCATATGCTTTCATGGGGTTCCCTTGAGAGTTATTTTAGATAGAGATGCATATTTTATATCATGCTTTTGGTAGGTATTATAAAAATACCTAGCGATTCAACTGAGATCAAGCATGTCATACCATCTACATAAATATAGATAGTTTGAGGGCAATATATGAAAATTAGAGGATATTATTCAAGATTATGTATTGTACTTCGGTGGAGTGTAGGATGATCACCTATAATCGGTTGAGTTTTCATAAAAAATATTTATCCTACTTCAATTCAAATGAAACCTTAAGATGATCTTTATAGTAGGTCATTTCACTCACTAATATGTTAGAATAAGGCGAGTGGGGTAGCAGTTGTTGGCCCTATCATGGTTCAAGAGACCTTTTATATATTTTGATTGATTTGGAATAGGTTTATCAGCACTTAGAGTAGAAAAAGATCATATGTCAACCATAGGAAGAGATATTTGTAGTTCATTGTGTGTGATCAATTTTTCTTAAGAGTAACTCCTCGGTTAGTCCATCAATATCTGAGGAATAAAGGAAAGCTAGCACCATGGTTTGTGGGACCTTTCATGATCACCAAATGGTCTAGGACAGTGGCATATCGTATAGAGCTTCCTTCTTTATATTGAGTTATGTGTGACATGTTTCATGTTTTACAGCTCTGGAGGTACATGGTTGATCCTACACATTTCATCAATTTTAAGGATGTGGAGTGTGATCTAGATTCATATTACGAGGAAAATTCAATGAAAATTATAAATCATATTGTCAAAGTCCTTCAAGGAAGACGATACTGCTTTTCCAGATTTGGTGGCAGCATGAACGGATCTAGGAGGATACATGGGTGTGATTATAATGTTCAAGCATAGTGGCCTGAGTTTTTTGAAAAATATTTATAGAGTTACATATCAGGTATGAGTAGACGATATAGGGGGATAATTTTAATATCCATAATTTTCAATGATAATAAAAATCCTCTTTGTTAATAATTTATGTGTGTTTTTATGTGGAAAATGTAATTTTTCAATAAAAATCACCTTATAAGTGATTTATTTAGACTTGAATTCCTGTAAGGGTAAAAGTATTGTTAACAATTTGGAATTATCTATGGAATATTTTTTAGATTTAGGAACTGAGTCGGTGTGAGATTTTGAGGCCCATAGAGCCTCAATGATGATATAATAAAATTATTAAATATATTTTATCACATGCATGTGATTTTTCTAAAATAATTTAATATCTCGCAAATGGTGTTTCAGATGGGAAATTTGAGACTATCATTTGGGTCAAGAATGCGGGATTTACCCTAGGTGCAATATAACATTTATGAGCATTAGGTGTTCAGTTAAATCGAATGTGAGGCAATTTTATTTAATATTTTAATTTTAATTTTTATGAAAAAAATTATGTATCTTATGAATGGTACCTCATATAATAAATATGAGACCTCTATTAGGTTTAGAATGTGGGTTTTAACTTGGGTATGATATAAAATTGTGTGCATTAGGTGTTTAGTTACATCACACTAGAAATTTTTATACCCATAATTATTTTATAATTATTTATTTTATTCTTTTTTATTCTTTTATTCCCCTCATCTTCAACCTCATGTCACACACCCCAACAACACCATTTTTTCATGAGGCCTTGATCCGAAACCTTCATAATCACTCATTTTTTCTGATTAAGGATTGAAACACCTTAATTGGGTAAAAATAAAACATCTTCATTCAAATTTTGTATTAAACACGAATTAAATGGGGTTTTCAATTTTGGGGTTTTTAAGATTGTCATACATGGCTCTAAATAGCTAAATTGTCTTATCCTTAGTGTGGGTTGATTCTGTCAAGTTTATACAACCTTGGAACTCCCTTAGGCACAAATGGTGAACCTCCATTGATCTGGAGTCCTTCTTTGGTTCCAGCATGTGGTGGTTGGTCCTCCTACTTCCTATGCATAGGGTATTCTATGTTTGTTTTATTTTTTATTTATTTTATTTATTTTCATCATTTTTTTCCTTCTTCACAACTCAGAAATAAAATCCTAAAATAAAATGATAAAACCTAAATTAGGATAATTTATAAAATCATCAAATTATAATTTCATGTAATTAACAAAGATAATTATAAAAAATTATCAAATGATAATTTCTCAAAATTAACAAAGATAATTGAGAAAAAAAATTATCAAGAGATAACTATGTTGAATTAACAAAGATAATTGTGAAAAATTATCAAAAGATAATTTTATGGAATTAACAAATATAATTTTGAAAAAAATATCAAAATATAATTATAAAAAGATAATTTATAAAAAATTATCAAATGATAATTTTTTTATCAAAGAATTATTATAATGAATAACCACATATGTTTTGTATTTAATCTAGATAGATGTATATTATTGAATATAATTTTATAATTATTCTTAAGGATAACATTCTAAGTGAATCTGTTGGCCTAAAATAATAATTTAGAAATTATCTAGGAGAAAGAAAGTATCATCACATGTGATATTTTATTTCTTCTTGAAATAAAATATCTATTTTTTGTTCTAAGAGTATTTTAGGAACCTAAAAATATTTAAATGTTTAAAACTATAATAATAAGTCTTATGGGTATGTGTTCTTGACTGTTGAAGATTCCACTCTATCTTTTGAACCACACAGGGTGGTTTACCTTGCTGTTGATGTTGACGACTTTGAGGTAGAAAGTTCCTTACCTTCTTGGGATCTCATTACTCATGTTTCTTTGGTATGATTATTTTATTGGCATATTTAATATCCATGTTTGACTTGTGATCACATGTGGGTGTGTGGGTGTGTAGCTCGTGATACCATATGAATTTTATTCAATGAGATTTTTGAGATAGCTAGATTTCATGATGATGTTTGATTTACATGTTGGATATATGATGATGTTATATTTATCATGATGTCATGCTTATTATCCAGCTTTACCATGTGATGTGTGTTACCATTTCCTTAGAGATTATGTTTGGTAATTGAGACAGGTGGATATCATTGTATAATTACATCTTTAGGGGTGCGCACATGGAGTGTGGTGATGACAAAGGTGGTGCATGATAGACTTGTAACTTAGTCTCTAATTGAGGCCTTGTGGATTTGAATTAGATGGTTTATACTTTATTCCTTATGGATTTGGAGTATTATTTGATTCTTTTTGGATTCCTAGTAGGTTGCAAATACTTGATGCCTTGAGGATTTAAAGTATTACTTGATGCCTTATAGACTCTTAGTAGGTTACTCACTCAATGGATTGTGAATTCTAAGTGACACATGAATATCCTTGAGGTTGGTTATAGTTTTATACTAATATAATATATATTTTCTAACATGGATACAAAGCAGGTATGGTAGGGGTTTGTAGTTCCATGGTTAGCGCATGACCACTCAGTTTTGGATAGTATGTTTATTTGCATGTCACACATTTATTATTATTATGGAATACACTTGTACACTTCATCACACTGGGTTAAGGATGCATTGGTAGTGTCCTACTGAGTCTTATACTCACACCCTACTCAGGAATTTCAATGCACTTGTAGATTTCATGACTAGAGATCCAGCAACGGGAAAGGGCCCTATGGTGGATGGATGAGCATAGGAGAACAAATTTGGTAATAGGAGGAGATGGATTTTGGAGGACCCTACTGGTCATTTATTTATTTATATGCACTTATAATATGGTTTTGATTTCTAGTTTGGTATCCAATTTATTTATATGTCATATATCCATTTTTAGTTTCCTGCATGTACTATGATTATTTATTTATTGTTTATTATTAATCATATGGCATGATGTTGAGGGTATAGTCTCACCACTGATGAACTTATACTCTCAATGCTAGTCAGCTACCTCTTGCATATGGGGAGGTGCACATGAGGCCATGTGACCTTCTATTTTATACCCAGTGGTTCGGGTCAGGATGTTACACCTACTTTACACTATCTAGGTTTAAGTAGATTATAAATTTTATTTTTGGGAGGTATGATGATTATCCCATCAAGTAACATCACAAATGATGGTGTTGATGTAGTATTCCCAATTTTTATATAATTGTAGGATCATTTAATTTATTGATAATATGATTACTAAATTGTATCCTAGATTCCCTAGATTTAGTAAATTTTCATTTACCATTGAATGGTTGCACTTCAAGACCTTGAATCAGTAGACATAAACCTACTTTGATATGTTGTTAGTATTACTGTAGAAGTTACTCCATGGTAGAGAAAAGATTATGGAGTTATACTACTATGCTCACAAGTTTACTCACAACCTTGGTTTCATATATGAAACCATTGATTCATTCCACAACAACTATATATTTTCTAAAATATATAATTCACAACATAGTACTTATACAGATAGTTACTTATCTGGGTGAAAGGAAAACAAGATTAATCATGGTTGTCAGATTCTTCCTAGTAAGGTCTTCAACCATAGTAAATATATCACTGCTAAGAGATACATTACTTCACAATAAAACAGAGGTTGAAGAGATTATTCTTGTTAGTTAAAATTGTTAAATTGGAAACATGAAATTCTGAGGTAAATAAAGATTCTGATAAGTTAACTCACCCAGTATATTCTTTGGTATGGAAGAATTTTTAGCAGATACACTCAAAATTTTCCCAGGATAGTCGTAATGTTCAACATGGTTTTGGAAGTAAATGGTTTTAACCCATTCAAGTCTATGTCTAGTACAATACGTAGTAATGGCCAATGGTTTTGGTTCCATGCAACCTCCCCCCGTGGTTATGTATGAATTAATCATTTTTATTACTTTCCACCCTTGCTGATAGACCAAGAGGATTGATGATCTATGAGAATTTTGTTAAAATGGTATAATAACTTTTGATTTAATGGATAATGAAATTTTTAGACTTTAGGACACTTTTTAAGGACAATTAATGACTTCATAGTGTATGATAACTTATTATTTTGTAGTAAAAAAGAAGAATCTATCTTCCCTTGATTTAATAAAAGTAAGAAAACAATATGAATTGATAACTATAGAAATTGGGAATAACTTAGTCACAAATAATTTCTTCCTCCACACTATAAGTTTAGAAAATAGAGTATATCCTTTAATGGGAACATATAGCATGACCTAGCACCATAAATAATGTTTGTGGTTCAAATTCTATCACAACATGACCATGAAAACATTTACACAGTGTATGATTTTCAAGATTTATTGGATCCTGTGATGTTGTCCATTTATGTTTCTAATAGATAGCATAGTCATAATTTGAATAATTGAATTATTTTATTCAAATTTACTTTTTTGAAAGATAATATTTTAATATATAATTCATATGTAATACACATTGAAAAAAAATGTGTGAAATAGTATATTATTCACTATTTTAGGTGTTGAGGAGAAATCAATGGATAGTGTTAACACTAGACGTGATTTATAAGAAATGGGATTGAGAAAACCATTACATATATATTTAGGTGAGTTTAATAATTCATACATTCCTATTTTACATTACACGATGAGTAAAAAAGAGAAAGAGGTGTTTCTATCAATTTTGAAGATGATCAAGGTTTCTGATAGCTATTACTATAATATTTCCAAGCATATCACCATAGATATCATGACATAATAGGGGATGAAGTGTCATAATAATCATATTTTACTTAAATAGTTAATGTTGATTACAATTCATGATTTTTCCTACCCATGTTATTAATCCATTGATTGAGGTTTCTCATTTTTCAGATAGATCTGTTCTAGAAATCATCGCATGAGTGATTTGAAAAAACTACAAGACAAGATTGTGTTTACAATATGTCACTTATAGAAACTATTTCCACATTATTTTTTGGATTCCATGGTCCACTTGACTATACATTTATCTGATGAATTCATTATTATAAATACAATGAAATTTGAGTGGATGTATCCAATAGAGTGATACTTGAATACATTGAAATGGTATGTTCTCAATAAAGATCATCCAAAAGATTCAATTATCAAGGGTTATTTTATGGATAAATACACCAATTTCGGTGTTGTATTTATTGATGTGTTTGAATTTAAATTAGATAAACCCTCCCAATTTGATGAAGGTCTAATTGGATAAGGGGTAATGTTTGATATAGACAATAATGAGTGGGTTTGGTCTTATTTATATGTGTTTTTCAACACTTAATTGGTTATGCCATTGATATAGTAAGTTATATATTTGATTTATTTTTTCTTGTGATTTTATATTTAATTTATTCCTAACATTTTATTTTATTTTAATTTAGGATTCATATCATTGAGTTGAAATTGAAAAGGCCCTTTTCCACTAATAATCAAATCCAGCAACTTCATTTCAACACATTTCATGAGTGGTTCCAGACTCATGTATGTATATATATAATTTATTTAATATTTTTATAATAAATATAAGGTTCATTTTATAAACTCTATATCCATTGAATTATGAAAAAAATTTATATTTTCAAGATGCATGAATCAGGTACTCATACAGTGACTGAATAACCCAACCAACTAGTCAATGGTTCATTTTTTATGGATCATTATTACATGTATTTAGATAAAAACAAATTTAGATTACATATTATCAATTTTTAGGTGAATTTGAAAATAAAAAATAGTGGTATTGGGTGTCCATCCATCAATACAAGTTATTACTATGGACTTTTGAGGGGCATAATTGAAGATATTTATGGTTGTGGATTAAAATATATATATTTTTGAGGTTTCATTGGGTCAATATAGTTTATAGAATAGAACTAGACAATTTTTTTATTTATTTTGGTAAACTTTAAAAACGTTTTTCATAAAGATAACCATGTGATAAATAATCCATTTATACTGGAAACATATGCAGAAAGGGTTTACTTTGTCAGCACTTATTCAAACATGAAAGTTATGGAAACAATTTCTCAAAGGGTGGGGTTTCTGATTAAATGATGGGAACCAAATATTAATACCTTTATTGAGAAAGCACTTGACTAAACTATTGTAGTTATTCAAGAATAATATATACAATGGGTTATGGAGATAGTTGAAGGAGATACGATATATTTGCATGATCAGTGAAAGATTTCATGTAATTTTTTTCTAGATACATATAAAAATTTATTGATTTAATTTTATTTTATTTTTATAAATATAGATATATCACAAGAATATTAGGGTGATTTATCTAGGATTTTTGGTATGTATGTTTTCATTTTTATGTTAATTTTCCATAATTTTCTATAAGTATATTCTCCTATAATTTTCAATAATTTTAATTAAAAAACTAGTTATAATTTACTAAATTTTTATTTCATAATTAGTGGAAACTAGTGAATATTATAAAAGGCACAGAGGTCCTGTTGGAGGGGTTTTACCTTAGAACTATAGTACCCTGTTGGATTTGTTATTTAACAACACATTTCATCATGTTGGATAGGGTGAAAGTGCCCTAATTCTTCTTTTGGGATATATGATATGAGACCCCCATAAATTCCCTATGATGAATCATAGGTGCATTTCATTTCCCTAAGATATGATTGAAAAATTATGGAGGGAGGTTTAGGTAAAATTATTTTTAATTTTTTCATTACATATTTTTTATTATAATTATATTCACCGATGAATTTTTTTAAACATGATAATTTGACATCATGTCCAGTTAAGTTTTGACTAGTGTATATTTTTAAATGCTGAAAGTTATGTAAATATTACAAGTTAAGGGTGAAGATATATCACTAAGTACTATTTTGGGTGTTACAGACACTGTATTATGAGTCCCTCTAGGCACTCTTCCCATCCAATGGTGGGATTTGGTTGTGTTTTAGTTGAGAAAGGAAATAATAGTAAAATTTATTTCTTTGAATATATAAAAACTTATAATATTTAATATTTCTAATAATTGAATATATTGAAATTAGACTGAGTCGGGTCTTCATTCATGTAATCGGGCATTGCTGGTCACACCATCTAGAGTTGGCACTCAACACGTGTTGCAACTTAAACATAATATAAGTTTATAATTTATTTCTCAATCATATATTTAAAATATTATAGTATAAAATGAATATAAATATATAACTAGTGGTTACCTTTATTTAGTTATACTAGAGAGGTGATCCCAATGATTATATATCAGTATGGATGAGGAATCATATGGCATGTAAGATCTCATGTTTGGACAGGCTTTTGAAATTCAGAATGACTTTGAAATTTCAAACTAGAGCTCAGGTAAATTTTAGAACTGGGCTTCAAAATTGAATTTTGAGGCTTGGAACACCTCATAAGAGGTTTTTTACATATTAATAAAGACTCATGAGTCATCTAGAGGGTTAGAAGGATCTCCATGAGGATTCAATTGGTTTCTATAGTAGTGACACTGGATAACTGGTGGTGTTAGGCAGTGGTAAAATCCATTGCTTGTATCCACTAGGTAGTTGGTGGTTTTTTATGGGGTAAATTAAAACACCCCCCCCCCAATATATATAGGTTTAATTCCCCTCTTCCTCCGATTTCTCTCTCACACATCCAAGGGGACTTTCCCCCATGCTTTCACTTGGTCTCCCCTTATAAGGGGTGTTATTATTTAGTTTTTTCTAGTGATTGGAGGTATATATCACCCTCTTCTCATATCCATTGTCTTCCTCCTACCCTCAGTCTGATTTTTATTTCATTGATTAGGGGTTTTGATTTTGATTCCACTAAATCATTATAGAATCATACACTAATGATGGGGCTTATTCTCTAGCTAGGAATAAGAAATATCTAGATTCTATACACAGGTCATCATGCACCATTTCATTGTGGTATGTTTTCATGGTGAATTTTATAATCTTCCATATTAAATTAACTTTATTTGGTATTTTTTATAATGTTTTGTGTCAGATATTTTTCCTAGTTCGAGGGTAGGGTTATGTCATGGGTTGTTATTGGGTCGTTAATTGTGGTTCCGACATGATGAGGTCAACCAGTGAGAATTTAGGCATTATTCCTATTTGGATAAAATATATTGATTTTTTATATCTTGTTGAATTTAATTAATTAACTATAATTTAATTATGATTAATTAATTCTTGTACTTTTGTTTTGATACAAGGCCTTGTAAGTTTTGGACAGGCTTGGACAGGCCTTGGCAGCTACTATTAACCCTTGGAATAAATGGAAAAGCTTTAGTAAAAGTTATGTGGTATGTCGCTCTTTCCCTTTAATTGTTTTTTCTAATACATATATGATATTTTATGTTCTTGGTTCATGAAATTAATGGATAGGGACCCACAATTAAATGTGTTTTTTTACTGAATTAACTAAATTGATAAAAGACTATTAAATTATTTTAAATAAGTGTAGTGCCTTGACCAAAATGTATAGAGAAATTTTCCAAAGGCCACTTTAGTCCCTTGGACACCAACTCCTTTCCTCATTTATTGTAAGTTTTTTTTCTTTCCATAAAACTTTATCTTAGATTGAAATGAACCCCATTGGGATTTCTTAAATTGGGGGTTGGTGAGAGATACATATTTCACTTAGACCAAGGTGACCTCATAACCTCATTTAAGAGGATAGTGCCTTGGTCTTTATAGTTATCTTTGTGGGTTATTTGTAACTTCATAAATAACCTCAAAATTTTATTAAGACCTTAAAATTATTGATGTATTAGAGGATACATCCTAGGGGCATCCTTCCTCTTGAGATGGTCTTCAGCCTTGATCAAGGACTTAGAGGGGATCCCAAGTAGGTTTCCCTAATCATGATTGGGCCCAAGTAAGGGAGCGTTGGGAATGATTAGTGATGAAAAATGGTATTCCCCTATATAATGAATCAAGAAACATGACTATTAAGGCCAACATCATCAGGATATGGGTTATAGAATTCGACCAACCTCTAAGCTTAAACATAAGTATTAATTTAGCTATCAACCTAATTTAATTGTTAAAACATATAAAATTATAAATGGATTGGTAGTGCTTGAGGAATTTTCAACACTAATAATTTTATGACTAGGTTCCAAGGTATCCAAGGACCATACCCTACCTATTTTTTACATCAGATGTCGATTTCACCTGAATCCTGAATGTGATAAATCGATATTATTAATATGGTTATAATCATATATATTTTATTAATTGTGTGTTTTTATGTTTGATATAAAGTAAAAATATATTTGGATGAAAAAAATATTAGGATCCACTTCTAAATTGATGAAAATATTTGATTACTATAATCTAATATTTTAATTAAAAGTAATTAATTCTTGTAGAGACTTAGGTACCTAGAGGGATCAAGATCTAGTATCTGATGTTACCATTACTGAAATTCCTAGTGCCATTAAGATTATCTCCTATATTAGGAAAATATAGGATGTTTCGGATTGAATATCATAAACCTCTATTAGTAAGGGTATAACCCAGGATACCTTGCACACTAGGATCTAGGTGATGTCATAGGTTAGCAGGTGGATACATTTCCCCTAAGCATTGGACGCTTGTGAAATCCTCAAGGTTGAAGATGATCACCTCAATTGATGCACCGGATAATCTCTAGTATTGGGTGTATACACCATGATTCCATTTTATATAACTATCTAGGAATAGTCAATTGAGTCAATGATTGATAGATGTCGAGTTATCATCTTGGATCGAGAGAGTATTTATATTATATTACCTAAGGGTAATCCTCTTAGGAATTTATTCCAATTCCCATATTCTTGGTTACTTATGGATCGGGACTTAAGAATCCAACATTATACTATAATATGGAATGTCAAGACATCATCTAGGTTCTACTATTTACACACAGATTTAGTAATATTCTTAGGATTCCTAGGATCCTACTTGATTATTTAATTATAGGTTGTCCAACTAATATCTAGAATTATACTTTATATTTAGTGGAGTAGAGTGAAGTTAATATCAAGGATTGGACTCATATCCCCCTGTGGTGATATAGCTTGCTCACAGACATCTCTGAAACTGGTTGAAATAGGTACGATCATCCCGAGTATCCATCAGGACCAAGGTTTGACATTAGTTATTTGATTAGATTTCATTAGTCATTATTATTATCTTTAAGTTGAGTAGATCACATACACAAACCCTATATTTAATGGCTTTTTATGGGACCACATTGGTGGTTCCTTAATGAGTTATGTACTAACACCCTGGTCAGGCCACCACTTTACATGGGTACCCAAATAGATGTTCACTTGATTGCAAGAATAGGTTTGTGTTGAGGCATGGTCAGAATGGTCGATCAGGACTGCTCGAACAACTTAGGGTCTGGGATGATTTTATCTCAGGATGTTGGGGAGAAAATATATTTTATTTATTTTTATTCTAGTATGTATATGTCACTATCCCAATGGGTAGTAAGTGTATGTATGGAATAGCTATTCAATCCTTTATTGGATTTCATTTATTATTTAGTTTCACTTGTATTTATAGCTTCTACACTCTGATCATTTATTATGTTTTATCATGTTTAATAATTTTTCAATATTTTCTTTACTCTGATATGAGGTCATAGTCTCACCATAGTTACAACCTAGGCCCTCAATATTATTTGGTGTCCTGTAATGTATGGAGAGGAACACTTGAGTCTATGTGGAAAACATGTCAGTTACTATTTATATAGTGATATGGTCTAGAACATGACATGGCAGGTGATCCCAATATTGTTAGTGTTATAGTGATCAAATTATTTAATAAAAAAATATATTTATATTATATATAAATTAGTCACATTTTTTAATTAATTCATTATATATATTCAATAGGATCAGTTTGATATTGAGCTAGAATAGCTACCAGAGGAGCAGTGTCATATTACTATGTGCATAAATGAGATATTTCAGCATGTCCTGGAGTGTAATAGTCATGGTTACTCATTAAAATATGGAACAAGTGTGTGATTATGTGAAATTATTAGGGTGGGGGTGATGGGTGCATACAGAGATGTAGGAATGTGAACACAGTATGAGGTAGGTATTGTAGTGCAAACTATGGAGCATAATATGGATGATCGGTTTTAATAGTTATGAGTGGAGTGTGAGGAGATATTATCATAGATGTCAGAAAATATAAATGAGATGGTGATTTGATATCCCATTAATGGTGCATAAATTTTAGTGTCAAGGGTAAAAAAGAAATAAATTATACTCACATAAATTTTTGTGAGTATGCTTATAACATATAATATTTATATATATTATAAGATCCATATAAATCTAGTGGGAATTTTTGTGAGTCCATAGGTGATCTAGATTCATATACACTAGATGTAGGGGGCATTTTCCATTACTTTTTTATTATTAAATATTTCATTTTAAATGTATAATTAAAATTAATTTTTTTTTCTAAAGTGGTTATAATAAAGAAAAACATGTGTCTCGCATTATAGTTATAAATTCCCAAACTTATCATACATGAATATTACATCTTATTTTCTGAATATTCATTATATAACATAATAATTCATTCCATAATCATTTAAGTATAATTCCTTTAGAAACTTGGAAACATAAAAAACTGGTCCATAAGTGAGATATATAATATCCCACTATTTTCTTCATAACTAGTACCCTTCTTAGAGATATCTTAAATAATACCTTTCATCATAACCTGGGGAAAGGAAACATAAGAAAGGGTGAGCTCAGATGCTCAGTAAGGGTAAATAAGGTAGATATCAACATATCATTAGTATAAGGGTATGGGAACATGAGAATAACATTTAAAAACCAAAATTTTCATATCATAGATCATAAAGATGAGTCACAGAATAAATCATGGCAGTTTATAATACATTAATCATAATGTAATCAAATACCATGAGCTATGAGAACATAACATTGGCATAAGAAATAGATTTTTGGCATACACATAAGCATAGAAAATCATTCCCTTAGTATTTCAATGATCATTACCAATACTATCATAGTAGAATGTGTTCACTCACCAAACCATTGTAGTAGTCAAGGTTAACTCCTAAGACTATCATAGTGGATAGATTCCCTTACCTAATTGTGTTCACTCCTCGTTCTAGTCCTATTTATCTCATAAGATGTCAATCTTTACCCAATGCATTGGTGGGAGATATAGGTCCCACCAATAACATAATGAAAATAATACATATGTGTGGCACAAGATCATAAAAAATTCATCATATAAGCACCCATGAAAAGAAATGCTTTTCATAAAAATTTCATCATAACATAACCCGTGGAAAAGAAATAGGTTTCATAATCATTTCATTATTTCATCATAACATAACCCTTGGAAAAAGAAGAGAGTTTCATAAAAATATTATCATCATAAATATAAAACCTTAAGATAAATAATATGAATCATATCCTTGGATCATGTCCTGGGTAAATTATTAAAGTATTTCATCTTAGATGGAAATTTATTTTGAAATAAAAAAATCACTTGGAATGTTTCTTATGGAAAATATCATTTATTTGAAAACCAATTTTTTAAAATTAATAATTCATAAAATATTAGGGAAATAATTTTATTTTAAAATAACCTTGAAAACTTATAAAGTAATCTTCAAATAAAATAATGTTCATGACATCATAAAATTCTATTCATTTCAAGCATGTTAAAATAAAGATTCCTTTCACATTTTTTATAAAATCCAAACAGGCCTTATTTAGATAAAAAAATGAATATTTGTTTTAAAAAAATTGAAAAAAAATAAAAAAAAAAGGTAATAATTTATCTAATAAAAAAAATTTATAATGATAAAAACATTTTTGCAAACATTTTTAGAAAACATAGTTTTGGAATAAAATGGGTTTTTGACCGAAGAGATAATTGAAGATATTTTTTCTTAAAAATGTTATTTTGAAATTTTGAGTACATAAAGAGAGTAAAGTGAAGTGAAAACATGTATTATCATAAAATAAATATAGGATAAAAAAATTAATTATTTTATTTATATATTGATCATAAGACTTTATCATCAGAAACATAATCATAAACAATCCTGATAAACGATGAGCTTGTATCATAAAACCCTTACCATTTTGGTATCTTTTTAATTGTAGGCCTCATTAAAGAATAAAATCAAACGAAACTTTTAATATAATTAAAATAATGATATTAATTATATTAAATGTAAAAGTGGAAGTATATACACCTCATGTAATAATATAGGTGCGGAATATAACTTATGTTCCAAAGAAGTCAATTTGAGACAAAAGTACCATACCTTAAGTATTATCTTCCTCCAAACACATTCAAACATCCTGTATAATAAATATAATTTTATTATACATATATTTAAGGATTATAATTATATATATCATACCATATATTATGTACTTATTACCTTTTATTACCTGTTTATTAACAATCCCATGTTAAAGTCACGTTTCAAGCAATAACTGCTTTGTTTTTTGTGCATGTTTTGATTTGTTGTTGTTTTTTCCTATAACCTTGATCATGGTTAAATAATATATATAATTTTGACCCTGATATAAATATCATATATAATCAGTATATATGTATTTAGATTAATCCATAATAGTTAGATATAGAAAATGAAATACACTGTTTATGGAGATGGTAGGTCGTACGTACACATGAATGTTGTTTCCATTTTCCTAATGGATTGAAACAAAGATGGGTAAATAATATATTAAAATTATAGAAACAATTTTATTTCATATATATCACATATTTTTATTAAACCCATCCTTATTAACTTCAATGTAAATCATGAATGAATCACATCACTTCGCGAGGTAGTAGTCTGCCATACACACAAGCGACATTATCATATTTTCATAGGATGGAAAGTAAGAAGTTTTATGTGATATAATAATTAAAAAATTATAATAATATAATAAATATCATATATAAATATTTAATCCATCATTATATTAATTTGTGATAAGTGGTGATAGAAAACGAATAACATTGGTTCACAAGGCAATAGTCCACTGTACACACAAATGATGATTTCGTATCCCATTCAATAGAAGTGGGGATGTATATAGGTTATTAAATTAACAAAATAAAATCTCATTATATTGTAGATACTGGTGTTATTATATCATCATAATTAAATAATATTTTAAGTGGTTAGAAGAAGAAGTAAAATAAAAACACATAGTTAAAAGCCCCATGGGCGCAGCCTAGTGGTTGCGTCCTGTGGTGGTGTTTAAGAAGGTATTGGTTTCAAGACTCCCCACATTAAATTAGTTATAATTTTTGTTTTTTATCCCCCACCCCTAACAAATGTAATAATAAAAACATATAGTTAAAAACTTTACCTCTTCTTCGGATAAACTCTTTAGGTTTAACCTAAAGACTTCCTAAATTATCTTTTTGATATCACTAAGGCATATAGGGTGTGGGTAGGTATGTAAGGAATATATTTGGTTAGGTATTTTATAAACCAAATGGTTTTTTAAATGTTAATAGGATAGGATAAGGGGTGTCCTTTTATAAGTGAGTTGAGTGGCACACTTGTAATTTTTTGAAAAGAAAAGACATACCCACAATTTTCACATGCCAAAAAGATCAAAAATATACCATTATTAAGCCTTATACATGATAAGGTATAAATATGTATATAAAAAAAATTTATATAAGTTTTGGGTCATTTTTAATCCTTATATTTTTAGTTTATCCCATAGTAAATCCATTTTTACCTTAACCACAGTAAATAATTTTTACTATTTTTACTATTCATTATGGTCAAAAATTGAGTTGAAATTATTAGATACTATAAATTATTATGATTAAAAATATTGAATCCATTTTTTAAAATTACATTAATATAAGTGGAAAAATTTTATTTAAAAATTAAACATGCAGGTGTGACAAGAAAATGGTTTTTCTAAAAAGAAAGTATTCAAAAGTTTAAAAGTGTTTATATCAAAATTCAATATGAAAATGATTTAAATGACCTAAATTGGATTAATTTATATATAATTGAAATTTTTTACTTTTTAACCCATTTTAAAACAAAAATTAACATTATAAATTCCTTAAATGAAAACCAGTTTTTAATAAAAACCAGTATTTTTAACTATTCATTAAAAAAATAATCTTTTTAGATAATCCCAAAAATTCATCCTAAGATAATTTTGACATTATGATTTCAAAAATTAAGTTTAATTATCAAAATAATTTTATAAAATTTTCAAAAATTTATTTTATTATTGTTCACAAAATTAAAAAAATCACTTTTTTATAAAATAGTATTTTTGAAACATATGAAGACTTTACCAAAAATTAAGTACTTTTTTATCAATATGTTGTATTTATATAAAACCATTATACTTAATATTTAAAATGTGGTTATTCTTATTCATTCCACTAAGTTTAATGTCTAGTTAATAATGGTCATGTTTAAATAATAATAATAGTTTGTCACAGTTCGCTAAAACTCGGTGTTGTGTGTAATGAAAGCTAAACTTAATGTTTCATGTAAAGAAATCTATCAAAGAAATTTAATTTATTCAAAAAAATCATAAAAACTTAGGTTGTTACATTATACCCCCATTAAAATTAATTTTACCCTCAAAATTTTATCCCATTGGTATAAAAACTGAGGATACTTGTACCACATTACATCCTCTGGTTCCCATGTAGCTTCCTCAAACTGGTGGTTTCACCAAAAAATATTGACTAGGTGAGTGGAAATGTTTTGTAGAAATTTCTTTGTACGATCCAAAATTTCCACCAGTTGATTCTCATAATAAAGATCATTCTCCAATGGTATGACCTATGATTTTAGTACATGTGAAGGGTTAAGTATGTACTTCCTCATGAGAGATACATGGAACACATCATAGAATTGAGAAAGGTTTGGTGGAAGCACCAACTGATAGGCTACCATCCCGATAAAATCAATAATTTCAAAGGTATCGATATACCTAGGTCTTTTTTTACCTTATTTCAAAATCTTAGTACCTTGTTCCATCTATAAATTCTTAGAAACACCTTATCACCAGCTTTAAATTACAAATCATACTAGTGATAGTAAGCATAAATTTTCTACCGACTCTGAACTACCGGGATGTGTTGTTGAATGGATTTAACCTTCTATGCCATTTATTCAGTTATCTCATGTCCCAATAGATTTCTTTATCCAACTTTATTCCTACACATTTAAGTTTTACACTTATTTACATTGAGGTATTCAAAAGGATCCATCTCAATACTCATGTGAAAGATATTATTATATAAAAACTCAAAAAAAGGAAGGTTTTTATCTCAACCACCTTTGAAATCTGAAGAATAATATCTCAATATATCCTATAGGTTTTTAATTTTTCTCTCAGACAAAAAATAAATTTGATAATAATACTTAGTTCTCAAACTCAACACTGTATCAAGATCTTGCAAAAGACTTCATTAGAACTTCGAGGTAAGCCTCGGATCCCAATTAGATACAATTGAATATAGTACTTCATAAAACCATAACAATTCCTTAATTTATTTCCTATAAATATAATATAGAGAGAAATATTTTCTATTAGAGATGAAGTTTACTGAATTTTTAATTCAATTGACTATAACCCATATAGCATTATTCCCTTTGGATGTTTTGGGGATTCTGAAAATAAAATACATGGTGATATTTTCCCATTTCCATTCTGGTATGGGTAATAGATATATCATCCCCTTATAATTTTTTATCTCATTATTAACTTTTTGACATACTAAGCACCAAGATACTGACTCTACGACATCTCTACTCTTTCAAATCTCTATACATATTCTTATTTCCAATATGAATATAGAATGAAGAACTTAGAGATTCCTCTAATAACTCCATATTCAAGGTATGGAAATATTACATACATAGTCCTAAAACCTTATTATTTCATCATAATCAAGGTTAAACTTAGGAACATTTCTAACCTTCTTTTATTTCTCTACATCTTCTTTATGTACCTCTTTAATCTTTACATGGATAGATGGTTAAACATTAAATTGAGAAAGATAAGATCAATACCTTTCCATTAAGATTTAAATATCTATAATTTTCAAATATAGAAATATTAGATCTTTTTTATCCTCATAATAGATAAGCTATCATGATCCTTTTGACTCAAAGCATTAGCTTCCTTGTTGGATTTTCCAGGGTGGTAATGTATTGAGTAGTCATAATCTTTAATCAGCTCTAACCATCTTCTCTAGTGCATATTCAACTCATTCAATGTGAATATATAATTTAAATTTTTTTATTGGTATAAATATCATACTTTTCTCCATAAATATAATGTTTCCATATCTTTAATAAAGAAGGTACCACAGAAAAATCCAAATCATGAGTTGGGTAATTTTTCTCATGAACCTTCAATTTTCATGAGGCATAATCTATAACCATGTAATTATTCATAAGAATTCATACCAATCCATTATTGGATGCATCTCTATATATTATAGACCCTTCTCCACTATAGGGTAATTTAATCACAGGAACATTAACTAATATTCACTTTAATTCCTTGAAATTTTCCTCACACTCATCTATCTAGAGGAACTTTGCTCCCTTCTAAGTTAACTTGGTGAGTGGATTAGATAGTTGTGAGAAATTATCCAAAAAACATTAATAATATCTAGATAAACCAAGAAAACTATGGATATCAGTCACTATGGTTGGTATGTACCAACATTAAATAGTCTCCATCCTTGATGGATCTAAAATATACCCTCTCTTAGGATTATATGACCCAAAAATGAAAACTTTTGTAGCCAAAATTCACACTTCATAAATTTTACATATTATTTCTCCTTCCTTAGGGTCTTTAGTAAAATTATCAAGTGATATTAATTCTCTTCCTTTCTATTTGAATAGTTAATATTATCATTTATAAATACAACCAAAAATTGATCAAGTTAGTCTCTAAAGACTCTATGCATTAAATCCATGAAGATGGCAGGGTAATTAGTAAGACCGGATGGAATCACTATATATTCATAGTGTCCATACCATGTATATAAATTTTTCTAGAGTATATCCTACTTCTTAACACTCAATTGATGATATATATAATGAAGTTAAATCTTGAAAAATTATTAAGATCTGTGTTGTTAACAAAATAGGTCATCAATATGGGGTAAAGGATACCTGTTCTTGATCTTGATCTTGTTCAGCTCTCAATAATAAATGAAAAGTCACATCGATCCATCTTTCTTTTTAACAAAAAGAATGGTTTCACCCTAGGTGGAACACTTGGATAAATGAATACATTTTCAATTTTCTCCTAAAGTTGCTTCTTCAATTCCTACAACTCAATCGGGTCTATTCTATAAAGAATCATTGAAATAGGTGTGGCATCAGGTATGATTTCTACTAAGAACTAAACTTCACATTTTGGTGGAAGGATATGAAACTCTTCTAGAAATACATAATAAAACTCCCAAATAATAGGCATATCATTGATTTTGAGTTTCTACCCAACCATATGAGATAAATTCCCCCCTTAAATAGAAATCAAAACTCATACAATGGATGTGATTTCCATCAGAATTTAATATATATCATCACACTAATAAAAAATCATAGGTTGGTTTAGAATATCAAACATGATTTCCTGTACTCATAGATTAATATGGGATTTATTTATATAAATCCAAACAATGCCTAATATAACATCAAATTCAACCAAATGAAGAATTAAAAGATTTTTAGGAAGTACATTCCCACAAATGTAAATCGAAGAGGAAACATATACTTGAGATTAAATCATCATACCATTAGGTATTTTCACTGCTAATTATACATATAATAGTTTGGGTGGAATCTTTATACCCTTATAAAATTCTTTAGATACAAAATAATGGGTATATCCTTAATTAAAAAATACGTTAGTAGTTCTAGAGTGGATGGAAAGTCAATCTTTCACCACATCATTATCACACCCCTATTCAGAGATATTGATCACATAAGATTTATCATTTTCCATTAGATTAAGATGTTTCTGACATCGATCATTATCATTAACCTTCATATTTGGTTGCTGTTTAGCATAGCACTCATACTCAAGGAGTGTGGGTGGTGAATTCTGTATAGCTTTCGTTCCATTCACATATTCAACTAACTTCTTCCCATCACTTCAGCAATCAATTACTTGGTGACCTTCCTTCCCACACTTAAAACATTTACTAGTCACCTTAATGAAATTTATTCCATGTTTCTTTCCACACTTTGAGCATGAATGAAATCTCAATTTCTTCTCTCCTTGGTTTTTGTAGTTTCCTTTAAACTATATCTTTCTTTTCTTATCAAAACCATGATATTATTGGGTAACTATGATATAAATTTCCACCTTGATAGCACATAAAATGATTTATTTATATATATTTAATTCCCTTATGGATAAATCCCTTAAGATAATTGGTTTTAAGCCACTAAAGAATCGATAAACCTTACTTTTAGGTTAGTGTACCTCACAAGTCTTGTAAATTTTTCCTCATGGGCACCAACTGATTCATCATCCTTTTACTTTAGCTCAAGAAATTCCTTCTCTGTTTTTGTAAGAACGGTATTAGTAAAGTACTTATTGGAAATTAATATCTTAAAATCATCTCACTCTATGGATTAAATTTCATCATGTTCTCTTATATTCTTGATGAGATTCCACCATTAATATGCTTCACCTTCCAAATGATAGATAGCCAAAATGAATTTTTCATATTCAAAACATTGGAGAATGAAAAATATATGTTCAATGGTATTTATCAATTTCTCCACAAATATTGGATTAGAGGATCTACTAAAGGAATGTGGATGTTGAATCAAGAAGGGCTCAACAGAACATTATTATTTTCTTTGCTCATTTGGAATTTCAGCATGGTTTGTGGATTGAGAAAGTTGTGTGATCATAGAAACGAGGTTTTTCATTCCATATACCATAATTTTGGTTTTCATAGGAGGAAAATCATTTCATTATCTATCATACTTAGCATTAACATGGTTCTTTCAGGTTCCATCCATTGACTAAAACCAAAAATCATAGTGTAAGCAACAATAATCATAGTGGGGAATCATATAATCATGAAAAATTACTTATAGGATGTCTAAATCCTGAAACATTATTTTTAATATATAACACATTAGGTATTCTATTTAAATCCTTCATGATGGTTCATAAAGATTTTATGAATTTCCAAATCATATCCCCCAGGAGTGTCAGACGAGGTGTGTAGTAAGGCTCATTGTCTTTCACCAGGTGATGATCAAGTCAAACTCAATATTCCATTTTCAAAGTTATTAGCCCTAGGTACCTATATACTAGATCCAAATCTACTTGTATTATCTAGATAGGTATTTAATTACTTGGAAACTACCCGCTCCATCCTTTACCAAAATTCTAAGACATCTTCCTATACTTTGACTCATTATTAGACTTATTATTAGTGATCTCACCAAAGTTTTATCATCCTAGTTTCCAAAGGTTAACTACACATTGCTCCAATAGAAACTATAAATACCCAAACATTCTATACACAAATATTACATCTTATTAGATAAATATTCATTATATAACATAATGATTCATGCCATAATTGTTTAGGTCTAGTGCCTTTGGAAACTTGGATACATAAACAACTGGTACATAAGTGAGCTATATCATCTCACGCTATTTTATTTATAACTAGAACACTTTTTAGATATATTATACATAATACCTTTCATCATAACCTAGATAAAGGAAACATTAGAAAGGGTGAGCTTAGATGCTCAGTATGGGTAAACAAGGGAGATATCAGCATATCATGAGTATAAGGGTATGAGAACTTGAGAATAAAATTTTAAAACCATAACTTTTATATCATAGATCATAAACATGGTTCATGGAATAAATATTGTTAGTTCATAAGATATAAATTATAATAGAATCAAAAAACATGAGCCATGAGAACATAACATTAGCATAAGACACATATTTATGGCATAAACATAAGCATAGAAAATCATTTCCTTTGTAGTTTAAGGGTATTTTACATGACTATCATAGTAGAATGGGTTCACTACCCAAACCATTATAGTAGTAAAGGTTCACTCCCAAGACTATCATAGTAAACATATTCCCTTTTGGAGTTTGGTTCACTCCCCATTATATTCCTGTTTATCTCATGAGATATCAATCTTTTCCCAATGCATTAGAGGGAGATATAGGTCACACCCATCACATAATGAAAATAATATATATATGTTCTATAATATCATAAAACATTCATCATATCATAACCAATGAAAGGAAATGGGTTTCATAAATATTTTATCATAGCATAACCTGTTGAAAAGAAACAAGTTTCATAATCATTTCATCATTACATCATAGCATAACCCATGGAAAAAGAAACGGGTTTCAAAAATATCATTTCATCATAAACATAAACCATTTGTAGAAAAACAATAATGGTATCCTTGGATCATATCCCCAGTAAAGCATCAAAATATTTCATCTTATAAGGAAAATTATTTTGAAAGAAAAAAATCACTTGGGACGTTTCTTGAGGAAAATATTCTTTCTTTCAAAAACACTTTTTTTAAATTAAAAATTCACAAAATATTATAGAAATAATTTCCTATAAAAATAACCTTAAAAACTATAAATTAATCTTAAAATAAAATAATGGTTATGATTTTGGTAAATTCCATTCATTCTATATATATTAAAACAAATATTCTTTTCATATTTTTGGTAAAAGACAAGCAGGCCTTGTTTGGAAAATGACATGAATATTCCTTTAAAAAATGAAAAAAAAAATAAAAAATGGGTAATAATTCCTTTAATAGATCATTTTTTATAATTATAAAAAAAAGTTTTTTAAAAAAATAGAAAACATGGTTTTGGAAGAAAATATGGGTTTTGAACTAAGCGAGAAATAAATACATTTTTTATTAAAAACTTTATTTTAAAATATTGTGTATATAAAGAGAGAAAAATTAAGGGAAAACATGAATTATAATGAAATATATAGAGGATAATAAAAGTAATTAGTTTCTTTAGATAATTATTATAATACTTTATCATCAGAAACATAATCATAAACAATCTCGATAAATGATGGGATTGTATCATAAAACCCTTACCACTTTGGTATCATTTGAATCATAGGAAACATTAAAGAATAACATAAAATAAAACATTTAATATTGTTAAAATAAATATATTAATGATATAACATTTCAAATGGGAAGTATATACACCTCATAGAATAAGATAGGTGCATAATATAACTTATGTCCCAAAGAAGGCAACTTGAGACAAAAATCTATTACCTTAAGTCTGGACTTCCTTCATAATCATTAAAAAATATTATATAATGAATATAAGTTATTTATAAATCTATTAAATAACCATACATATATATATCATACCATATATGATTTAATTATGACCTTTTTTTACCCGTTTATTAACAATTCCATGTTAAAGTCATGTTTTGGGCAATAACTGCTTTGTTTTTCATGTATGTTTTGATTTATCATATTTTTGGTTCTCTTACTTTGATCACGGTTCCATAATATATATAATTTTAAACATTATATAAATATCATATATATTTATTATATATGTATTTATAGTAATCTATAATAGTTAGAGATAGAAAACGAAATACATCATTCATGGAGACGGTAGGTTGTATGTACACATGAATGTTATTTCCATTTTATTGACGGATTGAAATAAATAAGGGTAAATAATATATTAAAATTAAATAATAATTTTTATTTCATATATATATCAAAAAAATTTATTAAAACTATTCTTATTACCTTCTATGTAAAATGTGAATGAATCACATTGCTTCATGAGGTCGTAGTTCGCCGTACACACGAGCGGTGTTATCGTATTCCCACAAAATTGGAAGTAAGAAGGTATATGTGATATAATAATTTCATAAGTATAAAAATATTATAAATATAATATATTTATTTATTTACTTATTTATTTATTTAATTTAATTTATAATTATATCCTTTTGTGATATGTGGTGATGGAAAACGAATAATATCAGTTCATGAGGCGGTAGTCTGCCATACACACGAATGATGATTTTATATCCCATTTGGTGAAAGTGGGTATCGATATTGGTTATACCATTAACACAATAAAAAATAAGTATATGGGAGATATAGTTGTTATTATATCATCATAATTGAAGAATATTTGAAGGATTTAGAAGAATAATTAAAATAAAAGCACATAGTCAAAAACTTTACCTCTTCTTCAGAAAACCTATTTAGGTTTAACCTAAAACCTTCCTATATTAAATTTATGATCTCAAAAAGGCATATAGGATTTGGGAATAGATTTAATGAATATATTTGGGTACTTATTTTCCAAACCATATGGTTTTGGAAGAGTGAATAGGAGAGGAGATAGGGTGGCCTTTTATAAGTGAGGTAAGTGGCATGCTTGTAATTGTTTGAAAAGAAAAAGGAGTACCCATGTTTTTCATATTAAATAAGGATTAAAAATGGAACATTATTAAGAATTATACATGATAAGGTAAAACAAAATTCATACAATTGGTTTTGGATAAGTTTTTTATCATTTTTAACCGTTATTTAGTTTAACCCCCAGTAAACCCATTTTTATCTTAATCGCAGTAAATAATTTTTATTACTTTTACAATTCATTAGGGTCAAAATTAAGTTAAATTTATTAGATAATATAAATTACACTGATTAAAAATATGGAATCCATTTTTACAAATTCCATTCATAGAATTGGAAAAAATTAATTTAAAAATTAAACTCACTAGTGCGATGAGAAAGCGATTTTTCCAAAGAGAAAATTTTTAAAAGTTTAAAACGTTTTTGTAAGAAAAGTCAATATAAAAACAATTCAAATGAAATAAATTAGATTAATTGATATATAATTGAGCTAATTTTACTTTTTAACCCATTTTAAAATAAAAATTAACCTTATAAATTCTTTAAATGAAACATAGTTTTCAATAAAAACCAGTAATTTTCCCTATTCATCGAAAAATTAATCTTTTTAGAAAAATCCAAAAAAAATTACCCTAATATAATTTTTAGATGATGATTTAAAAACTAAATTTTATTTTATAAAATTAATTTTATAAATTTTTAGAAAATTAATTTTATTATTATTCACAAAAGAAAAAAAAACATTTTTTGGGGAAAATTATATTTTCAAAACATATAAAGACTTTACTAAAAATTATGTACTTTTTTATCAAAATGATTTCCTTATATAAAACCATTATAATTAATATTTAAAATTTATTTATTACTATTAATTACTCCAATTTTAATGTTTAGTTAATAATGTTCAAGTTTAAATAATAATATTAATAGTTTATAAGGGTTCTTTAAAACTCGGTGTTGTGTGTAAAGAAAGTTAAACTTAGTGTTGCGTGTAATGGAAGCTATTAAAGAAATTTAATTTATTCAAAAAAATCATAAAAACTCAGGGTCTTATAATAGTTTCATAGTCAAAACTTAAAAAATGGTCTTCAATTATCTTGAAATCATAATACAGTGATCATAGATTATTTTTGAAATATAGGAACAGACGCCACATCAATCTGAGTTATCGTTTTCTCGGGATGAACAAAAACACATTTTTAGTGTTTTAAAAGTCTAAAGAGTTATTCTAACACTAAAAACATATAAAATGGAATATTATTAATGTAAAATCATAGTAAAATGATCATTGAATTATTTTTTACATGTATGAGTATATGATAAATCAATATGATGTGTGGTGTACTTAGAATGACTGAATAAGCAGTTTTAAAAGATAAAAATGTCCTTAAAAACATGATCTAGGGATAAAAATCCAAGAAAAAACCTCAAATTTACTTAAAATAAAAGGAAAATGATTGTATATTAATGTTTTAGCTGTAGGAACTAACACCACATCAATCTGATTTGGTGTTTTCTTAGGATAACCAAAAATGCATTTTAATTTTTTTAAAACTCTAAAACATAAATGTAATGGTAAAATCATAGAAAAAGACCTTGGAATGATGTGTAATCATAAGAAAACTATATATGAATTATTTTTTATGTGTATGAGTATATTAAACATCAATTTGATGTGCGGTGTTATTAAAAATGATTAAATAAAAACTCTTTAAAGATATTGAAGTCATTAAAAACACGCATCAGGGGTTCAAAACCAAGAAAAAAACCTCAAGTTATTATGAAATAATATAGAAAACCATATATTTGTTTTTAAATGTATGAATTTTCTTCATGTTTGTATTATTTAAGGTTTTGGGGGGATGACTAAAAACACATTTTTACTATTTTGAAGCTCTAATTATCAAAACCATCATATGAAATCATAGAAAAACTATCTATGAATTATTTTGATGTGAAAAAGTAGACAAAATATCAATCTGGAGTGTGGTGTGCTCTAAATGACTAAACAATCAATTTCAAAAGATGTCAAATTCTTTAAAAAATTTCATCAAGGTTCAAAACTAGACAAATGGACTCATATTTCCATGAAATCATAGTACAAAAACAATATATTAATTTTTAAATTTTAAAAACCAACACCACATCAATTAAAGTTGTGGTTTTCTTGGGATGACTGGAAACACATTTTTAGTGTTTTAAAACTATAAAATGTGTGTGTAATAATCAAAATAATAAAAAGAGACCATATATTGATGTGAAATCATATAATTATTTTATATGAATTATTTTTTATATATATAAGGATAAGGAATGTTAATTCAGCATGTGATATGCTCGAAATGACTAAATAAGAAGTTTTAAAAATATCAAAGTCCTTAAAAATGTGCATGTGGTGGGTCAAACACAATAAAAACCCTTAGATTGAAATAAAATCATAGAAACACAACCTTATATTGTTCTTTGAAATGTAATAACTTATTCCATAAAGTTTTTGTTTGTTCGAGTCGACAAAAAATACATTTTTAGTGTTTTAAAACATTAAAAAATGTGTGTAATAGTCAAAACCATATAAAAAACCTTTGAATTGCATAAAATCATATAGAAAATATCATTGAATTATTTTTTATGTATAGAAGTAGTGGAGCATCAATTTGATATGTTCTATGCTCAAAATTATTGAATAAGTAGTTTCTAAAGATATAAAAGTCTATAAAAACGTTCATTAGGGGGTCAAACCAAAGAATAAAACCTATATTTCCATGAAAATATAGGAAAAACCCATAGATTTATTTTTTTAATATAGGAACTGACTTCATGTCAATCTGGTTTTCAGTTTTCTCGGGATGATTGAAAATGCATTTTTAGTGTTTTAAAATTCTAAAATGTGTTTGTAATGGCTAAAACCATAGAAAATGATTTTTTTAATGGTGATAAATCATATAAAAACTATATTTGAATTATTTTTGGTGCAAAAGAGTACATCACACATCAATATGGCGTTCAGTATGCTCGGTATAAATGAATAATCAGTTTTTAAAGCTATAAAGGTCTTTAAAAATGTATGTTAGGGGTAAAAACCAAGAAAGATACCTTGGATTGTCATAAAATCATAGTAAAAAAACCATATATTGGTTTTTAAAAATTTTAAACTGAATTCACATCAATTTGAGTTAATATTTTCTCAAGGTGACCGAAAATGCATTTTTAGTGTTTTAAAACTCTAAAATGTTCATGTAATGGTCAAAACCATATAAAAAGCCTCATATTGACATGAAATTAATGGAAAACTATCTTTGAATTATTTTTTGATATGTATGAGTATACGTAATAGTAATCCGATGTGTGGTGTTCCTGAAATATTTAAATAAGAAATTTTAAAAGATATAAAAATTCTTTAAAAATGTTTTACAGGGGTTCAAAACCAATAAAATTTCCTCCTTTTTCCAGAAAATAATATTATATAAACCATATATTGATTTTTGAAATGAAATAACTAATACTACATTAATTTGGGTTATTTTTTCTTGAGATGACTGAAAAAACATTTTTAGTCTTTTTAAGACTCTAAAACATATGTGTAATAGTAAAAACTATATAAAATGGCCTTGTAATGATGTGAAATCATATGAAAACTATGTCTAAATTATTTTTTAAATGTAGGAGTAGATGAAACATCAATATTACATGTGGTATAATTAGAATGATTAAATAAACAGTTTTTAAAGCTATAAAATTCTTTAAAAATATGCATCAGGGAATCAAAACTAAGAAAACGACATCATGTTACTATTAAATAATAAAATATAAACTATATATTTATGTTTGAAATATTTGAACTGATACCATGTTAGTCTGAGTTTTGGTTTTCTCGGGATGAATGAAAATACATTTTAGTGTTTTGAAACTCTAAAACATACATGTAATGGTCAAAACTATAGAAAAAAGATCTTAGAATGAAGTGAAATAATAGAAAAACTATATTTTAATTATTTTTCATGTGTAGGAGAAAGAATCATGTCAATATGGAATGTGATGTACTCAAAATGACTGGATAATCAGTTTTTAAAGATATGAATGTCTTCAAAAACATATATCAGGGGGTCAAAACCAATAAAAAATGACCTCGATTTGTTGTGAAATCCTAGGGAAATAGTGATAAATTCAATTTTTAAATATAGGAATTAACTCCACATCAAATTGAGTCAAGGTTTTCTAGAGATGATTGAAAATGTATTTTTAGTATTTTAAAACTCTAAAACATGTGTGTAATAGTCAAAATTATAGAAAATGGAATAAGATTGATGTAAAATCATAATAAAACGATTTTTGAATTATTTTTTATGTGTAAGATTATATTTTACATCAATCAAATGTCTAGTGTTTTCATAATGACAAAATAAGTAGTTTTAAAAGATATTTAGGTCAATAAAAATGTGTTTTGGGGGGTCAAAATCAATAAAATGATCTAAAAAAGTCATGATATTATATTACAATAACCATTGATTTGTTTTTTAAATGTAGGAATTGAAGTCACATTAATCTAAGTTGTGGTTTGTTTTGGGATGACTGAAAATGCATTTTTAGTGGTTTAAAACTCTAAAACAATCATGTGATGGTCAAAACCATATAAAATGACATTGTACTAACATTAAATCATAGAAAAAAATATTTTAGTTATTTTTTATGTGTATGAGTAGATAGATTATTTATCTAATGTGTGATGTGATTAGAATTACAAGATAAATAGATTTAAAAGATATCAAAGTCTTTAAAAACAAATTTCATGGGGTCAAAACTATTAAAATGACCTCAGATTACCATGAAATCATAGGATATAAAATTTTGATTGATTCGTGATATTTAGAAACTAACTCCATATAAATCCTAGTTTAGGTTTTCTTGGGTTGACTGAAAACTCTTTTTTAGCATTTTAAAACTCTAAAGCATGTGTGTAATAGTCAAAACCATATAAAATGATCTCATATTGATATAAAATTATAGGAAAACTATCTTTGAATTATTCTTGACATGAACAGGTATAAATCACATCAATTGGAGGTGTGGTGTGCTCAGAACAACTAAATGAGAAGTTTAAAAAGTTATCAAAGTCGTTAGAAATGTGAATCAAGAGGTCATAACCAAGATAATAGCCTCATATTTCCATTAAATTGTAGAAAAATAAATTTAGATTGATTTTTGAAATGTAGCAATTGACACCACATCAATCTGAGTTATAGTTTGATCAGGATGACCGAAAATTCATTTTTAGTGTTTTAAAACTCTAAAACATGTATGTATGGTTAAAACCAAAGGAAATGGCCTTCTATTGATGTAAAATCATAGGTAAAATTTCTTTAAATTATTTATGATGTGTATGAGTATACAACACATCAATATGAGGTGCAGTTTATTCAGAATGACTAAATAAGAAGTTTAAAAGATATCAAAGTCTTTAAAAACATGCCTCAGGTGGTCAAAACCAAGAATACGACCTCGTGTTATCATTAAATCATAATAAAATAACTATATATTGATTTGTAAAATTTATGAATTAACTCCCATCAATCTAAGTTGCAGTTTTTTAGGATAACTGAAGATGTATTTTTAGCGTTTTAAAAATCTAAATCATGATTGTAATGGTCAAAACCATATAAAAAACCTTTTAATGATGTGAAATCATAGGAAAACTACCTTTGAATTATTTTTTATGTGTAGGAGTAGAAAACACATCAATCTGATAATCAATGTGCTCAGAATAACTAGATATATGGTTTTATATTAAAAAATGATTAAAAATAAGTAATGTGATGAAAAAATTGACCACATACTCTTTTTTATTATAATAAATTTAAATTTAAATAATTTATGGGGTTCTAATTATTATTTTTTTATGGTTTTTTTACTATACTAACTTATAATTTTAATTTATTTTATTTTACATTATAAGATAATAGGTGTGGATCTTGGAAAACAATTTGATGAGGTTACCTATGATATTATTAAATTATTTACGGTATAGACATATATTGAATTTCCAAATTGTGGTTTGCTTTTTTAATATGAGTTTCAGATTATTAAATGTAATTCTAAAAAATATTATCTATAGTGACCACCATATGGCAGTCTCTATAGCACCTTGTCAAATGGACTATAGTGATATCTATATGGAAGGTGTTATTGGCTATAGCGATGGGCTAACTATTTTCCTAGATAATGGCTATCTGAGCACTCAAGAGGGGCTGAATTGAGTCCCTAAAAATTTTCTTTACATAAAACCTCCCTCTTCAGGTATGTTTGTTCAAAAAATTTTCCATAATAAAGATAGGCAGTGGAAATTAAAAATCAAAGGAAAGAGGCCAAACGTAGTATATTTATATTGGTTTGAGAAACATAAATCCCCTGATATGCTATACCAACACTCTACTCCATGGGTTTGGTGATTTTCTCTATAAAATCCCTTTTACTGGGGGCTCATAGATGAGTACAAGTAGTTGTCACTTAATAAAAAGGTCCATGAGCATTCAACCAAACTCTCTTTACAAGACCTATCAAAATCTCAAAACACATTCTAACACTGAGTGTAAACAAAATATAATCAATAAACTTTGAAATTAACAGTTTTAGCACACAGTTGCAAGTAGTAACTGACTGTAGTTAAAGATTCATCCTACAAATAATATTGTCTTCAATGTATAGCTCAAGATTATTTGTATTGAAACAGATTGAACTTGAAATTATAGCATGAGTATTTATATTTGATCTTTTCTATGTATAGTAATTCACATGTATGAGCATTATAATCATTCTTCACATATATTTGTCTCAAATTCTTCCTTTGTGTCTCTTCTCATGCAGTGACTAACTCTTCCTTTTATATCTCATTTTTAACTTAATCACGAGATAATCCAAACGGTCAAGTGATCAATGCATTGTGGACATGATAAGATAGGATATAAAGGACATGTATCCATTCCTTCCAAGTATAGAAATTACTTTTATGGAAGAAATGTCAAAAATATTATCATTCTTCAGATCTTTACAGTCATGGAAAGGCTTGTCTAGATCGATCTTTACTTAAATAGATAATACTTTTTTTGATACACTCTAAAATCACAAAATGACTTATCGAGAGATTATAAAATTAATCATGGTATTTGGAATATATCTAATTCTTTGTAATATATTCAACTGGTGGTACTTTTCATCATAAGATAACTTCCTAAGGGACTTCATAAGATAAAATAGTTCTTATTCTTCTTTGTAAAATAAGCTGAATTCAATACTAAGTAATATATCTCTTCAGTATAAGATGAATATGACATACTTCAATACTATGTAAGATAATATTTTATAAATATTCTTTTCATAAGATAAAGTATTCTCATATTTTCATTCTAACTAAAGCATCTGACTTGACCATTCATCAACTCAGCCATTCACTTTGTTAGATAAGGTATTATGTGGTTAGATTAACTTCCAATACTTCCTGATTCTGAGTAGAAAAAATATATTCTTCTATTCTTATAAAATTATTTGTTGAATTCTTTTACACATCTTAAGATAATCACTTATAGAAATAGAATAAGAAAAATTATTTTGATAAATTCAATCTAAAACACTGAAGATAAATTCGTTAGAATAAAATTAGGGATTTTTTTAATCATAAAAACACATAAAACCAAAGATATTTTGGAAAAATGTTCTATCTAAAAATCTCAACCTTTTTTATGATCAAAAAACCCATGAAATAGAAAACAAAAAATTCATAAAATAAGCTTTTATCTTTTAAAATTTTCACATAAGATAAAAAATTTATAATTATATATGATTCCTTTTCTTATCCTATTTTAAGAAAACTTTACGTTTAAAAAATAACATTTTTCTTATCCTAATAATAATAAACACATTAAATTTATGCATTCTCCTTTTATAATCCCCTTTTGAAATAAAGAAGATGAATTCTTCAGTCTTTTAAATTAAAATTTTTAATAGTTTAAATTTTCGTATTCTCTTTTCCTTCTCCTCCTGTTTTTGATATCAAAAATGAGTATAATAATAAATACAATTAATATTCCACACAAACAATAGTAAATAGGTAATGTTACTAATTGTGAATAGAATTTGGCATTAATTTGTGTCAATAAGTAATAGGGATCATTAAGAAAATAAGGGAAAAATTAAATAGTAAATAGATACTAAAACATATTGATCATATGGATAAATAGTTAAAATAGTATAGAGTAAAAAGAATATTAAAATGATTCATATTAAAAATAAACATCCAAAAAATAACATTAAAATGAGGCATGATTCAAGTGTTAAAAAAAATAAATCATTCAAAATAGAGATAGAAGAATATTAAAATAAATATTATAAAAAGAACATTAAAATCATTTAAGCATTAAAATGTTATCTTAAAACAGATTCAAATGTTTTAAAATGATTTAAAAACTAGGAATGATTCAATTTTTTTTAAAATTACTATCCACTAGGCAACCAAATTTGTGGACTAAAGATAATAGGTGTATCTACTATTGATCTTGAAATGGTTTTTAAGAGGGGGTTTCATGAAGGACAAGGGCTTTCCAAATGGTAAAGATGATTTAAGTAGAGAGGTATCAGCTGTTTCACCAAAAACATCACCCAGTGTTAATAGAGATTCTCTAAAACTTGCTTGATCTCCTTAAGTGATCCTTACTGGTGTGGATTGAATTTTGAGAGCATCTTACTGAGCTCTCCCCAAATAAAATTTATCTACAATTACAAAGAATAGTTTATAGGGTAGTTCAGGTGAAAATAAAGAAACTTGTTGTTCAAACTTGATATTTTTACCTTAGATACTTATTTATTAGGTCAAAAATGTCCCTTTATCTCTATGAGTTAGAGTCATGTTGATCAACTATAGGAGGTCCTGACAGACGTCTCCCATGCATTTTAAATAAGGCATCAGCATAGGTGTCTATCCTTTTCACCGTGTTGTTTTTTTAGTAGTTTAGGATAGTCGTGAAACCATTCCAAACTCATCGAGAAAAATTTCCAAATAAATTTTTTATATCTAATTTATTTGTAAACCTAATAACCAACTTCTTTAATTCTTCAAATTGATTATCTGACATGTTCACTAGATGACTAACAAAAATGATTTCCTTACCATTTGTAGAGGTCTGAGATTCTTAATTCTTTACAAAAGCATCTGCTTCTTCTTCTTCATTCTCCTCAGACGATTATTTATTTAAATTGTATATAACTATATGATGTAATTCTTCAAAAAATTTCTCTATAACCTTGAAATTGTTTTCCAAATAACCATCCATATTTTTTAATCCAGTTATGATAAAACTCATATCCTTATTCCCTTAAGATGACACACACTGAACTTATGGCACTTTTTCTATCAATATATTGGATATCTCTTTTCTAGATTGATCAATCTATGTAAGATATTCCTACAGAACAACTTGTATTCTTCTTACTTCAATAAATAAGTCATGTTTAAGATCTTTAATGATTTTATTAGAGATCATATTTCACTACATTGAAGCAATAGAGTAGGTTAATGTGTCTATTTCCTGAGACACACTTTCTAACTTTGATAGTATATTGCTTTGATTCATGATTTCTCTATGGGATTGTGATAAGTATTTATCTATAATAGATTGAACTAGAATCTTCACTTCATTCACTTATTCTTTATAAATGACACCTTCACGAAGATTCATAATTTTGTTTTTAGATTCAACCAATTGGGTCTTCACAGACTCTATTTCTAGTGCCAACTTGGAATAAATCTCTTGATAATTCTCAGAAACACTTCTATAAACTTTAGGAAATTTATAATTTCTATCATATTTAGGAATATAAGAATATTTATCATGTTTTAGCTCCATAATATCACCACCAACTAGTTTTATTTCTTCATTATGGGGTACTTCTTCAACATGATGTGATTCCTGGGATTCAAATCTGGTTATCCTTCTTACATCTAACTTTTCCAATTCTTCAGAATGAGAATAAAAATGAGAGGTAAAGTTCTAGGTATTATCGAAACAGTCATATATTGACCAATAGAAAACATACGGGTAACAGAAGAGGCTATCTTTGCTCTATTGAATTGAACTAGAACTAAAATAGGAGCATGAGGTGAACTCTCTTGATGAGTATATCGTTCTTTGGATTAAGTGAAAACCCTGAATCTCCTTTACTTTTCAGCAAGAGTCTCTTCATCAAAGACTTATCTTATTTCAAAACTTTGGATTGGTCTTTCTACTAATACTGGTCTTTATTCCAAGAAATATGTCTCCCCTAGAGCTGAAGTGGTATTAACTTTAGCTTCTGAGGTTATGGGCACCAACTTGTTCAATGATAAATTCCAACACACACAAAAATCTTCCTAAACACACTTTCACTTAACATTTTCAAACTATGACAATGAACTATGGTATTTTCATCCAAGAAAAATCCATCATTACAAAAAATGAGGGTTAATATCCTTTTTTAGGGATAAAAATTTAAATATTTGTTCTAATCATGTCATGTGTATCACAAGATATATCATTCCAAATTAATAGTTTTTTCAATCATGAATAGATAAAGAAAAGTAACATCTTGAAAAATAACATTTTCAAACTCACCATTCCTTTGTGTGATTATAGATTGTACAAACTTGGTAAGTACTTTTCTTTTTAGATATAATTTTTTTACGGGTTTCTTTTCAATATCTATTGTTCCAAACAGTGACTTCATTATCTCTAGCAAAGTGACTCCATCCACTGCAACTAAGGATGTACTGAAAACAAGTAGCCTTCATGAGGTCTCTTTAAGGATTTCACTATCTATTAATATGTTACCAGAAGATTATTCTAGTTTACTATTTAAGTAACTAGGTCTTCATCATCACTTAATTGAAAAATTATAGATTCATAAAACTCTTGAATTTTTTTTTTGAATATGAATCAGGTTCATTTTTCATCAAATACATATTCCCATCCTTGATGGTTAATGACCTTATTCAGTAACATATATGTTCTATCAAACCATTTGTAATGGTCCAGACCCTCCTGGTCTATTACTTTTCCAAATTCTAGTGTTTGGGGTGCCCTGGATCCCATTAGTGAGTTTTGAGGGCGGCGGTGTCATTGGTAGGGTGTCACCATGGTGTCACCCATCGATCTCACCGATCGGTGTGTCACCGATCGGTGGGTCACTGATCGGTTCCATGAGGGGTTGTCAGGGGTTCCATTCCCAATTTTCCTATAACAACTCCTTTAAGGTTTAACACCTCTTTAAATTAGTATGAGGTTGTATTAAAGACCATAAATTATGTTCTAATCCCCAAGAGTGGGGAGACCCTTGATGCACCCAAACTGTGTGTCATTGTTATGAATTTTCCTCTATTTAAATGAAATCCTTTAACTCACAGCTATTATGGCCACCTCTCTGATGAGAATTATTAAATAAAAATTTATTTCGTTGTGTTTAACCATCCAACAACGTGGTTAAACCATGATCCGCCTTTAAAGTCGTTCAAGATTTCATATCCCGTAACTCTATGATCTTTTTTTATCACACAGAGCTTCTTTCTTCTTCTTAGCTGGTCTATTTTTCTTCCCATGGTGCATTTAGAGTCCCTCTTTCTGAGGCTATTTGTGTGCCCATGCTGGAGCCTTTTCTACTCACTCTTGGAGTCCTTGGAGTTTCTCCCTTACAATTCATGCATCCCCAGTTCTTAGCGCAATAAAGAAAACTTCGATTATTGATCATCCAAGTAGGGATTCTTCCTTCATCCCTCTTTACTATTCATCATGCGGGGTGGGTATGATGATTTTTCCCTCAAGACATAGATGAAACCAAATTTAACAAAGATAATAAATGAACGTTTAAATAATGAAGGGGTGGGAATGATTATGTTGTTTCTATGTTATACCTTTTTTTATATTATGAATTGTATGGGATTTTGTCCATAGAAAATCATGGCCATTGGTGGTCCTTCCTTATTCACTAATGATCCTATGTTTTTATGGTTAATCCTATGATTGAATGGATGTAACATGGAAGATGGTTAATCATATAAACTCAGTTAATTAAATGTATGACCAATGAAAAATAATCCTTGAGTGATCACCCCATTTAACCAAATGGAAATAAGGAACTTAATGAATGGTGTGGTTAAATCTGTAAAAAAAACATCCTTGCTCTATTCTGGTGATATGTGTGGTGGCTCTGCTTGATGTTGTGTGGGGCGATGTGGATGGGGATGGGATCCCATGTTTTTGAGTTGTTGGTTGTGGACCTAAGGCCAGTGGGGCCATATGATGGGGCTTGGGTTGGTTCTAGTACTTAGAGGGATCACACGAATCCCTTTTGTTGTTGCGACTTTACAAGAGAACCAGGTGTGAATGTTTAAATTACTGCTTGGATGTTTTTCCTTCCTTGTCTTGTGGATATTCCTATTAGTTTCCTAGTAGTGAAGAATTATTTAAATGTAATTACTTGAATATGATAACAATAATGGGTTTAATGGGGAATTTTTTTCCAGGAATGATTTGTGCTCTGTTTGTGGCTGTTGTGATTTTGTATGAATGAATATTAATGAGGGTGTTTGTGTATGGGATGGTTTTAGAACCCTTAGGCTGGGATGAGTGATTGTTTACCTATATGCATAAATTTAGTTTTTTGTTTATTATTCTCAACCCACCCAAGTTGATCACTTCATGTCGAACACCCTCTTTTCATGGGGGAGGGTGTTTTTTCCAACATCCTATTGGGTGGCTGAATATTAGCTCCTTTCTACTCCCACTCTTGAGTAGACCAAGACTCTTCAGGAAGGATTTGATGTCCTGAGTTCCATTTTTAGCCCAAGACTCTTTTGGTAGGGTATGTTGTGGTGGTTAGCCCAGGTGTGTGTGGGAAGGTTTGTTTCCCAAGTGTCTTTGGGATGAGGCCCAGGTGTCTTCGGGCATGGCGGTAGTTGTTTTGGCCCAGGTGTCTTCGGGCGTGGTTATGTATGGTTGTGGTGGCCCAGGTGTCTGCAGGCAGGATACGTGGTTGTGGTGTCCTGTAAGGTTGTTTTTGGGTTGGCAGTGGGACTGCAATGAAAATAGAGGGGGGGGTCTGATGCGTAGGATGTCTTAAATAACCAATGGGAAAGTAGTGCGGGGTACCCAAATGTCGATGTGCTATTACTATTACTTTACCTGACTTGAATTATTTGGGGAATTTGACTTGGTGAGGTTGGGTGGATTGTTTTCCTTGCTAGGTGTTTTGGTTATCTCTATTTTCTCATGGGCCATTAGATTGTCTCCCCACATGTGCACGAGAGCTTTGGGTTTTCCCTACTGAGTATACCTGTATACTCACCCTACATATATAAAACTGGTTTTAGGTTTCCAGAGAGACTTCGGGGACCATACAGGACCGTACTAGATCGGATATCGGGACAGTTTCCATTACTGTTTTCTTTCTTTTGGTACTTTACCTTTGGATTTTTCTTGTACTTGTATGGGTTTATCTTTGAACATGCATATGGGAATGGGTTTTGGATTTACTTTTACTTTAAGTATTGGATTTGTTTGGGTTTTTACCATCATATCTCCCAATCCTACTAAATAAAAAGGGTAATTCCTTCCATATTACGTGTGATTCTATACCCTTGGTGCTATTCTCCACTCTAGGGCCTATTGAAGGTGGGACACAGGGGTCATTATTTCTCCTTCAACTTGAGGAAGGAAGGGTCTGGCAGTTTTCTATCCCTTCCCTCATCTCGGTGAAGGCAGGTCATGAAAGAATGGTATTAGAGGTGATGGTTAAGAGATTGGATAGAGCTTGGGGTTAGGCACAGTAAGTATTGCATGGGATGGTAGGTAAATAGTGTTAGGAAATCTTGGTGCGTGAAATAGGCCAGCGAATTCTGGCTAAGACACTGGATTTTAGGGGGCCCCATGATCTGATTCAAGGGCTCTGGACCTACCGAATGACCAAGTGAGGCTACACTAATTGCAGGGTAGAGACCCTAAGAAAGGTACATGCATCATAATGACTTGTTCTCTTGTGTGTTCTGGGTGTTCTGGAAATTTAAATAAATAACCAGTTTAAGAAAATTTTAAAAGAAATATTCTACACTACTCGGGCTTAGGCATTTCTTGTTTACCTTACAGTTATAGAACCTAGATGAAAACCATGAGTAGTGTGGGTGATTGAGGCCCAAGAGGATGATCTGGACGATCAGAAGAGGACTGATCGAGAGGAGGAGGACAACTAGTGGCAGAAGACACTTTGTTCATTTCAGCAGCAGTACCTCGGGATGTACGATGGTAACTTCTTAGAAATGGATACCAAAAGCTAGATTGAGGAGTTGGTGATAGATTTCAGCTTTATCTGGGCTCTGGCTGAGTATTGGGTTCCATTGGCAGTCAATCGGATGATGGGAGAAGTGCATCTGTGGTGGACGCTCTACCTCGGAGAGAGGATATAGAGTGAGATTTCATGGAATGACTTCGAGAGGGATTTCTGGGCGGAATTCCTCTCTTCAATAATGAAGGATGAGAAGAGGCGGGAGCTACTCTCCCTTCAATAAGGAAGTATGTCAGTGAGGGAGTTGGGGATCAAGTTCAAGGATCTTCTTCATTTTTCTTTGGACCTTTTTCCGGATGAGGATTCTTGGGAGAGATGTTTAAAGGAGGCACTCTTACCTTCTCTTCAGTATATTGTTACTCCCTTCACCCTACCAATGTACTTGGAGGTCCAAAATAAGGCTGAAGTGGTGGATAGGATGAACAGGATGGGACTTGTTCCACGAGAGGGGGGTTAGTTGGGTTCGTCAAAGGGTAAGGCCGTCAGCAACAGGCCTCCAGCGTCAAGTCCTTCTAGGTTTCGGTCAGTGGGGAGCAGGCCCCAACAATTCTGGTTTCGATCTCTCAGTCCTCTCCATTTCCTTGTGGGCCCAGGACAAAGTTTCTTCGTCTATGGTAGTCGTGGCCACCTTCGAAATCATTGCTTGGACCGAGTACAATACAGTGGGGGTGGGCAGGTTCAGCGCCCACCTTAGCAGTAGTAGTTTCCAGTCAGGCCCTTTCAACAGCAGCAGTAAGGACGGCGAGCTCCCGCTCCTCTAAGAGAAGACGTTGTAGGAGGAGGCCAACCTCAGGGTGCTCTTCAGGTACCTCAACTAGGGTGTTTTTGGGGAGGTGACTGATAGCCTAGGGGTAGAGGATATGGGCATGGTCAGTTGCACGCCGTAGAGGAAGCAGTTCTAGTAGGGTTGGAAGTAATTTGAGGTACGATCATCTTGTTTAGAAATCTTGCCTATACCTTGTTTTATTTAGGATCTTCACACTCCTTTGTTACACTCGGTATATCCCATGCCTTGGGCATAGACATAGAGAGACTCTCTATTCCCCTGGTTTTGAGTACGTCAGTTGGAGGTCAGGACAGCTTGTCTCATGATTTCTGAGGATGTAAACGGATGTTGGGATGGCATCAATCTAGTGAGGATCTCCTTCAACTACAAATGCAGCCATACAATGTCATCCTAGGAATCGACTGACTATTTTCTGTGAACACTTTTATCGACTGCTTTTGGAGAAGATTCATGTTCTCCGATGAGGATGTCCAGTGTGTGTCTTTTGATGGTGAACGGAGTTGTCGGGTGGGGAGATGGAATGTGGAGCCTCTTCCTTCTAAGTTGTTCAAGCTTTCAACAGAATCAATGGATGCTGAGATGATGGATGTTCTAGGAGTTTTTAGAGAGTTCCTGGACATTTTTTCCAAGGAGGTTGTGACTTTACCCCCTCGACGTGATGTTGAGTTTAGGATATACTTACAACCCAATGCCCGTCCAATTTTGATGGCTCCTTATCAGATGGCACCTTCTGAGTTACAGGAGTTGTAGATTCATATTGACAATCTAATGAATAATGGTTTTGTCTGGCCCAGCATGTCTCCATGGGGTGCTTCGGTCTTGTTGGCGAAGAAGGAATATAGTGGTCTCAGGCTATGAATAGACTACCAGATACTGAATCAGGTAATGGTCAAGAACCGTTACCATCTCCTGAGGATAGATGATCTCTTTGACTAGTTGAGGGGAGTAGGTTGGTTCTCTAAGATCGATCTATGGTCTGGGTATCACTAGTTAAGGGTGAAAGATAGTAATATCCCAAAGACTGCTTTCAGGTACAGGTATGAGCACTTCAAGTTTGTAGTCATGTCGTTCGATGTTACTAACGTACCTGTTGTGTTCATGGGGCTCATGAACTCTATTTTCCATGAGTTTTTGGACCGGTTCATCATTGTGTTCATCAATGAAATATTGATCTACTCAATATCATAGGAGGAACATGATAAGCACCTCAGGATGATCTTAGAGATCCTTCAACATCACCAGCTCTATGGGAAGTTATCCAAGTGAAAGTTCTTGACACGAGAAGGGAACTTTCTTGGACACATGGTGTCTCAGTAAGGGGTAGTGGTTGATCAGTTAAGGTTGAAGCAGTTTTTTCTTGGGAATCACCCAATAATGTGACAAAGGTTTGTATTTTCTTGGGTCTGGAATGCTATTATCAGAGGTTTGTACCCGACTTCTCTCAAGTTGTAGCTCTTTTGACAACTTTGACCAGAAAGGACCAGGCCTTCATGTGCAGTGAGCAGTGTCAGGTAGCTTTCAGCTATCTAAAATAAAGGTTGGTGAGTGCTCCAGTGCTCAGGTTTTTAGAGGAAGGGGTGTTGTTTAAGGTGTTTTGTGATGCTTATGGACTTGTCCTGGGGTGTGTGTTGATACAGCAGTAGGGAGTTATCTCTTATGGGTCTAGGAAGTTACTTCCTCATGAGCATAATTATGCCACCCATGGCCTATATCTTGTAGCAGTAGTGTTCTCATTGCATTTTTAGTGGCATTACCTCATCGGGATCACTTTTTGGTCTTCATAGATCACAAGATTTTGAGGAATATCTTTACATAGTGGGACCTGAACTTGAGACAATGAAGGTGGGTAGAGTTTCTTCAGGACTACAACTTCGAGATCTCTTACACTGAAGGTAAGGAGAACATTTTGGTCGATGCCTTGAGTAAGAAGTCGTAGAGGGAAGTTTTTCATGAATCTTTGGATGCTTGGAAGGAAATGGTGGAGTAGGATTCCTTATACTTGGATTCAAGGGTGGATGGTGGTAGAGGTTATCTATTTCAGATGATAGTGCAGTCCTCTCTATTGTGGAAGGTGAAGGAGTCTTAGTGGAGAGACTTAAAGAGTGAAGTGATGCGTGATCGGGTTGACCAAGGCAATGCTCTAGAAGGGTGGTTGGAGGATGGTCAGAATCAGATGCTTTTCTGAGGAAATTTGTTTATCCCAGAGACAATTCACAAGGGATTTCTCCATGAGTTCTATAACTCACTCTTAGTGGTACACTTAGGAGTTTCCAAGATGTACTGAGGCCTAAGGGGGTAGTTTTGGTGGACCGGGGTGAAACAGGAAGCGTCGGAGTTTTGGCAAGGTTCTTGGTGTTTCAATTGGTGAAGGCAGAACACCACATCCTATGAGGTTTGTTGTAGCCTTTAGATGTCCCCGAGTGAAATAGGGATGACATCTTGATGGATTTTGTCACAAGACTACCCAGGGTACAAGGAGGATGCGATGCTATCTGGGTAGTGGTAGACTGACTGATGAAATCAAATCACTTCCTAGTGATCAAGGATTTGAGTGTGGTGGATGCCTTAGCACAGAGATATGTGGATGAGGTGGTGTGGTTAGATGGATTTCCAAGTTCCATAGTCTCGGATAGGGATGCCTGATTTACCACATGAGTCTGGAGGGGATTGCAGCATGCTTTTGGCACCCAGCTATGCCTTAGCACTGCTTTCCACCCCCAGATAGATGGGAATATAGAGTGGACCATCCAAACATTGGAGGATATACTATGGGTATGTGTTTTGGATTTCAGGGGATCATAGGAATGAAATTTTCCCTTAGTATAGTTTGCCTACAATAATAGCTATCACTCTACTATTTTCATGTCACCATTTAAAGCCTTGTATGGGAGGCCGTGTTGTTCGCCTCTGTGCTGGAGTGAGGTTGGGGAGGTAGGTGTTCTTGGCCTAGAGGTATTTTATAGCACAATGGAGAAGGTTCAACTTATATGGGAGAGGATGAAGGCAACTTCGGACCGGTAGAAGTCGTATGTCGATCATAGGAGGTGACCCTTGGAGTTCGAGGTTGGGGACCATGTGTTCTTGAAGTTCTCCCATCAGCATGGAAAATAGAGATTTGGCAGGGTAAGTAAGTTTTATACCAAGTTCTTCGGACCCTTTGAGGTGTTGCGGCGGGTTTGTGAAGTGTCTTATCAGTTGGCGTTACAACCGCCGCTACAGAGGGTTCACAACATCTTCCATGTGTCTCGGCACTGTCGGTATCTACATAATGATTCGCATGTTCTTGACTGGGGAAAGCTGGATATTGAGGTTGATACGATGTTCGTAGAGCGACCAGTAAGGATCGAGGATTGTAAGGAGAAGGTGTTTCATGGATGAACCATTCCCTTGGTTCATGTGTTATGGAGGCATGGTGGCCTCGAAGAGAGTACCTAGGAATTGGAGGCACATATGCGTGCCCAGTAACCATAGCTATTTTGAGTTTTTTTCTCTTTTTTTTTGTACTTGTTTGTGATGTAGTGATACACCTTGTTAACTATGAGATGGGATGTTTCTCTTGTTCTATAAATGTGTGTGAAGAGTCCTGATTGTGGGGATGGGAGGACATGATCCCTAATCAAGATGCATTAATGTGGATGCGATTAAACCCATTCAAGTGAGTCGGTTCTTCCAAAAGAAGATAGTGTCTTGACATGGAGGAAGGGACTTCCTAATCCATATGACTGGATGGTGTGATCTTTTAATGTTTCTGTGGTTACCTCAGGGAGGGTAGAGGTAGTGTATCTATAGTTGTTTAGGAGATATATGAGCGAGATTTGTTCCTAGAGATCGAGGTTTGTTCCATCTTTTGAAAAACTCTAGGGTGGTTCGGCCATGAGAGGTATCTTTCAAGGTGGTTGTTCGGACCCCTCTCTTTTCATTGGGTTTAGTTTTGATTCTCAAAGAAGGAGAATATTTTGAGAGGTATCTGATGTAATGGACCAGACCCTCTTGGTCAATTACTTTTCCAAATTCTAGTGTTTGGGGAACCCTGGACCCCATAAGTGAGTTGTGAGGGTGGCGATGTCGGTGGAAGGGTGTCACCGTGGTGTCACCCATCGGTGTCACCCATCAGTGTGTCACTGATCGGTCTCACCGATCAGTATCACAGGGGGTTGTTGGGGGTTTATTTCCCCAGTTTTTCTATAATTACTCCTTTAAGGTTTAATACCTCTTTAAAGTAGTATGGGGATATTTTAAAGACCGTAAATGATGTTCTAATCCCCAAGAGTGGGGTGACCCTCGACGGACCCAAACTATTCGTCGTTGTTACGCATTTCCCTCTATTTAAATGAAATCCTTTAACTCACAGCTATTATGGACACCTCTCTTATGAAAATTATTAAATAAAAATTTATTCCATCATGTGTAACCATCCAACAATGTGGTGAAACTACGATCCACCTTTAAATCTGTTCAATATTTCATATCATGTAACTCTAGAATATTTCCTTTTATCACACATAGTTTCATTCTTCTTCTTGGCTGGTCTCTTTTCCTTCCCTTGGTGCATTTGGAGTCCCTCTTCTCAAGGCTAGTTGTGTGCTCATGTTGGAGCCTTTCTTACTCACTCTTGGGGTCCTTGGAGTTTCTCCCCTATAAGTCACGCATCCCTAGTTCTTGGTGTGAGGAAGAAAACTTCGATCATTGATCATCCAAGTAGGGATTTTTCCTTCGTCTCTCTTTACTGTGCATCATGCGGGGTGGGTATAATGATTTTTCCCTCAGGATGTAGATGAAACAAAATTTAACAAAGATAATAAATGAACCTTTAAATAATGAAGGGTTGGGAATGATTATGTTGTTGTTGTGTTATACCTTTGTTTTTATATTATGAATTATATGGGCTTTTTTTCACTGAAAATCATGGTTGTTGGTAGTCCTTCCTTATGCACTAATGATCCTCTATTTTTCTAGTTTATCCTGTGATTTAATGGATGTAACATGGAAAATAGTTAATCATGTAAACTTGGTTGATTAAATGGATTCCCAATGAACAATAATCCTTATGTGATCACCCTGGTTAACCAAACGAAAAGAAGTAACTTAATGAATGGTGTGGTTAAATCTGAAAAAAAAAACATTCTTGCTCTGTTCTGGTGATATGTGTGGTGGCTATGCTTGATGTTGTGTGGGGTGATGTGAATGGGGATGGGATCCCCTATTTTTTGAGTTGTTTTTTGTGGACCTGAGGCTGTGTGGGGTCGTATGATGGGTCTTGGGTTGGTTCTAGTACTTCGAGAGATCTCACAGATCCCTTTTGTTGTTTTGTCTTTACAAGAGAACCAGGTATGAATGCTTAAATTAATGCTTGGATATTTTATCTTCTTTGGATTATGTCTATGCCTGTTAGTTTCTTGGTAGTGAATAATTATTTAAATGGAATCACTTGAATATGATAACAATAAGGGGTTTAATGGGGAATTGTTTTCCAGGAATGAGTTGTGCTCTGGTTGTGGCTGTTGTGCTTTTGTGTGAATGAATAGTAATGAGGGTGTTTGTGTATGGGATGGTTTTGGAACCCTTAGGTTGGGATGAGTTCTTGTTTACCTATATGTATAAATTTATTTTTGTGTTTATTATTTGCACCCCACCCAAGTTGAGCACTTCGTGCCGAACACCCTCATTTCATAGGGGAGGGTGTTTTATCCAACATCCTATTGGGTGGATGGATATTAGCTCTTTTCTTCTCCCTCTCCCAAGTATCCCAAGACTCTTTAGGTAGGTTGTGACGGCCTGAGGTCTATTTTTTTCCCAATACTCTTTAGTTACGGTATTTTTTAGTGGTCGGCCCAGGTGTGTGTGGGTAGGTTTGTTTCCCAAGTGTCTCCGGGATGAGGCTCAGGTGTCTTCGGGCGTGGTGGTAGTTGTTCTGGACCAGGTTTCTTCGAGTGTCATTATGTATGTTTATGGTGTCCCAGGTGTCTGCGGTAAGGATATGTGGTTTTGGTGTCCCATAAGGTTGTTTTTGGGGTGGCAGTGGGACTGCAGTGAAAATGGTGGGGGAGGTCTGATGCGTAGGATGTCTTAAATAACTAGTGGGAAAGTGGTGTGGGGTACCCAAATGTCGATGTGTTATTACTATTACTTTACCTGACTTGAATTATTTGGGGAGTGTGTCTTGGTGAGGCTGGGTGGATAGTTTTCCTTACCAGGTGTTTTGGTTATCTCTATTTTCTCACGAGGCATTAGATTGTATCCCCACTTGTGCATGAGAGATTTTGGTTTTCCCTACTGAGTATACCTATATACTCACCCTACATATATAAAACTCCTTTCAGGTTTCCAGGGGGACTTCAGGGACCATGTGGGACCTTACTAGCTTGGACATCGGGACAGTTGTTGTTGTTGTTTTCTTTCTTTTGGTGCTTTCCCTTTGGATTTTTTCTTGTAATTGTATGGGTTTATCTTTGAACATACATATGGTAATGGGTTTTGGATTTAATTTTACCTTCATTCTTAGAGTTTTTGGGTTTTTACTATCGTATCTCCCGATCCTACTAAATAAAAAGTTAAATTCCTTCTATGTTACATGTGATTCTATACCCTTGGTGCTAGTCGACACTCCATGGCCTATTGAAGGCGGGACTTGGGGGGTCATTATCTCTCCTTCAACATGAGGAAGGAAGGGTCTGGAAATTTTCTATCCCTTCCCTCATCTCGGTGAAGGCGGGTCATGACACCAGTCAAAATAAATTGCTCGACCACTCAAAAAAAATTTGAGGTTCTTTGTCTCTTTATACTACTTGTAGAGGAACCATCAGTTCTCTTTTTTTCTACATTAACAATGGATTTGGAAGTTTGGAAGTCTAGGGTAATGATGGTTTGGGTAACAGAGATAAAGAGGGTTTAAAGGTTTGTAAATAAATTCAAACATAGAGTTGATATAAACTTCTTTTCATTTGTGGTAATCGAGGGGTCACACAGTGATATCCAGAGTAATTATTACTAAAACTAGGTGATATGACCTATTTTTCAGGACTAATTCTCAAAACTATGGCACAAAAAATAAATAAAATAAGATAAATAACATATTTACTTCAAATAAGAAATTATTTTATTTTCAAAATAATATTAAGTAAAATTAAACAAACCTAATTATTATTTAATTAAATAAAAATGTTAGTAGGAAATGGTTTAGTAAAAAATTATGCTAATTAATTTTTTATAAAAACAAATTCTAAATTGATATCATTATTTTGTTCATGATCTCTTAAGAAATTATGTCTTAAATCAATGTGTTTTGATCTTTAATGATTGATCAGATTCTTTAAAAAATTTATCGCACTTGTGTTATCACATTTAATTGGTACGCAATTAAAATTAAATCCAAAATTCATCAAGGTTTGTTTCATCCACATCACTTGTGCACAAAAACTTCCTATGTAAATATATTCATATTTGTAATTTAATAATTCTATAGAGTGTTGTTTCTTACTCAAACAATATACTAGAGATTTTCAAAAAAATGATAGGTTCCTGAGGTTCTCTTCCTATCTATCCTACATCTAGAAAAATCAGTAACTGAATATGAAGTTAAGTTAAAGTTATAATTTTTTATAAAAATAATAGAAAGATACACGGTTCCTTTTAAATATCTTAAAATTCTTTTGGCCACATTTAAATGAGATTCTTTTGGATTAGATTAAAATCTTGCAAAAAGACAAATTATGAACATAATTTCTAGTCTACATGTAGTAATATATAACAAAATTACAATTATTCCTCTATAAAACTTGTGGTCAACTAGATTTATAGTTTCAATCATATCAAGTTTAATATTGGATCTCATGGGAGTTGAGTAAATATTATTATTTTCAAGTCCAAACTTCTTAAATAATTCAAGTGTGTATTTTATTTGGTTTAAATATTTATAAAATATTTTTTATAGACTTGAAATCCTAAAAAATAGTTTAAATATCTCATAATGCTCATTTCAAAAAAAATTGCATAAGCTTTGAAAATTCATTGCAAAGTTTTTGATTTGTTTATCCAAAAATAACATCATCGATATATATTTGTACTAACAAAATTTATTAGGATGAATTTTTCTTAAATAATATAGGATCTTAGATTCCTACTATAAAACCATTTGATAAAACAAAAGAACTTAATCTATTATACCATTCCAATGGAGCTCATTTATATCCATATAGATATTTGGTAAGTTTAAAAAATAATAATTTTGAAAGTGATCATTTTCAAAACTGGGAGGTTGTTCTAAATAAACTTTCTCCATTAAAAATTAATTTAGAAAAGTAGATTTAATGTCCATATAATATAATTTAAAATTCATATAATATGGATATGATAGAAGGATTCTAATATATTCTAACCTAGATACTACAGAAATGGTTTATTCATAATTTATTTATTCTTATTTATTGTATCCTTTAGAAACTAATATGTTTTTATTTCTATTTATTACACTATGATTATCTTTCTTATTTCTATGAACTCATTTTATTCCAATTATAGGATAGTCATAGGGTATTTCAACTAATTTAAAAACTTTTTTTCTTTTAAATTTATTTAACTCCTATTGTATAGCTAAGAGAAAAAATTCATCTGATAAAGCTCTTCTACAGATTTAGGTTCTAGTTGGGACAAAAAGGTGGAGAATTATACTAGGTTTCCTATGTTTCTTATAGTTATTAATCTTTAATCTAAGATTATTATAACTATTTCTAGAGGATTGTATTTAATATTTATAGGTATTCTTGGCAATACACTTTCTATTTCACTAGTGTCAACCCTTACTGGATTTTTTTTAAAGTAATCAAGTTCTAAATCATTATCCTTGTTGTTTTTAAAAAGGGGTACAGGTCTCATATCCTTGAGTGAATCAACTTGATCATTAGTTTGAATAATTTTTTGATCAAAAGGATCACTTTCATCAAACATTACATGAGTTGATTCTTCAAAAATATTTGACCTTTTATAGAAAAATCTATAGGCTTTTGAAGTAGTATAGTAACCTAGGAAGATACTTTTAATAGCCTTTGGATAGAACTTACCAAGATTATCCTTGGTGTTCAAGCTATAAACCTTGCATCCAAATACTTTGAAGTATCCTACCTTTGGTTTTCTATAATTACATAAATCATAGGGTTTTTTCTTTAGGATGGGTCTTATTAGAACTCTGTTAATTACATAACGTGTTGTGTTGATAGCCTTAGCCTAGAAATGAGTGGGAAAGTTATTTTCACACAACATAGTCTTAGAAATTTATTGCAAAGTGTTATTCATCCTTTAAATAGTAATATTTTATTGAGGTGTACTAGGGGAATAGAATTTATATTTAATTCATTCTTAGATCAATAAGAATTAAATTCATGATTCTCAAATTCACCTCCATAATCACTTCTTAAAGTCCTGATTTTAGCATCCTTTCAGTTTTGCACAGGCTTATAGAAATTGATAAAAACATAACACGCTTCACTCTTGAATCTTAAAAAATTAAACCCATGTAAATCTCAAATAATCATTAACTAACACATATACAAATAATTTTCTAGCAAGACTTGAAGTTCTAGTGGTTCTGAATAGATCCATATAGATAAGCTCTAGATGTCTAGATATAGAAACCTCTTTAATTGATTTAAAGGACGACTTGTGTTGCTTACCCATTTGACATGAATCACATAGATTCTTTTTGTCTAATTTAAGGTCAGGAAAGTAAAAAATAAAATGAATTTTAGATAAATTTCTTAGAGAATGAACATTTTAATTTTCAATCCTTCTATGCCAAATCCATGATTCATCAATTTCAGCATTCAAACAATTTAAATTTTTTATACACAAATAATTAAGATATAGTGTGTAAACATTTTCTATTCTAGGTGCTTTAAACTAGAGAAATTTATCTTTGAAAAATAAAGAGGAATTGTTAGAAAAATCGATAGAATAACCATCATTACAATGTTCAGAGATACTTAATAGGTTGTAATTCAATCCTTTAATGTAAATAAATTTTTTGATGAGAATAGGTTGAGGATTTCCAACAGATCCAATGACAACTATTTTTCCTTTTACATAGTCACCAAATGTGAAATATCCTCCATCAATCTTCAATGGTGAGTGAAAATTTGAGAAATCACCACTCATATGTATTAAAAAATCATTATACATAAACCATTTTTCATTATTGTTCATGTTATTTGTTCCTTATGATGAAAAATCAAACAATAGAATTTTTTTGTATGAAAACTCTATTGGGTCTAAAACTTTTATCTATAAGAGATCTAGGTATCCAAAAAAAAATTTGATTTCTATTGTTTTGAAAAAACTTTTATAAGAAAAGAATTTTTATTCCAAAAAATTGATGATTTTTCAAATTACCTATATTGGAATAATTTCCTAATTAACCACAATAAAAACAGGTAACTTTTGAAAGGTTTTTGTTGTTGGAATTAAGGAAAAATAGATTTTATCAAATTTGGGCTTTTCACCTTGACTACCTATTTCACAATTTTCTTTTTTAAGTTGATTTTGACCAATGATTTTATTTAGATAATCTTTTTTTTAGTAAAAACACTTGCGGTATCTTTAAAGTTTTGAACTTCCTTTTGTTAATTTTTTTATTGTATTATATTGTTCAGTGTTTGAAGTAGTAAACTATTCAATTTGATTATTTAACTCTAAAATATATTTATTTAGGTCTTCCTCTTTATTAAAAACTTATTATAAGAATTTTTTAGGGCCTCATTCTTATTTTTTAAGATTTATTACTTTGTTTCCAACATGGTATAGTATTCATTTAATTTTTTATATGAGTAGTTCTCATTTTTTTTATTTAGATTCATGATCATAAGAATAGTAACAAATTAGCTCATATGAATGTTTCAAAAATCATATTTTGGCCTTTTTTAATAGCTTCGTCTTCTAATTATAATGATGTTCATTTTCTATAATATTTAGAATCTCTCCAGGTGGCCTTAATAGCTTTCTTAGCTTTATTATAACCATCCTTCTTGAATTATTTATTTTATATATTCTTATCATTTTTAATTTGTGGAAAATCATGCTTGATATATCCTAAATTTTTTCACACATAGCATCTCAACTCATTAGAATTGTCACCGTGCTTCTTATGCTTGTTGAAGGGTCTTCTGGAACCTCTTCTCTTGTTATAGAAATTTTTGAATTTTCAAGAAAGATATGAAAGATCATCATTCAAGCCAGAATTTCTTGAGGAGTATTCTATATCAGATATTTTAGATATTTTTATGTTTTTGTTCTTCTTTCCATCCTTATAATTCAAAACTTTCAAGGTATTATTTTCTTTCTTTATCATTCTAGTTTCTCTAGATTAATCTTTCATTTTAGCTTCATACATCGTGAGAGTTATGATGAGGTATTTTATCTTAAATTTTTTTCCTCTATATATTTTTTTATGGTGGCTGAGATTCCACTCTATTTTAGTGGTAATACTCTAAGAACTTTTAACACTTGTTCAATTTATATGATAGTTTATCCTAAAGAATCTATGGTATTAACAGTCTTAGTGAGCCTTCCATTCAGTTGAGTAATGATTTCCCCTTCATTCATTTTGAATGTATTGAAATTAATAATGGTTGTATCATATCTAAGAGCCTTAAAATTTTTATTATCATCATATAAAACTTATATAGTGGTCCAAATTTCATATTTTGTTTGACATTGATAAACTTTGTTGAACTCATATGGTCTTAGTTTGCAGATTATAACATTCATGGATTTGGAACTTAATTCATAATTTTCTTTATCTACATTATACCATTTTTTGGGTTTTTTCTTAGGAATTTCATAAGTCTTTATTTCTTTGAGATAAACATTCAAGACAAAATTCTTCAGATATATGATCATGTGAGCCTTCCAACAACCATAGTTTTCACCATTAAAGTACAGAGATCTAACTATTGACATACCTTATTGGTTATCAGCCATTTAATCCATTTGAAAATGGATATTTGGACTTAAAACTTTGACAGATATGAAATCAAGAGTCATAATCTCTAATACTAATCATTTTCCAAGATAATGGCTAATTTAACACTCAAGAGGGGGATAAGTTGAGTTCATAAAAATTTTCTTTACAAAAAACCTCCCTCTTCAGGTATGACCATTAAAACCTTTTTCCTTAATAAATATAGGCATAAGAAATGAAAACTCAAAGGAAATCGATCTAATGTAATATATTTATAGAGGTTTGGGGAACAGAAATCCCCTAGTCCACTCCACCAACACTCTACTCCATGAGTTTGGTGATTTTCACTATAACAGCCCTTTTACTGGGGGCACCCAGATGAGTACAAGCATTTTTCACTTAATAAAAAGGTCTAAGATCTTTCAAATAGTATCTCCCTTTACAAGACCTATCCACTATATCAACACACACTCTTACACTGAGTGTAAACAAAATAGAATGAATAAACCTTGAAATAAACGATTGCAGCACACAGTTGTAAGAGGCAATTGAAAGTAGTCAAAGATTTGTCCTGAGAATAAGATTTTATTCAAAGTATATATCATGATGATCTTCACTGCAACTAATATAAATTGTAATTATATCATGATTGTTTACGTTTGATCTTTTATATGTACAATCATTCAATTAATTCACATGTCTGAGTGTTCTAATCGTTCTTTACATCTATCTGTCTCATATTATTCCTTTGTGTCTCTTATCATGCAATAACTAACTCTTACTTTTACATATCATTTTGAAATTAAGCATGAAATAATACTAATGTTTGAGTGATCTATGCATTTTGGACTTGATAATACAGGCTATAAAGGACATGTATCAATTCCTTCCAAATATAGAAATTACTTTTGTGGAAGCAATCTCAGAAAGATTCTTGTTCTTCGTATCTTTTCATTCATGGAAAGGCTTTTATAGATTGGTATTTCCTTAAATGGATAATAATTTTTCTAATACAATTTAAAACCACAAAATGAATTATAAATATATTATAAAAGTAATCATGACATTTTGTATATTACTAATTCTTCGTAAGATATTCAACAAGTGTTATTGTTCATTATAAGATAACTTCCTGGCAGAATTTTTAATATAAAATAGTTATTTTTATTATTTTTAAAATAAAATAACTTCAATATTGAGTAAGATATTTCTTAATAATAAGATTAATATGATATAATTCAATACTACATAATATAATATTTTACAAATATCCTTTTCATAAGATAAATTATTCTTAAATTTTCATTCTAGAAAAAGAATCTGACTTGATCATTCAGAAACTCAACCATTATCTTCATAATATAAAGTCTTACATAGTTAGATTAACTTATAAAACTTCTTGATTCTGACTAGATGGAAGATATTCTTCGATTCTCATAAAATACTTTGTTTAATGATTTTACACATTGTAAGATAATCACTTAGAGAAATAAAGTAAGATAAATTATTTTGACAAATATAATCTAAAACACTTAAGATAAACTTATTAGAATAAAATTAGGGATTTTTTAATCATATAAACACATAAAAAGAAAGATATTTTGGAACAAAAATTTTTCCAACACTAATAACAACCACCATATGGTGGCCACTTGGTGAAAACTACAGGTTATTAGTGACCACTTTCGATAGCTGTTAATGAACCTTTTATAGTAGTGATGTTTTATTAGTGCTTTACTAATGTTGTAAAAATTTACATTTATAATTACTAAATAAAAAGTTTATAAAGTTACAACTATTATCAGTGCTAAAATAAGAACTGACAATAATTAAATTTTATCAATGTTTTTTTAATATTGATAAAAATTATTTTTTATCAACATTTGTTGGACTCCTCATGTATTAATCATGTTTTAATGATCACAAATCTCAATAATAATTACAAATATTATTAATGATCACAAATCTCACAAATCTTATTAATCATGTGTATTTATGTTTCAAGATATCTCATACCTTGTGATAGTTAAGATCAATTTATTTTATGCATATTACTGTTTAAGTTTGAATACAGTTATTTGTCTAAGTATAAGACATCGTGAAGAAAGACACCGTGAACCCTGACACCGTGAAGCCCAAGTCTCAGACACCGTGACCACGAGATACCATGACATAGTAAGCCTGACACCGTGAAGAAAGACACTAAGAACAGACACCGTAATCCAGACACTCTATTTTCCTAAGTGTCAGACACAGTTAGCAATACACAGTCATCAAGGAACTGTGAATCCAAAAATCGTAAGCAAGACACCGTAAAGGAGACACCATGAACGAGACACTATGAAGGAGACACCATGAAGGAGACACCGTGAAAGAGACACCATGAAGGAGACACCATTTGAATAACTACTGTGACACTGTTTCCTAACTATTTTTTCATCTTTCAATTTAACTTTTTAACGGTCATATTTGACGTCTTTAATGCACTGACATAATTAATGTTTTCTTGTAGACATAGTTTGAGGTACGAGGTACGACATATATGGAACCTATCGGCTAAATATCATGAATTGTGAAGATAAAGAGAAGTGTTCCCAAGAGCAAGATACATACAATACAACACAGGCGACAACACAAGAAACGTGAGTGCTCTGTACTCAACAAAAAGCAAGCCTGAGCATAACCGCGAAGAACACATTGCAAGATCTTCAAAGAATTAATTGTCTCATGCATACAATTCGACTCTATTGAAGAACACACAAAGTACACTGGGATCAAGAGAACATCTTCACTCGTGAAGAACACAAGCTGAACCACGATACTCTATTTTTCAACACAAAAACCAGAGAAGGACTCAGAAGCATTTCTGTCTTATCCAAGGATTCTAGAGCTGCACTGCTAATCACTAGAGCATTCTAAACTCATATTTACTCTCTCTTAGTGATTCTTTTATTTTACTTTTGAGCAGTGTGTGTACTCTACGTATTTTACACACACACTGACTCCTACGCTGAACTGGAGGATTTCAAAATCCTTATACCAAATTCTTTACTCTTGTTTACCCACGACAACTATAGAAGAGGTCCATGTGTGGCCTGGTCATTATTTTTTTTACCCATGAGAACTGTGGAAGAGGTCCCTACGTATCCTGGACAGTCCATGTACTGTTGTTAACCCCGATCCAGGGTTTGGATCAGAGTTTATTTATATAAACTACTTTGTGGTAGGTGATCACCAAGTGGAGTGGATTAGGTATCTGCTTGAGACTGAACCACTTGTTTTATATCCACTATTCCATTTAAATTTAGTCTACTCTATTTTACTGCTTTACTGAACAATCCAGAAAAACACTAAATTCACTTTGATAGTTAGTCTTGGAAATAAGTTATATCTAATTTGTCTTAGTAGGATAAATTCAAAAGTAATTTTAATAATACCAATTAAGATTACTGATAATTAATCAATCTTCTAAGAAGTTGTTTAAATAGTCAAACTCTTATAACAGTATAACCTTGATTAACTGGGTTGTATCTATTTTTGGTGAAATCATTATTTGTAAAACTAATATCTTTTAAACAAAAATTTTTATAGTAACTCAATTCACCCCTCCCCTCTTTAGTTAACTACTCCGACCAACATTTGGTATCAGAGGTTGCTTTATTAGGACTTTGTGTAATCTCATTCAACTATGATTGTAGTTATACTTTAAAGATCTATAAATTTCTGTCAATTCTAAATTTCTAGCTATTTTAAATTAATTTTTTAGTATGTACAATAGATTGGATGGTTCTGCAACTAACATACCACCATTATTTAATGGAAGAAACTATGCTCAATGAAAAAATAAAATGAAAATGCATCTAGAGAGTATGATCTTTGAAATCTGGTCATCAATTATAGATGAATACAAACTTTCTGTGACTGATAGAATTACATGGGATGAACCTACCAAACTTGCTTATAATAATAATTGCAAATCCATGAATTCTTTATATTGTTCCTTAGGAGATGAAGAATTTAATAGGATTTCTGGTTGTAAAACTGCCCATGAAATTTGGGATACCTTGTCTGTCTCACATGAAGGCACGTCTAGTGTAAAGGAAATGAGAATTAATACTTATACTATAAAGTATTATAATTTTAAGATGAAACCTGATGAGCCTATTTATGATATGTATCTTAGGTTCAATGAGATTTTCAAAACAATGATTTCTCTAGGAAGAGAAGTCACTACCAAAGAACAGATCATGAGAATTCTAAGATGTCTACCTGACAGATGGCGAGGAACCTCTGTCTCAATTAGAGAGTCATTCGACATCAGCAGGCTACCTGTAAAGGAACTCATTGGGAAACTGATGATGTATGAGGAAGATCTGAAAGTCAACAAAGAAGAGGATGATGAACCAAAGAGGAAATCTGTAGCATTCAAGACCTCCCTCTCGAAGCACAAAGAGAAAGGAAAACTGGAAGCTTCTATAGACAGTTCCACTACTGAAAAATCATCACCAGATAGTGATTAGGAGATGGCTCAACTGGCCAGAAGATTCAAACGATTTTACAAAAAGAAAAACTTTTTCAGAAAACCAAACTTCAAGGGAAAGTATGATAAAAAAGGAAACTAGAAAAAGGACTGGAAGAGAAGTGAAAAAACTGATGAGATTGTATGCTATGACTATAAGAGAAAATGACATATAAAGCCTGACTGTACAAAGCTTAAATATAAGAAGAAATATGAGGATAAGGACAAGAAGTACAAAAAGGAAATGAAGGAAATCTGGAGTGACTCTAAGGATAGTTCAATGACTCAGACACATCACATGATGAACAGGCTAACAAAGCCAATATATGTTTTATGACAAACACATCTGAGGTAACACTAAACTCTTCTATGCATAATTCATACTATTCTAAAGAGGAAAGTGACTCTGAAAATATGAATAATGAATAAATGTTTGAATATTGAAACATGCTTGAAGAAACATTCAATGAATTATAGGATAAATATAAATCATTGAAGAAACAGCATGCTCTCACTGTAACTATTAAATCTGAACTTACTACTGAAAAGGAGAAAAATTATCAATTGCTCAAAGAAAACAATGAACTGAAAATGACTAATGAGCAATTAAAAAGTGACTTAGAAAAGTTTACTAATGGTAAAAATAACCTTACCCAAATGCTAGGAAAACAAATTGCTCCAAAATATAATACTGGCATTGGTTATCAACCTGGTAAAAGAAACCTTAGTAGAATGAATTTTGTTTCAAAGACTAGGACATATAATTTTGTTCCCAATTCTGGACACAATTCATCTAGCTCAAGTCATGATACACATTCTACTATTTCAAGTTTTTGTGGACCAAATAGAGTTTATTTTTCAAATACTTTACATAATGCTTATAGGAAACCTATGAGACAAATATGGGTTCCTAAAGCACTTATTACTAATGTTACTGGACCCAAAAATGTATGGGTACCAAAATCTGTATTTGCTTGATCATGTTATAGGAAAGCTGGTTGAAGAGCTCCTATAATAATCTATGGTACTTGGACAATGGGTGTTCAAGGAACATGATAGGATACTACTCATGCTTCAAGAATCTAATAAAAGTATATGGAGAACATGTCACATTTGGTGACAATGCAAAGGGGAAGATCATTGGCTTAGGCTAGATTGGTAACTCTGATTTGATTCAAATTTCTAAAGTACTATTTATTAATGGTTTAAAATATAATTTGATTAGTATCACACAATTGTGTGATAATGGATATCATGTTAAATTTGAAAATTATGCCTATAATGTCTTTAATTCTAAAGATGTATTAGTATTTTCTGCATCAATGAATGAGAATGTTTATTCTGTTAATTTAGATTCCTTAACTTCTCAAAATGTTTCATGCTTAAGTGTATTTCATAAAGAATCTTGGCTTTGGCATAGGATACTAGGACACTATAATGTTCACTCGCTTATAAATTTAACTAGAAAAGTCCTAGTTAAAGACTTACCCAAACTTGAGTTTCCAAATAACAAATTTTGTAATCCCTATCAAAAGGAAAAACAACACAAAATCTCTTTCAAACCAAAGAAGGAAGTTTCTGCTTCTCAACCACTCGAGTTGGTTCGCATGGATTTGTTTGGACCATCTAGAGTTTCTAGTTTAAATGGGAAGCACTATGTTTATTTTCTAGTAGATGATTTTTCTAGATATACCTGGACCTTTTCATGGCTCACAAAAGTGAAGCTTTCTCTTATTTTACTAAGTATGCCAAGTCTGTAGAAAATCTTAGTGGACTTAAAATTAAATCTTTAAGAAGTGATCAAGGCCGTGAGTTTGAAAATCAAGAGTTTTAATCCTTTTTCTCACAAAATGGTTATAGTCACAATTTCTCTGCCCCTAGAACACCTCAGCAGAATGGTGTTGCAGAAAGAATAAATAGAACCTTGCAAGAAATTGCTAGAACAATGCTTAGTGAATATGACCTACCTATTTACTTTTGGGCTGAATCTATTAAAATATCATGCTACATAATAAATAGAGTATTTATTAGACCAATTCTCAAGAAGACCCCATATGAACACTAGAATAATATAAAGCCTAAGGTTAATTACTTTAGAGTTTTTGGTTGCAAAGTCTTTATTCTCAACACTAAGGATAACCTTGACAAATTTGAATCCAAAAGTGATGAAGGAATTTTCCTAGGTTATTCAATTTCAAGTAAAGCTTATAGAGTATTCAATAAGAGAACTAAATGTGTGGAAGAATCTGTCCATATCAATTTTGATGAAACAGATCCACATGAGCCTAGAACCATCCTAGAAAATCTGTAGGATGATGTATCAAATCTGAACATCAACTCAAAATCCTCAAATACCTCTGTGAAAGAATCTGTGAAAACTTCCAATTATAGAAATTCTATGCAATCAAGTCATAATGAACCTGAATATTTTGAAGAACCTGAATTCACTGGTCCCTCTTTTTCTAGAAAGGTTAGAACCCTTAGAAACCATACCTTAGATGTTGTTGTAGGAGACTTAGAGAAAGGAACACAAACTAGACATTCTCTTAGAAATCAGGTTGAACATCAAGCCTCCTTGTCACAGCTTGAACCTAAAAACATTGATGATGCTATCAGTGATGAATTTTGGGTAATTTCTATACAAGAAGAACTTAATCAGTTTGAAATAAATAAAGTTTGGAAACTTGTTGAAAGACCAAAGGACACTTTTTCATAGGCACTAAATGGGTGTTTAGAAATAAGGTAGATGAAGCTGGAAATATAGTTAGGAATCAGGATAGATTAGTTGCACAGGGATATAGTCAAGAAGAAGGAATTGACTATAAGGAGACTTTTTCTCCAGTATCCAGACTTGAAGCCATTAGAATTCTACTTGCTTATGCTACACATCTGAATTTCAAACTATATCAAATGGATGTTAAGAGTGCATTCTTAAAATGGGTATATAGCTGAGGATTTTTTTGTTGAACAAACCCCTATATTTACAAACCCTCATTTTCCAAATCATATTTTTAAACTATCAAAAGCTTTATATGGTTTAAAGCAAGCTCCAAGAGCTTGGTATGAAAGATTGAGTACTTTTCTAATTTCCAAATATTTTACAAAAGGAGTAGCTGATCCTACCCTATTTATAAAAAGAATTTATAATGATGTTTTATTTGTTCAAATCTATGTAGATGATATTATTTTTGGATCTTCAAAAAATTCATTATGTATTGATTTTTTTAAAATGATGAAAAATGGATTTGAAATGATTTTAATGGGTGAACTAAAATTCTTTCTTGGATTTCAAATCTTTCAAAATAATGATGGAATTGTTTTAACTCAAAGTAAATATACTAGATATCTTCTAAAACATTTTGGATTGGATAGCACAAAAAGTAGTGACACTCCCATGAGTACCATCTGTAAGTTGGATCTTGATGAAGATGGAAAATCTGTTGATCAAACCACTTATAGAGGAATGATTGGAAGTTTACTCTACTTAACTGCTAGTTGTCCTGACATTATTTTTAGTGTGTGTATGTGTACTTGTTTTCAAGAAAATCCTAAAGAAGCTCATTTAAATGTTGTAAATAGAATTTTAAAATACCTCAAGCATACACCCAATTTAGGATTGTTCTATCTTAAAGGACAATCATTTGAACTAGTTAGTTATTCTGATGCTGACTTCAGTGGCTGTAAGTTAGATAGAAAAGTCGCCTCTAGAACATGTCACCTTTTAGGCAAGTCACTAGTATCATGGTGTATTAAGAAACAAAACTCTGTTGCATTATCTACTGCAGAAGCTGAATACATAGCTGCTGGAAGTTGTTGTGCACAAATTTTGTGGATGAAACACACTTTACTAGACTATTGATATAAATTCAGACATGTACCAATAAATTGTGACAACACAAGTGATATTAACATTTCAAGAAATCATGTTTCACATTCTAGGAAAAAACATATTGACGTAAGACATCACTTTTTGAGATATCATTATCAAAAAGGTGATATTACCTTGGAATTCATTGGCACTGAATATCAACTTGCTGATATATTAACTAAACCATTAAATTCTGATAGAATAGACTACATCATACATGATCTTGGCATGATCAATCACAAATAGATATCTTACTGGTCTTACTGTTTAATACTTTACTACTTTTTTACTTTACTGTTTCATGTCCACAGTTTCTCGGTTACTGTCTCATATTTACGGTCTCATAGTTAACACTTTGTATTCACGGTCTGTTACTCACTGTCTCACCATGACTAAACAAAGTTTACTTACTGTCTCACTGTGACTGAACAAAGTTTAATTAATGTCTCACCGTGACGACCACTTACTATCTCACCATGACGACCATTGACTGTCTCACCGTGACGACCATTTACCATGGCACCGTAACGACTATTCATGGTCTCACCGTGAAAATTATTTATGTTTTTTTTAATCCATATCGCAGTAATTTTTATTTCACTACTTTTTACTTTCCCGCATTTTTACTTTTGTGACGTTTGACACTCACAAATGATAAAACAAAAGGGTTTCACTCGATTCTTCACCCGAACTCTCTCCTACTCACTCTGTTCGAACCCTTTCAACCTAGAAACCCTTTCTCTCTCGCTCTTTCTCAAACCTTCAATGGATTCCAAGGATTAAGAGTCTGTCTTCATCTACTCCTGAGAAGCGTAGCTCAAAGAAAAAGAACACAACACCGAATCTGGTGCCCGAAGGACCCTTGAATCCAAACCTGGTAAACCGTAGTGTTGTACCTGAAAAGGAAATTTGCCCTAAGTGGCTGTTATTTATCAAATATCTGGTTTTAAAAGTTTTAAGAGAACAAGGCTGGCTTGAATGGTTCTCTAGGAAGGATAGACCCATTTGTCCGAGGTTGGTAGCTCAGTTCTATCAATATGTACAATTTTCTTTTGATACTGGTGAAAGTTTTGTTGTGAGAAGCTGGATCAATGGACAAAGATGCTCCTTCTTATCGAGGTTATGGGCTGTTTGCCTTAGGATTACTCATGAAGGGATTTGTGATGATTATTAGAGAGACCCCCCACCTAAAACTGATTTCTTTGACCTGGAAAATTCACTAGAAACCCAAACTAGAAATGGCACCAAGAGAAGGGCCATAGCTACTGAACTTGATGGGGAGACAAGGTTGTTGTTCAAATTTGTTCAAAATCTGATCATTCCAAGGAAATATAAATTTTCTGTCTTAAAGTATCAGGATGTATTTATGATTCATCTTGTGAGTAATGTCCACAAGATAAATCTGTGCAAATACATCATTCACCATATGTGTGAACTGATCAAGGTCACATCCAAATCCACATCTCTATTTTACTCTAGGCTGATTTCAGCAATGCTTGTTGCCAAAGGAGTAGTTGGACCCAATGAATAAGTACTTATGGACTATGAGTATTTCTTATCTAAACCTACCATCAGGAGGATGAAAATAAACTGGAACCCCTGGAAGAAGGAATGGATTTAAAATAATGATAAGCTTTATGATAAGTATAATCCTATGGATTATCCAACAAGGTCAAAGGACATTTCTGATCCTGGTTTGGAACCAGATGAAGTTGTTGTTTATCTAGAAGATGAAGAAGAATAGGAAGAGGTAGATGAAGTACCACATAGAGAAGAGGTTGAATTGCCTCAAAGGGATGAAGTTGGTGTTGAGGAAGAAAGGCCAATTATTCCTCCTACTGTTCTTGAAGAAGAACCTCCTGCCCCTAGAGATGATGTTAATCTGGAAACCCAACCTGAGGCAACAAGACAATTAATTGTCCCAAAATCTGAGCAGAAAGACCTGGAAGAGGTTGTAGTAAGATAACTTCATACTCTGCAAGAAGCAACTCAAAAATAACTCCCAGTTATAGAAGAAACAAACCTAGAACAACTCCCTGCTATGGAAGAAGCAAATCTAGAAAAAATCCCTGTTAGGGAAGATGAAAATCAAGAAGAACTCCCTGAAGAAAAATCTGTTCCTGAGATTATACCCTCTGCTGAAGAGAGAATGGAGATATCCTTTCAGTTGTCTAGACATGAGATGCTTGATAAAAATAGAGATGAACCAGTAGATTTAAATCAAGTTACTGAGCCTCAAGGTCCTGAAAAGGAAGCACTCATTGAGGGGGAGGAACCTCAAAATATTGAGACTGGTGAAACTGAGTCTGTTGAAGCATCTCAACCTACTGAGTCATATTCTGTGTACAATCGATATATATTCCCTAACTTTTATGATGTGAGTGAATCTCAACAGGTTACTGCCACTGTAATTGATCTTTCTTCTTTGTTTCAAAGGAAATCTGCCACATACTTTGCACCTGAACCTGAACCTCAACCTAAACCATCACCTGAGCTTGCACCTATAACACTTCCTACACCTTCCCCTTTACCTGAAAAACAATCTTCTGTAATCAAGGATGATCTGAAAGTCTTTGGTGACACTATCTTAGCTGGAGTTGAGAAACTCTTGTCCTCTCAACCTCGTCTTGTGACCCAATTGAGTCAGGAAGATTCCTTATTGATTTTAGAAAAGATTATATGGCACATTCAACCCAATATGATTCATTAAATTCAAGAAGTAAGGGTTGAAAACAAGTTTCTCAATACTGAAGTTGCAACTCTAAAAAGCATGGTTGAAGACCTACAGAGATAATTGCATTCTAGATCAGAGCCTGCACCTGTTGCTGCTACTCTTGAACCTGATGTTTCTCACATTTATAGAGATATTGTGTCCCAGATTCATCCATACCTCTTATCCTTTGATGAAAATATTGGAGAAAGGCACACACAGATGTTGCACCGCATGAGAGAGCTTGTGGAGAACCTGAACAAACTCACAGATGAATATATTGGTTGTATTCAAAAGGTATTGAATCAATTGAAGTCTCTGACCATAGCTATCAAAGCTTCTACTCCCTCTGGTCGAACCTCTACTCCTTCTTTGGATAGTTCTTTACTCAGGTCTATAGTCAAGGAAGAGATTCAGAATGCCTTAAGTGGCTTTGATATGTCTCCTTTATCTGAAGTTGTTAAGAACAGTGATAGAGTGCTTGACCTAGTTCAAATTCACTCAAATATTGCCAATGATGCTCAGCAGGAGATCTCTAATAAAGTGGACTTCTATTTCAATCGGATTTTCTCTAAAACTGATATGACAAATCACTTTAAATATCTTGTAGAGAATCTGAAAATACCTCCTGTGAATCAGGCCTTCAAAGCACAAGTTCAGAAGCTCACTGAGTTTACCATATTGTTGGACAAGTTCATGGAAAACAAAGATGATTTTGAAAAGGCTATGCAGTATGGAGGAGAGATTATTGCAGACTTCATTAAGTTTCTGAGACTGTATATTCATGTTCAAAGCACATCAATTGTTGCTCCAGCGGCTGCTCCTCTCAGACCTAGTTTACCTACTTTCACTTCTGCCTTAGCTTCCACAACCATGTCTGTTGGCCAGGCTCTTAGTCAGATCAGACCTGCCATCCTTGACCAGCAACTGCCTCGAACTTCTACAGCTCCTACATTGGCCCCATCAGTCTTCGAAGGTCTCCCTTTACCTTCTTTGTCTACCACTTCTATGCCTTCTTCTACATCAAAAACTGCCCCTATGGCTTCTTATTCTGCTACTGATAAAGGAAAATAGAAGTCCAATCCCGGAAAAAGCCCAGTGACTACTATTTTTTGATGGGGATGTCATTGATTTTTTATATTTCTACTGTCTGTTGTATTCTAGACACTATAAATGACATATGCACTGTTTTCCATTTACTTTAACTTTTTGATAATCCCAAAAGGGGGAGAAAAAGTGAGAAGTTATCTATTATTCTATATGTTATATTCTCTTTAGTTGCATTCAATTTACCCTTTAACTGTACTTGATTTGTGATCATCAAAAAGGGGGACATTGTTGGACTCCTCATGTATTAATCATGTTTTAATGATCACAAATCTCAATAATAATTAAAAATATTATTAATGATCACAAATCTCACAAATCTTATTGATCATGTGTATTTATGTTTCAAGTTATCTCATACCTTATAATGATTAATCTCAATTAATTTTATGCATATTACTGTTTAAGTCTGAATACAGTTATTTGTCTAAGTATAAGACACCGTGAAGCAAGACACCGTGAACCCTAACACTGTGAAGCCTAAGTCTCAAACACCGTGACCACGATATACCATGACATAGTAAGCCTGACACCGTGAAGCAAGACACTAAGAACAGACATCGTAAGCCAGACACTCTGTTTTCCTAAGTGTCAGACACAGTTAGCAAGACACAGTCATCAAGCCACCGTGAATCCAGAAACCATAAGTAAGACACCGTGAACAATACACCGTAAAGGAGACACTGTGAAGGAGACACCGTGAAAGAGACACTGTGAAGGAGACACCGTTTGCATAACTACTGTGACACCATTTCCTAACAATTTTTTCATCTTTCAATTTAACTTTTTAATAGTCATATTTGACGTCTTTAATGAAATGACATAATTAATGTTTTCTTATAGACATAGTATGAGGTACGAGGTACGACATATATGGAACCTTTCAGCTAAATCTCATGCATTGTGAAGATAAAGAGAAGTGTTCCCAAGAGCAAGATACATACAATACAACACATGCGACAACACAAGAAACGCGAGTGCTTTGTACTCAACAAAAAGCAAGCCTGGGCATAACCATGAAGAACACATTGCAAGATCTTCAAAGAATCAATTGTCTCATGCATACAATTAGACTCTATTGAAGAACACACGAAGTACACTAGGATCAAGAGAACATCTTCACTCGTGAAGAACACAAGCTGAACCACAACACTCTATTTTTCAATACAAAAACTAGAGAATGACTCAGAAGAATTTATGTCTTATATAAGGAGTCTAGAGTTGCACTACTAATCACTAGAGCATTCTAAACTCATATTTACTCTCTCTTAGTGATTATTTTATTTTACTTTCGAGCAGTGTGTGTACTCTGTGTATTTTACACACACACTGACTCCTACGCTGAACTAGAGGATTTCAAAATCCTCATACCAAATTATTTACTCATGTTTACCCACGACAACTATGGAAGAGGTCCATGTGTGGCCTGGTCATTATTTTTTTTACCCAAAAGAACTGTGTAAGAGGTCCCTGCATGGCTTGGACAGTCCATGTACTATTGTTAACCCCGATCCAGGGTGTGGATCAGAGTTTATTTATATAAACTGCTTACTGGAAGGTGATCACCAAGTGGAGTGGATTAGGTCTCGGCTTGAGACTGAACCACTTGTTTTATATCAGCTATTCCATTTAAATTTAGTCTACTCTATTTTACTTCTTTACTATACAATCCAGAAAAACACTAAATTCACTTTGATAGTTAGTCTTGGAAAGAAGTTATATCTGATTTTTCTTAGTAGGATAACTTCAAAAGTAATTTTAATAATACCAGTTAATATTACTGAGAATTAATAAATCTTATAAGAAGTTTTTTAAATAGTAAAACTCTTATAACAGTATAACCTTGATTAACTAGGTTGTATCTATTTTTGGGTAAATCATTATTTTTAAAACTAATATCTTTTAAACAGAAATTTTTATAGTAACTCAATTCACCCCTCCCCTCGTGAGTTAACTACTCTGACCAACAACATTAATAAATTTCAATACTTAAAATAGAGGAATATATAGTAGTGAGATAGTTTAACACTTTTAGTGTCTTTTAAATTTGGCCAAAAATGTGAAATTATTTAATGATTTTGAGATCCAATTCTATAAATATATTTAACCTAAACCCAAAAAAAATAAAAAAATAAAAATTATGAAAAATCATTTGGTTTTTTTTTCATTTAGAGTGTTTCATTAAAAAAAATTGTTCCAATGGCACCATATTTTTATCACTAAAGTGATATAAAATATATTCAACCATTTATTATGTGAGAAGTTATCAAATATAATGTTTAAAATACCGCACACACACACACATGTGTGTGTGTGTTTATAAGTGGATTTGTTCTCTTTGGTTTACCCACCTTTCTCTCAAGGTGTATATCTTTGCTTATTATCCCTTAATGCATTGGGGTTATACCCCCCCCCCACTCCCTTCACATTATTATCCTACTCTTCCTTTACTACTTTAGATATTTCCCTTTTGTGTGTTTTTCTTTTTATCTATTATCTCAACTCCTTTGGTTTTTGGGTCTTCCTTTCATTTTCATTCAGTGTTTTTTTTAGTTGGTTCCCTAGAACCAACTACTTTGTACTTTAGATTTTATGTATATTCATGTATTTGAGTAATAATAAATATATCATCACATATTGATTGTTCTTATTTTTAACATTGATGCAATAATGTCCTAGATTATCTGTTGCATTGAAAGGTTGTCACAATTCCCCACTATGATGAGAACCATGAAGTGTTATAATGATATTATTAAAACTTAAGTCCAATAGTTTTATGACATCATATTATGGGACATGGATTATTTATACTATCATTTGTTGGATACTTGTGAGAGGATGAGACTTCATCTCATCAAGTTTACACTTGGTAATCTCTAAGATGGGAGATTTTGAGGTTAGACCCACTAGTTAGAATTCTATATGTTATGTGTCATTAGAAATTCCTATATGTGAACATGTGTAATGATCCTTAGAATTTTATATTATTATTAATACATATCATGAGTCATGTACTTAGATTTATTGTTATAAAATGTGATAAAATATGTTTATGGTGAAGTTGGGTATGTTGGGTGCATCATGAATGATATATTATTAATGAATAAGTCGAGGAAGGATTTTTCCCTTATATTTTTATTGAAGTTGATATATCAACCTTTTGATTGGAATAGAACTCTCAAACTAAATTCCATGGTCATGGTGTATTAAAAAGTTCATTTTATAAATTCAAAGAATGATATATCAGGTATATAAGTTGAGACATAAGTATGCAATCTTCTTGATATGATATCATGACAAAGAGATTATATTACAAAGTGAGTGTTCTTATGTGGTTGTAATCATTGTGACATTAACATATTCATCTATGGATGTCCTTATGTGTTATTATATGCTAATATTGGACTTTAGGAAATCCCACCTAATTCCACTAAGGAAGAGGCCTAGAGGTTTAAACACTTAGGGTATCCTTCGATCTCAATTAAATACTATTTGTATTTAATAGTTATAATATTGATCATATTTATTTAATAACTATTTATATATTAGTTGAATGTTTAGATAAATATGTGTTTTAAAGATAATGAATATAATGTATATTTGTTTGTTTGTTTATCGAATGAATGATATATTTATTATTTGAGGTTTTGTAAATGTCTAGGAAGGTGTTTAGGACAAGTTTAGCACCCGGTAACATAAATGATGTACTAAGTATCATTTAAATAAATATTAATTTATTTATTGATATTTATATTATCCGTGATACATGATCACATCAAATTATTATTATTATTATTATTATTATTATTATTATTATTATTATACATGGGGTTTTCTAAGGATTAAGAGAATAAATAAGGTACTTTGTGTAATTTCTAATTCTTTAAACTTAGTTCTATATATACTTTGTTATTTAATTTCTCTTGTAAGACTTGGAAATTTTGAGAACCATTTGGATGTGCACAACGTTTCTCCTCCTTATAGAATTCTTGTTATGAAGAACATCTATAGGGTTTTCTTTCAAGATCGATATATTCTTTCACATCCTTTCATACTCTTAATAATGAGAGAATAAGATTAAATCCTTTAAACTTGAACGATTTTTTTTCTATCAAGGTGAGTGATGAAAGATGATCAATACCACTGTGTTGGCACCCTAAGTACCATCGGTGATACTTCAAGATCAAAAATCACATATAGATCGTCATTAGAGGGATTCCATCTTTGGATCCTCATAGCACACTGACAATAAAACCCAAATAATGTATAGATGATCAACATCTACATTGAAGAAAGTACTAAATACTAAGATAATTTTTTATTATTAAATTAATTATAAATTTAACATAAAAGATTATATCTCTAGTTTTGGGATTTTTTTCATTATGCTTATTTGGATATAATCATGATACATGTCATTATTCATTGTGTATTATGATTTATTTGATAGATTCAATGAAAAACTATAATTGGGTGTGGACCTGAACAGCTTTTATTTCACCTAGAACTTTCAAGTGGTACCAAAGTGATTATGTTCAAATTTATAATTATTTAATTTTTTTATCATTATACTCATTTCTTGTTAGTATTTCATTTCTTTTTTATTTGTTCTTTTAATTATAAAGTCAAAATATATTCTCTATTCACCCTCGTGTGATCTAGAATAGGTTAATAATAGATGAACAGTATCTGAAGAACCCATCTAGAGGTGTCGATGATTATAGCTAGATAATACAAAACTACACAGCATGTAACCTATAGGTACATGTCATATATTCAGGTTCTTTGCATCGGGATGATCCTTGAATTAATTCAGATACATCGTGTGAATAAAATGGTACATGAAATTATTACACATCATGTGTTGACCAGGATAAACTATAACATGACTTGTTGGATTACACAACACGTAGTTGGTGCACACATTGTGTAGTCCACCTGATTTTTTAATGAAACTGAAAAAAAACACTTTTTAAAATATGTGTTGTATATTTATTACATGGAATGTAGGGACTAATATACACACAACACAAAGGTTACATGGAATATAGATAATGTACACATCATGTTCCTCATAAATTTTTATGGTAAAATACACGCCAAGTCCTTAAGCATGTATCGTGAGTAGACAGTGATTCGAATACATGACATGTGGATGGTTTATACACTCTATGTATCTCATACTTATTTATGTAGAAATAAAAATTAACTATACCATTAAATCTAATAAAAATATTTTCAGGCATCCTTAATTGATAGTACACATCGTGTGATAAGTTTCAAAGAATATTAAATGATAAATTAATTTCCATGTGAAATTTGGAACTACACATTGTGTATAGTCGTAACATGTTTTGTACTTCATGTGCATTAAAAGCATTACATGCCACATAAATTAACACCTATTTATGTGACATTAATTGACAGTACAGGTTATGTAATTACATGACATGTTGTGTGAGTTCACAATTCAAGAACACAAAATACGATGGGTAATTAGGACTAGTACATGTTGTGGTTCCTCCAAGTACACCTCATGTACTTAATTAATTTTAAATAAATTTTTTTAAAATTTTTTTTAAATTATATTGGTAGGAATATCCATGACTATTTGAATGAATTATAAGATAAATGAATTAATTATTAAATAATATAATTAATTTATTCGGTTAATTTATCTTAATTAAGAATGGATGAAATGAATGTTTATTTATTAAATGTGTATTCTTTGTATGTATGTGACTGATCATGATCTTGACCGACCAATGTATGTGTTAGATTTTTATTTAATTTAATATTATTATTTGGGTTTTATTATGTGATAGATTTTTATAAAATTAAATATGTTGGTTTGTGAGTCATCCCTCTCAGCTTTATTATATAGGACATGTGTTTCCATGATTTATTTTATGTAAACCCCATAATCATTCCATTAGTTCCTATCACCTACATATGAGTATAAGAATATGTCAAGGATAGAGCACTAAATATAGGAGGTGATTCAGAATCCAATCTGAGGTGAAACCAACCAAAAAGATACACAGGTTTTTGGTGGAATACTGCAACTCAATCTACTCCCAGCTCAAAGGAGTTATTCCCCAAAGGTTATAGGTTGATTTGTTGTCTTCTCAAGAAATAAACCATTATAAAGTTCATAATCAAGTCGGTTTATTTATTTTACTTTTGTCTATTTCATGATTAATTTTATGGATATTTTATTGCAATCGTATAAATAAATGAATTAACAAGAATGTAAGATGGAATTAAAATAAATATATTATGCATATATGTTTTATCAACACATGGTTAATGAATTATGTAAAATCCACATTATAACAACCCCAAATCTAGTAACCTGAACCCAATGTTTATTATAATACATTGGAACAAGATATAAGAGATTTCATCCCATGGGATCAAATATTTTACTATTATTAAGAGACTAGATAAATTAATTATTCTCACATTAGATACAAAAACATGAAATCACTACTACAAAACATGCTTTTAACAAAGATAGAAAAAGGCTTTATCAGCGCCAAGAAAGCACTGACTACTGAAATGATGTTAAAAGTTGACCTTTATCAACACTAGGAAAAATCATTGATAAAGGCACCCTTAATCAGTGCTAATAAAAATTGTTGATAAAGGATACTTTTATCAGTGATTTTATTTAGCACTTATAAAGGGTTCCTTTATCGGCACTTTTATTGTACTAAGAAAGGGTGATTTTATCAATGCTAAAAAGCACTAATAAAGGAACTATTTATCAATGATTTTGTTTAGCATTGATAAAGGGGGGATTTATCGGCACTTTTTCCTAGAACTGATAAAATTTGAAAAAAAAAATATTTTTTTACATGACCCCGCCTTTCTCAGTGATTGCAATCCCCCTTTATCAATGTTATCCATTCCCCCCCACCCACCCACCCACCCCTCACACACTCCCACCCCTTTAACAGTTCTCATGACCCCCCTTTCTCAGTGATAGATATATTACTTCTCACCTTTATTTGAATGGAATCAAACCCAAGACTTCCCTTCTATAATGTGAAGCCCTTACCACTGGTCTACCTTGTTTTATTTTTCATTTTATGATATTTCTATTTATTTATATATATTTACATACATCTTTTTTATAAGTGTGTGATATATATATATACACACTTATAGTTATTTAAATATATTATATATTAATATTCATTTATATATATTAGAATATAAATACAAATATATATATATATATATATCTGTGTGTGTGTGTGTGTTTATTAATACAAACACATATGTATATATAAACATTATATATACATATTGATGAATTTTTACAAGATAAATAAAATGGATAATTTTTTAATTTAAATAAAATTAATAATAAATATCTATTTTCATATGGTTTATATATTTTAAAACAAAATTTTATGTAAATATGTATTTATACAATTGATTTATTATAAGTAAATATAAAAAAAATATTCATATATTTAATTATAAATAAAAATACATTATAAAAAATGATAAAATTTCAAAACCATAATATCTATATGAATGAAATACCTAGGAATAAATTCATTCTACACTAAAAATAGACAACAAGACCCTCTTAAATGAAGATTAAATACTATCGACTATTAAAAAAATAGGGCATACCAACTAAAAACTCAGTTTTATGGGCCTTTTGGGCCTTTTTTATCCTTAGAAAATAGTTATTGGGGTTTCCCTGAGTTTTTATAGCATAGAACTCATCACGGGAATCAATTTGATATGTGGTAGAGCCCAAACCGACACTCAGATCAAAAGTTATAGTCGTTTGAAGTTTAAGTCGTGTTTTCAACTTATCTTAGACTGTTCATTATTAATTTAATTTTTATGTCATCCAATTGTAATTAAATGACTATTACTTGATAATAATTAGCAAATTATTAAGTGTAAATTTGTATTAAGCCTATTCTAAATCATTTTTTAATAAATATATTATATTTATATCAATATAAATATATTAATATATTAATATATTGTTTTTAATTAAATATAATTTTTTTATGAAATATACCCTTTATTAGTGATAGAAAAAAATGCTGACAAAGCCCTCCCCCCCCCCCATCAATACTTTTTTACTAGCACTGATAAAGACCCCCCTTTATCAGTTATTTTTTTCTAGCACTGATAAAGACCTCACCTTTATCAGTGCTTTTTTATTAGCTTTGATAAAGGGTTGCCTTTTATCAGTGTTTTTTATTAGTATTGATAATGGGACCCTATATCAGCACTTTTTTAGCGCTAATAAAGACTCCCTTTTTTAGTGTTTTTTAGCACTGATAAAGATCCCCCTTTATCAACACTTTTACTAGCACTGATAAAGGGGTTCTTTATCAGCACTTTTAGCTAGCACTGATAAAGAATAGCATTATATAAACCCAAATTTGTAGTGGTAAATACAACTTAAATTCTAGTGAGAAAATTATTATCTATTCTCATATATCTTTAAAAATAATTTAAAGTTAACTTACGGGTGATATAGAGATAGGAAAAAAAATAAAGGGGTGATATTAGATACTCGGTAATGGAAATCGTACAGTGGAATCTATCATAGAATAAATTAGGCATGAATAATATGGTATAGATAAACAATAATAAAATATGTTATATAAATAATATCAATGAAAGGTAATATATCCATGGATGACATGGAAACATAAATAATCACATGGAAAATAATAACTTCTTTCATAATGATTGAATTTATAATGCCGGACATCATGATTTTACTTTCAAGGCCTCATGCTAAGACATCATACATAAATGGGTAAGGTATACGCCAATACCCAAGATAGTTTATCCCATGAGACCTACCGATACATCAAGATGTTATCTAATACCAGGCCCCACCCATTCACTTAATAAGTCCAATGTATTCATCATATGAAAGAAATAAATAAGAAATTAAATATATAATTTGTATGCCTTGGTAATAAACATCTGTATTAGAAAACTAGCATACGTTATGTCAATATTTTTTCAGCCAATAAATAGAACAACATGGTCATAAGACCGTGAAAGGTAAAACTTGATTTGGATTAGTAAATCCTTTAAATTTTCTGAAATTATGATAAAAACATCCCTAGGATAGTATATACACAACACAATATAAAAAAAGTTGTGAATATTGAATATAACTCAAAGAAATAAAAGAGAGATGAAAAACCCTTATGAAATTTAATAATTCTTGAATCAAATTTAATTGAAAGAAAGAACATGTTATGGATCTATAAATACCATGGAATACATGAAATAATACAGCAAAATATATTCATGGATTATTATATATACTGTTTAAAGAAATAATATGGTGAATATAGAACATATCTCAATAAAAGAAAATTGAGATAAGAAAAACCCTGACCATATATTCTCACTTGCTCGGACCTAATTGAACATCCTATATAATAATCTAATAATAATTAATATTATTTTTCAGAAACTACTAATGTTAATTTCTTTATTATTTTCCCCATTTAATTTATTCATTATTATTTTTCATCCATTTACTAAATTAGTATCATTTTCATTGGTCGTTTTGAGGTTGTTCGGTTTATATTTTTCAAAATAATTACGGTATATTTTTATTATTAAAAGGAAATATTCAAAGGATTACATAAAATACATAAGTTTCAAATTATATTTTTCATAAAATTATATAATTGGTGGATTTCTATAAATTATGAAATAACTACCATTTAAAGAATCTTACCTGATAAAATTGTTTTTTTACGGTCAAAATGTTTATGTTTGCTTAATTTTAATTTTGATGATACGATATATATTATACCATTAATTAATAATAAGAATGAAATTAAATGTATATTAATATTATATTCAATCATTAAAATAGTTTTTAATAATATCCATGGAGGAAAAACTTTAAAAAAAATCCTCATTCACTTATGTAGCGTAAAGCTGCCACAGTGAGAGAAATTTTCCAAAAAAAAGTATAAAAAAAGGAAAAAAAATAATTATTGGAGATTTATAAAAATATATATATTATAATCAAGTTAACTTTTTTATTAAACTTTTAAATTTTACCTTTTTATTGAAAATAATTATATAAATACTCAAATGAAAAGAACTCATTTTTGAAAAACTCAAATTTCGACATAATAACAACTTATAAAATGGGTTTTATGAGAGAAATTGGTAATATATTATCAATAAGAAATAAAAATAATGATAATAACATGAAAATTAAATCATTTAATTTCATTAATTTTTTGTTTTAAGGATTTCATACCATAAGAATCTCATATAAGAAATAAAAAGTGAGAATTACGAAAACCGTTATTTTCAATATAGAAATGAGTTATGAGAAGGGTTCGATGAGTGTGAATTAGTAGTATCTCATAAAAATGGATTAAATATATGATAATAAAATTGATATATAATAATAGAATAATATTAAATTGGTGTTTAAATCATTTTATGGTAAATTAATCTCAAAATAAAGTGGAAGGTTTAGGATTAAGAACCCTTACTTTTCTCTTGAGTTGCATCCCTTTGATTGAGCTTAAAACCTTTGGTGGAGGGGTTTTTTTCAAGAACAGGGGAATAGGGATGTGGGGAAGGATGGTTAGAGAGGTTTTTTTCTATATATTGGGCAATGTAAATCATTTTTAGAGTGGGTAAAGGGTTGAATGTGGGGTGCTTATATAGTTAAAGGAAAGGGGTGTTTTGAATAAAGTATTTAATTATTTTAACATTTAGGCTAATTAATAATGGTTATCATTGAATAAAATTAATTTTTTGGATAATTATAAAACAAATTAAGTTTATTTGAATTTGAAATCAGTCTAAAATAGAATTATACCTTCTAACCACTCAAATAAATGTCAAGGGTCTAAATATAGTTTTTAATTGATAATAAATATAACTTGGGATTTGAAATTTCTAGTATAGGTTTATAAATTAAATTTTTTTTAGATTAATTATTTTACTCCTTAAATACATATTTGATTTTTAAAAAGGTTTTATAACTTTTTAATTCATTATTATATCATAATGATGTCGAAAAAGTTATGGTATACATAAAAACAGTATTGTTCAATATTCACTAAAAAATAAAATTCTTTAGAAGAATCCCGAAAATTAACCCTAAGATAATTTTGAAAATATAAATTCAAAAATTAAGTTCATATTATAAAATAAAATTTCAAAATATGGTATAAATTAATTCTAATATCTTTATAAAAAAATTGTAAAAACCATTTTTAGAAAAAAGTATTTTTAAAGCATAAAATGAATTTATTCTCATTTATTACCTAATAAAAAACATTAGATGATTGTTAATTCATTTGATTGAATGTATTATAAATAAATTTATTCAAAATAATTTATCATTAGTTATTAATTTAATTTAATAATAAAAATATATATTTTGTGCTTAAAAATAGTTTTTTGAAAAATATCTCTTTTTACCATCAAAAGAGATTGTCTTCATTTCTAAAAAATTGATAATCAGTGTATGAATGATTATTATTTATTTTAAATATATCAAGAAGAATTTTTAAATAAATTTAATACTCTAAATAATAGAAATTTAATTTTAAATACATAATCAATAAACAATTTTAGTGTAACAAATTGTATACACTATGATCAAAAGTATATATCAATGACCATTTTACTTTTAAAAACTACATTATCAAAACTTTATAAAAATTTTGTGATGATAATACTCTATAAATAATATGAATTTAATTTTTAAATAAGAATAATAAATATTTCATAATGTTATTTTATTATAAAACATGTTACTTAAAGTTTTAAAAGGATATTTCTTACTAATAATATATATACATATGATAAAAATCTTTTAGAAATTAAATGAGCTATAATTTAATTAAAAAATTATGATAAAATTTTATTTTTATATAAAAATGATACATAATTGTTCATCATATGTTCCATATATAATGTTATATGGAATTACTTTCAATATGTTACAACTTTATAACTTTGAAAACATGTATCATACTTTTTTAATCATCAAGTATATATAAAAAAGATGGAAAATGGAAGTAGGATGGTGATGAGGCCTTTATTCATTATATTTTTCCACACCTTTTTAGAGGTTTTGATATGTATTTATTTTTGAATTAACTTTAATTTAGTTAATAATCAATTCGTGGTTAATCTACATTGGAATTAATAAATTAATGGTTTTTATAATAATAATTTTTGTTTCATTGTTTAATTCATCAATTTTTCATTCTTTTTATTATTTATTAGTGTTTTTTTTTGAATTTTTAATTGTTTAAATGTTGTATTTTTCTTTTAGTTTTATTTAATTTTAATTTTATATTTTATTTACTTAATTTTTATTTTTATTTTTTTGTGCTTTTAGTTTTAAAAAAAATAAATAATTAATTGTTGTATAAATTTTAATTAATTTTATTTAAATAACTATTTCATAATTTGTTATATTTATTTTTAATTTAATAATTTCGTAATTTTTATCTTTAGTTTATTTATTTGATCAATTAATAAGTTCATTATTCTAATATTGTTGTGTTTTAACAATTTAAAAGTTTATCATTCTTCTTTCCCTCTTTAAAAATAGATTTTAGTTAAATCTTGGGAAAATGTCACAAAAATATTATTTACTTTAAACTTTTTACTTTAAATTTAACTCATAATATATGCATTCAAATGAATTATGAAATGAAAATTCTAATCTGGTTTGATCCATAAATTCTTCATTCTTTCATTATTTAATTCTTTAAGTTGTTATATGGGGTACTTATCTTGGTTGTAATTATTAAACCTACCCATATAAGAAAAGTGTATATTTATTATGCCTTTTAATTATGTGTGTCGGCTCACCTGGAGGTAAAGAGAAGTTTTTATTTTCAATGGAATGCAAATTGATGTTTGGTAATTTCTCTTTAAAAATTTCAATTTAAATAAATTTTGTAAAACCATAACCTATTTTGAAGTGAAAAAGTTTAATTTGAGGGGGCATTCATCTTTTCTACTTGAAATAATACATGAGGTAAAATAATTTTAAAAATAAATTTTTAGTGTCATTATAAATTTTCCAAATAGAAATTTATTTTCTACTATTGAAATTTACTAAGTGGTTGATTGAGGACAAGCAACATCTTAACTGTGGGAGAATTTTATGTGGCCTTTATTCATTACACTTTACCACATCCTTTTTGGGAGTTTTGATATGTATTTATTACTGAATTGACTTTAATTTAGTTAATAATCAATTTAAAGTTAATTTATAGTGGGATTAATAAATTAGTGGTTTTTATAATAATAATAATAATGTTTGTTTTATTGTTCAATTCATCAATTTTTCATTCTTTATATTATTTATTAATGTTTTTTTGAATTATTAATTGTTTAAATTTAGTATTTTATTATTTATTTTAGTTTTATTAAATTTTAATTTTATGTTATGTGTACTTTTTTTATTCCTTTTGTATTTTTAGTTTTTAAAAAATAATTAATTATTATTTGTATAAATTTTAATTAATTTTCCTTAAATAATGATTTAATAAATTTTTACATTTATCTTTATTGAATACTTTCATAATTTTTATCTTTAGTTTATTTATTTAATCAATTAATCATTTTATTATTTTAATCTTTTTGTTTTTTAACAATTTAAAAGTTATTTTTAATTTATTATTTTCTATCATTAGTTTATATCATCTATCAAATGTGTAGGGCGTAAAATAATTTTTTACTGTCTGCATAAGATATTCTTGTAACAATCGAGGTACTTATACAATAATTTTTTTCATTCTAGAATTAAATATTTAAATTCATTGTAAATTTAAAATGAAATGCTTGATATTTATAGAAATTAAGGAATTTATACTGATGGAATAGTAACTTGACCTTAGGAATAGTAACATGGCCATTAGGAATAGTAATATGGCCAATAGAATAGTAACCTAACCTAATAAGGTATAAATAAAATTTATTCATCCTATAAGTGAAAATATGATATATTTATATCATTGAATAAGTAAATAATTTTTCTAAAAATAAAAAAGTAAGCGTTGGTATTTTTGTGAGTCATAAATATTTAATTATAATTTTATGATTAATTTGATGATTTAAATAAAAAATTACTTTCATAAAATATAATAATAAATTATTATTATTTTATCTTCTGGTTATAATATAATTTTATGAGATATTTATTAATTTTTTAAGGTGTTATAAAATCAGTTATAGTTTTAAAATTATTATTTTTTGAATAAATTGTGATTTTATTTAAAAATTAAATTTCTCATATTTAGAAAATTATTTGAATAAAATGGAGTTCATTTTCAAATTATATATATCAAAAAATGTTGGGGTAATTTTTTGGGATTTTTCTAAAATACATGAATTTTTTGTGAATAGTGAAATGTGAAAATTTACGAAATAAGCTAAATACATGAATTATTGAGTCATAGATGATGTTCTTATAAGGTATTAACCCTTGGTTTGAACTCACGTGAACTAGTTATTATATTTAGTCAGAGGAACCAGCATTATTTCTTGTATTGAGTAAAATAATAAAATAATGATTGAAATAATGGAAACTCCCCCTCCCCTCCACTATAAATATCACCCCTAACCCCCTCTTCTCCTCACACCTCTCGAGATTTTAGAATTTTTAAAATTCTATGCAATACTCTTCCCAATCCTCTTTCCTGCATCCAAGACCAACCGGTCTCACCAAAATTCCAAAACCAAAGGCCTTAATGAGGTTCTCATGGAGGATAATTCAAGAGGTAAAAATCCTCTTTCATTTTCTTTTATTTCCTTTTTAATTATTTTTCTTTTCTTATACTCTATTCACCTCCCCTTGTCTAAGAGGAATTAAAAAACCAGTATCTTATATATACTATAATTTTAACATGTTTAGGAAAAAATTTATCATCATACTTCTTCTCCTCTCCCACTTATTCTAAAAATAAAAACACCATCTGTGATGTGTCGATTTATCGACATCATAGATGATGTGTTTTCAATTTTAATTACCACCTTCATAGGTAATCATAAAACCATTTTAATGGTTGAAAAAGATTTTAAATTATATGATATAACCTATTTTATGTTTTATAATTAACATATATACATAATATTAAATTATATAAGAAAACTAGTTCATGATTATCGAAGAATCACCAAAATGATCTAAACAAATATAATTAATGTTTTATCTAATGATTCGTCATCATATCTGAAAAAAAAAATATTTATGGTGTCATTTAATATTCTGGAAACATATTAATACCATTTCATTCTACTTCTGTAGTTTCTCTTCCATTTGACAAGAAAATCCATTACAAACTAACCATGGAAACCATGTAAAGCACGCATCTGAAATAATGGAAATAACAAAATATTATTAATAAATGGGTGGAATGATGTTATAAAATGATCATATAAGGTTTTATAAACATTATTATGTTTCTGTAAAATATTAATAACACGCTTTTAAACATTATAAAATAGGTGTAGACACATTTTAACTAAGACTAACCAGGAGTAAGGGAATTCTTAACCCAATTTCCATTCTTTGGGTTAACCTTCTACTTCATTGATTTTATCATGATAATATTATTTATGAAATTAATTTTTAATATATTATGTTTTATTATTTTTATTTATATTTATTATACATATTCCTTTTATTTTATTAATTCTCACTTCAATTATATGGTATATGTAAGGGACACCTCTTTAAAAATCCTCTTTTAAATTTCTATTTTTACCAAATTCAAAAGGAACGTTTTTATGCAATTATTTATATTTTAGGATTATGTTCTAGTTCTTGGGAATTTTTTATTATGAAATTTGAGACCTATATCTCCCTTTAATTCATTGTGTATGTGTAAGTTGGAGGTCGGTCGTATGGTTATTCCATGTGTAACTACGATGGTTACACCATGAGGTAGCCGTCAGGGTTACATTGTAAGGTTGTCGTGAGGGTTAAAATATTAAGTAAGTAATTCCCCAAGATAACCATATGGTTTTATTTATGTTTTATGGAAATCTCATGTTTTATAAAGTAATTATATGATACTTTATGGGTGAGAAGTATGTCTTTGTGAAAATGATTTCATATGTTTATAAGTATTCATGTAATAACAGTTTCTCTCCTTTTTATATCACTTACTAAGTTTTTTGTACTCATACCAAGTTTTAAAAAAAATAGGTTTTAAGGATGGGTAATAGAAAAGTATAATCCAATATGAATGTTGTGAAGAATTTTCATGAAAATATTTCATGTTTGTAATATAAGCTTTTTTATTATGAAAAAAATTGATATTGTTTTAGTTGTACCCACTTTGTATGCATGTAGGTTGATATGTATGAATTATGTCCTAACTTTCTAAAACCCTAAATTGAATAGATATTTGAGAATGTAAAAGTTGAATTCTAAAGGAATTCACTAGATTATGTAATGTTTAAGGCCGGGTCTTTATAGTTGGTATCAGATCATGGTTTAGATAACTTTAGGGGTTAGAATGGTATTAATAGAATACCATAAAATATTTTTACCTTATTTTTATGTCGAAATGATGTAGCATTTGAATATTAACTTGTTTCTTCATCTAAGATATGTCTGTTCAGATTAGTTTTCCACAAAAGAAATGGGGAAGCTGAAGTTAGAAGGAACTAATAGGTTGATATCATTCCAAATCTGCAACCTAGAATGGTAGGGATTGGAATTGAGCATTTTTTAACAGTAATAGCTCAGCTGACATAGGTAATAAATATGGTTGCATCCATTCAAGGTAAAACCCTAACTACCACAAAGGAACATGACGATAGTGGAACATTTTATGATTCAACACCCTCCTAATTTCAGTGGATCTTTTAACCCAATGGCGGCTAAAGGATGGATTTATTCCCTCAAAAAGATATTCGATGTCATGAGGTGTTAAGATAATCAAAAGGTTAGTATTTCCATTTATCATTTTTAAGGTGAAGATGACCAGTGGTTGTCAATGGTCAAAAATAGCAGGGATGGTGGGGAAATTGATGTCTTGTAATGTTATGAATTTAATATTCTTTTCCTTGAAAAATATTTTCCTAAGGTTGTTCAACATAGGATGGAAATAAAATTCCTTGAATTGAATAAAAATGAGGAGGATTCAGTGTCTTTTTATGAAGAAAACATCACCCAATTGGCAAGGTACGCTCCAAATCTTATTCAGTATCTTGATAGAAAAATCAACTATTTTTACTAAGGATTGAAGCCAAAATATCAAAAGGAATCAGCTTCCCATGAATTCAAAAGTTATGAGAAACTATTCTAATGTGCTGAGAGGGTAGAAATGTGGTTTTCTAATGATCATGTGTTATTTTACATAAATCAGAAGAATATGTCTAGATGGTAAGAGATGGTTAAGAATCAATCAAATGAATTTAAAGGTAAGAAATTTCAGTTTCTAGTTTGTGAAAAGTGTGGCAGAAGGAACCCTAGGTAATGACTTACCAAAACTGGGAAGTGTTTTTGGTGTGGTAAGTTTGAACATATGGGCTAAGATTGTAATGAAAATGATCTTAATATTAATCTTTATAATAAAACTATAAATTGCTTTAAATGTGGTGAGATAGGTCATTATGAAAACACTTTCCCAAAGAAAGATCTGAATGATGGAAAGTATCCAGATTATAAGTAGAAAGGTGCAGTGAGATCCTTTGCGACTACTTCTACAGATGTCAGTCCATCTAATGAAGTGGTATCACATACTTTGTTTACTCATATTTTTCTAATGTCTTTTTTTATATAGGTTTTACACATTCCTTTATTTCTGAGAAATTTTCTAGTAAATTGTAAATTTCACCTCAAGAAATGAGATTGAAACTTATAGTTAAAACACTAAGGAGAAATATTACAGAAAAAGGTATTATAAGAATCTTTTTATTATTGTCTATGGAAAGACATTATGTACAAAACTTGTTTTTTACCTTTATTATAGTTTGATGTCATTCTGAGTATGGATTGGCTTTCTGTTTATCATGCTAAGATTGACTGTAGAGATAAAGAAGTTGTTTTTTAGAAAGAGTTTCAGTTTTTATACAATAATGAACCCATAAAATTGATAACATATCAGGAATCTGGGAAACTGTTAAAATATGGAAATGAAATTTATCTTTCTCATATTATTGAAAATAAGGAAACTTTTCATATTAATGATGTGTTTATGGTAAAAAACTACCTGGATGTTTTTTCTAATGAGTTTCCCAGTGTTGTACCTAATTGGGAAGTTAAATTTACTATTGACTTAGTTCCTGGTGCTAAGTCAATTTCAAAACCCCTTATCGAATGGATTAAATGGAACTTCTTGAATTGAAAAATCAGTTGCAGGAGTTGCTTAATAAAGGTTTTATTTATCCTAGAACTTCATCATGGGGTGGTCCTATTATGTTCGTTAAAAATAAATATGGTTTTATGATACTTTTAATTGATTATAGAGCTTTGAATAACATTACTATTAAGAATAATCATAAATTTCCTCATATTGATGACTTGTTTGATCAGCTCCAGGGAGATCAGTATTTTTCCAAGACTGAGTTTAGATCCAGGTACCATCAACTAAAGGTGAATGAGGATGAATTTTTGAAAATATATTTTCATACTAGATATCGGTATTATGAGTTTGTTGTTATTACCTTTGGTTTGAAAAATTCCCCTAATTTATTCATGGATCTTATGAATAGAATATTCTGTGAGTATTTGGATAAGTTTGTTGTTGTTTTTATTGATGACATTTTGGTATTTTCAAAAATTTATGAGGATCATGAAAAATATTTGAGAATTTTCTTGAAAACTTTCAAAGAAAATATGTTATACAGAAAATTTAGAAAATGTGATTTTTGGTTGAAAAAGATTTCTTTTCTTGGTAACATTGAAAATAAGGAAGGAATAATAGTTTATCCCACCAAAAAAAGTTGTTGATGAATGGGAAACACCTACATATGTTATATAGATTCATAGTTTTATTGGATTAACAGGTTATTACCAACGGTTTGTTAAAAAAAATTCATCGTTATATATCTCTCTAATTAAGTTAACAAGAAAAGGGGTTAAATTTATTTGGGTAGATTAATGTGATTATTGTTTTCAAGAACTGAAGAAGAGATTGGTGAATTCTCCAGTTTTGGTCCTACCTTCCAGAAATGGTGAGTTTATCATATATAGTGATGCTTTATTGAAGGGACTTGGTTGTGTTCTGATTCAGAATGATCATGTAACTGGTTATTCTTAAAGACAATTGAAACCTCATGAGTTAAAATACCCTACACATGATCTGGAATTAACAGCTATGGTTTTTGATTTAAAAATTTAGAGGCATCATTTATATGGATCCAAATGTGAAATATATACTGACCATAAAAGTTTTAAGTGTATATTTAATAAAAATGAATTAAATATGAGGTAGAGAAGATGGGTTGAACTGATAAAGGATTATGATTTCATGATCAATTACCATCCTGGAAAAGAAAACAAATTGGAAGATGCCTTGAGTCAAAAACATCATGCTATATTAACCATGTTACATTTGGAACATGACCCCTTTATTGATGATTTGATGAATTTTGGCTTGGAAGTTATTGGTGAAGGAAATTACTCTCTTTTGTTTCAGGTGTTAGTGCAGTCGTCTTTATCAGACAGAATTAAGCAAGCGCAGAAGGAAGATGACGAGTTAAATAAAAATGTTGAATTGGTGAAAAAGGGTAAGTTTCCATAATTTAATGTTTATAAAGATTGTGTTTTGAGATTTGGGAATAGATTATGTGTTCCTTTTGATTCTCATCTGAAGAAATAATTATTATATGAAGCTCATATATCTCTATTTTCAATTAATCATGGTGGTAATAAGATGTACAGAGACTTTAGGGAGTATTACTGGTGGGATGGAATGAAAAGAGATATTGAATATTTTATCATGAAATGTTTTACATGTTAACAGGTTAAAGCATATCGACAACTACCAAAGGTGATGCTTCATCCTTTTCCATTTCTAGAGTGGAAATGAGAAATTATATTCATGAAATTTGTGGTGGGACTACCAGATACTTCTCAAGTTAATAATGTGATTTGGGTTATTATTGATCAGCTGACTAAATTTATACAATTCCTTCCTATTCAAGATATTATTTCTTTGGATCATCTTTCTCAACTATACCTCAAATATATTATCAGGTTACATGGAGTTCCTATTTCTATTGTATTTGGTCGTGATCTTAGGTTCACTTTTAACTTTTGTAAAGGCCTTTAGAATTCATTGGGAACATAATTAAATTTTAGAACTAATTTTCATCCTTAATATGATGGGAAGACTGAAATAACAATTCATACATTAGAGGATATACTTTGAGCTTGTTTAATAGACTATCAGGGAAGTTGGGATCAACATCTTTTTTTAGTTGATTTTTCCTATAATAACATTTTTTATTCCAGTATACAGATGTCACCTTTTGAGGCATTATATGGGAAGTGGTTTCAAACTACATAATTTTAGGATGAAGTTAGGGAATGAAAGTTGATGGGACCATAATTAGTAGAGGAAATATATGAGAATTTGAAGATGATCCAGCAACACATGAGGACAGCTCAGAGCATACAAAAAAGTTATGCAGATGATAGGAGGAAAGACTTTTTTGAGGTAGGTGATCATGTTTTTCTTAGAATATCACCATGAAAAAGTGTTATATGTTTGATAAGAAAGTAAAGTTAAGTCCAAGGTTTATTGGACCTTATGAAATCCTAGAAAAAGTTGGACCATTCACCTACCAAGTATCTTTGCCTTCGATTTTATCTTAGGTACACAATGTTTTCCATGTTTCAATGTTGAGAAAGTATGTGTCAGATTCATCTCATGTTTTGATCCCAGAAGTAGTTTTGTTGGAAGAGAACCTTTCTTATGAAGAGAAACATGTTCAAATTCTTGATTGTAGAGAGAAATTATTACAGAATAAGTTAATCCACCAGGTTAAGTGTAACGACCCAAAGTATTTCAATAGAAAATTCCCTTCTTATATCTATGTCATAAAAACACAAAATAATGAACTACTAAGTGATAAGTGACCTTTAAACAAAATTTTGTCACCCCTATGTTTGGAATTTTAAAAATCTGACAAACACGGTTGTGTTTAAGATAGTTTTTGGTGACTAATGAAACAAAAATAATTTTTGGTGAATAGTAACCTACCCTTATGAATAGTAACCTACCCTTATGAATAGTAATATGACCCTTATGAATAGTAAATAAGAGTAATATTACCTATGAATAATAAAATAAAATTTAGACATCATAGAAAGTGATAATTTGACCTTAGTAAACGTTTTTAGTATTTTATAAGTCATAAATAATTAATTATAATTAATTAATTTAAAAGAATATTTATTTTCCTGTAATGTATTCATAAATTATTGAATCAATGTCTAATAGTTTTTAGACAATTTTATAAGACCCTATATAATTTTTGAAAGAACTATAAAATCAGTTTTTAATCTTAAAAACTGTTTTTTTAAGTAAATTATGATTTTATTTAAATATTAAATTAATATTATTTAAAAAATTATTTTTGAAAAATAGACTTCATTTTTGGATTCTACACGTCGAAAAATGGTTGGGGTAAATTTTTGGGATTTTTCTGAGAAACTTGAATTTTTGTGAATAGTAGAATACATTAATTTACCATATAAATACATTTTAATTAAAACCCACTATTCCTGACATCACAAGTGATTTAAGCACCCAAATCCCGAACTCACATGTCTTATTTACTATTATTATTCATCCAAGACTCACTATTCCTTGTCTTAGGTGAAATTAATAAACTAATCAATTTTATATTAAGGAAACCCCTCTCCCCTCCACTATAAAAGCCACCCTTCACTCCCTCTTTTCCTCACACCTCTCAAGCTCCAAGCCTTCTCTAAACTCTGCCCAAACACCTTCCCTAGCTCATCCCCCACGTCCAAAAGCTGCTGGTCTCATCAAAATACCAAGCCTAGCTTCCTTAAAGAGGGTCTCAAGAGGAGGATTCTAAAGGTAATTTCTCTCTCTCTTCTCCTTTAATTTCCTTTCAAGTTCAAGTTCCTTTTTTGATCTCTCTCTATCTATCTTCATCCAAATTGTTCTTTAAATCCAGTATTATATATATACTGTAATATTATAATTCTAATGTTATATTATATCACCCCACACCCTTTCCCTCTTCCTTTTGTTTTATTAAAGAGAACGTTGTTCAAGTGGTGATAATTTATCACCTTCAAAAACAACATGCTCTCTTCTTCCATTTCTACCTTCAATCTGATCATGAAACCATTTTTATGGTTGAACCAGAATATTTTATATGTATTATGTTCTATTTTAAGTTCTGTAAATAACTTATGGCCTTATTACTAAGTTAAATGTTAAAACAAGTTCGTTGTGATCCAAAAACCGCTCGAATTAACCCAAATGATCTTCATTTAATTCTTATCTAATGATTCGTCCACATGTATCTAATATAACTCATTATAAAATAATTAAATATTCTGTAATATCATAAATAACATGTAATATAAGTTCCGGATGTTTACCCATGATCTACCGAAACATCAATTTAAGAATACAAGTGGACCGTTCAAGAAAACCATGAAAACGAACATCCCCGATCAATGTTTTTAAACTCTATAAGTCATCCAAAGGAACATAATATAACATAATGAAACCAGAATGAACCCTATTGATGTACACATGGTTCTGGATTTCTAATTAATGAATATAATGTCATTGTACAGGACATTAAAGTGAAGGAGGCATTCGAGTACAAGGTAAGGGGAAATCTCGAACCCAATTTTCTTCCTTCGGGTTCTCCCTCTTTCACTCCATTTTTGATATGGTTACTCCTCAAAGATAATTTGTTCATCATTTCCTTTACTTTTCTGGGATATAAATGTTTTTCACTGGTTTTTATGTCCATCAAAATGTTTTCCAAAAGAACTCTTCTTTCAAGATCTCACCTTTTACCTCTCATTCAAGGTTGATGGTTCTTATATCAAGTATGTTGTTCCCTCTTTCTTCTGAGAACCCAAAGCTTATGAATGTGTTATAATGAGATTAACCCATTCCTTTCCATGGGTTATTTATGTACATGTTTGATATGTGTTCTATGTGGCAATCATGATAATGATAATGTTATGATGTGACGGGTGCGCCTGGAATTATATAGCACAATATGAATGTTTAAATGTGACGGGTGCGCCCGGAATTATATAGCGCTCAAATGCATTGGGTAAAGTGATTAATCTCATGATTAAATGTGAAATGATGTGTGAACATGATGCTAGCTTTGTTATCAAGTATGTGTGGTAGTTAACCACTAAGACATGATGTTTCATTTTTATGCATTGCCACATTTCAAGTTTATTGTTTATGCTCCTCTCATGTTCATGATCTTTTGCCTATGTCATGATTATGCTCACCCCATGATGTATTGTTCTTATCTATCCTCTTAATGGGATTTTAGCTCACCCCTTTTTATGTATATCCTCAGGTGGCTACATGTACTAAGGAGAGGACAATTTCCACTAAGAAGCTAGTGAAGAAGAAATTAAATAAATGTTTATGCTTGATGTTATACTTGTTATGTATTGTCCTAGTTTGCCCAAGACACTAAACCTATGGATCCTATATGTGTAATAATATTATGTTGTTTATCTTTGAAATGATGTAATAGTAATGTAAGAAAATTCTGGGTCGCTATAGTTGGTATCAGAGGAAAGGTTTAGTTAATTTGGGAATTAGGATTAGTGAACCCTAAAGAAAACCTCTAGCATGAGACTAAGTACAAATATGCACACAAGGATATTTACCTATGGATCCCATATGTTATGTTTTTGGTATAATTGTTTAAAAGGATAAGTTATTCATGAATTGTTTACTTATGTTTTGTTCTAACCTTTTCTATTTTAGAAAATGGTGGGAACCAGGAGAAATCAGGCCAACAACTCTTGCGAGGGCCAATGCAACGATTTCCCGAACGACATCCCCAATGATTTTGGAGGTGGAGTTCAAAACTTCATGGCGATTCTTACCCAATTATCTCAGGTTATGAATAATAACCATAATAATGGGGAACATCCTCCTTCACCAAAGAGGGAGCAGCTAGCTATCGAATGTTTTATGCGACAACGACCACCGTCGTTTTGTGGATCTTCTGATCCACTAGTTGCAGAACAGTGGGTCAACTCCATGGAGAAGATATTTTCTGTTATTCACTGTTCCAAGACGGAGAAGGTGACTCTAGCCGTTTATCGTCTAGATAGAGAAGTTGATCAATGGTGGGCTTTGATTAAGAACACCAAGCCAAGGGAGGAAATTGAAGATATGGAATGGGAAGACTTTAAGATAATGTTTCTTAATAAGTACTTCCCACGAACTCTTCACACGAAGATGGAGAGAGAATTCATAGAGCTCAAGCAAAAAGAAGGAGAATCTGTCACAACCTATGAAGAAAATTTCACAAGGCTCGCAAGGTATGCTTCGGGTTTTGTTATCAATAATGATAGCAAAATTGATAGATTCTTTAGTGGATTAAAACCACATCTTCGAAAGGATCTTGCAATTCGAGACTTTGGGAGTTATGAAGAAGTTGTTCGGTGTGCTCTCAAAGTGGAGATGGAGTTTGGAGAATGGTCACATGGCTATGGTGATAAGAAAAGAAAGATGGAGTATCAAGCTGGTGGATCTAGTGATAAAGATGGGAAGAAAACACAACGACCCACATGCCAAAAATGTGGTAAGTTGCACCATGGGAACTACCTCAAAAGTACGGCGAAATGCTTTAAGTGTGGGAAGGAAGGACACCAAGCTCACGAGTGTCAAAAAGACATGAAAAGGAAGGATAATGTAGCTGATGAAAGGAGAGAACCACTCGTGGTTCAATGCTACAACTGTAGGGAGCTAGGGAACTATTCAAACTAGTGCACTAAACCTCGAGCTCTCGAGGGTAATCAGTGCCAACAACCACCAAAGCCAAAGGAACAAGGGAAGGCTTATGCCATCACTACTGCGGAGGTGGAACATGATAATGAAGTCGTACAAGGTACACTTCTTATTCACTCAAGAATGGAAAAAGTCTTATTGGATTCTGTTTCTACACATTCCTTTATATATTGCAAGTTTTCTAGAACTATAGAATCGAAGCTCCGAAACCTTGAAGTAGAGATATCTGTAAAAACACCAAGTGGTGAAATCATTGCAACCCAAGTGTTTTATTCTTCTCCTGTTGACGTATGTGGGAAGATTCTTCTGGAAAATCTCGTAATACTTCCCTTGGTGGAATTCGACGCTATAATGGGAATGGATTGGCTCTCTTTATATAGAGCGCATATCAACTGTCGGGAAAAGGAAATATATTTTCATATTCCGAACCATCCCATGCTCCTCTACAAATGCAAGGAAGATCATGATTATCCTTTGAAAAATCCATCAATGGTGTGGGTGATGATTCCCTGTGAAGAAGCATACCTCGCCCAAATGGTTGAGTCGAAGGAAAGTTCCAACCTTGAGGAAATGCCCATCGTAAGGGAATACGGCGATGTATTTCCCAAAGAGTTACCCGAAATTCCCCCGGATCGTGAGGTAGAGTTCTCAATTGAACTCATACCCGGAGCTACTCCTATCTTGATGTGCCCCTATAGGATGGCTCCTATCGAACTGGAGGAGTTAAAGAAGAAACTACAAGGGCATCTGGACAAAGGGTTCATACGCCCTAGTGCATCACCTTGGGGTGCGCCAGTGCTCTTTGTGAAGAAGAAGGATAGAACCATGCGGCTGTGTATCGATTATCGGGAACTCAACAAGATCACCATAAAGAACAAGTATCCTCTCCTAAGGATTGATGACTTGTTTGATCAGTTAAGAGGAGCTCAATACTTCTCAAAGGTGGATCTTCGTTCTGGATATCATCAAGTAAAGGTGAAGAAGGAAGATATTCAGAAGACTGCCTTTCGTACAAGGTATGGGCACTATGAGTTTTTGGTGATTCCCTTTGGACTTACTAATTCCCCTGCAATCTTCATGGATTTGATGAATAGAGTCTTTAGACATTACCTTGACAAATTTGTGGTAGTGTTTATCGATGATATTCTCATCTACTCCAAGAGCAAGGAGGAACATGAAGAATATCTAAGACTTGTGTTGGCAACATTGAGAAAGGAGAAGTTGTACGCCAAGTTCAGCAAGTGTGACTTTTGGATGAATCAAGTCACGTTCTTGGGACATGTGATCACAAGCGAGGGAATTTTTGTGGACCCTTCAAAGACAAAGGCGATTGAGGAATGGCCTAGGCCCTCTAGTGTCACAGAAATCCGTAGTTTTCTTGGATTAACTAGGTATTATCGACGTGTTGTGAGAAACTTCTCACGATTGTCAAGCCCGCTAACTAAGTTAACAAGGAAAGGGGTAAAGTATGTCTAGACGGATGAATGTGAGGGAATCTTCAAGGAGCTAAAGAGAAGGCTGATCACTGCACCTGTACTCACACTATCGAAAAGTGGAGAAAGTTTTGTGATATACAGCGATGCTTCAAAGAAAGGCTTGGGTTGTGTACTCATGAAAAATAATAATGTGATAGCCTACGCCTCACGAAAGTTGAAGATCCATGAGCAGAACTACCCGACGCATGATCTAGAGCTGGCAGCCGTGATTTTTGCCTTGAAAATCTGGCGGCACTACCTTTATGGCGAGAAGTGTGACATATACACCGACCACAAGAGCCTAAAGTATATATTCACACAAAAGGAGCTCAACATGCGTCAAAGGAGATGGTTAGAGCTAATCAAGGATTAAGATTGCTCTATTCACTATCATCCTGGAAAGGCGAACTAGGTAGCTGATGCTCTAAGAAGGAAAGAACCTGCTACTCTATCCATGTTGAGGATTAAGAAAGACTCTATCTTCTTAGATATGCAAAGGATGGATTTGGGAATCGTAAGGGCAGGGGATACATCCTACCTTGCCCAAATGATTGCGCAAACATCCATCCAATAGAAGATTAAGGAAGCACAAAGGGATGATGTAGAGATACAAAAGAGGGTGAATGCAGTAAAGGAAGGGAAGATGCAAGAGTTCCATATCGACGATGATGGTGTGATTCGGTTTGGAACGCAGCTTTGTGTGCCTTTATCACCCGGAATAAAGAAGGAGTTATTGGATAATGCACATAGCTCAACTTTCTCTATTCATCCTGGAAGTACCAAGATGTATCGTGATCTCTGAGAACACTTCTGGTGGGATAACACGAAGAAGGAGATTGCGGAATATATATCAAGGTGCTTGGTATGTCAGCAAGTTAAATCTGAGCGGAAAAATTCCAAAGGTATGATGCAACCATTGCCTATACCCATGTGGAAATGGGAAAATGTTACTATGGACTTTGTCACGGGTCTCCCGAAGACGTCAAAGGGAAATAATGCGATATGGGTTGTGGTTGATCGACTCACCAAGACTGCCCATTTTATCGCTATTCGGGAAGACCTATCACTTGACAGCTTGCAAGGATATATGTGAAGAAAGTGGTGAGACTGCACGGTGTTCCACTCTCGATTGTCTCTGACCGTGATCCAAGGTTCACATATAAATTCTGGAGGAGCCTTCAACGTGATTTGAGTACTGAATTAAATTTCAGCACGGACTATCACCCCCAAACTGATGGCCAGTCTGAAAGAACTATTCAGATGCTTGAAGATATGCTAAGAGCCTGCTCTCTTGAATTCAAAGGTGGATGGGATCAGCACCTTCCATTGGTTTAGTTCTCATACAACAATAGCTTCCACTCGAGTATTCAGATGGCTCTGTATGAAGCTCTTTATGGGAAGCGATGTAGAACTCCAACCTGTTGGGATGAAGTTGGAGAACGAAAGCTACTTGGTCCTGATCTTGTTCAAGAGATGACAGAGAAGGTTCAAGTCATCCAGAAACACATCAAAGCTGCTCAAAGTCGGAAAAAGAGCTATGCTGACAATCGTCGAAGGGACTTGGAGTTCGACGTTGGAGATAAAGTCTTCCTTCGAATATCTCCATGGAAGAGAGTCATGAGATTTGGGAAGAAAGGGAAGCTAAGCCCAAGGTACATTGGCCCCTTTGAGATCCTTGATCGTATTGGAGTCGTGGCCTATCATCTGGCACTTCCACCAAATATGGCTCAAGTTCATGATGTGTTTCATGTATAACTACTGAGGAAGTACATATCAGACCCCTCACATGTACTAAACTCAGAGGTGGTATAGCTGGATGATGATCTCTCCTATGAGGAGCAGCCGGTAAAAATTTTGGATCGAAGTGATAAGGTTCTACGCAACAAGACAACCCGCCTTTTCAAAGTGTTGTAGAGGAACCATAAGTTTGAGGAAGCAACTTGGGAACCGGAAGAGGTAATGAAGGAGAAGTACCCTCACCTGTTTGTGTAAAGTAAAATTTCAGGGGTGAAATTTCTTAAGGGGGGAAGAATGTAACGACCCAAAGTACTTAAATAGAAAATTCTCTTCTTATATCTATGTCATAAAAACACAAAATAATGAACTACTAAGTGATAAGTGACCTTTAAACATAATTTTGTCACCCCTATGTTTGGAATTTTAAAAATCTGACATACACGGTTGTGTTTAAGATAGTTTTTGGTGTCTAATGAAACAAAAAAAAATTTTGGTGAATAGTAACCTACCCTTATGAATAGTAACCTACCCTTATGAATAGTAATATGACCCTTATGAATAGTAAATAAGAGTAATATTACCTATGAATAATAAAATAAAATGTAGACATCATAGAAAGTGATAATTTGACCTTAGTAAACGTTTTTGGTATTTTATAAGCCATAAATAATTAATTATAATTAATTAATTTAAAAGAATATTTATTTTCCTGTAATGTATTCATAAATTATTGAATCAATGTCTAATAGTTTTTAGACAATTTTATAAGACCCTACATAATTTTTGAAAGAACTATAAAATCAGTTTTTAATAATAAAAACTGTTTTTTTAAGTAAATTATGATTTTATTTAAATATTAAATTAATAATATTTAAAAAATTATTTTTGAAAAATGGACTTCATTTTTGTATTCTACATGTCGAAAAATGGTTGGGGTAAATTTTTGGGATTTTTCTGAGAAACTTGAATTTTTTTGTGAATAGTAGATTACATTAATTTACCATATAAATACATTTTAATTAAAACCCACTATTCCTGACATCACAAGTGATGTAAGCACCCAAATCCTGAACTCACATGTCTTATTTACTATTCTTATTCATCCAAGACTCACTATTCCTTGTCTTAGGTGAAATTAATAAACTAATCAATTTTATATTAAGGAAACCCCTCTCCCCTCCACTATAAAAGCCACCCTTCACTCCCTCTTTTCCTCACACCTCTCAAGCTCCAAGACTTCTATAAACTCTTCCCAAACACCTTCCCTAGCTCATCCCCTACGTCCAAAAGCTTCTGGTCTCATCAAAATACCAAGCCTAGCTTCCTTAAAGAGGATCTCAAGAGGAGGATTCTAAAGGTAATTTCTCTCTCTCTTCTCCTTTAATTTCCTTTCAAGTTCAAGTTCCTTTCTTGATCTCTCTCTATCTATATTCATCCAAATTGTTCTGTAAATCTAGTATTATATATATACTGTAATATTATGATTCTAATGTTATATTATATCACCCCACACCCTTTCTCTCTTCCTTTTAATTTATTAAAGAGAACGCTGTTCAAGTGGTGATAATTTATCACCTTCAAAAACAACATGCTCTCTTCTTCCATTTCTACCTTCAATCTGGTCATGAAACCATTTTTATGGTTGAACCAGAATATTTTATATGTATTATTTTCTATTTTAAGTTCTGGAAATAACCTATGGCCTTATTACTAAGTTAAATGTTAAAACAAGTTTGTTGTGATCCAAAAACCGCTCGAATTAACCCAAATGATCTTCATTTAATTCTTATCTAATGATTCGTCCACATGGATCTAATATAACTCATTATAAAATAATTAAAGATTCTTTAATATCATAAATAAAATGTAATATCAGTTCTGGATGTTTACCCATGATCTACCAAAACATCAATTTAAGAATACAAGTGGACCGTTCAAGAAAACCATGAAAACGAACATCCCCGATCAATGTTTTTAAAATCTATAAGTCATCCAAAGGAACATAATATAACACAATGAAACCAGAATGAACCCTATTGATGTACACATGGTTCTGGATTTCTAATTAATGAATATAATTTCATTATACAGGACATTAAAGAGAAGGATCCATTCGAGTACAAGGTAAGGGGAAATCTCGAACCCAATTTTCTTCCTTCGGGTTCTCCCTCTTTCACTCCATTTTTTATATGGTTACTCCTCAAAGATCATTTGTTCATCATTTCCTTTAATTTTCTGGGATATACATGTTTTTCACTGGTTTTTATGTCCATCAAAATGTTTTCCAAAAGAACTCTTCTTTCAAGATCTCACCTTTTACCTCTCATTCAAGGTTGATGGTTCTTATATCAAGTATGTTGTTCCCTCTTTCTTCTGGGAACCCAAAGCTTATGAATGTGTTATTATGAGATAAAACCAATTCCTTTACATGGGTTATTTATGTACATGTTTGATATGTGTTCTATGTGGCAATCATGATAATGATAATGTTATGATGTGACGGGTGCGCCCGGAATTATATAGCGCAATATGAATGTTTAAATGTGACGGGTGCTCCCGGAATTATATAGAGCTCCAATGCATTGGGTAAAGTGATGAATCTCATGAGTAAATGTGAAATTATGTGTGAACATGATGCTAGCTTTGTTCGCAAGTATGTGTGGTAGTTAACCACTAAGACATGATGTTTCATTTTTATGCATTGCCACATTTCAAGTTTATTGTTTATGCTCCTCTCATGTTCATGATCTTTTGCCTATGTCATGATTATGCTCACCCCATGATGTATTGTTCTTATCTATCCTCTTACTGGGCTTTTATCTCACCCCTTTTTATGTATATCCTCAGGTGGCTACATGTACTAAGGAGAGGACAATTTCCACTAAGAAGCTAGTGAAGAAGAAATTAAATAAATGTTTATGCTTGATGTTGTACTTGTTATGTATTGTCCTAGTTTGCCTAAGAAACTAAACCTATGGATCCTCTATGTGTAATACTATTATGTTGTTTATCTTTGAAATGATGTAATAGTAATGTAAGAAAAGGTCGGGTCGCTATATTAAGGTTTTGTGGAGAAACCACATAGTTGAAGAAGAAACACGGGAATCTGAAAATGATATGAGGGAAAGGTACCCGCACTTGTTTAATAAGTAAATAGAAATTGTGAGGATGCAATTATCAGAAGATGGGAAGAATGTAACAACCCATGTACTTATAAAATAATTTTTTCATTCTATAATTAAATATTTAAATTCAGTATAAATTTATAATTAAATAATTAATATTTATAGAAATTAATGAATTTATACTGATGGAATATTAACTTGACCTTAAGAATAGTAACATGACCATTAAGAATAGTGATCTAGATAATAGAATAGTAACCTCACCTAATAAAGTATAAATAAAATTTAATCATCCTATAAGTGAAAATATGATATATTTATATCATTGAACAAGTAAATAATTTTTCTGAAAATAATAAATTAAGTGTTGGTATTTTTGTGAGTCATAAATATTTAATTAAAATTTTAAGATTAATTTAATAATTTAAATGATAATTTACTTTTATAAAATATAATCATAAATTATTATTTTTTTGTCTTATGGTTATAAGATAATTTTATGAGTCCTTGATTAATTTTTCAAGGTGTTATAAAACCAGTTATGCTTTTAAAATTGTTATTTTTCGAATAAATTGTGATTTTATTTAAAATATAAATTTCTCACATATAGAAAATTATTTTGATAAAATAAAGTTCATTTTTGAATTCTAAATTTCAAAAAATGTCTGGGGTGATTTTTTTGGATTTTTTTGAAATACTTGAATTTTTAGTGAATAGTGAAATACAATAATTTACGAAATAAGATAAATACATGAATTATTGAGTCGTGGATGATATTCTGCTAATATAAACACCCTTGGTTAGAACTCATATGCACTAATTACTGTATTTAGTCACAAGAATGAACACTATTTCTTATCTTGAGAAAAATAAAAAAATTAATGATTAAAATAATGGAAACCCCCCCCCCCCACTCCTCCACTATAAATACCACCCCTCACCCCCTCTTCTCCTTACACCTATCAAGATTTAATAATCGTCAAAATTATGCCCAATACTCCTACTAAGACTCTTCCCCACTTCCAAGACCTTATGTTCTCACTAAAAGGCCAAAACCAAAGGCCTTAAGGAGGTTCTCCAGGAGGATAATTCAAGAGGTAAAAATCCTCTTTCATTTTCTTTTATTTCCTTCTCAATTATTTTTCTTTTCTTATAATATCTTCACTTAAACTTATTCAAGAGGCATGAAAACTATATTATATTATATATAATTTAATTTTATCATGTTTATGGAAAAATTCATTATCATACTTCTCCTTTTCTCTCGCTTATTTTAAAAATAAAAACACCATCCATGATGTGTTGATTTACCAACATTATGGATGATGTGTTTTCAATTTACACTATCGGCTTCATGGATGGTCATAAAACCATTTTAATGGTTGAAAAATATTTTAAAGTTTATGATATAACCACTTTAATGTTCTGTAATTAACATATATACATAATATTAAATTATATAATGAAACTAATTCATGATTATCAAAGAATCGCCAAAATGATCTAAACGAATATCATTAATGTTTTATCTAATGATTTATCATCACATCTAAAAAAATATTTATGGTATAATTTAATATTATGGAAAAATATTAATAGCATTTCATTCCACTTCTGTAGTTTCTCTTCCATTTGACAAGAAAATTCATTACGAACCGACCATGGAAACCATGTAAAGCACACACCCGAAACAATAGAAATAACAAAATATTATTAATAAATGGGTGGAATAATGTTATAAAATGATCATATAAGGTTTTATAAACATGATTATTTTCCTTTAAAATATTAATAACACTCTTTTAAGAATTATACATGAGGTTTAAACACATTTTAAGTGAGACGAACCTAAGGTAAGAGAATTCTTAACCCAATTTCCATTATTTGGGTTAACCTTCTACTTTATTGATTTTATCATGATAAGATTATTTTTTAAATTAATTTTTAATATATTATGTTTTATTATGTATATTTAAATTGATTATACATATTCCTTTTATTTTATTAATTCTCACTTCAATGATATGGTATATGTAATGGACTCCTCTTTAAAAATCCTCTTTTAAATTTCCATTTTTACCAAATTCAAAAGGAATGTTTTTATGAAATTATTCATGTTTTATGTTTATTTTATGGTTATTGGGAATTTTTTATGATGAAAGTTGGGATCTATATCTCTCTCCAATGCATTGGGTATGTTTAAGTTGGATTTCAGTCGTATGGTTACTCCATGTGTAACTATGATGGTTACACCATAAGGTAGCAGTGAGGTTTACATTATAAGGTTTCGATGAGGGTTACAAATCACAAGGTATCCATGAGGGTTAAAATATTAATTAAGTAATGCCCCAATATACCCTACTTTATAATTCTAAAGACTCAAAATGTGTGATAAAATTTGGTGTTGTGTATAAGATAAATAAATCCTACCTATAACATAATTATTTGAAATATCATAAGATGATTTACCCTACTTTGAGATTCCTATGTTGGATAAATATCTTATGCATCGTGGTTTTAACTTAAAACCAAGGGTTGATGTTAGCTCTAACCAAATGAAAACCCCCAAGATGATCTCGCTAAAGAAAATGAAACCCTGACTTCATCGAATCTCATTGAAACTAAGAAAAACACAACTGACCATTGAGCTGATTGAAGTTTTAATATGTGGAAAATAAGTTTTGACCAAGATGGTGAAGATTTAGGTTAAAACATGCCAAGAAAATATATAACACCAAACTCAAGTGTGAATTGTGAGTCAAGAAAACATGGTGTTGAAGATTAACCCTATCGAGTTTGAAGTCAAACTTATTTTTTGTTTTGGTTTTGCAGTGATGAATCAAAAAAGTTACAGTGGAAGGCAAGGATGAGAATGAATCTTCTGATGATGATTGGGTGCCACTGGAAGAAGAACACCTGAGTCATCTGATCTTGACTTACCATAATCCAAAAAAGACCAAATCTTTAGTTTAGAAATGATGGGAAGTTCAAAGATAAGGAAGATCCATGTCACCTTTTCCAACTAAATCAAATTCAAAGAGGAATTTGATCACTAGGAACTTGAGAGAAGTTTTTATTCTTATGTTGTTGGTTTTGTGATTTTTTCTAGGTATTCTGCTGAAGAGAGGTGTTATTCCCCAATGATCTAGTTTTGAGTTCCCCAATGATCGGGTTTTTAGTTCTTCAAAGGGTTCGCGTTAGTTGCTCGACGTAATGCCCCAGTGAATTAGAATTCAAGTGATTGAGTTGGTTGTGTGGGATGTTTATTCCAAGCATGAAGAAAGTTGTTTATTACAGTTCATACCAAGTGCAGCGGGAGAAAAATGGAAAAAAATAATTAATGGAAATAACACACTGGAAAGTGGAAGAAAAAAATTGGTGTGCTTGGGAAATCATTTGGATAACACAGAATAAATCTTGTAGTGTTATTGATGATCTAATTTTAAGAAGTTAACATTGTTTACTTAAAGGGGATGGGTTAATTAATTCGATGGAAGTAATGTTGATTTTTTTTCTGATGGTTGATATGGTATTCAAGGCTTGGTTGGATTTGTGACTTGCTGCTAGAGATAAAATTTTGAAAGACCAGTATAAAGAGCCATCTAGAATAAGTTAACATTTAATTAAAGAAAATGATTAGTTGCTGGAAAATTAATTTTTAGTTTCAGAATAAGCATTTAACAAGCCTTTCAAGGTGGCAGAAAGTTGGAAGTTTTTCTGTAGTCATAGTGCAGTGAGGTAAGAATTGAGATTTGGCACTGTCTTTTGACTATCACTAATTTAAATCTTTAAAAATTGGGTGAAAGTTTTGAGGGAAATAAAAGAATATTTTTGGATAGAATGTAGAGTTTAAACACATTCTTCTAGATGTGGGCTAGAGATCAGAGGTGAATCTAGAGCAGGAGAACGACGATGATGAACCGAAAAATCTCAAAACAAAGAGGTAATTGACTTCGATAGAGAATATTTCTCTCTATAATTTCTTAATTTATCAATTCTTAAATATTTGTAATGAATTTATTGAATATATTTTTATTTGACACTCAAATCATGAGTGAGTAAACATTTTTAGGTTTTTCATATTGCAATGCATTGAAATTCTTCATGTACTCGACTCTTGTTATCTTTTTGTAGGTTTATTTTTTTCTTCAGTGTTTTCATGTTTTTTCTTAATGAGAATATTTTTTACACTATTCTAAGTACTAACTGGTGAAGATAGTGGAATATTTTCCTTTTTTCATCAACCTAAGTATCAAAAATTGGAAAAATTTGATGATACTCTTAACCATTAAATTAGTAATCATTTCTTTGGTTTTGATTGAAAAATATTACTAATAAGAATTCTATATACTGTGTTAAACATTTAAAGATATTTAGGTGATGATCACACATTTTCTATAACATTAGTATAGAAATGATAACTTGAATTTAGAGAATAAAATCACTTTTATCAATACCATGCAGTTTTATTTACCTAATTCTTCTATTTCTTGATTTTGTTCCTATTGTTTCATAGTTTTCATCATTTTTCTCATCCACTGTTTTAGTTTCTTTTTCTTGTTTTGAAATTTTTTTGTTTTGGATTTGTTTGTTTGATCACTCAACTTTTTTCCTTTCCTATGTAAATTGATAATCTTAATTAACACTTAACTAGTAGTTTGTGAGTTTTAAAATAAATAATTTTTCATGTTCTCAATGATGATGTGATCAGATCGCATGTAGGATAGTGGTAGACATTTCACCTCTATCTCCCTTTAGTTGTGGGTTCAAACCCTGCAGCCTTATCAGACATGACAAGATATTTCCAAGATTATGGGCTTTCCTTTTGCTAAATTATTCATCTACTAATGATATCAACTTGTTATTTTACCTACTGATGAGTTAGATTAGCACCGCTACAGTTCTTTTAAATATGATAGATGTAATCTAGCATAAATCTTGATATCATTGGATTTTCCTAAAATAGTTAATAGATCTTTTATTTCAGTTACTATAAGTTTGTTCTGCATAAACATAACAACTTAAACAAAAACTTAAGTAAGATAATTTCCATATAAAGTTTATTGTGATTTCCAAAACAAATAAATAAGTGAGTCATTGACTCAAAAATATCACCAACAATATCCTCCATTTTAGAAAGAATGATACATGCGATAAAATTTAAACAGAGGGACAAAATATTAAAAATAAAGCTCCATGTAGTCTTTATGATGGATAATTTATCCCCATTTATTTTGAGAATAAAATTAAATAAACTTCATTAAAGAACAAATAATTCCCCTTTAATTGATCATAGAATATATAATATAAACAACAGATGTTAACTTTTATCTTAAATTTATCAAAAAATAGAGAATAACATCAATAAAAAAATCTCCAATTTATTCCCCTTTGTAATTTTAAAAAAGAAATATAAAATAAAATATAATCAGAAATTAGAAATTTAATTCAATTTGAAAATTTTTTAATCATATGTTTTGGATGCTTTTGGAATTTTTGTAGATTTTCATGTATTCAAGAAAAATATTTTTAGCATGGTTGATGTAATCAAATTTATGTAAATTTATTTCATTTTGACCATGCTTTATTATCTTTCAAGATATTCTTATAAAGTTAGTTAAAGTTAAACTTCAATTTCTCTACCAGTCTTAAGGACCTTATTAGGAATCTTTATATAATAAAATTCATGATTCTATATTATCAAAATTTGAACTTCACTTTCTTCACCAATAATTTGATAGATTTCTTTGGATAAATTATATGCTCTTACTTTTTTAGAAAGGAAAAAATTAAGCTTCATGAATGGTCTTCTGGGATTCTTCAGAAAAAATCTTAGAAATATAATTTTGATGAGAAACATTTTAGCAAAAATGTGAATATAGATAAATTGGATTTGAAAAATACCTTGAGATTACAATCCTTATATAGGAATTTAATATTTATTTAATCCATAATTTACCTTTGTTTTATAAGTGAATCTCAAATACTTGCACAAAAAATGAAAGTACAAAACATTTGTTGTACATATTCTTTTAATAATTAAATTTAAAATTTCTTTTAATGGAAAATAAAAGGTTGCCTTTTTAATGAGTTTTAAAAACTCCCCCTATAAAAATTAATTAAAAAATTTTATGAATAAATTGGATATCTCCCCCTAAATTTTATAATAATATAAATGCAACATTAAAATATATGTTTGAAAATATTGAACCTTCTTGATGTTATCTTCTAATGGATGGTCTTCCCTTCTCAAGGATGGTTTAAGAAAGAGTTTATCAAGGGTGTAAATATTTTATAAAAAAGAATTGAAAAGTAGTTAAATTTGAAATATGGATATGTTTGAAATTTGGATAAGTTGAGATATAGATAAGTCTGAAAATTAGATAGATTTGAAAATAAGATAAGTTTTAAAATCATCTATATTTGAAAACCATATAAGTTTGAAAATTATTTTCTCAATTGTTTTTAACTAGAGGGTTTTTTAATATAATGAGATAGATAAAACAAGAATTTTATTGAAGATCACTTAAGGTTGATCACTCCCAACTTATATTTAATAAATTAGAATCTAATTAAATTAAGTGGTTTTGTGAAAACATCTATAAGATGTTTTTTCATTTTGATAAAGTCAAGAATAATGTCATTTTTTTATGTGATCTCTAAGGAAATGGTGTCTTATATTTATTTTTTTTACTCGTGAGTGATGTGTTGGGTTTCTAGATAAGAAAATGAAACTAGAATGATCACAATGAATTGGAGTTCAGGTAAAACTCAAACTAAAATCTATGAGTATGTCTTGCATCCACAACACTTAAGAACAGCAACTTCCAGTTGCTACATATTCTGCTTAAACAGTGGAAAGTGATGAAAAATATTGTTTCTTACTGGATGAAGAGAATAAATATTCTCCTAATAAATGACATGTTATGGAAGTATATTTTCTATCTAACATACAACCTCAAAATTCAACATCTAAGTAACTTTTGAGAACAAAATCATTTCTATAAGAATAGAATAATCCAATTTTTAAAGTACCTATATGGTATCTAAAAATGAGTTTTATGACTTTAAAATGTGTTTATTTTAAATTATATTGAAATCTCACACATAAAAAAATGAAAACATTATGTCTAGTTAACTTGTAGTAAGATATAGTAAACTTTTGATCATACTTCTATAAATTTTTTGATCTACCAATTTACCATTTTCATCAAGATTTAGTTTGATAGAAGTTTCTACATGAGTAATCATATGTAATACATTTTCAAAAACCAAAATTTTTGATTAAATATTTAATACATTTATGTTGAGTTAAAATATCTCCTTCTTTTTGAAAATTTTGAAAACCAAGGAAAAAGTTGAGTTCTCCCATCATGCTCATTTCAAACTCATTTTTCATAAGTTCAGAAAAAATATCTAAAATGGATTTAAGAGTTGAACCAAAAATAATGTCATCAACATATGTTTGAATAATAATGGTGTTTTTGAAAATTTTCCTTATGAAAAGGGTTGGATTGATACTTCATTTAACAAAATTATTTTAAAGTAAATATATGGTAAGTCCATTATACTAATATCTTAGGGATTTCTTATTTCCATATAGTGATTTAGTAAGTTTAAATACTTTTTCTGGAAATTTATTATCTTCAAACTCAAGAGGTTGTTCAGTGTAAACTTTATCTTGTACATAACCATTAAGGAAATCACATCTATTTGAAATAAAGTAAATTTAAGATGGGTAGTAAATGATTATAAGATTATAATAGATTATAATATTGCTACCAGTGTAAAATTTTCACCATAATATATGTCTTCTTCTTAAAAATAGATTTTTGAAACAAGTTTTTCTTTATTTCTAATAATGATTCAATTTTCATCACATTTTTTTCTAAAATCTCATTTTACTCCAATTACAGATAGATATGTAGGATGTTCAACTAAGGTCCAAATTTTCTTTTGTTTAAACTAATTGATCTCTTCTTACATGGTCCTTATACAACTTTCATCGCCTAATGCATTATCTTCTATTTTAGGTTAAAATTTTTGATAGGAAGGAATGGTGCTAACAATGATTTCTTAGGAAACCTAGAGTTTTAACTGGTTGAATTATATCTCCAATAATATAATCAGAAGGATGATTCCTTAAGATCCACTGATTTTTGGGTAAAGTGGCAAGATGATCTTCAACCAAGATATGTGCATATTCTATTGAAGTAGTTTCCAAATATTAAAAATATGATGGTCTTACTTCTAGTGTATTTATAATCAGTAATTTTAAATTATCTTCTGATAAATTAATAGAATTATTTTTGAAAACATTATCGATATTTTGAAATTACGATGGTTTTTTAAAAATAAAAGGATTAGATTCATCAAACTTTACATGAATTGTTTCCTCAACAAAATTTATTTTTTTATTAAAAACTCTATAATCCTTACTAATTGTATAATAACCCATAAAAATCCATTCATCAGTTTTAGGATCAAATTTATGTAATTTATCTCGTATATTCAAGATAAATACTTTACACCCAAAAACTCTAAAGTAATAAATTTTTTTCTTTACTCTGGTCCATAACTCATAAAGAGTTTTATTACAAAAATGTTTGAGTAAAACTCTATTTATAGTATAATAAGTACTCACAACCTTATCCCAAAAATTATTAGAAGCAAAATACTCACTTAAAAACATTTAAGTGATTTTCTAAAGAATTATATTTATTCAGTCAACTACACCATTTTATTGTGATTTTCTTGGTAAATAAAAATTACGAGTAATACCTTTTTTACTATGAAAAGTATCAAAATCATAGTTAACAAACTCACCACCATGATCACTCTGGATAGTAAATAAATGTGGGTTTTTATCATTTTTAACATAATCGCAAAATTCCTTAAAATGATTAAAATATTTAAATTTTTGAGTGAGAAAATAGACCCAAGTAAATCTAGTGCAATCATCAACCAAGATATATACTTAGTATTTACCTCTATTACTTATAGATTTTATAGGAGCAAATAGATCCACATGTACTAACTATAAATCTTTGATAGTTGACACTTCACTTTTAGATTTAAAACTTGACTTATGTTGCTTACCAAGTTAACAAGAATCATAGACTTTGGTTAAATTAAACTTTAGTTCTGGTAAATCCCTAACATGTCCTTTACTAGAAAGTTTAGTTAAAGTTTGAAAGTTATAGTGTCTTAATATCTTATATCATAACCATAATAAGTCTTTGGTTGCACTTAAACAAGGAAAATTCTGATGAATTAATTCATTTAAGTTGAGTGTGTAAACATTTTCATGCATGTCGGCAAATAAAATTAAATTACCTTCTCAACTTTGAAAAAATATTTCTCATTTATAAAGTTCAAAAGATATCCCTCATCGCATAACTGAATTATGTAGATCAGGTTATTCTTAAGTTCTAAAACATATAAAACATTTGAAATAAGAGATTTTACAAGAAAATAAATATCGCTGATTCTAATTATTTCACCTTGTCCATTGTCTCCAAAAGTGACTCTTACTCATTTAAATTTATTTAAATTTTGGAATTTTGACTTGTCACTAGTCATATTTTGTGAATAATTGCAGTCTATGTACCATTTATTTCTACTGTCGGTACTCAACTTCTTTTCTTAAAAAAGATAAAATTAAGTTCTTGGTACCTAACATATGTCTATCATGGGGCATAGAAAAATATTTTTTATTACCTGGTATAATATAGTAGTTAACCCTATATTGTCTCCCGAATAGGAGTTCATGCAAAACAGTTTGGCACTTTTTCTTAATTTTTTATAAAATTGATTTTTGATTGGTTTGAGAAATTGAAAACGGAAAATAGTTTAAATTGATTAATTTTAAAATAATTGATGAAATATGGTGACTGGAATAGGTTTGGAAAAACCTAGTGTTATGTTATAATTGTTTCCAATTTTTACCAATTCTACTTTTGTTTTCTAATAAAAGAGATATTACTCTTTTGATTCATCTCTCCCCCCTTGGATAGATGGTGATAGTAGGGGAATTTCGAATCAAGTCTCAATCAGTCTACCCTCCTTACTCTTTGTGTGGTGCTGTAAAAAATCCTTTTGATAAATTAATGCAATACCCAATTGGGAATTGCTATTCCCTAATTAATAACATTCCTCATCACAATTCCTCAAACATGCTGGAAATTGATGAGCACTCACCACCCAACCCTAATATGCTTTGTAGTTAACAGATGTGAATTAGGAGGAGGTAGATATATATCATCATTTATGTTAATTTAAATAAAAATAATCTAACCCTAGTACAGATGCATTCAGAATCAGAAACTAAATAAACAATTGAAACCAGTCGATAGAATGAAGAGAAAAGGTTTATTCCATTAAATGCATGGACTAAAACATAATAGTTGGTAAAGACTAACCCTTTATAGGTCACTCAAAATAACTACCCCTATATGTAAGGGGGAGTTGAGTTGATTAGATAGAGGGGATACATTATATAATGAAGAAAAGAAAAAGAAAGGAAATAAAGGAAATAAATATGCACTAGGTCGTCATCTAGAGCATTCCTCACTGAGTCATCCTCTTCAACCCCACCTCCCCCCCACCCTCCCTGACCTCTTATTTATAGGTATAGATTATGACTGTGTTCCATAAATGAAAAAATAAAATATGTTCAGGTCATAAATGAGAGGTGGTGAAATAAATTATCATCAAAACTATCATTTTTTTAGTCTGTCAGAGAGTTTCACATAGTGTAAGTGATTCACGACATGTAATGTGCAGGAATGGATCTCTGATTTCCAAAATATTTAACATCATGAATATTAGATTCATTACATTTAATTTGTGGGGCTGAACTTTTTATGGCTTGTTTTCATGTTTTGTATTCTTCAAGTTTCATGTCATGAATGGAATTCATGATGTGAATTTCTATTTTCCAGCAGGTTCTTCTATGTTTCTTCTTAGATGTTTGGTTTTGAGCCTTATAATTGGTTCTTCACTTGTTATTTACTTTTTTTAGGTTTAATCTACTTTCAAAAGTTTGATGTCGCATCACGCCGCTTCACATCTCGCTATTTTTGCCTCTTTTTGTTCATTTTTTATCAAACTCTGTATCCTATAACAAAACATAAAAACAATTAAATACCAATAAGATTAATCATTTAATGTGTAAAAATAATATGTTTTATATTAAAATAATCAGGAAAAATATTTCTCTGCTAGTACCCACACATGTTTGGGTCCAGTTAAGTTAGCAAATAAAATTTTAGGAACCCACATCCATCCAACTCTTTTATGTTGTACATCTGCTAGTTCTTATGAAATAAGGGCTTTGTGGAAATAAAAATATTAAACTTTTTTTAAAGCGAAATATTTAATCCAGTGATCTCCTCTTTGACATTAAGTCCACAAAGGTTCACTTGTAGCTATAAAATGGTTTGATTGAAAATTAGGTCTATTAGAAGTAACCCCTATTCCATTTGAAGTTCTAGAGAATCTTATTTTTTTACACATTTTATCAAAATTTTCTTTACCTGAAGTAAATTTTGATAAATTTTCTTTAGAAAAGAAACTTTGGATTTATGTTTAAAAATTAAATTCTGATTGTCTTCATCATATTTTTGATCAACTAAATTCATGCGATAATTAGTTTTGAAATCTAATTTGGTTGAAAGTTTTGAAATTTTTGAATTTAATTTTGAAATTATTTTATTATCTTTAATAAGTTTTTATTTAATAAATTCATAGTTATTTTTCAGTTTATTATTTTCTTGATTCATAAGGGTAACATATCTAGCCTTTTTAGCTATAGTAGGTAAGGTTTCTTTATCTTCTGATGAATTACCTTTTTCAACTTCTAATAGATAATCTTTTTCATCTTTCGATGAAGTTGAATAATCATATTCATTATTATAAGTGAATTTAGAATCCAGGCTTAAATTTTTAAGAGGTTCTACAATTACCTTTGTTATAAATCATTTTTTATTCCTTATAAAATTTTAATAGAAACAAACAATTTTTTGGCTTTCTATTCTACTTTCTTTTGATGAACTATCTAAATATGTGTCACTTTTACAAGTTCTCCAAATATCTAAAGATTTCAATCTCTTCTTTCCTTTTCTTTTAGAATACTTTCTTAGATTTCTATTTTTCTTCTTTAGTTTAAGGAAGTTGGGTCTCATATGACCTCCCTTATTACACTCATAGCATATAACTTCTAAAGAATCTTTCTTGTCTTTTCTATTTTTCCTGTCTTTCAGATGAACATTTTAGAAGTTTTAATTATCGACAAGTTTATTCATCCTTAATGAAATTTGATAAATTTCATTTTTTTGTCTTCTGAATCACTTTGTTCTAAATTCGTATATTATCTATTTGAAATAAGTGATTTATAAGTGTTAGTATAAATATTAAAGGTTTCAGAATTAGGATTATCTAAATTAGAATCAAATGATACTTCGTTATTCATTTTCTCTTTTTCAGTATCTCATCTTAGTATTCTCTCATACTATATTAATATTTCAATTAATTCATCTAAGATAAACTTTGTTAAAGGTTTAGTATCATCAATTACTATCCTCTTGGACTCCCATTATCATGGAATAATATCAATAATATTTTCAATGAGTTGATCATCCAATAAATATTTTTCATCCAAGGATTGTAAACTTTTTATTATAGTCCTAAATAATTGATGCATTTATGTTACAATTTCTTCAGGTAGAAATTCAAATACTTGATAATCAACTCTTAGCATAGCTCTGTGACTTTCTAGAACTTTAGAAGTTCCAAAATGTGTTATCTCTAACTTCTTCCAAATTTCATTTTTGATTTCACATGAATATATCTAGATATAAATTTTCCTAGTCATAGAACACAATAGATTATTATGAACTTTATGGTTTACTTGATATTATAGTTTTTCTTCACGAGATAATTGAATGATATCCTACTCTGCAACTTTTTTATTTCCTGTCAGCATGATAAAATTGTCAACTCTAGTATTAATGATATAGTATTCCATACAATCATGTCAGTAATCATAATCAGTTCCATAAACAATAGGTGGTCTGGATGAATTTAAGTTTTCAAGTTTTCTAACTAGTACTCCTACCATCACAAAAAAAAAATCTTTCCTATACCAACATGGTTAGTGTAAGGAAATTGTGTTGAAAATATAATAAACTAACAGAAATACAATCTGAAGTAAGATAATCTCAGAATCAGGGTAAAGAACTGATATGATACCAAATTTTTTCCCAATGTATGATAGAAAAAAAATAAAAAAGGGGTGGGACTGTATTTTAAAAAATAAACTTACAATTTTCATTCTCTATAAGTATTGAGCGTATCGGTTTTTTGAATTATCGATGAAATAAAATATTGATCAATTTTTAAAATATTGATCAAGTAAAATATCAATGTAATGATATTATATACTATATTTAAATATAGTTTAAACAGTGTAAATAATATGGTTAATATTTTATAATACAAATGAAAAATTCAAAGCTGTTGAATTTTAGACTAAACGAATTACAATAAATAAAGTAGAAATTAACCAAAATGTAATTCAATAAAGAATTCAATGAAAGTTTAGGGAAAAAAACATGTAGTATTAGTTATTAAACCAAGTACTTCATTAAAAATATGTTTATTAAAATTTCACTTTTAAACCAAAGTGAAAGGTAGATATATAGACCCGGTCTGAGGTATCAATGACTTTCAACCTATCGTAAGGTATCCCCGATTTTATACCCATAAAAAGGTTTTTCTTCCTATCCCTGGAAGGCCTAAAATAAATCCATCAGTAGTAGCTCACTTTACATATATAAGTACTTAAAATCTACCTTCTCATTCATAGAATCCCCTGGTCAGATGATCAAATTCTCTATCTTCCTATACTTAGAAGACTTTGATCACATAGGATCAGTATAAAAATTATTACAAGTTAAATACTAAGATATTTATAATGTAAAACTCACACAATGGTGTCTCTTATAAGAAACACATAGTAAAAAAATTACACTGATCAGAATCACTCTTAGCAACAAAAAAATACAAAGTTTCAAAACGAACAATGTAACGACTCAAAATTTTTAAATGATATTTGTTTCTTGAATAAATGTTTGTTACATATTATATAATATTATACACATAAAAAATAAATAGAAACCAAAAAAAATTATTTCATTAACAATTATCATTACATTATTAATCTATGAAACCAATTAAAATTTCAAACATTACAACTGGAAAAATAATATAAAATAGAATGACTAAAATAGGAAAGTATGGATTTCCCTAATCTACTAGAATCATCAACCCCACTGAAAATGCTATAGAAAAGAAACAAAATATTATTAATCCAATCAATATCTTATGAAAATTAAAATATTACCTTAAGAGAAATTATAGTGAATTTTTAGTGAAAATGAAGTGGTATTTATAGGGTATAAAGTGAAATGTGACTGTTGGGATTCGACTATTATATGATTGTTGGTCAATATAACCATTTATAAATATGAGCATTGGAAACTATAAGTTGGTTGATAATTCTACCATTATAATTAGTTTTTATAAGTAGTAATGACATAAGATAATTGATACATAAAGGAGAATTGATGGACTCAACTAGTAGAGTCGTGTCATTTGAAGCCCGCTTGTCAAAAATTGAGAGGGAGGTATCATCACTAGGTTTCACCCTTGAACAAGCCCAATCCAAGCTTCATAAAGTGAATCTTGAACAAAATTATCTATGTTAGAAGTTCAAGTTAGTAGATACTACCACTCAGTCGATATTAGCCAAGACACCCCACGAAACTACCATTATCGCACACCTTATTCTTAGGGTGTATGCGGGTGTGATAAGGGATTATGTGTCCCAGACCTAGTTACTTAAAGTGTAATTTCCTTTGTAGAAACAAAATTATTATTCCATAATTTCCTTTTAATAGTATTTTTTCTTAATAAAATATATGTTTAATTGAGATGAATTTGATAATTTGATTTTTTGACGCAAATAAAACATCATTGTATTTTTCTAGAAAATATATACAATTTTTATATATAACTAGGATATTCTGAATATTATTTTTTAATTAAATAGTATTTTAAAACAATTTTATTTAAATAATAAATGATAAAATAATTTTATAATGGCCTAGGAAATTTTTTACAAGTATCGGAAATTTAACTGTGTCTTAAAAAATGCTATTTTTAAATAAATAAGGATTTTTATATTTAAAAGTTAAAATTATCATATTTAGAGAATTTTTCTGATAAAATAAACATCATTTTTGAAATTATAACATCAAAATTAGGTTAGGGTGAATTTATGATAATTTTCTAAAATAATATATTTTTTCATGAATAGTAAAAAATATTGTTTTAGGGTTTTGATATATTTTATGACATCATATTTAGGTCATAATTGTGTAATGATTAATTAAACATAATCCAAAACCTAAAATATTTTATTTTATTAATATTAAGTATTTTAATATATTTTATTCAATTTTTAAAACTATAATTTACTTTCCAAAGTCTGAAAAGGAAATTTTGATTTTTAAAACATTACTTTTTAGAATCTTTACTTTTTCATGCCAAAAGAAGTATTTAAAAATGAATTTTGGTTATCATGAATTAAAATAACATTAAATTTGACCCAAATTTTCAATACCATGAGTGAAATCTATGGTTAAGCCAATGGTTTTTCATTTTCCACAACCTAGTTTTCTAAGACCTATATTTGGAAATTATTAAACAATTCCTCCACTTCTTCTATAAATGACCACCCATTTATCCATTTTCATTCACTTCTAATCCATAATCTATAATATTATAGTGATTTTTCCTCCCAATTATTCTATCCAAGGTGTCCTCAATCCCCCAAGGTTTCATCCTCAAGTTTTTGGAACAACTCTTCAAGGTAAGGGAAATCTCCACTTCTCTTTTCCATTCAAGTTCCCTTTTCATGTGGTGCGTCTTATAATTTTAAAACTAAGTTCATTTTTTCACTTTTTATTATCTCTTTACTATAATAATATTCTTTTGTTAATGTTTGACACTTTTCCCTTACCATTTTTTCCTTTTCTAAAACCATGTTTTATACTTGTCGTGCTGCCGAATTTTCTTCTCAAATTTTCCTCTTTTACATGAGAAAGTCTCTTTTACTTTTTATTTGAATAATAAAACCTATTTTCCTTTCAATTTTTATTCAATTAGATTTATAAATTACTTTTTTATTTGTGGATTTACATATATGAAACCCACATTTCCTTTCATGGGGTAAAAATAACGTAATGGTCATGTCTTTAAGCTCTTTTGTAGGCCAAGATTTTTTATAAGAAATTCATTATTTATTCTCCATGGGTTATTAATGAAATTATTTATTATAATATATTTGGTTCACATGAAATTAATACATATGAATTTTTCTCCCTGATAATGCTCCAACACATTGGGTAAAGAATTTAATCTCTAGAGATGACATGTTTTATGATACCTTGGTGAATAACCTTGATAATTATCATTTATGAAACCTTAGTGATTATCCTTGGTGATATGATTATGAATGTATAATTTAAATGTTTTAGACACATTTCTATGTTATTATTCATGTTTTTTTATTATTATATACCTCTTACTCATGCCTCGTCATTATGACTTATGTTCCTATTGATATGTCTCAAGATCACATGTTATATGTATCTCTTGTTTATTCCCTTACTGGGATTCATGATCACCCCCATTCCTTTGATGTATATACCTAGGTTATTATGTGTGTTAAATATAACTTAATTTTAACCCATTAATATTAATTTCAAGTAGATTTAGAATAATTTTTTATGTTTTTGTGTATTATGTATCTTATTTACAAGAAACTAAACTTGAAAAGATCCTATGTTTTGTACTATGTAATGAATAGTTGTGTAATAAAAAGGTAGGATGTCATAGTTGGTATCAAATTATGTTTTATTTATTTGTGGAAATTAAGATTTAAAAACTTTATGAATAACCCTAGGTGCAAGTATAAATATAGTAAAACATCCATATATTTTAGTGAGTGTTAAGTGAGTGGTTTCTGAGAAAAGAAATCTCATTCTGGATATGAACAAGTGGATGTGGCTCTGACATAGATGTATCTAGGGGTAACACCCAAAAACATCACTTTTAACTAGACTTGAACAAGAACTGGTGCATGACAACGGGCCTTACTACACTCTTGGTTTGACACTCTTGGGGGATATGTTTAGTTCATCATAAGATTTTTATAAATATTTATGAAGGATATATAGAAAATTTAATTGTTATTATAGGATATTAATACATATTTAAGCATGATGTTTTAATATATAAAATCCCTTTAGAATTATAATATTTATAAAATTAACACATTTCTCACTAGGTTTTTCTTCTTTTAGAAAAATGTCATCAAATAGGAGGAATCGTGCAAATGATGAGTGCAACGGATGATGCATTGATGTCATTCCAATAGAAGATAGAATGTAAAACTTTACGAGGATGATGAATCAACTAACTCAAGTTATTAAAAATAACTTGAATCAATCTGAGAGACCAAATTCACCTCAAAGGGAACAACTTTCTATTGAATCCTTCATGCATTAATGACCACCTTATTTTAGTAGATCTACTGACCCATTGATTTTTGAACAATGGATAATCTCTATAGAAAAGATATTTTTTGTACTTAGTTGTTCAGAGAAAAAAAAAGTAACCTTGGTAGTATACCACTTATAAGGATAAATCGATTAGGGATGGACACTGATTAAAAATATGAATCCAAGAATAGAGATTTATGATATAGAGTGGGAATAGTTTAGGGGAATATTTTTCAATAAATATTTCCCCTGTTCGATGTGAACAAAAATAGAGGAGGAATTTCTAGAACTGAAGCAGAAGGAAAATTAATCAGTGGGAGTATATAAAATGAACTTTAAAATACTTTTTTGATACACCTCTATATCTTTTGTGGATCCTAAGGGAAAGTTTTATAGATTCTTCGGTGGAGTGATACCCCATTTGTGGAGGAATATAGAAAATCAATACTATGAAAGATATGAGGAGATAATGTGGAGTTCTATAAAGGTTTAATTGGAGTTTGGAGAGACACCGTGTTCATATAGATCAAATTAAAAGAAGACATCTATGGATCCAAACTCGGGGAGGAACTTTGATCATGGGAGAGGGGGAAAGAAAGTGCAACTTCCCATGTGAAACAAAAGTGGGAAGAATCATTTGAGGAAATTCATATTGGGAATGTAAAGTGCTACAAGTGTGGAAGAGATTTCTATATAGATTGAAACTATCATGGTGAGTTGAAGCCTCATCTTCTCAACACTAATGACAAAGGGAAGATGGTGCAGGCCTAGACATAAGTTCAATGCTTCAAGTGTGGATAGCTTGGTCACTTTTTCAATCAATGTCCAAATCGGAAGATAATGGAGGGGAACCACTATCAACCTCAACTTAGGCCAAGGGATCAAGTTTGGTCATTTTCTATCATGATGGATGAATTTGAGGCTCCGAATGATATGGTGAAAGGTACACTTGTTGTGCTCTCAAAGCTAGAAAGTGCTTTGTTTGATTATGGTTCTACACATTCCTTTATTTCATCCAAGTTTGAAAAGAATATAGAATCAATCCCTGAACTTCTATAAGTATAGTTATTAATCAATAATCCTATAGGAATTATCCTGGAATCCACAATATATAGAAACTCTAGTATTAACTTTGGTGAGTACAATCTCATCACAAATATAGTATTCATTCCCATGGTGTAATTCAAAATTATAATAGGGATGGACTGGCTCTCAAAGTATAATGCTATAATCAACTGAAGAAGCAAGGAAATTTCAGTAGTCTTTAATGCACAACCCATAGTCATTTTCAAATGAGAGATATCCCAACCTAATATTTTTTTTAGAAGCACCTCCCGAATCCTTCTTTATGGAGATGATCGGTGAATAGGGAGAAGAAAATGAAAGTATAAAGATAGATAATGTTCTTATCATTTAGGAATACATTGACATGTTTCCTAAAGATTTACCTGGACCTCCCTTAGAAATAGAGGTAGAGTTCTCCATTGAAATCATACCTAGATCCAAGACGATGTCAAATACCCTGTATAAAATGAAAAATTTGGAGTTATAGGAATTAAAGAAACAACTTCAAGATCTTCCGGAGAAGGGATTTATCTAACCAAGTGTGTATCCTTGGGGAGCACCAGTTTTATATGTGAAGAACAAGGAAGGATCAATATGTCTATACATTGATTATATAGAACTTAATGGGATCATAGTGAAGAATAAGTACCATCTCCCAAGGATTGTTGATTTATTTGATCAGCTTCATGGGGCTCAATTATTCTCAAAGATTGAACTCTGATCTAGGTATCATAAATTGAGGGTGAAGAAATAATATATTCCGAAGAATGCCTTCCAAACAAGATATAAGCAATATGTGTTTTTTGTTATGTCCTTAATTTTGACTAATTATCCCTCTATATTTATAGATTTAATGAATATAATCTTTAAGGACTACCGTGATAAATTTGTGGTGGTTTTATTGATGATATTCTGATATATTCCAAAAGTCATGAGGAGTATGAGGATCATCTAAGGGTTATTTTGGGAACTCTAAGGAAGGAGAATATTTTTGAAAAATTCATAAAATATGAATTCTGGTTACAAAAATTTGCATTCTTGGGGCACATTGTAACCAATGAAGGAATCTTAGTTAACCCTATGAAGACAAAGGATGTAGAGGAGTGGAATCATCCTATAATAGTAACTAAGATTCATATTTTCCTTGGTTTATCTGGATAGTATATCAGGTTTTTGAAAAACTTTTCATGACTTTCTAATCCACTAACCAAGTAAACTTGAAAAGGGGTTAAGTTCATCTTGAATAAGGAGTGTGAATAAAGTTTATAATAACTGAAGAAGAGATTAGCTATTACACTTGTGTTAATTCTACCCTCTATTGTAGAATGATTCATTATTTATATTGATGCATCTCTGAAATGGATTGGGTGTGTCCTCATGAAAAATGAAAAGGTGATTGCTTATGCATTTTGATAGTTAAAGCCTCATGAGCAGAATTATCCTACGCATGACCTGGAGCTAGCTACGGTTATTTTTGCTCTGAAAATATGGAGGCACTATCTTTATGGGGATAAATGTGATATATACATAAACCACCAAAGTTTGAAGTATATTTTCACACAAAATGAATTGAATATGAGACAAAGGAGATGGTTGGAACTTATTAAAGACTATAAATATTCAATTCATATCACCTTAGAAAGGAAAACAAAGTTACTAAAGCATTAAGTAGGAAATACCTTGTTGTGGTGGCAATGATGAGGATTCAAGGAGATCCATTGATCAAGGACCAAGTAAAATTAAACATGATAATCATAAGGGAAGGAACATACTCAACCCTATTCCAAATTATTTCTCAACCATAATTACTAGATAATATCAAGAAAGATCAAAGATAATATCCTTTGTTACAAAGGAAGATAGAGGCTATGAAGAATGAGAAGTTTCCTGAGTTCAATATTGATCAAGAAGGTGCATTGAAATTTCATACAAGTCTATGTTTTCTATCTAACCCGAAGATAAAGAAAGAGATGATGGATGAAGCTCAAAGATCTACATCCTCTATACATCTTGGAATCACTAAAATGTATAGTGAACTTCATGATAATTATTTGTGGGATAATATGAAATGGGAGATTGCTAACTATACTAAAAGGTGCATGGTATGTCAGCAAGTGAAGGTAGAGTGACAAATTTCTAAAGGGGTATGCAACCACTTCCCATACCAACATGGAAGTGGGACAATGTCACTATGGACTTTATCATTGGTCTCCTAATAATATCCAAAGGAAACAATAAGATATGGGTTATAATGGATTGTATCACTAAGACTACCCATTTTACCGCTATTTGGGAAGATTTCTCTCTTGACCAACTTTCCAGGATATATGTAAAGAAAGTAGTGAGGTTTCATGGGTTTCCACTTTCTATCATTTCTAATCATGATCCAAGGTTCACATCTAAATTATAGATAAGTATTCAATAGGATCTGAATACTTAATTGAATTTCAGTATGGCTTGTCACCCCTAAACTAATGGCCAGTCTGAAAGGAATATTCAAACACTTGAGGATATGATGAGAACATGATCAATGGAATTTAAAGGTGGATGAGATTAACATCTCCCATTAGTTGAGTTTTTATACAACAACAACTTCCACTCAAGTATTCAAATGGCCCCATATGAAGATCTATATGGAAAGTGATGTAGAACTCCTACTTATTGGGATGAAATTGGTGAAAAGAAATTTCTTGGGCTTGATCTTGTGCAAGAGATGATAGAAAAGGTTCGTGTCATCCAACAATATATAAAGGATTCTTAGAGTCAGAAAAAGAGCTACACTAACAACCATCGAAGGGACTTATATTTTGATGTTGGATACAAATTTTTTTCTTCAGATATCACCATGGAAGAGATTCATACAATTTGTAAATAAAGAGAAGCTTATCCCTAGGTATATTGGCCCCTATGAAATCCTTAATTGCATAGGAGCAGTGGCCTATCGGCTAGAATTTCCACCGAATATATATCAATTTCATGATGTATTACATGTATCTCTCTTGAGGAAGTACATACCTGATCCCTCACATGTACTGAATCCATAGGTGGTACAACTAGAACATGGCCTCTCTTATGAGGAGCATCCAGTGGAGATCTTAGACCGTAGAGACAAGGTTCTACGCAAAAAGACTACCCACCTAGTAAAAGTGTTGTGGAGGAACCATAAATGTGAATAAGTTATGTGGTAACTAGAGGAGATAATGAAGTGGAAGTATCCTCACCCTTTCTCAACTAAGATGATGAGTTGAAATTTCAGGGACAAAATTTCTTGAAGGGGGATAATGTAATGACCCAAACTTTCTAAATGATATTTGTTTCTTGAATAAATGTTTGTTTCATATTATATAATATTATACATGTATAAAATAAATAGAAACCAATAAAATTTTATCTCATTAATATTGATCATTACATTAGTTAGCTATAAAACCTATTAAAATGTCAAACATTACAATTGGACAAAGAATATAAAATAGAATAACTAAAATAGAGAAGTATAGATCACCCCAATCTACTAGAATCATAACCCTCACTACAAATGATATAGATTTGAAACAAAATATTAGTAAACTAATCAACATCATGTGAAAATGAAAATATAACCTTAAGAGAAATTGTAGTGAATTTTGAGTGAAAATGGAGTGGTATTTATAGGGTATAAAGGGAAATATGAATGTTGGGATTTGATTTTTATATGATCATTGGCCTATATGACCATTGTTCAATATGACTATTTGAAACTATACCTTGGTTGATAATTCTACTATTATAATTAGTGTTTATAAATAGTAATTACATAAGATAATTGATACATAAAGGATAATCGATGGCCTCAACCAGTATATTTGTGTCGTTTGAAGCCCATTTTTCAAAACTTGGGAGGGAGGTATCATTACTGGAGTTTTCCCTTGACCAAGTCCAATTAGAGCTTCATCAAGTTAAGCTTGATCAAAATCACCCACAGGAGAAGTTCAAGTTATTAGATATCACCACTCGGTTGATGTTAGTCGAGGCACCCCATAAAACTACCATAATCACACACCTTACTCTTAGGGCGTATGCTGGTGTAATAAGGGGTTATGTGTCCAAGCCTTTGTTACTTAAAGTGTAATTTTATTTGTAAAAATAAAATTATTATTCCATAAATTCTTTTTAAGAATAGTTTTTCTTAATAAAATATATGTTTAATTGAGATGAATTTAATAATTTGATTTTTTGGACGCAAATAAAACATAATTGTATTTTTATAGAAAATATATACAATTTTTATATATAACCAAGGTATTCTAAATATTATTTTTTTAATGAAATAGTATTTTAAAAAAAAATATTTAAATAATAAATGATAAAATTATTTTATAATGTCCTAGGAAATTTTTTATATGTGTTAGAAATTTAACTATGCCTTAAAAATGTTATTTTTAAATAAATATGGATTTTTATATTTAAAAGTTAGAATTATCATATGCAGAGAATTTTTCTAATAAAATAAACATCATTTTTTAAATCAACGCGTCAAAATTAGGTTAGGATGAATGTAATAACTAGGCCCCATGAATAGCACATACACTCTGCCTTAACATGGTTGTTGGGTCCTGGTCTGCCATGTACCAGCAGTTTCCCCACAGATACATGGTCCCCTCTCTGGGGATCACCCAAATGCTCGACCAGGTCATCTAACTAATGACTATCCCCACATTCCAACACATATTCTTTCTATTGTGTCTTTCCTCACTCGGACACACCCTAAGAAACTTCCCATAATTTCACCCATCCTGATCACTACTCCATGCCATGAAAGCTTAACTGTGAAGTTCTAATTAGGTAGGCTCTTAAAAATAAAGGTGTACCTTCTTGACATTAGTAATACCATTTATTCATTTAACCATTTATCATTCAGGGGTGTTACATTCACACCCCCTTTAGAGCACAACATCCTCGTTGCGGGCCCAACATCCCAACCCAGGCAGTGCACCATACTTAAGGATGGGTTCGTCCTCTGATATTAAATGTAACAACTAAGGTTGGGTTCCTCCTCTGATACCAAATGTAACAATTAAGGCTGGGTTCCTCCTCTTATATCAAATGTAACAACTAGGCCTCGCTGACAGCACAAACACCCTTCCTTAACATGGTTGTTGGGTCTTAGCCTTCCAGGTACCACCAGTTGCCCCGCAGACACGTTGTCCCCTCCCTGGGGCCCACCCAAATTCTTGACCAGATCATCTAACTAATGATTGTCCCCACAGGACAACACATGTTCTTTCCAGTGTACTTTTTCCTCGCTCGCACACACCCTGGGAAAGTTTTCAAAAGGTCACCCATCCTAATCACTACCCCATGCCAAGAACGTTTAACCGTGGAGTTATAATCAGGTCGGCTCTCGAAAAGAAAGGTGCACCTTGTTGACATGAGTCATACCATTTAGTCATTTATCCCTTTATCATTCTAGGGTGTTACATTTGGTATCAAAATCCCAGTTTTTTCCTTGTAATACTTTGAAATATTGCTATATATTTCCAAAGCTGGGTGCTGAGATGACGTATGATTCTGAGGCCCGGTGTGCCCAGAATTAATTTTATAAAAATATTAAGTATATTTTATAATGTGAATGTGAAGGAATTGTGATAACTAATGGTATCCCGAATCAGAAATCTGAGGGTATGTTTGAGTCTAGAACGTGGATTTTACCCTAGGCGGGATATAACTTTTGTCGGTGCGGGAAATCTATGGAAAAAAAGTCATCGGGGGAGTAATCATAAATAAAATAATTAAAATTAATTATTTTATCTCGTACGTCATATTAAATAACTTTTGAACGGGGAATCATATTGAAAATATGAGACCTTCATTGAGTTCATAATGTAGCGTTTTACCTAAGCGCAACCTAAAATGAGAGGGCGCGAGGTGTTCAAATCCCACAACCATTGGAAGGTATGGTTAAGAGGTTTACCATAAACCTATTTAAAACCTATAAATACATGTTTATGAATTATAGGTTAGAGTTGCCTCTTCCACCTCCCACTATTGATGAGCTCCCTCCTCTCCTCCCTTTAGCGGATCAACGACGAAGCATTGGCAGGTGTGTTCTTCAACAACGAATGAATCGAGATAAGATTATTTTGGTTTTCCACACCCCCAATTTCAATTCTTGATCTATTTTTAATTCAATGTCTTTTCACCACTTGAACATCAATGGAGATGGCCAAACGAACACAGTCATCGATTGATCTCTATTTTGAATCCCATATTTTCACGTTCTTAGCTCGTTCTTCATGGTTTTCGTCATTTAATTTTTGACACGTCGAATCATCAACAGATCGTCAAGCAGGGATTAGTTATGTGAAGATCTATACCTAAGGATTATGAATATGTGTTTTTCAAAAAAATTGGATGATCGGAGGAGGTCCGGTGGTCCGCGGAATGGACCAGCGGTGAGGGCGGCCACATGGAGACGGGCAAACGATGGAGCACCGAGGTAGCAATGGTGGGCCTCGGGAGCAGCGGTGGAGTTAGGAGGTGATCGGTGAGTGGGGTGTGACCTGAGGTGGTGATAATGGGTATGACAACCCTTCTTTTTATTACACACTTAACATAATTTATTACATAAAATCTTCACTTGATACAACATGGAAGATCAAGAGGTATAGTGTCTTTGGGGCTTAGGATCGTTACATAACAACTTAAAACATGAAATACAACATCTTTATTGAAAACTTCCTTTACATGACCACTATATTCCATCGTACTTAGCATTTCATGGGATAACCTGAGAACATGCATAAGAAAAGGGTGAGCTATAAAGCCCAATAAGGAAATAATCATGGAATAACATGAGGAATACAATACATGTTAGACAATAGGCATATAAATAGATCAAAAGAGAAGCATAAACATAAAGGCATGATAAAGCATGATAATCATAACAAGGAAATGTGGCAACAACACTTAACATGGAATTAGCATGAGCCAAGGCTCATTGCACATGGAGCATGAGTAAACCCTCATTGCACATGAAGCATGAGTAAACCCTTGTTGCACTTGAATTAGAATGAGTAAACACCCATTGCACATGAAGTATCATGATACTATACTTTACCCAATGCATTGGAGCGCTATAAGGGTGCACCCTTCTTAAACATTTCATTTCATGCATAAGTGTGCCACATGGATCATAAAACATTGAATCATTCAACATAATATTTTATTCCATGATAAAAAAATGTGGAATACATACATGAAACTCTTTAAACAATATTTAAATTTGTATAAAGGTGAATACCCTTGATAGAGAAATGGGCATGGTATTCACTACACAATGACTTTGGCTTGGAAAAGCGCGGTGTAATTTTGGCAGCATAACGGCGTGACATAAGAACTCATAAAAATGGTTGATGAGAGAGAAAGGGGTGTCTCGTCATATTTACATGACATGGACAGTAAGTGGGTCATATAGATACATGTACCAACAAATGTAATGGAATTTTGATTCATGATACAAAATAATTGCTTGAATGTAAATGAGGAGAGAGAAATTCCTTTCGGAATTTCAGCATAGTAACAGGTGTACATGGGGGGAATTTAATGAGAGAGAAAGGGGTATCCCATCATTAAAACATAAATAGGGCAGTATTGGGGAGGTGAGAAACCATAACCCAACATTTATAATGGAAATTAAAAGGGCATAACAATTTAAATTATATTGGACAAAAATGAGAAGGGAGGAAAAAACCCTTACTTGGAAGTGTGCTTCCAAAGGATTGAGAGAGGATTGAGAGATGCTTATTCAGAGCTTGGGACACCTTGGGAGAATTATAGAGAGGGGGAGAGGTTTTACAAACTCCAAAGGCTTTGAGTGAGGAGGAAGTGGGATCTTGGGTTGGTTTATATAGGAAAGGTGAGGGAATTCTTTATTATTTAGGTTTGAGACACCTCGCATTAAACTAATCCAAATCACAAACCATCCCATGGTTTTTTGCCATGGTTTTTGGAAAAGGGAAGTTGAAAATAATATTTTATAAGGAAAAAGTCTGAACTTCTTAAAATAATGGGGTTGCTTATGTGGAGGTGAGTCACACTCCCAAGGAAAACAATTTAAAAATACAAAATGTTTAATAAGTCTTGAAGGGTCCACTAAAGCTTTGTAAAATAAATCAAAAAAACCCAAAATCACATTATTTTAATAAAAAAACATATATTTGACGAACATAAAGTTTATATTATTTTATTACATCACTATTGGGTCATTATGATGTCATAAAACACATTATATATTTAAATAGAATTTAATTTTTACTCAAAAAATTATAAAAAATTCACCGTTGGATAATTTTGATGTCCTGATTCTATAAATAATATTAATTTTATCTAATTAATTTTATAAATATTTTAATTTTCACTTTTAAAATAAAAACTGACATTTATCGAAAATTCATGGGTTTTGACAAAAATGGCTTTCAAAACTTAATAAAAATTACAATTGCATTCATAAAATTATACGATCATTTATATTTAATAAAAAATAATTTAATAATAATAATAATAATTTATTAAAATATTATTTAATTCAAAAATCCATTAATTCATCAAAATAGATTTCTTAGTTGAACATTAACTAAAAATACTATTTGTGCTTTAAAAACTATTTACAATGTAACAATAATAAAATGAAATTATATTCATTATTATATAAAAATAATAATGTACATAACCATAGTGCTAAGGTCTTATTACATAACCCCTTATAACACCTGCATAAGACCGAAGAGTAAGGTGTGTGATGGTGACAGACTCTTGGGGTGGCTCAGATAACATTGCTTGGGTGGTAATCTCTATCAAATTCCACTTCTCTCGTAGGCGGTCCCACTCGAGCTTAACATATTCAAGCTCATATTGGGATTGGTCAAGAGAGAATCCCAAAGACACAACCTCCTTTCCAAGCTCTGACAAATGGGCTTCATATGGGGCATGTCTACTTGATGAGGCCATCACTTCCTTTGTCTGAGTAAATTGGATTTGTTAAAGCCTTATATTTATAATAATCATGTGATCACTATTCAACGGATATATTATCAATGGTCACAATTCTTAACAGTATTTTAAAATTCAAAAACATAAAACCAAAGAATATGACATTTTATATAAACATTTTACATAAAAATACATTTAATTAGATCAAGAGGGATTTCCATTAATGAAAGTTTAGGTCGTTACAATCTTCCCCACTTAAGGAATTTCACCCTCAAAATTTACTTTCCCCGCACTAAAACAGATTTGGGTAACTCTGCTTTATCATTTCCTCTGATTCCCACGTCACTTCTTCAAACTTGTGGTTTCGCCGCAACACCTTGATGAGGGGCATTGTCTTATTTCGTAGAACTTTTTCTCTATGATCTAAGATCTTCACTGGTTTCTCCTCATAAGAAAGGTCATCCTCTAACTATACCACCTCTGAAGAGATTACATGTGAAGGGTCTAGTATATAAATACATCATGTACTTTGGCCATGGTAGGTAGAAGTGCTAGTCGATAGGCCACAGCCCCGACACGATCAAGAATATTGAAGGGGTCGATGTACGTTGGACTTAACTTCCCTTTATTTCCAAACCTCATGAACTTCTTCCATGGAGATATGCGTAGAAATACCATGTCTCCAACTTTAAACTCAAGATATCATCGATGGTTATCTACATAACTCTTTTGTCGACTCTGGGTTGCCTTGATATGCTGCTGAATGGTTTTCACCTTCTCCACCATTTCTTCGACCATTTCTGGTCCAAGCAGCTTATGCTCACCGACGTCATCCCAACACGCTGATGTTCTGCACATTTTCCCATAAAGGGCTTCATATGGTGTCATTTGGATGCTCGAGTAGAAACTGTTATTATAATAGAACTCAAATAGAGGAAGATGTCGGTCCCATCCTCCTTTAAAGTCCATTGAGCATGCTCTCAGCATGTCCTCAAGTGTTTGGATAGTCCGCTCGGATTAGCCATTAGTTGAGGATGATAGGTTATACTGAAGTTTAGTTCAGTATTCAGAGCATGTTAAAGAATCTTCCAAAAATTAGAGGTGAATCTTGGATCTCGATCGAATACAATAGATAGTGGTACTCCATGCAACCTTACCACTTCCCTGATATATATTTGTGCCAGTTGATCCAATGAGAAATCCTTTTGAATAGCAATGAAGTGTGAAGCCTTTGTAAGATGATCCACAATAACCCAGATTGCATTATTGCCTTTGGATGTCTTCAGAAGTCTGGTGACAAAGTCCATGGTGATGTTCTCTCATTTCCATTCTGGTATGAGCAATGGTTTCATCATCCCCTTAGATTTCTGCCTCTTTGCCTTCACTTGCTGAAACACCGGGCACTTTGATGTATATTCAGCGATCTCCTTCTTCATATTATCCCACCAATAATGCTCTCGGAGATCTCGATACATCTTTGTATTTCCTGAGTGAATAGAGAAATTTTAACTATTTTCATCATCCAAAAGTTCCTTCTTCTACTCCAGATTTGATGGAACACATAGTCTTTTCCCAAATCTCACAATTCCTTCTTCATTAACATTAAACTCCGAGGATTTCCCTTTTCCAATAGCTTCCACTTTTTTCTGAATTCCCACATCATCCTTTTGAGTATCCTTTAACCTTTCCAAAAGTGACGGTTGAGAAATAATTTGTGAAAGGATTGATGATGTTCCCTTCTTTATGATTCTCATGTCTATCTTCATCAAATCTAAGAATATTGGATCCTTTTCAATTCTCATCAATGATAGAATCGTTGGGTCCTTTCTACTTAGGGAATCTGCCACCTTTTTCGCTTTCCCAGGGTGGTAATGGATTGAGAAATCATAGTCTTTGATCAGCTCTAACCATCTTCGTTGGTGCATGTTCAACTCTTTCTGTGTGAATATATACTTGAAGCTTTTGTGGTTTGTATATATTTCAAAATTCTTCCTAAAGATATAATGCTGCCAAATTTTCAAAGTGAAGATCACTACAGCCAACTCGAGGTCATGTGTTGGATAGTTCTGTTCATGAACTTTCAATTTCCTTGAAACATAGGCAATGAATTTTTCATTTTTCATCAACACACATCCCAGAACCTTCTTCGAAGCATCACTGAATACCACAAAAAGTTCTCCACTTGTGGGTAAAGTGAGCACGGGCGTAGTGATAATACTCCTTTTCAACTCCTTGAATCTTTCTTCGCATTCATCACTATAAGAAAACTTTACTATCTTCCGAGTTATCTTGGTAAGAGGGTTGTAAAATCATGATAAATTTCTCACAAATCGTCAATAATATCCAGCTAACCCTAAGAATCTACGGATATCTGTTACCGATGTTGGACTTGGCCATCCCTCGATTGCATCTATTTTGGAGGGATCCACAGATATCACATTGCTTGTAATGATATGGCCCAAGAATGAGACCTCCTTTAACCATAACTCACACTTGTTGTACTTTTCATAAAGCTTCTCCTTTCTCAAGGTATCTAGTACAGTTCTTAGATACTCCTCGTGATTCTACTTGGTTTTGGAGTATATTATAATATCATCTATAAAGACTACCACAAATTTGTCAAGGTAATCTCTAAAGACTCTATTCATCATGTACATGAAGATTTTTGGAGCATTAGTGAGTCCGAAAGGCATTACTATGAATTCATAGTGCCCGTATCTTGTACGAAAAGCAGTATAAATTCGTGGGAGAGGATACTTGATCTTTATCGTGATTTTGTTGAGCTCACAATAATCGATGTAAAGACGCGTTGACTCATCCTTCTTCTTGACGAATAGGACTGGTGCACCCCATGGTGAAGCACTTGGGCATATAAACCCTTTATCCAGATTCTCCTGTAGTTGTTTCTTCAACTCCTCAAGCTAAACAACATATATTCTATACGGATTCTTGGATATTGGAAATTCCCCGGGTATAAGATCAATTGATAATTCAACATCTCTTCTATGAGGAAGACCAGGAAATTCCTTGGGAAACAATTCAGTGAATTCCCTCACAATAGGCATATCTTCAAGGATGGTTACTTCCTTGGACTCAATCATCTGAGCCAGATACGCGTGCTCATAGAAAAGTAATATCCATGTTTGAGATGATGGATCTAAAGAAGATTCATCTTTCTACTTGCACTTTTATAGAATTGGGGGTTGATTATCCACATAGAGAGTGATTTCCCTCTCCTAACAATTTATGTTGGCTCTATATAAGGAAATCTAATCCATGCCAAGAATCGTATCAAATTCCACTAGAGGGAGTATAAAGAGGTTAGATGAGAAGTTTAATCCACATATTATGATAGGGGATGAGTTATATTCATGGGATGCAATGATTTCCCCATTTGTCGTACTCATCGACATCGTCACTTCCATGATTTGTGATGGTACTGGGATTGTTCTACTAAACTTTTGAGATATAAAAGAATGCATAGAACCTAAAAAAAAGTATGTTCACTATTCTTGAATGAATAACTAGTGTATATATCACCACTTCGTTTTCGGGGTTCACTTCAGCAGTAGTGATGGAAAAAGATATCCCTTACTTCCTTGGAGGTTGTTGGTTGCCTCCAAAAACCCTTGGCTTAGGACACTGATTTGCAAGATGCCTTGGTTCTTTGCAGTTTAATCAATGAACCATGTATTGAGGTTCAAACGGTGTGTTCCTCTCCTTTGTCGCAGTCATGGTTATTTCTTGCCGATAGTTGATTCACGCTCAAATTTACCCAAAAGAAGAAGGTAGGATGGTCCTTGTAGTCTATTTTGGGTTGTTGAATCCTCAGAGACCTAAAAAGTAACCTACAAACACATACATTCTATGGATTTTTTTTGGCTATGAAGTGGAAAACTTGGATTGATTTAAGATGGTTTTAAAGGATCACTAACAGATTTAAGTTAATTCAAATTAAGGTAATGACTTGATCTTAGATTATCGCTCGGGGTGGATTGGATGAATTCCTTTTTTAATGATTTCAATTTCTTATATTTGAGATGGGTTCATTTAATAAGATCAAACAAAATCATCAATTATTGGTTTAATGCCTAAACACCCTAATAATAATCACATATACACTTGAAGGATCATAGTTTTGAACACTCCAAGTTAAAGGTTCGTATTAGCACTTGAAATGTGTGACCTTAAATTCAATAAGGATGAAGAGGTTTTAAAATCATCAAATAAAAATATCATTTAAAAGAAGTGATTAGCCATTAATGGAGTGAGAAATAACATCCAATACATCCCCTTGATACTCCTTTGGATCAACCCATAAAAGAGTTAGCCCTCTATTTATTACATTTCTTCAATGGAAGCGGGAAGTAGACTTACGAGGGTGGAATTGAAGAAGTAAAAACAACAACAAAAATCGATCACTCAACCATTGTGTGATAAATATCACAAAGTATGGTGTGAGTAAATTCACACATTTAAACAATGGTATCAAAGTTATATATAGACGAACATAATAAGAGTAAAGGAAGAACTTTTATTAAGAAACTAAGGTGAATTAAACAACTTACATGATAAAGAAATATGATTACAAACACAAAGCGACAGCATAACACTACAATGAAATCAAGCACCAAAGATGAAAAATTCCTCCATCACCATTATATTAAATAGAAATTTTGGGAGCCTTGGGTAAAGTCTCCAACATTAAAAAGCATACCAATTTATTATGGTAGACCTAGGGTGGTGGAAAGCTTGTGGGACTTGGACTTTTCCACTCTTGACCTGAGGTGGCAGTCAGCTTGCAACCACCGAACAGACGCGCTTAGAAGACCTTCTAGATAGCCGAATTAGAGTGGACCATATAAGAATAAAATGGATACCTGGATTTCTCCTAAACTCCTGTAAAATTTGGGCCCATTTTTAGTTGTTTATTCCTAGATATTATTAGATTGGTAGGATGTTTTCTGGGCCACAGAATCTGGCCCATAATTTTATCTCCAAATTGGGTCGCCTTAATAACCACCATGGAGGCCGAATTAGCACTGGATCCTTCAGAATTATTTGTTCCTATACATGCATTATATAATCCAAAGAAATTTGGGTTTCATTGGGCCTTTATGTTGGGCCCCACATTCTCATCAGTGGGTTGGTGTTCAATCTGACTTCTCCAGAATTGTTTGCATGAAATCCCATTTTGGTGGTCCTCCAATGTGGATCTTCCAACACTCTACAAAGATGAATTGTTCCCAATATAATTTTAAACCTGAAAATTAAATATTAAAATAAAATCAAGATCATTGGGTACTTTAAATGATGTTAAAAAATGTACCACATAATAGTGCATTTTAAGAAGAAATTACAATCATAATGTGAAATGATGTTCAAAGTGTAAAATGCACTAAAATGGTGTTTATGAATAATAAAGAAAATGAATATTATATATATTAACAATGAATATTATCATTATTTAGTGGCTAATCAATAGTTAATATCCAGGTGCCCTTCTCTTCCACACCTAAAGCATTTTCCCGTCCCCTTCAGGCAATTTCTGAGGTGCTTCTTTTCGCATCTTTGGCAAGTGGGGTGCTAGATCTTCTTAGCATCGTTAGATTTATCCATCAGACCACCAGCGTTAAAGTCCACCTTATGATTCTTATCCCCATGATACCCCTAAGATTATTTTATATCCTTTTTGACCTTGAGGGCACATCGGACAATTTCCTCATAGCTTTCGAAGTCACGGATCGTCAGCGCTTTCCGCAGGCTAGGTTTCAGCCCACCAAAGAAGTGGTCAACCTTGCATTCGGGGATAACAGTAAAGTCAAAGGTATATAGTGAATGCCTTGTGAATTTTTTCTCGTACTCTTCGATATATTTTTCATCTTTTTGCTTGAGGGCAAGGAAGTATCTTTCCATCTTAAGCCGGAGGGTGCGTGGAAAATATTTATCGAAAAACATCTTCTGGAAATCCTTTCATTCCAACGCCTCGATCTCCTCCTCAGGATTTGTATTTTTTATCAACGTCCATCATTGATCAGCTTCACCCTCCATATGATAATCAGCCAGTAGAACCTTCTCTTGTTCAGAACATTGAAGGATGGAGAAGATCTTTTCAATGGAGTTGATCCATTGTTCAGTGATTGAGGGATCAGATGATCTATTAAAAGTAGGAGGTCTTTGTCTCATGAAGCTCTCGATAGCGACTTGTTCTTTATTATAGGGGGTTGAAAATTCCTCTTGACCCATGTTTCTATTCAAATATTGAGTTATCTTAGAGATAAGTGTGACAAAGTTCGCGATTCCCACTCCTATTGGATTGGGCATCTCATTAGTACAGTCATTACATTGATCTTCACATCGGTTGTTAGCCCAAGTCCTCCTATTACCGGTCATTGGTTGAAATAAAAGGACAGTTAAGGGTAACATATAAAGGGTAATACAAGGACAAAACTGATAACTTATAAATAACTTTTATTTCCTTAACATATGAATCTATTGGCTTCAGTTAATGTTATCCATGATCTAATTTCTAACATATATTCTTAGGGAATTTTCTTTTTTAGTCCCTTAATAATGGTTCATACTAAGCTTGTGAATTTACCAAAGCATATCCCCTGGGAGTGTCATAAACAAGAGTGCATCAAGGCCCGTTTTCGTGCACCATTTCTCGTTCGAGTCTAGCTCAAAGCGGTGTTTTCAGGTTTTACCCCTAGGATACATCTGTGTCAGAGCCGCCTCTGCCTACTCATATCCAGACAGAGATGTATTTGCTTGGTAAAACACTTACTCAATACTCACCAAAACTTAGGGATGTTTTTATTATACTTATTCTTGTCTCTAAGGCTTTACTAGGGTTTTATAATCCTAATACAAAAAAATAACTAAACTTATCCTCCGATACCAACTATGACAACCCTGCTTTTTATTACACGCTTAACATAATTTATTACATAAAATATTAACTTGATACAACATAGAAGACCAATAGGTCTAGTGTCTTTGGGGATTGGGATCATTAAATAACAACTTAAAACATGAAATACAACATCTTTATTGAAAACTTCCTTTACATGACCACTACATTATCTCATACTTGGCATTTCATGGGATAACCTGAGGACATGCATAAGAAAAGGGTAAGCTATAAAGCCCAGTAAGGGAAGAATCATGGAATAACATGCGGAATAAAATACATGTTAGACAATAGACATATCAATAGAGTACAAGAGAATCATAAACATAAAGGCAAGATAAATCATGATAATCATAACATGGAAATGTGGCAACAACACTTAACATGGAATTAACATGATCCAAGGCTCATTACACATGGAGCATGAGTAAACCCTCATTGCACATGAAGCATGAGTAAACCCTTGTTTCACTTGAATTATAATTAGTAAACACCCATTGCACATGACTTATCATGATACTATACTTTACCCAATGCATTGGAGCGCTATAAGGGTGCACCCTTCTTAAACATTTCATTTCATGCATAAGTGTGTCACATGGATCATAAAACATTGAATCATTAAAAATAATATTTTATTACATGATAAACGAATTTGTAACACATACATGAAAATATTTAAACAATAAGTAAATGTTCATAAAGGTGAATACCCTTGATAGAGAAATGTTCATGGTATTCACTACACAATGACTTTGGCTTGGAAAAGTGCGGTGCAATTTCAGCAGCATAATGGCGTGACATAAGAACTCATAAAAATTGTTGATGAGAGATAAAGGGGTGTCTCATCATATTTACATGACATGGATAGTAATTGGGTCATATAGATACATGTCCCAACAAATGTAATGGAATTTAGATTCATGATACAAAAGAATTGCTTGAATGTAAATGAGGAGAGAGAAATTCCTTTCAGAATTTCAGCATAGTAATGGGTGTATATGGGGGAATTTAATGAGAGATAAAGGGGTATCCCATCATTAAAACATAAATAGGGAAGTATGGGAGAGGTTTGAAACCATACCCCAACATTTATAATTGAAATTAAAAGGGCATAACAATTTAAAGAATATTGGACAAAAATGAGAAAAGAAGAAAAAAACCCTTACTTGGAAATGTGATTCCAAAGGCTTGAGAGAGGCTTCTTGTGAGCTTGGGGAACCTTGGGAGGATTATAGAGAGGGGGGGAAGAGGTTGGACAAACTCAAAGGGATTTTAGTGAGGAGGAAGTGGGATCTTGGGTGGGTTTATATAGGAAAGGTGAGGGAATTCTTTATTATTTAGGTTTGGGACACCTCACATTAAACTAATCCAAACCACAAACCAGCCCATGGTTTTTTCTCATGGTTTTTGGAAAAGGGAAGTGGAAAACAATATTTTATAAGGCCAAAATCTTAACTTTTTAAAATAATGGGGTTGCTTATGTGGAGGTGAGTCACACTCCCAAGGAAAACAATTTAAAAAGACAAAATGTTTAATAAGTCTTGAAGGGTCCACTAAAGCTTTGTAAAATAAATAAAACAAACCCAAAATCACATTATTTTAATGGTAAAACGTATATTGTCTGAACATAAAGTTTATGGTATTTTATTACATCACTATTGGGTCATTATGATGTCATAAAGCACATTATATATTTAAACGGTATTTAATTTTTACCCAAAAATTTGACTGTCTTAAAAAATTATGAAAAATTAAACATTGGATAATTTCAACGTCCTAATTATAGAAATAATATTAATTTTATATAATTAATTTTCTAAATATGTTAATTTTCACTTTTAAAATAAAAAACTGACATTTATCGAAAATTCATGGGTTTTGACAAAAATGGATTTCAAACCTTAATAAAAATTACAATTGCATTCATAAAATTATACGATCATTTATATTTAATAAAAATTAATTTAATAATAATAATAATATTTTATTAAAATATTATTTGATTCAAAAATCCATTAATTCATCAAAATGGATTTCTTAGTTGAACATTAACTAAAAATACTATTTGTGCTTTAAAAACTATTTACAAGGTAATAATAATAAAATGAAAGTGTATTCATTATTATATAAAAAAAATAATGCACATGACCATAGTGCTAAGGTCTTGTTACATAACCTCTTATAACACCCACATAAGACTGAATAGTAAGGTGTGAGGTGGTGATAGACTCGTGGGGTGGGTCAGATAACATTGCTTGGGTGGTAATCTCTATTAACTTCCACTTCTCTCGTAGGTGGTCCAGCTCGAGCTTAACATATTCAAGCTCAGCTTGGGATTGGTCAAGAGAGAAGCCCAAAGACGCAACCTCCTTTCTGAGCTCTGACAAATGGGCTTCGTATGGGGCGCATCTACTGGATGAGGTCATCGCTTCCTTTGTCTGAGTAAATTGGATTTGTTAAATCCCTATATTTATACTAATCATGTGATCACTATTCAATGGCAATATTAGCAACGGTCTCAATTCTTAATAGTATTTTAAAATCCAAAAATATAAAACCAAAGAAGTTGACATTTTATATAAACATTTTACATAAAGATACATTTAATTAGATCAAGAGGGATTTCCATTAATGAAAGTTTGGGTCGTTACAGCGGGCTGCAGATCGTAGTAGGCAGTTGCGTTGACGCGGTGATGATGGAGAGGTCGAGGCGGACGGGTGGTCCAGCGAGCCGAGGCGAGGCCGAGTGGGCTAGTGAGTCGAGCCTAGGCTGAGAAGTCTAAAGGGTCGAGGTGGTCCGAGGTGGGTAGAATGGGCCAGGCGGGCTGAGGCGGGCCGACTAGGCCGAGTGGGCCTGGCGAGTCTACGGGATGCAGAATAAAACCTTCATATCTCCTAAAAAGAGCATTTGTTTTACGTGACAACTATGGAGACATGATCCTACTATCGAGACAAACCTTCTGAGTCCAGTTTAGAGATTTAAGGATTCAATCTTGTGGCTTGGTTTCACAAAATGCCTAAATATAATAATAATATATATTTATTATTATTGAGAAATCATGTATCAGACGTAACTCTTGCATACGACGTCCAATTGATGCACCATCAATGGCATCTCAATCCTAGTTTTTAGGAGTAAATATCAAGAACAATTTCAAGTGTTTAAACTGAAATTGATTTGCGGGCCCCATGAATCCAGGTTTGGGCGTGTTGCGGTGAAATGCAATTTTTTCACCGAGTGTCCATTTTGGATGAATGAATAGTCAATACCATGCATTTTTTCATGAGTATAGAAATGGTGTGATCTATATAATTTATTTTGAGATCTATGCATAGGCCCCACAAAGCACCATTCGTGTACGATGCTGAGAGATGTAGCTTCTTCATCGGGTGTCCGATTGGGGAAAATGAATAGTTGATCTTGTGTGTTTTTCTGCAAGGATCGCAACGATGTGATCTGTTTGGATGTTCGGAGCCTTGTTCATGATCTCATTAAATGTGGAAACGTGAAAGGAATATAAGTGGAAGATCCTTTTGATGGGTTGAAGAGATTCCATGGCTTAGGTCAGCACTGGTTCTTCTTTCCGGGTGTTGATCCCCCTGATGTACTAGGGCATGGATCCCTAATGACTAGAGTGGAATCCCCCTAAAGTACTAGGGAGTGGGTCCTCTTCAACTACTTTTTGGGTAGTACCCTCCAGCGTACTACCCTTCAGTGGGGATGGGCAATGGGTCCCTATTGACTCTCGGGTGTTGATCCCCCTAACACACTAGGGTGAGGATCCCCAATGACTATAGCAGAATCCCCCTGATGCACTAGGGTACAGGTCCTCTATAGATACTATTAGAGTGTAATCCTCCTGATGTACTAGGGCGTGGGTCCTCTACTTCAATTCTACACCATCCATCTTTGCAGATTAGTGGCGAGACATGGTTTGGCGTACCTTTAGACTCACAAGAAAGAGGGACTCTTTCCCCATTGAGAAACATCCTTGTGACACAACCTAAAATCGTGAGTGCAAGTCAGTGCCTCCCAAAGTAGATAGTATCAAGGTGTGGTAATTAAGTCCCTCTAACTTGAAAGTTTAGGGAAGACATGTGGGATGTTGGGCATCATTGATGGGTACTTCTTGAACTATTGGTGCCTCTTATTCTTGGGTTGAGCTGTGAGATAGAGATCCTTTTACTCTCTCATTTGGGTTTATTTTGAATGAGTATATATATATATATATATAACCTTTTTTAGTACCCACTCCTTGGGTTTTGGTTACTCTCCTTCCAGGAGAGGCGAAGACATGCAAGGTATGCCACGTGCTCTTCGTGTCTAGCTTATTGTGGTTAGATGAGTTTATTCTCCTACTATAAGTAGTGAAGGCTCAATAATAATTTCATATTCTCATTGTTTCTAGCTCATTGTGTCTGGATGAGTTTTCTTTCACTCTCTTTTTGGGTTGATCTACACTTTTTATAGTACTTTGTTCTATCTACTATTTTTTTATTCAGTGTATCTCTTACTACTCCCCCCTTCACCTTTTCAGGGAATCCTACTGTGTATGTTTATACTCACCCCTTCATTGGATTTGTCTACATGAATCGTTACTTACGAGGATGATGGATAGGTTTGATTGTGACTTCGTAGGACAGGTGCTTGGACCATGTATGGTGGTCCTAGTTCGGGTTCCAGGAGCGGGGCTCTCTTGACTATTTTACTTTTCCAATTTCTTTTAGTTTAGGACACTTTTCTGGTTGGGCATGTGTTTTTTTCTCTTTTCCCCTTCCATTTTACTTTACTGTACTCGTACTGTTTAGTGTTCCATGCATGTTTGGTTTATTTACAATAGTGTAGCATCTTTTACTCATTTCCCTATGCACTTTTGAATTGAGTGGTTGTGTGTGTGTGTAGGTACTCAGTCAAAGGCCTCCTCAATTTTTTTGTGCCTTCAGTGCTTTCCACCACTCCTTGGCCTATGGAGGTGGATTTGGGGTAATTGAGGCTCGAGCCTCAGTATGGGTCGGGTCATGAAAGATCGGTATCAGATGTGGTTCGACCCTTAGGATATTGTTCAGACATTTCTCTAAAAATGTCTTGGTTGGTTTTAGGGCAATAGTTTCAAAGTGTCTCAAGTGAATCTCTTAGGCTAGGGAGTCTAGTGATGGTATGGGAGATCAATGTATCCATTCATTAGGACCATGATTACCCGCTTGTCGACTCGGCACCCTGAGACGTTTATTGTGGGGAACAATGTTACATGCATGATATAGGCTTGAGTCTTTGACTATCCTTATTGAGTAAGCTCTCCATTTTTATCACTATATATATATATACTTATCTAACTATGGTACTCCTTGATAACTTTCAGGATGCCTCTGTGATAACAGTCAGCCAAGATATCAACTCTGATTCGTGACGACAACCTTGTGTGTGATGAGGCCTTAGTTCAGGGTCCATCATGCGATCCCCTCCCTCCAGGTGGTCAGGTAGTTTCACCTCCACCCGTTGAGCAGCAGATAGTCCTAATAGATCAAACTGAGTATGAGCACAGGTTGAGCGCACTTTGTGAGTTCTAGCACCAGAGACCGCTAAAGTTCCATGGTTATCTAGATCCTCTGGCAGTAGAGGATTGGATGGAGTTGATGATCTGTGTTTTCAAGCTTATTTGGACGCTGACAGATCAAATGGTTGCACTAGCAGCCGGTCTCTTCCATGGAGTGGATGGGCGTTAGTGGAGCTTGGTTACTCAGATGCACGATGGGTTGACACTCTCATGGGATGACTTCCAGTAATTATTCTTTGAGGAGTACTACCCCTCCTACTTATGCTTCATTCTAATTCATGATCTTCTGAAGCTTAAGTAGGGAGGGATGATAGTGGAAGAGTACTCAGCTAGGTTCACATACCTCACTTAGTACTCTCTTGATATGATATGTGATGGTTACTTCTGAGCACAGAAGTTTGAGCAAGGGATCTTCAGAGAGATCTATGATAGCATATTGCCTTTGTATGTCCCCACCTGTGTTGGGGTGTTGAAGCGGGCACTGGTGACAGAGAGCTTTCTTCCAGAGGGATGCTAGTTAGCTGGTACTGACAATAGATGCTAAAGAGTTGAGATGTCTATAGTAATTGGTAGACGTCAGTTGACAGTATCTCGACATAGGAGGCTTCCCCACGATCAGACTTGGGCATGCGGTCAGAAAGCATCGGGGCAGTGCAGAGCATCGGGTCATCCCAGAGAGGTCTAGTGCTATGCTTGTGACAGGAAAGGTCACATGTCATGTGACTGCCCGACCGTACATGTTGAGCATCCTAGGTAAAGCAGGTAGACCACCACAGAAGAGACATCGTCATGATCAAGGATCCCCTGGTCGGGGACAAGGTGGTCCCCAGGGAGGTAGTGCTAGCAGTGAAGTATGATGAGTTGTAGGTGGGGGTGATGTTATGAGGTTCTTCCACCACCACCACCAAGTGGCCCACGTCAGGCTCAAGGGGTTGGTGGCTGGGGCCACAGACAGTTGCATGCTTCAGATGTCCACAATCTCGCAGTGCATGAGATGATATGAGGTACACTCTGTGTTTATTTTACTCTTGCATTAGTATTAGTAGACACAGGAATCAGTCACTCTTTTATCTTGTTACTCCTAGTATGGGATTTGGAGCTCCTAGTAGAGGTGCTAGCATAGAAACTTTGTCTCAAGGTTCCTACAGGGAGTGCTTCTATTATGTCTTTCATCTATCGGTAGTGTGAGCTATTACTTGGAGGAGAGAGGTTCACATGGGACCTATCGGTCATCACGATGGAACCTTACGATGTCATCTTGGGCATGGATTGGATTTCCATGGTTTGAGCCCATATTGACTATCACTACAGTCTAGTCAGATGCATGCACACTCATGGGACGTGATTCTCCTTTCTTGGTGAACAAGAGCTCATAGCAGGGCAGGCAGGTGTTGTGAACAGGAGGCTATGTCCTTTTACCCACCAGTTAGTGAGTGTAACCCTTGGTGTACCAGACTCTTCAGGCATCTAGGTTCCTTCAGTTGTGGAGGACTATATGGACATCTTCCTCGAAGACGTTCTGGGACTACCTCTGAGGTGGGAGTTGAATTTTGCATTGATTTTCAACCAGGGACTACCCCGATATCTTTTGCGCCATATCATATGGAACCCACCGAGCTCCGAGAGCTACGGTTATAGTTAGAATACCTTCATGAAAAAGGTTTCATCGGGCCCAGTGTGTCCCCTGGGTAGCTCTAGTTTTGTTTGTGAAGTAGGCGGATGGGAGTTTACAATTTTTCGTTGATTATCATCGCCTGAACCAGGACACGATAAAGAACAAGTACCCCCTATCGAGAATCTATGACCTCTTCGACCGGTTGCGAGGTGTGAGGTGGTTCTCCAAAATCAATCTCAGGTCTGGATACCACTAGTTACGAGTTCGTGAAGCTGGTATTCCGAAGTTGATTTTTCAATGTCATTATGGGCACTATGAGTTCCTAGTAATGCCCTTTGGTGTGACAAACACCCCTATCGTTTTCATGGATTTGATAAACCAAATTTTCCAGCCTTACTAAGACCATTTTATTGTTGTCTTCATCGACGGCATACTCGTATACTCTACGTCAGAGGAGGAGCATGTGAAGCACATGAAGATGGTTCTTGATTTACTTTGAGAGCACCAGCTTTACGGAAAGCTCTTGAAGTGTTAGTTCTGGATACATGAGGTTCAATTTCTAGGGCATGTCATTTCTAAAAAAGGTTTATCCATATATCCAGCAAAGATCGAAGCAGTGCGTGCTTGGGAGACACCCAAGAGTGTAACAAAGGTGCGAAACTTTCTTGGTTTGGCGGGGTACTATAGAATATTTGTGGCATACTTATCCAGGATCTCATCCCCTTTGACCGCTCTGACACAGAAGGGAAAACCATTTACCTGGTCTGAGCAATACTAGAAGGACTTTGAGGAGTTGAGACAGAGGCTGACAAGTGCTCCATTTTTTAGACTACTAGAGGAAGGTGCTGAGTTCGTAGTGTATTATGATGCCTCGGGAGCTAGCCTCAGTTGTGTGATGATGCAACAACAGGAAGTCATCGCATACAGGTCGTGGTAGTTGAGACCCCATGAGAAGAACTATGTGACTCATGACCTAGAGATAGTAGTGGTAACCTTCGCCTTGAGGATGTGGAGGCACTACCTTCTGGGAGATCACTTTGTGGTTTACTCAGACCACCAGAGCCTCAGGTACATCTTCACCTAGAGAGACCTGAATTTGAGGCAGCGAAGATGGTTGGAGTTCATACAGGACTGTAACCTTGAGATAGTCTATACCCTCTGAAAGGGGAACTTTGTAGTAGATACCCTTAGTAGGAAGTCTCAGGCTTGCCTAGTGTGGAAGCTTCATATCAGTTGGCTTCCCTATAGCTGACCCTGGTGGAGCAGGAGGGTGCAGTTTTTCTACAGTCGATGGTGATGACTCTTTCGCTCCTTAAGCGTGTGAAGGAGTATCAATTGGGGAACATCCACTACAAAGTTTTGCATGATCAGATATCCATAGGGGATTCACCATGTGGATATTCTGAAGGAGGGAATCACGAGATCTTATTCTAGGTTCGGACAGTGGTTCTAGTCACGATGCGGGAGGAGGTGATGCAGGAGGTCCACTCTTCTCCCTTGGTTGTACATCTCGGTGTGGAGAATATGTATAGAGATCTTCAGCAGTAATTTTGGTGGTCTGGCATGAGATGAAGCATGGCTGAGTTCATCTCATGATGTCTCACTTGTCAGTAGGTGAAGACTAGGCATTAGGTTCTGGTAGGTTTGTTACAGCCTCTTGAGATCTAGGAGTGGAAATGGGATGGCACATCCATGAAATTCATCATAGGGCTTTCGTGCACAGTGAAGGGTCATGACTCCATTTGGGTGATAGTGAACCGACTCATGAAGTCAGTGCACTTCCTTACTATTAGGGAGCAGAGTTCGATGGAGAGGTTGGGGCAGTTGTATGTATGAGGGATTGTTTGCCTTCACAGGGTACCCTCGACGATTATCTCTGATTGTGACGCGCGGTTTACATCACGATTGTGGAGAGGCCTACAGGAGGAATTCGGGGCCCAGCAGTGGATGAGTACATTCTTTCACCGCCAGACCGATGGTCAGACCGAGCGCACTATCCAGGTGTTGGAGGATATACTGAGGGATTGGGTGTTAGATTTCGACTGGAGTTGGGAGGATCACCTGTCTTTGGTATAGTTTGCGTACAATAATAGTTACCACTCTACCATCAGTATGACACCTTTTGAGGCCTTATACAGGAGACCCTATAGGTCACATTTGTGCTAGACGGAGGTTGGGGAGTCATCACTCATGAGCCCATAGTTGGTGCAGGCAATGACGGAGAAAGTGCAGATCATCTGTGAATGGATGAGGATGGCCCAGAGCAGATAGAAATCCTATGTAGATTATCGTCGTAGGCCCTTGGAGTTTGAGTAGGTAGACCATGTCTTCTTGAGAGTCTCCCTGTGACACGGAATGCGGAGGTTCAACCGAGGAGGCGAACTATTACCAAGGTTCATCAGGTCATTCAAGATCATGTGGAGGGTTGGCAAGGTAATCGACCATCTTTCTCTACCCCCACAGTTGGATCAGGTGCACGACGTCTTTCACATGTCGTAGCTGAGGAGATGCATGCATGATCCTACGCACATCATCGACTAGGGTGAGCTGGATATTGAAGATGGAGCCACCTTTATAGAGCACCCATTGGCGATCGAGGATCGACAAGAGTGGACCTTATATGGATGGTTCATCCCTTTGGTTCACGTGTTGTGGTAGCACGAAAATGTGCATGAGTTCCTGGGAATTGGAGATCCAATTGCAGGCTCAGTATCTTGAGTTGTTTTCCTGGTTTTGCTTTTCAGGGACGAAAATCTTGAAGAAGGGAATGATTTAGAGACTCAGTTTTTACTTTGTATAACTTTGAAATATTTCTATATATATTTCTAGATCTAGACGTTGAGACGGCGTGTGATTCCAAGACCCGGTGTGTCCGAAATTAATTTTATAAGAATTTTAAGCATATTTTATAATGTGCACAAGAAAGAAGTGAGATAACTCTTAAACGGTAGCCCAGATTGGAAATATGATGGCATGATTGAGTCTGGAACATGGCGTTTACCCTAAGTGGGATATAACTTTTGTCGGCGCGGGACTTGTGTGGAAAAAGTCATCGGGGGCGTAATCGTCAGTAAAATAATTAAAATTAGTTATTTTATCTCGGACGTAGTATCAAATAATTTTTAAATGGGGACTCGAATTGAAAATACAATACCTCCATTGAGTTCATAATGTAGCATTTTACCTAAACGCGGTCTAAAATGAGAGGGCGCGAGATATTCGGATCCCACGACCGTCGGCGGGTACAGTTAAGATGTTTACCCTAAACCTAGTTAAAACTTATAAATACATGTTTATGAATTCTAGGTTAGGGTTTCCTCTTCCTCCTCCCACCAGTGATGAGCTCCCTCCTATCCTCCCTTCGGCGGATCAACGACGAAGCGTTTCTAGGTGTGTTATTCAATGAAGAACAAATCGAGGTAGGATTCTTTTGGTTTTCTGCACCCCCAATTTCAATTATTGATCTATTCTTGAATTCAATGTTGTTTTCACCACTTGAACATCAACGATGATGGCCAAACAAACATGATCATCGACCAATCTCCGTTTTGAATCTTGTATTTGCGCGTTCTTCGCCCGCTCTTCGTGGTTTTCATCATTTAATTTTCAACACGTCGAATCATCAATGGATCGTCGAGTGGGGCTTAGTTCTATAAAGATCTCGGCCCAAGGATTCTGAATATGTGTTCGTCACAATTTTTGGACGATCGGAGGAGGTTCGGTGGTCTGCGGAAGGGGCCACCAACGAGGGCAGCCGCGTGGATCCGGGTGAATGGCGGAGCACCGGGGCAGCGTCGGTGGGCCTTGGGAGCGGCGATAGAGTCTGGAGGCAACTGACAAGTGGGGTGCGACCCGAGGCGACGACAGCAGGCCGCGAATCACGGCGGGCGGTCGCGTTGATGCGGCGACAGTGAAGAGGTTGAGGCGGCCAGGCGGGTTGAGGCCGTGGGGGGGGGGGGGGCGAGTGGGCCAATGGGTTGCGGTGAGGCCGAGCGGGCCGAGGCGGGTCGAGGCGGGCCGACCAGGCCTAGCGAGTCTGCGGGCTGGGGGACTAAAACCTCCATATCTCTTAAACGAAACATCTGTTTTATGTGCCGTCTACGACAACACGATCCTACTATCGAGACAAACCTTTTGAGGCAAGTTTGTATATTTAAGGATTCAGGCTCATGGCTCGGTTGCACGAAACACCTAAATATAATAATAATAAAATATTTATTATTATTTAGAAATCTTGTTTCGGACGTAACTCATGCATACGACGTCCAATTGATGCGTCGTCAGTGACGTCTCAACCCTAGTTTTTAGGCGAACGTATGAAGATCAATTTCAGGTGTTTAAACCGAAATCGAGGTGCGGGCCCCACGAAGCCCGGTTCAGGTGTGTTGCGGTGAAATGCAACTTTTTCACCGGGTATCCGTTTTAGAAGAATGAATAGTCAATCCCATGCATTTTTTTTGTAAGGATTGTAATGGTTCGATCTGTATAATTTATTTTGGGATCAAGGTGCGAGTCCCACGAAGCACCATTCGTGTATGATGCTTAGAGATGCAGCTTCTTCATCGGGTGTCTGATTGGGGTGAATGAATAGTCGATCTTATGTGTTTTTCTGTAAGGATCGTAATGATGTGATCTATTTGGATATGTGGAGTCTTGTTCGTGATCTCATTAAATGTGAAAACATGAAAGTAATATTGGTGGAAGATCCTTTTGATGGGTTGAAGAGAATCCATGGCTTAGGTCATCACTGGTTCTTATTTCCGGGTGTTGATCCCCCTGACGTACAATGGCGCAGATCCCTGATGACCGGAGTGGAATCCCCCTGACGCACTAGGGCACGAGTCCTCTGCAACTACTTGTCGGGCAGTACCCTCCAGCGTATTACCCTTTAGCAGGGCTAGGCAGTGGGTCCTCATCGACTCTTGGGTGTTGATCCCCCTGACGCACTAGGGTGTTGATCCCCAATGACTAGAGTGAAATCCCCCCAACGCACTAGGGCGTGGATCCTCTACGGCTACTATTAGAGCGGAATACCCCTTACATACTAGGGCGTGGGTCCTCAACTTCATGTTTGCACCATCCAACTATATAGATCAGTGGTGAGATGTGGTTTGACGTACCTTTGGACTCATGAGAAAGAGAGACTCTTTCCCCACCGAGACGTATCCTTGTAAGGTGACCTAAAACCACGGGGACGAGTCAGTGCCGCCCAAAGGGGATAATATTAAGGTGCGATGATGGTGACCATTGATGACTGGTTCAAGGATGACGAATGACTTGTTTTCGACGTGACGCTAATGCAGCATCGTGATGGGTTTCATGGTGGTGTTGTGTTTGATTCAGTTTTGGCGTTGTTGGTTGGATTTGGTGAAGGTTTTCAGGTAGTCAGTTTGTAGTGGTGGTGGTTTTGGTTGATCGTCGATGGGTGGTTCGAGGATGTTGGATCTATTTTTGTTGGCGATATGTTGTTTCATCTGGTGTGATGGTGTTTGTAGTGGTTTTGTAGTGGTTTAGTAGTGGTTTTGGGGATTCTTCCTTTCTGATGATGATATTGATCGTTGGTGTTGGTTTTGGTTCAAATGTGTGTGGTTTTTTTGGAGTCGGTGGTTTTGACAGGCTTGGTGTTGTCGACATTGTGCGGCAGTCGACGATAAACTACGAGCGGCATGCAACTTTAGGGGTTGCGTGGGCGCGGGGCCCGACACTGATGTGGGCTCAGTCTTTCTCAAGCCTCCTGCGCCTGTATTGAATTTTGAAAATTGATTTCTACTGCTTGTACGTTACTTTGGGCAATTAGTATGCGGAGATTGACTTTGTTGGTATTTGGTTTTCAGTTTGTTTGTAATGTTCAGGTTTTTTAAAAATTTAAAAAGTTTTAGAGAGAGTACATGTGAGCGTATACAAATACATGTATGCATGCATGCGTGCAAGAATGTATTTAAATATATACATGTAACACTTTATCAAGATTAAACATCATATAACTTTTATTCATATGATATGCATCACATCTAGAATCTAATATAATATTTATTATAATGTACTACTTCAAACATTAAAACTGTTAATATATTTTCTGATGTAAAATTTCAATTTTAAAATTTTTTCCAATTTGAAATCACAGCATAAACGACTGTTGTACAATGTGGGTGGGCCGTTTGAATTTTGTTTTCTATTTTCATTCAAAAATGTAATAAAATACTGTAAATGTCATTTTCGTGTAACAAATAAATAACTGTTATTTCGGGAAACACAATTATTTTATTAATTAAATGTAAAATATATAAAATAATTTTACCGGTCGAAGTTTGAACACAGCTCATAATGGGCAAGCCATCATAGTTTTTATTTATTTTCTTATAGATATCTGTAAACGGACACGTGCCGAACTCCGACTGGATTGGGTGGGTGGCCCGTCGTGCGATCATCCCTTTCCGGCCCAAACGGCCCGTTGATTTTGAGCCTTGATAACGACGGAGGCAGTCGACCGTTGCTTGCCTCCGCATTTTCAGTCCCATCCGCGTCACGTCCAGCTGGCAAATCCTCACAGTCCGCAGGATGCCATATTTTCGGATTTTTGCAATAAAATGAATAAATAATTTTAGATTTCATTGAATTAAATCCTTTTTAATAATAATTTGATCAACTCACTTCTGACTTTACGAATTTAATTTTTATACTAATTCCCCTCATTGCACGCCTCATATCACGATCCCTGCTCGTCCTCACGCTCGCTTCGGTCACTGTTATCAGTACTCCCACAGTCAGAGCACTTCGTTCGGTCCCCTTGCGATCTACAGAAACCCTAGCCCTCTATCGGCTCTTCATTTGTCAGCTAGCCGCCCGGGGTTCAGCTTCTGATGCATTCGGGATTGGGGAAACCTGTACGGGAACCGGATCTGCCCGCGTTTCATCCTCTATGAACTCGAGCTGATGCACCTCGTTTCCCGGCAATGGCTACCTCCGAAGCGTCAACGCGTACGCAGCTGAAGCGGCCTGGGCCATGGCCAGGGGGATCGGAATCATTGGCATTGCCGCCATCCTCATGGGCGAGGAGAACTGGATTCAAGCCGAGGTTTTCTGGAGAGACGAATACCAGCGAGTCTGGGCAGATTGTACCCGTCCATAAACCGAAAGAACATAATCCTCCAGTGGATCTCGAAGCCGGTTCTGCCCGGACCCCTTCGTCGGCGAATGGCACGACGGAGGGCCCGAAGGCAGTCGTTCCGTCCGAAAAAGAAGAGTCGGTGAAGAGGAGGAATTCGGATGGAGGCGCGCCGAAAAGTAGCGCGAATGGGCGAGTCCCGGCAGCACAAGCAGAGCCCCGGCACAGGAGACTGTCTCGGAGCGAGGAGGCTGTTGATGTTTTGCCAACGGTTGACGACGATGGTGCAGTCCCTCGGAAAAGGCACATGATGTACGAGCTCAGAGAGACGCCCGGGCTTTGTGAGAATTATGCAAATTCGCTCGATTTTTTAGTGGTACTGATATAATTTTTTTCGTCTTTGTCTGATTCTGGAATGTGTTGTATTTATTCACGAAATGTTTCAGTTCCCATTTGTCTATACGGGCTGCAGCATTACATTTCGATTTTAGGTTCCTTGATCCTTGTACCGCTCGTCATTGTTCCGGCAATGGGTGGCACTCACGTAAGTGTTTACTGCCTTCTATTTGGTTGCTTAAGACTGCATTTTTTTTTTCCTTTTGGGCTAAATAATTGTTCTGATAAGATTTAGTGGATGTAGGAGGATACTGCTACAGTGGTGTCTACCGCGCTCTTTGTTTCAGGGTTGACGACGCTGCTGCATATATCTTTTGGTTCGAGGTTACCGATGATACAAGGTCAATCTTTTGTTTATCTGGCACCAGCCCTGGCAATAATCCATTCTCCCGAGTTCATAGGACTGAAAGAAAATGTATGTTATGAAAGTCTCACGTTTCTTTTTTCTTTTTTTTTTTACATTGATTGATGATTTTCGTCATGACATAAAGGAGTTCAGTTGGTTAATTAGTTCAACCTATTTATTTTATCATGCGATATTGCATTATGATTGAGGAAACTATGCTTTCTTTTCAGCATTTTATTATGGGGCTCTATTAGGGATGACAATGGGTATCCCATTAACCAGGCACCCGGCGCTTTTCGACCCGATTAAGCATGGTTAGGGTAGTGGTTAATCTGTTTTTTATAGGGTTAGGGTGACGAATTTAAAACCAAATTAATATTGGGGTTTAGGGTCGGGGCAGTAGGCAGTTTTAGGGTACCCGAATCCAATTAAATTATTATTTTTTTAATTTATTAACTAAATATTTTTAAAAATAAGTAAAATTATAAAATTTATTTATTTGCTCTGTGTCTAGTTCGTACTAGGTTTATAAATGAATCCTAAATTTGAATTTAATTAATTTATTAACTATATATTTTAAAATAATAATAAAATTATAAATTAAATTTATTTAATTTGATATATATTCATTTTAGATTTGTAAATGTTTTTTAAAATTTTGAAATTATAAAAGGTTATTTGAATAGGTTAGGGTAGTCAAACTGCTATTTTAAAATATAATAGGGTGGGGTTAGTGTAATGAGTTTAAAAATGTAATGGGTTCTGGTTTGGAAAAATTAACGGTTTGGGGTGCGGGTACACCAAATTTTATGGGTACCCGACCTGTTGCCATTCCTAGGCTCCACCACTTTAGGAAAAAATAAAAAACGACTACAATCTTCAATTAGAGATGATGATTGACTGTATCGGGATTCAGCATCACCAAGTTTCATGGAAATCTATCGTTATCTGTTGTCTATTCCACTTTCATCAGTGAAGCTGAGTCATTTAAATGACCGTTTTTTCTTCACATGTGTGCATATGCATTCCTAGGCTCCACCAGTTTAGGAAAAAATAAAAAACGACTAGAATCTTCAATTAGAGATGGTGATTGACTATATCAGGATTCAGCATCACCAAGTTTTATGGAAATCTATGGTTATTTGTTTTCTATTCCATTTTCATCAGTGAAGCTGAGTCATTTTAAATGACCGTTTTTCTTCACGTGTGCATATGCATGTATAAACACAAAGGATACTCCAGACAAATCAGCCACATAGTAGTCAAACCGCTATTTCAAAATATAATAGGGTGGGGTTAGTGTAATAGTTTAAAAAGTTAATGGGTTCAGGTCTTGAAAAATTAACGGTTTGGGGGTCGGGTACACTAAATTTTACAGTACCCGACCTGTTTCCATTCCTAGGCTCTACCAGTTTTAAGAAAAAATAAAAATCGACTAGAATATTCAATTAGAGATGATGATTGACTATATCAGGATTCAACATCACCGAGTTTCATGGAAAATCTATCGTTATTTGTTTTCTATTCCATTTTCATCAGTGAAGCTGAGTCATTTTAAATGACCGTTTTTCTTCACGTGTGCATATGCATGTATAAACACAATGGATACTCCAGACAAATCAGCCACATCATAGAAACAGTTCTGTAGAATTAGCTCCATTGGGTTCGGGAATTGATAGGGTTATTTGATGCATGCTTGTTTGAGTTATGCATTCATTTTCCCTTTAGATGTATCAACATATGAAAGTAAAATTTTGATTTCTTTTGTCTATTGGAAGTTTTTTTTTGGTATAACGGAGGAAATACAAATGGTAGTGATAGATGTGTCATTATATGTAATAATTTTTCATTGGGTGCATGACTAAACATCGATAAATCTAATAAAATTAATGTGGAAATTGTTGTGTTTTTTTCTTAAATGTTACCACAACATTCATGGAAGTGATCCAAAAAATTTGAAGTAAATACTTTTAGACAATTTCCATTGGGTTCGGGAATTGATAGGGTTATTTGATGCATGCTTGTTTGAGTTATGCATTCATTTTCCCTTTAGATGTATCAACATATGAAAGTAAAATTTTGATTTCTTTTGTCTATTGGAAGTTTTTTTTTGGTATAACGGAGGAAATACAAATGGTAGTGATAGATGTGTCATTATATGTAATAATTTTTCATTGGGTGCATGACTAAACATCGATAAATCTAATAAAATTAATGTGGAAATTGTTGTGTTTTTTTCTTAAATGTTACCACAACATTCATGGAAGTGATCCAAAAAATTTGAAGTAAATACTTTTAGACAATTTCCTAAACATGTTGGCATACTGAATTTTGTTATTTTTTAGGTCTTTTTAAAGTTTTCATTAGTCTCACAAGAATTTCAATATTCCAGAAGTTCAAGCATATAATGAAGGAATTACAAGGTGCTATTATTGTAGCTTCAGCATTTCAGGCAATAGTGGGATACAGTGGGTTGATGTCAGTATTTCTGAGGTACTGATTTTAGTACATCTTAGCTTTTCCTGTTTGACAATTTGAATTTGTCAATTGCTGCACACCATTTATTTATGATATTTGTGGGAGCAAGTAAAACGTAGTCATATGAGAGCTTGGTTGAATATCTATTTTGCTCGGTTGAATAATTTTTAACTAGTTTTGGTTCCTACCTGGGTCTTGGTTAACTAACCCTATATGTGAAAGATCAAAATGCAGTATTTGGACAGCGAGTTTAGGACTTGTTGTGCTGTTTTTGTTTTGGTTTAAAAAAAACTGTTTTGGGAGTTAGTTTTTAATTTTTTTTAAAACTAAACAGAAAAAAATTGTTTGATAATAGCAATTCAAAAGAATTATTTCTGAAAATATTTGTAGTAACATTATTAATAAAAACCCTGATGCATGAAAATTATAGAAATATTATTAATAAATAAGCTCTCTTAATTATATATTCAGGATAAAAAGTAAAAAAGAAAACTAAAACTATCTATCTACAGCAGTTCTCATTTTTCTGCTTTTAAAGTAGAAAATAAAAAAACAGATTTTCAGAACAAAATAAGAAACACATAACCAAATTATCTGTTTTTTTTCTAAATATTTTTTTCGAAATAAATTTAAATTGGCCTTTAATGATTTTTTTTTTCTTTTGTGTGGAAGAACTCTATTTCAGGTAATCTATTTTCTCTCTTTTTTGTTTCTTGCCATTCATATTTTTCTGTGGGAAAGGAAATGACAGTTCAGCTTCCGTGGTTAAGAATCAACTTTTCCTGAATCTCTGCTGCGGGAGCGGTGCAGTTTCCCTGCTGCATATGGGCAAAATGATGCATTTTTAATTCTTTCACTTTCACCATTAATTTTATGTTAAAAAGTAATAATGATGAATTCTTATGAGAAATTATTTATTTAATGAACACATGTACTATATTTTTATAAAAAATATAATAATTCTAAATTATATAATCCACTTCCCTTCCTGGTGTTTTTATTACATTGTTTTTATAATATATTAAAAACAAAACAATTATGTACTAGTTAAAAATTGCTATTATGGATGATTTAAATTCAAAATTAATAATTTATTTATGGATTATGTAGCATTTGATATGCCAAAAATTATTGCCATTTATTTATTTTGTGATTCCATATATGATGCTGGATTTTTTTGATTATATATTTTCCAACATGTGATATGATAGTCATTTGAAGAAATTCTTAGAGAAAAAATTGACAAAATTGGTTTTTTTTGTGGGAATTATAAATAATCTCTTTTTAAAAAAAAATATAAATATAAAATTATTCTTTCATGCCAATGTTCGATCTGTGATTTTGCAGCGCTCGGCTGTCTAAAAAAAAATGATTATATTTATTCCTAAATTGGACTAGGTTTGGGTTGTGGTTTAATCCGTAAAACATGCTCAACTTAGATCCAAACCTGGCTCAACTAGTTTATCTTGGCACGAGTCCAGCCTGGCTAAGGCCTAAAATAATAATAATGAATTATCTTCCCAATGTTTTTAATCTAAAAAATCATACAATGTTTTCATTTTTTTTTGCGTAGCTTGAAAATTTTGGGCATTTCTATTCTGCCAACACTCAGAAATGGTAGGGATGTAGGTGCATTTGAACAATCCCAGGTCTATATAGTAACAAAAAGGCCAACGCATTTGAACAATCCCAGGTCTATATAGTAACAAAAAGGCCAACTTTGCAGTATCTTCTTTTCAGGTTGATTAACCCAGTGGTCGTCTCCCCAGCTATTGCTGCGGTTGGACTCTCCTTTTATAGTTATGGCTTCACAGTCGTGGGAACTTGTCTCGAGATTGGTGCAGTGCAGATACTTCTTGTTATAATTTTTTCTCTTGTAAGCGAACCACTTCCAGTCTTAATGCGTTTTGTTTTGCATTCCAGAGGGCCTCATATTTCTCTTTCTTTCCAACTTGCAGTATCTTCGGAAAATATCAGTTTTCGGACATCGCGTATTTTTAATTTATGCGGTGAGTTGCATTCTGAAATTTCATTTGCTCTCTTTACTTTCCTGCCATCATCTTTTAATTGCATTCTTTCTTGTTTTTCAGGTTCCATTGGGCCTTGCAATCACCTGGGCGATGGCGTTTCTTCTAACGGAAGCAGGCGTGTACAAAGGCTGTGGTGTAAACGTGCCCGCCTCGAAGGGCATCTCAGAGCACTGCAGGAGGATGAAACATTGCCGGGTTGATAGCTCCCATGCATTGAGAGACTCTCCTTGGGTTAAATTCCCTTATCCATTGCAATGGGGCACCCCCGTCTTTCACTGGAAAACAGTCATTGTGATGTGCGTTGCATCTGTCATTTCTTCAGTTGATTCGGTGAGTTTAATATACAGAAGGTTGGTTTATTGGGCCCATTAGCTTTTAATGTTTGTGTTTGTACCAGGTTGGTTCTTATCATGCGTCGTCATTACTGGTGGCAGCCAGGCCTCCGACCCCGGGTGTTTTGAGTCGCGGCATCGGTCTTGAAGGTCTTTCGAGTGTCCTGGCTGGTCTCTGGGGAACTGGAACTGGCTCCACAACTTTAACTGAAAATCTCCACACCATTGCTGTGACCAAGAACGGGAGCCGCCGAGCGGTTGAGCTCGGGGCCTGCTTTTTGATCTTGTTGTCTTTTGTTGGTAAGGACATTAATTTTTAACATGATTTGAGGTTGCAATCCTGGTTCCATGTTGTTTGTTGTGCACAGGAAAGGTTGGGGGGCTGATCGCGTCGATTCCGCAAGCCATGGTTGCTGGGCTCCTCTGTTTCATGTGGGCGATGTTGGCAGCATTAGGTCTCTCTAATTTACGTTACAGCGAAGCTGGAAGCTCCCGGAACATCATCATTGTTGGGCTCTCTCTCTTCTTCGCCCTCTCGATACCCGCTTACTTTCAGCAGTATGGCGTTTCTTCCCACACCGTCCTGAGCTACTTCCATGCGTATGCGGTGGCGTCTCACGGGCCTGTCCGCACCCAATATCGAGGAGTACGGATTAATGGATATAGCCGGTCTTGGTTTGGTCAATGGAAATGTGGTAAAATGGGGTGGTTTTGTGTTGGCAGGTGAACTATGTGTTGAACACGTTGGTGTCGCTTCACATGGTGGTGGCGTTTGTGGTGGCGGTGATACTGGACAATACGGTGCCTGGGAGCCGGCAAGAACGGGGCATGTACGTGTGGTCTGACGCCGAAGAAGCAAGACAGAATGCGGATGTGTGCAAAGACTATGAGCTGGCTTTTAGAGCAGGGAAGGCTTTCAGATGGGTGAAATGGGTGGGGCTTTGAGGGTTTTGATCCCATTCGGGCGAGGAAGCTTCAAGGTTTTGAAATTTCTGGCGTGTATGTAATTCTACATTCATATATATAAAATGATCGTTTTCAATTCTGTCAGAATCCTTCTAAATGTTTTTGTGGCTTTGTAGTACAATGCAATTTCATTCTAAGTCTGTTTTTGTGGCTTCAAAATTTGTAATATAAGTCAACTCAAGGTATCATACAAGTTATTTAGACTTTGTATGACCACTCAAGGCGCCATACAAGTTATTGGTATTGGACTATGTGACAAATTTTGAACCCACAAGAAAATGAAGTAGGAGTTTGAAAGACGGAAACCAAAGAAGTATGGTTGGCTCAATAATCGAGATTAAAGAGTTTTGACGACTTTTAATAAATCTAAATTGCAATAGAAAAACCAAAAACTCAAATCCCAATTATTGACCATACTTCTTTAAAACATACCGGGTAAAAACCAATCTGATTTGGTCAACTGATTCGTCTCATGAGACTATCGATACATCTAGGGGTTTACTTTAAATGGTTCTCAACCCGTGTCATACAAATCCAAAACATTCCTCATATATCAAATAATCGATTTAATTCATAAACAATATGCACTAGTGCAGAAAACGTTATTTACGTCGGTTATTTTTCATTTTTTACGTCGGTTTTTAGCCGACGTTAATACGAACGACGTTATAAATAACGTTTTTTACGTCGTTTATTTAAAAACCGACGTAAAAAACATAACATCGCGGTGTTTATCACGCCGGTTAATTAATAACCGACGTGCAAAAACCGGGGGGGGGGGGGAGGGGTATAACGTCGGTTATTATATAACCGACGTGATAAACCGGGGAAGGGGGGTTTATCACGTCGGTTATATAATAACCAACGTTATAAACCCGTGCGGGGGATGTTTATCATGTCGGTTATTAAATAACCGACGTGATAAAGGCCTGAGAAATGGTTTATCACGTTGGTTATTAAAAAAACCGACGTGATAAACCCTTCCCAATTTCTTTATCATGTCGGTTATTTAATAACCGACGTGGAAGACAATTTTTTTTTTTTAAAATCGAATGCAGTCCTCTGCTCTCCCCCAGAAACAACCAGAAACCAAATCAAGAATTCATACAACAAAAACAGAAGTAGATCAAAACAAGAATTAAAGCAAAATTAAGCATTTACATTGAAAACATATAAAACTTACCCCACTGGACAACCCTCCCACCACCCCCTGAACAGCATCCCCTCACCCCCACTTGACAGCCCCCACCACACCCCTGGACTGCCCCCCGACCCCCTGGACAGCCCCAAACACCCCGAGACAACCCCCACCCTCCTGAACAACACCCCCTCACCCCCTCACCCCACTTGACAGCCCCCACCACACCCCTGGACTGCCCCCCGACCCCCCTGGACAGCCCCAAACACCCCGGGACAACCCCCACCCTCATGTATACCCCCCCACACCCTGGACAGCCCTCCCCCACCCCAATGGACAGCCCCCACCACATCCCTGGACTGCCCCCTGACCCCCTGGACAGCCCCAAACACCCCTGGACAACCCCCCACCCTCATGTATACCCCCACCCCCTGGACAACACTTCCACACCCCTGGACATCCCTCCCACACCCCTGAAACATACCAAAAAGTTACCGAAAACAAACCAGAACCCCCTCACCCCACTAGACTGCCCCCCACCACACCCCTGGACACTCCCCCCCACACCCTTGGACATCACCACCACCCCTGGACATCCCTCCACCCTCCTGTAGACCCCCCCATCCCCTGGACAGCACTTCCACATCCCTGGACAACCCTCCCACACCCGTGAAACAGACCAAAAAGTTACCAAAAACAGACCAGAACCCCCTCAACCCACTAGACAGCCCCCACCACACCCCTGGACTGCCCCCTATCCCCATGGACACCCTGGACCCCCCCCACTGGACATCCCCCACCCCTGGAAACCCCCCTCACCCCCACACCCCTGGACACCCCCACACCCCTGGACACCCCCTGGACAACCTCCCACTCCCCCGGACAACCCTTCCACCCTCTTGGAAACGCTCCCACCCCCTGGACTGCCCCCCACTCTCATGGACACCCAGGACCCCCCACCCCATCAGACAACCCTCCCAGACCCTTGGACACCCCCACCCCACTGAACACCCCCCACACCCTTGGAACCCCTCCCCCTCAGACCAGAATCCATACCAGAAAAACCATCATAAGTAGACCAAAACAAGAAGTAGAGCAAAATTAAACATTCACATATTTAACATTCAAAACTCACACTGTCAACTTTTAAAAAAAACTAAATCCAACCTAAACGACTACCAAATACACAATTATAATGACAATATTCAAAATTACATTTTACATTACAAACAACTAAAATTCAATCAAACCTGTAAAATAATTTGACCACTCCACTTGTAAGTGTTTGACGTCTTCAGCAATATAGGGTTGAGGGTCATCAAAAAGATACAAATGAAAAGGATAGTAGTTAACGTGTATAATGAATAAATCAAATTGAAATATTATGGCAAAGTTTAAGAGGAAATCTTACCAGGTCAAAATTCACAACTGTCCCAATTGTTATTATTTCATACATAAATCTTAACATATAATATCCGCATTCGATGACGCCTTGTTGTTCATGACAATTCTGTTTGAATGAGTGTAAATTCAATATATTATTTTTATGTAATAAATCAAAAAGTACAAATTATAAATGGATATTTACCTTCGCATTTACATATTTGATCTTTGCACTCCTTTTCTTTGTGTTTTTTCGAAAGTAGACCCATGCCCTGTTAGAAAATAATACAAATGGGGTAAATTTAAAATTAATTATAATATATAAAACTATTGAGAAATTGAAACATACTTTTCCAATATATTCTTAAAACTTCCCCGCACATCATCATGGACAGAGCATATCCAATAAAGTGCTTTCTCCCTTGGGAAAAAAAGCCCTAACATCCAATGATCACTGATAAAAGGAAATTTAAGGTTAGTGGTTTTTTATGTTAAAAGATAATGAACTCTTTGAGAGAGATGTGTTTCATACCTCTCACAAAAAGGCATCATCCAACATTGTGTGACTATATTCTTTTCAAGTCTTTCAGCAATATAAAGCATTCTTTGTTCCTCATCCAATGCACATGCTTTAGGGAAAATCAATTGCGGGTCCATGAATCTATATACATATGTCAGCTCATTCCTCTCACAAATTTTATAAAGATACCTAATACAAAACAGACATAAGTATACATTTTTAATAAATATAATGCAGGGAAAATGTGTTAAGAATTACATGGAAAAAATTTGCACCACGTTGATGCCCAACTTATCTCCAGTAACAAGCTCCATGATATCAGTTTTCATAATCCCCACACTTATTGCACGTCCACAAACATGCGCTTCCATTGGAAACTCATAATGACCCGCCAACAAATTTGAATATCTTGAAAATCTATCAAGACTACTAGAATCTGTATCTGATGTCATAGCCATTTGTCTTTGTTGTTGTCTATACAATATTTCTTTACCTTTGAAGTATTCCTCTCAGCTACGATTCTCGATTCTTCTGAAAGATATTTCCCTTTTTTGTCCATCCGAGCTCTCTTCCATTTTTCATGTCTAGATGGAGGGGATGGAGGGTCCACCTCTCCATATCTTGAAGACTCAGCTCTTAGTTGTTGAAATTTTTCCACAATCAGTTTTTCTTCTAAAAAAGCATACCCTCCCTGAGATAAACTATGAGAGTATACATTTTTAGATTGGATCTCCTGATGAGATTTCCTTGTTTTCTATAAATTAAGAATAAGAAATCATTAACAAAACATTAATAAGATCATTTATATAAGAAATCTTATAAAAGTTTACATTGCCCTTACCAAAAATGACTCTTTTCTTCAACTTTCAAAAAACTGTCTCCATGTGTCTTCATTTATAAAAGGATATATATGACATGGATTGTCATGACTCCTATGACCATAAATGAAATCAGATGAGAGGTTTGATTTGAAATCCCTCCATCTCCTGGTAGCCAACGATAAGAATTTCTTCCTAACTCCTCCAGTGTTAGGAATATCAAATGTCATTTGATAAAGAAGAGGTTAAACATATTATATATACTAGAAACATTTAAAGAATAGTCAAACAATAGAAAAAGATCTTACCAAAATTGTCTCCCACAACTGAGAGATTATCGCTTTATCTACACTTCTCCAGTCATCATACAAAATGCTTACTTTGCTCTTAACCCGAGTTGATACAAAACTCTTAAAATCTTTTGCATTTGGACCTCTAGGAATATCATCATCATCAAACTCAACGAGTATCCTCTGATCCTGCGTATGGTCAAGTGCTAATTTTGGTAAACGTGTTCACCCACGTTTACCAACCTTCGAACTCTTTGTCGTAATAGGAGCACATGAGGAAGATTGGGGAACATCAAGAGGAGCATGTGAATGTTCCTCCCTAGAGGTATGACCAATATTCTCATCTCCAGAATCATGTGGTTGATCAACTGAATGATATGTCATTATCCTTCAAATCAAAAAAACAAACATTAGCTCACAAATATACAAATTCAAATATTTTAATACTACTGTAATCCGAAAATAGGAAAGTGTATTAAGTTACGTAATAGTAAACATTGTTAATATGGTAAGCATGTTAAACAATGGTAAAGATGGTAAATATGGTCAAGATGGTAAACATGGTAAACATGATAAACCTGGTAAACATGGTAAAGTAATTGTCACTGAACAAAAATAATAGATATATAATTCATGTAATGGTAAACATGATAAAGTAAACTAAAAAAACTTAAAACAAACAAAAACTTATACTTATTTTGTTTTAATACATGTTTTAATAAATAAAAAACTTACAATATCTAACATTTTAGGAAAAAAAATAAATGTAAACAAGAAATAAACATATGTTACCTGTAATTTTAGGAATGTACAAATGGATTGTTTTCCCAAATTCCTTCGTTGTGGTCATTCCTTATGGAACAAACCATGTTTTCAACATGCTCATCATTATGTTCTGTTAATCTTTCCATGGAAGTAGGGATCTCACATAAATCAACATCTTCATCAAGTTCATCCTTACCAACATATTGTTTTTTCCCTTGTAAAACAACATCCCACTGCATATCTGATTGATCTACGACATATAAAATTTGTTTTGCATGTGTTGCCATTATAAAATAATTAGCTGTGTCTTCCAATCTATTCAGATTAACAAGTGTCATTCCAAATTCATCATGTATGACACTGTTTTTACCGATAAACCATTTACAGTTAAAAACAGGAACTTTAATTTTAAAGTAATCAACCTCCCATATGTCTTCAATCACTCTATAATATGCACTTGATGCAGAAATTGGGGTTTTTTCCTTAGCACTCAAAAAATGCATTACTTCTGCAAACACCAATACACCACTATTCTGAACTGCACTTCTATTGTCCTGAGATTTCGTATGAAATGTAGAGCCATTAATGTCATAACCGGACCATGTTATCACATTTAAACATGGACCACCAACTATCCATTATAATGTCTCTGATATATCTGATCTACCAATAAAGTACTTTTTAAACCATGACAAAAAAGTTTTGTTGTGCTCATTCAAAATCCACATTTCTTTCTTCTTTGGATGACATTGTTTCAACTCATTAATATGAAATTTGATATACGGTTGAGCATCAGCTATGTTATTCAAGATGTATGATTCTAACTTCTTCATCTGTTCAGCCGACAATGATCTGACTTTCAAGCCATGAATCCCCTTTTCCTCATTATTAACTCGTTCATGGCGAGATGGAGGCAAACCTATGTGTTGTGTTGCAGCCAAGTAGCTCGTACAAAACTATGATACCTCCTTATAAATATACTTTTCAATAATGGAGGCTTCAGGTCGATATGGATTTTTAACATACCCCTTTAATATTTTCATATACCTTTCAAAATGATACATCCAACAAAGATATATAGGTCCACAAAGCTTTATTTCTCAAACTAGATGAATCATTAAATGCACCATTATATCAAAAAAAATTGGAGGAAAATACATTTCCAATTGATAAAGTATAAAAATTGCATCCTTTTCCAAAATGTTCAAAGAATTCACATAAATCGCCTTATTACAAATTGAATTGAAAAAATAAAAAAACTTCATTATAGTCTTTCTAACAAAGATGGGAAATATTCCACGCAATGCAACTAGTATAATTTTTTACATCATGACGTGACAATCATGTGATTTCATACTTATCAACTTCAAGTCCTTCAATGAGACAAAATTTTTTACATTTGAAGAATAACCTTGAGGCACTTAGATATCATGAAGACACTGACAGAAGCTAATTTTCTCCCTCTTCGATAATGTATGACAAGCCGAGGGAAGAAATGTTCGTCTTCCTTTAGGAGTGGGAGCTAACTCAAAACGTATTCCCATTGATAGTAAGTCTAATCTTGCATTCAACCCATCTTTTGTCTTTCCTTTAATATCTAACAATGTTCCAATAAAACAATCACAGATATTCTTATCCACGTGCATGACATCAATATTATGTTTAACTTCATGATATCTCCAATATGTTAGCTAAAAAAATATTGACCTTTTCATCCAAATATGTCTATCATTACCAGATTTTTGTGTCTTTCCCAATGTCACATCAAGGTTTTTCACCCTCTCAAAATACAGATCAGGGGATAAAGGTTTTGGAGTAGTATCAAATTCTTGTTAGCCATTGAATTCCTTTTTTAGTCTTATATAAGGGTGATCCATAGGAAAAAACTTTCAATGAACCATGTACACTATTTTACTCCCATGATGAAATTGACAATATGACGTCTGTTGTTCGCAAATTGGACATGCTTTATGCCCTTTAACACTGTATCTAGAAAAATTTTCATACGCTGGTAAGTCATTTATAGTGAACAGAAGCACTATATACAGTTGAAAATATTCCATTTTATAAGAATCATACACCCTAATACCATCAGCCCATAACAGTTTCAAATCATCAATCAACGGTGACAAGTAAACATCAATATCATTGTCGGGTTACTTTGGACCAGAGATCATTATACTCAACATGACATATTTGTGCTTCATACAAACTTCAGGAGAGAGGTTGTAAATTACCAATAAAATAGGCCATGAACTATGTGTGCTACTGAGGGTTCGGTATGGATTCATTCCATCTGTGCACAACCCTAGTATGAGATTTCTAATTTCATTTCCAAATGTAGAATACTGCACATCAATTTTCTTCCATTGTGGACAATCAGATGGATGACATATTTTTCCATCACATACCCGCTCATCAGCATGCCATCTTAACCTTTTTGCATCATGTGAATTAACAAATAAACGTTTGAAATGATGAATTATAGGAAGATACCAAAATACCTTTGAAGGGATCTTTGTAAGATCTACATCAGCCTGTGATTTTTCTTTCACCTTATACCGTGATGTCCCACATTTAGGACACTCTGAAAGAAATTCATATTCCTTTCTATATATAATGTAGTCATTCAGACATGCATGTATTTTCTTGTATCCCAATCCCATCATGCATAATATTTTCTTGGCCTTATAATGTGAATCTGGAATATCATTATCTTTTGGAAGAATGTCTTTCATCAATTGTAGAAGCTCTGTAAAACTTCTATCACTCCATCCATGTTTCTCCTTCAGGTTAATCAATCTTAACACCGCCAAAAAAACCGTAAAATTTGTGCAACCAGGATATAATGGGTTTTCAGCATCACCATATAGACGCACAACTATCGGTTCTATCTCAATTTTTTCTGCTACAATATCATGAATCATTTCTTTAATTCCATTGGAGTTACCATCTTGCGAATCATCATCATCAGTGACATTCTGTCCAGTTTCACCATGCCAAATCCAAGGGCTGTAACTCAGATTAAAACCATGACAAATCAGATGATCTTTTATCTCTCTACTTTTCAACTTCTTCATATTCAAACATTTCAGGCATGGACAGAAAAAAATGTCACTACTTGGAACGTTTCATTTAGAAAATTCCAAAAAGGCATCAACACCTTCCTCATATTCATTGCTCATTCGATGTGCCATAATCCAACTTCGACTCATTATTTCCTATAAAAAATATCAAAAATATATATATTTTTAAGATAAGACAAATATATGTTTATATGAAAAAATCATAATTTGAATGTAAAACAATTTTAAAATATAAAATAAATCTATGCGTATTTAAAAAAATATGCTTGAATATTATTTTAAAAACAAAATATAGTTAGATATAACAGTTTAAATTCCATTGAATCAAATAAAACCATGGGGCCTACAATGGTTGATAGAAAATTAGAGAAAATGGAGTAAACCTGAGAATCAAATCAAATTTAAAATAAAAGTTTAGATGGAGAAAATCACAATGTAAACCCAATCATCACGACACAATCATCATGTCATAATCTCAAAAACCACGATGCAGTAGTCAATCCCAACTGACAATTATCCCCCACCCCCTTGGACACCCCCTAGACACCACCCCCCTTGTACAACCCCCCACCCCCTGGACACCACCCCCACCCCCTTGGACACCCCATATACACCACCACACCCTTGGATATCCCCCCACCCCTCCTGGACACCCCCACCCCTGGATAGCCCCCACCCCTCTAGATAGCACCCCCACCCCTCCTGGACACCTGTCACGAACCGACTCAAGTCGACCCCAAACCGGACACCCGGGTCACCGGAGTCGGCCCGCGACATGGCCTCAAGCGCGTCTCCCCTTACGCCAGAGGTTGCCGACTAGCGGCGAGGGTGTAAGGTAAGTCAGGGGGGGGGAGACTATACCCTCTTATCAAAGTGGAACAAAGGGACAAAAAAAAAAATACAGCAACGAAAGTAGTGTAAATAATAATAAGAAAACAGCGGAAAACATTCTTCATTTATAAGGTTTGAATAAATTTGGCGAACGACAATTTATATAAGAGATGCATGCATGACATGCTAATGATACAATGAAAGCATTAAATCACGCGACATACTTACACATCAATGCAGAAGTAAATTAACAAAAGTCTCCAGCCCTGAGGGCGATCTCCATGAGCATCCCGAGCCCCAACTCGGTCCTTTGCTCCTAACTCCAAGTACAAGGAACAACAACAACACGGTCCTGCAACCAAATGGAATCTACTCGGGTACCCCAGTGCAATGGCGGCCCGAGTAGGGTGTGAGATATATATATCTCAGTAGGCCGAAACCACCGGGGTCTAGCCCACTCTAGACCATGAAAATATAATTAAACAGAGTGCTGGTATTTTCGAACAATAACGACACAATGCAAACAATAAACGCCCGACCAGGTTCCAGAAAGGGCACCTGGCGGCACTACCTGCTTCAGCCCATAGCCGGGATGAAAACCTGTTTAAAACAACACAAGTAAATTTGGTTCAAGCATAAAAACACTTTTTATCATTTTGCTCACTTACTCTATTTATTCACTTATCATTTCAACTCAGACTGGAAATCCACTCATTCTTGCCTTTCTTTATTCGATCACAATTCACTCGGGTTTTACCCACATCTCTCATTCTTTTCATAAACCATTATTATCATTCGCTTGGTGTCAAGTACCATTGGGGAGGAACGCCATGTCCAAACCCCAGATTTTAAGTCGATCTAGAACGCCATGTCTAGGACCCAAAATCTCATTCGGTGTAGATCGTCATGTCTAACACCCTATATCACAAGCTTGGATAACCATTGGGGAGGAACGCCATGTCCAAACCTAGATTTTAAGTCGATCTAGAACGCCATGTATAGGACCCAAAATCTCAATCAGTGTAGATCGTCATGTCTAACACCCTATATCACAAGCTTGGATAACCATTGGGGAGGAACACCATGTCCAAACCCAGATTTTAAGTCGATCTAGAACGCCATGTCTAGGACCCAAAATCTCATTCATTTATCACTTAATTAATCAATCGACACAATTCTCATTTCATGATTAATTCTTCACATTTAGTTATCCAAATCAGATCTCAACTTTTTATAATCAATTCTCATAATTAACTATCCTTGCTCAACATTCTGGAACTTGCACGAGCAATTGAAGGTAAACAAAAGCATATGGCACCAACATGCCTCTATGTTAGGTGATTAATGACATTAGATGGTACAAGTACAAGCACGCCATTGATAAAGTATAATGTCAAGCATAAAGTGTCATAAGACTTTTAAGAAAGCAATCACAAAAAAGGAAATCTACTACTACACGTTTATTTTTGAAGGCAACTCACCTCTATTGGAGGAGTTTTATTATAAAACATGTCATTACTTTATCAAACAATTCATTTAGTGATATTTAGCATTTTCTTTAAAACTCATTCAACACTTAACAAAGTTCAGAAGCCAAACAGTAGGAAAGGCAATCATAAAATTCTATTGCTACATTTTTAGATTGAAGGCAGCGCACCTCGAAAGAGGGGTTTTATTATTAAATCGTTAGTTTAGTGACCAAACAACCTATTTTATCTTATTCCTGCAATTCACACGATTTTCACAGAAGCATTTAATCGGAACTAAACTTGCATAATTAAAATACTAAGTGCAATATTAAACTTGATATTACTTTACTTAAATTTAAAGGGCAAGGAGAGGGACCCTACCTCAAGGTGGATCCATCCGTCCACTCCGGCTCTTTGCGCTTTCTAACTAAAACTATCGCAGCTGCTCCCCCATGAGGCATATGTGATTTCACATACGTATAAGGACACCTAGCCTCTATGCACACGCTCCGCATGGCCATGAGCGTGCGCAAGAGGATCCTTACACATATGCTTATACACATAAGCCTGTCTCCACTCACCTGCACAAGAACTTTTTATATATGTAATGGGGACAACTAGCCCCGTACGTGTGTATATTCGCTGCCATGGACAAATATACGCACGCCGAGGGAACCCACGTACATATAAATACGTACCTATGCCTGCGCAGGTGAGTCGCCTAAACTCCGGCAACCCGAAATCATACTGAAACCTCCAACGCACTATAAGACAACCACTACAAACCTTAGGACACAAAGATAAACCAATTTAAGTGAGGCAAGACCAACCAACGGTATTAAATCCTTACCTCAGGTGTTGGCGACAAACCAAAACGAAGGAGAACCCACACCGCAAGCTCAACGCACTGCCAACAACAAAACAGGGACTCATAAATATCAAAAGCCCCAAATTTAACAAGTGCAAAACAAAGGAAAAGGTGAAAACCTCACCCCGAAACCATTCCAAAACTCGAACGGACTAAACCAAACCAACCAAGAACCTCTAAAACAACCTAATAAATTAATTTAGAGGCTGCGAAAACCAAAAACCGGTAGAAAAATTACCTCGGAAACCAACCGGCGGACCGAAATCACCGCAAACCGCCTCGCCATCGACGGCGGACACCAAACGCGCACCCACGATGTCCCGAGAGACCTTCCGCATAACCCTAGAGCAGCCGAAACAAGAAAAAGGAACAAAATCAAAAACTAACCCCAACCTAGGTTCGGCCGAACCTCACCGGGCGCCGATTAGGTTGAAAAGAAACCGGAAACAGGGAGGAGAAGGGAGGGACGGACTCACCATGGTGATTCGGCGAGTGAAATCGCCAAAAACTGGGAGAAAACGGGGGAAGGAGGCGGCGCCGTGGAGGGGGGGTCGCGCGCGGCTCGCCGGGGGAGAAGGGAGGGGGTGTCGCGGGTTGAGTGAGGGTGAGGGAGGTGTCTAGTTTAGGTTTTAATTTTAATTTTATTTTATTTTTTTTGATTTTAATTTTAAACAAAAATTAAAACACACCTAACCCACACGGTTTTATCCGCACCGTCAGAAACACCGTGTGCAGCCCGCGCGCCTGCAACCGGATACCCGGGGTACCCCGCACGGCTGACCCGCACGGTTAAACCTACCGCGCGTGGTCCGATATCGCCGCTTAAAACGGCTCCAAAACTCGGGACCTCATTCCGAAGCTCGTTTTTTTAAAACCGACCCGCTGATAAAAGAAAAGTTCAAAAACCTTCGCATTTTATCCGCTCAAAAAAAAAAAAAAACGGTTCGTTACAAACTACCCACCAAAAAAAAACTTCTCGTCCCTGAGAAGACTTCGGAAAACAACGAAAACATCACCCGACCTACAAGGGTCGTGAAGTTTCATTCAACCGGTCGCATTGCGTTTCCAATTCCCAATGCACCTTTAAGCACTTTCTAAGAAAACTGCACTTAAGCCTTTACAACTCGAGTCAACGCTCACGTTACAACTGAAAAATCAAAGCAGAACTTACATCCGAGGCCATTATAGGGACCTCAACCCATGAAAACGGTTGAATCACGATCGACCAACTAAAATTGGTCACATAAGATTTCCTCGAAAGACATCGCCGACCCGAGATTCACACTCGCCCTTAAACCGACGACATGCTTTTAAAACTGTTCCGTTATCAACTACACGTGCACCGAAGTCCTTACACGACCTTTGGTGACATTCGCAAGTCAAGCCATCACAAGACTATTATAAAACTATCGTGCCTCAGCACGAAGTGTAACTCCAAGAAACTGTGCATCCCACACACAACCAGAGAGAGATTACGAAACAACTCAACAACTTTTAAACTTTAGCGCGGCGTATAAACGACACTATCTTAGTGTATCCAAGACGACGTCAATATGGGGGACATGCTCGTCTCATCCAGTAGAGTACACTAAGATTAAACCAAGGTCGCTGAGAAGATCAATCGGACCAAACTCTGATGCCTATACCACCCGAGGCATTCGTATTCGTCCAAGCTTTACCACTGAAACTCTTCCCGCACTAACGGAGTTTCTAAAGCGTTGCGCACACAGCCAACCTTATCACAGTCGTGCTGCCAAGCAAGCACCGACATGAAAACAGAAACTCATGCGACACTACCTACCTTAGGAGTGTCCATGTCGTCGTAAGAACTAGCCGCTCACCGGCGTGCTATTTTTGAAACACTTTAACGCACGAGTGGCGTTCCTCGAACTACGATCACCACATCACAAGATCACACCGAAAACAAGGCAACTCAAGCTCTAAGGGTACTACTTAGCACGGGCTAGTCCCTTACGAAGCACACACATCAACCTTAACTCTTGGTCACGCAAAACAAGGATTACTAGGCTCAAAAACCCCTTTCCGTTTTATCCACTTCAGTATTTCCTTTCAACCTTTAAAAAATTTAAGGAATTTTAATCAACCCACAATTACTATTTCAAAACTAATTACCTGGTTTTCAGACAACGCCCCATGGCAAAACAGACAAGCTATAACCAACTTCCTCTTTAAAAAAAAAATTAACACATAATGTTATCCAAGCATAAACAGGTAATTTAGCATCTAAATTCCTTTTTAACAAAGAGGCGACCCCGAGGGTCCCATTTATTCAATTCGGGTTCTTCAAAAGCAACCACATATCAGTTCATTCCATATGGACGTGCCCCAACTGGCCTCCTCGGTTCTAGTTGAGCATGTTTAAAGCACACCAAACTATCTCAATCAAAATGCAATAGTTTTACATTAATAATCATTATCAAACACACTATGGTCTAACAAGGTTCAGTCACATGGGTGGCCACCTACCAATCGATAAGGCGCCCATACACCTTACCGTTGGCATTTGGCTCCCATTTATCAAATCACTTTTTTTTTCATTTAACATTTTAACTTAGCAGCCCTCTTTTAAAGGTTTGAAACCACAGTTTACCCTTTTCCCAATTATAAAGCGCCCATACACCTTAAAATGGAAAACTGGCTCCGTCGTAATCGCAACCAACAAATTCAGCCAAAGCAACCAAGCTTTTACTAGCAAGCTAACAAGCCACTACAAACAGCTAACACAAGGCAACAAACTAACAAGCTGAAATCACTAAAACATGCTATAACACAGAGCATGACACACAAGCAAGATAGAAAACATGACATGTTATCGCCCAAACATGTTAATTATCACCGAAACATGATTTCTAAAGAGACGTGCCAAATAAATTCAGACATGACATATTTCCAAGGCACACAATCAAAATCAGCAGGCATCCTACTAATGCAACTACATGGCATGGCACATAAGCATGAAATGTGAATCTATAAGTGTCTAATATGATGCATGCAATGAAATTTCCTGGCCATATCGGGCCAATTTTTTTTTTCAAAACCTCTTCATAAACAAATAAGCAGTGGAAAGTACAACATTCACCCAAGGTGAAATCACATCAACTGTAACAGCAAACAACATGAACATCAATTCCCAGCCCTGGCCACTTGGTCATTTCCCGTACATGGGGTGATCAGTCCCAAGCACGGCTATTAACCCAAGCGCCGACACATTCCTAGTCTCCTGTCTACCAATCCCAAAACAGTAAGGCAATGAAAAGAAAGAAACCTCATCTGATACCATTTTGTCACGAACCGACTCAAGTCGACCCCAAACCGGACACCCGGGTCACCGGAGTCGGCCCGCGACATGGCCTCAAGCGCGTCTCCCCTTACGCCAGAGGTTGCCGACTAGCGGCGAGGGTGTAAGGTAAGTCAGGGGGGAGACTATACCCTCTTATCAAAGTGGAACAAAGGGACAAAAAAAAATACAGCAACGGAAGTAGTGTAAATAATAATAAGAAAACAGCGGAAAACATTCTTCATTTATAAGGTTTGAATAAATTTGGCGAATGACAATTTATATAAGAGATGCATGCATGACATGATAATGATACAATGAAAGCATTAAATCACGCAACATACTTACACATCAATGCAGAAGTAAATTAACAAAAGTCTCCAGCCCTGAGGGCGATCTCCATGAGCATCCCGAGCCCCAACTCGGTCCTTTGCTCCTAACTCCAAGTACAAGGAACAACAACAACACGGTCCTGCAACCAAATGGAATCTACTCGGGTACCCCAGTGCAATGGCGGCCCGAGTAGGGTGTGAGATATATATATCTCAGTAGGCCGGAACCACCGGGGTCTAGCCCACTCTAGACCATGAAAATATAATTAAACAGAGTGCTGGTATTTTCGAACAATAACGACACAATGCAAACAATAAACGCCCGACCAGGTTCCAGAAATGGCACCTGGCGGCACTACCTGCTTCAGCCCATAGCCGGGATGAAAACCTGTTTAAAACAACACAAGTAAATTTGGTTCAAGCATAAAAACACTTTTTATCATTTTGCTCACTTACTCTATTTATTCACTTATCATTTCAACTCAGACTGGAAATCCACTCATTCTTGCCTTTCTTTATTCGATCACAATTCACTCGGGTTTTACCCACATCTCTCATTCTTTTCATAAACCATTATTATCATTCGCTTGGTGTCAAGTACCATTGGGGAGGAACGCCATGTCCAAACCCCAGATTTTAAGTCGATCTAGAACGCCATGTCTAGGACCCAAAATCTCATTCGGTGTAGATCGTCATGTCTAACACCCTATATCACAAGCTTGGATAACCATTGGGGAGGAACGCCATGTCCAAACCCAGATTTTAAGTCGATCTAGAATGCCATGTCTAGGACCCAAAATCTCAATCAGTGTAGATCGTCATGTCTAACACCCTATATCACAAGCTTGGATAACCATTGGGGAGGAACGCCATGTCCAAACCCAGATTTTAAGTCGATCTAGAACGCCATGTCTAGGACCCAAAATCTCATTCATTTATCACTTAATTAATCAATTGACACAATTCTCATTTCATGATTAATTCTTCACATTTAGTTATCCAAATCAGATCTCAACTTTTTATAATCAATTCTCATAATTAACTATCCTTGCTCAACATTCTGGAACTTTCACGAGCAATTGAAGGTAAACAAAAGCATATGGCACCAACATGCCTCTATGTTAGGTGATTAATGACATTAGATGGTACAAGTACAAGCACGCCATTGATAAAGTATAATGTCAAGCATAAAGTGTCATAAGACTTTTAAGAAAGCAATCACAAAAAAGGAAATCTACTACTACACGTTTATTTTTGAAGGCAGCTCACCTCCATTGGAGGAGTTTTATTAGAAAACATGTCATTACTTTATCAAACAATTCATTTAGTGATATTTAGCATTTTCTTTAAAACTCATTCAACACTTAAAAAAGTTAAGAAGCCAAACAGTAGGAAAGGCAATCATAAAATTCTATTGCTACATTTTTAGATTGAAGGCAGCGCACCTCGAAAGAGGGGTTTTATTATTAAATCGTTAGTTTAGTGACCAAAAAACCTATTTTATCTTATTCCTGCAATTCACACGATTTGCACAGAAGCATTTAATCGGAACTAAACTTGCATAATTAAAATACTAAGTGCAATATTAAACTTGCTATTACTTTACTTAAATTTAAAGGGCAAGGAGAGGGACCCTACCTCAAGGTGGATCCATCCGTCCACTCCGGCTCTTTGCGATTTCTAACTAAAGCTATCGCAGCTGCTCCCCCACGAGGCATATGTGATTTCACATACGTATAAGGACACCTATCCTCTATGCACACGCTCCGCATGGCCATGAGCGTGCGCAAGAGGATCCTTACACATATGCTTATACACATAAGCCTGTCTCCACTCACCTGCACAGGCACTTTTTATATATGTAATGGGGACAACTAGCCCCGTACATGTGTATATTCACTGCCATGGACAAATATACGCACGCCGAGGGAACCCACGTACATATAAATACGTACCTATGCCTGCGCAGGTGAGTCGCCTAAACTCCGGCAACCCGAAATCATACTGAAACCTCCAACGCACTATAAGACAACCACTACAAACCTTAGGACACAAAGATAAACCAATTTAAGTGAGGCAAGACCAACCAACGGTATTAAATCCTTACCTCGGGTGTTGGTGACAAACCAAAACAAAGGCGAACCCACACCGCAAGCTCAACGCACTGCCAACAACAAAACAGGGACTCATAAATATCAAAAGCCCCAAATTTAACAAGTGAAAAACAAAGGAAAAGGTGAAAACCTCACCCTGAAACCATTCCAAAACTTGAACGGACTAAACCAAACCAACCAGGAACCTCTAAAACAACCTAATAAATTAATTTAGAGGCTGCGAAAACCAAAAACCGGTAGAAACATTACCTCGGAAACCAACCGGCGGACCGAAATCACCGCAAACCGCCTCGCCTTCGGCGGCGGACACCAAACGCGCACCCACGATGTCCCGAGAGACCTTCCGCATAACCCTAGAGCAGCCGAAACAAGAAAAAGGAACAAAATCAAAAACTAACCCCAACCTAGGGTTCGGCCGAACCTCACCGGGCGCCGATTAGGTTGAAAATAAACCGGAAACAGGGAGGAGAAGGGAGGGACGGACTCACCATGGTGATTCGGCGAGTGAAATCACCAAAAACCGGGAGAAAACGGGGGAAGGAGGCGGCGCCGTGGAGGGGGGGTCGCGCGCGGCTCGCCGGGGGAGAAGGGAGGGGGTGTCGCGGGTTGAGTGAGGGTGAGGGAGGTGTCTAGTTTAGGTTTTAATTTTAATTTTATTTTATTTTTTTTGATTTTAATTTTAAACAAAAATTAAAACACACCTAACCCACACGGTTTTATCCGCACCGTCAGAAACACCGTGTGCAGCCCGCGCGCCTGCAACCGGATACCCGGGGTACCCCGCACGGCTGACCCGCACGGTTAAACCTACCGCGCGTGGTCCGATATCGCCGCTTAAAACGGCTCCAGAACTCGGGACCTCGTTCCGAAGCTCGTTTTTTTAAAACCGACCCGTTGATAAAAGAAAAGTTCAAAAACCTTCGCATTTTATCCGCTCAAAAAAAAAAAAAACGGTTCGTTACAACACCACCCCCACCCCCACCCCCTTGGACACCCCCTAGATACCCCCAACTCTCTAGACAGCCCCCACCCCCTGGACAACCCCCACCCCTCTAGACAACACCCCCACCCCTCCTGGACACCACCCCCACCCCCTACCCCCTTGAACACCCCCTGGAAACCCCCCAACCCTCTGGACAACCCCCACCCCCCCGGACAACCCCCCAAACCCTCTGGATAGGCCCCCACCCCCGGACAACCCCCAAACCCTCTGGACATGACCCCACCTCCTTGGACAACCCCCCACCCACTCACCCCCTTGAACATCCCCCTAGACACCCCCCAACCCTCTGGACAGCCCCGACCCCCTAGACAGCCCCCACCCCTCTAGACAGCACCCCCACCCCTCCTAGACACCACCCCACCCTCTAACCCCTCGGACACCCCCCTGGACAGCCCCCACCCCTCTAGACAGCACCCCAACCCCTCCTGGACACCACCCCCACCCCCACCCCCTTGGACACCCCCAACCCTCTGGACAACCCCCACCCCCTGGACAACCCCCACCCCTCTAGACAACACCCCCACCCCTCATGGACACCACCACACCCCCTACCCCCTTGGACACCCCCCTGGACACACCCCAACCCTCTGGATAGCCCCCCACCCCCCATACAACCCCCCAAACCCTCTGGATAGGCCCCCACCCCCTTGGACAGCCCCCTGCCCACCCCCTTGGACACCCCCTAAACACCCCCCTGAACACCCCCAACCCTCTAGACAGCCCCCACCCCCTCGATAACCCCCACCCCTCTAGACAGCACCCCCACCCCTCCTGGACACCACCCCTCACCCCCTACCCCCTTGAACACCCCCTGGACACCCTCCAACCCTCTGGACAGCCCCCCCACCCCCTGGACAACCCCCACCCCTCTAGACAACACACCCCACCCCTCCTGGACACCACCCCCACCCCCTTCCCCCCTGGACACCCCCCCTGGACACCCCTAACCCTCTTGATATCCCCTCACCCCCCAGACAACCCCCCAAATCCTCTGGACAGGCCCCCACCCCCTTGGACAACCCCCACCCCCTTGGACATCCCACCCACCCCCTTCGACACCCCACCCCCTTGGACCCCCCCACACCCCTGGACTGCCCCCCACCTCCATGGACACCCTGGACATCCCCCAACCCCCTGGACAACCACCAACCCTCTTGACAGCCCCCCAGAACCATGGGATTTTAACCTCAAGCTACTAGTTTTGGCATATCTAGAGATTTTAACCTCAAGCTACTAGTTTTGGTATCATGCCATTATTCAAAATGAGAACCATGAATTGTATCTCCCACTAGTCTAAAATTCTATATTGTGCAATTAATCGGATTTTAATAGCATATGAATAATTATAATAGTCCATGAAAATAAGCGACATAAATAGATTATGGAACAACAAAAAGTGATACCCAAAATAGAAACAACCAAGGATCCAAAACAAACATTCCACCATGAAAAAACATATATATACTTATAAAATAAATCACACTAGTACACGTAATTGGTGTATCACAATGGTTTACATATAAATTGTAGTAATATAGGTGAATGAGATCATTAGTTGTCAATGACAACAAAAATTACCATCAATGTCGGGCATTCGCGAAACAAAAACAAATGAAATAGAAGTAGGTGAGGCTTACGTGAATATTGAGAGACTATCTAATAGATCTAGGGATAATAAATAAGAAGATTATGGTAGAACAAGGTAAGAGGGTTTGAAATCGAAGAATCTTACCTAGTTTAAACAAAAAAATCGCAAAATGTAAATATAGACTATCCGAAAAAAAAATGAACGAAATAAAGTCATGGGAGGCTTACCTGAGTATTGCGAGTTGAGATTATAGATCCAAGGAGAGTAAATATGATAAAAGATGATGGAAAAATGAGTTTAACGCAATGAGATCGACGAGTCGATTGGGGTTTACCGCGCGAGAGAGATGAGTCGCCGGACTGTCGATCGAAAAAATCGTAAATGACAATACACAGAGCGTGTTAATTGTAAGAACCTGGTTTTTTATATAAAAGACTTTGGAATATTCTTGATATTATTCCAGAGCAGCGCCTTCAGACATCGTGCGATTCCGAGCCCCGGTGTGGCCGGAATTAAATCTTCAGTGCGTTCACACTGGGCACGCCAAATAAATGGGATAACTCCTAAACAGTGCTTCAGATCAGAGATCCGAGTGTACGAATGGGTCTGAAATGGGGTTTTTACCCTAGGAATGACATAAAGCATGTCAGCATGGGACGTTTGGACCCCTCACCCGCTACCGGAACGTTAAACGGATAAATTAATTAATTAATTAATTAATTAATTCGTTTAATGGTTAAAATCAAATATCTCTTAAACGGTGGATCAAATTGAGAAACTGAGGGAACCTTTGAGTTTGGAGTGTGCTGTTTACCCTAGGAGGGGTGTAAGTTTTGCGGGCGCGGGCCTGCTGTGAGAGATGTCACCCAGGGGCAAAATGGTCATTTCGAGATGTCCACTTAGTGATTTTTATCACTGGCTTTCTTTTTGAATAACTTTTGAACGAGGTCTTGGAATTGAAATCTGTGACTTCCATTGAGTTCAGAGTGGGGTGTTCTGCCTAGGCATGAGATAAAATAGGCGGGCGTGAGGGTTTCAGAATCCATGCCCGTTAGGAGAGTTTTAGTGAATATTTATAAATTCACTAAGTGTTGAGGGAAGACCCATTTCTTCCTCCCTCCCTCTCTCTCTCTTCCTCCCTCTCTATCTCTCTAGTCGTTCTTCATCGTTCTTCACCGGATCGAGGAGCGATCTTCGTCAAAACTTCGGTAATTGGAAGGTGGAGCCTCACAGACGCATCACCTACGACGCACATCAGAATCGAGGTAGGATTTTTTTTTGAGATCCGATTCAAGTTTTAAATTTAAAAATTCCTCATTGCCCCTTTGTTTCTTAGTTTTGGATACACCATTGATGGTCGTACGAACACGACTATCAACCCATGCTCAAAAATCAAGTTTTTTTCATCATGTTCTTCAACTGTTCTTCGGGTTCTTGAGTGCTCACAATTAAGCGCGTCAAATCTTTAGTAGTTTGTCGATCAGAGGCATGCGCTTCGATGGTCTCGTCGCAAGGATCGCAAGTATGGGCTCAGAATAATTTTTGGGTGTGCGGTGGAATCGCAGTGATCCGCGGAAGGGACCACCAGAATAGAACCGCCAGCGGTGGCTAACGGTGGTCCAATGCGGCGGCCGGTGATGGTCCGAGGTGAGCGGCGGTGTCGGCGCAGTGCAGCGGGCGTCGGCAGGGCGGAGGCAGCCAGAGGGGCTTGCGGCGTCGACCGACGGAGCCAGGCGGGGAGGCGGCTTCGGCGGAGCCAGGCAGAGAGGTGGCACGGACCAGGCGGAGTCGTCGGGCGGAGAGGAGGAGCCGGGTGCAGCCGGCGGTAGAGCGGGGATGAGGCGACCATGGCGCGGCTTCGGCCTGTCGCGCTCAGCGGAGGAACCCGAGGTGCCTCACCTCGGGTGTGCGGCGTGGACAAGGACCCGCCGAACGCGGGTCCTACGGAAGGCGACGAAGACTGGAATTTTGGCCAGTCTGCTGGGGAGAATCGGACCCGAGGGGTCCGGTGCGGCTGGAGTGAGCCGCGACGGTCTGGACCGGGCCGGCAGTCCGGACCAGGCCGGCCGGTCTGGATCGACCCACTTTGGCCCCCCCTGCATTCAGGGGGCCGTAAATTCCAAACAACGCGTCCGTTTGACGCGCTGTCTACGGTGGTGAGTTTTTATCGGTGAGGCGCTCTTTTTAAGGTGGGTTTAGGGATTTTTGGATTCTGTGCCCGAAGACGGGCGACCCGAGGAGCTTTATATTAATAATAATAAATTATTATTAAGGTTGCGACAGACGTGGATCACGAGCCGGACGCCCGTTTGACGTGCCGTCAGAGGCACAGTGGACCCGGAGTTAAGACGATCCTTTTAAAATTGGTTCGAAACCTTTGCGGGCTGGTTTCATAGCTCGGTGGCACAAAATGCCAAATGTGAGTAATTAATTAATTAATTGTTGCGTCGGACCTAACTCCTGTTTGGGATGTCTGATTGACGCACCGTCAGCGGCATCATGATTCCAGTCCTTATGTGGAATTTTTGAGACGCTTTCTGAAGTGTTCGGGTTAGAGACAAGGTGCGAGCCCCATAGGGCCTCGTTCGCACGTTTTATGGTGGAACATCACTTTTTCACCCGACATCCATTTGGGGTGAATGAGCACTCATTTCTGAGTGTTTTTCCGAGGGGATTGCAACGGCGCAATCCGCCCGCCTAAATTCGGGCTTGAGGTGTGAGCACCATAGGGTCTCGATCACGTATAACGCGGGGAATTGCAACTTCTTCATCCGGAGTCCGTTTTAGGCGCCATCAGCAGCGTTGTGACCCTGACATCGAGACGAGGTTGACCAGGGTGGTTTCAGGCGATGAAGCTAGAGTTGAGGCGTGGGCCCCAAGGGCCGTCTTTTGAGCTGTGTGCAGCGTATTGCGACTTTTTCATCAGACGTCTGTTCGAGGCGAATGAATAGTCGTTTTGATGTGTTTTTTTTGAGAGCTTCGCGATGGTACAGTTCGCCCAACCTTTTTCGGGATCGTAGTGTGGGTGCCACCCGGGCTGGCTACGGTGAATAATACCCTTTTTACCGGGTGTCCGTTTTGGGCGATTGAGTAGCCAATCCCGTGTGTTTTTCTGAGGGGATCACAGTGGCGTGATCCGTTTGTTCAGTTTCGGGACCTTGGTGTGGGCCCCACTCGGGCTGGCTACAGTGAATAATAGCCATATTCACCGGTTGACCATTTCGGGCGAGTAAATGGTCTATCTCGCGTTTTTTCCGCGAGGATTGCAACGGTGGGATCTGTTTGGGCATGTGGAGCCTCGTTTGAGATCTTATTAAATGTGGAAACATAAAATGGTGTTGGATGGAGGTCCCTTTGATGCACTCCAAACCAATGCACGATAGTGATGTTGGTAACACCCGATGATGTCAGTTGCAGTGCTGAGTTGTCAGACCCGTTTCCAGGTCTACCCTCCAGTAGGGCTGGGTAGTGGGTCACCTGATGATTTATTCCAGGTCTACCCTCTAGCAGGGCTGGGCAGTGGGTCGTATGTCAACTACTTTCAGGTCTACCCTCTAATAGGGTTGTGCAATGGGTCACCTGTCGACTACTTTCAGGTCTACCATCCAGCAGGGCTGGGCAGTGGGTCGCCTGTCGACTACTTTCAGGTCTACCCTCTAGCAGGGCTGGGCAATGGGTCTCCTGTCGACTACTTTCAGGTCTACCCTCCAGCAGAGACTGGGTAGTGGGTTGCCTGTCGACGTGTCCCGGGTCTACCCTCCAACAGGGCTGGGCAGTGGGTCACCTGTCGACTACTTTTAGGTCTACCCTCTAGCAGGCTTGGGCAGTGGGTTGCCTTTCGACTACTTTCAGGTCTACACTCCAGCAGAGACTGGGTAGTGGGTCGCTTGTCGACGTGTCCCGAGTCTACCCTCCAACAGGGCTGGGAAGTGGGTCACCTGTCGACTTCTTCCGGGTCTACTCTCCAGCGGGGCTGGGCAGTGGGTCACCCGTTGGCATTTCAGACTCATGCCTTCTTATGAGGCTAGTTAGTGACTTTTTCTCCATGACTACTGGAGCATAATCTTTGGTTATACGGATCGGTTATGTGACAACTTTGATGTGACCTTAGGACATATGAGAACGAGTAGCGTTTTTCCCACCGAGACGCATCCTTGCGATGCGACCTAAAAGCTGTGCGGGCGAGATAGTGCCGCCCAAATCGGATAGTATTATGGTGTGGTAATTGAGCTCTTTTGAATTGTACCTCCTAGGTTGATGTACGAGACGTTTGGGTTCAGTGTTGGATATCCTTTGAATAGTTAGTGACTCTTCGTGGGCTGATCTTGGAGATAGAGATCCCCTTACCCACTCATTCGGGTTTCTCGTTGAGCATATACACACACCCTATTGTTGTTCCCACTCCTTGGGTTCGGTTACTCTCCTTCTAGGAGGGGTGAAGACGCGCGGGGTATGCCACGTGCTTTCCGTGTCTATCTCCTCTTGGTTGGACGAGTCTACTCTCCTGCTATAGGCAGCGAAGACTCGACGATAAGTTCGTCTTCTCACTGTCTCTAGCTCCTTGCGTATGGACGAGTCTGCTTCCTTTCTCTTGTTGGGTTGAGCTTCACTCTCTTTCTCTCTTTTGAACTCTTACACTGTTCTCTGCTCTGTCTACTACTCCCCATTTTAGTACTTCCCTTGTTTCTCCCTCGAGCTTTCAGGGAATCCTACTGAGTGTTTTTATACTTACCCCTGCTTGGGATTCGCCCGCACTTTGTGTGCCCTTTTAGACAACAGACAGGTCGGTCGAGACTACGTAGGAGCGTAGAGGACACAGGATCTTGGGCTACGTTAGGTGGCCGTAGCAGGACTTCCTGGGTGTGAGACTCACCAGCGGTTTACCTTTGTTTTACCTATTGTCAGGTTGTGGCACCTTTCTGGATGGGCACGTGTTTTTCCCATTTTATTGTTCAGTTTACTTGTCAACATTTTACTTGTACTGGTTAGAGGTCGATGCATGTATGTTGGTTACCCTTTTTGTAGCAGTGTTGTACCTTGCTTTCTTTTCCCTGCACTGTTGCTTTGAGTTGGTTGCGTGTGTGTGTACAATTTCTTTGGCAAAGGCCTCCCCTAGTTTATTGTGCCTTCATTTCTAGTCGCCAACCCCTGGCCTATAGAGGCGGGCTTGGGGTAGTTGCGGCTCGAGCCTCGGTACGGGTTGGGTCGTGACAAAGTGGTATCAGAGGTGGTTCATTCCTTGGGGAAATGTTCAGACGTCCCTAAAAAGGAATTGGTTGAGTTTTGGGGCAATAATGTCAACATGTCTCGAGAGCGGATCTCAGGACAAGGAGTCCAGTGATAGTGCGGCGGCCGACGTATCCATTCATGAGGACCCTGATAACCCGCTTGTCGACTCGGCACACTGAGACACTTGTTGCAAGGAATTTGGTTCATGCATCATATAGGATTGAGTCCTTGACTGTCCTTCTTGAGTCATCTCCCCATCGTTGTTGATATATATATGCTCATTTGACTGCGGTGCTCCTTGATCGGGTTCGGGATGTCTCTGTGATGATATCCATCCAGGATACTAGCTCCGATTTGTGATGACGATTTTGTGAGCGAAGAGGCCTCAGTTCAAGATCCATCATACGATTACCCTTTCTCCAGGAGGACAGGCAGAAGCACCTCCACCTGTGGAGTAGCGGATAGTACCGGTAGTGAGGGCCGATGATGAGTGCAGGCTGGGCGTGCTACGTGAGTTCCAGTGTCAGAGATCGCTAAGGTTCCACGGCAAGCCATACCCTCAGATAGTGAAGGGTTGGCTAGAGTTGGTGGTCCGCCTCTTCAGGCTTGTTCGGACACTGACAGGTAAGATGGTGGCTTGCCATCTAGTCTTTTTTTTCCACCACGCAGTTTGGCGTAGTAGATCCAGGGTTACTCAGATACATGATGAGTTGGTACTCTCATGGGATGACTTCTAGCAGCTGTTTCGTGAGGAGTACTACCCCTCCCACTTACACTTTTTATGGGTTCAGGATCTGCTATAGCTTCAACAGGGAGTGATGGCAGTGGTAGAGTACAAGACTGGGTTCGCAGACCTTACTCAGTACTCTTTGGATGTAGTCCATGACGGAAACTTCCGAGCATAGAAGTTTGAGTGAGATCTCTGTAGAGGAGATTTGTGCCAGCGTAGTGCCCTTGTGCATCCTCACCCATCTCAGGGTGCTGGATCAGGCACTGGTGATAGAGAAATTTCTAGTAGAGGGACATCGATTGGCGGGGCCTCGACGCCGGAGGTTTCCCCTTGATGAGACTCAGGCACATGGTCAAGGACAGCGTAGAGCACCGAGATAGCCCAGAGAGGACTAGTGCTATGTTTGTGATGTGCGAGATCATGTGGTGTCAGACTACTCGGCCAAATGTGCTGAGTCTTCCAGATGGTTGGAAGATGTACCACCACAACAGAGGCAATGTCATGATAAGAAAACTTCCAGGTGAGGACAGGGTGGTCCCCAGGGAGGCGGTTTTGGAAGAAAGGAGGAATTGTGGTTGGCAGACGACGTTTCGAGGTCCTTCTACCACCACAAGGCGGCACATGTCAGGCTCAGGGAGCTGACGGGCGGGCCGCGGGCGGCTGTGTGCTATGGTTGTTTACAATCCTGCAGCGCAAGAGATGATGAGAGGTACGCTCAGTATCTTTTTCTTCTTTTCTCAGTAGAACTTGTTAGACACTGTGCGAGGTACTCTTTCCTCGGGGGGTTACCAAGGGTGACGCGGGGCATTAGTGTAACCCTATGTTGGTGCTGGTGGTGATAGTTTTTCCCTAAGAATGTGGAGACACTATCTTCAGGGAGAGCACATTGTGGTTTGATCAGACCACCAATTTCTCAGGTGCGTCCCCGCACAGAGAGACTTGAATAGGAGACAACGGTGCTGGCTGGAGTTTCTGCAGGAGGGTAAAACTTTTCTGTAGTTGATAAATCTGACTCCTTTGCTGGTTGAGCATGTAAGAGAGTCTCAGTCATGATGCACCGACTGTGAAAACTTGTGTGACCAGATATCCTTGGGTGTTTTACCAGATGGGTATTCTGAAGGAGGGAATCACTAGGCCTTGTTCCAGGTGTGGGTGGTGATTCCAGTCACGACATGTGACGTAGGGGTTCATCCATGGAGGTGATCTACCCCCGAGGTCCTTTGGGCCATTTGAGACCATGCGAAGGGATGGAGAGGTTGTCTACTGCCTTTCCCTGACCCCCAAAGTTGGAAGTGGGTGCATGACATCTCCCACAAGGCTTACCTGAGGAGATGTGTACATGCTCTTGTGCATGTCATCGATAAGGGAAAACCTCACTTGAACAGATAAAATCCTTTGGTCTGTGTACGGTGACACATAACTATGCAAGAGTACTTCTGGGTACGGGAGAGCCAGGTGTGGGTTTAGTACCCCGAGTTGTTCCCTAGTTTTTCTTTTCGGGGACGAAAAGCTCAAAGTAGGGAATGATGTAAGAACCCGGTTTTTGCTATAAAAGACTTTAGAATATTCTTGATATTATTCCAGATCAGCACCTTCAGACGGCGTGCGATTCTGAGCCCCGGTGTGGCCGAAATTAAATCTTCAGTGCGTTCACACTAGGCACGCCAAATAAATGGGATACCTCCTAAACAGTGCTTCGGATCAGAGATCCGAGTGTACGGATGGGTTCAAAATGAGTTGTTTACCCTAGGAACGACATAAATCATGTCTGTGCGGGACGTTTGGACCCCTCGCTCGCTACCGGAATGTTAAACGGATTGATTAATTAATTAATTAATTCGTTTAATGGTTAAACTCAAGTATATTTTAAACGGTGGCTCAGATTGGGAAACCGAGGGCACCTTTGAGTTCGGAGCATGCCGTTTACCCTAGGAGGGGTGTAAGTTTTTCATGTGCGGGCTTGCTGTGAGAGATGTCACCCAGGGACAAAATGACCATTTCGAGATGTCCACTTAGTGATTTTTATCACTGGATTTCTTTTTGAATAACTTTCGAATGAGGTCTCATAATTGAAATCTGAGACTTCCATTGAGTTCAGAGTGGGGTGTTCTGCCTAGGCGTGAGATAAAATAGGCGGGCGTGAGGGTTTCAGAATCCGCGCCCGTTAGGAGAGTTTTAGTGAATATTTATAAATTCACTAAGTGTTGAGGGAAGACCCATTTCTTCCTCCCTCCCCCTCTCTCTATCTCTCTATCTGTTCTTCGTCGTTCTTCATCGGATCGAGGAGCGATCTTCGTCAAAACTTTGGAGATTCGAAGGTGGAGCCTCGCGGACGCATCACCTACGACGCGCATCAGAATCGAGGTAGGATTTCTTCTTTTTTTTTTGAGCTCTGATTAAAGTTTTAAATTTAAAAATTCATCATTGCCCCTTTGTTTCTTAGTTTTGGATACATCGTTGATGACCGCACGAGCACGGCTATCAACCCATGCTGAAAAATCATGTTTTGTTCATCGTGTTCTTTAACTTTTCTTCAGGTTCTTGAGTGCTCACAATTAAGCGCGTCAAATCTTTAGTAGTTTGTCGATCAGAGGCATGCGCTTCGATGGTCTCGTCGCAAGGATCACAAGTATGGGCTCAGAATAATTTTCGGGTGTGCGGTGGAATCGTGGTGGTTCGCGGAAGGGACCACCGGAATAGAACCACCAGCGGAGGCCGACGATGGTCCAATGCGGCGAACGACAGTGGTCCGAGGTGAGCGGTGGCGTCGGCGCGGTGCAGCGGGCGTCGGTAGGGCGGAGGCAGCCAAAGGGGATTGCAGCGTCGACCGACAGAGCCAGGCGAAGAGGCGGCTTCGACGGAGCCAGGCTGAGAGGTGGCGCGGACCAGGCGGAGCTGTCGGGCGGAGAGGAAGAGCCGGGTGCGTCCGGCGGCAGAGCGGGGACGAGGCGACCGCAACGCAGCTTCGGCCTGTCGCGCTCAGCAGAGGAACCCAAGGCGTCGCGCCTCGGGTGTGCGGCGTGGACAAGGACCCGCCGAATGCGGGTCCTGCAGGAGGCGACGAAGACCGGCCTTTTGGACGGTCTGCTGGGGAGAACCAGACCCGAGGGGTCCAGTGTGACTGGAGTGAGCCGCGACGGTCTGGACCGGGCTGGCGGTCCGGACCAGGCCGGCCGGTCTGGATCGACCCACTTTGGGCCCCCCTTGCATTCGGGGGGCTGTAAGTTCCAAACGGTGCGTCCGTTTGACGCGCCGTCTACGGCAGTGAGTTCGTATCGGTGAGGCGCTCTTTTTAAGGTGGGTTTCAGGATTTTTGGATTCCGTGCCCGAAGATGGGCGACCCGAGGAACTTTAAATTAATAATAATAAATTATTATTAAGGTTGCGACGGACGTGGCTCACGAGCCGGACGCCCGTTTGACGTGCCGTCAGAGACGCAGTGGACCCGGAGCTGAGACGGTCCTTCTAAAGTTGGTTCGGAACCTTTGCGGGTTGGTTTTATTGCTCGGTGGCACGAAACGCCAAATGTGAGTAATTAATTAATTGTTGCGTCAGACCTAACTCCTGTTTGGGATGTCCGATTGACGCGCCATCAGCGACAACATGATTCCAGTCCTCGTGTGGACTTTTTGATACTCTTTCCGAAGCGTTCGGGTTGGAGACAAGGTGTGGGCCCCACAGGGCCTAGTTCACACGTTTTACTGTGGAACGTCACTTTTTCACCCGACATCCGTTTGGGGTGAATGAGCACTCATTTCTGAGTTTTTTTTCGAGGGGATTGCAATGACGCAATCTGCCCACCGAAATTCAGGCTTGAGGTGTGGGACCCATAAGGCCCCGATCATGTATAACGTGGGGAATTGCAACTTTTACTTCCGGAGTCCGTTTTAGGTGTCGTTAGCGGCGTTGTGACCCTGACATCGAGACGAGGTTGACCATGGTAGTTTCAGGCGATGAAGACGGAGTTGAGGTGTGGGCCCCATGGGCCGTCTTTTGAGCTGTGTGCAGCGTATTGCGACTTTTTCATCAGACATCCGTTTGAGGTGAATGAATAGTCATTTTGATGTGTTTTTCCGAGAGCTTCGTGATGACACAGTTTGCCCGACCTTTTTCGGGATCGTAGTGTGCGTGCCACATGGGCTGACTACGGTGAATAATACCCTTTTTACCGGGTGTCTGTTTTGGGCAATTGAGTAGCCAATCCTGGGTGTTTTTTCGAGGGGATCATAGTGGTGTGATCCATTTGTTCAGTTTTGGGACCTTGGTGTGGGCCCCACCAGGGCTGGATATGGTGAATAACAGCTATATTTACCGGTTGACCATTTCGGGCGAGTAAATGGTCTATCTCGCATGTTTTTCCGTGAGGATTGCAACGGTGGGATCTGTTCGGGCATGTGGAGCCTCGTTTGAGATCCTATTAAATATGGAAACTTGAAATGGTGTTGGATGGAGGTCCCTTTGACGCACTCCAAACCAACGCACGGTAGCGATGTTGGTAACACCCAGTGATTTCAGTTGCAGTGCTGAGTTGTCGGACCCATTTCCAGGTCTACCCTCCAGCAGGGCTAGGCAGTGGGTTGCCTGAAGATTTATTCCGAGTCTACCCTGTAGCAGGGCTGGGCAGTGGGTCGTATGTCAACTAATTTTAGGTCTACCCTCCAGCAGGGATGGGAAGTGGGTCACCTGTCGACTAATTTCAGGTCTACCCTCCAGCAGGGCTGGGCAGTGGGTTGCCTGTCGACTACTTTCAGGTCTACCCTCCAGCAGGCCTGGGCAGTGGGTCACCTATCGACTACTTTCAGGTCTACCCTCCAGAAGAGACTAGGAAGTGGGTCGCCTGTCGACGTGTCCCGGGTCTACCCTCCAGTGGGGCTGGGCAGTGGGTCACCTGTCGACTAATTTCAGGTCTAACCTCTAGCAGGCTTGGGCAGTGGGTTGCTTGTCGACTACTTTCAGGTCTACCCTCCAGTAGAGACTGGGCAGTGGGTCGCCTATCGACGTGTCCCAGGTCTACCCTCCAGTAGGGCTGGGCAGTGGGTCACCTGTCGACTTCTTCCAGGTCTACCCTCTAGTAGGGCTGGGTAGTGGGTCACCTGATGATGTATTAGGGTTTACCCACCAGCAGGGCTGGGCAGTGGGTCACCCATTGGAATTTCAGACTTAGGCCTTCTTATGAGGCTAGTCGGTGACTTTTTCTCCGTGACTACCGGATCAGGATCTTTGGTTGTATGGATCAGTGATGTGACAGCTTTGACGTGACCTTAAGACATACGAGAACGAGGAGCGTTTTTTCCACCGAGATGAGTCCTTGCAATGCGACCTAAAAGCCATGCGGGCGAGACATTGCCGCCCAAAGCGGATAGTATCAAGGTGTGGTAATTGAGCCCCTTTGACTTGTACCTCCTAGGTTGACGTACGAGACCTTTGGGTTCAGTGTTGGATATCCTTTGAACTGTTGGTGACTCTTCGTGGGCTGAGCTTGGAGATAGAGATCCCTTTACCCACTCATTCGGGTTTCTAGTTGAGCATATATATACACCCTATTGTTGTTCCCACTCCTTAGGTTCGGTTACTCTCCTTATAGGAGGGGTGAAGACGCGCGGGGTATGCTTCGTGCTTTCAGTTTCTAGCTCCTCTTGGTTGGACGAGTCTACTCTCCTGCTATAGGCAGCGAAGACTTGACGAGAAGTTCGTCTTCTCACCGTCTCTAGATACTTGTGTCTGGAAAAGTCTGCTTCCTTTCTCTTGTTGGGTTGAGCTGCACTCTCTTTCTCTCTTTTGCACTCTTACACTGTTCTCTGCTCTGTCTACTGCTCCCCATTTTAGTATTTTCCTTGTTGCTCCCTTGAGCTTTCAGGGAATCTTACTGAGTGTTTTTATACTCACCCCTGCTTGGGCTTTGCCTGCACTTGGTGTGCCCTTGCAGACGACGAACAGGTCGGTCGAGACTATGGAGGATCATAGAGGACACAAGAGCTTGGGCTACGTTCGGTGGCCGTAGCAGGACTTCCTGTGTGTGAGACTCACCAGCGGTTTACCTTTATTTTACCTGTTGTCATTTTGTGGAACCTTTCTGGATGGGCATGTGTTTTGCCCCTTTTACTGTTCAATTTACTTGTCATAACTTTACTTGTACTAGTTAGAGGTCGATGCATGTATGTTGGTTACCCTTTTTGTAGCAGTGTTGTAACTTGCTTTCTTTTCCCTGCACTGTTGCTTTGAGTTGGCTGCGTGTGTGTGTACAGTTTCTTAGGAAAAGGACTCCCCTAGTTTATTGTGCCTTCGGCGCTAGTCGCCAACCCCTGACCTATGGAGGCGGGCTTGGGGTAGTTGCGGCTCAAGCCTCGGTACGGGTCGGGTCGTGACATTAATTTTTTAAATGTTTTATAACGTCGGTTATTTAATAACCGACGTTATAAACAGTTTTTATTACATTTATAACGTCGGTTATTTTAATAACTGATGTTATAAATGTATCAGATATGACTTTTTTTACATCGATTATTTTATAACTGACATAAAAAAATACCGTGTGTTGGTTTTTTACGTCGGTTATAATATAACCGACGTAAAAAATTCCATGCGTTGGTTTGTTACGTCGGTTATCAAATAACCAACGTCAAAAAGGCCTCAAAAGCCATTTTTTACGTTGGTTATTTTATAACCGACGTAAAAAATTCGTAGATACCTCGTTTTTTACGTCGGTTATTTGATAACCGACGTAAAAAACACCGCGCTTTGGTTTTTTACGTCGGTTAATTTATAACCGATGTAAAAAAAATGCGCGCATTTTTTAACGTTGGTTATTAAAATAACCGAAGTTAAAAATTTATTCTCTGCATTTTTTACGTCGGTTATAAAATAATCGACGTAAAAAACCATGTTTCACAGATTATCACCTCGGTTATATATAACCGACATGAAAAATGGTGACGTTAAAAACATTTTCTACACTAGTGATGCCTTATCCAATATCCATATTGGGTAAATAGTACAGATTTATCAATATTTTCCTAGTTAATCAAAAAAATTTCAAAGTAAACACCGTATGAAAAAATGGTATACGGTTTAGGAAATAATCATATACATGATAAATGATATGGATATTTAGGAGAAATTTAATGTTCAATGATCACAGGAAAGTGAATAACTCAAGGGAGAGTTAATGACTACAAAAATGATTCAAGTGAATTTCAATACTATCTTTGGTCAAAATAATCATATTCCATCCATAAGAAGAATTAGGATGGTATCAATACAATGCATATCCATTGGAGGAAGAATAAGGGTTTTTGTCATTGTTGATATAAAAATGACATTTAAAAACATTCTTGGGTAAAATATCCTTTTGATTTTGAAAATCAATTTTTAAAACAAAAAACATTTTGAAAAACCTTTTCTTTGAAAATCATAATTAAAAACATTTTCTTTTAAAAATAACCATGTAAAATTGCAAAGAAAGCTTCAAATAAATGATGGCAGGTAATTTCATACATGTCGTACAAGGTAAAAAAAATATTCCTTTTGTATTGTAAAAAGTTTAAAAAAGTGCCTTGTTTGGAAAACAACAAGAAGATTCATTTCAAGTAATTTGGTAAAAAGTCAAAATGAGTACAAATATATTTAGTAAATCATTTTTAAAAGGTTAAAAAATTTTTTGAAAAATTTTTTAGAAAACATGGTTTTAGTAGAAAACAAGTTTCTGACCAAAGAGAGAAATGAAGTCGAGTTTTCTTAAAAATATTTAATAAAACATTTTGAATTAGTTTTAATTTAATTTATTAGGATAAAACACCTCTGGTACATAAAAATAGTTTTTTTATAAAAGCATTTCTTTTATATTCAATTGGTTTTTATATTCATATCTAATTAATTAGTAACTGATAAATTAAACCATATATTTTTATAATTTATTTAATCCTATTAATAACCTCAAATTTAATAGTTTAGGAGAAAATTTTAATTTTAAATATTAATATTAATATTATTCGGTAAAACTCAGTCTTGCATGTAACGCAAACTATCAAAGAAACTCATTATTGAATGTAACACATGATAACTTAGTATTTCATTCATTGCAAGATATATAATTGATTGAATTTATTTAAAATATTAAATATATCGTAAAGTCTCGGGATGTTATATTCCTTTCTACACTTGGTTTTTCATTCCATACATGCTATCTAATATGATGTTCATATTTTAAAATCTCGGGGTGTTACATTCTCCCCACCTTAAATAAATTGGGTCCTCACAATTTAAACACGATCTTGGTAATCAATGGTTTGATATTTGAGAATTATTTGGTTAAAATCCCATATTATAAAATATTTAATAAAATATCCTCTTAATAAGAGATAGAAAAGTATGAAGGTCATCTAGAATAACACATGACTAGGATTCTATGTAGGATAACATCGGTGGAAAGTGAAGATATTGATATGGGGGTAAAACGTAAATATTTATAAGGAGTGATTGAGGTAATTGATTATAAACAAGTGAATTATCAATGGAAAGTTGAGGGGATCAAAACATAAAATCTAATAGGTGTGAAAAGGTTATTGATATCATCAGAAATGATGGTAATAGAATAACATTTTATTTCAAGATCATCTTTACTAAAGTTGAGGAATTATTTTACTATATAAGAATATAATAAAATATAATTACTTGATATGTTTCTATTTTATAAGAAAAATTTCATCATTTGGCTGTTCTTTGATCAAATTCATCACTTATTCCAAGAAATAAATATCCAAAAATGGTTTTTTATGCCCGAAACACTAAAATTTACTTTTAATAGATCGTAAGATCCATAAAGGATTGAAAAGTATTTCCGTATAACTGTTTTCCAAAATCAATACGGTTAATACATTAGTCTCTAAACCTCAAAAGTAATACTACTAGTTTATCATTAATATTTATTCGTCAAATCGTTTAATTAAAAAAATAACATATTAACCAGGACATCGTGTAGACCAGTGGTAAACACGAAACCCTCATCATCCTTCAATCATGGGTTCAAGCCCCACCGCCTTACCAGATGAAACGAGTTGTCAACCTACATGTGAGTTGTACTTTTTATAAACTATATTAATATAATTCTGATAAATTTCCCCAAAAAATATGATGAACATTATTGAAATAAATTTAATCATTAAATAACATTTTTACTATGGTTTTTAAAACAACCCTAATTTTTTTCAAAGACCAATAATCTTATTTGACTATTATTATAATGTTATTAATGATCATTTAACCCTAAAGGATATTAATACCTTTAAACTTATGTCTATAAAATATAAAGGCATTATTCCTCAAATAAATTTTATACTAAAACATATTCTTTTCATAAATTTCTACAAAAATATCCTTAATCTTGTGACATTCCTACCAAATAAGATTTAAATAGAGGTTTTAAAAAATTTGAACTTATGATCAATCTTAAAATCATTAACCCATGATGGTACCCATAACTCTTATGTTAATAAATACACAATTGTTTCTAAAATTTCACAGAATCCATAGATGTTTCACGATTCTTGTAACCAAAATACTATTGATAAAACACTTTTATTTCTTGAATCACAATACATAAGTACTTCATCCATTTTATTTCCGCTTAGGTCCTTTCATGATCTAAGTGTTATCATAGGACATTCATTGTAATTATCTATTAAAATCCTTCATAATGGTTTGAAAATAAAATGTGAATTATCCTAAGCATATCCCCTGGAAGTGTCAAACCAGGTGCGCAGTAAGGCCCTTTTTCATGTACTAGGTTACGCTTGAGTCAATCCAAACACACCCTTTTTGGACTTATTACCCCTAGGTACATCTGTGCCAGAACCACGCCCACTTGTAGTATTCATACATGGATGTATTGAAAGGAAAACCCACATAATATCTACCTTACCAAAACTTTAGTATGTTCTTATATACTTATCCTCAAAGTCTATATTAGGGTAATTTTTTATAATCTATGATTTTCCTAAATCAAGTTTCCAAGATTTCTACTAAACCTCCATCTAATACCAACTGTAACAGCCCCAACCCCAGTAGCTCAGAGCTGGGGCCTTACTTTATTAGATTGGAATAGATACAAGATTCAAATACCAAAGGACCGACCGGTTTAGAAATTTTGGAAACTAGATTACATACATGATATCCATTTTACATTGGGAATATAAAATGAAACATAATACCTAATAAAATAAAATTCTCAGCATCCTTAAAACTCATTCAAAGAATTCATCTTCATATCCTAGGGAAAGGAAATAAAATAAGGGTGATATCAAATGATTAATAAGGGTTAAGTACAAAAAAATATATCATGAATCAATAATCATAATCAATATAGAAAGGTAGATAACTTAACACACATGCCACATAAATATCTCGATAAGGAATAATCAATATGGAAAGGTAAATAATTGAAACACATTCTATTTAATCAATAACTAACAATGAAATGAATCCATACATAAATTCATAGAAAAAATCTCATGGATAATAATAATAACTGAATTCTCAATGAAGGAAATTACTAAATATTGGATTTAATGTTTCCCAGGAATATGAAAACTTTACCGTCAAGACCTTTCACAAGACGGGTTAAAACATACTGTGTAAAAACCCATCTAATTTGAACAATTGATTCATCTCATGATACTAATGATACATCAAGGGGATTACTTTAAATGGTCCCCAACCCATGTCATACCAGTCCAAATAATTCCCCATATATCTAATAATCAATTTAATTTATAAATAATATGCTTTATCAAATATCCGTATTGAGTAAATGATACAAATTTATCAATATTTCCCCAGTTAATCAAATAACTTTCAAAGTAAACACTATATATAAAAATGGTATACTATTTAGGCAATAATCACATCCATGATAAATGATATAGATATTTAGGGGGAATTTAATGTCCAGTGATCACAAGAAAGTGAATAACTAAAGGGGGATTTAATGATTATGAAAATGATTCAAGGATGTGAATTTCAATAATATCCTTGGTTAAAATAATAATATTTCATTCAGAAGAAGAATTAGGATGTTATTAATACAATTAATACCCATTGGAGTAAGAATAAGGGTTGTTTTCATTGATGATATAAAAAATATCTTTAAAAACATTCTTGAGTAAAATATCCTTTTGATTTTGGAAATCACTTTTTAAAACATAATTTTTTTTGAAAAACCTTTTCTTTGAAAATAATATTTAAAAAAAATTATTTTACAAATATCTATGTAAACTTGAAAAGTATTCTTCAAAGAAATTACAACTGGTAATTCCCTATATGTTGTACAAGGTAAAAAGAAAATTCTTTTTGCATTGTAAAAATGTTAAAAAAGTGCCTTGTTCGGAAAACGAAAAGAATATTTCTTTCAAGACATTTAGTAAGAAGTAAAAATTGGTAAAATTTTATTTAATAAATCATTTCTAAAATGTTAATTTTTTTTGAAAACATTTTTAGAAAACATGGTTTTAGAAGAAAATAGGTTTTCAACCAAAGAGAAAAATGAAGTCAGATTTTCTTAAAAAAAATTTATAAAACATTTTAAGTACTAAAGAGTGAAAAAATGGTACTATTACTTGAAAATAATCATTAATAATCATAGGAGAATAAAATTAAAATGTTATTAAACAATTATCAAATAATTTTTTTCAATGGAAATTCAAGTGTAAATAATCCTGAATAAAATGAGATTGTGAAGTAAACCCTTGCAAAGATCATAACATTGAAGTGAGAATCGACCAATAAATCGATTATGTGTATCAAATATAAATCCAAATAAAACAAGTGTAAATAAAACAATATATAGTAAAAAGTCATTACATCTATAATCTTATAATATTAATGATAATTATGGAGTAATATAACCCAACAAAAAGGAATTAGGTTATGAAATTCTTTACCACTTGGTAACTTTTAATTCAAATCCCATTAAATGAAATAATTCAAATTGAAAATTAAAATACCATTAATAATTAATAATTAATTATATTATATGTAAAAGTTTAGTATATACACCATATAAAAGTAATTAGGTGTATAACATTATAATATTCCTCAATGAAATGAAATTGAGATGAAATCCCTTACCTTACGCTTCCTTTTGGTTGAATGCTATTTAACCTCATATATAATGGTTTTAGTCATGTTATAATTTTATAAAATAACCATAAAAATATTTATAATATCACATATTATCCTTTTATAACATCTTATCACATTTTTTTTAATAATCTTTCATTATTTTCACTATTTTAGGTGTTAATTGCCTTGTTTTTCGAGTATATTTTGACTTGTTATTTTTTTGTTCCTCTTAATTAGATCATGACTTCATCATATAAAAAATTTAAACAATGATGTAAATATAATATATATTTATTATATATGTATTTATAGTAATACATAAAATTTTGTGATAGGAAATGAAATACACCGTTCATGGAGATGGTAGACCGTACGTACGCATGAATGCGTTTTCCATTTTCTCATCGTATCGAAAGAAAGAAAAGTAAATGATATATATATATATATTATAATTTATAGTATCATTACTATGTCATATATATCACATATTTTTATTAAAACTATCCTTAATACTTTTCATTTAAAGCTTTAATGAATCACATTGTTTCGCGAGACGGTAGTCTGCCGTACACACGAGTGACATTATCACATTCCCACAAAATGGAAATCATGAAGGTATGTGTGATATAATAATTACAGAAGCATAAAAATATAATAAATATCATATATATCATATATAAACAATAAATCTATCATTATAACCAACCTTTAAAGGTGGTAATGGAAAAATGAACGATATCGGTTCACGAGGCGGTAATCCACCGTACACACGAACGTTGATTTTGTAACCCATTTGATGAAAGTGTGTGAAGTTTTAGGTCCTAAAATTTATATAACAACATATAAGTATATGTAAGATACTTAGGTTATTATATAAGCATGTTATAATAGTAATTTAAGTAGGTGTAGAAGAAAATAAAATAAAAATGCTTTTAGAAGAACATTACCTCTTCTTCAAGTATCCTCCTTAGGTTTGCACTAAATCATTCCTAAGTTGGATTTATGAACAATATAAGGACTCTAGGAAGAGTTTAGGGATTTTGTGGAGTTATTTGGTTAGGTATTGGAAAAAATTGGTTTTAATTCATGAAGTGTAGAATATATGGGGTGGCCTTTTATAAGTGGGGTGAGTGACAAACTTGTAAATTTTTAAAAGAGTGAATACCACCCATGTTTTTTCCATGTCAAGTGGATAAAATGATGGAAAAAATATATAATAGAAGATATAAGGTCTAAATATTTCTATATAATGGTTTTTTCATAAGTTTCTAGGTCATTTTCCCCCTTAATTTTAAAGTTTAGTCCCTTGGTAAACTCATTTTTCTCTTAATCACTGTAATTAATTTTAATTGCTTTCATTAATCACTTTGTTCAAAAATTAATTTGTACTTATTATAAATGATAAATTACGGTGATTCCAAATATTTAATCCATTTTTTAAAATTTAAATCATATTTGAAAAAATTAATTTAAAATTAATCCTGCAGACGTGTCGAGAAAGTGAGTTTTTAAAGTGAAAATGTTCAAAAGTTCACAATGTTTTTATATTCAATTTTAATATGAAATTGATTAAAATGACCTAAATTGTATTAATATATGTATAATTTAACCATTTTAAATTTAAAACCAATTCAAAATATAGTTTAACATTATAAATTATTTAAATGAAAAGTCATTTTTCAATTAAAATTCAGTATTTTCACTATTCATCAAAAAATGAAACTTCTTAGAAAAATACCAAAAATTCACTCTAGGTTAATTTTAAAATTAATATCTCAAAAATGAAATTTATTTTTTAAAATAAAAATTATAAAAGTTTCCAAATTTAGTTTTAAAACAATTTCACCATTAAAAGGTGACAAAACTGCTTTTAGAAAAATATAGTTTTTCATGCATAAAATTGGATTTGTTCTTATATTATGACTATAAAATCTATTGGATTAATGTAAAAAAAATTGATTGAATATATAATATATAAATTTTATTAATATCATTCAATAATATTATTTAATTTAATTTATTAGGATAAAATGCCTTTGGCACATAAAAATAGTTTTTTATAAAAACATTTCCATTATATTCAAATGGTTTTTATATTCATTTATAATTAATTGGTAACCAATGAATTCAAACATATATTTTCATAAGTTATTTAATACTATTCATAACCTCCAATTTAAATTTTTATGATATAATTATCATTTTAAATAATAATATTAATAGTATTTAGTAAAACTCGGTCTTGCATGTAATGCATGCTATCGAAGAAACTAATTATTGCATGCAGTACAAGATAACTTAGTATTGCGTGCATTGAAAGATATAGAATAGATTGAATTTATTTAAAATATTCAATATATTGTAAAGTCTATAGAGGTTATATTCCATTCTATGCTTGGTTTTTCATGTCATACACTCTATTGGATACATTGTTCATATTTTAAAATTTTAGTGTGTTATAATTGCGGCTCACGAAACAAAGGGTTTTGACATGACCTCTATCAAACACATGAATATCTATACATAATTCATATCATATAACCCCTTAATCCAAAATATAAAATATATCCATGAGGTATGAAACATGTCAATCTTGTATAGGATAATTCATACATTCTCAATTCTCCAAGTAAAGACTGATTAAGACGAATAAATACATATGATGTGGCCTATTCTGAATACTTGTTTTCCACATCATTTACATTGTAATTTCAATGTTTTTGTGAATAAATGCACCTTAATTGTTAATATTTTTAATACTCATCATTTTTGTTGGTTAATGTAATTCTTTGAATATTTCTTTGAAAAATTGAAATTTGAAAGTCTACTTGATCAATTTTTCTTATTTTAATCTCCCTTTATTTTGGGAATAAATATTTTGATTGATCCTAGTGGGAATTTCATTTAATATATATTTTTGATATTATTTTGAAATTATTTTTTATTTTGGAATTAATATTTTCATAATTCCATTTTTTTATCTTTGATATTATTTGTTGGAATTCACTTTTTATTCTCATTTTGAAATCTAAAAATTCATTGATTATTTTGTTAATTTCATATTTTGAATCGACTAATATCATTAAATGTTTAATTTTGTTTCAAGGCCACATGTGTAAAGGTAACAACAAACCTTTGTAAGTGTATCTCATATTGTCCTACTCGTATAAAGGTGAAGCACACCTACATAAAGGTACAACTGTGTTTCAAAGGCCTATATAAAGGTATCCAAAATGACCTTTGTAAAGGAAAGACTAAGGTTACAAGGTATAAAAAGTGTTATTTTGGATGTTGTGTAATGGTATAGATAAGTGAAGTAACACTTGCATAAAGCTCATCAGCACATTGTGTAAAGGTATGATCACCACTGAGCATCTGCGTATTGGTAAAATTGCATATTAGAAGGTTCGGTATAGCTTGTGTTAATGTAACCTGCTTTGTGAAGCACTACATAAGAATATATTCACGATTCTTGATGCCACATAAAGGTAGCCCATATGTATCAGGGTAAAAGCTGCACTATGAAGACTCATGTAAGGGTACCCCAGTGTTAAAGTGAGCTACATAATGGTGACTCCATCGAGTTTCTGAGCCACTAAAGGATATTAGTGAATTTAATTCATGGGGGTCCACAGTTCTAATAGGAAAAATTGAAGACAAATACAAGCTCGAGCTATCATAATTAAGTTCATGAGAAATCAAAGACAAGTAGGTGATAGGCTCAAAGAAGTGTACATGGGGTTGAATCGAATTGGGATTTCATCCAGATTAATGATGCATTGAATTGAAGAATGTTGTATGCGAGGGTGGCACATTCATTTAAAATGATTATCTCGATTCACCTATAATGGAATGATGAACAATCAACAACATCCATGTAGAATATAGGGATTCGACTTGTATATGTTTACTGTGATCCTAGAGTTATAATTTGCTGCATGACTTCATCAAAAAGGTAAAGAACCATGTATTCAAAAGATCCATCATTAATTCATTACATGATTGATCCACCACCGTTGAATCTAACCATAGGGACTGTGACTAATAGAATGGAGATCAAGGGGATAGAGTAGGAGGCTAAGGCTACACTTCAAGGAGGAAGGAAGCTTATTATGGATGAGGGAGTGGAGTTCCACCCTTGACAGAGAATAATTCCTCTTCTCATTCACTTTTTATTCTTCTATTTTTCAATTCATTTTTCTTGTGATTTACTTATTTTTAGTCATGCTATGTACTTTAATTATATAAGGATTTTTATTGATTTTGTTTTTTAATTATTACCATATTCTTGATTCTCTACTTCTAAGCCGCTATTCATTCTTCATAACCTTTTTTTACTTTGATTCAACTTTGTTCTTAGAGATATAAATTGATATTTTTATAGTTCAAATTAAAACTATCAAAATTTGGAACTGTTGTTAGGGAAGGTGAATGTTGGGTGTCTTATGGTCTTAAAAAATAAAATAAAAATAAAAACCAAATAAAAAAAGATTTCTATTGAGATTTGTTGAATCTACCATTAGGGGATAAAATTTAAATTTCCTACTACATAGTGTGTGTGTTCAACTTTAAATTTTTACCAAGTGACATTCTTAAAGATTCATGCAGTTTATTTCATTTTTTAGCTTATTATAACTACCTATCATTACTTTTTGGGTTATTTGAATTTGTTTTTGGATTTTATTAAATTTCTTGTTTCTAAAACTGAATTTGTGTGTTGTTTTTAATGGAATATATAGGGTGTTGGTATCAATTTCACTATAATTTCCTTATTCATTATGGATATTATGGATACATTTCTTTCCAATTTTTCAATGACCCACCATAACAACCCCAATACTTTAAAGAAATCCAAGAGTTTAATGATCCTAAATCTAGAAATGATTCACACTCAAAACAAAATTTAATGGAATTTAGTGTTAAACTTGAAGAGGGTTCAAAGGTGGGAAAACATGAAGAACAATCCATTTTAAAATTACCACATAAAAAAGTAAAATTTTGGAGTTTGAGGGAATGACTACTTAGGTTGAGTATAAATTGGATAATTATAATTAAAATTATAAAAAATCTCTACCCTATTTTTCTGAAATAATGAGAAATTTGGTTGAGTTTGAAGTTGAGAATTTGGGGGAAGACAACATATAATTTGTAAGAACTAAATTATGAAATTTTTGAACATGTTATAGAAAGTAATCTTTATCATTACAAAATTTAACACCTAACAATTTTGAATTTTTAATTAATGAAAAAAAGCGGGAGTGAAATTTGAATTGGAATTAGTTGAAGAACACTCAATCATTGAACATTCAACTATCAAGTCCTTATTTGAATTCAATGTTGATCAGGAACTAAATTTTAATCAATTAGAGAAGGGTAATTTGAATCTATAAATTTCATGTTTTATTTTAATAAGACTAAATTGTAACTTCCTTTCCCTAATATTGACATAGAAAACCCAAACTTTATTACTTTTTCCCAAGGGAATGAAAATTTGGAAATTGAGCCTAGATGGATGATCAAACACACACTATTTGTCTTAAGTAGAATATTTTCAGAAGAAGTGAATATAGGTTTTATTGTTTTACTTTAGGAATATTTGGAAGAAAATTACAGTTTAATAAAACTTGTACTTGAATGTTTTCTAGATAAGAAAAATTTAATTCTTCTGTGTTATTCAATTTTTTCCACAACTATTTTGGGTGATAAAAGTCACTTGGGAGTTGAGAATAAATTATAAGATGATTTATTATTGATTTTTAAAGTTATATGTTAGATTAGGTAAAAATGTCCTTATTTTAATGATCTTAATTAATGTTTATAATTTTTTAATGAATTTCATGTTTTACGTTAGTCAAATATTTTTCTTTCTAAAATTGTAAAAATGGATAAGTCTAGAAGTGATTGTTCCTACCTATGATATGAAGAAACCTACTAATCATGATGGTCAAATGATCATGTGGTACTGACCACATGAACAAACCATCTACTGTGTTCTAATTCTATCTAAGTCTTTTCCTAACCATGCATTGAATTTTAAGTGACTACATGTGTACTGAACCTACCACATGTTGAACTCAAAGTGACCATATGAAGGAAACTACCTACCGCATAAAGAAACCTAGTTAACGTGTGAAGGTAAGAAAATTTCTATAAGTGTTTTACTAACCACATGTGTTATTTTAGTGACAGTATGAATAAATATACCTACCATAATAAAAAATAAAGTGACTATGAGAAGAAATCAAATAATCATAAGAAAAAGTCAAGTGATCGTGAGAAGAAGAGTATCTACCACATGAGCTCATGAACCTATCACATGAAAAAAATATAGTGACCTCATGATGGATTAAATGATCATGTTTAGTTTCTATTCCAACCAACCATTCCTAGTAATCACAATCCAAAGTAACAATGCCTAAGTGAAGACCAAGTGACCATGTCTAACTTAAGTAGTGGAGTATTTTAAAGTCTCCAATGACTATATTTTGGAGCAGTTACTCAAAGTCATAGAATTTAATAACTAATGCATATGAGGATTAAAGTATGAATTTTATTCAATGGCTAGTTTCAATAAAATCTCACTTTAAGATGAAAATCCACTTGTGGAAAACAAGTGATGAGATACACACACATATAATAGATCCATGAAAAAAAGTGACATGCTGAACAAACTGAACACAGTGCTTCTACGAAACTTTGTTTTATAAACTACTCATTGAAAAATCAATTAAATATTTTTAAGGATTGATTCAATGAAAATTTATTAACCAAATCTGATCATATTGAGCTACATCAAAACTTCTCACTCTCTATTCTTTTCTCTCTCTATTTTAGATTAATTTTTAAGCTGTATTTATTTTACTCTATTTATTCTTCAACATAGTATTATAAATTTTAATAGAGAGTATAAGATACCCTCTACTTTATTCTTTATTACTCTTGTGATCCCATGTAGAACTATGGAAGATTTTGGGTGTAGCCTAAATTTCCTTGAGCACAGTTGTTTGTAAAACACATAATCCAGGTTGTGGATTTTTTTATTTATTAATTAACTACTTGGAAGTGGGTAATTTCCAAGTGAAGAGGATTGGATCTCATATTGAGACCAAATCTATTGTTTTTTATTCCACCATGTGTTTTCTTATTTTGTTTTCTCTGCTTTTGTACAAACTTGATTTAGTTTTCAAAACTATATAGCACAAATTTACTTTGATAGTTGGATTTAACAAGTGATTTATATACTATGTTTTATACTATTAAATTGGTTTCAAAAGTCAAAAAGATTTTAAACCTTGTTTTAACTGAGTTGTGATCAAAATTTTAAGAAACTATTTAAAAATATAAAATTATTTAATACTATTGTTTTAGTTAACTGGTTTGTTTTTTAAATTGGGAGATTTAGTTTTTAAATCAATTTTAAACAAAATTTTTTATTGGGAACTCAACTAACATATTATTGAGTTATCCACTGGGATTAACATTTGGTATCAAAGAATCTCTTACACCTCTATGCATAAGTTTTATAATTTTTTAGGTATGCTAAGTCTAAAGGTTATGAAACTAGTAGAAATCCTTATTTTAATGGATAAAATTATGATCAATGTAAAATCAAAATGAAAATCCATCTTAAAAGTATGGATTTTTATATTTGGGGATCTAATGAGGATAAATACGAGAAACCTAAAACTACTAAAAAGGAATAGGATTCTCCTACTAAAGCTGCTCATGATTCAAACCGAAAATCTATAAATGATTTATTTTGTGCTTTAGGAGAAGATTAATTTAATAAAATATATTCCTATGATACTACTTATCTTATTTGGGATGCTCTCTCTATGTCTCATATAGTCACTTCTAATGTTAAAAAAACAATAATTAATACATATACTACTAAATATGATACATTCAAAAGGAAACTCGATGAATACATTTTTGATATGTTTCTTAGGTTCAATGAAATCATAAAAACTATGATAACACTTGGACAATCAATGTTAGTCAAAGATAAATTAATGAGGATCCAAAGATGTCTACCATATAGATGGAGAGGCACTGCAATCTCTATCTATGAATCACGTGATGTCAAAAAACTACCAGTAAAAGTGCTTATTGGAAATCTCATTATGTATGAAGAAGAACTAAAGGTAAAAAATGAGGATGATAAACCAAATAAAAAATATATTGAATTTAAATCATAAAAATCAAAATAAAAAGAAGTTTTTAAAGCTAAAAGTACAAGAAGAAGTGAAGGTGACACTAAAAGTGATAAATAAATTGATCATCTATCCAGAAGGTTTACTAAGTTCCAAAAAATAAAGATTTTTTTAGAAAGTATAACTATAAATATAAATATGATAAGAGAGGGAATTGGAAGAAAGATTGGAAAAAAGGATGATTCATCTAATTAGATCATCTTTTATGAATGAAAAATAAAATGGCACATAAAGGATAATTGTCCAAATCTCAAATACAAAAAAAAAGATGACAAGGAGAAAATACCAAAAAGTGAAATGAAAGACACATGGATTTCATATGAGGATATCTTCAATAACTTATATTCAAGCCCATAAAAAAGCTAATCTATTCTTTATGTCTACTACTTCTGAGGTACCTTATACTTCTTCTCATAATCCTGATGATTCTAAAATGTCTAACAAATAATTAGAATAATACTATGCTATGATATAAGTTACCATGAATGAGATAAAAGCAAAATATAAAAATATAAAAAGGATCATGTGATATGTGCTATAGAAAAATATTCTTTTAGAATTTGAAATTAGTAAATGATCAATTAAAAAAAGAAATTGAAAGTTTTATTAGAAGAAAAAAACCTTAAATAAAATTTTGGGAAGTTAATCTATATCCAAACAAAGAGTTTTTTTGGTTATCAATCTAGATAGAAAAATAAACTATACAAAAACTATTTATTTCCTAGTTCAAAAAACAAAGCTTTAGTTTCTAAGAATGATACTAATTTAAGAAATCATTCTAAGAATTTTAGACTAAAAATGGATTTTCTTTCTAGATATGTTAAATTAGTTTATAATAAGCCTATTAAATAAATTTAGATTCCAAAAGTTTTATTTGATAAACTATCTGGACCCAAGTAGAACTAGGTACCAAAGTCAATGTGTATTTAATTTATTGTAGGAAAAATATTTAAAGAGATTTAATAAGAATATGTGGTATCTAGATAGTGGATGTTCTAAACATATGACTGGAGACTACTCAATATTCAAAAACCTTATAAATTTGGGTGGTTGTCATGACATCTTTGGTGACAATTAAAAAGAAAAAATTATTAGACTTGTACAAATTGGTAACTCAGAATTTTTATTTATTTCTAAAGTTTTTTTTGTTAATGGTTTAAAATATAATTTTCTTAGTATTTCTCAGTTATGTGATGGTGGTTTCAATGTAAAATTTGAGAACAATGCTTGTATTTTTTTTGATTCCAAGCAGGCTTTGGTATTTAATGATTTTAGAAATGATAACGTATATGTTGTTAATTTAGATTCTTTATTTTCTCAAAATATTTCTTGTTTAAGTATTTTTCATAGAGAATCTTGGCTATGAAATTGAATACTTTCCCATTGTAATGTACACTCTCTTAGAAAGATAACTAAGAAAGGCTAGTTAAGGATCAACCTAATATATAATTTTCCAAAGGCAAAGTGTGTAATCCATATCAAAAGGGAAAGAAACACAAAATATCTTTCAAACCAAATAAATACGTCTCTACCTATCAACCACTAAAATTGGTTCAATACAAAACAAAAACAGTACATTAAAGGGGGTTATTTAGAGGGGTTATACATGACCCCCTCTAAATTAATTTTCTATATAATTAAAGGGGGTTCTGTACAACCCCCTCTAAATTCATTTTCTATAAAAATTAGAGGGGGGTTATGTACAACCCTTTCTAATCATCAAATTTAGAGGGGGTTATGAACCCCCTTTAATTTTTTAACATTATTTTTTTAATATCCAGTTGAATTTTAGAGGGGGTTCAAAACCCCCCTCTAATATATTAAATTAGGGGGGTTGAAACCCCCCCTCTAATGTCTTAAATTATCCCCATAATTTCTTATATTATAGAGGACTCAAAACCCCCTCTAATTTAAAAGATTAAAGGGGGTTGTGAACCCCCACTATTTTTATAAAAAGAAACTTCCATAATATATATATATATATATAATTAAAAAATAATATATAAATTCATTTAAATACACTATATGAACATATTATATAAAATATTTATATGATTGTATTTAATTATATATATATGTATACATAAATAGAATTGTATAATATAATGTACATTAGTATATATTTATTTGTATAAATCATATTTCATATAATATTAATTACATACAATATAAATATTTTTATAAATTGTATTTCATATAATAATAATTATATAATAATTATATATAATATTATACAATTTATACAAATAAATGTAAAGGGAGGATCCCATGATGCTAAACTAATCGAGGTCAGTCTACATAATTGATCTTTCTCTTCTTTCAAGGGCTCGAATATTGGTATATGTCGGAAGGAATCTATTACACATGTCAAAGCCAATCCATTCGCGGTCTTAGAGATGCTAGAAATTGGGGCACAATCAATCATTTCTCAGCTCATCCTACCCAGAGGATCTGCACCACAGAAGATTGATCACCTTACTCAAAGACTTTTAGAGATATGGGGATTCACCTCTTGGAAATGCATCTCATTAGGGAAGGGATTATTCCAAATTCTCTTCCCCTATAAATAACTCAAAATGTGGGAATGGGGCTATGGTTATATCTCTTTCAAACCTGGAGAACTGCATATATGAGAATGGGACCAAAAGTTCAATCCTCTGGAAATTCATAACACTTCAGTACAAACTTGGGTTAAAGTATTTGATTTAAAATGGATTTTGTGGAATCCTAGGATATTTTATGAAATTTCCTTATCAATAGGGGTTCCAATTAAAATGGATAAGGAAATTGAAGTTTCTAGATATGAACATTATGATAGATTCATTGTAGAAGTAGATTTATGTTCCATTTTGATTGATAAGGTTTATCTTTCAACCGATGAGGAGGAATTGGAACTGAGAATTGAATTTGAAAATCTTCCCTGGTTCTGCCCAGAATGCAGGGTAATTGGGCATGATGCTTACAACTGTAGAAGAACCATCACTTGTGATTTTTTCTCATTGCGAGGTCATGACAGAAGTTCATGCTTTAAAAAGACTAAGATCATGAAATCTAATTCCTCTGGAAGTGTTCCCTTAAACTCCCAGACTCAGGATAAACCTGCTATGCCTGGACAGAACATTGGCATAGGAAAACCATCGATGGATGTTACAACACCTCCCGAACTTGAGCAGGGCTACAAGAAATCATGGGTTGAGATTGTTGAGAGGGGTCCAACTAATCTTCCCCCACTGTCTGGTTTGCTGAAACCCTCAATGTCAAGTGACATTGAGGGTATTTATTCTAAGGATGTGGGCTTCTCTTATTGTCTAGGTGTTTTGGAAGCTGGTTCCCCCTCCTTTATTGAAGACCATTCTTGTACAAAATCTTCTACTGTTCTGGAAGGAAAAAAGTTATTGATCCCTCCAAAGACGTGGACAGAGAATCTATAGGAGTTATTGTGGCTTCATTATCACCTATGATTTCCAATACACCTTCTCCTGAAAATCAGTTTAGTTATGTGCTGGTGGAGACTGTTTTCTCTCATGCAGGACATCCTGCTGTTGAACCCACACCGAGTGTGGTAGATAAAGTAAGATATAACACACCCTCGGTGTTGGGAGCTATCAAAGAACAGGGAAAACCTTCTATATATTCCCAAGAGGGAATGGGTTTTGAAATCACCTCAAGGCTTCACACAGTAGTGCCCAAGGGAGAAGACACCTCCTCAATGTAGTAACCTAATGAGCCGTAGGCAGAATAGAGCACTCCAAAGGTGACATCTCAACACCATGTTACTGAATATGATGATTTGGATGACTCTTGGAAATATGATACCTCTTGGAAACATGGAATAAATGCTTGAAGTTTCGAAAGAGGACGTGGAAGGGTTGAACCAGTGGTAAGGAAAGATGAGGCCCCTTTGGATGTCTCATACTCGGAAGACACAAACATTGAAACTCTGATTCAACAAGCGCACGATTTGGAGGCTCTTCATTACATAGGCTAGAGACACAATCACGGCTGTGGAATAGATTAGAGAGCTTTTCTAGATAAAGAATGAAGGATCTCTGAGAAAATTAGAAGAAATATTGGGATCTCATGATAGAGGTACTGATATATTGTTTGAACTTCCACTTCTATCTTTGTTGCTCTATGCACACTTTTTTATGATTCAATAAAAAGGGGCTTGCACCTACCTTTTTTAAAAAATATTCTTTAAATAAAAATTTATATAATATATAAATATATATTTAAGTATATAAATAATTTACATAAATATATAATATCTCGCCGAAATCATTTTTTTTTCCATTTTCTAGTGGCCAGTTTAAGGGTTGCTGGTACCCAATACAGAGCATTACCATCGCCACATACCGGTACACAACATCAAAATCCATTTCAATTTCAAATTTAAAAATCCAAAAACCAAAGATCAACATGATAGTCCTCGAGCCGCGCACCTGCCAATGTACAACGTGCCTATCCATGCACCTGTCCACCAGCCTGCCATCGAGACAGCCTCGATCCGAGATCCATCACCACGCGCCACCGTTCACTGCTAGAAGACGCCGGAACCAGCAGCTGACGACACTGCCAAAGCAAAATCAGACCACCACCTTCATCCCGTCCACCGGGGAACAAACCATGATGCATCCACGACCTGTCTCGAACGAACAAGCAAAACGATTCATCTGCTTCAACCAGGACATTGTTGAGCTTAACCATCATCCTTTGAAAACACCAACACTTATAAAGACCGAGAATCAAGCCCTCAGTGGCCAAAAACAACCAGGCCGAAATCGGCGAGCATGAACCACCACCAGAACGAAACAAAACGATATGAAAAAGATTTCCCCAAACTAGAAAAACCAGCTCAACCTTAAAGCCGCATCCCAGCTGGCATCAAGAAACCCTACTCAAAAACTAAAAATGAAGAAGCAACGGAAGAAAGGCACCTCATATTCTCAAAGAAAACAAGATCCTGACACCGCCATCCGAAAAATCCATAGAAACAACGCTCTACCTTCAAATTCCCAAATCTGGACGGAGGGACGGTCTCAGACCATCGGCCAGGAACTCAGGCGCAGATTTAATATAATATATGTATGATATAAATCATAAAATAAATGTATAGTATTTATAAAACCAACATATACTTTTTATAGTCTAAAAAAAGGTGTAATAACAATAATAATAATTAATAATATTATTATTATCGTGCACACACACACACATAAGTATAACAAAATAATTAAATAAATATACATTATAATTAGATTATATCTATAAATATTATATAAATACAATAAACAAACACACACACATATAAATATATAAAATTTTTATATGGTTTAAACACTATACATTTATTAAATACATTTATGTTATGATTTATATTATACATATATTATATTAATTTTTTTATTGTATATTTATGTATAAATACATTTATATTATATTATGTATCCAAATACATATAATATAGACAAAATTAAATAAATAAATATATATTATAGTTATATATATAAAATATATAAATATAAATATATGTATAGATATATTTATATATGAATATACATAAAATTTCATCTATATAGAAATATTATATTATATACATAATAATTAAACTAAACATATATTATTTTAATTACATGTATAATAACTATAATATAATATAAATATATTAAAGTGCATACTTATATAAATAGATAATAAATATATACATATAAATGTATTTCTAAAATATATAATACATATTTGTAAGCATATAAATATGTAATATATATATATATATTTGTATAATATATTTGGGTAATATATAAATATATATAATTGTATAAACATATAAATATAGAAAATAGAAAATATATAATATATATAAATATATTATATATAAATATATTATATATAAATATATTATATATAAATATATTATATATAAATATATTATATATAAATATATTATATATAAATATAGTATATATAAATATATTATATATAAATATATTATATATAAATATATTATATATAAATATATTATATATAAATATATTATATATAATTGTATATACATATAAACATAGTAAATAATATATACATTATTATATAAATTTATTTAAATATATTATGAAAATAATATTTAGTAGAATAAATAATACCATATATATAAATATTATCATGTGTATAATATCTATCAAAATTGAAATGTCATAGTGATAATTAGGAAAGGCACTGGCATTCGTTGTATGAATTGTTCTGGGTTTGAAACTTGTCAGCCTTTAATTTTAAGTGGTTGGTGGTATTTATGATGTGCGTCAATTGGGGTCAGTGGTGGAGCAGTAAATGGAATGGGAGGGAGCAGAGAGTCCAAGCGCAGGTGTGACTAGATGGGAGGGGAGCAGGGAGGGGGTCCAAGCATGGGTGTGACTAGATGGGGGGGGGGAGCGGGTAAGGGGTCCAAGTAAGACTGGATGGGGGGGGGGGGGAGCAGAGTTACTGGTAGAGTGGAAAACTGTAGGGGAGGGAGAGTGGGAACTGGAGGGGGCGGGTGGGGGTGGGGTGGCTTGTAGTAGAGCAAATAAAGAAAATAAAAAAAACTATTTAGAAAAACTTTAGGGGCGGTTTAACCTGCCCCTAAAGCTGTTACAAATTAGGGGTGGTTAAAACTGACCCAAAAATTGACATGTTAATTATATGGGGTTTAAAACCCCTCTATAGGAGTTATTTTTGGAGAATTAAGTCAACGTTAGAGGGGGTTTAAACCCCCTTTAATATAACCACCTCTAAATATCATCATGTTATACCAGCACTTTTTGAAAACCTCCCCTACTAACATAGGGAAGCCACTTTAGTGGCAGTTATCTATAACCACCTCTAAAGTCTTTAGAGGGGGTTATAACCCCCTCTAAATGAAAAAATAACCCCCTAAAATCACCATGTTTTTTTGTATTGGTTCATATGGATTTATTTGGACCATCTATAGTTTCTAGTTTAGTAGGAAAACATTATACTTTTGTTATAGTTGATGATTATTTAAGATATACATGGGTGTTTTTCTTTTCTTATAAAAGTGAAGCTCCTTTATGTTTTTCTAAGTATGATAAATCTATAGTGAACCTTGTTGGACTAGACATAAATACCTTAATAAGTGTTCATGGTTTATAATTTTATAATCATGAATTTAAATCTCTCCACCACAACATGGTTGTACTCACAATTTCTCTGCACCTTGAACACGTTAAAAAAATGGGGTTGTTGAAAGGAGAAATATGGATCTTTAAGAAATTTCTAGAATAATGCTCAGTGAATATGAAACTCCTATCTATTTATAGACTAAATCTATTCACACAGCCTGCTATATAATTAATAGAGTTCTTATAATACCTATATTGAAAAAGACTCTATATTAATTGTGGAATGGTAGAAAATAAAAAGTAAATTAATTTAGAGTTTTTGATTGTAAAATTTATATTCTTAATACAAAAGAGAATCTGGAAAAAATTTCACCAAAAATATATGAATGAATTTTACTTGGTTATTCAACCACTAGTAGATCTTATAAAGCCTTTAACAAGAAATTCAATGTTGTGGAAGAAATAGTTCATGTCACTTTTGAGTAAATAGATCCACATGAACCCAAACCTACTTTATAAAACCTTAAGGATGATATGTTAAATATGAATACCAATATTTCTTCTAAATATTTTTATATTTCTATTGATTTCCCTAATAAATCAACAGATAGAGATAATTAATTTCTTACTGACTAAGAAGAAAACTTGGAAAAACCAAGTTCTTCAATTCCTAGAACCATTAGAACCCTATAAAACCACCCCCTAGATGTTAGTTTAGGTGAACTGGAAAAAGGAACTCAAACTTAAGCCTTACTAAGAAACCAGGTTGAATATCAAGACTTCCTATCATATTTTGAACATAAGAACATCAATGAATAAATCAATGATGAATATTGGGTAATAAAAATTAAAGAATAATTGAGATAGTTTGAAAGTAATGAAGTCTAGAAATTAGTAGATAAACCTAAAGACTACCTAACTATTATCACTAAATGGGTATATAGAAACAAGGTTGATGAGTCTGGCACTATCATTATAAAAAAAGCAATATTTGTTTCATAAGGATATAGTTAAGAAAAAGGTATTGATTATGAAGAAACCTTTTCACCAATAGCTACTATACTTGAGGCTATCAAAATATTTATTTCATATATTGCTTATCTAAATTTCAAACTATATCAAATGAATGTCAAAAGTAAATTACTAAATGGATATATTGTTGAATATGTATTTATTGAAAAACCTCTTGGATTTAAAAATCCTTATTTTCCAAATCATGTTTTAAATTAAAAAACTATTTTTATGGTTTAAAACAAGCTCTTAGATCTTGGTATGATAGGATCAACACTTTTCTTATTTAAAATGGTTTTGAAAAAGGTATTACTAATCATACTTTATTTATAAAAATAATTTAAAATGTTGTTTTAGTAGTTCAAATATATATTGATGATATTATTTTTGGATCATCCAAAAACTCTTTATGTATTGACTAAAAATTAATTTTTTTATTTTCCAAACACTTTTGAGGAAAAATAGAGAAACCAAAAAACACTTTGAGGAAAGGTGGTGAACCAAACATGATGTCACAACTTAAAACATTCAAACACCATTGATTAGAATAAAATGGCCAACCAAAAAAATCATTCAATATACAAAATCAACCACTCCATCATTCAAACTGGAAACCATCACAACAGGAGCCGGAATCCCCCAAGAGAAGGCCAAGGAACCACGAACTAGAAATTAGAAAGCACAAACCTCAGAAAAGCACAAACAAACCTCAGAACCGGCCTCCTCAAACGCCACTGATGCGACCATCGACACCAGCCCAAATCCAAAAAAATGCCAGTGAACTCCAGTCGGAGGTCTCCCAAACCCTCCAGTAACGTGATATGGACTCGCAAAAATCCTTTGGGAAGAACACATCCACAAAAGGCCAATGAAGAATCAAGATCAAGGAAGACTATGCTGTCCTGACGCCGCATCCTACTCTGCCGAGAACCACAATCCAACCTTGAATGTCAACAAATCCACAAAATAAATCCAATAGATTCCCCAACACAATATTAACACCATCAATAGAATGAATTCCTTCCATCCAGGTTAGATAATAAAATATATGAATAATAACAGATGTTTCCAATACTGAAATGACGATGTCCATGAAGAAATCCAAGAAAAACTCAAGAAAGATGAAGATCCAGAAGAACACCAAAAATCAAAATTGAATTAAGAAACTATCATACAGGCTCTAGGAGGATTCCCGCTACTCATATCCCATTGCCTCCATCCTGTTAAAAGTCAAAAACCATAGCAACACACCAAATGCATGCACTGGAAGCAAGGTAGAGACCTCAGGTTGATGGATCTAAAACCTCAGTCTCAGACTGTCACCGCACCACCAAGTAAAACCCTATATAGTGAGAAGGAATTGGGCGGGAAGGGAAAGAAACAGTGAAAGGGAAAGATGACCAAGTCCACAAAGCCACCAAAACCAAGGAAACTTCCAGTTCCTTCCGAGCATAGGGGTGGTCGCCGTGAAAATCCAATCGGAAGGAGACGATGGTGAGGAGAAATCCCTAGCGCTGTGCCCCTGCAAGATTTTATAGAATCACTAAAATCCAAAACCAGAAAGGAAAAACCTCCCCCCTCCAAGCACACTAGAGCCGATGCCAAACCACACCTGAAGCATAGTTGTAAGCCATGCCAGTGTTTTCTCCAGAGCCAAGGCCGAGCCATGATGAGCCAAGAAGCTGACACCAAAAGTAGCGATACTCCCATGAGTATAAGTTGTAATCTAGATCTTAATGAAACTGGAAAGTTAAAATATCAAACTAATTATATAGATATTATAGTAAGTTTATTATACTTAACTACTAGTTAACCTGATATTATGTTCAGTTTATACATGTTTTCAAGAAAACCCTAAATAATCTCATTTAAATGACGTTAAAAGTAATTTTAAATACCTTAAGAATACAACAATGTTTTAACCTAAAATACATGCATTTGAGTTAGTTAGTTATACAAATACTGATTTTGGTGGTTATAAGTTAGATAGAAAGATAAATTCTATAATATGTCATATTTGGGGAAAATCTATAGTTTCATGGTCTAGTAAGAAACAAAATTATGTTGCATTATCTACTATTTAATATGAGTACATAGTTGCAGGTAACTATTGTGCATAGATTTGGTGAATGAAACACACTTTACTGGACTATGAACATTAATTCAGACATTTCCTTATAAATTGTGACAATATAAGCACTATAAAAATTTATAAGAATCCCGTGTCCATCCAAATATAAATTTTTATTAAGTCACTTTAAGGGAAAGAGGGAAACCATAGTTTGAAAAAAAAGGACCACTACGTGCTGAAAGGCCTCACAAAATTATTAAACATAAGACTAATAGTATTTGAGTCCGACACTCTATATAATTCATAGTGAAGAGTACTAACCTGGGTGTCTGGATCCTCCCTGATAATTTCTTCGAGGTGAGAAACCATTCTATTCACTGTCTGAATGAATTCCTCCAATATTATTTTGCCTTGGTTGAAGCCCCGGGTGATGATTCAGTCTTGCTTATCTATCCATGCTTCTTTCTCCTCAGTGGCCTCAAACTACAACCTTATTTTATAAATTTTAACAATCTACTAATTTGAGGCATTGGGACGAAGGAATTTTTAAATAATTTCTTCCTTGGAGTGGAATATGACCTCATATACTCCCCTACCTCTTCTTCCATCACTCATGGTTCTCTACTTGGATCACCACTTTCCCTGTCTTATAGTACTTTTCTTTCCTTACTTCAACCTTTCTTGGCCGACCTGGTTTCCATTGGTTTAGGAAAGTGAGAATAGTCTTTGCATCCCTTGGGGTTTTTCCCCTGGACCATAATTCATTTACCTGAGTAACACTTTCCTTTTTTCCCCTTCTTCCTTATTGGGATGTGGGGACCTTTCCCTTGAAAACAATCCAAACTATCTACTGAGAGTTGGCTATAACTTTCATCACCTGAATCAGCTTCCTCGTGCATCATAGTTTGTTCTTGAACTGTCAGACCTTCAAAATGGGTTTTCAACTCAACCCTTGGGACTTCTTTGAGTGGCCTTGTCCTGCACAGAGAGTCCACCTTTCCTACTTTAACCTCAATATCATTCTTCTTCTTCCCCTCACTCCTAGTCTTCTGAAAGGATGAGGATGTAGGAATGGGAGTGTTTGGGTCCAAGGGACCTAAGACACTAACCCCATCCTTCCTTCCTTGAATTTTATCCCACATGGTCTGTTAAGTAATCCCAATTTCTTGTTCACATGGTCAATATACCTACCATGACCAGATAATCATACAATCACCATACCTACTGTGGAACTTAAATCACATGGTCACTATACTTACCGTGAATCTTTTCTTATATGATTAGTATACCCATCATGATTATACAATTAGTATACCTACTACATCTAATATAATCTACCATGATCACATGGGCAATATATCTACCATATCTATTTGTACTCAGGATTTTTAGTAAATTCATTTTGGAAGGATTTTCTTAAATTTATTATTATTTTATCCCTAAATAATTGAATTTAAAATTCAAATAAGAATCCAAATCGATGCACATATCTTTATTAGAATCCATTTTTTCTTTTTTGAAGCCTTACTTACTTTTTAAACCCTCTAGCCTCAAATATCTCTCGAATTTGAATCTTTTAAGAAATAAAATTGCAGCAAGAATGATGAGGATAAAACAAGATCAAATTTCCGTACCTCCTATAGAATCACCTCTTGTATAGAAATTTAGAAAGGATAAAGGAAAATGAAGCGCTATAGTGAAACTATACAACCTTCATCTGATTTATCATTCATTATGACCTAAAAAAAGTGGATTCTAAATGGATCCAGTTAATAAAATTACTAGCATGAAATGAGATTCAGAAACAAGGATGGGATTATTGATATGTGGAAAACACTAAACCACTATATACACGGTTGGTTAAGTAATTCCATGTACATATTGAATTTATATTTGGAAATAAGTGATACACCATTAATAAAATGGTGAATGGATAAGTTTTCAAGTTTTCTTCAAATTAATGGGAAAAACATTTAAGCGTGACACACAAGGGTCAACATGAGGACTATCAAAGTTATTATCTAGTAAATCATGCTTACTTTGAGTTTCAAAGTTCCCTGGAAGAGATGAATGGGAATGGAACACCCAGGCACATGAGCCTCAGCCCAGTTGGTGAGGAATCCTTAAGTACATCCAAGAGACCTGAGATCAAATCCAAGTGAAGGCTAATTTTCAGGTACTGTAGCAGTACTGTACTATAGAAGTTACTATAGTGGGAACTGTAGCAGACACTATTTGGCACTATATCATCTGGAAATATTCCCCCGTTTGGGCCTTCGGGCCACCGATTTAGTTCCTGAGTCCTTTAAGGCCTTCGAGCCACCCAGGCCTTCAGGTCAGTAAGGCCTTCGAGCCACCTCAAGGCCTTAAAGCCACTTTAAGTGCAGATGAATACCAGACAACCTATAAGGAACAAGCTTCAGAAGGAGGAGGAGCAAGGAGATTTCACCATAGCAGAAGCTAAATGGATTGCAAGAATGAGAGGGCATGACACCTGCCATCGGGACAAGCCTGTGCATGCACGATAAAGCCTATCCGAACAACCATGTGAAGGTGGAGAGCTTATTTCATGATGAATATGTTGTGAAGGATCAGTTCCAAGTAGTTAGTCGGGGTTGTATGTAATGTTTGAAGCCTACGGGAAATGAATTCCTCTAAGACCTATGATCCATGTAATACTTATGCCTACGGGCCTTGTAAGGGTTCCACCTCACCCCTTGAAAGGTGGATTATAAAAAATCAATAAAAAATGAAGGCCTTCAGGCCATTGGAGGGAATGGAACACCTAGAAGAACAACCATTGCATATCTTAGTGGTGTGTGTAGGTTGATGGATAAGTTTATTCAGTATTTGATCTATCCTAGGAAAGGGGACCTCAATATCCTAAGGCACCAAAATATTTTTTTAATCTTGATGAAAAATGGGATCCAGATCAACTTGGAAAGGTATGTGATGAGGGATATAAATGATTTGTGTAATACCTTATCTAAATTTAATCCCTTACCATATCCAAAATTTATTTCATCCTTGTTGGAGTATAAGGGTTCGTACCCGAGGGGGATGAAAATATAACTTCCTCAGATGGTTTGTGCCTAACTCAAAGAATTTTTAGGTACATAAAAGATAATTATAACCCTGGGAAGAAAGAATGGATAGATAAACCAGAGAAGATGTATGAAAAATTTGATCTTGTGAGGTATCTTATTAGAATAAGGGATATAGGTCTTGAGCTAGATGAGATTATTGATCATTCTTCTGATGAGAAAGATGTTTTTTCTACTGATGATGAGAAAGAATAGGATGAGGCATCAAATATTGACGAGGAAGCTATAGAATCTCATGAGGATGATAGAGAATCATCTCTAGCTATATCCTTTTGAGCTTCAACCTCTCCTTTTCCCTTACCATCTCTTGAATAAGAGTTACAAGATGAGAATATTATTGACACCGAGGTGTTTGTTATTGGTTTTGTAGAATAACTTGAATGGGATTACTCTAATGAGTCTAAAAGGGATGAAACCACTTTATATAAGTCTCTGAATATTGGTAGAATTCCTAGACCACGTATTCTATATGAACCTTATAAGGGGGAGAAGTCCCTAGGATCCAAAGTGTTAAGTTTGTAATACCCAGACTCTAAGGATAATGGAAATGAGGGTAGTACACCTAGACATGGTGGAAATTCAATCCCTTCTACTCAAAGGCTTATATAAGGGTATTTAATAGCTTTTATAGATTCTTATAATGGGCTTGAGGTGTCTCATGAAAGGCCCTCTACTGATCAAGTATTGGAATTTTTTTTGTTTGTACTTATTCAAATAATGTTGAGGAACTTGAGAATTTAAATGTAAAAAATCCTATTGAATATATTCATACTTCTCCTCTTGAATTTGAGTAAGAAGTTAATGTTGGTGATAGATCTGATGTTCAATCTATAAGATCTATATTTTTTTAGATTGAGGATAATGGTAGGAATATGACATATGATCCATATCCTTATGTACCTAAATTTATCCCTTATATATCCTATGTCACTAAATATGGTTTGAATGAGTTAAAATCATATCTAATAGGGATGTTAAAATAATTTTCCTTGGTTTTGGGAATTATTTGTAAAAAATTAGAGAGGTAGATTTATCCAAGGCTTTAAATTTATTTTTTTCATCTTTATCCTAGATTCCATATTAGAATGGGACTAATGAAAAATGATATTTAAAGTTTAAAATCTAAAAATAGTTCTCTGTAGGAAGATATTTATAATATGATGTTGAATATTGATATTATATTCTTCACTACATTATTTTAGCCTTCTAATCATCATTTGTCTTCTTCAGTGCCTACTCCTCTTCCTAGTGTTGTTAATGAATAAATCATTAGATAAACCATAAGGGATGGGTTTAAAATTGTTTTTGATGAGTTTAAGTAGAAAAAAGAAATTTTATTTATGTATTTCAAACACATGCTTCTAAGACCTTTGAGTTTTTTTGGAAAGATTTTACACAATCCATCAATGATAGAGAAACAATAAAGAAGGCCATTGATTTATATCATAATGGAATCTTCACCAATTCAAACTTGAAGTCCATGTTTAGAACTATTAATTTATATCTTAAGATTCCTCCTTTGACCCAAGATTTTAAGTCTCAATTTGAGAAGCTCAAAAGTGATTACTCCAGCATTGAAAGCTTTTATAGAGAATAAAGAGGATTATTTTCAGCTATGGAATATAGATCTTGGGTAGTGTATGAATTTACCAGGCTAATGGAACCCTACCAGTATACTTCCAATACATTTGTTCTATCTACTCATGCTATACCTATGTCCTAAATTAATAACACTAACATTTATACTCTCAATACTTTTGTATTTTCTCATAGGAATGTAGTTGTGAATCTCCGAATGCTTTCTTGATGTGTAGTCATTGGTGACCCTGCTACTACCTCTGCAACCCAGAATACATATTTTAATCCTGCCTCTACCTTTAGAGTAAATTATCCCTTAATCCATACCTACATTAGGGATGTTCCATATTCACATCCTTCTTATAATTCTCAACAAGGACTCAATGTAATTTTTTTACTTCGTTTGAAATTTTAATGAAATACTATTTTTGCCATTATTTATCTCTAGTAATTTATGTTTCTTTTAATTTTTTTTATCTTTTCACTTTTTGATAATATAAAAAAGGGGATAAATTGTTTTTATTAATGAGGCATATAGACTAAGAAATATGATAAAAACCTTTGTTTTTAATGAAATTGATAAAATATATGATTTATATTCAATTCATTTTATATATATGTTATTTAATTCGTTGCACATATCTGTCATAATTTTTGATCATCAAAAAGGGGAGAAAAGTTTTTATTAATGTGACATATAAACTAAGAAATATTATTAAAAACTTTGTTTTTAATGAAATTGATAAAATATATGATTTATATTCAATTCATTTTTTATATCTGTTATTTAATTCGTTGCACATATCTATCATAATTTTTGATCATCAAAAAGGAGAGATTTTTGGCTTATATCTACACCTCCTTATTTTAAAAATCTCAAATAATTTTTATAAAGTTTTTAAGGAGTTAATTTTTTATGTCAGTCAACTATTTTCTAGAAAAACTTGTAAAAATGGATAAGTTTGTAAATGACCATGCCTACCTATCGTACGGAGAAACCCAACGATCGAGAAGGTCAAGTGACCGTGTGGTACCGATTGCATGAACAAACTAACTATTATGTTCCAATTATATCTAAGACTTGTAATGAATGTGTGTGGAAGTTAAAGTGACCACATGTGTAATGAACCTACTATACATTGTACTCAAAGTGACTACATGAAGGAAACTACCTACTGTATAAAGAAACCTAGTTACCATGCAATGGTGAGAAAATTTCTCTAAGTGTTTTACCAACCACATGTGTTATTATAGTGAATTCATGAAGAAATATACCCATTGAAAGAAAAAATGAAGTGACCATAAGAAGAAATCAAGTAAACATAAAAACATTTCAAGAGACTATGAGAAGAAGAGTACCCACTACATGAAATCATGAACCTACCGTATGGATAAAATGCAGTGACCTCATGAATGAAATAAGTGACCATGTCTAGTTTTTGTGCCTAGTTTCCATTCCAATCAACCATGCCCAGTAACTATGATCCAAAGTAACCATGCCTAAGTGAAGACCAAGTGATCATGTCTAACTTAAAAAGTAGAGTATTTTTAAATATTCAATGGTTATATTTTAGAGTAGTTACTCAAAGATAAATAATTTAATGACTAATGAGTATGAGGATTAAATTATGAATATTATACAATGAATAATTTAGAGAAAATATATCTTTAAGATGTATATCCACTTATTGAAAAGAAAGTGATGAGATGCACATACATGTAATAGATCATTGAGAAAAAGTGATATGCTGAATAGACTAAATAAAGTTCTTTTATGACACTATTTTATAGACTACTCAATTAAAAACTAATTGAAGCTTTTGAAGGACCGATTCAAGGAAAATTGATCAATCTAATCTAATCATATTAAGCTACATCAAACCTTATTACTCTCTATTCTTTGATCTCTCTGTTTTAGCATACTTTTCAAGCCATGTTTATTTTACTATGTTTATTATTTAACATAATATCCTATATTTTACTAGAGAGTACAAGATAATATATCCTCTATTATTTATTACTCTTGTAATCCCACATAAAACTTTGGAAGATGCTGGGTGTAGCCTGAACTACCTTGAGTGGAGTTGTTTATAAAAAACCTGATCCAAGTTTTAGATCTAACTATTTATTAATAAACTACTTGTTAGTGGGTGATTACTAAGTAGAGAGGACTGGGTCTCATCTTGAGACCAAACCTCTTGTTTTTTATTCTGATTTGTGATTTCTTGTTTTGTTTTCTCTAATTTTGAAACAATCTTGATTTATTTTTCAAAACTATATAGAAAAAATTTACTTTGATAGTTGGATTTAACAAGTATTTTATATACTATGTTTGATACTATTAAATTTGTTTCAAAAGTTTAAAAGGGTTTAAAACTTATTTTAACTAAGTTGTGATCGAGCTTTTAAGAAACTCTTTGAAAATATAAAATTATATAATACTACTATTTTAGTTAACTGAGTTTTTTTTTAAATTGGGGGATTTATTTTTTAAATACATTTTAAATAGAATTTTTAATTGGGAACTCAATTCACCCCCTCTTGAGTTATCCAATGGGACCAATAATATAAAAAATGCTCAAAATAATATTGAAAAACCTCTTTTTAACACATCTAACCGAATCATCGGGTTCAACCAGAGTGCCACATAACCTCATGTGTGTGGGTTGTAGACTAATGGAGATGGCCTAAGAGGCATATTGGGGAGACTATTCCATTGGTAACATATCACCTATATATAAATAAATGTAATAAATAACAAAAATAATAGTAATATATAAATACAATAATCCAATAACAATAAACATATCAACTATACAATCCAAACCAAATAAGGATTCCCACAACAATGGGTCAATGCAATAAAATAGGGAAAACACCTGAGTAATAAGAAACAAAACATCTACAAACTGAAGTTTGTTTAACATTTCCTTATAATATCCTGCCACTCCTACTCAACTATCCACCATAGGGACCTTTCCCATTATGGGACCCCTGATCATGAAATCTACACACACACACACTAATATTCCTATGTAGGGTGTGAGTATGCAACTCAATAGAGAACCACCAATGGATCCTTAATATAAATTCACAATATAAACAAGTGGATTACATGATAATAATCAATTCATAAATAAACAACAAGATATCATACAAGTTCACACATATGATGGGTCCTTGAAGGCTAACTCTACCTACTCTAGCTCTGTGATGGAGGGAAATCATATGCTAGTTGACATACTCGGCCAACTGATCACATTACCACTCTCCCTTTAATGGATATCCATGCCCACATTTAATGGAAATACTCACATCAACCTAATTCACAGATCTAGGGAAATCTAAACACTACATGTTGACCTAATATAAAGCTATGGGGAAATCCAAAAACACATGTCTATATAATATCATTGATCTAGGTAAATCCATCACATCATCCACACCCCCTATAATGGAGTGACTAGACCATATGGGCCAACCTAGTCATTCAATTTCAAAGATAGAGAAACTACACATTTAACACACAATGTTACAATAAGGAAGTTCATAATCATGTCATGTCAAGTAAGAATAATATATCCAACACAAATCCAAATGAAAATCATATCAAGGATAGGTCTCATGGGATACACATGCACACCACATTCGAGTCACTTTAATCATAGGTCTCATGGGACTACACACACACACACACACCATATAATCAAGTAAACACCATTTACATATACCCTCTATGCTAAGGACTCCCTACCTCAAGCTCAATCTCACATCAAAACACAGTAGGAGAAGATATGACAGATGTGGATGATCATATTAGTTTTCATTTGAATGAAGAGAGGTCACCCTGGTCACCTTACTCAGAATCATATGATTCACACGCACAAGATTAAAGAAGAATTTGATCAAAAAATTCACCATAGATTCATCCAAAAATTGTTTTTATCCAAGTAACTTGGAATGGGAGGAGGAAAAATCGATTAATAGAGGGATGAACCAATTATAAAGATAAATAAAAATCATTCATTGAATATCACATGTAGTTTATTTTTTGAAACACATGAAACCCATAAATATTGACAACTGATTATTCTATTTCAATTTTTAAAATATCCATCCCCATGATGTGGTGATTCCCAACATGGTCATGTTGGCCTTGAACATGCCAAGACCCAAAATCTTGACATGGAGACCCACATGAAGTGTTGATTTTTTTTGGACATTTTGTGTTCACCATGCCTTCTACCACGACGTAGTGAGGTCGATATAACCATGGTCCATAAGAGGACTCATAGTGCTACATGAACAAGACCATAACCACACTTGGACATGTTTGTACTACTCGTTTTACATAGGTGGGTTATAGGTGTAAAAATGACTACACCATGGCATAATACTGCTTGAAGTGTACCCTAAAATGCTCAAAACCCCTATTTAAGACACCGAAAACCTCTAAATCTTCCCAAAACTAAATTAAACCTTCACAAGGCTCAATAACATACATTAAAGAATTGAGGATGTTATAAATATACCCCTCTAATGAATTATCATCCTCAAGAAGTATCTCCAGAGGCCTGTTCAAATAAATTAGTCTATTGTGCTTAAATGTTTGATTCCTACTCCTAAGTATCTTCTTTGATACACACTTACTTCTATAGAACTAGAATGAGAGGAACCATATTTCTTAACATAAAATTTTCAATTTAGTATAAAATATGAATTGGTAATTCCATATACAATGCATCTGGTTCCATCTCAACATCCTTACAACTGATCACATGCATAGGATCAGGTTCATACTTCCAAAGTGGAGACATATGGAATAAATTATTCATACCCTGATATTTTAGAATAATGTCCAACTGATATTCCACTTCTAATGCGTTCGAAGATCTCAAACGGTCTGAAAAATTATGGTTCCAATTTCCCATGACTCTATAATAATTGATATCCTAACTAAGGGGAAACATGTAAGAAGACCCAATCACCCAAAATGAATTATAAATGTTATACCCTTTGTTTGACATAAAATCATTGTCTACTTTTAGTGGTGAACAACCTCTTCCCAATCAACCACACCCATTCTGAGGTCTCCTACACCATAGTTGGTCTAATAACTAAGTAATCACATATCTCAATCCAAAATAGTAGTGAAAAAAATGACCGATCATAGAGAGAATCAAATGGAACCATCTAAATCAAATAACGGAAACTATTATTTTTGGAAAATTCAGTCAAGGTTAAATTATCATCCCAAGCTCCACCAAAATCTGAAACACATTCTTAGAGAATATCCTCTAAGGTTTGGATCATTCTCTCTAATAGTCCATCGGTTTATGGATGATAAGATTTACTCATCTTCAATTGAGTTCCCATCACCTTCTGTAATCCTTTACAAAATAATTAAGTAAAACAAGAATCTTTACCAGAAACTATACTCTAAGGCACTCTATACAACCACAAAAACTCTCAAACATAGATCTTTCCTAGATAATCCACCATATAAATATCTATAACCAGAAATAAATGATCCACTTTGGTTATATGATCAACTATAACACATACAACATATCACCCTCTTAGTTTCTTGGACAAACCCATGATGAATTTCTTCATCACTTCACCCCGCTTCCACATAGGCACTGAAAGTGGCCTAAGTAACCCACAAGGTCGGCAGTGCTTGACTCTGATCAACTGACAGGTTAAACTATGAGATTAAAATTCTAAAATGTACATATTCATTAAGGTCTAACAGAATATCCATATGATATCATAATATATCTTGGTTTATCCTAATTTTACTTCCCACTGCAAAGAATGAGTGGAACCACTACGCCGCCATGGACATAGATCATATCACATCCATCAAAGGACCATCCCAGAATGGAGTCATATACCAAAAAACTTTAATGAATCATGAGACAATATGGATCACTCTTCTAACTATATTTCACTCACTCTACTAATAAGTATATAATCATTATAGGTTCACAATATGCTTCTCCTTGATCCACAATCATGCCCACCTTCTAGTTTGGTAGTAAATCCATCGACTTCCAATCATCTTCTTATGTTCACTATCCAAGATCCCGTGACTTTCAAATAATAAAATCTTCAAAAACATTCATCTTCTAGGATTATACACTATTTTAAAGTTTAAAATCTACAAGTACTTTAACTAATTCTTCTGAAGAAGATTCAAGTCCCACTAGGAGAATATACACTGAAAGATCTTATGGCCCATATATATGATAAATCTCCCATAAAAGAGGTAATGTCACAAACATTTCAATGAATGGAACACTAGACCTAGTTCTGGTTAATGATTAGGTTAGTTCCACTTATGAGTTCTCACATGGCGAGACCAGTAAGAAAATACATGCTCATTCTATATTTGGAAAACTAATATGTCAACCCTAAAAGTGTCAAAATACATCACATACCTAATTATAGTTTTAGGAAAAATCAGAATCAGAGATGATTTCAATATTATCTTCAGCTTTAGGAAGGATTTCTCACACCGATCCATCTATTCAAACTTTAACCCCTTAATGGTAAGTGTGGTCATAGGTGATTCCAAATAGGAAAAGTCCTGAATGATATGCCTATAATTATAATGACCCAAAATTTTATCAATGGAATTTTCCTTCTTATATTTATAAAACACTTAAATAAAATATAGATCCCAATAAAAACATCATTCTTATTAACAAAGAATGAAATAATTAATATTTATAGAAATTAATGAACCTATACCAATGGAATAGTAACTCGACCATTAGAATAGTAATGTGACCATTAAGAATAGTAAACCGACCAATAGAATAGTAAAATCACCTATGAAAGTATAAATAAAATTTAGGTATATTATGAATAAATATATAATATATTTATATATTGGAATAAGTAAATAAATGTTTTAAAAATGATAAATTAAGTATTGGTATTTTTGTGAAACATAAATGTTTATTTGGAATTATATAATTAATAAAATAATTTAAAAAAAATATTTTCATAAAATAGATTCATAAATTAATATTTTTATATCTTATTATTGTAAGATAATTTTATGAGACCTTAATTATTTTTCAAACTGTCATAAAATCAGTTATAAATTTTAAATCGATATTTTTCAAATAAATGATGATTTTAATTATAAATTAAATTTATCATATTTAGAAAATTATTTTCATGAAATGGAGTCCATTTTTGAAATATAAACATTGAAAAATGGTTGGGGTGAATTTTTTGTGTTTTTTCTAAAATAGTTGAATTTTTGGTGAATAGTGAAATACAATAATTTATAGTATTTATCATTATAAGTAAATAAATGATTTTTTGAGTCATGGTTGAGTAATGTACGATGTAAGTGGAAATTATCTCTAAATCAAACACTCTAGTTAATATAATTAGTCACAATAATCAACACTATTGATATTCTTAATCCAAAATAATAAATTAATGAATAAAATAATCCAAAACACCCATCTCCTCCCACTATAAATACCACAACTCACCACCTATTCTCCTCACAGCTTAAAGCCTTGTATATTGCTTATATTATGACCAATTAATCTCTAAAAACTATTCTATACGGTTCTGGTATTGATGGTCTCACCAAAAGACCATTTCCAAGTGCCTTAAGGAGGTTCTCGAGGAGATGATACTCAAGAGGTAAAACCATCTCTCTTTCCCTTTTAATTTCTTTTAATTTCTTATATTTCCCTCACCTAACCTATAAAAAGTAACTTGATAACTAAAATATTATATATATACTATAATTTTATTATTTTAATGGAATATCCATCATCAAATCTCTTCTCCTCTCCTTTTTGTTCTAAAAATGAAAACATCATCCGTAAGGTGTCGATTCTCCACCATCATGGACGACAGGTTTTGGTTTTTCATTACCGCCTTAAAATTTGGTCATAAAAATATTATTATGGCCAAACCGTATTGAAACATTAATATTATATATTTTTTTATTTTCTAGAACTAATTTATATACATAATATTAAATAATAAAACAAAACTAGTTCGTGATTATCGGAAAAACACCAAAATAAACTAATCAATTTTCATCAACATTTTATCTAATGAATCATCCTCATATAAAAAAATAAAATGATATATGGGACCATTTAAATTTATATAAATAAATTAAAACCATCTCATTCCATTTTTGGAGTTTTCTTCCATTTGACAAGAACTTTCATAATTATATACAAGCGAATCGACCATGAAACCATGAAACAAACACTCCCAAAATGACAAAATTAAACACTATAAATAAAAAAAAATGGCCATAAACGAACCTAATAAAATTATAATAAATTAAATACATGTATAAAATGTTATAAATTAATTAATTAATATATTTAATTTTATTATCTCAAACATTAAGTGCATGTGAATAACACTTTCAGACATAAAGTAAGGGATTCTCTTCGAACCCCCATTTTTTCCTTCGGGTTATGATTTATCACTCTTTACTCCAATGTAATTATTAATTATTATTATTTACTCCTCCTAAATTCTATGTGAATTCTAAAAACATATTTAACTAGCTCAATTATTCCTTATTTTATGGGGAAATACATGTTTTATAAGGTTTCCTTTTCAATTCATCCGGATAAGCAAACCCGATTAAAGGGAACTTCCCAATTTCATAGACATTTTCAAGCACTCTCTATAATATATTTTAAGACACTAATATTTTTCTAAAATAAATATTTTATCATGAAAAACTATATTTTTTCATTTATGGTTTTATTCAAACAATTATGATTTTTCCTCTTTTAAGACTCTTTTATATTTTCCCTTAAATCACACCAAAGTGGCTCATTTCTAAAGTTTCTTAAACACTATTTTTACATGTTTTCACTTTATTTAGACATATTTTATAATTATATATCCCTATTTCATCTTATTAATGTGTATATATTATTTAAATCCATTATTTCATGGACTCCATTATGATATTCCCTTGATTATGCTTTATGACATGATTACGATACCCATTTCTTTCCATGGGTAACCCTTATGTTTATCCCATATGTTTGATTCTTCATGTGGCACATATATTAATAAAAATTTCATGATGGGTGTGCCCATATAAAACTCTAATTCATTAAGTAATGTTTATTCTCATGAGGCATCATGTTGGGATAAAGAGTAAACCTGATTACTTTATGGGACATTGTTCACCATGTGATACAGCCTTGGTATTTAGCCTTGACTCATGTTTATGACATGTTATATGTTTCTTCCAAATTCCTATGTTTCCATGATTACATAATCCCATGTTTTATATGTTATTATTTCATATATTTATTCATGTTCTATTTTTTATGCCATCATGTTATTCCTTCTAACCCATGTGCTATTATTTATTTCTATGTTTATTCCCTTACTAAGATTTTTAGCTCATTACTTTTGTCTATGTATAACCTAGGTTATTCTATACATATGTAAGAGCCCAAATAAATTTAGTATCTCATTATGGATTATTATTATAAATATATTTTATTCTATTTCCATGTTTTCAATTTTATGTACCTAATCTTCCAAAGACACTAGACTTTATGATCCTTGGTTTGTATGTGATGATTAATTATGCTTAAAATCATGTAATAATATATGTAAAAGGATAGTTCCATTATAGTTTTAATTTTAGGATGGTATAGTTATTTTTTGAGATTATGAATAGAAAAATTTATTAAGAACCCTATGGATAATTCTATCACCATGAATAACCTAGATTAAAACTTAGAGAATCATATGTTTTGATATAATTCCCATATATAAGTTTATACTTCCATATTCAAAGTTTACTTTTTATATGATGATTAGATAAGTATTGAAGCCCCATAATTTTGATTTCTTTTTCTTATTTAATGGAGTAAAATAGGAGAAACCATGTAAACAATCAATGCAATAGGAAATGTGATCATAACCCCAATGAAATTCCAAATATGATGGGAATGGGTGCTCAAAACTTCATGATAGTACTAGAACAACTGACTTAAGTTATGAATGATAACTTGAATCATGTGGAACACCCTCCTTCTCCTAAGAAAGATCAATTTGTGATATAATCCTTTATTCGACAAAGGCCTCATATATTTATTAGAACTCCTGATCCCCTTATCATAGAACAATAGATTAATTACATTAATAAGATATTATATATTCTCCAGTAATTAGAAGAATAGAAATTCATACTGGTGGTCTATCAATTTTGATGAGGAAACTGATCAGTGGTGTGTACCGATTAAAAACACAATGTCTAAGGAGGAAATATATTCCATGTATTGGAATTCATTCAATAAAATATTTTTCAATAAATATTTTCCCCAAAATCTCTATCTTAAGATGGAAAGAGAGTTTATTAGGTTGAAGAAAAAGGAATATGAGTCCATCAGGGCATATGAGGACAAATTTACAAGTCTTGCATGATATGCCTTTGGATTTTTCATGAACACTAAAATCAAGGTGGATCAATTATTTAGAAAACTAAATCCAAGTCTATAAAAAGCATTGAAAATTTAAGAATTAGAAATCTATGAGGATATTTTCCATTTTTCCCTTAAGGTTGAGATGGATATTAGAGACTCTTATTGGTGTCATGGCCTTGAAGATAAAAAGAAGAAAATAGAGTTTAATATGGTAGTATGAATAAATAAATCCCATGATAGAAATAAAACCTAACATCCCATGTATAAAAAGTGTGGGAATAAGCATCCGGGAAATTTCTTAGGGTGAACCAGGAGAATCTTAAAATGTGGAAGAGAGGGGCATCTAGCTAATAATTGCCGAAGGAATATGAATAATATCACAAATGTGGAGGAATAAAGGAAGGTTCAGATCAACACTCAACCTATAATGCAGTGTTTCAACTACAAGGAACATGGTTATTAAGTGATCCATTTCCCTAAGCCAAGGGTTGTTGGAGGAAATCAATAATAACAACATCCAAGGTAATAAGAAAGGGAATATTCTATCACTACTACTGAGGTGGAACCCAAAAATGATATGGTGATAGGTATACTGGTTATTAATTAAAGAATAGTGAACATACTATTTGATTATGTTTTTATTCATTCTTTCATATCTTGAAAGTTAGTATAATTATTAAAACATCACCTAAAAATATGGTGGTTGAGTTATATATGAGAGAAAAAAATGGAGAAATTATTGCATCCAAAGTATATAACTCCTACCCGGTTAATGTTTGTGGATTGAACCTCCCAGAAAATATTTTCATGCTTCCTTTGGTAGAGTTTGATGATATATTTTTCATGGATCAACTATATTTATATAAATCCAACATCAATTTTCAGGAAAGGGAGACCAATCTTCACATCCCAAGGAATCCTCCAATTTTGTATAAGTGCAAGGAGGAGTATGAATCTTATTCAGAATAATCATCTTGATTATGAATATTATTTTCTTATGATCAAGAATATCTATCTCAAATGATTGAGACAAATGAGGGAATCATGATCAAAGACATGCCCATTGTGAGGGACTACAATGATGTATTACCTAACGAATTTTCTGGTCTTCCTATAGACCAAGAGATTGAGTTCTCAATTAAACTTATTCCTAGATATATTCCTATATCAAAGAAACCTTATTTAATGACCACCATTGAGTTGTAATAATTGAAGAAGTAGTTATAAGAGAATCTGGACAAGGGTTTTATACACCTGAGTGCTTTAACATGGGGTATTCTAGTCATCTTCATCAAGAATAAGAATGGATTGATGTGCCTCTTCATTGATTATCGTGATCTCAAAAAAATCACGATAAAGAACAAGTATCCCTTATCATGGATATATGAATTGTTTGATCAACTAAGTGGGGACAAGTATTTCTATAAGGTAGAAATTTGGTCAAGATATCACTAATTAAAGGTAAGGAAAGAAAAATATTCCCAAGAATTCCTAAAAGAAAAATGGTGCCTTTATCACCTGGCTCCCAATCCTAATTGGGGTTCCTCTTTGTTTAGGGTTTCTCCCATGACTAGTTTTCATCCCTGTGCACAGTTCTTCTCTACCTAGGGTTTTCCATTATTTCTGTTCCTTAGACTCTTTCTCAACTATTATTCCTTATAGTTTGGGTTCTTCCAAGACTTCCCCATCTGCGGTGCCTTTTTCTTTGGCGCATCGTGGTCTAGCCTTGATTTTTATTGAATTTATCATTGGATTGGGGGTTTTTGCCTCCTTTCTCTCAGATCTATCTATATCTAAGTCCCTTCAGCGGGATTCGATGGTTACAGGATGGGTTTGTTCTATCCTTTGATCTTACAGGCGGTACGATGACTTGGGCTTCATGTGTGGCTTCACCGGTCTCTTTATTCCTCTGTTTCTTTCAGATCCAGGCTTCCCTTGATGGTTATTTGTTCACACATGGCTTTCTGTGCATGAAAAGGATTTGTTTCAGTTGGTGGCCACTTATTGTAGGGAATTCTTCTAGAATCTACAACAAATGGTGAATATGGAGTCTGGAGGTGGTATGGTTCCTTCATGTGGTTGTAGCTAGAGACTAGTCTATTAATTTCCAGATGCACTAGTAGTTTTTTGGGTGTTGCTGTAACTGGATTAGTGAATGATTGGTTAGTCAGTTTGGCTGGTTGATGGGCGTCGAATCAGATGGGTGAAGATTCGTGTGGGATGAAAGCAATAATTGTGTTGGTGACAGTCAGTGATATACATCATTGGAATTTTTATCAGCAACCATGGATCCTTCTCATGTCATTATGTTGATGGTTTCTCTACAGTATAATCATTTTGATTTTCTAGCTACTTTTTGTGAATTGTTTTGTCATGGGACTGCTTGTTTTATGGGGTGCATATGTCAGGGTGAGTTCTAGTTATTTTTCTTGTAGCATTTGGATGGTAATTATTCTCTCTGTAGGTATTTTCAGGTGGGCGGCCTCAAAAGATGGATGGGTGTGCTGACACCCATTATTTATCCATCTTCCATCATTTTTGATGGTTAGATGGGTTCCCAATCATTATTTTTCAAAGTGGATTCAGTATGATCCTGTGACACATCAGGTTGATAGTGCAGTGAGTATCTCACATGCACTGTCATGTGGGCGGCTTGAAAGAGAGGTGGGTGTTCTAGTACCCACTATTATATCCTCCTATCATATGTATGTATGGGTTGTAGGAGTGCTCTGACATGTTGTGTTGCTAACATAGTGAAATTTTTAGTGGGAGGATGCATCATCTTTGAGAGGAGTCACTGTTTCACTCTATGACTGGGGGGGGGGTGATACTTTTTACTGTAACTTGTCATGATGTATGTTTCCAATTGGGATTTTAGGACCATGTTAGGGCCTTATGGTCATGCTATTTTTAAGATTTTTTTCATCTAGTTCTTGTAATCGGTTTTCCCATTTCCCAGTTTTAAAAGGGGGTTCTCTCTTTTTATGTTCAATAAAAGGGGGCTTGACCCTCAACCTTAAAAAAAAATATTCCCAAGAATGAATTTCAAATTATGAATGGAAACTATGAGTTAATAGTGATTCCCTTTGGACTCACTAATGTTCTAGAAATTTTCATGGACTTAATGAATAGATTATTTAGAGATTACCTCAAAAAAATTGTGGTAGTATTTATAGATGATATTCTAATATACTCCAAGATATAGGAGGAACATGAGAAGCATTTGAATATTGTTCTAAAGACTCTACAATGGGATAAAATTTATGAAAATTATAGAAAATGCGAGTTTTGGATGGGGGTATTATCATTCTTGGGGCATGTTATCACCAACAAAGGAATATTTATGGACCCTTCTAAGACAAAGGTAATCAAAGAGTGGACCAAACCAACATCAGTAACGGAGATCCATAGTTTCCTTGGCCTATTTGGGTATTACTGATGATTTGTGAAGAACTTCTCATGATTGTCAATCCCATTAACCAATCTAACTCAGAAGGAAATAAAGTTTGTCTGGACCAGTGAATATGAATACCACTTCAAAGAGTTGAAAAAGAGGCTTATCACTACACCAATACTCGCACTTCCAATAATAGGGGAACTCTTTGAGGTATACAATGATGCTTTAAAGAAGGTCTTAGGATATTTACTAATAAAAATGATAAATTAATAGCCTAAACCTCAAGGTAGTTGAAAATTCATGATAAAAACTATCCCACATATGATCTAGAGTTGGCAGATGTGATCTTCACATTGAAAATATGGAGGTATTATTTCTATGGGGAGAAGTGTGAGATACAAACTAACTATAAGATCCTAAAATATATATTCACATATAAGGATCTTAATTTGTTCCAGTGAAGATGGTTAAATTTCATCAAGGATTATGACTGCTCAATCCACTACCATCCTAGTAAAGAAAATAAAGTGGCGGATTCTGTAGAAAGGATCCTGCAACTTTATTAATGATGAGAATTGAGAAGGATCCAATATTCTTATAACTTAAAAGGATAGACATGGTAATCATTAAGGAAGAAACATCATCAATCCTTTCCCAAATGATTGATAAAAAATCCATTATAGAGAAAATAAAGGATGTTCAAATAAATGATGAGGAAATTCAATTTTTTTTGAAAGCTATTAGAAATGAGAAATCCTCAGAGTTCAAAATTGATGAGGAAAGAGTCATAATATTTGGGTCATGACTATGTGTACCATCCAATCTATATATAAAGAAATAGATTCTGAATGACACACATAGCTCAACTTTCTCTATTCACCTAGGAAGCACAAATATGTACCGAGATCACTAATATCACTATTGGTGGGACAATATGAAGAAGGGTATTGTTGAATATACATCAAAGTGCTCGGTATGTCATAAAATGAAGGCCGGAAAGAAAAAGTATAAGGTAATGATGCAACAATTACCCATACCAACATAGAAATGGGAAAACATTGCTATTGAATTTGTCACTGGACTTCTAAATATATCCAAAGGAAATAATGCTATATGGGTTTTTGTGGATTTTCTTACAAATACAACTCACTTTATTTCAATTAGAGAGGAATTATCACTTGATAAACTTGTATGAATATACATCAGAGAATTGGTGAGGGTACATGGAGTACCACTATCAATTATATTCGATCGAGATATAAGATTTACCTCAATGTTTTTGAAAAGTCTACAATATGATCTAAACAATGAGGTAAACTTCAATATAACCTATCATCCTCAAAATAATTTCCAATATGAGTGGATTATTCAGACACTATAAGACATATTAAGAGCATGTTATATGGACTTCAAAGGAGGATGGGACCAACATCTTCCTCTGTTCGAGTTCCCATACAACAATAGTTTCTACTAAAGAATACAAATGGATCCATATGAATCCCTTTATGGGAAAATATATATAACACCTAAATGTTGGGATGAATTCGGTGAACGTAAGCTGGTGAGACCTGAAATGGTTGAATAAATGGTAGAAAAGGTGAAATCCATTCAACAACATATCAAGGAATCCCAAAGTTGATAGAAGAGTTTTGAAAATAAGTGTTAATGGGATCTATAGTTTAAGGTTGTAGACTTTTAATTCCTCTGAATATCTCCATGGAAGAGGATTATGAGATTTGGGAAGAAGGGAAAGCTGAGTCCCAGGTACATCATCCCCTTTGAGATTCTTGATCATGTCAGAGTTGTGGCCTATTGACTAGCACTACAACCTACCATGTCTCAAGTATACAATGTATTCCACATATCCCTCTTGAGTAAGTACATACAAGATCCCTCACATGTAGTGAATCTGGAGGTGGTACAACTGGAGAATGACCTCTCATATGAAGAGCATCCGATGAAGATATTGGACCATAGAGATAAAGTTCTATGCAACAAGACTACTCACCTGGTCAAAGTAATATGGCATAACCATAAGTATGAATAGGTGACATGGTAATCTAATGAATAAATGAAGGATAATTACCCCACCTATTTTCAACTTAGAATGTAAAATGAAATTTTGAGGGAAAAATTTCATAAGGGGGAAGAACGTAATGACCTAAAATTTTATCAATGAAATTTCCCTTCTTATATTTATAAAACACATAAATCACATACATATCCCAATAAAAATACCATTCTCATAAATGAAGAATTAAATAAGTAATATTTATAGAAATTAAGTAACATATACTGATGGAATAGTAACTTGACCATTGGAACAGTAATGTGACTATTAGGAATAGTAAACTAGAAAATAGAATAGAAACCTCACCTATGGAAGTATAAATAAAATTTAGGTATCTTATGAATGAATATATAATATATTTTTATCTTTTAAAAAGTAAATAAATGTTTTAAAAATGATAAATTAAGTATTCGTATTTTTGAGAAACGTAAATGTCTATCTTCAATTTTATAATTAATATAACGATTTAAAAGAAAATTTATTTTCATAAAATAGATTCATAAATTAATATTTTTTTGTATTATTATTATAATATAATTTTATGAGACCTTAATTAATTTTTCAAAGTGTTATAAAATCAGTTATAATTTTTAAATCGGTATTTTTTGAATAAATGATTATTTTAATTAAAAATTAAATTTATAATATTTATAAAATTATATTCATTAAATGAAGTCCATTTTTGAAATCTACATGTCAAAAAATGGTTGGGGTGAATTTTTGTGAGTTTTCTAAAATAGTTGAATTTTTGGTGAATAATGAAATATGGTAATTTATAGTATTTAACACTATAAGTAAATAAATCAATTTTTGAGTCATATTTGAGTCATGTTTGAGCCATGGATGATGTAAGTTACCATTATATAGAAAAAAATGCTCTATTTAATATACTTAGTTATAAGAATCAACACTATTGATAGTCTTGAGCCAAAAATAATAAACTAATGAATAAAATAATCAAAAACACCCCTCTCCCACTATAAATACCACTCCTCACCACCTCTTCTCCTCACACCTTACAAGACTTAAAGATTGATTATATTCTGATCAATTCCTCTAAAAAACCTATTCCCCACGTTTTGGTCTTTATGGTCTCACCAAAATACCATTTCCAATCACCTTAAGGTGGTTCTCAAGGAGACGACACTCAAGAGGTAAAACCATTCCTCTTTCCCCTTTTAATTTATTTTCTTTTCTTATCTTTCCCCCATATCACCTATACAAAGTAACATGATAAATATAGTATAATATATATACTATAATTTTATTGTGTTAATGTAATATTCATCATCAAATATCTTCTCTTCTTCTTTTGGTTCTAAAAATGAAAACATCCTTTGTGAGGTGTCGATTCACCACCACCATGAACGATGAGTTTTCGTTTTTCATTACAACCTTCAAGGTTGGACATAAAAACATTATTATGGTCAAAACAGATTGAAACATGTATATTATATCTTGTTTCATTTTCTTTAACTAATTTATATACATAATATTAAATAATAAAACAAAACTAGTTCGTGATGATAAAAAAACACCCAAATAAACTAATCATTTTTTATTAAAATTTTATACAATGAATCATATTAATGTAAAAAATAAAATGATATATGGGAAAATTTAAAATTATTGAAATAAATTAATACCATATCATTATATTTCTAGAGTTTTTCTTCCATTTTACAAGAACTTTCATAATTATATACAAGAAAACCTACCATGAAATCATGAAACAAATACTCCCAAAACGATGAAATTAAACACTATAAGTAAACAAAATGACCATAAATGAACCTAATAAAATTATAATAAATTAAATAAATGTATAATAGGTTCTGAATTAATTAATTAATGGATTTAATTTTATTATCTAGGAAGTTCAAGTGCAGAACACTTTCAGACATAAGGTAAGATATTCTCTTAGAACCCCCATTTTTTCTTTCGGGTTACACTTTCTCACTCTTTACCCCAATATAATTCTTAAATATTATTATGTATTCCTCCTAAATTATGTGTTTATGATACAAACATATGTAACTATATCAATTCTTATTTTTTATAGGGAAATACATGTTTTATATGGTTTCTTTTTCAATTCCTATCGATAAAAAAATCAATTAAAGAGAAATTACCAATTTCATACCCATTTTCAAGTACTCTCCATGATCTGTTTTAAGCCATATTTTTTTTATAAAATCACCTTTTTATCATGAACAAATATATTTTTTATTTTTAGTTTTATGAAAAAAATTATGCTTTTTTCCACTTTAAAGGCTCTTATATTTTCCATTAAACTGCATCGAAGTGACTTATTTCTAAAGTTTCTTAAACACTATTTTTACATATTTTCACTTTAGTTGGACATAATTTATCATTATCTATGCCTATTTTCCATTATTAATTTCCATGTATGATTTAAATTCATTATTTCATAGACACCATTATGATATTACCTTGGTTATTCTTTATGACATGATTACGATACCCATTTATTTCATTGGACAACCCTTATGTTTATCCCTTATGTTTTATTATTCTTGTGGAAAACATATGCATGAACATGTTATGATGGGTGAACCCAGATAGCACTAAAATGAATTGGGTAATGTTTAGTCTCATGAGATATCATGTTGGGGAAGGGAGTAATCCTAATTCCTTTATGGGACTTTATCCCCCATGTGATATAGTATTGACAGTTAGCCTTGAATCATGTTTATTTCATGTTATATGTTGCTTCCAAATTCCAATGTTTCCACGATTAAATTATCCCATGTTTTATATTTTATGATTCCATATGTTTATTCATGTTCCATTCCATTTTATGTCATCATGTTATGTCTTCTAACCCACGTGCTATGCTTTATTTCTATGTTTATTCCATTATTGGAATTTTTAGCTCATCCATTTTGTCTATGTATTTTTAAGGTTATCCTATGCATATGTAAGAGCTCAAAGGAAGTTAGGAGCTCATTATGGATGATTAATATAAATATGTTTTAATCTATTTACATGTTTTCATTTTTATGTACCTAATATTCCAAAAACACTAGAATTTATGATCCTTGATTTTTATTTAATGGTTAATTATGTTTAAAATTATGTAATGATATGTGTAAAAGGATAGGGATATTATAATAATACCCATCTAGTCCAAGAAAACATAGAAACTAGGACACTTTCCTATGCTTCTCCCCAGACATAACAACCTCAACATTCTCTAAATCAATAGAAATCCCTATATTAGAAATCAAATCATGAGGAAATTCACCTCCTAGATAAAAAATTTACATTTCAAGAGCTTGGAATAAAGTTTATGTGCTCAAAGTGTAATAAATACAATCCCAAGGTGTCTAGTTTGTGATTATAAGGTCTTTGAGTATATCAGGATTTCATCAACAAACACAATGATGTAGGAGTCAATTTACGGGTCAAAGATACTATTCCTGAGGCCCATGAACACTACTATAGCATTATTTATCCTAGAAGGAATAACAAGATACTCATACAACCCATATCTACTTATAAACATTGTCTTCAATATTCACTCCTCACTGACATAAAGATGATAGTATCTAGATCGTAGATCAATCTTTTAGAACCACTAGGTCCCTCTAAACTGATCAAACAAGTCATAAATCCTTAGAAATGGGAACCTATTATTTATAATAATTTGATTTAACTTACTTTAGTCCATATAAAACCAAATACTACCATTCAAATTCATAGCTACCAACACCAAATCACCCTAAGGAGAAGTTATCTGTTTGATAAATCCCTTTGATTATATATCTTAAAGTTGAGCCTTAATTTCTATCAACTTAGTAGAATCCATGTGGTAAGGTGGAAAAGATATAGGTTGTGCACCAAACACAAGTTCAATTCTGAACTCAATTCCCCTATTCAGAGGTAACCTTGAGAAATATTATGGGAATACATCTTGGTACCACTCTACCATAATATGAAAAGAGGAAAGGGTAATTTTTTAATCTATAACAAGGATCATTCCTGCCACTTGTGCTGTAATGGATCTAATTTGACTAGGGTCTAGTCCCACTCCTCCTTCTTCAATGTACCACTCATCGGTTAACAAAAATTTATCTCCTTTTGGAATTTTAAAGGATACTCATCTTTAATAAAAATCAATGTATCCATGGTAACCATAAAACTAGTTTATGCCAAAAATTTCATAAAATACAAAAATATATAGAATTTTGAAATACCAAACATGCTTGTAGCCATAAATTACCAATGTACACTCTAAGAATATCTAGAGATGATCCACTTTCTTTCCCAAATGTGCATTGATAGAGAAAAAATTAGCAGAGAATCTAACCAGTAAGTCTAACCCAAAAATAACTTGAGGAGATATAAATGAATGAGAAGTGCCTATGTCTAATAAAGAAATAAAGAGTGTAAAGGTAATCAGGACCATAACTCAAACCATTGAAGGAACCTCTCCACAATCAGCTAGAAACTGGTTAGTCACATAAAACCCACCTATTCTAACTCTACTACCTCACCCATGAGGCCCTTGATTCATCTAGTTTATAGAACTATATATAGTATAAACTTTATAATAAAAATATTGGTCCACATCTTGGTCTGACCTCGTTGAGACCATCCATGAAGACTTCATACAAAGACACTTAAGATGTCCTACCTTTCCTCACTAGTGATAATTATTGGGCGGGTTAGGACAATATTTAATATAATTTCTCTTCTTGACACAATTGTAGCACCCGGTTGAGCCATCTCCCATAGAGGAATCCAAAGAAACATTTATCTAATATAACTATAATCTTCCACCCAAACACATTCTCTATGATTTCCTCTTCATATTTCTAGAATAGAAAGCTAGGGAAACATTGGAAAATCTACTAGTCAGTCCACCAAAAGCTGAAGTAAAACATGCAACTTTATCTTCTTCCAGTCCCTTCTCATTAGTCAAAGACTTAAAAATAACCTTAGAATAATACGTCAAATCAAAGTTATTTACCTGAAATTTCAACTCAAGTCAAATACCAATCTCGATAAAAAAGGAGAAAAATTAAACAACTTGGTGAATCATGCAGAATAAGAAGACAATGATATTTCCACCTACTGGAGCTCCATGAACTCTTGAGAATGATATTGATTTAGCATATAAAGTAAGAATTCCTCAAAGAAGAGGTTCTTGAAGGTTATACACATCATCATGTCATATCTTCTTACATGATTCATAACATCCACCACCTATTACCTAGTTCATGGAGCATAAAAGCAGCGAGTTTCAAATTCTGATCCTCCAAAGCCTCCACTGAGTAAAATATACCCGTGATGATTTCTATCCATTTTTTAGTATCATAGGGGACTATAGTGTCCTGAAAGGATGGGGGATATTGGAACTAGAAGTCAAAACCATAGTCAAACAATAACTTCTGATCTCTTCTGGTTTGATAAGGAACTAACTAAAAGAGTCTGAGTTGGATTGGTTCTATGGCCTGAACAACTGGGGAAGTCGTGGGAGCATGATTTACTACACCCTCTTTTATAATTGGTGGTTCAACAATGGAATACCCCCTTGTGGGATCACTCTGGTTTTCTTCATCAGTTAGTCCCATCAAATTTCTCTGATGCGACATTATCAGAAATGTCAATGAAATTTTAGAACTCGTATAACAACCATGTTAAGGTAATAACCTAGAAAATTCTAAGGCATAATAATGGGTTTTTATAAGAGACCTATACTAGGAGGATACCCAAAAACATATGATAATAATCCATTATCACTACCTAAGTCCATGGGTAAGTCTTCGATATCATCACATTAGTCACAAACACTTATACTCAAAAAACATAACATTTCTAGGTTTAAGTAATTAAATGTAGGAAATAATATATCACTAAATAAAAAATCATAAATTTTAATAGAAATTTAATTAATTGAACCTAATCTAATGAAGTAAACATGCATGTGGAATGTAATCCTATGAACTTATTCATCATGTATGAACATACCCAAAATACCATAAATTAGATTATCAGTATCATGTGCATCACTCAAGGTGAAATAAAACAATCATAAAAACGATTAATAAGAACATAAATATCACTTTCCTAGAAAATCAAAGGTCCACTATACAGTGCTAGACATACACTGATATATATCCCCTAATTGAGTACCAAACATCCTATAACCTATTTACCAAGTCCCAATTCAAGTAAAAATAAAGAAACATGGATTTTATACCATTTTTTAACACCCCAACTTGAATCACTAGGTTTGTTCAGAGTAACACATGACCGCATACACATATCCCTATACACAAGAGGATACCAACTAGTGGAAAGTCCTTTATAGGCATTATTTGAAGACTATTTTCTCAGTAATAAGAAACCTACAGAGAAATATACATAAGAAACAAAATAATAATAATAATAATAATAATAATAATAATAAAGAAATACAATAATTCAATAAAAATATGACATGTAAACTATACAATATAATGAAAATAAGGGTTCCCATAATGATAGTTCAATGTACTAAAATGGGGAAAAAACTAAGTAATAAGTGGAAAAAAATCTAAAATCCAAATTCCATTCAACATCACCTTTCACCGTATTACCGCTCCTAATCAACCTTCCACCATAGGGACCTTACCCTTTACAGGATCCTTGATCATAAAATATACATGTGCATCGAGATTCCTACGTAGGGTGTGAGTATAAAACCTAGTATATCACCATTTATGAGTCTTTGACATAATTTTACAATACACGAAATTATTTTCCATAACAATAATCAATGAACAAATAAAAAACAAGCAATAATAAAAGTGCACACATATGCTGAGTTCTTGAAGACCAGCTCTACCTACTTCGATTCCATGTTAGAGGGAAATCGTATATTGGCCCAACATACTCGAAAACTGATCATCTACCCACTTCCACCTTAAAGGGACAATCACACCTACCTTTAAGTGTAATATGCATTTCAACCCAATTCCCAGCTTTGGGGCCAGGCACACTTCACATGTCGACCAAATATCAAGATTTGGGATAATATAAAACCACACGTCAACCCAATCTCATGACTCCAGGGTGAGATATCACATCATCCACACCCCCTATAAGGAAACAAATATCTCACTAGGTCAACTTGGTCATTCAATTGTAAAGAAAGAGAAACTACACATGTAACACACAATGCTACAATGAGGCAGTTCATAATCATGTTATGCCAAGAAATAATCATATAGTCCACACACATCAACATGAAAATAATATCAATCATAGGTATAATGGGCTACATACATACATCATATGTGAATAAAATCAAGTATAAGTCTCACAAGTCTATACATGCACACTATACAATCACAGAAACACCTTTTACATATTACCTATATAAAAAGGACTCCCTACCTCAAGGTTGACCTCACAATGAAATACATTAGGAGAATATATGCGAGATGTGGATGATCATCCTAGAACCCATTAAAATGAAGATAGGTTTCACTAATCACCTTCCCCAGAATCATATGATTCACATGTCCAATAGAGGAGATGAATTCATTAAAAACTCACCCTATATTTGTCTGTAAATAATTTTTATCTAAGGAAATGGTAATAGGAGGAGGAAAAATCAATTAATAGAGGGAAGGAACAAGTCTTAAGGGAATTAAAAATACTTAATTGAATATTTCATGTGGTTTCATTTTTGAAACACATGAAACCCATAAATATCAGTGTAAAATTCAACCATTCCAATTTCTGAAATATCCATAACCACAACATGGTGATTCCCACCATGGCCATAGTGGCCTCGAACACACCAAACCTTGACATATTGACATAATGACCCACACAACAAGTTGGGAAAGCCTTGGATGTTTTGTTTTCACCATGCCTTATTCCATGTTGTGTTGAGGTTTATTTGGCCGTGGTCCTAGGTTGATTCATAGTTCTATATGCCTGGGACTATGACCAGCTATGGGTGTGTTGGACCTACCCTTTTCATATAAGCAGGTTCCATGCATAAAATGAACTACACCATGGTGTGGTTCTACCCATGGTTTACCCTAAAATGAAAAAACCCATGTTTAATTTACCAACAACATCCAAATATTCCCAAACCCAAATTAAACCATCACAAGGCTCAAGAAGATACCTTCAAGAATTTAGGATATTAAACTATTTCTGAATCTGATTTTCAAAACTCCACCGCAAACACCTTTGTTTTTGAGAATTTAGAGTTAGATAATATAAATGAGAGTAGTGAGGGTATGCTACACCCATGGGAAAACCTCACATATTAATTTCCAATCAAGAAGGATTAAAATTCATAAAATATAGAAAAATTCAAAAAGGGTACAACATGATATCCACTCTTATTAATGGGTGTTTTCAAGGGGTTATTCAGCTAAAAAGGAATTTAAATGATTTCTTAGAAGTTTAGAGGCCCACCCAAATCAATTATCACCTAAAAATAAATAGAAAAAAAACATGTGGCAGTTTATGAATGAGAAACCACATCTTCCCAGTGGCTATAATTAGTTTTATAGGATAGTTTCTCTCAAGACTTAAAATATAGCATTGTATGGGAGACAAATCATGTTTCTAATACAATTTTTTTGTGGTTATTATTTTCTATTCTTTCAAACAAAAATACCACATTCTTATTTTTTAGTATTTTTCTTGGATCTATCACTTTTATAAATATTTATTGATGTTTAATTTTCATATCCTCTCACTATTAATAGAGACAGATCAATTCTATAGTAATAAAGGAAACATGGAAAAAACTACCAGGGGAGAAACATTTTTAATTTACTTATTCTCTTTTTAAGTTTTAAAGTTGTTTTAAATACTGATTCTCGCTCAAATTTACCCAAGAGAAGAAGGTAAGACGGTCCTTGTAGTTTAGTTTGGGTTATCGAATCCACAAAGACCTAAGAAGAAACCTATAGACACGTACATTCTATGGAATGTTTTCGGCTATGAAGTGGCCAACTTGGATTGATTTTGGATGGGTTTGAAAGATATCTAATAGATTTAAGTGAATTCAATTTAAAAGAATGAGTTGATCCTAGGTTATCGCTCGGGGTGGATTGGACGTATTTTCTTTTTAATGATTTCAATTTCTTAAATTTGAGATGGGTTCATTTAAGGAGATAAAACAACATCATCACTTACTGGTTTAATGACTACACCCTTTAATACTAATCACCTATACACTTTAAGGATCAAAGTTTTGATAACTTCAAGGTAAAGGTTCGTATTAGCACTTGAAGTGTGTGGCCTTAAATTCAATAAGGACGATGGAGTTTAAAAACCATCAAATAAAAATCTCAATTAAAGAAGTGATTATACATTAATGAGGTGATAAATAACATCCAATACAACCCCTTACTACTCCCTTGGATCAACCCATAAGTGGGTTAGCCCTCTATTGATTCTATGGTTTCAATGGAAGCGGAAAGTAGACTCATGAGAGAGGAAATGAAGAAGTAAAAAAAAACGCAATAAAATAACAATCACTCCACCGTTGTGTGACAATCTCACAAGGTTTGGTACGAACAAGTTCACACCTTGAACCAAAGGTATAAAAGTGATAATGAGAAGAAAATAATAATAAGATAAGAAGAACTTTTATTAAGAAACAAGGATGAATTAAAACAACTTACATGTGAAGGAAGAACATTACAAAGAGAAATTGGCAACATAACATTAAGATGAAAACAAGCTCCATGATTGCTAAATCCTCCAACAACACTAGCTTAAATAGGAATTTTTGAGCCCTTGGGTCGAGCCTACAACAGTACAAAGCATCTCAATTAATTTTGGTAGGCCATAGGTGGTGGAAAGCTTGTGGAATTTGGACTTTTCCACCTTTGACCCGAGGTGGCAGCCATCTTTCATCCACCGAACAGACGCGTTTGGATGACCTTCTAGATGGCCTAATCAGAGTGGGCCATAGAATAAGAAAATGGATATCCGGATGTATTATAACCGAATGTAAAATTTGGGCCCAGTTTGAGTTGTGAATTCCGAGATATGATCAAATTAGTGGGCCGTTTTTCTGGGCCGCAGAATCTGGCCCATAATTGTATCTCTAACTTGGACCGCCTAAATGACCACAATGGAGGCCGAATTAGCATTAGCTCCTGAATAGTGATTTGTTTCTATATATTTCTTATATTCTCCAACGAAATTTGGGATTAATTGGGCCTGTATGTTGGGCCCCACAGTCTCATCAGTGGGATGGTGTCCAATCTACCTTCTCTAGAATTGCTTCCTTTCATCACAAAATATCCCCATCTTATTCCATGAATTCTCCATTGATCCCTAAATGAAACTTGTTCATATTGGAGTGTAGATAAATTTCCAAAAATATCAAATTAAAATATGTATAATCAGATGAATCATTGGGTACTTCAAATGATGTTAAAAAATGTACCACATAATAGTGCATTTTAAGAAGGTATTACAATCATAATGTGAAATGATGTTCAAAGTGTAAAATGCACTAAAATGGTGTTTATGAATAATAAAGAACATGAATATTATATATATTAACAATGAATATTATCCTCATTTAGTGGATAATCGACTACTGCATACCACCATAAAGTTGATCTTAAATATGAAAATGTGTTTTTAAAATATTTTTATTGCTGGAATTTAAGTGTGGGGGAGATTTATTGTTTAAAAGTGTTACCAATGATTACTAAAATTTAATCTTAATAACTGAATGATGAATTTGTTTTTAATTGAATGTTTTTATGCTTACTTAATAATTCCTCATTGAAAATATTTTTGAATTAGTTTGAAATCTTGTATTATCACCTTGAATCACTTATTTGAATTATTTTAATACTTTTAAATCTTGATGAAAATGATTATGTGATCTAGAAAAATTGTTTAAACCTTTTACTTTTTAGAGTATATTTGAAAATACTTGTATTATTTCCATTTTAAAAATTCATGAACCATTTAAATTCTATTTGGGAAAAGTGTATTGAACATGGAAACTCACTATTAAAACTAAACTGTTATGCTTAAAAATTATTTTTAACTTCTAAAATTTAAAATCTAGTCGAGCTAAACTATTTTATATGTTTTTCCCACCTTAGAGTTAGTATTATGGATAATTTTGAGTTTTAAGTGTGTGGGATAAGTCTTTTCTTAAGTTAAAATATATTTTATTAAGTATAAATCAAAATACCCCCTAAATGTTTCCAAAACTGAATGTTTTAAACATAAATGTTCATTTTTAGTGGTTGTTAATTTTTCCTATTTTTTAGGACTATTCTACTTATTGAAGTGATTAATCATTTATATTTCCCCATGGATTAAATCTAGTAATATAATTTTTATTACTCTCTTAAAAATTATCGATTTTTGTAAAAATTTAAGAGTATGATTTAAAAAATTAATTAGTTTTTAACATTTTTTTTTGATTTTAAATTAAAAATATTTTCATTTAAAATGGTCTATGAAATGATCTCCTAATACTTGTATTTTTTTTCATTAAGATAAAACTGGCCGATGAGTTATTTATAATTCCTTTTAACCATTGAACTCACTCATTCACCGTACATGTATAATTATTTTGTGCTAATTATGTGTGTCTATTAACTTAGAGAAAAAGAGAAGTTCGGAATTTTAATTAAATATAAATAGAAGTTTGTTTAAATATTTTCAAAATTTTCAAAATCAATATTTTTTTGTAAAAGTGAAACTAACTTTTGGAAAAAAAATTTTCTTTTTTAGAATAGAAATAATATTTAATTATGTAAGAAAATACATGGGGGAAAGTATTTGAAAATCATCTATTTTTTGGAATTATAACTCTTTCATGTTTGATATTAATTTAATTTCACTAATTTTTACTAATTGATTACTTAAGGACAAGAAATAGGATAAGTGTAGAGTAATTTTATGGGGTCTGTTTTGAATACTCGTTTTCCATATCATTTACATTGAAATTTAAATTTTTGGTGTGTACATGTTCCCTAATTGTTAATATTTTTAATTATCATCATTTTTGGTGGTTATTGTAATTCTTTGAATATTTATTTGAAAAGTTTGAATTTAGAAGCCTAATTGATCAATTTTACTTGTTTTAATATTCCTTTATTTTGAGAACAAATATTTCTATTGATATTAGTGAGAAGTTAATTGAATATATTTTTGAAGTGATTTTGAAAATATTTGGATTTTGGAATTAATATTTTCATAATTCCATGTTTTTATCTTTGATATTATTTGTTGGAATTAAATTATTATTATTATTTTTAAATTTAAAAATTCATTGATTATTTTGTTAATTTTGTATTTTGAATCAAATAATATCATTAAGTGTTTAATTATGTTTTAAGGTCACCTGTATAAAGGTCCCAAAAGACTTACATAAGGGTAACTCTAGCTAGACAACTCAAGTAAAGAGGAAGTACACCTGTGTAAAGTTATAGTTATGTTTCAAAGGCCTATATAAAGTTAGCTAAAATAACCTATATAAATGCCATATTGATGTTGTGAGGGATATAAAAAGGTAGTTTGGTAGTTGTGTAAAGGATCTGCTGAGTGAGGGAGCACTTGCGTAAAGGTCACTGGAATACTACATAACAGTATCATCACCACTGTGTATCTATGCATGGGTAAACCCACATATCAGAATACATTTATAAGGATCAACCAGTATTGAATCAAGGTAAATTTATTTTTTAAATAGTACACAATATATATTCAAGATACCTAATTCTATGTTAAGGTATCTCATGAGTATCAATGGATACGTCAGGGTAATATATGCACTATGAAGACTCACATAAGGGTACCACTATGTCAAAGAAATCTATGTAAAGGTGAATCCATTGAGTTTTTGAGCCATTAAAAGTTTAGGAGTACAATTTATTCATGGGGTTCCCTAGTTATAATTGGAAAATCAAATACAAAGGTAGTCTCGAGCTTTCATAGATGAGTTTGTGAGAAATCGAATATAATGAGGTTCCAAGATTGAAGAAGAGCATATGATATTTAATTGAGTTGGGGTTGAACATATATTAACGATTCTTAGAGTTAAAGAAAGATACAAATGAGGGAGACACATTTAGTTAGAAGGATTAACTCAAGTCACCTATGAGGGAGACGATGAACAATCAACAACATCCACTTGGAAGATAGGGATTCATCCTGGAGATGTTGACTGTGAGCCTAGAGATGTGAGTTAGTGTATAAATTAATCAAAAAGAGTAGCACTTAAGCATTAAAAATATTCATCATTAATTCATTCCATGAATTATCCACCACCATTGACTCTGACCATAGTTATAATATCCCCAAATATGCACTCCCAAATTCAATATTAAAATATAATCTTTATATTTCTTGAATTAATATCGATAAATGTGATCCAATTTTTACCCTTCAAAACATATAATATCAAACTGATTTTTTTATCACATATATACCTAATGAACTTTTAGGTTTAGATATTTTGAGAATTAGGACAAAATCTTACATAATAACTTGTGCATAACATACTTAAAAACTTTCTTCACAACCTGGGGAAAAGGAAACATAAGAAGGGTGAGATCAAATGATCAATAAGGTTAAACATTAGAATTAAAAATTTAATGTCATTTTTTAGAATAATATGATCATAAGGGTATTATTACATAATCAAATTTCATTATAATAATATAATATAATTTATACCCATTAAAACCTGGATCATAAAACATTAAACATGGAATAAATCTTTAACAAAAGAAAAGATTCATATAAGTCAATAGTAATGAGCCATGTGAAAATGATACTTAATAAAGGGATCCATTATAACTTGATTAAAGCATAAATAAAACTTCTTGTTAACTTAGAACATCATTTTCACATTACTCTTACAATCACTCTTAAAAATGTAATAACCTACCTGGTAAATTCCAATAATCTCTTAGGATAAACCTATAACTGGTTAACTCCTTCCCATTACCTAATGCATTACAGATATATATAGGGATAAACCATAATCATAAATAATTTCCAATAACCATAAAATAAACATAACATAAGAAAGATTTTATTTTTGATATAATAATAACCGTTTTTCTTTCATAGCTTGATTTACTTGTGGAAAAGAAACAAGTTCCATAAAAATATATTTGAAATAATTATAATCTATATGTAAAAATAATAAGTATGGTATAATTACAATAAATACCTAGATAATCATATGTAAAATCAAGGATTTTTTTTATTTATGAATAGAAATACCATAAAAATATCATTAAAAACATTCTTGAGAAAAATACCCTTTTCAATTTGAAAATCAATTTTAAAAAATAAAAATTCACAAAATATTATGAAAATAATTTTTATTTGAAAATAAAATTGGAAATTTATAAAGTAATATTAAAATAAAATAATTTTAATGATGGTGGGACACTTTTTTTATGTTATAAACATCAAAAAGAAACATTCTATTCAAACTTTTGTAAAGAGAGTCAAAAGCTACCCTTTTGAATATGTTATGAAATTTAATTTTTAAACCATTTAAAATAAGTTCAAATTTCATGTAAAATAAATTTTAGAAATTATTTATATTTTGGAACTAACATTATTAAAAACATTTTATAAAACATGGATATGGAAGAGAATGATTCCTGATCTAAAATAAGATACAAGAACAATATCACTTATAAACAAATTTCTTGATTTTTCTTTAATAAATAAGGGAGGAATTGGAAATTAAACATTTAAAACATATTAATATCCAAATTAGAAGAAAATATATATGGTTCAATAATATAATATCATATGATATACCCAAAGGAACCTTGAATATAAAAAAATCTGAAAAAGAAATAAAATTTTAACATAAATCCTTTACTGCTTTGTTACCATTCAAATAAAAAGTTGTTGAATGAAAGAGTATAGAGTGAATCTATAAATAAAATTAATTTCATGAATTAATATGTCAAAAATAATTCATGAGGTAGTAATTACACCATACAAGTAAATCATAGTTCATGAAATGAATCATGTCTAAGGAAAATGAGATTGAGATAAATAAAACCCTTACAAAGATCACAACCTTTGAAGCGATAATTAATCCATGAAGTGATTAAGATAATATATTTAAATCCAAATAAAAAAAGTGTAAATATAGAATGAAACAATTTAGATATCAATTCACACATAATAATTAAATAACAGAGTCAATAAAGTAAAAGTATAACCCAATGAATGGAAATTATGTTAAGAAATCCCTTACCACTTGGCAACTTTCAAGTCAAATACCCTTGGATGAAATAATTTAAATTATAACTTAAAATACCATTATTTATGAAATATTAATTATATAACATGTAATATGGAATTATATACACCCTATGAAATAATTTAGGTGTATAATATTTAAACATACCTCAATGAAGAGAAATTGAGACAAAATACCTTACCTCGAGTCCATACTTTCCATGTATGTCCTTTAACACCTATACAATAAAATTATATTAATTATTTTATTTCTTAATAACCATTTATATGTTTTATACCTTATTATTAAACCATTTATTTCATTTATTTTAATGATATATTTAATTACTTAATTCGTTAAGTCCATTTTAGGTGTTTTGCGGATGTTCAGTTCATAATTTCAAAATGACTTCAGTATGTTGATCATGGTCAAAGAATTCATTATTACATAATCTAAAAAATAATAATCATAAAATAATTTTCATTTTTACCCATTAATTACACTTTTAAATCTAATTATTAAATATGGTTATGAAAAATAAATTACATTACAATCATAGAGACGGTAAGCTGTATGTACGCATGTGCAACATTTTCATTTTTCAAAGAGTATGAGGAAAAGAAGGGAAGTATCATTTTATATTTAAATAATGATTATTATATCATAAATATTATATAATATCTTTAAATAAACTTATATATACCATCTATGTGATACAATTATGAAAAGAAAATCACATCCCTTTGTGGAGGTGGTAATCCACAAGTACACACAAATGACATTATCATTTTTAAAGGGATGGAAGGGTAAAGAAATATAAGATATATTATCTTTATATAATTGTAATTATTTCATTAATATGATATATTTACATTAAATCCATCATTATTGTTGGTTTGAGTGATTATCTCAAGAGGGGGGGGGGGTGAATTGAGTACCTGATATTTTTTTTTATCTAAAATAGATTATTTTAAAATCCAAAAAATATTCACAAACAACCCAACTTATCAAAATAAGTAGTGTGATATATATCTTAATCATTATAAATATTTCTCTAAAGATTTATTAGGTATTTAATGAATAATATATACAATATTATTGAATCCTTTGAAATCAATTTACTTAATCAAAATACGATATGAACAAAAATTAATATAAAATATCAAAGTATAAACTTTATTTATAGTTATTTTTTTTAATTTTAAAGTAAAATATATTTGAAAACACATAGTACATAAAAATGAATACAAGAGGTTCGGTCTCAAGTTGATACTTAGTCCTCTCCACTTGATGATCACCTACCACTAAGCAGTTTATATAAAATAAACAGATGATCCAAAACCTGGATTGGGTTTTACAATAGATAACACTGTTCAGGTCACAAAAGACCTCTTCCACATTTATTCATGGGAGTAAAGATAAAAAGGCTGCATAAGGACCTATTCCACTCTTATTTGTGAAAAAAATGATAAGAAAGTTTGAGAAGATATATTGTATCTTCCAGTTTATCTCAGGAGACAGCGTGAATACATAAAATAGAGTATAGAACACATTGCTCAAATGTAGTAAAATATAAATAGAAATAAATCTTGGAGTAGAGAGTTTATAAATGCTTGGTTTGTTGAAATGAATCTTTTGACTCTTGTTTTCGTTCAACAATAAAGTTTGAGTTGATTCTTCTTGAAATCTTTATAAAAAAAGAGTGTCACAAACTCTCATTTTCTGACTAGAAGAAAAGCACTAAATGAAGTTTAGATTCCTCACCGATATTTTAAAGAAACTCATATATTTTGATTTTAATAGTTTTATATTGATTCTTTTGGTACTTAAGACTTATCTTCTATTTCTTTCATGTTTTCTCTATCTTTTCCACATCTCAATGATGAAGTATGCTGTGCTTTTTATTAACAATAGAAACAAGGAGAATATCTAGAGATGTTTCCTCATACTGCTCATCTGACATGATTTTTGTCATACATTTAAGGAATAATCATTAAAATAGTAAATATAATTAACTTCAATAAATATAGCCATTATAATTATATAACTCAAAACAAAAATAAGTAAATTAATATAAAAAGTGACAATGTATTAAGCTCTAGTGGTGTCTCATTTTCTAGAGGTGTCTCATATTCTGAAGGTATGATACTGGTAGTATGATATTGATAGTATTTTGCTCTATTGATATGTTATTCTGATAATGTATAATAATTTTTAAATATTTCAGAAAGTTGGTAGTGTGACACTGGTGGTGTCATAGGTAATAGTGTATGTTTCAGTGGTGTATGCTTCGATGGTGTCTCAGACTTAGTAAATTTTTTAGTGTCAGTGGTATGAGTCAAAAAACATGATATTAATGATTTCTCATATGGTGATATCTCATAATTTTCAATTTTTTCATTATGACAGCATGACATCATGGCGGTGTTTTGATCAATGGTGTCTCATAGTTGTCAATTCTTCAGTCTAGTAATATAAAAGTCTGACGGTGTGATGTCCTAGTGGTATCTCAAACTTAGATAATTTTTGTACTAGTGGTGTGTCATGACCCATGGTGTCTCATACTTACAAATTTATCACCTGTTCTCAAAATATATATTACTTATAGGTAAACATGAAATTCATTAGTAGTATTAAATACATTATTTTGGGATCATTAAAACTAGGAGGTCAACAATCTCCCCCTTTTGATGATCATAAATCATGGCATGAAAAGAATATTATAAATGTAAAAACAAGTCATCAAAAGTATTGGATAAGAGTAAATGTGATATCCAATAAGAAAATAATAATGATCATTAAAAGTTTGTGGAGATGGTATTATAGATACAATAAGAAAATATTGCAAAGATAGAAAATATAAATTAGATAATATCAAAGATAAGGATTAATTAATCCATAAAAATTCTCCCCATTTTGGGATTATCAAAAAGGTAAATAAGAGAAGAATAAACACATTAAGAGGTAGATAATAGTCAAATAGTCAAAATAAGAGGTAAGAAATAGAGGTATAGGTAGGAATATATTGTTATTATAAGGAATATATCATCAGATACATTAGAGTCTAATCCAAAAAAATAAAAAGATCAAGGGTTTGAAGAAGGGTCCATCAGTTCTTTGCCTTTATCTTGGGCTCTATCTTTCTTCTGATCTAAGGGAGGTGGACCAGCTTGAGGAAGAAGAGATGGGACACCAAAAGAATGTCCAACAATAGTTTGAGGATGGCCTTCTACAACTACATCTGGACTAATATGTTGGAGATATTCGGTAGGAGACATTGGAAAAGGTTGAAGTCAAAGAGTTAAAGGTGAAAAGGACTGGTGATCATGGAAAAATGGTTTTGGGGACGAGGTGAAGGGTACACCGGTCCAATTGTGAGTCCAAAAGAGTTGGAAGGAATAAGAAAGGCATCTAGATATACAACTTTAGAAGTCTGAACATGAAAATAAGGTTTCAGGAGATTGATAAAATCTATAATAAAATATCCTCCATTTTCTATATCCTTATTGAAATAATCCTTGTTCTCCATAAAGGATTGAAGAGAAGGAGTGAGTTCCTCGAGTTTCCTAACTTTCTCTTTGAAGGCTTGAGTCATCAGGGGCAATCTTAGATTCTCAACCAAGTATTTAAAATTATCATCCATAACATGTTTGGTATATATTCTTAAGAGATAGAACTTGTTAGGATTATTAATAGTATCTCTATCAGTATTCATATCCTTGGAATTTTTTTGGATCATCGTGTTTTCATGCTCAGTTCCCTATTTAAACTTCCTTACAATTTCTAAATTAATTATAGGTTCTCCACTAGAGAGACTACTGGAGGTAGCTCAAAATTTATCTCTAACAACTGGATGGATGATATAAGCATCAAGCACTAGAGTAGGAGGTGCAGAAGAAACATATTTATCAGAGGAGGTATCCCCAATAATTTTAATAATACCATCCAAAGAAGCTTGAAACTCAGATTTAATTTTCTAAATTAACGATTTGAGAGAATTCATATCATTTACAATTCTCTGATTTTCAATTTTCACAGCCTGAATTTGATGCATCATTTTTGGTGGTATATACATAATAAAAAAATAAAATAAATACCCTTCATGTATTTCACTAATCTTTGTAAAAAGAGGTGTTTTATTTCGTACACACTTGTGAAACTCATCCATCATACTTTCACCAAATTTTTTTAAATCAACTTGAGTGAAAACATCCAAAGGAATAATTAGAGGAGCTTCAGGTATAGGAGGTTGCACAGAACTGAAATTCTAAAGAATTACTTTAATATAAACCCAGGCTATCAAGGATACTTTATGATCAACTTCAATATTTAATTTTGGTTTATCAACTCTTGGAGGTATTCTTGAAACAATATAGAATTTTTCCCACTCTTTTATAGGGTCAACCCATCTCTCACAAACAAAAACTATGGAAGTAAGAACCACACTAGAAAAAATAATTGAAACTTCTTGATTCCTCTAATTTTCTGAATTTTGAGTAGCCATAGTGTGTTTTACACTAGCAGATTCGACTTCCAACTGAGTATTAATAGTGGGTACATCTTGCATCTCAACATCTTTCTAAGAATCAACAACAGTGGACTCACCTTCCACATTTTATTCCAAAGGGGACTTGTGAACTCTTGGAAAAACTAACTGTTCACTTTCAAATTCTTCTTCAATCAGTTGCTTTTTCTCTTGCTTAGTGACATTCAGTTCAACAATAGCTATAACTCTCAAATATTCAAACACATCAGAATTGGAATCTTATTAATGACTGGAAACTGAACTAGCCTCACCAACATCACCAGATGGGGTCTCATGAAAAGTCTCCAATGATGGGGAATAATCCCCCTCAAAAAATGAATCTTTAATATTAGAAGACATTTCAATATCTTCCTTCTTTATTCTACCACTATCATTATCAGATTCATAGTCAATTTCATCATCTGTATCGACTTTTTCATTTCCATCTTTTTCTTATTTTTCTTCTTCCTCATCGTTATCATCATCAACTTCAGTTGAATTTGAACTTTTATATTGAACTTCTCTAGATACCTCAGTATCTTCTTTATCAAATTTGATTATTTTTTCTATTTTAGGAAACCTCCTAGGTGGACTAGAAGCTCCATTAGTGATAATAGAATCTTTGGGAGACATATCAAGATCACTACCTAAATCAATAGATTGTTCTCTTTCTTCATCAACAACAACCTCTTCTTTCTCTTCATCAGATTAGATCACAACCTTATCAGGTTCCAAAATAGGATCAACTTCATTCTTAGGTATTCTAGGATAACCATCTAGATTGTAATCTGTATATAGAATTTTAGAATCTCCAACCCAACGTCTCTTCCATGGATTCCATCTTATCCTCATTCTATATCAAGTGGAACTTGTTATACAAAAACCACTATAATGAATGACTGAGTCATTATCATTACGAAGTAGTCTCTTGGCCCTCAACATAGTAGAAATAATCTTTGGGTAGATCAATGAATTAGATCTAGAGTATGATTTGGTCATCTCCCACAAATGTACCATTAGATATATACAAAGATTAATCTTATGGCCTTCTGTCATTAGGGATATAATATAAACATATTGGTATCTCAAAGTAGAAAAATCTACCTTCCTTGGATAAATAATATGCAGTGAAAATTTGAAAAGTAACCTACACTCTCCATAAATCTCATAAGCAATAATTATTCTTATTGAACCATCTCCTGTTAACACAGTAAGGGATTCTTCATAAATGAATAGGTCACTAGCTTCAAGAATGATACCTTGATAATAATCAAAAACTCCATCATGGGTTACATTCAAACACTTAACTCACTTTCTTGAAGAGAAACCAAATACTTGATCTCTTACACAACTTTTCAACCAATATAAACCATCTCGATTGAATGAAAACTACACATGATGATAGAATTCATATACCAATTTTGGGTAAAAGGGTCTCTAATTTGATGATAACCATTCCAATAATCCATGGTTTTAGATAACCTTGATTACTAGAGACTTAATCGACAATAGGAACTTCAAATCTACTTCCTTTTCTGCAACAACAACTTGACTATCAAGATCGGGGTTAATCAGAGCAACTGGATAAACTAATTTTGGTTCTTTATTATGTTTCTTTGAATATATCGACTTGAAAGGAGAAGAAAATTAGATTTTCTTCATTATTGGAATCCATATCAGCTCAGTAGACTGAGTCGAAGGTAAAGTGAAAGTTTGAAATGAAGAAGGAAAATATTTTTGCTCGCCTTGAGAGAGATACACGAAATATACTGTGGTGATCAATATTTTTTGGGAAAAGACTTATTCCATTTTCATATCATTTGGGACATTAGGTATTCTAAAATTGAAATTATACATGAAATAAAAATTAAAATTGAGACAGAAAAACACACATCCAGTTTCAGTACATAAAATAAATCGGTAAATAAACCGGTGGTTTGCAATATTGAAAAATAGATTTTTTTTGAAAAGGCATAGAATTAATAGTATTACAACCAACAGTATGAAAACAAATGGTATAGAAACCAATGGTATGATAACCAATGGTATGAAAAACAATGGTATTATAACCAACGGTATGAAACCAATGGTATGAAAACTAAAATTAAACTTAATAGAAATTAATAATTCCTAATTCATGTTTGATATAATTCATTCTCTCTAAATTCAAAGTCTTGGTGAATATATCAGTTAGATGATGCTCAATACCAATAAATTAAAGAGTGATTTATTCTTTTTAAAAATGATCTCTCAAAAAGTGATGTATTATATTAATATGTTTTTTTCTAGAATGAGAAAAAAGTTTTTTAGATATGTTTATTGCACTTGTATTGTCACAATTTATAGGTACATGTCGTAATTGATATCCATAGTCTAGTAGAGTGTGTTTCATCCAAAATATTTGTGCACAACAACTACCTGCAACTATATATTCAGCTTCAATAGTAGATAATGACATCAAAATTTTCTTTTTACTACTTCATGAAACTAGAAACTTTCCAAAAATGTGAAATGTTCTAGAGGTGCTTTTTTATCTAACTTGTATCCACTAAAATCAGCATCATAATAACTTAATAAATCAAATTCTTGTACTTGAGGGTAAAAAATCCTAAATTAGTTGTATATTTGAGGTATTTGAATTTTTTAACAAGTGTGAATCCTTTATATTTTCTTGAAAATGAGCATACACACACAAACTAAACATAATATTTGGTCATCTAGCAGTAAATTAGAGAATAATTCCAATTATACCTTTATAACTAGTTTGATCAACTGGTTTCCCAGTTTCATCAAGATCCAATTTACAGGGGGTACTCATAGGAGTATCACTAATTTTATTTCTATCCATATTAAAAAATTTAAAATATCTTTTGTATTTTTACTTTGGTTCAAAATAATTCCTTTGTTTTGAAAATTATGAAATCTAAGAAAGAACTTGAGTTCAACCATTTAGATCATTTGAAATTTATTTTGCATCATTTTAGAAAAATCAGTATAAATACAATTTTTTAAAGATCTAGAAATAATATCATCAAAATAGATTTTTAAAACTAGTAAATATTTTGAAATTAATTTTATAAAAAGGTTAGGTTAATATATTCCTTTTGAAAAACCTTTTGAAATTATAAAATCACTAAGCCTATCATACAAATATCTAGGAGCTTATTTTAAACCATATACATCATTAGTTAATTTGAAAACATGACTAGGAAAATGAGGATTTTGAAAACCAGGGGGTTGTTTTACTAAAACATCCTCAACTATAAAGCCATTTATTAAAGAACTCTTTACAGCCATTTGATAAAGTTTTAAATCTTGATGACCTATATAGGAAAGAAGGATTCTTATGGATTCAAGTCTGGATACAGGTGAAAAGGTTTCCTCATAGTCAATTCCTTCTTCCTGACTGTAACCTTGTGAAACTTATCTAGCCTTGTTTCTAACTATATTACATGACTAATCTACTCTATTCCTAAATACCTATTTAGTTACAATAGTAAAGGTGTCCTTGGGTCTATCTATAAGTTCCCACACTTTGTTTATTTCAAAATGATTCAACTCTTCATTCATTGATATCACCCAGAATATAAGTCATCCTCAAGGTTTTATAAAGAAGTATTAGTCTTATGTGGATCATTTTCATCTAATTTGACATGTATTTATTCTTCCATATTCTTGTTATTCTCATTGAACACTCTATAGGCTTTACTTGAAGCTGAGTAACCAAGAAAAATTCATTCATCACTCTTGGAGGAAAATTTGTCAAGATTATACTTAGTGTTAATAATAATGAATTTTCAACCAAAACTATAAAGTAATTTACATTAGGTTTCCTATTATTACACAACTCATAAGGGTTATTATTAAGAATAGGTCTAATTAAAACTCTATTTATGATATAACAGGCTGTATTGATAGATTCCACCCAAAAATATATAGTTAGGTCATACTAATTTAGAATAGTCTAGGCTATCTCTTATAAGGTTTGATTTCTTCTTTTAATGAATCCATCCTACTGTGGGGTCCTAGGAGCAGAGAAGTTATGAGTGTAACCATTTTTTGACCAAATTATTCAAAATATTTATTTTTGAACTCACAACCATGGTCAATTATTAAGGTTTTAATTATAAGTCCACTAATATTTTCTATAGATTTATCATAATTGGTAAAATAAGAGAAAACTTCACTTTTATGAGCTAGAAAATATACCCAAGTATACCTAGAATAGTCATCTACAAGAACATAAATATAGTGATTCCCATTAAGGCTATAAAATTTAGAATGTCCAAATAAATCCATGTGAACCAACTCGAGAGGTTGAGAAGTTGAAACTTCTTTCTTTAGTTTAAAAGAAACATTATTCTATTTTACTTTTTGAAAGGGGTTACATAATTTATCATATGGGAACTAAATATTTGGTAGATCCCTAACTAATCCTTTTCTATTTATCTTTCTAAGTGAGTAAATATTGAAATGGCCTAGTTTCCTATACCAAATCCAAGATTCCTTATGAAAAACACTCAAGCATGAAACATTCTAATAAACTAAAGAATTTAAATCTACATCATAAAAATTTTAATTTCTTAAGATAGTAAATATTAAAGAATTTTCAAAATTAAAAACATTACAAGAATAATTCTAAAAATTAACATAGAAACCATCATCACACAATTGAGAAATTATAAATAGATTATATTTTAAAACATAAATATATAAAACTTTGGCAATTAAAACTAATTTTTTGTTACCAATCTCTCATAGGCCGATGATTTTTATTTTTTCATTGTCACCAAAGGTGACATAAACACCATAAACCTTGATGAATCTCTTAATGAAGGAATAATATCATGTCATGTGTCTTGAAAAACCATAGTCTAAGTAATATAGACTTTTACTAATGATCTTCAATCATTTTTCCTACAAAATAGGTTTTAAACAAGAAATGATTTTGTCACCCAAATTTGTTTGGGTCTAAAAAATGTTAGTAATAAAATATTTGGGAACCCATATTTTCCTCATGGGTTTCTTTTAAATAGATTACATACTCTTAGAAATAAAAAATTTGTTGGGTCCTTTTGAAAAGTGTTTGGTAGTAGAGTTTTCAGGTCTGGATTTAGGAACAAATGTAATTTTATATATCCTTCTTTGTCCAGGATCATATCTAATTATAGTAACATATTTGGGAGAAAATTTATTTCCCAAGATTTTTTAATATCTCTATACCATTTAATTTTTTTAATGTCTTTATTTAATTTCTCATTTTGAAAGTTTAAGTTCATTGTTTTCTTTGAGTAGTTGAATATTCTTCTCTTTTTTTATAGATATCTCATACTTATAGTTTACAGTTAGAGAATTTTTTCTTTTAAAAACGTTGTATTTATATTTTAACTCATTAAATATGTCCTCAAACATATTGAAATAGTCAAATAATTATTTTATTGTCATATTTTCATCATCATAATTTTCATTATCAAACTTTTTAGACTCATCAAACTCATGCTTTGGTATAATATAAAAAACAATGGGTAAAAAAGATACCTCACTGAATTTAGTCATAAATCATATATTTTCTCTATCTGAATTTTCTTCAAGTGAAGAATCTGAGTCACTTGAACTATCTTCAAATGCACTCCTGGTGGATTTCATGTACTTTTCATATCTTCTTTCATTTTCCTCTTATTTATTTTTGTATTTAAGCTTAGGATAGTCATATTTTATGTGACCTTTCCTTTTTCATTCATAATATAAAACTTCCATTGAATCATCATCCCTTTTCTTCTAATTACCACTATTTTAATTTTTTCCTATATAGTTTGGTTTTCTGAAAAAATTATTCTTCCTATAGAACTTCTTAAATATTCTGTCTAGGTGAGACATTTCTTAATCACTATTAGAAGTATATTAACTATCACTTGAATCAAAATATTGTACGTTTTCTTTTTCTTTTTTCCTTATGTTGTATAGGTCCAATAGTCTTGAAAGCTACTGAATTTCTTTTAGGATCCTTATCCTCATCATAGTTTGCTTTAAGTTATTCTTCATACATTATAAGCATACCTATCTATTCCTTGAATGGAAAATTACTGATATCACAGGATTATCTAATTGACATTTAACTACCTCACTATCTTTTAGGTAGACATATAAGCAATCTCATTATATGGTCCTTGTCCATTATAGTCTTTCCCAATGAGATCATGGTATTGAAAATCTCATTAAACCTGAGGTACATATCAGAAATAGGTTCATCAGGATTCATTTTAAAATTATCATATTTAATAGTGTAAGTATTAAGACTCATTTCTTTAACATTAGTATTTCCTTTATGTGAGATATCTAGAGTATCCCAAATATCAAAAGCTGTTTTACATGTAGAAATTATTTTAAACTCTTCGTCACCTAAGTCATAATATAAGGCATTCATGGATTTTCATTTATTATTATAATCAACCTTAGTTTTATCATCCCAAGTATTTTTAACAGTGGTAGTAATTTCATACTCATCTAATATAGAAGACCAAATCTCAAAACCCATACTTTCAATATACATTTTCATTTTCATTTTCCATTGGGAATAATTAGTCCTATTGAAGACGGGAGGTCTGTTGTTAGTAGAACCTTACTAAATATTATCCATAATAAAAGACTTATATATATATATATAAATAATTGAAAATTTAGAACTAATAAAAAATTTAAGGTTTTTAACGCTCAACTAAAATCATAGTTAAAAATTATTTGAAAAATATTATATCCCCTTTGATACTAAATATTTGTTGGTGTGAGTATCTCAAGAGGGGGTGAATTGAGTACCCAATAAAATTTCTATCTAAAATGGATTATTTTGAAGTCCCCCAAATATTCACAAATAGCCCAGCTTATCAAAATAAGTATTATGATATATATCTTAATTGTTCTAAATATTTATCTAAAGATTGACTAGGTCTTAGATGAATAATATAGACACTTTTATTGAATCATTTGAAATCAATTTACCTGATCAAAATATTATATAAACAAAAATTAAGATAAACTATCAAAGTATAAACTTTGTTTATAGTTAATTTTTTTTTCAATTTTAATGTAAAACAATGTAGAAAATACACAGTAGAGAAAAATGAATACAATAGATTCAGTCTCAAGTCAAGACTTAGTCCTCTACATTTTGTGATCACATGACACCAAGAAGTTTATATTAAATAAATAGATGATCCACAACTCGGATGGTTTTACAAAAAATAACACTATTCAGGTCACAAAAGACCTCTTCCATAGTTATTCATGAGAGTAAATATAAACTAGATTCATAAGGACCTCTTCCACTCTTATCCATGGGAAAAATGAGAGTAAAGTTTGATAAGATATCTTGTATCTTCCATTTTATCTTAGAAGACATTGTGCATATATAAAACAGAGTATAGAACACACTTCTCAAATGTAGTAAAATACAAATAGAAATAATAAATATAGGAGTAGGGAGTTTAGAAATGCTCGGTCTATTGCAATGCATCTTTTGACTCTTGATTTGGTCCAACAGTAAAGTTTTAGTTGAGTTTTCTTTAAATATTTAGAAAAATAGAGTGTTACAAACTATTGTTTTTTGATTGGAAGAAAAGTGCTGAATGAATTTTAGCTTCCACATCAAGATTTTATATCAAGCCAGCTCTTTTGATTTGAAATAGGTTCAGATTAATACTTTTGGTACTTCATGATTCTATGCTATTTCTTGCACGTGTTCTCTATCTTGTCTAGATCTCGACGATGAAGTGTGATATTCTTTTTATCATCAATAATAGCAAGGAGAATATCTAGAGCCGCTTCCTCATACTACTCATCTGACATGCTTTCTATCGGGCATTTAAGGAAAATTCATTAAAATAGTAAATATAATTAACTTCAATAAATACATTAATTAGAATGATATAATTCACAAAAAAAAGTAAAGAAATATAAATAGTGACATTATCTTAATCTATGGAGGTGTCTCATGTTCTGGTGGTGTCTCATGATCTGATGTTATGATACTAGAATTATGATATTGATGGTACATTACTTCGGCGGTATGTTATTCTGATGGTATCTCATAATTAGTAAATATTTCATAAATATTGTGGTGTGACACTAGCAGTGTCATAGGTAATAGTGTATGGTTTTTTGGTGTATTCTCTGACGGAGTCTCAGACTTAGTAAAATTTTCAATGTCAGCAGTACGAGTCTGACGACACGATATTGACGATGTATCATCTGGCAGTATCTCATACTTTTCCATTTTTATGTTCTGACAACATGAAATCTTGGAAGTGTGTCGATCAATGGTGTATCATACTTTGTCAAGTCTTCAGTCCAAAAATATGATAGTCTGACAGTGTGATGTCCTAACGATATCTAAAACTTAGATAATTTTTATACTAGTGGTGTTTCATGACCGACAATGTTTCATAATTACATATTTATCACCTATTATCATAATATAGTTTGATTACAGGTAAACATGAAATTTATTAGTAGCATTAAATTCCTGATTTTGGGATCATTAAAACTAATAGGTCAATAATGATAATTAACTCTGAGAGGAGATGATGGAAAATTAATTACATCAGTCAGTGAGGTGGTAGTATTCCACACACACAAATGATGGTTTCATTTTACATTTTATAGAAGAGGAGATGGATATAGGTTATTAAATTAGCATAATAACATATCAGTATATTTAGTATACTTATTTTATTATTTCAACTTAGTGTAATACTATTTTAAGGAGGTATAAGAATAAATAAAACAAAAAACTTGGTTAATAACTATACCTCTTCTTCAGACAACCTCTATAGGTTTATACCTAAAGACTTCCTATGTTGGGTTTTTGATCAAAATAGGGACTCTAGAACATTTTTTTGGATTTTAATAAGGTATTTGGGTGTGGATTGGCTAAACCAAAAGTCTCATGAAGTTTGGAGAGGAGATGATATGGGGTTTCATTTTATAAGTATAGGAGAGGACACACTTAGAATTTTTAAAAATATTAAAAAATATTAAATTATTACTCAATAAAAATGGATTCAAAATGAACAATTCCAAAATAATATATTATATTGTGTCTAAATATTTCAAAAAAACAGGTTTTATACAATTTTATTCCATTTAAACCCTTACCTTTTTAGTTTTACCCCTAATAAACCTGCTTTAACCATAACCATGGTAACGCATTTTTACTTTTTTTAAGAATCATTTTAACCACAAATTAAGTCAAAATTATTAACTAATATTAATTATAATTATTAAAAATATAAAATCCATTTTATGAAATTTAATTCAAAAAATTGAGATAATTTCATTTAAAATTAAACTCTCAAAATGCAATGAAAAACAGTTTTACATAAAAATGAATTTTTAAGTATAAAAATGTTTCTACACAAAAATAAAGTATAATGTTGATTAAAATATAATTTATTAGATTATTAATAATAAAAATTAACTAAATAAATTTTATAAATAATACAAAATAGAATGTGACTTTGTAAATACTTGAAAAGAAAAGATAGTTTTCAATAAAAATCAATATTTTCACTATTCATTAAAAAATCACAATTTTTAGAAAATTATCAAAAATTCATCATAAGATTATTTTGAAATAATTATTTTTAAAAATTATATAATTTTTATTAAATAAAATTTCTAAAATTTTCCAAAATTAATTATAATATTCACTCATAAAAAGAAATAAAAAATATTTTTGAAGAAAATATATTTTTGAAGCATAAAATGAATTTACTAAAAATTGAGTGATCATTTACTAAGAATTTATAAATAAATTTTTATTTATTAGGACATTTATATATATGTCATAATTTTTTTACTTCTATTAATACCCACTAATTTAATTTCTGGGTTATAACAATTATATTTAAATAATAATATTTCATGGTTCATTTAAGATCAATGTTGCATGTCATATACACTATCAAACATAATCTTTTTTAAAAAAATATTAGGGTGTTACATTTACCATTTTAATAAATTGAATACTCTAAATTGTGTCTTGATCTCAATAATAAATGGTTTAACCTTTAAAAATAACTTTTTTGAAAACCCACATCATAAAAAGGTCTATTAAATCTTCCTTTTGAAAAGAGGGAAATGGAAATATGAAGGTCATATGGAATAACACTTAATTAGGTTTCAAAATAAAAAAACATCAGTGGGAAGTGATAATATAAAATTTGAGGAAAAAGGTAATATCCCAATAATAATGGACAATTATAGAGAACATTGATCATATGGAAGTGAATGATTATAAGAAAGTCAATAACCACAAAACCACAAAACCACAAATCAATGAGTTGTGAAAAAGACCATCGATTCATCATAAATGAAGGTAATAAGATAAAGTTTTTGTTTCAAGATCCTTTTAATATATTTGAGGAATTCCATTACCATCTAGACTAATAAATTAAGAAAATATACTTAATTTACAAGTTGAATTCTGTCCTTTAATAAATTTCCACCACAATCTCATATTTTTCTCCAAATAATGAGTATTCAAGATGATTTTTTCATTCCCGAAGCACAAAAATAAACTTATAATGGATCATATAATTCATAAAAGGATAATAAGATATTTATCTTTTATTTAGATATTAATAAAAACAAAAATAGTTAGAAAAGTTAAGATAAAATCTAAAATGTATAAACTTTCATATGAAGAAATAATACATTAATCTCCAAAATCCAATAATAAAACCAAATATTCAATATATATAATTACATAAATAAATAACCACATATCCCAAATAACATTAATAACCACTACATTAAATAAATGTTTAACCTGAAAATTTATCTCATACTTTTCAGCTTACATCACCAAAAATGTAATAGTATTCTTCTGAAATAATCCTTTACGTTAAAACTAAGGGTTATATATACATCAACCCAATAAAAATTCTCCCAAAATATAATTAATCACCTCACTATCCACCCACTTAAAACCTAAAAAGGGGTGTCTAAGACTTTAAACTAACAATCAAACTTAAAATTATAAACCCATGATGGTATCCATAACTCTAAAGTTAACCTCATATGCAAACATCCTAATCTCTAAATATCCTCTAATACCAACTCTAATAGCCCCAGAACCACACTTATAGATCTAATGCTGAAATACAATATTTATATTTTTGAATTTGATACCGATAATCATGAACCAATTTTAATTCTTAAAAATATACAAAATCAAACTAAAATATCAGATCACTTATATACCCAAGGAACTTTTAGGTTTAGAGTTTTAGAGAATTAAGAAAAACTCTTACATAACAACTTAGATAAATAAGCAACTAGTTCTTAAAAATCTATATCATCTCTAACTAAGTTATTAATATCTAGTAACCTTCTTAGTCATAACATACTTAAAACATTTCTTCACAACCTGGGGAAAAGGAAATATAAGAAGGGTGAGCTAAAATTATCAGAATGGGTAAATATTAATATTAAAAATTGAATGACATCAATGAGAATAAGATGCAAATAAGAGTATGATGACATAATCAAAATACATGATCATAACACAAGATAATTCATACCCATTAAAACCTAGATCATATAACATGAGATATGTCATAAATATTAAACATAGGATAATAGTCATATATGTCAAAAATCATGAGCCAGGTGAAAACAATCCTTAAGTAAAGTATTCATTAGAAATTTACGGAAGCATATATAAAACATCTTGTTAACATTAGAAATCATATTAATATCACTCTTACAATCATTCTTATAAACCGAATGACCTATATGGTAAATTCCAAAAAATATATTTTGAGAAACCTACAATCGGTTAACTACATCCCATTATCCAATACATTGGAGAGATATATCAGGATAACCAATCATTAATAGCTATATTAGTATCACTTCTAATCATAAAAAATTTACAATAATTATAACATAAACATAACACATGAATTCTTTCATTTTTCAATATAACAATAACCATTGTTTTTTCATAGCTTGATTTACCCATGGAAAAGAAATTGGTTCCACGCAAATTTCTTTGAAACAATCATAATGCACATAGAGAAAGAATAAGGATGGTATCGTTACAACATATCCTTAGTGGAGAAGAAGTAAAATAAAGGGTTTTTTTAATTTATGAATATAAATTCTATAATAATATCATTAAAACATTATTGAGTTAAATACCCTTTCCACTTTAAAAATAAATTTTAAAAACTCAAAATTCACAAAATATTATGAAAATAATTTTCTTTTAAAATAACCTTGTAAATTTATAAAATAATATTAAAATAAAATAATGTGTATGATGGTGGTAAAATTCATTCATGTCATAAACATCAAAAATAAATATTCTTTTCAAAATTTTGTAAATAAAGTCAAAAGTGACCAATGTGGAAAATGTTAAGAAATTTCCTTTTAAAAACTTTTTAAAATAATTTAAAATATTATGTAAAATAAGTTTTGGAAATTATTTATGTTTATCAAAGAACATTCTTGAAATAATTTTAGAAAACATGGATATAAAATAGAAATATTCCCAATCTAAAAGAAGATACAAGATCAGTTTCAATTACAAAAAAATTTCTTGATGTTTCTTTAATAAATAATGGAGTAATGAGAAATTTAAAATGTAAAAAACATTCATAACTATAGGATAATAAAATATATTTGGTTCAATAAAATAGGAGCATATGATTTCCCTAAAGGAACCTTGAACATAAAAAATATTAAAAATAAATGAGGTTGTACCATAATGCCTTTACCGCTTTAGTAACTTTTTAATAAAAAGTCATTAAAATAAAGAGTATGAAATGGATCTATAAATCTCATGAATTTCATGAATTAATATTTCAAAATTAATTCATGAGGCAATAAGTACTTTATATACGGAAATCATGGTGCATGACATGAATCATGTCTCAGTAAAATGAGATTGAGGCAAAGAAAACCCTTAAAAAGTTCATAACTTTTGAAGTGATAATTATTCCATGAAGTGATTTTGTAATCATATATAAATCCATAAAAAAGTGAAAATAATAAATAAATAAATTTAGATATAAATTTATACATAATCATGTAATAACAAAGTCAATGAAGTAGAATTATAACCCCATGAATGAAAATTTAGTTAAGAAACCCCTCACAACTTGGTAACATTCAAGTAAAATAATCTTGGATGAAATAATTTAAATTTTAACTTAAAATACAATTATTTATGAATGATTAATTATATAACATGTAAAATAGTATTATATACACCATATAAAATAAATTATGTGTATAACATTTAAACATGCCTCAATGAAGGGAAATTGAGACGAAATACCTTACCTAAAGTCCAGAATTTCCATTTATATCATTTAACACATGAATAATAAAATTATATATTTTTTTTCTAGTTTTAATACCTTATAATTAAACCATTTTTTCATTTATTTTAATGACATATTTAATTACTTAATCTATTAATTCCACTTCAAGTGTTTTGAGGATGTTCAGTTCATAATTTAAAAACGACATTGGTATGTTTAACATGGTCAAATAGGTTATTATTCCATAATATCAGGAAAATAATCATGAAATAATTATTATTTTTATACATAAATTATAATTTTAAAACCAACCATTAAATATGGTTATGAAAAATTAATTATGTTATAATCATGGAGACGATAAGCCATACATACCCATGAGTAATATTTTCTTTTTTAAAAGACATTGAGGGAAAGAAGGTATGTACCATTTTATATTTAAAAAATGATGATTATATCATAAATATCATATTTTATCTTTAAATAAACATATATATATATATACCATCCTTATGATATGGTGATGAAAAATGAATCACATCGCTTCGTGGAGCCTGTAATCCACACATACGCACGAACAACATTATCATTTTTCAATGGATGGAAAGGTAAGAAAATAAATGATATATTATATTTATAAAATTATAATTATGTCATGAATATCATATATATACATTGAACCCATCATTATAACCATCTGTGATATGTGGTGATGGAAAACAAATTACATCAGTCTGTGAGGCGGTAATCCATCATACACACGAATGATGGTTTCATTTCCCATTTAATGGAATAATAGGTGAATATAGGTTACTAAATTAACATAATAAAATATTAGTATATTTTATATAATAATTTTATTATTTCATCATTATTGAAGAATATTTTAAGGATCTATAATAAGAATAAAATGAAAACACTTGGTTAAGAACTATACTTCTTCTTTCTTGTAAAAGTGAGACTTAAAAGGCTAAATTTTACTACCCATTTCAAAAAGGTGTACCTTTATTTTTGAGAGAATACCTAATTAGAAATATAAAGTTAAGTGTTCTTAGCCTAGAGTAGTTATCAGGATGGGTGACCTTTTGATAATTTTTCCAAGGTGTGTGTGAGTGAGGAAAAAATAGACTGAAAGAACATGTGTTGGCCTGTGGGGAAAATCATTAGTCTAATAAGTGACCCTAGTGAGTAATAGTCTGTGGTATTATGGGAAGGGAACCAAGGTATTATAGGAGACCCATGGGGTTATATGAATATTTTCATGGACCGAGTGTAACACCCCTGTAAAAGTGAGACTTAATAGTCTAAATGTTACTACCCATGTCAATAAGGTGCACCTTTCTTTTCAAGAGCCCACCTGATTAGAACTCCACAGTTAAGCATGCGTATCTTAGAGGAGTGATCAGGATGGGTGAAATTCTGGGAAGTTTCCTAGGGTGTGTGTGAGTGAGGACAAATAAAACTGAAAGAATATGTGTTGGCCTACAGGGAAAGTCATTAGTCTACTTATCCTGAAGGAGTGATCAGAATGGGTGAACTTCTGGGAAGTTTCCCATGGTGTATGTGAGTGAGGACAAACACACTAAAAGAACATGTGTTGGACTGTGTGTACATTCATTAGTCTGATAATAGAACCTGGTGAGTAATATTTTGTGGTGTGTTGGGAAGGCAACCAAGGTATTATAGAAGGCCCATGGGGTTAGATGATTAGGTTCATGGCCCGTGGAGGTGGGTACTGACAAATGGTATCAGAGCCAATACCTAGCTGAAAGTGCTCAAGCACGGCCTGGGTTTGAGGCCTAAGGTCCACAATGAGGGCATTGTTATTTAAGGGGGTGGATAGTGTAAAACCCCTAGAAAAGTGGGACTTAAAAGGCTAAATTTTATGACCCATTTCACCAAGATGCATCTTTTTTGGGAGTCTACCTGATTATAACTTCACAGTTAAGCATGTTTAGATTGAATTTGTGATCAAGATGGGAGAACTTCTAGGAATTTTCCTAGGGTGTGTGTGAGTGAGGGAAAAACACATTGAAATAAATTGTGTTGGCTTGTGGGGACAATCATTAGTCTAATAAGCGACCCCATTGAGTAATAGTCTATGATGTGCTAGGAAGGCAACCAAGGTATTACCAGAGACCCATGGGGTCAGATGAGTAGGTTCATGGCCCAAGGAGGTAGGTCGTGACAATATAGGATATGGGTAGGGATACTAAGAATTTATTTGGTTAGGTATTGGATAAATAAAAAATCTATTGAAGTTTGGATAGGAGAGGAGAGGGGGTGTCCTTTTATAAGTGGGGGAGAGGAAACACTTAGATTTTTAAAAAATATTAAACTATATTAATGAATTAATCATGGAAAATGGATATAAAATGTAACATTTTTAATATTAGATGATATAGGGTCTAAAAATGGATATAAAATAGGTTTTAAACAATTTTTTAGGTTATTTTAACCCATATCTTTTTATTTTAACTCTCAGAAAACCTATTTTAACCTTAACTATGACAATCAATTTTTACGGTTTTTACTATTCATTATGAAAAAAAATTAAGTTGAACTTGTTAACTAATTTTAATTATTCTGATTAAAAATATAGAATTTCTATTTTCAAATTCAATTCATATAATTGGTATAATTTAATTTAAAATTAAACATGAAAACATGATGAAAAATGGGTTTTTAGAAAAATGCCTTGTTAAGTATAAAAATATTTTTATACTAAATTCAGCTATAATTTTGATTCTAATAACATTTATTGGTTTATGTTTAATAAAAATAAACTAATTAAATTTTAAAACTAATTCAAAATATAATTTTACACTGTTAATACTTGAAAATAAAAGATAATTTTTCAATAAAAAGTAGTTTTTTTCACTATTCATTGAAAAATAAAAATTTTCAGAAAATTTTAAAAAATTAATCTCAAGATAATTTTGAAATTATTATTTTAAAAATTATATCCTTTTTATCAAATAAAATTTCCAAAATTTATATAAATTAATTATAATATTATTTCACAAAAATAAATATTTTTTTTAATAAAACATATTTTTGAATAATAAAATGTATTTACAAAACATTGAGTGATTATTTACTAAGAATTTATCATTAAATTTTTATTAATTAATACCTTTATATATTTTATAATTTAATTACTTATATTCATACCCACTAATTTAACGGTTTGGTTTTAATGAACATATTTAAATAATAATATTTCATGGTTTGTTTAAGCTAAACATTGCATGTCATATATGCTATCAAACATAATATTATTTTAAAAAATATTGGTGTGTTAAAATAAGAAAAAAATAGACTATAGAGAAAGGGGTAGGATCTAGAGGCTTAAGTTACATTTCAAGGAGGAAAGAATATTATAATTGATGAGGGAGTAGACTTTCACCCTTGATAGAGAAGGATTCCTCTTCTCCCTTATTTTATTTGGTTGAATTTATGTTTCATTTTCCACAGAATAACCTTCTATTTTATAAAAATTCACTATAATTAACTCTTTCAGGGTAATGGAGTTTTTTATTTGTTTTCATTTTCAGTTCTTTTTTACCTTTCTTTTAAACTAAAATTTATTCTTCTAGGTCATTTCCTTCAATTTAATTATTGGTTTGGTTATGAACTGATAGAAAAAAAATCATATTTTATACTGTGGGTTTTTATCCATTTCTTTTAATCGAAATATTTGGTAATGAAATTAAAAGAATAAAATTTCATAGGAAAATGATATTTTAAATGTGAATGAATCATCATGTTTTCGTGTATGCATTGAACCCATTTTCAAGAGCTCTGTACATTCAATAAACTATCCCAATCTAATTATTAATCATATATCATCATCACATATATAATTCCTATAAACATTTAGTATTAGGTTATGAATTATAAAACCGTTTTCTCTCTTGTCTCGTACCTCTATCACTCTTCCTTGATTCTTTTTCATCGCTATTTTTAACTGCTTCAAGTAGATTGGTTTTCAAATAGACCCTTTGATACTCACTCGTTTTCCCCTGGGTTTAACCCTACTTGACACTACACTGGTGTAAGTAGAAGATATAAATTAATATTTTTGATAGTTCAAATAACAATATACCAACATCACATATCATTCATTTAATATATGGGAGAATCACATGTGACTCAATGAAGTATTACCATACACTTTTCTCAGTCTTTCTTTATTGTGGTCTTAAATGTCATAGTTATCATAGAGAAGGAAAAATACCATATTAGTTAAGAAAAAACCACCACCTAACTAACAATATACCAAAATACCCTTATATTAACCCATCCTCAAGAATATCATAGGAAATTTATCAAAGTATATAGGTTTATAGGTTGGGTATCTTGTTAGCATTAGATAATGATAATTACTTTGAAACATGAACCATAAGTATACCAAAGAAATTATCTAGGACATTCAATATAGTATACTTAATTTATTCAATCTAGAAAACATATCATACTTATTTCTCATGAGTTAACTCTATATCTCTATACAATCACCTACTCAAATCGATCTTAACATAATGTCACAACCCATGTATTTCCATGGAAGTCTTCAATTAAGGGAAACATAATGGTTTAACTTAAAGGGATTAATTACCATTCAACTCTCATATTAAAAATCAATATTACATGAATGAATGAAAAATTTTAATTTTATTAAATGTAATAACATGATACATTTATATATTCTATTTCTCTCACAATATAAATAGCTTTAGAATATATAAAAAAACTGATGTAAATAATATTCAATCATTCCACATCCTAATTAATAAGGACCTTAAATTACCCTATGTCTTTCTACTTTTATAAGTATTGTTAAAATAGGATACATTATAATGTAAAGACTTATATCAATATGCAACCCATTCTACATCATCATGTAACCACCTATCAAATCAATACATCAAGACTCCCACTAAAATATTTAATGAGGTAATATATTTCAAATAATATGTCTAGATAATGGTGATATTATAATCCTTAATCCTTATGTTTATTATTTAAATTTACTATAAATATTATAAATTTAGTATATTTTCATATTTTTTCCCAATTATTTTCTAAAACTGTGGTGGTAGATACCCTATTACCATGGGTGAATCCTATTTCCAAAATTCTAGAGAACCATGGAAACAAAGGGCCCTATTGTCACATTTTCTAGAACTGTAGAAATGGGTCACACACACACACACATATTTTAAATTATTTAATGATAAAAATATCTAATATTTTTATAGTTTGAAAATAAAAAATAATACCAATAAGAAAAAAAATTCCTTAGTTAGGTGGTTTGGTCACTTCTATGGTTCCTTGAGGTCACAAGTTCATAAATCAATGGAGTTTTAATTTTTAAATTATGATCCATTTCCATGATTTTTAAACTATAGAAAATAGCTACATATTTCCAAAATTTGAAAATAGTGGAAATAAGGTTGTAAAACTGAACTCCGTATTTCTAAAATTTTATAAAATCATGACAATAGACCTACCCCCACCAAATTTATAATTAGGGTTATAAAAATTATGAAAATATGATATTTCTATGGTTTTGTATCCTATCACTATAGTTTTGAACCATGGAAATATATTGTTTTTCTAGTAGCATATTCTTCATAATACCCAATGTTAGGTTTTTACTTAAATTTTATTATCTAAAACAATAAATACTTAGAAATTTTATATGTTTCTTGATTTTAAATTTGAAATAAAATCCTTCTCTGAGATTCAAAATCTTGGTAAGAAGAATCAATATAACTTTTATAATGTGATTACCTTAACCAAATGTCTAAAATTATTATCATGTAATTAATAAACATTACTTTTACTTTTATTTATTTGTAATTAAACTTTAATAAGTTCAATTATACTCCCACTAGTTTCTTAGAAAATATATTTATCAAATATATAATTCCAAGGCACAAATATTTGTGCACCAATGAAATCAACTTATTTATTTTCCTTATAATTTCCCAAAAAAACCCAATAACATATATTATATGTAGTATTTTCATAATTGTATCTAAATAATTATCCAATTTTAAAGATAATTCACTACTGATTAAATAAAATTCATTTTAACATTTCAAAAAATACCCATGCCTCTAGGACTTCAGGTCATGTAAGGGTTCTCTCTTAATCCACTTAAAAAAGGGATTATATAATAATAAAAGAACATTGAATTGGACTAGAAAGTTCTTAAAACCATATTTATTTCATTCAAGAAACAATTATTGTTTTCTAATCTATTTTACATGAATTTTTTCTTATCAAACAAGAGGTAATAAAATAGTAATCATTACATAATGATTCAAAAATACCAAAATCTACCAAAATAAAGTAGGTCATGTAATGCCCCAAATTTATCCTTAAGAATTATTTTAATTTCACTCATAATTTAGATTCTATTTTGATTTTTTGGGTTCATTAATTCCCATACTCAATGAATTATACTCTAAAAATATTTAATTGAGCACTAGGAGAAGTTTAAAAAAAATATGAAAAGTATAATTCTCATGAATAAAGGATCCTAGAGGAAAAATATAAATATATTATATACTAGGGCTTAGAAAATTAATTACCATAGTGTTATCATGTCACTACTCATTATGTTTTTTATAGTATTTGGGCCTAGAATTGGATCATAACACATCTTTCTTGAGCTTATTTTTGGGTTTCCCTTGATGACTACACCACTTCCTAAATAGTGAAAACCAACCCTAGTAAAACATAATTAGTAGTGACATGATTTCTTGATGTATAATATTCCTCTAAAGATCACAAGGTTAATTATGGAACATTACTTGTAAGTACTATGTCATTTTCTCCTCAGTGATAGAACTTTGTTAGTCACTTGAATCGCTATTTAATTTTTCATAAAAAATAAAAACAAAAATATGTGTTTTTTGTTTTTATATTACATGTACTATATGAAAATGAAATAACTAAGTATGGGATTATGACTACAAGGGAGTGATTCATGAGAGAGGTAAAGACATGCTATTCATTTTATGATGAGTTAGAAATTATGGGTATTTGATTAGTATTCTTACTGTCAATAAAATAATTTCATGTATTTTTATTAGTACAACCACTAATTTACTAAATCAATCGATTTATATGATTTGTAATTTTTCCTAAGAGCACATGTCCTCATAAGGTTTGATGAAATTCACCCTTAGAGAATTTGGTATGTTTAATGTTTAATTCCATTAATTTTCTTAGTAATGATGTATTCTAAAAATCACCTTTGATCCTATACATGAATTAAATTTATAAATTTTGATGAATCATTTTCATGCACACTATCAAAAATATTTATAACTAAGTGCATCACTGGGGATGACCAAGGCCATTCTCTTGAGGATCCTTTGTGGTCAATCACTCAATACTTCTAATTTACTTTTTTTAAATATTTTTTTTATTTATGAAGTAAAATGAATAGAAATAAATATTTTAGAAATGATAATGTAAAAAAAATTAAATATAAAAATTCCATACAAACAAAATGAATGCAGACAGAATGATGTTAGGAAGAAATGAGACATCCCTAAGAGAATCACCCAGATTGAACCTTAATTGTCTTATTATTAGTTCAAAATTTACTTAATGATCACACTCCATCATATGTGTGAACATAATTCTATGTATATTTTTGTGAATATATGGTTCTCTCAATTATATCTGAGAGACCGCACATCCACCTCCTCAATCGAGGGAAAATATTGCAGAAGCAAAATTAAAACCTTGGGTGGAAAATAGAGAAACAAATTCACCTTACCCATTAAGAACCCCTCATTATAACTTTAAGAAAACAAGAAACATTAAAAATGATAGCTCAAATACTTGGATTCATCATTAGATTACTCCCATGGAAACTTCCTTGGGTTAGCTACTCATGATCACGATCATAAGAGTTCATAGTTGAGAATATAAGAGTGAAAACACAAAAGATAAAAAAATATGATAGAATGAGAGGAATAATAATAATAAAATATAATAAAAATATATAATACTATTACAATATAAATTAAAATACAAAACTATATAAAATGGACAAAAAATTATACCCCTAAGTCACCAACCACTTGAAATGAAAAAGAAAGACTCTTTTATAGGAAAAAGAGGTGAAAATTTTGGCTCCAAAAACTTCTTCCAAAATATTACACATGGTGTCCTTATAAAATGATATAATATTATCATTTATTATTCTTGGAAGTTTTATTATATCCCTTATCTATATACTCACGAAATTTCAGATTTATTTTTCAAGTAATGAAAGAGTTATAGCTGATTTACTCAGGATATTTAATATGCCCAAGCTGGCTGTTTGTATTACAATGCACTGATTTACAACGAATTTATGATCTTGTTATTGAAATAATCAGGAAATAAAACCTCAATTAAAGATTTTCCTTAGTATCTTCTCTTTCTCCATGTTAAATTTAAGCTCCTTTGGATTATCATTTTATGAGATATCATCCCACAAATAAATTTATCCAGATCTATGCACAGTTTTCAAGGATTGAATTGTGAGATGGTTTTGTACCTCAAATGGTAGATTGAGATTTGGTTCCTGAAGAATAAAATGAATCCAATAAAATATAATAACCTATAAAATAATAATTTTACAATTTATATCAGTTAATAATAATTTATGGATGAATCATTGAAATAAATTTAAACTTTTAAAATCCAAAATATGCTATTTTAGAAATTAAGCTAAAAACTGATTCAAAAACATAAAATGTTACAATTGAACTTAAAATAAAACATTAGTGGAATTAAAAAAACTGAAATTCAGAATAAAATAATTGAATATATTTTCTCTATAAATTCCCCCACACTTAAACATTGCACTCCTGGGAAATCATCTTATACCAAGGTCAAAAAAAAACTTCCCAAATCATAAATGACAACATAACTAAATTATTATATCAAGGAAAATATTATGAATACTACATGGATAAAAATTACCTAACTCCTCAAAAACCATAATAATCCATTTAATCACATTTTAATCCTTATTTTCATGTCGTACCTACCTCCCCAGAGAAACATTTCTCTCTTCACTCAAGGATTTTTTAATATAGAGTTTTTCTCATTCTAAAAAACATGTGTGATCTCCATATAATTTATATACTTCTAGTATCTCCACTTCACAGAGTCATAAATGTTCCAATAATGATATATTTTTCATGTATTTTTCTGAGATTGAGGGTTTTTAGGTTTAAAATATAAAAAAACATCTGAGGTATAATGAGAAGGGTTAGGCTCTAAAGTGAAGTAAATACAGGAAAATAGTTTTTGTCAAGAATGATGTTCTCCTCAATCAGTTAAAAAATGAATCACCTGCAAACACATATTTCTTTCATTTTTATGTTCACACTTATAATTTTAGCTTCAATTATAAATTTATTCCCTATTTTCCACAATTGTAGCATTGTTTCAGCTTGAATTTAGATAAGGCTTTCTCTTTAGGGTCATGTTTTTGAGGAAAATAGGGGAAACTTTTGATCTTCAAAAATTGGTGAACACCCAACCCATATTTTTAATTATATTTGGGTCTACCCATCCATCTTAACATCATGAAATTTCTTCCACACAATTAAAAATAAATATAGAAACACTCTCAGTTCAGCTCAAAAATATTCTTCAAGAAAGAAAAATACAACACATCTCCCCCCCACACTTGAGTTTAACAATAATCATGAATTTAACTTCTTAAGAAGGTTGGAAAGGTATAAATGGATTTTAATTTGGTTTTATAACAATGTATTTCATGGATACTAGGGGATTAATAAAGGCTAGATGAAAATGTAGGACAAAATAAGAGTTTAATGCAAAAAGGGATTTCAAAGTGGTGCCTCAATCATACTTGACACATTATACAAACTCTAACAGCTTTGAAAAAGATAGAAAAATAAATTTATGAATCACACAACATGTATTAAGACTCTAAATAAATATATAAATGTAAAAATATGTCAAATAGGTTTAGAAACCTCTCGGGTTGGAAAAGATATTCAATTTGGATAATACCAGTGCACATGAGTTTCATAATAAAATAAACTTATTCAAATAAAAAGATCTTAAATCAAAAAAGAAAATCTATCTAGCAATAATTTAATTCCTAAATCATTCAATTTAAGAAATGTACCAAAAAAACCGAGATTTTTTGAATTTTCCAAAGTATTTGATTCACCTCAATACATCTAAAAACACACCAAAAAAAATGAAAAAAGAAAACCTGAAAAATTCAAAAAAAAAAACATGAAAAAATAGAAACAGATACAAAATTCCTAAAAAAAGTTGAAATACCTGCCCAAAACTTATTCCATTTACTACTCTATTTTTTATCTCAAATAATATCAAGAAACTTTTTCACTCATGATTTAAATTGGGTAGTAAACAAAATAAAGAAAAGGAAAGAAACAACTTGATTTATTTTTTAGTGGTAGCCTCAAGTTAAGCTCCTAGCTGGTACCACTTTAAAAATACAATAAAAAAATGAAAATACATAAGAAAAATAAAGAAAATGAAAGAGAAATGGGATATAAAATTGATAATTCTTGGTTTATACCCTCAATCGGGTTCTAGGTTTTTACTTCCCCTAGTCAGGTAGTTGTAGTGGATTATCTCCAATCAGGAGAAGGGTGTTGTTTTTTGAGATAAACCACCACATGAAACTTTTTCCAATGTACGTGAGTAAAAACCAATATTTGAGAACCCCAAATAATATAAGAAAGTTCCCAACCCCTAATAAATAATAAAGAGATAATTTAAGGTCTGGAGTTGGATGAAATAGAATATAAGGGTGCCCCCTTTTAACTTCTATGATTCCCTCCTTTATATGGTACCCAAGTTGATATAGAGGAGGTAGTCACACCACATTATTCTCCAGATCTTCTTCTTAGATCACCACCACTTGGGCATTCTCTTCTTTAACATATAAGTATTTATCCATTTGTGCTATATCATAAATTTTAGAAAATGAGAAGTTTGAAAATAATTCAGCTTAAATAATATTAGAATATGACAAACCAATAAAGAAATATTACCTTTCAAGTAAATCAGATTGGAAATTGATTTATTAGGGAAAGACCAATGGAAACTCCATCTTAGTAGGTGAATCTGCATAATCATATTCCAAAGAAATAGATAGGTAGAGTGGTACTGATTTTTCATTATCAAGGATGGGAAGATCATGTTTCAGGTTATCTTCAACAAAGAAATTCCAGGATTCTTCCAAAAAATATTGATCTCCCAAAAGTTCATTATCTTACATGTGTACTTTTGGTACCTCCTTGAGCAATGGTTAAGTGTGGGATGATGTTATTAATTTATTTATAAGATATTTATCACCCACCTTAGGTTCATTAATATAAAAAAATATTGGTGAATTATCTTCCATCACTTTTTTTGGTTTAGGTTCTGGCTCAGGTTCTGGTTTCTCTTGACATGAATGTACATATTTAGATATCCATTCTATTTGGATATACATGTTTTTCAATACATCACTAATCCTTTTAAACTTATCATTAATATCATTTCAAAAATTTTCTTTCACCTGAGATCAGTCAGTCCATGCATAATAATTTTAATTAAAATTCACCGTGAACAAAGATTTTTTTTTGAAATTTATGATTTTTTGTGTTTTTTTAAATGAAAGAAAAATTATTTACAAAATGTGAATAAAAATAGTGAGTTAATACCACTTTTATCCCTATAAAAAATGCTAATTTGATGAAACATTATCGTTAACGATATCAAAAATATTTATAACTAAGTGTATCATAGGGGATGACTTAGGTTGTTCTCTTGAAGAGCCTTTGTGGTCAATCACTCACTACCTCTAATTAAATTATTTTTTATATATTTTTTAATTTATGAAATAAAATTAAAATAAATTAATTTTTGATAAATAATAATGTAAAATAAAAAATTAAACATGCAAATTCCATGCAACTAGAATGAATACAGACAGAATGATGTTTGGAAGAAATAAGACATTCCTGAGAGAATCACCCAGATTAAACCTTCATTGTATTATTATTAGTTTAAAATTTACTTAATAAAAAAACTCCATGTGTGAAAATCTTACTATTCATATTATTGTGAATATATAGTGCTCTCAATGATCTCTGCAATACCGCACATCCACCTCCTTGATCGAGGAAAAATATTGGGAAAGTGAAAGTTAAACCTCAAGGGGAAAGTGAAGACACAAAGGAAACTTTCCCACTAAGATCCCCTCAGTCTAACTATAAGAAAATAAAAAACATTATAAATTATATCTCAAATACTTGGGTTCATAACTAGGTTACTTTACTGGGAACTTCCTTGGGATAACTACTCATGATCACGAGCATAAGAGTTCACAGTGGAGAAGATCAGAGTAAAAACAAAAAGGATAAAAAAATATGATAGAATGCGAGGAAGACGAAGACTAAAATATAATAAAAATGTATAATACTATTAAAATATAAATTAAAATAAAAAACTACAGCTAATGGGAAACAAAGGATACCCCTAAGTCACCAACCACTTGAAATTAAGAAGAAAGAATATTTTATAGGAAAAATAAGTGAAAATTTTTTCTCCAAAAAGTTATTCTGAAAGTTTCCATGTGGTTTCCCCATTAAATGATGGAATCTTAAATTTTGGTATTCTTGAAAGTTGTTTTTTTATCCCTCATATGTATACTCATGAAATTTTAGCTTTATTTTCCAAGTAATGAAGGAGTTGTAGCTAATATACTCAGGATATTTATATGCCCAAGATGAATGTTCGTATTCCAATGCACCAATTTCCAATGCATTTATGACCTTGTAATTGAAATAATCAGATTTAACCAACTTAATTAAAGTTGTTCCTGATTATTTATTATTTATCCATGTTAAATTTAATCTCCTTTCATTTTTAATTTTATGAGATATCACCCCTCAAATAAATTTGTCCAGATTTGTGCAGAGTTTTTGAGGATAGACTTGTGAGATGGTTTTGGGGCTCCAAATTGTTGATTGAGCTTTGGAACCTGAAGAATAAAATGAATCACATATAATATAAGAACATATAAAAGAATAATTTGGAAATTTTGATTAGTAAATAAAACTTTATGGCTGAATCATTGAAATAAATTAAAACTATTAAAATCTAAAATATGCCATTTTAGAAATTAAGCTTTCAAAAAAATAAAATGAAACAATTTTCCTTAAAATAACACATTTTTGGGATTATAAACACTAAAATTAAGAATAAAATAATTGAATATATTTTATATATAACTTTTATAACTTTAATTAATTAAAAATATATAACATCCGATGATCAAATGGATAGATAATTAAGTTTGGGATGAAAGAAATAACATGTACTACATTAATTAAATTGATTTACTACAAAAATTATTAAATATTTCACCATTTTTACAATATAATAAATATTAATAAAATAAAAGTAATAAAATGAATAAACCTCCTCAAATTTGTCTAGATTTTTGTGCTTTCCATGATTATCTTTGAAACTCCTTTAGAATTATCTCTATTCATGATCTTTTATTTTCAAAAATCAGGACAATAGCCTATAAAAAACATATATCAGTTTATGAGGAATCCTAATTCATTATTATTTAGTCCTTTTTTTTAAATTCATGATGAATAATCATCTTCTATGTAATAATTTGATGGTCCCATAGTTTTTTTTCACCACTGCAATCTATCTATATAGAAAACTGATCCCTAAATTCATTATAATGGATAATATTATGGATATTTTCCCCCTTGATAAACTATATACACTAATCCTAATTATATTTTCACTATTTATATAATGGTAAATAGATGAATGTACCATGATCATTTTGGTATATAGATTAATTTACATATCACCACCAACTCTTAAGATTAGAACACATGTCATCATCAATCCCCATGTAATTATTACTTCAAAATCACTATAAAATTTTTAATTTAGAAATTTTATATAATTTAGTGGTTGTATAATTAAATTATTTTGATTCTTGATTCATAATTAAGTGGTATAATGATCACAGTAGGTTTAGTGGTTTTCCAAATCAGTTGGATCTATGATCATGGTTGGTTTGAACTGGTCTTCATATTTGGTTTATAATATATTTTATAGTCAGTTAGAATGATGGTAATAGTATCTTAAAACAACCATGAATTATTTTTTTTAGTCAACAAAGATCACTTTCACAGTCATTTTATGACTAATTTTAATTTTTATTCATAGTGAGGTTAACTGTTAGTCATGACCAATGATGAATCATCAATTAACTTAAAAAAACTTCCTAAAACTTTAATATTGATCATAAGTTGAATTTTCCTTACTGAATATACTCTTTATGAAAATAAATCACACCGGTGAGTTATAAAATATAATATTTTTATTATTTCCACAAAACTGTTTCATAAAGTGTCAAAACAATCCCAAAATACTCCAATATTTATATATAATTCATAATTTTTCTATAATTTTTTTAATATAATTTCCACTAAATTTTAGAGGCATATATCATTAAAAGACTTAAATACTCTACAAAATTAAAACTTAAAAGAATATAATATTTACTCTACTCAATGAGTTAAATTCACTATGAATGATGATGAGACAAGTAATGGATGATAATGGATGTTATAAAATTCATAAGTTGATCAAAAGTGTCTAAGGGGGATAATAAAGTAGTGAATATGGTGTGGTGTTAAATGATTTAGTCCACAATGTGGTTATGCTAAGGTTTTCCAATCATGGGAGAGGGGGTTTTTTAGAGAGAAGGATTGATGGATGTCAGATCAGATGGGGTGTCTACTCTTGGCTATTTTTGTGTCACATGGTGTAAAAATAGGTTAAGGAGGGTGAAAGTTGGGTAAAACCTTAACTAAAAAGTATCCGCATGCTAAAAATTAAATTGGTTAAATTAGGGTGATGGTTTAGGGTAAAGTGATACTTTTTTTCAATGGACCCTTAGGGCATGTGCAATGATATGTCATGAACCCTAACTCCCACAATGTTTTCACAACACTCCATGTGGTGCACTAAATTATCGCCATGTAGTCTCCATCAGTCTAATTTTTGAGATTTTTTTTCATCCAATGTTTATTTTAGACTTATTTATAATACATTTTAATCATTTTTAATGTTGATCATAATGTTATGGTTATTGATTCCATTTGAGGCAATTTAAAGGGACTTTTTAGTATTTTAAATATTTAAACACTAAATTTGACGATGACATGGCCCATAGAAATTCTACGAGTACTATTGTGTTTGTTTTATTATTTAAAACACAAAAATACCTTCTTTTAGATCATTTAAAGATCAAAATAAAATAATTTTTATATAGAATATTATTTTTTACATGGAAGTGAATACATGAAATTTGATTATTGTTTCAATAATGATAAATCAAGATGAGTATTTAGTGAGACATAAAATCTTGAATAATATCATGATAATGATTTACTATAAGTGATTCTACATAACCTAAGGTTTTAATTATTTTCTTTATAACTGAAAATTATGATCAACCTTCAACAAGTTTAATGAGATAAAAATCCTTAGTGAGTTTAATAATCTATGTAATGTTTGTTTATATCTTTTGAATATGAGAAAATTATATGATACAACTATTATATGGAATGATTCTTATGTTTTGTTATAATTATATTCTATAGGTGGGTAGTATTTATAGAGTGTGAATTCTTCTTAATTGGGAGTTATAAAATGGTCATCCATGTAACCATGATAGGAAAATTGACTTTTAAATAAAACTGAGGATGACATGTCATTCTCCAGGTTCTCTTATTCCTTTCCCTCTACCACTTTTTTCTAGAGGCTCTTCTATCCTTGGGATTATATTTTTTTTATTGAGGGTTCATTTTCTTCATTCTGGTTTGTTATTTCTTGTTTCTCTAGGGTGGTCTTGCTTAATCTTCTTACACTCTTGCTCTACTGAATAGGTCCAAAACACATGACCCCATATTGGTCGGCTGTGTTGGTTTTTCTGGTGGGTTTGGGATTGTTGTGGTGGGAATAATGAAAAATTAGGTCTTTCTATGATTTTTGGGTTCCTTCCCCTAGTTTTCCCCTCTTTTTATTGGTTATGGATTCCATTAGGGTTTCTTCCCCACTTTATTTCACCCCCAGATACCTCAACCATGCTATGACCTCATGTTCCACTGCTCCTCTCTAGGTTGGATCTGGAGTGATGGACACACATAGGTTTTGGGTGTTGTAGTTTGGCAGTTGTAAGGATTTTCTTTAGGTTTTTATACCCATTCTCCCTGAGGTTTGATTCCCTGGTTTCCCCTCATTTTCGGTTCATTTCCAGTTTCATCCCCAATTTTGTTTCTCTTTGTTTTTGAAGTTTGAAGTATTGTTTTTTCTATTCATCAGATGGAGGTGTGTCATTTGTTTCACTTTATGGTGGGGAGATTCAGTGTTGTTTTTCTATGGAGGTGGTTTTCTTGGGTGGTGCTAGTTTTTTTGGGTTCATGATCTTCTGATAACAAGGGATTTTTTCTTCTCCCTCAAGTTAGAGGGTTCCGGTCGACGCTCCTGGCTCATCGAATGTCGCCAGTGTTGTATGGATTGGTGCTGATTAAGAAAAGTGTGTTAGGGTGTTATGATTGAGAAATCTATTATCTATGGTTCTGATGCTTGAAATCTATGAGAGCTAGGTGTGGACGATGATGATAGTCTATGATGATGAGCCGTTGCTTCCAATGACGATGGTGATGGTTCGAGATGATGAATATCTTTTGAAGATGTGGTGACGAGGAAGGTATTAAGACGATTAGGTGGGTGACTCAGATTTTAGTGGAATAATTTACTAGAAATCAAATATAAAGTGATGGGATGCATAATTTTAGAGTTCACAACTCAAATTGGTAGGTTGACGGTGATGTGTGGTGGCATGTGGACTGAGGTTGATGTTGAATCTATTTAAAATTTGAATTTTGGTACTGTTTAAGCGGGGTAGCTCGTTTTGAATTTTGAATCCATATATTTGGTTACCTTTAAACCTAAAAGATGCCTTTTGAAAATGGAAAAATGTATTGGTGGTGGATATGCTATCCTCAATAGTTTTATGTTATTTAAGTGACTTCACTATAGTAAACCACAAATTTGAGTTATTTTTTTCCTTACCCTACTATATGTATAATATTATGGTGGTTATGAGTGAAGAATAAATATATTATTAGTCTAGGAACCCCTATCTTTATTATATCATGAACCAAGTGAGGGTCCTCCATACTAGTAGTATATTTTTATCACCCCTTTGACCATTATCTCTCTCAACATAATTTAGCCCCCATGGATATTAATTTAGGTACCCCCTCGAATATTTAATTGAATAAAAAGGTGTGGGTTTTTTACATTAGTCTATTTAATTGGGTGAGTTATCTCTATACTATCTATAGATGATAAATCCCTCATGGATAATGGTATAGTTGTTTGGGATTTGTTTTAAAATGCATATCATCATAAGATTTGATATTTGAGGAGATAGAAAGTTTTTGGTGATCTTGGGTATAATTTTTTAGTGATATGTTTTAATAGATGATGATTTATGGACTTTGAGTATGATCATGCTTCATACATGGTATCTTTCAAGATATCAAGTAAAATATTTTCTAATAGTTTACAATTTATATAGATTATCCCCTTGGGTGGTTTTTGAGTAATGATGAGACAAATATAAATTTTAATTTCATATTATTTGATTATTATTCATGCATAATATTGGTTTTATCATTTCTCAATACATGGGATATCTTACTAAGATGTTGTAATCACCTATGCATGAGCACCTGTCTGGTGACACAGTAATGGTTGTGTACAAATCTAACATTTTACTGGAAATCATAGATGTTTTATAGATAGTGTTGAGAGTTGGTTCCCTAGAACCAACTAATTTTTTATTTTTAATTACATATATATTTGAAGACATGGATATTAATAAATATATTATCACATAATGATTATTATTCTATAAAATATCAATGTGATAATATCCTTAGAATATATATCACATCGAAAGGTCATATTAGTTTCTAACTATAATGAGAACATTGAAGTGAGATAAAAATATTCTTAAATAATGTTCTATTGATAGATGAAATATATTTAGTGAGACAAATATATATTTGGATATCAGGTGTAGGGAGGTTATAAAACATTGAGACTTATTCTCATAAAATTTTCACCTTCAAGAGAGGAGATTATAAGAACAAACTCACTAGTTGTAATTCCACACGTTATATGTGTCATTAGATATTACCATTTATGGGCATATGTATTTATCCTTATACTTGATGTTGTTACTGATGTATATCATGAGTCACGTACTGTAATATATTTTCAAAAACCATGATGACATATTATCTTGGTGAGGTAAGATACATTGGGTGTGTCACAACCAATATGAAATTAATAAATAGGTCAGGAAATGATTTTTCCATTTTTAGTTAATGAAAGTAGATATATCATTCCCTTTTATTAGAATAAAATAGTTAAATAAATTCCATGTACATGATAGTTTTATAGATGAGTTCATTTCAAAAAATTCAAAGAAAGATATATCATGCATATAGGTTGATGACACAAGTATGAAACCTGTTTGACGTGATATTGAGATAGAGAGATTATATTTTACAATGAGTATCTATAGGAGGTTGTTTTCATTGAGAAAATAAATTCTTTCTCTATGAGTGACTTGACATATTTCTAGACACTGATCTTGGATTTTAGGCCAATTGGATTAATTCCACTGAGAAATAGACTCATTGGGTAAAACACTAAGTGTATCAAAATACTCATTTATATTATATTTTAATTTAATAATAGAATAAATTTTATTCTCAGGTTTTGAGGAATAATAATTATTTAGGTTATACTGATCACATAAATACTTATTTAATGAATAATGGGGTGATATTTATTTATTTAAATAAATATCTATTATTCAAGGTTTGATTAATTCCTAGGAGGATTAATGGGCTGATTCAAGGGTCTCGAATAAATGATATATTCATTTAATATCATTTAAATAAGTATTAATTTATTTTAAAAATGATATTTAAATATCTATGATTTTATCACACATAAAGGAAACAATAATAATAATAATATTTGATGTGGGTTTCAATTATAATTAATAGATTAGTTAAAGATCATTATGAAATAACTAAATATATGACCTAATTATATAACCTGAATTATATCATTTCTAGGAAAAGGATTTTGTTTTTTACTCCATTATCTCTTTAGGAAATTATTTAAAATCCAAAGAGAAAATAATCTATAATTCTATCAAGAATAGAGATCATTGATCCTCCTCCACCCTCTCAAGACTGAGAGAACTAGAAAAAATCATTTAAGTCCAAAGTAATTATTATTGAAAACAACAATGAATAATGCAATTGGTTTGATTCTTCCATGCTAGTATCTATATATCCAAGGATGATGTTCCAAGGTTAATGAAGTATGTATAAATAATTCTGAGGGATTATAACCTTGAATTCTTCATTTGAACAATGGGAATAATCAAGTTGATTCAACCTGAGTATCATAGTAATCTTGATCGAGAGCGGTACTTAAAATCAGTGCTCAGGCTTGGCTTGGTGCTTGATCAAGTATCAATTTCCTTGATTAATCTGTAGCGACTCCGACCCCAGTAGCCCAGATCCGATGTCTGCTTTATTATATCATTATAAGTTATGAGGAATCATATATTGAAGGGCCGAATAGTTTAGTATTCTTAGTAAACTATATGTATACATGATTCCCATATTACATTTGAAAACACAAATTACAACATATATTTTTTCAATAATAATGTTATTACCTCTAGAATATCCTTTTATATCAATCACAGTACACTTCATGGATTCCTTGGAAAGGAAAAATAAGGGTGATCTAAAATTATCATTAATGGTTAAGTACAAAAAAATATATCATGAATCAATAATAATAAATGACATGGAAACATAAATAAGTGAACACACATGCAATTTAAATAATTATACTATCATGATTATATAATACATAATCAATATGAAAAGGTAAATAACTGAACACACATGCCATTTAAAAAACTTTACTATCATGATAAGATAATAAATAATCATAATGTAATGGTAAATAGATGAAAACACATTCTATTTAATTAATAAATTTACTATAATAATTGGATAATGCATAATTAATATGATAAGGTAAATAACTGATAACAAATTCCCTTTAATAAATAAACAAATAATGAAATGCATATAGAGATAATATCATTAAGAAACTATCATGGATAAAATAACTAAACTCTTAATGAATGAAATACTTAATTATTGTACATCATGATATAATTCATCATGATACCTATACTATCAAAATATTTCCTCAAGATAGTTTAAAATAGATGGGTATGTACACACTAGAAACCCATTTATTTAGGACTAGACAAATTATTCATCTCATGAGAACTCTCAATGCATCAAGGAGATATATATAACTACCCCAACCCATTTATACATGTCCAAATCATTCCTTATATATCAAATAATTTCTTTAATTAATGAACAATGTGCCTTATCATTAAATATCCGTATTGAGAAGAGAATACAGATTTATCAATATTTCCCCAGATAAAAAAATAACTTTCAATGTAGAACACTATATGTAGAAATTATATAAATTTTAATAAATAAACATATCTTTGATAAATAATATGCATATTTTGGGTAAATTTAATGTTCAATGATCACAGGTAAGTGAATATTTCAATGGAAAGTTAATAACTATAAAAATGAATCAAGAAAGATAATGCCAATACTTTCCTTGGTCAAAATGATAATAAACCATCCATAGAAATAATAAGGATAGTATCAATACAACATATACCCATTGGAGAGATAATAAAGGATTTTTTTAACTGATTAATAGAAATACCATAAAATGATATTTAAAAACATTCTTGAGGAAAATATAATTTTCATTTTGAAAAACAACTTTTAAAACTAAAATTTCAAAAAACATTTTGAAAATATTTTTCATTGAAAATAAAATTTTAGACTTATGAATAATCTTTAAAACATTTTAGTGGTTATGAAGGCTATAAATTCTATTCATTCCATACATGTTAAAACAAATATTCCTTTCACTTTTTTGGTAAAAGACAAATGAGTATTGTTTTGAAAATAACATGAATATTACTTAATTTTTTTATAAAGTAAAAAATGGGTAAAATTATATTTAATAAATAATTTTTAAAAGGATAAAAACATTTTTGATTTTTTTTAGAAAACACGGTTTTGGAAGAAAATAGATTTCTGGTCGAAAAGAAAAATGAAGCCGAATTTTCTTAAAAACATTTTCTTAATTATTTTAAATTAAAAAGAGTGAAACAATGGTGATATTACTTGAAAAATTTATTATTAAATATATTAGAAGAAAATTAAATGGGGTTATTATCCAATTATTAAATAATTTCCTTCAATGTAAATTCAAGTATAAACAATACCGATTAAAACGAGATTGTGAAATAAACCCTTACAAAGGCCATAACATTAAAGTTAGAATTAATAAATGAATAGATTATGTGTATCAAATTTAAATAAAAATAAAACAAGTGAAAATAGGATAATATATGTTAAAAATTAATTACACACATAATCTTAGAATATCAAAGATAGTGAAGGAGTAATATAATCTAATGAAAAGAAATCGAGTTATGAAATTATTTACCACTTGGTAACTCTTAATTATAATACCCTTAGATGAAATAATTCAAATTGAAATTAAAAATATAATGAAATATTAAGGAATAATGATATTAAATATCAAAAGGGGTATCATATACACCATATAAAATAAATTTGGTTTATAAAATTACAATATGCCTAATTGAAGAGAAATTGAGATGAAGTCCCTTACCTCTGGCTTCCTTTTGGTTGAACATGATTTAAACTCATATATAGTGGGTTTAAACATTTTATTAACTTATAAAAAAACTATTATAATATTTATAATATATTATTTTATCCTTTTATAATATATTATCACATGTTTGTTAATAATATTTCTTTATTTTCATTGTTTTAGGTCACAATCGCCTTATTTTCTCTTTCCCGATTTGTCATGAAAGCTATGATTATTGAGTATATTATATAGTTAAATAATTTTAAAAATAATAATCATGAAATAGTTATAATATTTATACATTAATTATAATTTTAAATCTAATAATGAAAGATGGTTTTGAGAAATTAAGTATGTTACGATCATGGAGACAGTAGGTCGTATGTACGCATGAGTAATGTTTCCATTTTCAATGATCATTATGGAAGGTGGTGAGTAATATTTTATATTTATAGAATTATAATAATATCAAAAATATCATATAATTTATATAAATATATGTATATATATCATCCATGTGGTTTGGTGATGAAAATAGATTCACATCGCTTCATGAAGGCGGTAGTCCACACGTACCCGAACGATGTTAACATCTTTTAGTGAGTGATAAGGTAAGAAGTAAAATGGTATATTATATTTTAATAATGATAGATATGAAATTAATATCATAATTATTTCATTTATATCACATATATTCATTAAATTTATCCTTATTACTTTCCATGTAAATCATTATTGAAAAAACAAATCACATCGCTACACAAGGCGGTAGTCCACTGTACACACAAGCGATGTTATCGTATCCCCTATGGAATGTAAATTAATAAGGTATATATTATATAATTAATATATAGGTATAATTATGTTATAGATATCATATATATACTTTATATACATCATAATACCCAAACTTGAGAGGTGGTAATTGAAAAACGAATGACATTGGTTCGCGATGCGGTAGTCTATCGTACACATGAATGATGATTTAATAACTCATTTGATGGAAGTGAGTATGGTTTTAGTTCATGTATTTATAATAAAAAAATATTATTATATGTAAGATACTTATTTTATTATATCATCATGTTTAAAATATAATTTAATGAGGTAGGGGAAAAAATAAAATAAAAACACTCCTTGAATAACGATAACTCTTCTTCGGGTAACCTCCTTCGGATAAAAAAATACTTCTTAAGTTAGATTTATTAAAAAAATAAGGATTATATGATGAGGGAATTTAATTTTGGAAGTTATTTTGGTAGGCATTGGATTAAACACAATGGTGTGAAGGTGTGAAGAAGAGAGGATATAGGGTGGACTTTTATAAGCGAGGTGAGTGACACACTTTTATTTTTTGAAAATAAAAATTTATAACAAAGTTTACATAAAAAAGGGTAAAAAATATATTATTATAGATAATTAGAAATTATAGGGTCTAAATATATCCATAAAATATATTTTATATAATTTTTATGTCATTTTAATCATTATCTTTTTAGTTTAACCCTTAGTAAATCTATTTTTACGTTAACTGCAATAAATAATTTTTACTATTTTAATATTCATTTTGGTCAAAATTTAAATTGAAATTATTATATAATATAAATTATTATAATTCCAAATATGGAATCCATTTTTCAAAATTAAATTAACAGAATTTTTAAAATATAATTTAAAATTAATCCCACATATGCGGTGAGAAAGAGAGTTTTCAAAGAAAAAATGTTCAAAAGTTTACAATGGTTTTATATCAAAATTAAATATAAAAATTATTATAATGAACTAATTTGGATTAATAGATATATAATTGAACTAATTTTACTTTAAAACAATTTAAAAATATAATTTAACTTTATAAATAATTTAAACAAAAATCCAGTTTTCAAATAATATTCAGTATTCTTCACTATTCAATGAAAAATGAAATATTTCAGAAAAATACCAAAAATTAACCATAAGATAATTTTGATATGATTATTTAAAAAATTATGTTTATTTTTTTAAATAAATTTTCTAAAATTGATAAAAATTAATTTTAAATTATATGCACAAAGTGCGACTAAACCGACTTTTATAAAAAATATATTTTTTTTAAAAAAATTTCTTTTTTATTTTAAATGATTATTATTTTATTTATAATCAATAGATTTATAACCTCTAATTTAACTAATAGGTTATAATATTATGATATATTACAGTTCATTTATACTCAGGGTTGCATGTTTCTTAAGCTATTAAAGATATTAAATATAAAGAAATATATTTCATGAGTTATTTAAACTTGGTGCCGCATACCACATACACTATCGAATAAAAAGTTCTAATTATATAATTTCAAGGTGTTACATGCTCCACACCTTAAATAAAATTTATATTCAAAATTTAAAATTGATATCGGTAATAAAGGGTTTGATATTTTAATATACTTTTGTTAAAAACCCACATCATAAAAAGAGTTAATAAAACATCCTCTTAATAAGAGAGAAATGGTAGTACAATGGTCATATGGAATAACACATAACTAGGTTTACAAGTATGAGAACATTGGTGGAAAGTGATGATATATAAATGAAAGAAAAACATAAATAATTATAGAGAATTACATAGGTCATTGATCATAATAAAGTGAACAATGAATGGAAAGTTAAGGACCTAAAAACTATAAATCTATGGTAATTTAAAAGACTATTTTATTCATCGGATATGAATTTAATATGATAACCTTTTTGTTTCAAGATCATTTTATTAATGTTGAGTAATTCTTTAACTGTCTAAGAATATAAGGAAATATACTTACACAATAATTTTTTATTTCATAACTACAATTTCATCCTTTGGTTGGGCTTTGATCAATTTCAAATTAATCACTTACTACAAGAAATTAAAAAATTATTTTTTATGCCTGAAACACTAAAATCTAGTTTAACGGATCATAAGATCTATAAAAGAGTGAAAAGTATTTCTTTATATCTCTAACTATTTTCCAAAACCAATATGGTTAGCATAAGTTATCCACTATAACAGATTAATTTGTAAACCTCAATAGTAATAATAATGGTTTATCATTAATATTTATTTTTCAAATTGTTTAACTAATGAAATATTAACCAAGATATCATGTAGTACAATGATAGGTGTTAAAATATTATCATCATTAGATTGTGGGTTTAAGCCCCATTACCTTTATGAATGTGATGGTTTTTCACCAAGAATGCAGGTTATCATTTTTCTAAAACTATATTAATATAATTACTATAACACTCCCAAAATATTATGATGGAAATACTTGAAATAAAATTAATTCGTAAATAAATTTTTTACTAAGGTTTTTAATACAACATATTTTTCCCCAAAAATTTTGATAATCTCATTTTACAATTATTATAGTTTCATTAATGATCATATCAAGCCTAAAGGTTATCAATAACTTTAAAATTATGTCCATAAAATGTAAAGGCCTAATTCCTAAAATAATTCTTTCACTAAAACATATACTAAACCAATGGGATATATTACCATAAATCTATCCCAAAATATCTTTAATCTTGGTATACTACCATCACATAAAACCTAAAAATGGGTGTTTAAGACTTTAATATTATGATAAATATTAAAATCATAAATCCATTATGGTATTCATAACTCTTAAGTTAACGAAGACACATATGATTCTAAAATTTAACAAAATCATTATATGTTTCATGATTCTTATAACTAAAATACCATTTGTAAAATACATATATAATTTAATTCTTGAATCACAATACAAAAATATTTTATCCATTTTATTTCAATATAGGTACTTAGTTTATCTAGGGCTTAACCATTAGAACAGGTCATTGACTAGGATAATTTCCAGATTCCACACATTTAAGACAATGAACTATAAATGGATTCTTAGGATGAGATTTATTCCTTTCCATCATACTCTTCATTTTTTCCTTTTCAATTATTTTATTTATCACCATCCTTTACACACATAAATAATTTTCCATTCCATTGAGTCCCTTTCTTGGATGTATCCTTCCAAATTTCTAACATAAATGAAATTGATCCTTCTTTTCTCTATAGTGTCCACCAATCAATCTATTATCAAACTCTATACCAATATTCTTTTGTTAGTTTAAAATTTAGTTAAGGTACAAGTTGTTAATAATATTTTTAGATAAATGATCAGGGATAGTAACAATATCTTTCACTCCTAGCATCAACCAATTTGGTTTCTCATAGTCATCAAATTTTACTTTATATTCAATGTTAACATGATTCCTTTGAGTTTCATTCATTTAATAAAAGCAAAAAGTATACTGTGAGTAACAATAATCATAGTGGGAAAATCATATAATTATTTATAGGATGTTTAAATCATGAATTCTTTTTTTAATCCATTACACCTTAGGTTTTACCTAGGTCATTCAGTTTCATCATCTAATAAAATCCTTCATAATGGTTTGTAAAGAAAATATGAAATATCATAAGCATATACCCTGGGAGTGTCAAACTAGGTGCGTAGTAAGACCCATTATCATGCACCATTTAATGATCAAGTTAATCCCAATGCACTCTTTTGGGAGTTATTACCCCTAAGTACATATATTCTAGAACCATATCTATTTTTAGTATCCAAACATTGATGTATTTCTCAGAAGAACCAAATAATATTTACCATACCGAAATTTAGGTTGTTATTCTATACTTACCCCTTAAGTCTATCATATGGTTATGTTCCCTAATCTATGTTTTCCTAAATCTAGTTTCCATGGTTTATAATAAACTTCCTTTGATACCAACTGTAGTGACCATGACCCCATTAGCCTAGAGTTGGTGGCTTCTTTATTACATTGACATAAGATACAAGGAATTATATCCCAAATGAATGAATAGTTTAGTAGTCTTGGTAAACTAGATACATATATGATTCCCATATTACATTTGAAAAAAAAATTACAACATAATTTTTTTCAAGAATAACATTATTCCCTCTAGAATATCCCTGTATATAAATCACAATACACTTCATGGATTCCTAATAAAAGAAATAAAATAAGGGTGAGCTCAAATGCTCAATAAGGGTTAAGTATAATGAAAGTTATCATAAATAAATAAGAATTAACAACACAACAAGGTAAATAACTGAAAACACATTCTATTTAAATAATTTTAATATCATGATTAAATATGATATAATCAATATGGAAAGGTAAATAACTAAACACATATTACATTTAAACAAATTAACTATCATGATAAGATAATACATAATAAATATGGAAAGATAAATAACTAAAAACACATTACATTTAATTAATAACTTGACTATAATAACTATATAATGTATAATCAATATGAAAAGGAAAATAACTGATAAAACATGCCATTCAATCAATAAATCGAGAATTAAATTCATCCAGAGATAATATCATTGAGAAAATATCATGGATAAAAATAATTTAATTTTAAATAAAGGAAATTCTTAATTATTGGATGTCATGATATCAAACATCATGATACCTATGCCATCAAAATCTTTCTTCAAGAAAGTTTAAAATTGATGGGTAGGTATACAATATAATCCTATTTAACTAAGCTACCCAACTAATTTATCTCATGAGTCCTGTCGATACATCGAGGGGCTATCTATAACTAGGACCCACCCCTGTCTACATGTTAAATTCATTCCTGATATATCGAATAATATATTTAATGAATGAATAATGTGCTGTATAATAAAATATCTGTATTGAATAGAGAACATAGATTTATCAGTATTTCCCCAGATAAACAAATAACATTAAACGTAGAACAAAATATGTAGAAATGATATATAGTTTAAGAAATAAACATATCCTTTATAAATAATATGGATATTTAGGGGAAATTTAATTTCCAATGATCATAGGTAAGTGAATATTTCAAGGGAAAGTTAATGACTAAAAAATGAATTAATAAAGGTAATGTAAATATTTTCCTCAGTCAAAGTGATATTAAACCATCCATATAAATATTAAGTATAGAATCAATCCAAAATATACCCATTGGAGTAAAAATAAAGGGTTGTTGTCGTTGATGAATAGAAATACCAAAACAAGGGCTTTAAATATATTCTTGAGAAAAATATCATTTCATTTTGAAAATCACCTTTTAAAACTAAAAGTTCACAAAACATTTTGAAAACAATTTTCTTTGAAAATAATCATTGAAACTTATAAAATAAGATTAAAAATATTGAGTGGCAATGATGTATGAGAATTCCATTCATGCCGTACATGTTAAAATAAAGATTCCTTTCACTTTTTTAGTAAAATCCAAACAATCATTGTTTTGAAAATGAAATGAAGATTCCTTTAAATTTATTTTTTAAAAAGTAAAAATGGGTAAAAATGTATTTAATAAATCATATGAAAAATGATAATTTTTTTGGAAACATTTCTAGAAAACATGGTCTATGAAGAAAACATATTTCCGACCGAAGAGAGAAATGAATCCAGATTTTATTAAAAACAATTTATCAATTATTTTAAGTAACAATGAGTGAAAAAATGGTACTATTACTTAAAAAATTCATGATTAACCATAGGAGAAAAAAAATAAATGGTTTAAATTTCCAATTATCAAATAATTTCCTTTAATGTAAATTCAAGTATAAACGATCCTGATTAAAATGAGATTGTGAAATAAACCCTTAAAAAGATCATAATGTTGAAGTGAAGATTAATCAATGAATAGATTATGTGTATCAAATGTAGATCCGCATAAAAAATTTTAAATAAAAAAATAGATAGTTTGTAACGACTCGAAATTTTGAATAAATCTTGTTTCCTATTTTTGTGTGTTATTTTTATTTTTTTATACTCAAAAAAACTATTTCATTTGATAACATGAGTATAATTAAAATGTGACTGTTGGGTTTTGACTGTTATATGACCATTAGTCAATATGACCACTGGAAACTAAACATTTCGATATTTGTCTCTAAATACAAGTGATCTTGGTTAATTAATATAGAAAGAAGATTCAATGGCCTCACCCAGTAGTCTTGGACCGATCGAATCCCATCTAAGAGAACTTGGGAAGGAGGTAGCACCACTAGGCTTTGCTCTGGACCAAACCCAAGCCGAACTTCATCGTGTGAAGATAGAACGGAATCGCCTTCATGGGAATTTCAAACTGATAGAAATTACTACTCGTGCGATGTTGGCCGAGCCTCCTTTGGATTCTCTCACCTTAGCACACCTTAAACTTAGGTCCTATGCTGGTGTGATAAGGATCTATATAAGGAGACTGTAACTGCCTTGTGTAATCCTGTTTTTTAAATAAAAAAATTTTATTTCTTCTTATGATGAAGTTTATGAATTTTCAAATGTCCGGATAAATATAGTATGCATATTTTTGGTGATTTTTAGAGAAAGGATATTTAAAAAAAAATGTTTATGTAAACCTTAAATAATTAAAAATGTGTAATGATTTTCAAAAAATGGTCTTCTACAATTATGTTCAGTACGAAATTTAGAATCTAATAAGATCAACTTAATTTTTGATGAATAGTAAATTATGAATAGTGATTTTATGCTTAGGATTAGTAATGTGACCAAATGGATTAGTAATCTCACTTAAAGAAAGTATTAATATAATCTAGGCACCTTGATTAAGTAATGAGATTCAATAAAATAGGTAAATAACTGTTTCAGAAATTATTAGTCAAGTATTAGTTTTTTTCGGGTGAATAGTGTTTTTTTAATTAAAAATTAAATTAAAAATATTTAGAAAATCATTTTTATAAAATGGATTTCATTTTTGAACTGAGAGCATCGATATTATGTTAAGGTAGTTTTTGGGGATATTTCTGAAAAAAATGAATTTTCGGTGAATAGTGTATTTATTTAAAAATTAAATTAAAAATATTTAGAAAATTATTTTTATAAAATGGAGTTCATTTTTGAAATCAGAGAATTGATATTTGGTTAAGGTGAAATTTTGGGATTTTTCTGAGAAAGTTGAATTTTCAGTAAATAGTAAAAATACAGTTTTAGGGTTTTGGTATGTTTAATGACATCATAACTCTGTCATGATGATGTCATGAGATATTTTAAGGGTTGTCCAACCAAAGATTATGAATTATTCTATGGGGGGACCCATGTGTCCTAACTCCATGAGAAAAACCATGGGAGAGCCCATGATTTTGAGAAAACCACTTGTGAGGTGTCCCTTGGCCATTAATGCCTTGTCCCCTCACTTTCCCTATAAATACCAAGCCATAATCTCATCCATTCGACTCCTAACTCTCCCCCAACAAAGATATGGTCTCACTACCTCCCAAGGAGTCCTCCCAAGCTGCCCCCAGGCCCTCAAGGTCCCAACCTTTGAGTTTTAAGAGTTACGTTTTAAGGTAAGGGATCCTACATCTCTCTTTCTTTTCAAGTAATCTCTTTTATGTAATTTCTTTTAAGATCCATGATCTTATGTTGGATGATGTTATTTTATATTACTCTTACTACCCTTTTAATTTTCATATGATGAGAGACCCCCTCTTTCTCTCATCAATTCATTTTAAGAAATTTTAAGTGGCGCCGTTAGGCTGCCGAATTTTTAAGGGATTCATTCACCTTTCTCATTTTTGAAAGTTCTACTTTCATGTCAAGTCTTTCAAGTTTCTTTTTATTATGTTGGGGTATGATCTATAAATCTATCATACTGATCTTATATGTTCATATGATGAGATACCCTATTTGATCTCGTCAATTCATTTTTGTTTAAGTTTAGGTGACGTCGTTAGGCTGCCGAATTTTTAAGGGATTCGTTCACCTTTCTCATTTTTTCAAAGTTCTACTTTCATGTCAAGTATTTCAAGTTCCTTTTTATTATGTTGGGGTATGATCTCTATATATATCATACTGAAATTTTATGTTCATATGATTAGAGACCCTATTTGATCTCGTCAATTCATTTTTTTGAAGTTTAGGTGACGCCGTTAGGCTGCCGAATTTTTAAGGGATTCGTTCACCTTTCTCATTTTCAAAGTTTTACTTTCATGTAAAGTATTTCAAGTTCCTTTTTATTATTTTGGGATATTATCTCTATATATATCATACTGATATTATATGTTCATATTATTATAGAACCTATTTGATCTCATCAAATCATTTTTGTTGAAGTTTAGGTGACGCCGTTAGGCTGCCGAATTTTTTAAGGGATTCTTTCACCCTTCTCATTTTTAAGTTCTATTTTCTTGTCAAGTCTTTCAAGTTTCATTTTATTATGTTGGGGTATGATATCTATATCTATCATACTTATATTTTATGTTCATATGATGAGAGACCCTATTTTATCTCATCAATTCATTTTTTTGAAGTTTAAGTGACGCCGTTAGGCTGCAGAATTTTCATAAGAAAAATCTTATTTTTGTCTTCCTTCAATGTTTTTCATTTCAAATGGCAAATCCTTAAAATTTCATCAACATGTTCATATATCCTTTATATTATGTCCCTATACTTTTTTATGGATCATTTATGAGTTGGTGACCCATGTCCCCTCTCTTTTCAATGTTTTCTAAAACCCTGTAATATAGCCGTTATGCTGCAGAATTTTCGTCTCAAAATATCTCTCTCTTTTTCTCAAATTATTTTATTTTATTAAGTGAATACTCAAAGATCTTTATTATAAAGGGGTATTCACATATATATCAAAATTTTATATTTTAAATTCTGGGATTTACATACATGAAATCCGCTTTCCTTTTTTGTGGGTTTAAAGTGACATAAAGATCATGTCTTTAAAGCAGTTTTAAAACGTTATGATTATGAAATGAAACCCATTTCTTTTATTCTATATGGGTTGTTTATGAAATTATTGATGATGATATATGTGGATCACATGATAATAAAGAAAAATTAAGGGTGCGAACTGATAGCACTCTAATGCATTGGATAAAGACTTAATCTCTAGTGATGACCATTTAGACTGATAACTTGGTGAATAACCTTGGTAATTTTTATTGAAACCTTGGGGATGGACCTTGGTGAAACGGAAATGATTGTCTTTGTAAAATGTTGTAGCCACATCTTCAAGTTATGAAATACATTATTTTTATTATGATATGCCTCATGATTTCTTTCTCATGCCTTAAAGTTATTTTTCATGACATTGTTGATGTATCTCAAGTTCACATATTAAATGTTTCCCCTTGTTTCCCTTACTGGGCCTTCTGCTCACCCTTTCTTTTGATGTATGTCCACAGGTTATGATATGCAGTAATGAACCTAGGATTAACCTGAGGATAAGCCTTTCATGTGTTTAAGAATAATGTTTTATGTTTTTATGTTTTAAGTTCCTGGTTTCCAAGACACTAAACCATAAAGATCCTCGCTTTTGTAAAATGTAATGAAAGTTTTTGTGATAAAAAGGTGAGATGTTATAGTTGGTATGAAAGGATGGTTTAGTTATTTGTGGAAATTAGGATATGAAAACTTTAGGAATAACCCTATAGAAAAGTTTAAATATAGGAAATCTTCCTGTTATTTTGGTGAGTATTGAGTAAGGTGTTGCCAAGCAAATACATCCTTGTCTGGATACGAGCAAGTAGAGGTGGCTCTGGCACAGATGTACATAGGGTTAAAACCTGAAAACACCGCTTTGAGCTAGAATCGAATGGGAACTGGTACATGAAAATGGCCCTTTCTACACTCTTGGTTACGACACTCCTGAGGGACATGCTTTGGTAAATTCATAAGCTTAGTATGAACCATTATTAAAGGAAGAAAGATAAAATAAAATAAAGATTAGCATAAGAATATATGATCATGGATAACCTAGATTGGGACCTAGGGGAACACAAATTAGGGTATACTTTTCTTCTACAAGTTTATCCTTCTATGCTTTAAGTTTCCTTTTTATGATTATTGGTTAAGTATTTAAGCCCCCTAATTATACGTTATTTTCTTAGTTAATGGCGGGAAATGGAAGAGCATGTCCCAACAACCAATGTGATAGGAAATGTGAAGATTTACATATTAATATGATAGAGATGATTAGGGGATTAAAAGATGATTATTATTTTGGAAGATAATCACTATTTTGGGAACCCTATTTGATCGAGGTAAATAGATTACTATAGTATTTTCTTTGAGGAGTAAAGGTTGACTTATATTTTGAAGAATCGATGAATTTAAGGCAGACTTATAGTAATTTAGGCTACATATGGAAATGATTAACCTATCTTGGGGAAAATGTGATTAGGTTTGTTACTTTTGTTATAAGATGATAAGATTGGTTGATGTTGTTTTAATATGAACGATAAATTCTATCTAGGAAGACTATGTTATGAGATCGTTCTTATAATTGGGTTTCAGTCTTAGTTTGGTTTATTTTGAGGAATTTTAAGGACAATTATTTATGTAATGGTCTTTGATGAACTTTGGGTAGTACCATGGAACTTTGAAGATTTAAAAGTAGTTTCCATTCCTATGGGATTATTTCTTTTTGAAGAGTTGTTTTATGTTACCCTTTCTGTTTTTGGGATAATGTTTAAAGATAGAAGAAATTGATAGTTAATCTTTTGTGGATTACGTGACTCTTAAGAAGATGATTCTTGTGTTTTGATGAGACCAAGTGTTTTTGAATGCTCATCGTTTGGAGAAAAGATTAGTTTTGGTAGAAAATTATTAAAGGATGAAACTCTACTTGAAGGTAAGTATATTTCCTTATGTTTTTGTTCTATGTACTAAATGAATTCCTTAAAATTATGAAATGGAATGTAAAACAAAAACATTGTTGGTTTACGTTTCCTACTAGGTAATCAAATACCGTTTACACACATCATAAGTTTTTGATTTTCTCATGGTTAACTTTCTCCTAATCATATTTTCTATCACTCTCCCTCAGAACTTGACCCTTTGTTTTCTCCTCTATGTCCATGTTTTCCTACATGGAATCCTAGTGTGGGTTAAATCGGGTGACATTTGTACTTCCCTTTCTTTCTTTTAAAGTAATAGTTTTACTGACTCCTTTTCCGATGTGGGACTTTCAATGAAATTTCAAAACCCAATTTTAAAAATTGCAAGGACGCAATTTCTTAAGGGGGGAAGATTGTAACGACCCGAAATCTTGAATAAATCTTGTTTCCTAATTTTGTGTGTTATTTTTATTTTTTTATACTCAAAAAAACTGTTTCATTTGATAACATGAGTATAATTAAAATGAGACTATTGGGTTTTGACTGTTATATGACCATTAGTCAATATGACCGCTGGAAAATAAACATTTCAATATTTGTCTCTAAATACAAGTGATCTTGGTTAATTAATATAGAAAAAAGATTAGATGGCCTCACCCAATAGTCTTGGACCGATCAAATCCCATCTAACAGAACTTGGGAAGGAGGTAGCACCACTGGGCTTTGCTTTGGACCAAACCCAAGCCGAACTTCATCGTGTGAAGCTAGAATGGAATCGCCTTCGTGAGAAGTTAAAACCGATAGAAATTACTACTTGTGCGATGTTGGCCGAGACTCGCTCAAATTCTCTCACCTTAGGACACCATACACTTAGGTCCTATGCTAGTGTGGTAAGGGGCTATGTAAGGAGACCGTAACTGCCCTGTGTAATCCTTTTTTTAAATATTTTTTTTGATTTCTTCTTATAATGAAGTTTATGAATTTTCTAATGTTCGAATAAATTTAGTATGCATATTTTTGGTGAATTTTAGAGAAAAGATATTTTAAAAAAATGTTTATGTAAACCTTAAATAATTAAAAATGTGTAATGATTTTCAAAAAATGATCTTCTACAGTTATGTTCAGTACGAAATTTAGAATCTAATAAGATTAATTTAAAATTGATGAATAATAAATTATGAATAGTGATTTTATGCTTAGAATTAGTAATGTGACTAAATGGATTAGTAATCTCACTCAAAGAAAGTATTAATATAATTTAGGCACCTTGATTAAGTAATGAGATTCAATAAAATAGGCAAATAACTGTTTCAGAAATTATTAGTCAAGTATTAGTTTTTTTGGGTGAAAAGTGTTTTTTAATTAAAATTTAAATTAAACATATTTAGAAAATTATTTTTATAAAATGGATTTCATTTTTGAACTCAGAGCATCGATATTATATTAAGGTAATTTTTGGGGATTTTTCTGAAAAAAATGAATTTTCGGTGAATAGTGTATTTATTTAAAAATTAAATTAAAAATATTTAGAATTTTTTTTTATAAAATGGTGTTCATTTTTGAAATCATAGAATTGATATTTGGTTAAGGTGAAATTTTGGGATTTTTCTGTGCAAGTTGAATTTTTAGTGAATAGTAAAAATACAGTTTTAGGGTTTCGATATGTTTAATGACATCATAACTGTGTCATGGTGATCTCATGAGATATTTTAAGGGTTGGACGACCAAAGGTGATGAATTATTGTATGGGGGGCCCCATGTGGCCTAACTACATGGGAAATACCATGGGAGAGCCCATGGTTTTGAGAAAACCACTTGTGAGGTGTCCCTTGGCCATTAATGCCTTGTCCCCTCACTTTCCCTATAAATACCAAGCCATACACTCATCCATTCGACTCCCAACTATCCCCCAATGAAGCTCTGGTCTCATTACCTCCCAAGGAGTCCTCCCAAGGTGCCCCCAATCCCTAAAGGTCCCAAACTTTGAGTTTTAAGAGTTACATTTTAAGGTAAGGGATCCTACCTCTCTCTTTCTTTTCAAGTAATCTCTTTTATGTAATTTATTTTAAGATCCATGATATTATGTTGGAGGATGTTATTTTATATTACTCTTAATTCCCTTTTCATGTTCATATTATTATATACCCCCTCTTTCTCTCATCAATTAATTTTAATAAATTTTAAGTGGCACCGTTAGGCTGCCGAATTTTTAAGAGATTCGTTCACCTTTCTCATTTTTGAAAGTTATACTTTCATGTCAAGTCTTTAAAGTTCCTTTTTATTATTTTGGGGTATGATATATATATCTATAATACTGATATTATATGTTCATATGATTAGAGACCCTATTTGATCACATCAATTCATTTTTGTTGAAGTTTAGGTGACGCCGTTAGGCTGCCAAATTTTTAAGGGATTCATTCACCTTTCTCATTTTTTCAAAGTTCTACTTTCATTTCAAGTCTTTCAAGTTACTTTTTATTATGTTGGGGTATGATATATATATCTATCATACTGAAATTTTATGTTCATATGATGAGAGACCCTATTTTATCTCTTCAATTCATTTTTGTTGAAGTTTAGGTGACACTGTTAGGCTGCCGAATTTTTAAGGGATTCGTTCACCTTTCTCATTTTTCAAAGTTATACTTTCATGTCAAGTCTTTCAAGTTCCTTTTTATTATGTTGGGGTATGATATCTATATCTATCATACTGATCTTATATTTTCATATTATGAGAGACCCTATTTGATATCTTCAATTCATTTTTGTTGAAGTTTAGGTGATGCCGTTAGAATGCCGAATTTTTTAAGGGATTCTTTCACCCTTCTCATTTTCAAGTTCTATTTTTTTGTCAAGTCTTTAAAGTTCCATTTTATTATGTTGGGGTATGATATCTATATCTATCATACTGATATTTTATGTTCATATGATGAGAGACCCTATTTTATCTTGTAAATTTATTTTTTTGATGTTTAAGTGACGCCGTTAGGCTGCCGAATTTTCGTAAGAAAAATCTTATTTTTGTCTTCCTTCCATGTTTTTCATTTCAAATGGTATGTCCTTCAAATTTCATCAACATGTTCATATATCCTTTATATTCTATACCTATACTGTTTTATGGATCATTTATGAGTTGGTGACCCATGTACCCTCTCTTTTCAATGTTTTCTAAAACCCTGTAACATAGCCGTTATGCTGCAGAATTTTCGTCTCGAAATACGTCTCTCTTTTTCTCAAATTATTTTATTTTATCAATTGAATAATAAAAAATCTTTATTATAAAGGGGTATTCACATATATATCAAAATTTTCTATTTTAAATTCTGGGATTTACATACATGAAATCCGCTTTCCTTTTTCGTGGGTTTAAAGTGACATAAAGGTCATGTCTTTAAAGTAGTTTTTAAAAAGTTATGATTATGAAATGAAACCCATTTATTTTATGATATATGGGTTTTTTATGAAATGATTGATAATGATATATGTGGCTCACATGATAATAAAGACAAATTAAGGGTGCGCCCTGATAGCGCTCCAATGCATTGGGTAATGACTTAATCTCTAGAGATGACCATTTAGACTAATACCTTGGTGAATAACCTTGGTAATTTTTATTGACACCTTGGGGATGGACCTTGGTGAAAAGTAAATTATTGTCTTTGTAAAATGTTGTAGCCATATCTTCAAGTTGTGAAATATGTTATTTTTATTATGATATGCCTCATGATTTCTTTCTCATGCCTTAATGTTCTTTTTCATGACATTGTTGATGTATCTCAAGTTCACATGTTAAATATTTCCCCTTGTTTCCCTTACTGGTCCTTTTGATCACCCTTTATTTTGATGTATGTCCTCAGTTTATGAGATGAAGTAATGAACCTAGGATAAACCTAAGGAGAATACTTTCAAGTGTTTAAGAAGAACGTTTTATGTTTTCATGTTTTAAGTTCCTGGTTTCCAAGACACTAAACCTTAAAGATCCTCATTTTTGTAAAATGTAATGAAAGTTTATGTGATAAAAAGGAGGTATGTTATATAGTCAAAATTCCTTACATACATAATCTTAGAATATCAAAGAAAATGAAGGAGTAATATAACCCAATGAAAATAAATTAAGTTATGAAATTATTTACCACTTGGTAACTCTTAATTCAAATCCCATTGGATGTAATTATTAAAATTTAAGATCAAAATACCATGAATTATTAATTAATGATTACATTACATGTCAAATGGGAAGTATATATACCATATAAAATAAATTATATGCATAAAAATACAATATGACACAATAAAGAGAAATTGAGATGAAGTCCCTTACCTCACATTTCCTTTTGGTTGAACATTATTTATCCTACTTTATAGTGGTTTTAAAATTTTTATTTAGTTATAATAGAACTATATTAATATTTATAACATATTATCACCTGTTGTTTAATAATATTTCATTATTTTCATTATTTTAGGTGTTAATTGCCTTATTTTCTCATTTGTGCTTTGTTATAAAAGTTTTGGTTCTTGTGTATATTATATAGTTCCATAATTTCCTGAATAATAATCATGAAATAATTATAATATTTATACATAAATTATAATTTTAATACTAATCATTAATTATGGTTTTGATAAATGAAGTATGTTATGATCATGGAGAAGGTATGCCGTACATACGTATGGGTAACATTTCTATTTTTCAACGATCATTATGGAATTGTGGTAAGTAATATTTTATCTTTATATAAAGATAATAATATAATAATTAACATATTATTTCTGTAAATATATGTATATATATCATTCATTTTTTTTGGTGATGAAAATGAAGTCACATCACTTTGTGAAGGTAGTAGTCCACATGTACACGAACGATGTTATCATCTTTTAGTGAGTGAAAAGGTAAGAAAGAAAATGGTATATTATCTTTATAGAATAATAAATATGTCATAAATATATTAATTATTTTATTTATATCACATATATTCATTAAATATATCCTTATTACCTTCCATCTAAAACATTAGTGAAAAAATGAATCACATCGCTTCGCAAGGCGGTAGTCCATCGTACACATGAGCGACGTTATCATATCCCCTATAGAATGTAAAGTAAAAAGGTATATATGATATAATGACTAAAAAAGTATAATTATGTTATAAATATCATATATATACTTTTTATCCATCATCATACCCAACCACGATAGGTTGTAATGAAAAAATGAACGACTTCAGTTTGTGAGGCAGTAATTCATCATACACACAAATGACGATTTTGTAACCCATTTGATATAAGTGGATATGGTTGTAGGTTATTTAATTATCATAAAAATATATTGTATAATTATTATAATTAATTTATTATATCATAATGTTTTAATAATAATTGAAGTAGGTGGAAGAAGAAATAAAATAAAAACACTCGTTGAAGAATGTTACCTCTTCTCTGGGTAACCTCCTTTAGATTGCACAAGAAGTATTCTTAGGTTGGATTTTTTCCCAAAATAAGGTTTTATAGTATGATTGAAAGAAATTTGAGAAGTTATTTTTGAATTTATTGGCTGAAACAAAACGGTGTGAAGGTGTGAAGAAGAGAGGAGAGATGATAACCTTTTATAAGTGAGTTGAGTGACACACTTGTATTTTTTGAAAACAAAAGGCATAGCCATGTTTTTCACCTGAAAAAAGGGTCCAAAATGAAGTATTATGGATACTTATACATTATAGGTTAAAAATATGTCCATAAAATAGATTTTATACATGTTTTTAGGACATTTAAACCTTTATTTTTTTAGTTTAACCACAGGTAAATCCATTTTAACCTTACATGTAGTAAATAATTTTTATTATTTTCACCAATAATTTTGGTAAAAAAATAAGTTTACCTTATTAGATAATATAAATTATTATTATTATGAATATGTAATCCAATTTTAAAAATTCCATTCATATAATTGGAAAAATATTATTTAAAATTAATCTTACAGATGTGATGAGAAAGCAGTTTTTCAAAGAGAAAATGTTCAAAAATTTACTATATTTTTATATCAAAATTCAATATGAAAATTTTCCAAATTAAAAAAATTGGTTTAATAGATATATAATTGACCTAATTTTACATTAAAACTAATTTAAAATATAATTTAACTTTATAAATAATTTAAATGAAAATGATGTTTTTAACTAAAATTTAGAATTTTTCATTATTTATCAAAAATGAAATATTTTAGAAAAATCCCAAAAATTTACCCTAATATAATTTTGATATAGAAATTAAAAAAATAAGTTTATTTTTTTTACATAAATTTACTAAAATTGGTAAAAATTAATTTTAAATTATGTGAGAAAAGTGAAACTAAATCTTCTTTTAGAAAAATACCGTTTCTATAAAATTTTTATTTTTATTTTAAATGATTATTATTTTATTTATAATCAACAAATAAATAAATTTTTCATAATTTAGTTATTAATATTCATACTATCCAATTTAAAAACTATTTTATAATGATATAATATATTATAGTTCATTTAGAATTAGGTTTTCGTGTTCCGAAAGCTATCGAAGAGATTAAATTTAAAGAAATATATTTCATGAGTTGTTTAAGCTCGATGCTTCATGTCGCATAAAATATTGAATAAAATATTCTTATTTTATAATTTTAGAGTGTTACACAAGATAAATATCAAAATTAAATTAGGCTCCATCAACCCACTCGACTATTCTCAACTTAGTTCGATTAGGGCGCTTTAAGATAATTTTAATAACTAAATAAATCTTGAATTCAATATCATGCTCGAATGTTTTAATTGAGATCTAAATCTCAATATCTAAATTAAATACATATATATTGAATAAAAATAATATATTAAATATATTATTTTATCTCTTAGTCTCATGAGTTACTTTATTATGCTCTTCTAATACTTGAACTCAGCTTGAGTTAGTAGTCAAGTAGATTGAGCTCGAGCTCGACTCGAAAAAATCTGAGCAGAAATAAAGTATTTTTTGAGCCAAGATCTTGTATCTTGTAATAACTTAAGATAATTTACAAATCTAATGGAAATAGTAGTATAAAAATAGTGGTCAAATGATTTGAAAACAAAGAATGAATTCCATGTAATGGGAATTTATATCAATTTAAATTAATCTTAAATTATATGTTAAAGGATCCTTTAAGAATATTATATGGTTACAATCATCAAGTTATGAAGATTTATCTAAATAAACTGACAAAACAATATTTCTAGGAATGGGAACAACTGATTCTTCCATTCCTCAGAACATTTAGTAAGTGGAAAAAATTAATGGATGTAGTTTATTGGTGATAGTCATATGTGTTTTTGAGGAGTATTCATTTTTTGACTATGGAATTATATTGAATTTTTGTATTATATTAACATGTTTCATTAGTTATCCTAATTATCCCATTGTATACATTATTTATTATGGTTTGGGTTATGTGATGTATTTTTTTAATAGATGTCATATCATGTGTTCATACATTGTAAATTTACTTTGTGGATTCCCATTGCATATGTTACTATATATTAGAGTACTAGAAATATGATATTGAAAGTTTATAGGAGAATTACTACATTTTTTATTACCTCTTGGTCCTAGTAATTTACCCTCAAACTATTAGAGGTGGGATAATGAGGCACACTTGGCCTTGTTACCAACTATGGTGGGGTCCCAATAGGTTAGGTCATGTCAAAGTGGTATCATATTCATCCTATCCTAAGACTAGAGTTTGTAGTAAGCACATGTAAAGTTTTTTATTTAGGAAACTTGGATAACAATGTTATAGGGATTTGAGTTCATACTTTCATGGAAGGGAACCCGCATAGGGTGTGGTGGCTGACACATTCCTGTGTAAGGACTCTAATCATTCACTCTCTGACTTGAGTACTTAAAGAATTATTTACAGGGTACATTTAGGTTTCAAAATGTATCATATAATTCAATATTATGATTGAAGAACATGATTTATTATGATAAATGATATGTACTTGGATAAAAAATTGGATAATTTTCAATAACATATTCTAAAATTCTCTCTTATTTTTCTTATGAATCAATTGATATTTGTAAATTATTTCTGAATAAGATATGTCATCATTTGAGACTTACATGTGAAATCATGAATTAATAATGATTAGGTTTGAATCTATCAAAGTGAAACCCAATATTAATCACGAGGATAATGAGTAATTTTTTGTGGGACCCATGTATAAGGGATCTAAATCTACTACCATGATAAGGATTGATTTTAATTTAGTGGAAGAGATAACTTGTGTTGATGATACATTGTATAATTTTAGTGTTTTATACTATTTTTAATCTTGTATAAGTTTAAAAATAGGCAGTAAATACTTAGATAGATTATATTGGTAGGATATTTCCTATGGTAAGGAAATTTGTATCTTTAAGATTCCTTTTTCATGAATAGATTACTTTATGGTTAGAATAAAGGTAGCGAATAATGATCTTTTAACACATGAGAGGATAAATAGTGACATGGAAAGTCCCATATTTTTCTTAAGAGTGAATTTTCCCCCCCAAATTTTATGGTAGATAAATTTCATAAACTATTTAATTTTCAACAATGTTACTTTACTATTATTGGAAAAAATTCTTAATTTAAGAACTTGCTTAGTTTCATTAATATTTTATAAGTGATGAGATTATAATGACTCATTAGTATGAGCAAAAATTTCTAAAGGATACCCACACTTATGATATCACCTCTCGACTTACCTTTATGTGTTAGGATGAGTATTTTGGATATAAATAATATTAGTGAATTGTAGATCAATAATGAAATTATTAACATGATTTTTTATAGATGAAACATATGGATTGAATAAAAATCAATCTTTCCCTCAATTCCTATATATGCATTTGATACAAAATGAGATTAGTTGAAATGTATATTATAGTAGGATTACATGAAGTGTATAATTGGACAAGTAGCATCAATTTTCAACCTTATAGAAGAAATGATCACTGAGTATGCAAATGTATTGTAGAGAGATCCATTGGTGATTTCTATAGGTAGAACGTTGGGAGAAAACTTAAAGTTGGGGAGATTTGGGTTGAGATTAGCTATACACTATGTATAACCATAGTCTCACAACACCAATCTTGAATTAAGGTGCATGCCATTCTTTTCCTTATTAAATATTATACTTAATTGGAATTGAAATAAAATCTATTCAACTTTTATGATGATAAATTTTGTAGAAATAAAAAATATAGTGGATTTATTAGACTAAAATTTATAGTTGAAGAATCAAGGGAGATTCCATGAAATCTTCATGAGGGGACAATTTGGTGTGATGGAATCCTAGAAAGAGGTGAGAAAGAATCATTAATAAAGATGTATTACCACATATTTTTTTTATTTAATAACCAAATAAGTATAGTGGTGGTTTATTTAATAAGCTTTAAAAAATTTAAATTATTGTGGTTTCAATTAGTGTTTCTTGATTTGAAAGTTTTTATCCTAAGGTCTAAAGAAGATAGTTATTGTAACACCCCAAGATTTTAGAATATATTTTTCTAAATTAGTACTATGTTCAATAGTTTGATCTACAAACGATACTAAACCAAAACAAGATGAAAAATATTAGATGAAAAATATTAAGAAAATATAATATGAATAAAAGCTATATTAAATAATAATATAGTAATCGATTAAAATTTATTACATTTAGAGGGTAAATAATTAATATGATTTAATAGTTCTTTCTCAAATAACTATTTAAAGTGTTAATAAATTAAATCGACCATTTTTAAATGATTATTATGATAATATATGATATTAAAATATATAAAATAATATATTAACATGATTTAAAGTATAAATTATTATGAAATAATATTGTGAACACATAATTTTTAATAAGTATATTTTTCAATAAAACTAGTTTTTATTAATATTTTGAATTTTCATTTAAAAGATAAATTTATAAAATTGAAAATTTTAATTTTGAAAAAATAAATTCATTTTTTAATTAAAAATACCAATATTATTCTAATTTTTATTTTTTCAATTTTTTTTAAAATAATTGATTATAAAGCAAATAGTGAAAAATATGGTTTTTACTAAAATTCTAGCATTTATGACTATATCAAGAAGTAAGTATAAAATAAAAACTTATAAATTTTTTTATGATAAAATATTTATCAAAGAGTAAATATATGTATTTATAAAATCTATTATGAATTTTGAAAACCCATGTTTAACATCTTAAGAAATATTTCCCAATAAAAGAAACTATTTTTAGTCTTTTCTTATAATTAAATATTATTTACATAAAATTCGATTTTATATTTCTTTTAATGACACATAAATTTTATTTTTTATATAATAAACCAACTTATATCATGAAAATAAAATAAAATTATAATTTTATCATACACATAAATTTTAATCTTAAAAATACACTTTTTCTAAAAATGGGTTTCTACGCATTATAAGTGCTAATGTTAAAATTAATTTATTTTACAAAAAGAAATTTTATTTTATAAAATTTATTTAATATTTTTAGTTAGTAGATAAAAATTATTAATAATAACCATTTAATTTTTAGCCATAAAAAATGAATTACTTAGCTAAAAACTAGTTATCGTTGTAAAAACTAAAAGGGTAAAATGAGTTAACCAAAGGGGTAAAAGGTCTAACATGTTAAAACGTGTTTATAATTTATTGTTTTAGGTGTTTATAGGATAAAAATAATCTAAAATTCATTATTTTAATTTTTGAGTCTTCTTGACATGTGAAACATGTGCTCTCTTTATGTTAAGTTGAAATATTTACAAAAATGCCATTCTCACCACTTATAAAAGTGGTCTCTCACCAAACCTTCAAGACCACTCCAAAAATTTGTTTTACTATAGAAATTATACCATTTAAACTTATTTTATAATAAAATTCCTTTTACTTTAGACTATTTCCACAATATATTGTTTTAATTCCTTCATTTTCAAGGAGTTTTCCAAGGGAAATCCAAAGTCCTCAACATGAGTACTTTTTTTCCTATTTTTTTTTTCATTATCACTTTTCAAAATATAATTTTATAATTATGATATAATTACACAATTATTTTATGTATAATTAATTTTATTATTCTTTTATAATAACTATTAACCACATTCCACCTTTTCTATTAATAAAAATGAAATTGTCATTCGTGCGTTGTGCGGACTACCGTCTCCATGAAACGACGACTTATGTTTTTTACCACCAAATATCTTAAATATTTAAAAGGGTGAAACTAAATAACAAATTTGAGATATATAATATAATAATTATTATTAAGATACAAATTATAATCCACATTATTTCCCTCTTATTCTTCAAGAAATAAAAACCTTAATTGTGTGTTGTACGGACTATCGCCTCCATGAAGTCATATATCTTGTTTTTAATTTAGTTTATTTATTATTTATTAAAACCACTTAAAATATGATTAAAAAACAAAAAATTATCTAAAAATTATCATTATTTTTATTTAATAATGATATTATTCCCAAAAGAAACAACTTTCATAATCATAATCATCCATCAATTATGGTATGTTAATGTTTGAGTTGGTCTAACCACCTTCTTGAATAATGCTATAAAATAACATCATGAATGACTATGAGAACTTAATTTCTAATAATATATGATATAAATAATCAAATAAATATTTTATTTTGGTTTTGTAATGGTAAAATTAATTTTAAACTCATGAATTAACATACCAACATCCGTTCATGTACAATCACCAAAACATGCTCATCACCAATTTAAACTTTATAAACAATTACCAAAACTCCAATATAATGAAATTATAAAATTATAAATAATTATAAAAAATAAGTTCCAGTACATTTTATTATCTAGTAATGATAAACTTTGATATAATAATGAGTAACAACACCACAATTATGAAACTAGTTCAATACAATCAAGATTACTAACACTTGATATTTAAAATGGATAAAAACTAACTAATATACATGTTGAGAATAATTATAAATGATTTTTATAAAAGGTTATATATATTAATAAGGTTATTAAATATGTTATTAAGATATTTTTTTATATAGGAGATTCAATTTCTTTCATGGAAGTCAATAATTATGGTAAGGGGTTACTTGTCTCAAATTTAATTTCTTGAGACATATTTATTATTGTGAACCATGATATATTTTATATGGTGTGATAAATAAATAATATATATATTTAACTATATTTATTTATTCATGGGGTTTTAATATCCATATCATGTTCTTCCTTTAATTGTATTTTGATTCAAAGGATACCAAGATTGTAAGGGTTACTTGTCTCTATTTTCAATTCTATAAGACATATTTGATATTGCGCACCATAATTTATTTTATATGGTGAATTCACTACCATAATTTCCTCAAATTATAATTAATATATTTTATTTCATGATATTTTAATGTACATTTCATAGTAACCCTCTTATATTCTATTGATTCTTGAATCACTATTACTGTAGAAAATTTTCATCTAAAATTACTCTCATTGAGAAATGTTTTGTCATATGCACATAACTTCATTGTGTGTATTCTACCTATTTAATATATTATATCATGAATTATACTTAATTTATGATATTTTAAGTTCAATTTGAATATATTTATCTTATAGTACTTTTTATTAAAATATTACTTAATTTGAAATGGTTTCTTCTCTAATCTCAATTTCAAAATTAGGTTCTCATTTGAAAGATAATCCATATGGGGTATCTGAATGAAATTTATTTATAGAACCCCCATAATTTTATTATAATATTCTTATTTTTTTTGGTTTTAAATTTCCTTTAACTATTTAATTTTCCCCTTTGACTCATTATTTTCTATTCATAAGAAAACTTACCCTACCTATTCTTTTTGGTCGGGAATCCTCCTCTTCTATGACCATATTAATTGGATTCTTTTATGAATGTATTATATTTGAATAAATAATTTATTAATATCATTTCATACGACTTTAGAAACATTTGAAAATATTTTAATCAAATATCTATAAGATAAATGATCCATCATCACCTTTGTCTTTCCAAACCATCCTCTTCTATAGGCATAATATTCCTTTCAGTGCCTTTCCTCCATGAAAACTTTATATTTCCTTCCTTTGACTAAAGTGTTTTCACCTAGATTCCACACATTGATTGACTAAGGAAATTATTGATTTAAATATATACTAATTTGTCTATATAGTGTTAGTTTTAGGGATGATTATATAGAAAGTTAGTCTATTTATTGATTGGAGAAATATTGAAAATATGTGTCTTTATTATTTTGATATGGCTATTTATTTATTAATCAGATAAGTTAATTATTTATTATTTAATAATCCACCTTATTTCACCATATGGTTAGAATCCTGTTACCCCTTTTATTGATAAGAGGATTTTTTTTACATTCAGTATGTTATCATTCTAATATGGATGATTATGAAGGAAAATTGGTTATTATTGGTATTTTTATTCATATATTTCATATGGTGAATGCACTGGACTTAATGAGGTGATAGGTGAGGCCCAATATTATATAGAACCTTAATTAATTAGTTGGTATCATGATACAAAAGGTTTGGGTATTTGGTGTATGCCTACCCAATGCAAGCATGATGTCTTGGTTGTGTCCTTGATGATAATAATAATGACTTGGTTGAGGCCTTGATAATAAAAGATATTGAGAATTATGCATTCCATCACTGTTAATTCATTTATTATTGACCATATGTTTATTTATATTTTTAACCATGGATTTCTTTGAAGTTCACGTGATCAATTATATGAAATTATTTAATTATCATTTGTTTTTTACTTATTATTCATGCCTTGATATATTCTGATATAAGTTTTCCCTTACTGAGAATTTAATCTCACCCTTCTTATGTTTCCATTTCCCAAGTTATGAAGAAAATTATTACACATAATATACTTATAAGATTAGAATGTGTAGAGAATATTTTGGGTGATGTTTAAGTCTTATTATAGATTAAGTATTTTCTTATATAGTGGAAAAATGTCCATTTGATGATAAATAAATGGTATTTTTTAGTTAAATGTTTCTCCTAACTCTCTAAAAATATAATCCTAAATGATAATTTGTGTGTACATGTTATATTATATGTAAAATATATTTTAGTTATTGATTTGTATTAAAGTAAGTGTGTAAATCATGTATATTATTAAAACCAAATTCCAGGAGTGCGAGTTCAGGGTGCCACAGTTGGTATAAAAGGATGTTTTAGATAAATTTTGAGGTTATGATGTTAGTAGAGTATAATTTACGAGTTAATAAGTTAAGTTTGATCATAATTTAAAATTTATAGATAAATATTTAGTTTAGTTTAAGTAATATTGAATATTTTATGGATTGGGATAAGAGAACTTTAGAGAAAACCCTAGGATAATACCAAGAGTTAAGTCTAAATATAGGGTAACATCACAAAATTTTGGTAAAGAAAATATTGTGTAGTTATACTAGAAATTACATCCCTATCTAGATATTACAAGTGGATATAGGATCTAGTACAAATATACCCAGGGGATAATAAACTTGAAAGGGGTGGATTGGGTATTAACTCAATCTTTACTTAGTGCATGAAAAAGAGACCCAACTACACACTTAGTTTGACACTCATAGGGGATATGCTATGGTTAATTAATATTCTCTCTATTTAAGAATTGTGAAGGATTTGAGTTTGATGTTAACTAATTAGGTTATAGAAACCAATAAGAAAATGGCCATGAATAACCACAAATTGAACAAAGAGAGTCATAGGTTGAATCAAAAGTATCATATGTTAAAAATTAAGGTTTTATAGGGGAAGAGATATTCAAATTTATGTTTTAATATTCATGTTTTTTATATGATCATTACCATTTTGGTTTTAGTATTTGGATGAAATAGGATCATGAGAGTGAAGCTGAGAAAGGTATGAATATAGAAACTACAATTTATAATAACTGCATAAGGGAGAATACTTAAATGGTTGATATTTTAATATATGATTGTTGTAATGGAAAAGGAAACTTTCATAGTCATACCTAAGGTAATGAGGATTATATATTTATAGAAATTAAATCTTTATACTCTTAGCTATTTTAATTAATGAGTGATATTTATCAATGATATTATGGTATATTCTAAAAGTTATGAGGATTATGTGAAACATCTAAGGATTTTTATTTATTAGTTATTCTTTAATGGTTTTAAAACATATATCAAATGGTATCAACAATCTTGAAAAGTGATTTTAGGACAAAATTATATTTATGGCGATAACTATTGGAGAACACATGATTGAGGTATGAATAACTCTTAGGATTAATATAGGTTTAATGTTGAGCTAATGAAGGGTAGATTTATTTTAAGAAAAGTGAATTAGATAGTATCAATAGACTTTGAATTAATTATCGATTTAATGAAAATGTGAACCATAATATTTTTGGTATAATTTATCTCATTTTTAGTGATTATGATATATATTGACTCGTGTGTGACCTTATGAACTAGTGGTTAATATATTTGAGGGTTAAATATAGAGTTTATTTTTATAGGAATATATGATTTCAATATAGTTTAATGTCTTAGAGATTCAAATGGTTTTTTGAAAGGTATATTTTATATAATTTATGATTAGGGTATATACATACATCAATATATGATTGTATAAATTATTAATGTTGTTTAAGTAAAGATAAGTAACTTAATATAGCCTAAGGGAGTAAGGTAGATGTCATATTAGAATTTATATCATGAATAATGATTATGTTAAGAATACCCTCACCTACTTTTATCATTAGCTAATAATTAAAATTGCGAGGAATCAATTTATTTAAGGGGGTTTATTGTAACACCCTAAGATTCTAGAATATATTTTTCTAAATTAATACTATGTTAAATAGATTTCTCCACACATAACACTAAACTAAAAAATACCTGACATATTAGATGAAAATTATCAAGAAATTATAATATGAATAAAAACTTTATTAAATAAAAATATAGTAACCAATTAAAATTTATTATGTTTAGAGGATAAATAAGTAATATGATTTAATTTTTCTTTCTTAAATCATTGTTTAAAGTGTTAATAAATTAAATAAAACAATTTTAAATGATTATTATGATAATATATGATATTAAAATATATTAAATAATATATTTAATTAATTTAAATTAGAAATTAGTATAAAATAATATTGAGAACACATAATGTTCAAGAATGCCTTTTTTTAATAAAGTAGTTTTTCTTTATATTTTGAATTTTCATTTAAAAGAAAAATTTATAAAATTTATAATTATAATTTTAAAAAATTAAATCCATTTTTTAATTCCAAATATCAATATAATCCTAAGGTTATATATTTATATATATATATTTGAAATAATTTATTTTAAAGTGAATAGTGAAAAATATAGTTTTTACTAAAATCGTGGTGTTTATGACTATATAAAGAAGTAAGTATAACTTAAAAATTTATAAAACATTCTTCATGATATAATATGTATTAAGGGGTAAATATATACATTTTTTTAATACTATTATAAATTTATAAAACCTATGTTTAACAACTTAAGAAATATTTTCCAATAAAAGAAACTATTTTTAGTCCTTTTGTTTAATTAAATATTAATTTCTTTAAAAATTTAGTGTTAGATTTATTTGAAAGAAAAAAATTTATTTGTTTTATAATAAACCAATTTATATCCTGAAAATAAAATACATTGATAATTTTTTCCTATATATAAATTTTAAGCTTAAAAATACACCTTTTCTAAAAACAGGTCTTTACGCATTACATGCGCTAATGTTAAAATTAATATTTATTAAAAACAGAAATTTTATTTTATAAAATGAATTTAAAATTTGGAATTATTAGGCATAAATTATTTTATAAAGTCCATTTTATTTTTATGCATAAGAAAATGAATTACTTAGGTAAAAACTAGTTTCCTTAGTAAATGCTAAAAGGTAAAATGAGTTAACCAAAGGGGTAAAAGGCCTAAAATGTCAATTTTTTTTATAATTAAGTGGTTGAGGTTTTTATAGTTTAAAATTTATCCATAATCCATTAATTTTCATTTTTTAGTTCTATTGACATGTGAAACATGTGCTCTCCTAATATTAAGTTGAAATATTTACAAAAATGCCATTCTCATCACTTATAAAAGGGGTATCTCACAACCCATTTAATACCACTCATAAAATTAAGTTTCCTATTGAAAATATACCATTTTTTACTTAATATATAATTTTATTTATTTTAATTTAGCGTTTGGTCACAATATATTGGCATAAGACCTCCATTTCTAAGGAATCTTCCAAGAGAATTCTAAAGTCCACAACATGAGTACTTATTTTCCTAACTTATTTTAATTTAATTATTAGTTTCAAAAATATAGTTTTATAATTCCAATATAATTAAATAAATATTATTTTTTATAATTAATATTATTATTCCATGAGAATAACTATTAACCACATTCCCCCTTTTTTTATTAAGAAAAATAAAACTGACATTCATGTGTTGTGTGAACTACCATCTCCACGAAGCGATTACTTCCATTTTTCACCACCACCTATATTAGATATTTATAAGGTTTAAATTAAATAATAAATGTGAAGTTTATAATATAATTATAATTATGAAGATAAAAATCACAATTATTCTTCTTTGCATCTCATTCTTCGATAAATAAAAATGTTAACTGTATATTGTGCAAACTATTAGATTCACGAAGAAATGTTTCTCATTTTTCATTTAGTTTATTTAGTATTTATTAAAACATATTAAAATATAATTAAACACATTAAAAGTAAATAAATAATATTATTATAATTATATAATAATTATATTATTCCAAAAATAATCAACTTTCATAATCATAATCATCAATTAATTATTGTATTTTCATTTTGAGTTGCTCTAACCACCTACTTGAAAAAATGCTATAAAATAATATATTAGATGACTATGAGAACCTAATTTATAATAATATATTATATAATTAATCAAATAAATATTTTATTTTAGTTTTATAATGGTAAAATTAGTTTAAACTCATGAATTAATAAACTAATTTCTATTCATGAAAAATCACCAAAACATGCTCATCATCGATTTCATATTTAAGGATCATAAAAAAAATCCCATAAAATGAAATTATAACATTATAAATTATTATAAAACATAAATTAAAGTACATTTTATGAAATTTTAATGATAAATTTTGGAATAATAATGAACAATAGCACCACTATTACTAAACTAACTCAATATGATCAAAATTACTCACACATGATATTAAAAATAGAAAATAAATAATTATTATAATTGTAGATAACAATTATAAATGATTTTTATAAAAGTTTATTGTTATTAATAATTTTATTAAAAGGTTATTGTGATATTTATTTTCTTTATATAAGAGATTGAAGTGCTTTAGTTGAAGTCATGGATTAAGGTATGGAGTTCTTTGTCTTGAATTTAATTTCTTGAGACATATTTCTTATTGTGCACCATGAAATATTTTATATGGTGTGATAATTTAATAATGAATTTATTTTACCATATTCATATAATTCATAGTATTTTAAGATCCATATCATGTTCTTTATTTAAATGTTTTTTAATTCAAAGGATACTGAAGTTGTAAAGGTTATTTGTCTCTATTTTGAATTCCATGAGACTTGATTAATATTATGCACCATATTTTATTTTATATAGCATATTAAATACCTTAACTTACTCTAATTATAATGAATATATTTCATTTCATGATATTTTAATTTCTATTTCATGGTAACCTTCTTACATTCTCTTGATTATTTTGTTACCATTACCGTAAGAGTTTTTAATCTCAAATTCTTCTTTTTGAGACATATTATATCTTATGAACCTAATTTCATTATTACTATAATACATATTTATTATATTATATCATGAATTATCATCTATTCATGAAATTTTAAGTTAAATTTCAATCTCTCTTTTTTAGAAGGTTTTTGATTAAAATGTTTCCCAGGACAGAATGATTTATTTTTCAATCCCAATTTAAAAATAGGATGTTCCTTTGAATGATAATTCATACAGGGAATTTGAATGATCTTTATTTCTATAAAATAAAAAATTTTATTCTCCTGTGGTTATTTTTGGGTTTTTATATGTATTCTAACCATTTCATTTTCTACCTTGACTCATTATTTACCCGTTATAAGAAAAATGACCCAATCACTTTTTATAGTTGAGAATCCTTCTCTTCCATGATTGTATTAATTGGATTATTTTATGAATTTTCTTATATATTCTAAAATAATTTATTAAGGTCATTTCCTTATAATTTTTTCTCCTTTATAAATATTTTAATCAAATCTCTATAAGAGAAATGATCTATCAGCTCCTTTGTCTTTCCAAATCATCCTCTATTATAGGAATTATTTTACTTATAATTTATTTACTATGTTAACACTCTATATTTCATTCCATTTATTGAAGGGTGTTCACCAAGATACCAAAAATTGATTTATTAAGGAAATTATTGAATTAACTATATACCACTTTCTCTATATAGTGTTCGTTTTAGGGATGCTTATATAGAATTATATTCCATATATTGATTGAGGAAATATTGAAAAAATATATTTTTTATTCTAATATAGATATTTATTAATTACTCTTGTAGGTTGATTATTAATTTTTTAACAATTCACCTTATTTCTTTCGATGGATAATATCATATTACCCCATTTATATACATGGGAAAAAGTATTAATATTTTGTATGTTATTATTCCAATAAAGATTACTATGAAGGAAATTTGATTATGCTTAGTATTTTTATTCATATATTTCATATGGTTAATTCATTATAATTAAATAAGTTATAGGAAATTCCTAGTATTATATAAACCCTTGATGCATCAGTTGGTCTCATGAGATAAAAGGTTTGGGTATTTGGTGTTGGAGTTGGTGCCCTAGAACTAAATTTATTATTACATGATTATATATTTTTATTATTAATTTTTTTTCTTATCACATCATAATTACTATTTTGCATAATATTTTTACATGGTAATGTCCTTATAATATATGTCACATTTAAAGATCATATTATTTCCCCTCTATGATGAGAACCTAGAGGTTCCATGACATTATTGTTGAACCATTTTATATGGATGAATGATATTTTTTAATGGTACAAAGATAATACAGGCTATCAGGGGTAAAAGGATTATAAGATATTGAGACACCTTCTCATGGTTTTTGGACTTGGTAATATCTAAGATATGATGTTATGAGAACAAAACCATTAATAAGAAATCCATATTTCCTCGTGTCATTAGACATTCATATTTGTACATATGTGTATTGATACTTAGAATTTAAGATTATAATTAATGGATATAATGAATTTTATGCTTTGATTTATTTAAAAAAACCATGATTAAATATTCTCTCATAGAATTATCATACCAATAGTAGAAATAGGGGCTTCAACGTTGGGGTTTTAATGGCGGTTTTTTAGAAACTGACGTTAAAAGTGATGCAGGAAACTTTTAAAATTGTTTTTATAAAAACGATATTAAAAGTAATTCAGAACACATTTTAATGTAAGTTTTATAAAAAAATAATATTAATGGTTTTTATAATTACCTTTAACATCAATTTTTAAAAAAACTTAGATTAAAAGTATTTTAAAAAAACACTGGGACCCCAAACCCTCATTTATTTTTTGATTGAAACCCATCCTATCAACTGATGACAACACTTAAAACACCCAATGACCTTTAATGTTGCTTGATATTTTATTTTAGTATATTTTTATCATCTTTTTACATTTTTTCTCCGCAATATTCCATCCTTCATCCTTCTATTATGACCCTCAAGCTATCTTTGTCAACTTATAACTACGGTTTGAGGTATTTATTTGTTTTTTTCTTTATTTTTGAACTCATTTTTATTCAATATTGCCACCTTATACTTGTTTCCATCAATATTGAGTGATTTGATATAAAGTTAGGATCTATTTTACATTATCAACCTCTAAATTTTATAATTTTTATTTTATTTTTTAAGATATATTAATTATTTGTTACTTATAAATCTGATTCATCCATTCATTTGTTTGCATGTATTTTATTATCAATTACATTTTTTAATTTTTTTAATATTATAAAGTTTTTATTATTATAATTTTTTTTCATTATATTTTTTTAATAATTTATTTTATTTATAATTATTTATTTTATAAATTTTTTATTGTTACATTTTTTTGGATATGAAATTGTTTTTTTCTTTATTTTTTTATTTTATACATATTTTTTAATATATTGAATTTTTATTAACATTTTTTTATTATAACTTATTTTTCATTTTTAAATTGTTTCTAAGAAAAATTATTTTTTCGAATATTTATTCATGTTTTAATTATCTAATTTTTATATATGTTTAATCACTTTTATTTAAAAATTTCAATGATATTTTTTGAGAATTATGTATAATTGTTTGTTATGATCAAGTAGTTATCAATAACTGATTATTTTGATTATAGTTTTTATGTTAAAAATTTATCTATTTATATTTACTTTTAAATTATTATATGTTTTTAATAAATTCACCTTTTATATTGTGATCCTAGGATATTAATAGATTTTAATTGGTTAAATTTGTGAAGAAATTCTAATTAATATGAAAAAGGAGTTGATGATTTCTTGTAATTTTCTAAATTAAATCTTCAAAACATGAATTTTATTTTATTTCCATGTGTGAAGTATTTGAAAACGTGAAATTAAAATTTTTGAGAAATCATATATCATATAATTTTCTATAGGTTTAACCATAATTATACACATTATACCTAATATGGTGAAATAACAGAAAATTCAAAATCTAATGTTGATGAAAATATTTAGCATGAAACAAAAGATCATATTGAAGAATTAATTCATGATATATGCATTGAAACCATTGAAAAAACAAAAAACATAGAATTATTGTATAAATATTCTAATAAACCAATGTTTTCAGGTTGCACTAAATTTATAGTGTTTTTAACAGTTTTGATATTAGTTAAATTGAAAGTAATAAATGGGTGGAGTGATAAAATATCCTCTGAATTTATTGAAATTTTAAAAGAACTACTTTAATAAGGAAACAAGCTTTCAGATTCCAATTATGATGCAAAAAATATATTATGCCTAATGGGATTGGGATATAAAAATATACATGTTTTCCCCAATGATTGTGTGTTATATATAAAGAAATATGAATGTTTTTCATAATTTCTTAAATGTGGTACATTATGATATAAGATGGATTCAAAATTTAAATCTGATTCATTCTCAGGTACTGACATCAAACCTCATGCTAAAACAATTTGGTATGTTATAATAATTCCTCATTTAAAGCACCTATTTTAAATTTAAAATGATAAAAAAAGGTTAATATGGAATATAGATGAGTACATATATGATGGAAACTTACGTCACCCCACCAATTGACCATAGTGGAATAGATTTATTAATTTTTTTCTTATTTTAGAAGTGAAGTTAGAAATCCTAGAATTAGAATGTGCATAGATTGAATGAATCCATATCAAAACATCAATATCCAACACAGTTCATATCCTATTTTCTTGGTAGTTTACAAATTTTCCCATTAATATATATGAAAAAAATATGTTATTATGATATTGATTATTTATGGACCAAAACAACCAGAAAATGACATTGATGTTCATATTTCACCATTAATTGATGATTTGAAAATTTTATGGGAGACAAGTGTTACAATTTTTAACGCATACAAGAAAGAGTATTTTATTTTATGTGCTATGATAATTTTCATAATAACTAACTTTCCTGCATGTGGAAACTTATCTGGATACAATGTTAAGGGATATAAATTCTATGCAATTTTTGAAAAGGATAATTCATATTATCAAATATAGAATAGAAGAAATATATTGTACATGGTAAATAATTTTTTTTCAAATTGATTATACTTATCATAGATTGAAAAAATAATTTAACATTTTATAGGAATATAATATCCCCCCAAAACCATTTTAAACTAAAGAATATTAAGACAAGGTGAACATATTGATCTCAAATTTGTAAAGAAAGGAAGTTCTATTCATCAGAAAAATATCTAGAGGAAATAGTCTATCTTATTTGAAATAACTTATTAGATTTTTTAGAGATAAAAAATAACATTGACATTATGCATGTTGATAAAAACATATGTGGTAGTTTGATTGGAATTTTTTTTGGTATAAAAGGAATGGGAAAAGATAGATTTCATGCTAGATTGGACTTGATATCCATGGAAATATGTTTGGAGTTAGCTCCAACTATAAAAGTAAACAAAAAATATTTAACTATAGATTGTTATATATTAAGCAAGAGTGAGAAGTAGAATTTTTATCAGTGTCTTCATAGTGTTAAATTACCCAGTGGATATTATTTAAATTTGAAGTATTTGGTTTCATTAAGGTATTTTAAATTAATAGGTATGAAATCTCATGGATATCATGAATTTATGAAACAACTAATACTGGTCACACCGCATGGTATATTTTCAACACCTACTAGAAAGAATATCATCAGGTTATGTTATTTTTTATAATGAATTTATACAAAATTCATTGATCAAAATTTATTATTTGTGTTGAATAATGAATCTTATCTCATAATTTTTCAACTAGAAATGCATTTCCCACCATTTTTTTGATATAATGGTTTATCAGTTGATTCATTTGGTGCATGATATAAGAATTCATTAGGATATTTATTTACATTGCATGTATCCTTTTGAAAGATATATGAAAACTTTTAAGGGATATGTTAAAAATACTCATCGAATAAAGAAATTTATTGTTCAAAAATATTTTTTAGAAGAGGTGACTGATTTTTATACTAATTTTTTTCATGTAGTCAAGAATGTTGGTCTCCCTATATCTCAAAATTTAATATATGATAATGAAGGTAGAGGTATTCTTGGATTAATAGTAAAGTTCATTCCACTTGATGAAGTGATGTAATCACATTTATATATTTTGAACAACACAAACGAGGTTCAACCAAATATATCATCACCTGTTGATAGATTAAAGGTACGATATTTGAAAGGAAATGAAAAGTGGTTGATGATTAATCATAAAAAATCATTTGTTTCATGGTTTAAAGTAAAATTCAACATAAATTTATTTTCATCAGAAACATTGAAATGGTTGGAATGGAGACCATCTCTTATTGTGATCACATGGTCAATTTATAATATTAATTCTTACACATTTTACATAAAAAATATGGATGATAAGAGTACTGTTCAAAATAGTTGGTTAATGGTCATCACTGAAGAACTAAATTTTTCAAGTGAAAATATTAAAACCCAATTTCTACATCAACAATATAATTTTGAGTTCTTGAGGTTATATGGAAAATTTATTATACTAAATCTTGAGTTACAATATTTAAGTATAAACGGGTTGATAGTAATAGGGGTTTGAAAAATGATGATTATAGATCTACACTCATTGATTTGAAAATATTTAGTTTCAAAGAGGAACCATTTATCTTGGAGACACATGAAAATAAAATATTTTATGTTATTAATGTATCAAATGATCAATGGTCCATCATTTTCTAAGGGAAAATAATTCATTTGGGTGATGATGATGATGAAGATGTTATGTATTTATGTGAGGTTTCTACATCTATTACACTATTTCTAAATGGTAATAATGGCTATAATTCAAATATAGTCCATGCAATATGAAACGATCATGCTTAAGGGATATGGGAAAACACTAAATCAATCTCTTAATTATTTAGGTAAACATTTATAATCTATTTTCTATTATCAACCTCCAAATTTTGTAAGTTATTTTTTTCTTCATTTTTTTCTTCATAATTTGTTCTTATAATTATAATTACTTTTGATTAATTTTCTTTATTGTAACTTGTTTTTAATTTTTTAATTTTTTTTAATATATAAAATATTGGTTAAAAATTTATACATTTTTAAATTATATATTTTTATATGTGATTATATGTTTCTATTCAATCTTTTGGTATTTGCCCTATTTCCACCATCTTTAATTGATTTCAATGGCATTCAAGATCCACTTTCATCCAAATTTGGTAAGTTATTATTTTGAAGATAAATTAATTATCTGTTAGTTACAAATTACATTCATCCAATAATTTGTCTCTATAAATTTTATTATTAATTATATTTTTTTAAAAACTTTTTTAATGTTATATGTTTTTTACGAATATAAAATTATTTTTATTATAGGTTTTTTAGTATATGTTTGTATTTTTAATTGTTTGTATTTATACATTTTTTATCATCATAATATGTTTGTGGTTTAAATAATTTTTTTCTTCATTTTTTTTCTTTTATATATATTTCTTATTATGTATTATGAACAATAAAACTTTTATTTATTATAGTTATTTAATTTTTATCAAATATAGATACACATACATTTTTTTAAGTAGCATACATCTTTCAAAATGAATAATAATGATGTAAGGGAACCAAGGTATGTATGTTTTTTCATTTAAATATATATCTATATGATTTAAATTATTTAATAAAATTAAACTTATATTTATTAAAATTCTTTTCATATATTCTTCTTCTATAGAGATAATGATTCCTAAATATGAAAGATATGTGATTACAAATTTACTAAAAAGTTTACTCACATATAGAGAGAAAATGGTGATAATTAAATTTGATGAGAAAAACATACCAACTGGCTCAAATGCCACATAATTTAAGACTTTCCTAGATATAAAGAGTCATTATAGGATAAGTATTTTATACCCTAATTGGAGGAATATTGAGAATTCAGTGAAAAATATTTTATAGAAGTCTCTAATAGTAAAATTTCTAAACATATTTATTTAATTTTCTAATGGTTTAAATATTATACATTTCTTAATATTTTATTTATTCAATTACATATGACATTTTACTTTCAAGAGATAAAAGTAATTAAAAAAATTTCTTATCTTTGTGGCAACAATATGGAGAAATTTTAAGACAAAATTAACTTCAACTTATATTTTTGGGTGTAAAAAGGATAATGATATATTCCTTAAGTATGATTTTATAGATAGAGAGAAATTGAAGTTTTTTATTTCCAGTTGATAGGAGGAATATTTTATGGTATGTTTTTGTTCTTTATAATTTTTTTAATTAATTTTCATTAATTTATAACTTATTTTTTTATGTGACAGGCCTCTATGAAAACTCACCAAGAGATATAATATCACAATTTATACCCTTATACATTATCACGAGGATGATATCCTTTATTAGAAGAATAAATTATTGCTAAAAAACTTAGTGAATTAAGTTCCAAGTTAAGTAGTGGATATAAAGAGGTTCCACTCGATCCTCCATCTCCTCCCACTCGTCAAGAAAAATGGAAAAGGAATAGAATTTTAAAAAAGGTAAAGTATATTACTGATCCAATAAAGGAAGTAACTAATAAGATTTTTGGTAATTAATTGTTACTTTTTATTAATATTTCTATTTAGTAAATTTATCTTACTAATATTACATTTGGAAATATTACTCTAGGATCCCATTTAAGAGAAAATGACATATTAGACATTTATCCTTGAGAGTAGGAAGGATATTTATACTATTTATCTAGAAAATCTAAAACACACTGGTCGCGTTAGAGGGTATAATGAGGGTGTCCGATTTTAAAAAGTTATTAGCCATGCCCCTAGTATGACATTGATGGGGGGAGAATATAAGGAAAAAATAGATTATTTGAAGGATGAAATACGAAACTTTAATGAGTCTATAGAGGATAATATTGAATCATTTGTACCAACTACACTTGCATAAGGGGTGCGACATACGTAGCCTGTGCAACCTTCATACCAAGATTCATCACCACCTTATTCTGACCTGACTATGTACTGTGAGTTGTAAACTGGGGATCCCCATATAAATATTATAAAATATAGAATTTCATATCATCTAGGGGATTATGTACATTATCAACTTATACAGTTAGGTTGGGTAAGAGTATTGGTATATGATATTATTGATATAATTTCTCTAATGACAATGCTTACTAAGGAGGTGTCCATAGTTGGATAAAGTATTGTCCATTTTTTGTCTTTAATTGATATAAGAGGTATAAATTTGTTTTCATTTTTTATCATTAAATTTGTAATTAATTATATTATTTTATTACACTTACCTTATATAGGAGTATCTAAAATATAAGGAATCACTATAAAGGAAAGAAACATTTATGTTTCAGTACCTTCAGATATTCTTTAGGATGATCATTATGTAACAAAGTTATCACATGTTTTTCCTATATTAGATTATTATTATAATTTTATGATGAGTTATGATATATGTAGAAGATATTACATGTTAAATATTTTTAAAAATAATATTATGTATGTTGTAAAGGGTGATCTACTCAGTTTACCCATGTTGCAGTTGTTTTCCGTGTAATTAAATTTTAATCATTTTTTTTCATTAAGTAATCATATTTTATATTGACTTAATTAATTTTTTTTATAATCAGTTATCTCTATAGTCTTTTCATATAATATAATTTCACTTCTATTTATGGTTTTGTTGACCTAGATTACATTTCAAAAAAGTGATATTTTTGAACCAAGAATCCAAAATTGAATATGTGTCTAAAAGATAAAAAAACATGAAGATCACATATTGGTTTTTTTCCATTCCTTGATAGGTAAGAATAAATATATAATTATGAACCACTATTAATTATACTATTATTAGTGATTAATATATTATATTTTAGAAAATATTAGATATTGTCCATATTTTACCTAAAAGAATGTAGAACATATTGGTTATGCTATCTATTGAGTAGTGTTTGAATAAAATTTACAAAGTTGTTAAAGAAGTATGTATTATTTCAAGATTTTAGTTCTTTAATCTTAATTTTTTTCATTTTAAATCAGTTTTGATTATTAATATTTGAAATTAAATTAGGTTTTTTATTGTGCTCAATAGGTATTTCTATCCAATAGTAGAACCAAAAAAATTGATTATGTGAAATATTAGGTAGATAACTTATATTTCAGGGAATACAAGGTTTTTATTACATATCTTTTATTTTTATAAAAAATATTGTTTCACAAATTCAGTTTTATTGTCAATAAGGGATTTTTGAATGTGAATATTATGTTTTCTGATTCATTTATGAGATAATCATGACCAAAAAAATAATATATTTGGAAAAGGTTAGTTTCATTATTAAACTTATAATTTAAGAAAATATGTTATTTTTTAAATTTGTAGCACTTTATTTTTTAGGTTTTTGATGATGTTTCTTTTTATACATCCAAAGACTTAAAAAAAATCAAAATTTATTTGAAAAATATTTTCTAAATTTGATAATTTGGATATCTATTTTTATTTATGTGTGTATTTGTAATTTTGTTTATATAATTTCTCAATGAGTTATGTTTATCTTGTTCTGTTTCTGTTGTTTTTTTTCTTGATTTTGTTATGTAGTTTAAGTTTTAAGGCATAGGACTATGTAATTTTTTAATAATCATAATTTTTTTTTCAACTTTCAATGTTAGTTTTTTATAAAACCAACACCAAAAGCCTCATTGGAGGGATTTCTATATCATTTTTTAGATAAAACCAATTTCCAAAGTCTACATGGAAATATGAATACTTTCAACATTGATTTTTTATAAAAATGAATTTGAAATCCCTCATGGAATGCTTTTAACATCATTTTTTACTTAAAAAAATATCCAATGCTTTCTTGTAGTTATTTAGTCATCAATTTTATGAAAAACCAATGTCAAAATACCTTTATTTATCTCCCTATAGAAGGGTTTTAAATATTGGTTTTATGAAAACTAACATAGAAACATCTACTTTCAACATTTCTGGTATTAACACTGATTATAAACCGATGTTTAAATGTAAAAAAAAAATGGTAAAAGTGTTTCTAACACTAGTTTATATTGGGTGCATCACAAGTGACATTACCTTAATGGATAATGTGATAAAGGATTTATCCCTTTTGTATCTTGATGAAAGTTAATATCTCAAGACCTATGATAGGAATGGAACTGACTAAATGAATCCATGGTTATGGTGTTTCATAGGTGAGTTCATTTCCATAAATTCAAAGAAAGAGACATCGATCACATAGGTTGATGGAACCGATATGCAACTTTCTTGATTTAATATATTGTGATAAAAGTATTATATTACATGGTAATTGTTTATGAGAGATTAGAAATCATTGTGAAATTAACTTCTTTCTCCATGGATACTTTTCTATGTGGCTAGACTCTAACCATGGGCTTTAGATTCTAATTCATAATTCCACTAAGAAAGAAGCCTAGAGGGTGACACACTAAGTTTATCTTCAATTTTAATTAAATTATAGTATTGAATTTAATAAGTTATAATAAATAATATTTATTCAAGTTTGGTTGATCTCTATAATTTAATCACAAGTTATTTGAAATAATAAGTGAGTTAAATAATAATAATAAATATATATTTTCAAGTTTGAAAAATACAACATTTATTATATTTATTGGAGAATAATGTAGTGATATTTATTTATTAAATAAATAATTATTATTCAAGGATAGGTAAATATCAATGAGAGAAATCACACTAATTTTAATGTTATAATTAGAAATAATGTAAATGATATTTATTTATATATTCTAAATGGTGTTTCAAATATCAAGAGATTAATAATTATATTATTTTTATTATTATTGGGCATGGGGTTAATTAATAATTATAAAGATAAAATGGGTTTAGTGTTCAATTTTCCTACCCAAACCTTCCATAATAAATATATAATTATATCACTTTCCAAAAAAACAATTGGTGTGAACAACAGATAGAGTGAAAATCTCTCAAGAACTAGAGAGATATCAAGAGATATAGAGTGCTCTTTTACCTTCCTATATCAAACCAATGAGAGAACATCAAGAGTTATTCCTCTCTTGAGAATAATTATGATGCGATCAACCACAAAAAATGCAAGTGATTAGGACCGGTCATGCTAGAACCAGATGATTCTATGAATTATTTCAGATATTGTGGCATATGTGTGTATCACTACTATTGGGATTATATACTTGGATACTGAAACAAAATGATAGTTTGATAATATTTTTTTTAACCCAATCATCAATGAAAGCAGAATTACAAGTTGAGGTAATTCTATATTAGCTCATAAATTAATTATAAATTACATGTGAAGATCCTTATCTTCTAGTTATGATGTTTTAATCTAGTCAAGTAATATACTATTTTCATTGGAAATTATTTTTTTATTATTTTAAATAATTATTAAAAATGATTTATGACTAAAATCCAAGATGGCCATACCATTGAAGGATGCTTTCACTGTGTCCAGAACCTACAAGTGGTATTTGAGTGGTAACATGTTTAATTTATAATTATTTTTTTATTTTATGATTGTTTGAATGTTTTTTAATTTTATTTTACTTGAAACGATTCATTTTAATATCCAATATCATCACCTCTTACTTTCTTTGTTCTCGATAACATAACTAGTAATCAGTTAATGATTAAAAATGAAGAAGCATTCAATTCATACCATCTAGAAGTGCTAAAAGTTCTGACTGAACAAAACCAAATTATATAGTGTGTAGTTCTTATATACCCACTATATATATATATATTTTTAAAATCTTAATCTCATAATAAAATCAAATATATCTATCCCAATCATATCTAATATCTAATAAAATTGGATCAATGTGTATATACAGACAAATGGGAACACGACATGTAGAAATACTCACCGTGTAACACCTTGAGATTTTAAAGTATATTTCTTTTAAATAAATTTAATATATTTCATATATTTCAATACAAAAAACCCCAAAATTTTAAAATAAGAATATTGTCTTCAATGGTACATACGACAGACAACACCGAGCCTAAACAAACCATGATATACTATTTAAATGTGACTGTTATAACTTAGTCGTTGAATTGTCAGTATAAATAGGATTAACCAAATTATGAAATATATATAAATAATTATTAATAAATATAAATTTAATGATAAATACTTAGTAAATAATTACTCAGTTTTTTAGTAAAGTCATTTTATGCTTCAGAATACACATTTTTCAAAAAATGGATTTATTTTACATTTTATGTTTTAAATTATAAAATATTTATAACAATTTTAGAAATTTTATTTTATAAAAATAATTTCATTTTTTAAATCATCATATCAAAATTATCTTAGGGTAAGTTTTTTTATTTTTCTAAAAAGTTTGATTTTTCAATTAATATAGAAAAAATACCGATTTTCAAATACTATTATGTATATTCAATATATTAAGTAATATTAAAGTAATATTATTATTCAAATTTTATTTCAAATTAAAAAATATTATTCAATTATATTTAAAATAATTAATTACATTTGAATAATATTTATACCTGATTTTGATATAAGTTTATTTTTAAGCTTAAAAACTCAATTTTCTAAAAAGTGTTTTTAAATGCATATTGTTCCTCCATTTTAGTTAATTAAAATAATATTTAATGATGATTTATTTAAGTGAAATATATATATATATATATATTAAATCTAAATATATGAATTTAAATCCACATCATGATGATTACTAGTCATACAGTTAATATAAGATCATCATATGCTTGAAAAATGCTTTTCTTGAAAACCCGTTTTTTGACATGTCTATGAGTTTTCTTTTAAATTAAATTATGTAACTTGTGTGAATTTAATTTGAAAAAATGGATTAAATATTTGGAAAAATAATAATTTATATTATATAATAAGGCCAACTTAATTTTAGGTCATAATGAATAGTGAAAATAGTAAAAATATTTTACCACAGTTAAGGTGAAAATAGGTTTACCAGGGGGTTACACTAAGAAGATAAGGGTTAAAATGACCTATAAACTTGTATAAATCACATTGGATGGCCATATTTTGACCTTATAACATCTAAGGTTCTATAATGATCCATTTTTGAGCCTTGATTCATGTGAAAAATGTGGGTATGATTTATTCTTCTCAAAACATCCTTACGTGTCCTCCTCCTCAATTATAAAAGGGCACTCCATCCCCTCACTTCTTTACACCTCTAAGGACATTTTTCTTGAAAAAAAACTATCAAAATATATCCCAAACATCATTATAAACATCATATAGGTTCTTTTATTCCCAAAATATTCACCCTAGTGTCCTTAATAAGATATCCAAAGGAGTCTCTTATAAACGTAGAGAATTATGTTCACTAATCTATTTATTTTTAATTATTATTTTTTCCACTTAATTATGTATTAAAACATACAATATAATAAAAAATAATCTGCTATATACTAAAATTTTATTATATTGAAAACATAATATTTATCTATCTCCTCCTCCGTCAAATGGGAAAAAAATGCATCACTCATGTGTACGACAGACTACCACCCCATGAACTGATGTAATTTGTTTTCCATCACCGACTCACATGACTGAATGAATGGACTAAAGGGCTAAATTTTTATTTCTTTTTGGATAAAACCATTTTAAGGGTAAAGGGAAAAACCTCACATGACTTCAAGGATGTAGAGACCAATCAACCCAGAACAAGTCTACGAAGAAATACCCATCCCCAGCATCAACATCATTATAGCAAGCCTCCACCATTTCATGGATTCTCAGCAAGCTATCCCATACAGAAAATCATGGGCCTGGTACCGATGGCTGTGCCATACCCTCTCAATCTTCCAAATTTTAAAGGCCTTGCATGGTGAAAGATACCTTCTCTGAACCTCATATGAAGCACTTAATTATAGAATGTATGGAACAATCAATCAACCAAAAAACAAAATAAACAAACCAACAAAGTCATGCTCCATTACTTCTAAGGAAAACAGGTCCTTCATAAGTCAGTTGCACCAGCACCAAGGACAACATCCTAAACAAACCCCCCCATGCTTGTGACTCCCACGACCACCAAATCTGCAGAATAAATAGAAAGACAAACCAAGGAACATGAATCTAAGACATTGTCACCTTAGACTGAATGACCCAACACCACACTAAGGAAACATCAATGATGAGGGGTACCAGGCCTCTCTAAACAAGAAGAACTACATTGGTAATGGATCTATTTAGATATGAATTGTGGATGAACACTCACTGGAGTTCGAAGAAAAAAAACCATGGGAACAGGGAAGAGCACCAGAAAAAGGAAAAAACAAAGCCGTCGACACCACAAATCCATCAGCCAATCCTCCAAAATCAACGCCATAAAAATGAACTGAAAAAACCTCAATATGCAAAACCACCACCAAAATCCAAAAACCATATCCCCCATTTGAGCCACTTTAGAGCCGACGTTGAGCCACTCCAGGATGATGAAGCATGCCAGAGCTGTCGCCGGGCCACGCTGACACCGACTTGAGAACCTGAAGCCTCAACTGAATCCATCACCGAGCCAAAATATCAAATTTGAAAGCTTCTATCGCTAAGCCAAGATCTATACCGAATCCATTACTGAGTAGATATCTACACTGTATCCATCATTGAACTGAGGTCGATACTGTCATTGCCGAGCTGAGATATATGCCAGATCCATCACCAATCTAAGGATGAGACAACCGACGCCGAGACACCCAAGTCAAACCGAAGGAGGGGAGGGGATAACATGAAGAGTAGACCCTAGGTGCGTGGGGGGGGGGGGGGCATGGCACTGCAGCTCAGAGGCCGACCAAAAGCCTACCGACTCACATGGATATCCCTAACTATGGAAATAATGATTATATATACTTATTATGAAATTTTATTAATTTTGGAAAATTTATATACCATACACCTCCTTACCCTTTATCCCATTATGGGAATGATTTTTTTGCCTATCCATACATACGACTTACCATCTCCACAAAGCGATGCAACTCATTTTCCAGGTGAAAATTTCAAAAAATGGTTTCAAAAATAAAACCAACAAGTAAATATGATAATAATAACATTAATATCATTCTTTAGATTATGGAACTTTATCTCATACAAAATAACCATAACTTTCATCAGAAAACATGCACGAGAAAATAAGACAATTAACACATGAAACAATAATAATAATAAAATATTATTAACGAATGGGGGATAAGATGTTATAATATAATAATACATGGTATTATAAAAATGAATATAGTTCCGGTATAAATTAATAGCATGATTAAAAATAGTATACATAAGTTTATAGAATTTTCAACCAAAAGGAAGTGTGAGTTAAGGAATTTCATCTCAATCTCCATTCCATTGAGACATATAAGTTAATATAAAACTATTCACTTTTATGTGGTGTATATAATGCCCTTTTGATATATTTAACATGAAAACCTATTTATTCATGATAGTTAATGTTTCAATTAAAGTTTATTATTTCAATGGTTACAATTTAAAATTTACTGAAGTGGTAAGAATTTATTTTATAATATCACTTTCTTTTGGTTTTTTTTACTTTAATGAAGGAATATTATCATTTTTCCTTTATAGTATCCATTAATCTTATCATACACTAGATATTTAAGGATTTTATATATTTTATTCCAAATTTTTCTCTCCTTAGTACTTGATTAAAGAAAATAAATGATTAAAATAAAAAAAATTATATCTCTTTAAATCAGATATATTTTTCTTCCATGTCCATGTTTTCCAAAATTATTTTAAAAATGTTATTTTATTTACTCAAATGATTTATTAAGTACATTTTAAATTATCCTTGAATTTTTAAATGGGTTTTAAATAAATATTTCTAAATTTTTTCAAAAGGTACATTTTTTGACAAAAGTCAAAAGGAATGTTCTTTTTTTAATGTATATGATGATAATTGACTTCCTTTCTTCCGTAACCACTTTATGAAATGTAGCTTCTTTAAAAAAAATTCAATGTTTTTAAAAATAAAACTATATTATGAAATTATATTTTAATATTTCAAATCTATTTCATTTATTCTTTCAAAGGAAATTATTTTATTGCAAAACCCTTATTGTTGATGAACTAATGATCACCTCTCATCTCTTGATTAATTTTGTGATTGTTAACTTTCTCTTGATAAAATCAATTTATTGTGATAATTTTTCATTGGAAATTAAATTTCCATTAAATATTGATATAATTTGTATCATGGATATGATTAATTTTTAACCGTATAAATTTTTTACATATGGTGTTTACTTTGAAAGTTATTTGATTGACTAGGGGAATATTGATATATCCATATTATTTACTCGATATTAATATTTGTTTATAATACATATTATTCATGGATTAAATTGATTATTTTTTATATGCGGAATGATTTGGACATGCAATGATAGGTGGGGCTTGAAATTATATATCCCCTCAATGGATGGGTAGGTCTCGTGGGACAAAATCAGTTGGCTAAATTAAATGGGTTTTTATCCATTGTTTTAAACTATCATGTGAAAGGTCTTAAAATATTGATACCATGATGTCAGAGATCATGACCTATAAAATTAATCATTTCCTTCATTGTAAATTCAATTATTATTATACATGTTATTATTTCATTGATATTATCCATTGATGTTTTTATGCACAATTTATTGATTAAATGACATGTGTTTTCAGTTATTTAACTTTTCATATTGATTATTCCTTAAGTAATGATGATTTTAAAGTTATTAATTAAATGGAATGTGTGTTCAGTTATTTAATTTTCCATATTTATTATTCGTTATTGATTTATTATATTTTCCACTATACATTACCCTCACCGATCATATGAGATCACCCTTATTTTGTTTCATTTCCCTAGGATATGAATAAGGAATATTTGAATGAGTTCAAGGATGCATAATTTTTACATTCACTATGTTGTATTTTATATTTTAAAATGTATTGTAAGATTAAAGTAATTATCTAGTTTAATAGTACTACTAAACTATTTGATTATTTGGGATATGATCACCTATATGTTATACCAAAGTAGTAAATTAACCACAAACTTTGGGCTACTGGGGTTAGGGTCTTTATATTTAGCATTATAGTAAGTTTAGTAGAAAACTTAATAACAAGATTCAAGAAAACATAGATTAGAGAACACAACCCTATGATAGATTTTTAGGATAATTATAGAGGTGAATCCTAATGTTTTGTTAAGTAAGAGTTTATATGGTTTTTCTTATAAATACATCCTTTTCCAGATAATATAATTAGAAGTGGTTTTGGAACAGTTTTACCTTGTGGGTAATAACTCTAAAAAGGGAACATTGGGATTTGACTCGATCATCACCTGGTGGAAGAAATTTTTTTTTACTACGCACTTAGTTTGACACTCCTGAAGGATATGATTAGGATAATTTTCATTTTCTTTGTGATCCATCGTGAATTATTTGAAAAGATGATGACAATGAATGACCTAGGTTAAACCTAATGTGTCTCAGATTGAAAAAGGATTTCATGAGTTTAAAATACTATAAATGATTATATGGTTTTCCCACTATGATTATTATTGTCCACACAATGATTTTGGTTTTAGTCAATGGTTGGAATCCAAAGTAATCATGTTAATATTAAATACATTAGAAAATGTGGTGATTATGATCAACTAAATGAGATGATGAATAGAGTATGTCATATCATGATTATGACTAATTAGTTATCATGACATATGATTAACATTATATACCTTAAAAAATTCTTAGAATAACTAATTAATATAAGGATGGAGTTTTATAATATCTCAAGTGGTGTAATATTTCAATGTTATAATAGAAAATATAATGTTCGATAGCATACAAGATACATAACATTGTGCTTAAATGAACAGTGAAATTTTATTATTTTAATGTGACTGTTATAACATAGCCATTAAATTGGTGGGTATGAATATGAATGCATGATATATGAAATAAATATAAAGGTACTACTAAATATAAATATATTTATAAATTTCAATAAAACAATCAATAAATTTTTAGTAAAGTTATTTTATTCTTCACAAAATGTTTTATTCAAAAATGGGGTTTCTTTATTTTTATGAGTGAATATTATAAATAATTTCTAGAAATACTAAAATATTTATTTGAAAAAATTAATTTAATTTTTTAATTCATCATTTAAAAATTATATTATGGTGAGTTTTTTATAATTTTATAAAAATATTGATTTTTCAATGAATAGTGGAAAATATTGATTCTTATTGAAAATTATATTTTATTTTTTTAGTATTTGCAAATTCAAATTATATTTTAATTTGTTTTAAAATTTTATTTGTCCATTTTGATTAATAAGGACCCAATTATGGTTCTCTAAATTAATTTTATACTTGAATTTAGTTTAAAAACATTTTATACTTAAGAGGGCTTTTTTTTTCTGAAAAACGATTTTCATTACATTTTAGTTATTTAATTTTAAATTAAATTCTATCAATTTTATGTTTTTAATTTAAAAAAATTGATTCCATATTTATAATAATTATATCAAAATTCATTAAATAGGTCATTTTTATTTTAGATCATTATGAATAACAACCTTAGTAATTTTTGTTACTATGGTAAAGGTTAAATCCAGTAATTAAGGGTTAAAAATGATATGACATGGTCTATAAAATGTCCCTAAAACTTAACTAAATTTTATTTAATGAGTATATATCGTCCATAATCATAAAATATCAAATATATAATTTTTATTTTCCATTTTAATATGATTATGACCCTTATCATATTTTATTTAAAGAAAAGTATAAAATATCACACTCTTGTTTTTAATAAATATAATATTTTTAAAATAGGTTAAAATAGAGGATATGTTAAGTTAAAAATATTATTCTGAAATCTAAAATATTTATCTTTATCATTATAGTTTATTTTTAAATTTTAATGAAGAAATAAATAATTTAAATAATTACACAATGCTGATAAATTAATTATTCAATTAATAGAAAAATCTGACAAATGAAATTAAAAATATTAAAAGTAATATAATTTGAGATAAATAATGTAAAAAACTAATTTTATATATTAAAATAAAATTTTAAGGATGTATTAAAATATTTTGTTTTAATTTTACTTCCTTTTTTATGTTATTAAAATTAAAGTAATGAATAGTTCTAAAAGTTGACATTAATTATATTTTATAGTAAATAATATTTTATTAAATGATATAAAATTCATAAAAATATTAGATCCAGAAAAGTGATTAAGATATGGTTTATAATATCAACCATGGTACATTTAAGGTGTTTTTTTATAATCAACCTATCCTTTTATACATATTATTACATGATTTTAAGCATAATTTACCATCAAATACAACTAAGGATCATAAAGTATGGTGACTTTGGAAGATTCGGTACATAATTTGAAAATATGAAAACCAAACTAAAAAAATATTTAATTTAATATCCATAATGAGATACTAAATTCCATTGAGCTCTTACATCTATATAGGATAACTTGATTAATACATGAACAAAAGGGATGAGCTAAAAAATGCAATAAGGGAATAAACATAGGAATAAAACATAACACATGGGTTAGTAGGTATAACATAATGAAATAGAGGCATGGAACATAAAAAAACACAAATAAGAATAAAATTTATAACATGGGAACATATAACCATGATATCATAGGAATGTAGCAACATCATAAAACATGACATGAACATGAGTCAAGGCTGAATTCCAAGACTATATAACATGGTGGAAAAAAGTCCCATAAAGGAATCAGGTTCAGTCTCTATCCCAAAATGACGTCTCATGAGACTATAAATTAACCAATTAATTAGAGAACTATCTAGGTGCACCCATCATAAACTTTTCACGAATATGTGTTCCACATGAAGAATCACATATAAGTAATCAAACATAAACATAAGGGTTACCGATGGAAAGAATTGGGTATCCTAACCATGTCAAAAGACATAACAAAAGGGAATATCATAATGGTGTCCATAAAAGAATAGATTTAATTCATAAATTGAAATTAATATGGTAAAATAGGAATATATCATGATAATTTATGTCAAACTTGAGTGAAAACATGTAAAAAGAGTGTTTAAGAAACTTTAGAAATAAAACATTTTAGTGTGGTTTAAAGAAAATATTAAAGAACATTAAAATTGGAAAAGGAAAAATATTTTATATAAAACCAAAAATTAACCAATATATCTTTTCATTATAAAATTAGTTATTTTTGAAAATAATTTTATCTTAAAATATATTATGGAGTGCACATTAAAATGGGTAAGAAACCAAGAAGTTTCCTTTAATCAGGATTTCTTATCAGAAATAATTGAGAAGGGAAACTTATAAAACATTTATTTCCCCATAAAATTAAGAAGTATTGAGTTATTTAAATGTTTTTGGAACATATAAATATAATGTATTAGTATTAAAAAATAATAATTAATAATTACATTAGGGTAAAGAGAGAGAAAGCGTAATCTGAAGGAAAAATGGAGGTTTGGAAAGAATCCCTTACCTTATGTACAAAAGTGTTCTGCACTTGTTATTCATGTACTGGATAATAAAATTAAATCCATTAATTAATTAATTCATAAAATTTTCTACATGTATTTTATTTATTATAAATTTATTAATTTCATTTATATCTCTTTTTACGAGTTATAAGAAATAATTTCATCATTTGGGAGCGTTCGTTTCCTTGGTTTTCATGATCGGTTACTTGTATACATGTATGGAAAATCATGTAAAATGAGAATGGTTTTCCAAAATTGAAGTTATATTTTATTAATTAAAATATATAATATTAAATTTTTATATAATTTATTTGGAAATTTTGGGTGATGATGAATCATTAGATAAGATGTTAGTGATAATCGTTTAGATTATTTTGAAAATTTTTCGATCACCACAAAATAGTTTTTTATTAATTAATTTTATGTATATAAAATGGTTCCATAACATTAAATAGGATTTAATACATATATTATAATATTTTCAACCATAAAAATGGTTTTATGAGTAGTATTGAAGGTGTTAATAGAAATTAAAAACTTTTTCATCCTTGAATGTGATAAATTAACACATCACAGATGATATTTTCATTTTTAGTACAATAGGAGAGGGGAGATAAATAATTATGAATTATCACATTATCATAATAAAATTAAATTATATGTATGGTATTGTAGTACATACCATTTTTATGGCGGGGGGGGGGGGGGGTGAGGAGAGAATAAGAAAAGCAAAGGACTTGAAAAGAAACTAAAGAAAGGAAATAGGGTTTTACCTCTTGAATGCTTTTTCTTGAGAAACTCTTTAGGGGGATTTGTTTTTGTCTTTTTTTGAGGAAAAAGGATCTTGTAATTCGGTTATGGTCTTTTTAAGAGATCTTAGTATAATTTGGAAAAGGCTCAATTCTTGAGAGGTGTGAAGAGAAGAGGTGGTGAGGGGTGGTATTTATAGGGGAGGAGAGGGGTGTTTTCTCATTATTTTATTCATTAGTTTATTATTTTTCCTCAAGACTATGAATAGTTTGATAATTATCACTAAATATATTAAGATAATTAAGAATATTTCAAGATTATGCTTTTTTACATTAGCTATGACTCAAAGAATAATTTATTTAACTTATAATGTATATATACCGTAAATTACCGTATTTCACTATTAAAAAAAACCAACAATTTTAGAAAAATCCAAAACATTTACCCTAACTATTTTTTGGTATGTAGAATTCCAAAATGGACTCCACTTTATGAAAATAATTTTATAAATATGATAAATTTAATTTTTAACTAAAATCATCATTTAATTGGAAAATACCAATTTTAAAATTATAAATGATTTTATAAAACTTTGAGAAATTAATTAAGGTCTCATAAAATTATCTCATAATCATTATAAAACAAAATATTAATTTATTAATACATTTTATGGAAATAAATTTTCTTTTTAAGCATTATATTAATTATAAAATTGAAAATAAACACTTATGTTTTTTAAAAATATCAACACTTAATTAATTATTTTTAAAACATTTATTTACTTATAATATGATATATTTATATCATATTTTCATTTATTATATGGATAAATTTTATTTATACTTTCATAGTTGAGGTTTCTATTCTATTGTCTCGTTTACTATTCATAAGGGTCACATTACTATTCCAAAGTTATAGTTACTATTCCATTGTTATAGGTTTCTTAACTTATAGAAATACCTCTTATTTCATTCATTCTTCATTCATAAAGTTTGTATTGTGTTATCTATGTGATTCTTATGTTATTTATACTATATAAAATAATTATGAGAATGGATTTTTCATTAATAAAATTTGAGTCGTTACATTCTTCCCCTTATGAAATTTCTCCTTCAAAATTTCATTTTAAAAACTATAGTTAAAACAATTGAGGGTACTTCTCCTTAATAACTTCCTCCAATTCCCATGTTTCCTATTCATACTTATGGTTCTTCTATAGTAATTTGACCAGGTGACTAGTCTTGTTGCATAGAACTTTGTCTCTATGATCCAAGATCTTCACCTACTGTTCCTCATAAGAGAGATCATTCTACAACTATACCACCTATAAATTTAGTATATGTGAGGGATATGGTATGTAAATCCTCAAGAGATATATAAGGAATACATCGTGTACTTGAGATATAGTAGGTGGAAGTGCTAGTCGATAGGGCTCAACTCTGACACGATCCAGAATCTTGAATATGTTAATATACCTGAGACTTAACTTTCCTTTCTTCCCAAATATCATGATCCTCTTCCATGGAGATATGAGAAGGAATACCATGTCTCTAACCATAAACTCTTGGTCCCATCGATGATTATCTACACAACTCTTCTATCAACTTTGGGATTCCTTGATATGTTGCTGAATGGTTTTCACCTTTTCTACCATTTATTAGAACATTTCAGTTTCTATTAGCTTACATTCACCAACCTCATACCAAAATTTCGGTGTTCTACATCTTTTCCCATAAAGGGATTCATATAAAGCCATTTTGATGCTCAGGTGAAAACTATTGTTTTAGGAGAAATAAACTAGAGGTAGATGTTGGTCCCTTCCTCCTTTGAAGTCCATAGAACACACTCTCAACATGTTTTACAATGTATGAATAGTCTACTTAGATTAGAAATCATTTTGAGTATGATAGTCCACACTGAAGTTCAACTTAGTGTTCAGAGCACGTTGGCCACTTTTCAAATACTTGGAGGTAAATCTTAGATCCCAATCAGATACAATTGATAGTGGTACTCCATGTAGCCTTACCACTTCTCTAATGTATATTTGTGCAAGTTGATCTAGTGAGAAGTCCTCTCAAACTACAATAAAGTGAGATATATTTGTAAGATTATCCATAATAACCCATATAGCATTGTTTCCTCTAGATTTATTCATAATTATGATGAAAATGTCCATGGTGATGTTCTATTATTTCTATATTGGTATGGGTAATGGTTGAATCACCCCCTTATACATTTTTCTTTTCAGCCTTCACTTACTGACATACTAGGCACTTTGATGTATGTTCAATGATCTCCTTCTTTATATTGTCCCACCAATATTTCTATCGAAGATTTCAATTCATCTTTGTGATACATAGGTGAATAGATAAGGTTGATCTATGGGCATCATTCAGAATATATTTCTTTATTTTTGGATTAGATGGTACACATAGTCGTAAACCAAATATCATGACTCCTTCCTCATCTATTTGGAACTCTGAGGATTTCCAATTTCTAATAGCTTCCACATTTTTCTTAATTTCCACATCATTTCTTTGAGCATCCTTTATTTTCTCCATGAGAGATGGTTGAGAAATCATTTGAGAATGGATTGGTGATGTTCCTTCCTTAATGATTCCTATGTATATCCTTTATAGGTCTAAGAATATTAGATCCTTCTTAATTCTCATTATTGATAATGATGTAGGATCCTTTCAACTGAGAGTATCCGCTACCTTATTTACTTTACCCAGATAGTAGTGGATTGAGAATTCATAATCTTTTATGATGTCCAACCATATTTTCTAGAACATATTAAGCTCTTTCTGTGTGAATATATATTTTTGGATCTTATGATAATATATATTCCACACTTCTCCCCATAGAGATAATGCCACCAGATTTTCAATATGAAGATCATATATTCCTACTACATATCATGCATGTGATAGTTTTTCTCATAAAATTTTAACTACCTTGATGTGTAAGCTATCACTTTATCATTTTTCATAAGTACATAGCCTAATCCCTTATTTTAAGCATAACCATATGCCATAAAGAGTTCCCCACTTGTTGGTAGTGTGAGCACTGGTGTAGTGATAAGCCATGTTTTCAACTCTTTAAATTAGTCTTCACATTCACTAGTACATACAAAATTTTCTCCATTCTGAGTCATCTTAGTTAGTGGGTTTGAAAATCATGATAATTTCTTCACAAATATCAAGTAATACCCAGATAGACCAAGGAAGTTACAGATCTCCATTACAGATGTTGGTTTAGGACACCCCTCAATTGAATTTATCTTGAAAGGGTCCACATATATTCCTTTATTGGTGATAACATACCTCAAGAATGATACTTCCTATATCCCTAAATCACATTTTATGTACTTTCCCTATAGTTTCTCCCTTTAAAAAGTTTTATCATAGTATAAAAATGCTTCTCATGTTCCTAATTTTTCTTAGAGTATATAAGAATATCATCAATAAAGACTATCAAAAATTTGTCAAGATAATCTATAAATACTCTATTCATTAGGTCCATGAGAATTGATGGATCATTAATGAGTTCAAAGGGAATCACTATGAACTAATAATGTCCATACCTCATTCAAAAGGTAGTCTTTTGAACATCTTTCTTCCTCACCTTTAATTGGTGATATCCCGATTGAAGGACCACTGTAGAGAAATAACTGGCCCCATGTAGCCAATCAAACATGTCATATATCTACGGTAAGGGATACTTGTTTGTTATCATGATTTTGTTGAGATCATGATAATTAATATAGAGTCAAATTAATCTATCCTTCTTCTTGATGAAGAGGACATACGTACCCTATGGTGAAACACTCAAGTGTATAAAACCCTTGTCCATATTATCCTGTAACTGATTATTTAGTTCTTCCAGCTCATCGTTGGCCATTCTGTAAGATGTATTTGATATAGAAATAGATCTAGGAATAAGTTCAATTGAGAACTCAACCTCTCATTCAGGAGGAAGACCATTAAATTCTTTAGGGAATACATTAGTGTAATCCCTCACAATGAGAATTTATTCGAGCATTATTCTCTCCCATTTATGATTTATTTGATCTAGATATGATTTCTCACAAGGTAACAATATCCAAAATTGAGACGATTACTTTTAAGTGAATTCATCTTCCTCCTTACACTTATACATAATTGGAGGATGCTTTGGGATGTGAAGAGTGATCTCCCTTTTCTGACAGTTGATGTTGAATTTATATAAAGATAGACAATCAATTCCCAATATAGAATCAAAATATACCAAATGGAGTATAACAATATTTTTTGGGAGGTTCAGTCCACAAACATTAACCAGGGAGGAGTTATAAAAATTAGATGCAATAATTTCCCCATTTTCTATTCTCACAAATAACTCAACCTTGACATTTTAAGGTGGTGATTGAATAGTTCTACTAAACTTTCAAGATATAAAAGAATGTGTATAACTAGAATCAAATAATATGTTATCTATTCTTGAATGAATAACCTAAATACCTGTTAACACATCATTTTTGGGATCCACCTTAGCAATAGTGATTTCATATTCCCTTCCTTGCTGCCTTGGAGGTTGTTTTTGTTGATTTCCTTTAAAAACCCTTAACTTTGGGCAATAACTCACATAATGAACATGTTACATACTGTTGAAATAATGCAATATAATCCGAGTGTTGATATGAACCTTCCTTTATTATTCTACATTAGTGGGATTATTCATATCTCTTCAGTAGTTATTTTCCATATTCCATTCTCTTTTATATTTGAAACATCTCTTGGTTCCCTTTAAGCAGTTTCTAGGATGCTTCTTATCAGACTTTTGACAAGTGGGATATTGGGTATTATTTCCATCATGGGATTTATCTATTGATCCACCCATTTTAAACTCTATTTTTTTCGTTTTTTCCTCGAGACCACGAGATCACTAAGAGTCTCTGATCTCTATTTCAAACTTAAGGGAACAACAGACAATATCCTTGTAGTTTTCAAAGTCTGTAATTTCCAATTCATTTCAAAGACTCTGATTTAGTCTACTAAATAAGTGATCCACCTTACTTTTGATTTTCCCAAAAAATCCATAGTCATATCTTGAAAGGCTTGTGAAGTTTACTTCATACACCCCGATAGACTCATCTTCCCTTTTCTTCAGTATGAGGAACTCACTTTCCATCTTAAGAAGGAGGGTTTGGGGAAAATATTTATTGAAAAATATTTTCTTAAAATCTTCCCATTACATGGAATCAATTTCCTCCTTGGAATTTGTGTTATTGATCGGTGTCCACCACTGATAAGTTTCCACATCAAAAAAAATTCCAGTACAACTTTCTATTCTTTTGAGAACTAGAGGAAAAAAAATATCTTCACAGTGGAGTTAATACATTATTTTGTGAGGATGGTATCATAATATCCACTAAATATGGGAGTCATTTTCTACATAAAGGATTCAATCGAAACTTATTTTTTCTTATGAGAAGGAGTGAATTAAACATTATTTAGGTTATTATTCATAACTTGAGCTAACTAAGAAAGTAATGTCATGATGTCTTGATTGCCCATTCCCATAATATTTGGCATATAATTAGAGAAATCATCACATTTCCTATGAAATTTATTGTTGGAATGGGTTATTATATTTCCATCCATTAACTAGTAAAAATAATGTACAATTAGGGGGACTGAATACTTTTCTAATAATTATATAAAAAGAAAACATTTAACATAGATGGATAAACTTGTAAATGAAAAGTATATATTAACTTATGATACCCTAAATTTCAATATAGTTTATCCATGGTGACAGAATTATCCCTAGGGTTCTTACTGAAGTTCTTTATTTCTAATAAAAAAACTAGACCTTTCTCTCATACAAACTACAGTGAACCTATCATTTTACACATATTTTTACATGATTTTAATCATAATTTACCATCAAATATAACCAATTATTGTAAAGCCTAGTGTCTTTTGAATATTAGGTATATAATTTGAAAACATAAAAACCAAAATAAAAAAATATTTTATTTAATCTCCATAATGAGATCCTAACTTCCATTGACATTAGTGGAAAAAAAGTTTAATACATTGGCATTTTTCATGTCGGTTCTATATAAATGACGTGTAAAGATTTAAAAATCGATATATCACATCGGTTATTTTATAACTGACGTGATATATCAACCAGGATTCATTCTTTATGTCGATTATAAAATAACCAATGTAAAATATACGAAGATTAGATTTTTTATGTTGGTTATTGTATAATCGATGTAAAAATAGAATCTAGAACACTTTATCACGTCGGTTATAAAATAACCAACATGATAAAGGAAAGCTTGGAATTTAATCATGTCCGTTATAGAAAAACTAACGTGATAAAGCTAATCTCAGCAATTTATTACATCGGTTATCAAAAGAACCAACGTGATAAATTGTTTTCTACGTCGGTTATTAAATAACCGACCTTATAAACATTAATTTTTTTTACCATGTTGGTTATTAAATAACTGGCATGATAAATCTTTTAAATGATTTATCACACCCCGTATTCAGTCATTCTGTTTTCTTTGATCGGGGCGACCTGCGACTCGTCTCTCTCATGCAGAAAACCTAGAAAAGAATCTTCAAAGTTGTTCCCTCCAGCCTCATTTTTCCTGCATCATTCTTCATATTTATTATCATCAGATCTATTAGGTCAACTCAGAACACTCAAGTAAGACTCACATGACTCATTTTCAGTTTTTATTTTCTGCGATTACCTAAACTAATTTTTTGAGATGTTATTTTTCTTTGTTCTTGCTATCATGGTAAGTTTCATAGTGTTCATTTATACCACGATAAATTATTTTCTAGTAAAATAAACCTATGAAAGTGATATCATGAAAGTTTATGATTTTTGTGTGTTCTATCATGTGTGTGTGTGCGTACAGGGGGTTTCCAAGGGGGTGGGGGGGGGGGTGTGCAAGTGGTTGGGGCGTCCAGGGGGTTGGGTGGGCTGTCCAGTGGGGTGGGGGTGTCTAGGGGGTGTCAAAGGGGGGTGTCAAAGGGGGTGGGGGGGTGGTGTCCAGGGGAGTGCGGGGGCTATCCAAGGGGGTTGGGGGTGTCCAAGGGGGTGCGGGGGATGTCAAAGGGGGTGGGGGGTGGTGTCCAGGGGGTGTGGGGGCTGTCCAAGGGGGTTGGGGGTATCCAAGGGGGTGTGGGGGTGGTGGTATCCAAGGGGTGAGGAGGATGAGGAGGCTGTCCAAGAGGATAGGGGTGTCTAGGGGGGTGGGGGTGGTGTCTAAAGAGGTGAGTGGATTGTCCAAGGGGGTAGGGGGTGTCCAGGGGGTGGGGGGCTGTCTAGTGGGGTGGGGGTATCCAAGGGGTGGGGGGCTATCTAGAGGGGTAGGGGGTCTGTCCAAAGGGTTCGGGGGGCTTTCCATAGGGTTGGGGGGGGGGTGTCCAGGGTGTCGATGGAGGTGGGGGGGGGGGGGGTCTAGGGGTGTTGTGTGTGTGGGTGGGGGGGTGTCGAAGGGAGTTGGGGGGCTGTCCAAGGGGGTGGGGGTGGGGGGGGGGGTGGTGCTGTCTAAGGGGGTGGGGGTGGGCTATCCAAGGGGGTGGGGGTGGGGGTGGGGGTGGGGGGTGGGGGGTGTCTGGTGGGGGGTGTCCAGGGGGTGTGCAAGGGGGTAGGGGTTGGGGGGTGGTGTCCAAGAGGGGTGGGGGGTGTCCAAGGGGGTTGTGGATGTCTAGAGGGGTGGGGGATGTACATGGGGTGGGGGGTGGGGGGGTGCTATCCAGAGGGGAAGGGGGCTGTCGAATGGGGTGGTGGTGTCCAGGGGGGTGTCCAAAGGGGGTGGGGGTGGTGTCCAAGGGGGTGGGGGTGGGGGTGGGGGTGGGGGGGGGGGGGGGTGCTATCCGAGGGGGTGGTGGTGTCCAGGGGGGTGTCTAAAGGGGTGGGGGGTGGGGGGGGGATCTTTCCAAGGGGGTTGGGGGTGTCCAAGGGGGGTGCAGGGGATTTTAAAGGTTGTGTGTGTGTGGGGGGGGGGGTGCGGGGGGCTGTCCAAGGGGGTTGGGGGTGTCCAAGGGGGGGGGGTTACAGGGGGTGAGGGGGCTTGTCCAAGGGGATAAGGGTGTCCAGGGGGGTGGGGGTGGGGGGTTGTCTAGAGGGGTAGGGGGGATGTCCAGGGGGTGGGGTGCTGTCTAGAGGGGTGGGGACTATCCAGAGGGTTCAGGGGGACTGTTCAGAGGGTTGGGGGGGTGTCCATGGAGGTGGGGGGGGGGGGGGGTCTAGGGATGTGTGTATGTGGGGGGGGGGGTCCAAGGGGGTGGGGGGGTGTCGAAGAGGGTGGGGGGCTGTCCAAGGGGGTGGGGGGGGGGGGTACAAGGGGGTGGGGGTGTCAAAGGGGGTGGGGGGCTGTCCAAGGGGGTGGGTGGGGGGGGCTATCCAAGGGGGTGGGGGCCAGTCCAGAGGGGTTTGGGGGGGCTGTCCAGGGGGGTGTCCAAGGGGGGTAGGGGGTGGGGGGTGGTGTCCAGTAGGGGTGTGGTGTGTCCAAGGGGGTGGGGGGGGGGGGTGGGGGGGTGTCTAGAGGGGTGGGGGGGCTGTATAGAGGGTGGGGGGATGTCTAGAGGGGTTGGGGGTGGGGGGTGGGGGGGGGGGGGCTGTACAAGGGGGTGGTGGTGTGTAGGGGGTGGGGGTGGGGTGGTGTCTAGGGGGGTGGGGGGCTGTCCAAGGGGGTGGTGGTGTCTAGGGGGTGTCCAAGGGGGGTGGGGGTGGTGTCCAAAGGGGGTGGGGGTGGTGTTCAAGGGGGTGGGGGGTGTTGTCCAAGGGGGTGGGGGTGTCCAGGGGGTGGGATGGTATCCAAGGGGGTGGGGGGTGGTGTTCAGGGGGGTGGGGGGATATCTAGAGGGGTGGGGGGCTATCCAGAGGTTTCAAATCGTTGGGATCTGTGTAATTTTTTAGTAGTGAATGTATACATATTTTAATATTTATACTTCATATTTATTTTTTACAGAAGGGTGAATTTGGTATCCAGTTGCACCAAGATGTATTCTATGTGAAAATTAAGAATAAACGATCCAATATGAATTTAAAATGGTTATATCTAACTATATTTTCTTTTTAAAATAATTTTCAAGCATATTTTTTTAAATGCGCATATATTTTTTTATATTTAAAAATTGTTTTTACATTAAAATTATGATATTTTTCATATAAAAATATATTTTTATTATCTTAAAAATATGTATAATTTTTATATTTGGTTATAGGTAATAATGAGTTGAAGTTGGATTACGACACATCGAATGAGTAATGAATATAAAGAAGGTGTTGATGCCTTTTTGGAATTTTCTAAACGAAATATTCCAAGCTGTGACATTTTTTTCTTTCCATGCCAGAAATGTTTGAATATGAATAAGTTGAAAAGTATAGAGATAAAAGATCATATGATTTTTCATGATTTTAGTCCGATTTACAACCCTTGGATTTGGCATGGTGAAAACTGGACAGAATTTTAGATCTACTGATGATGATGATTCACAAGATGGTAACTCCATGGAATTGAAGAAATGATTTGCGATATTGTAGCAGAACAAATTGAGATAGAACTGACAGTTGCACGTCTATATGGTGATGCTGAAAAACCATTTTATCCCGGTTGTACATATTTTACAGTTTTTTCGATGGTGTTAAAATTGATTAACTTGAAGGGAAAAACATGGATGGAGTGACAGAAGTTTTATAGAGCTACTATAATTGATGAAAGACATTCTTCCAAAAGATAACAATCTTCAAGATTCACATTATAAGGCCAAGAAAATATTATGCCTGATGGGATTGGGATACAAGAAAATACATGCCTGTCCCGAATGAATGTATGATATATAGAAAGGAATATGAATTTATGTCAGAGTGTTCTAAATGTGGTACATCACGGTATAAGGTGAAAGGAAAAATCACAGGCTAATATAGAGATTACAAAGATCCCTTACAAGGTATTTTGGTATCTTCCTATAATTCATCACTTGAAACGTTTATTTTCTAATTCACATGTTGCAAAAAAGGATAAAATGGAATGCTAATGAGCGGATTTGTGATGAAAAAATACGTCATCCAGCTGATTGTCCACAATGGAAGATAATTGATGAGTATTATCCTACATTTGGAAATGAAATTTGAAATCTCATACTAGGGTTGTGCACAGATGGAATGAATCCATACCGAACCCTCAGTAGTATACATAGTTCATGGCCTATTTATTGGTAATTTACAAACTCTCTCCTAAAGTTTGTATAAAGCATAAATATGTCATGTTGAGTATAATGATCTCTCGCCTAAAGCAACCTGACAATGATATTGATGTTTTCTTGCCACCATTGATTGATGATTTGAAACTTTTATGGGAGGATGATATTAGGGTGTATGATTCTTATAAAATGGAATATTTTCAACTGCATGCAGTGCTTATGTTCACTATAAATGACTTCCCAGCATATGGAAATTTGTCTGGATACAGTGTTAAAGGGAATAAAGCATGTCCAATTTTCTAACAAAAGGCTTCATATTGTCAATTGCATCATGGGAGGAAAACAATTTACAGGGATCATCAAAAGTTTTTTCCTATGGATCACTCTTACAAAAGACTAAAAAAGGTATTCAATGGATCATAAGAAATTGATATTGATCCAAAACCTTTATACCCTGATCTGTATTTTGATAGGGTGGAAAACCTTGATGTTACATTGGGAAATATATAGAAATCTGGTAATGATATACATATTTGGAAGAAAAGGTCAATATTTTTTGAGCTACCATATTAGAGATATCATGAAGTTAAACATAATATTGATGTCATGCACGTGGAGAAGAATATCTGTGACAATTTTATTGGAACATTGTTATATATTAAAGGAAAAACAAAAGATGGGTTGAATGCAAGATTAGACTTACTATCAATGGGAATACGTTTGGAGTTAGTTCCCACTTCTAATGGAAGATGAACATTTATTCCCCCGAATTTTCATAGATTATCCAAGAGGGAGAAAATTAGCTTTTTTTTAGTGTCTTCATGATATCAAAGTGCCTCAAGGTTATTCTTGAAATGTAAAAAAATTTTTCTCATTAAAGGACTTAAATATGATAGGTATGAAATCTCATGATTGTCACGTAATGATGCAATAACTTCTACTAGTTGTATTGCGTGGAATATTTCCCATCCATGTCAGAAATACTATAATGAAGTTGTGTTATTTTTTCAATTCAATTTATAATAAGGTGATTGATGTGAATACTTTGAACATTTTGGAAAAGGATGCAATTTATATACTTTGTAAATTGGAAATGTATTTTCCTCCAACTTTTTTTGATATAATGGGGCATTTAATGATTTATCTGGTTCGAGAAATAAAGCTTTGTGGACCTGTATATCTTCGTTGGATGTATCCTTTTGAAAGGTATATGAAAATATTGAAGGGGTATGTTAAGAATCCATATCGACCTAAAGCCTCCATTATTGAAAAGTATATTTATGAGGAGGTTGCAGTTTTTTGTATGAGCTACTTGGCTGCGGCGCAACACATAGGTTTGCCTCCATATCGCCATGAACAAGTTAATAATGAGGGAAAGGGGATTCGTAGCTTGAAAGTCAAATCATTTTCAGTTGAAAAGATAAAGAAGTTAGAATTATACATCTTGAATAACATATATGATTCTCAACCGTATATCACATGGCATATTAGTGAGTTGAAACAATGTTATACAAAGAAGAAAGAAATGTGGATTTTGAATGAGCACAACAAAACATTTTTTTCATGGTTTAAAAATACCTTTCTTGGTAGATCAGATGTATCAGAGATATTAAAATGGGTAGTGGGTGGTCCATGTTTAAATGTGATAACATGGTTTGGTTATGAATTTAATGGCTATACATTTCATACGAAAGCTCAGGACAACATAAGTGCAGTTCAGAATAGTGGTGTATTGGTGTTTGTAGAAGCAATGCATTTTTCGAGTGCTAAATTCAAAAACCCAATTTTTTCATCAAGTTCATATTATGGAGTGATTAAAGAAATATGGGAGGTTTATTACTTTAAAATTAAAGTTCCTGTTTTTAACTATAAATGGTTTATTGGTAACAACAATTTTAGACATGATGAATTTGGAATGACTGTTGTTAATCTGAATATATTGGAAAACACAACTGATTATTTTATAATGGCAACACATGAAAAAATAATTTCTATGTAGTAGATCAATCAGATATACAGTATGCTGTTGTTTTACAAGGTAAAAAACAATATGTTGGTGAGGATGAACTTGATGAAGATGATGATTTATGTGAGATCCCTACTTCCATGGAAATATTAACAGAACATAATGATGAGCATGTTGAAGACATGGTTTATGCCATAAGAAACGATCACTATGAAGGAATTTGGGAAAACAATCCATTTGTACATTCCTAGAATTACAGGTAACATTTGTTTATTTCTTGTTTACATTTATTATTTTCATAAAATGTTAGATATTTTAAGTTTTTTCTTTATTAAAACATTTATTAAAACAAATAAGTATAAGTTTTTGTTTGTTTTAATTTTTTTTAGTTTACTTTATCGTGTTTACCATTACATAAATTATATATCTATTATTTTTTTTCAATGAAAATTACTTTACCATGTTTACTAGGTTTACCATGTTTACCATGAATACAATGTTTACCATCTTTACCATTGTTTAACATGATTACCATATTAACCATGTTTACTATTACGTAACTTAGTATAATTTTCTATTTTCTGTTTACATTAGTATTATAATATTTGAATTTTTATATTTGTGAACTAATGTTTGTTTTTTTGATTTTAAGGATAATGACAGATCAATCAGTTGATCAACCACATGATTCTGGAGATGAGAATATTGGTCATACCTCTGGGGAGGAACATTCACATGCTCCTCTTGATGTTCCCCAATCTTCCTCATTTGCTCCCATTACGACAAAGAGTTCAAGAGTTGGTAAACGTGGGTGCACACATTTACCAAAATTATCACTTTTTTGTACACAAGATCATAGGATACTCATTGAGTTTGATAAGGATGATATTCCTAGAGGTCCAAATGTAAAATATTTTAAGAGTTTTGTATCAACTCAGGGTAAGAGCAAAGTAAGCATTTTTTATGATGACTGGAGAAGTGAGGACAAATTGATAATCTCTCAGTTGTGGGAGACGATTTTTATAAGATATTTTGCTATTGTTCTCCTATTATTTAAATGTTTCTAGTATATATAATATGTTTAACCTCTTCTTTATTAGATGAAATTTGATACTCCTGACACTAGAGGGGTCAGGAAGAAATGCTTATCAATGGCTGCTAGGATATGGAGGGATTTCAAATCAACCCTCTCATCTGATTTCATTTTTGGTCATAGGAGTCATGAAAATCCATATCATATATATCCTTTCATAGATGAAGACAGATGGAGAAATTTTGTTTAAAGTATAAGAAAAGATTCATTTTTGGTAAGGGAAATATAATCTTTTATAAGATTTCTTTTATAAACGATCTTATTAATGTTTTGTTAATGATTTCTTATTCTTAATTTACAACAAACAAGGAAATCTCATCAGGAGATCCAATATAAAAATGTATACCCTCATAGTTTATCTCGTGGAGGGTATTCATTATTGTAAGAACAAATGAGGGCGGAAAAATTACAAAAACTAAGAGCTAAGTCTTCAAGCTCTGAAGAGGTGGCCCCTCCATCTCCTCCATCTAGACATGAAAAATGGAAGAGAGCTCGGATGGTCAAAAAAGGGAAATATCATTCGGAAGATTTGAGAATCACAGCTGAGAGGATTGTAAGATATCTATTTTATTTATTTAAGTTAACTATATTCTTTATATAATTTCAATCATTACAGAAATGTTCAATTAATTAATATAGGATTCTCTTGAAGAGCAGAGCTCACAGGGGGTATTTACAGCTGCTGGGAGGAAAGATATTTTATCTGCAGCATTGGGAAATCCCAAACATCCTGGTCGTGTATGAGGATATCTGATAGGTGTATCAGTAAGAAAAGTGTTTCCACGTTCTTCAACTTCTTACATTGAGGATGTTTATAAAAAAATATAATCCTTGGAGGCTGATGTTTATAATATTAATGTGACGATGGAGGAAAAGATTAGAGTGTCAGTACAGTCTATGTTTGCAAACATGTAAAGACAGTTTTAGACTGTATCTCCCAGTCCTCCACCTCCCCCTGTAGACCCCATTATTTATCCTCCACCTCTACCAGTAGCTCCCACTCCCCCACCTCATCCCGCGAAACCCATTTTTTTTATCCTACTCATTCACCGCAGCTTCCTACTTATTGCGAGTTGTATGTTGATGATCCTCAACATCATATAGTTGCATATGGATTGGTATATTGTATAGGAGATACAGTTCATCATCAAAAATTAGAGGTAGATAATCATATGTTCACTGTACAAGATATTATAGATAGATCGGCTCGAGTACCATTACCTACATATGAGGTGACGACAGTTGGACATAGTATCAGCTATTTTTTAATTTGTCCATCTAGAATTCTACGACTCATTACCATAGAGGTATGTATGTTATATCTTCTATTTTTTTTATTAAATTTGTTTTATCTTTTTAAAACTAATATATTTTTATATTTATTTTTACAGGAACACTTCAAAGGTAAATAAATACTATATAGAAAACAAAAAAGACAAATGGATATGACATTAGATACAGATTCTATTAGTCTTGACAGATTGTCAAGATCTTTAATTTTTTTGGTGGATCATTATGAGTTTCTAAGGGAACCTCATATTTGCAGACATGTAATAACTGTGGGGATAGTGAAAACTGATATCATGGATCTTGTTACTGGAGATAAGTTGGGCATCAAAGTGGTGCAAATTTTTTCCATGTAAGTCTTAACACCTTTTCCCTGCGTTATATTTATTAAAAATGTATACTTATGTCTATTTTGTATTAGGAATCTTTATAACATTTGTCAGAAGAATGAGCGGATAGATGTATATGGATTCATGGACCCACATTTGATTTCCCCTGAAGCACGTGCATTGGATGAGGAACAAAGAATGATTTATATTGCTGAAAGATTTTAATAGAATATAGTCACACAATGTTGAATGATGCATTTTTTGTGAGAGATATGAAACACATCTCTCTCAAATAGTTCATTATCTTTTAACATAAAAAACCACTAACCTTAAATTTTCTTTTATCAGTGATCATTGGATTTTAGGTGTTTTTTGACCAAGGGATAAAACACTTTATTGGATATGTTCTATCCACGACGATATGTGGGAAAGTTTTAAGAAAATTTTGGAAAAGTAAGTTTCAATTTATCAATAGTTTTATATATTATAATTAATTTTAAATTTATCCCATTTGTATTATTTTCTAATAGGGGATGGGTCTACTTTTGAAAAAAACACAAAGAAAAGAAGTGTGAAGATGAAATATGTAAATGTAAAGGTAAATATCCAATTATAATTTGTACTTTTTGATTTATTACATAAAAATAATATATTGAATTTACACTCATTTAAATATAATTTTCATGAAAAACAAGGCGTCATCGAATATGGATATTATATGTTAAGATTTATGTATGAAATAATTACAACTGGAAAAGTTGTGAACTTTGACCTGGTATAATTTCCTTTTAAAATTTCCATAATATTTAATTTTATTTATTTATTATACACGTTAACTAATATACTTTTAATTTGTATCTATTTAATGAACCTCAACCCTATAGTTCTCAAGACATCAAACACTTACAAGTGGAATGGTCAAATTATTTTACAGGTTTTATTGAATTTTATTTGTTTGTAGTGTAAAATGTAATTTTGAATATTGTCATAGTAATTGTGTATTTGGTAGAAATTTAGGTTGGATTCAGTTTTTTAAGTTGACATTGTAAGTTTTGAATGTTATATATGTGAATGTTTAATTTTTATCTACTTCTTATTTTGGTATACTTATGATGGTTTTTTTGGTATGAATTTTGGTCTGGGGGGGAGGGATTCCAAGGGTGTGGGGGGTGTCCAATGGGGTGGGGGGGGGGGTGTCCTGGGCGTCTATAGGAGTGGGGGGCCAGTCTAGGGGGTGGGAGAATTTCCAGGAGGGTGGGAGGGCTGTCCAGGGGAGTGGGGGGCTGTCCAGGGGGTGTCAGGGGTGTGGGGGCATCTTATGGGGTGAGGGGGATTTCTAGGGGTGTGGGAGGGTTGTCTAGTGGGGTGGGGGGTGTCCAGGGTGTCCATGGGGATGTGTGTGTGGGGGGGGGGGGGGGGGTAGTCTAGGGGGTGAGGGTGTTTCTAGTAGGGGGGGTGTCCAGGTTTGTGGTGGGGGCTATCAAGTGGGGTGAGGGTGGGAGGGTGTCCAGGAGGGTGGGAGGGATGTCCAGGAGAGTGGGAGGATGTCCAGGGGGTGTCTAGGGGTGTGTGTGGGGGGTGTCCAATGGGGTGGGGTGGGGGTGTGTGTGTGTGTGGGGTGTTCTAGGGGTGTGGGAGGGATGTTCAAGGGTGTGGGAGTGCTGTCCAGGGGGTGGGTGGGGGGGGGGTGTCCAGGAGGGTGGGTTTCTAGGGGTGTGGGAGGGCTGTGCAGGGGTGTGGGAGTGCTGTCCAGGGAGTGTGTGTGTGTGTGTGTGGGGGGGGGGGTTGTCTAGGAGGGTGGGGGGTTTTACAGGGGTGTGGGGGGCTGCCCAGGGGGTGGGGGCAGTATAGAGGTGTGTGTGTGTGTGTGTGGGGGGGGGGGGGTGTCCAGGGGTGTGGTGGGGGCTGTCCAGTGGGGTGGGGGGGGGGGGTGGGTTTGGTCTGGTTTTGGTTGGGTTTTGGTCTATTTTTGGTCGGGGGGTGTCCAGTGGGGGGTGTCCAGGGGTGTGGTGGGGGTTGGTCAATGGGGTGGGGGTGGAAGGGTGTGCAGGAGGGTAGGAGGGATGTCTAGGCGAGTGGGGGGATGTCCAGGGGTGTGTGTGTGGGGGGGGGGGGTGTCCAGTGGGGTGGGGGGGGGGGGGGGGGTTCTAGGGGTGTGGGAGGGATGTCCAGGGGTGTGGGAGTGTTGTCTAGGGGGTGGGGGGGGGGGGTGTCCAGGAGAGTGGGGGGTGTCCAGGAGAGGGGGGGGGGTTCTAGGAGTGTGGGAGGGCTGTCCAGGGTGTGGGATTGCTGTCCAGTGGGTGGGGGGTGTCCAGGAGGGTGGGGTGGGGGGGGGGGGGGTTGTACAAGGGTGTGGGGGGATGTCTCGGGTGTGGGGGGCAGTTTAGGGGTGTGGGGGGTGTCCAGGGGTGTGGTGGGGGCTGTACAGTGGGGGGGGGGGTTCTGGTTTGGTTTTGGTCAGGTTTTGGTCTGTTTTTGGTATGGGGGTGTCAAGTGGGATGGGAGGGGGGAGGGTATCTAGGGGTATGGTGGGGGCTATCTAGTGGGGTGGGGGGGGGGTGTCCAGGAGGGTGGGAGGGATGTCAAGGCGAGTGGGGGGATATCCGGGGGGGGGGGGGGGTTCTAGGGGTGTGAGAGGGCTGTCCAGGAGTGTGGGGAGTACTGTTTAGGGGGTGGGGTGGGGGTTTCTAGGGGTGTAGGAGGGCTTTCCAGGGGTGTGGGAGTGCTATCTGGGGGGGGGGGGTTGTCTAGGAGTGTGGGGGGATGTACAGGGGTGGGGGTGGGGGGTAGTCTAGGGTTGTTTGTGTGTGTGTGTGTGTGTGGGGGGGGGTGTTCAGGGGTATGTTTGGGGCTGTCCAGTGAGGTGGGGGAGGGGGTTCTGGTCTGGTTTTGGTCTGGGGGTGTCCAGTGGGGTGGGAGGCTGTCCAGGGGTGGGGGGGGGTTGTCCAGGGAGTGGGGGGAAGTCGATGGGTGTGGGGGTGTCCAGGGGTGTGGTGGGGGCTGTCCAGTGGGGTGGGGGGGGGGGGTCTGGTATGGTTTTGGTTAGGTTTTGGTCTGGGGGTGTCCAGTGGGGGGGGGGGTGTCTTGGGGTGTGGTGGGGGCTATCCAGTGGTGTGGGGAGGTTTTGGTCTATTTTTTGTCAGGTTTTGGTATGTTTTTGATCTGTTTTAGGTCTTTTGGTAGGGCATAGCAGTGGTTGATTGGTGGTGGGGGCTATCCAGTGGGGTGGGGTGGGGGGGGGGGTCTGGTATGTTTTTGGTTGGATTTTGGTCTGTTTCAGGCCTTTTCCCAAGGAATAGTAGTGATTGATCAGTTTTATTAAAAAAAATTGTTTTTTACGTCGGTAATTTTATAACCGACTTAAAAAATGCATTGGGATTAGTTTTAACATTGGTTATTTGAAAACTGACGTAATAAATGCATGGGAAATGGTTTTCACGTCAGTTGTTTCATAACCGAAGTAATAAATGGAAATGAATTGTTTTTTACGTCGGTTATTTTATAAATGACGTAGTAGATATTTTTTCATGTCGGTTATTATTTAACCGACATTGGAAACTGCTTGGTAGACAGGTTTATCACGTCAGTTATGAAAATATCCGACGTGATAAATGCTTCAGAGGATTAATTTATGATGTAGGTTATATAATAACCGATGCGAAAGAGTATATACACGTTGGTTATTAAATAACCGACTTAATAAACCACGACTCCGAAGCATTTTTCATATAGGTTTTTTATCATCTGATGTGAAAAACGCTTCAGATTTGTGTTTTTGACGTCTGTTTTAAAATAACCGACGTAAAAAAAAAAATTTATAACATCTCCTGTAATAACTTCGGTAAAAAGCCGATGTAAAAAATAAAAAAAAACTGCTATAAAAAATGTTTTCTGGACTAGTGTGAGCTCTTACACCTGGATAGGATAACATAGAGAATCCATGAACAAAAGGGATGAGCGAACAAGCACAGTAAGGGAATTAGAATAGGAATAAAACATAGAACATAGGTTAGAAGTTATGACATGATAAAATAAAGGCATGCAACATGAACAAAAATATATAATAATAACATGTATAACATGGGAACATATAACCATGACATCATAAGAATTTGGAAACATCATATAACATGGCATAAACATGAGTCAAAGATAACTACAAAGACTATATCACATGGTGGAAAAAGTCCCATAAAGAAATCAGGTTCACTCCTTGTCCCAACATGAAGTCTCATGAGACTAAAAATTACCCAATTTATTAAAGATATATCTAGGATCACCCATAATATCATGTTCATTAATATGTGTGCAACATGAAGAATCATACATAAGTAATCAAACATAAACATAAGGGTTACCCATGTAAAGAATTGAGTGTTATAACCATGTTAAAAAGAAAAACAAAAGAGAATATCATAATGGTGTTCATAAAATAATGGATTTAATTCATAAATAGACATTAATATGGTAAAATAGACATATATCATGATAAGTTATGTCAAACAATAGTGAAACCATGTAAAAAGAGTGTTTAAGAAACTTTTAAAATAAAACATTTTAGCGCAGTTTAAGGAAAATATTAAAGAGAATTCAAATCTAAAAAGGAATAATCTTTTATATAAAACTAGAAATTAACCAAGATATTCTTTAATGATAAAATTAGTGATTTTATAAAAATAATTTTGTCTTAAAATATATTATGAAGTTCACTTGAAAATGGGTAAGAAATTAGGAAGTTACCTTTAATCGGGCTTGATTATTGGGAAGAATTGAGAAGGGAAACTTATAATTTAGGAGGATTAAATAATACTAATAATTAAGAATTGAATTGGGGTAAAGAGAGAGAAATCGTAATCTGAAGTAAAAAATGGATATTCAAAAAGAATCCCTTACCTTATGTCCAAAAGGGTTCTTATCATGATCTTAATGTCCTAGAAAATCAAATTAAATCCATTAATTAATTAATTAATAACATTTTATACATGTATTTTATTTATTATAATTTTATTAAGCTTATTTATATCCCTTTTTATGAGTTATAAGATACAATTAATCATTTGGGAGTGTTTTTTTCCTTGGTTTTCATGATCGATTACTTGTATACATGTATGGAAAATCTTGTAAAATGAGAAAGGATGTCTAAAATTGAAGTTAGCTGTTATTAATTAATATACATAATATTAAATGGTAATATAATTCATTTGGTAATTTGGGGTGAGGATGAATCATTAGATAAGACGTCAGTGATAATCATTTAGATTATTTTGGCATTTTTTGATCATCACAAACTAGTTTTGTTTTATTAATTAATATTAAGTATATAAATTATTTTAAAACCTTAAATATTATTTAATACATATATTATAATATTTTATAACCATAAAAATGGTTTTATGATCAATATTTAAGGATGTAATATAAATTTAAAACTTTTTTGTCCTTGAATGTGATAAATTAATACATCAAGGATGATGTTTTCATTTTTAGTACAATAGAAGAGGGGAAAGAAATGATGATGAATTATTCTATTAGTATAATAAAACTATATTATATTTAAGGTACTAAATTTATCATACCATTTGGATAAGGTGAGGTGAGGTGAGGATATAATAATAAAATAAAAGAACTTGAAAAGAAATTAAAAGGAAAGAGAGAGGATTTTACCTCTTGAATCCTTCTTCTTGAGAACCTCCTTAGGGGGATTGGTTTTGGTATTTTTTTAGAACAAATGAATATAGACATGGGGGAGGGGCTTATAAAGATATTTAAGTAAAATTTGGACAAGAAAAAAATCTTGAGAGGTGTGAGTAGAATAGGTGGTGAGGGGCGGTATTTATTGGGGAGTAGAGGGGTGTTTTCTCATTATTTTATTCATTATTTTATTATTTTTCCTCAAGAATATGAATAGTTTTATAATTATCACTAAATATATTAAAATAATTAATTATATTTCAATATTATGGTGCTTACATTAGTTATGACTCAATTAATAATTTATTTAACTTATAATGTATATATATACCATAAATTACCATATTTCACTATTCACTAAAAATTCAAGTATTTTCGAAAAAATAAAAAAATTATCCCTAACAATTTTTTAATGTGTAGAATTAAAAAATGGACTGAATTTTATGAAAATAATTTTCTAAATATGATAAATTTAATTTTTAATTAAAATAATCATTTACTTGGAAAATACCAATTTTAAAATTATAACTCATTTTATAACACATTGAAATATTAATTAATGTCTCATAAAATTATCTTATAATCACAAGATAAAAATATGTTTATTTATGAATAAATTTTATTTCAAAAAATTATATTAATTATAAAATTTAAAACAAACACTTATGTTTTATAAAAATATCAACACTTAATCAATAATTTCTATAACATTTATTTACTTATACTATGATATAATTATATCATATTTTTATTTATAATATGGATAAATTTTATTTATAATTTCTTAGGTGAGGTTACTATCCTATTTTCCAGTTTACTATTCATAAGTTTCACATTACTATTCCAAATATTAAGAAACTATTCCATTGGTATATGTTTCTTAACTTATAGAAATACTTCTTATTTCATTAATTATTCATTCATAAAGTTTTTATTGTGTTCTCTATGTGATGTTTCTATTATTTATACTATATAAATTAATTATAAGAAGGTAATTTTCATTGATAAATTTTTTTATTGTTACATTTTTCACATTTATAGTAACTATCTTGATCCTAAAAAAGTAAAAACCTTGTTTCCATAGTAAATTTAAAAAGGGATAACGAGTGGTTAAAACCGAAATATGAGGATAAAAATATAGTTAAAACTTATATAATTTTTATTATATGAGGGTATTTAGACCCATAATCATATTATTTTCAAAATAAATCTGTTTTGATCTATTTATAATTTAATATTAATTTATCTTAGTTTAATATTTTGGGAAATTCCAAGAGTGCACCTCCCCTCTCATAAAAGGGAACATATTCTTCTTAATCCTTTACACAACAAAACAAATTTGGTTTAGAAAATAACTGAACAAATAACTTCCTAGAATATCTACCATCAATATTTAATCCTTATTTTTGTAATAATACCAATATTAGAGGTACTAAGGTGTTAATAAAATGATATTTTTCGAAGAATAGTTATAGTTTTCAACTGCATGTTTTAGTTTTGTTTCTTCTTCCACCTTCTTATAATATTATTAAACCATGATAAGATAATAAAAAAATTATCCTACATATATTTATATGTTATTATGTTAATGAAATAACCTATATTCATCTATAACCTCCATCAAATGGGAGATGAATTCATCATTCATGTGTACGGAAAACTATCGCCTTACAGACCGATGTAATTCATTTTCCATAAACATCTCTCAAGACTATTTATAATGATGAAAATATTGTTTATATATGATATTAATTTAATATTTATCATTATAAAAATATAATATATCATTTAACTTCTTCGCTTTCCATTCACTAAAAAACAATTATGTTGTTCGTCCGTACGTGTGAACCTCCAACTCCACAAAGCGATATGATTCATTTTTTAACACCACATCACATGGAAAATATATATAAGTATATTTAAAGAATTAATATTATATTTATGATATTATTATCATTCATAAATGATAAAATAATACTTACCTTCTTTCTATAATGATCATTGAAAAATAGAAACTTTACTCATGCGTACGTATGACCTACCGTCTCCATGATTTTAACTTAATTATTTTTTCATAACCATATTTAATGGTTGAATTTAAAGGTATAATTGATGTATAAAATTTATAATTATGTAATTATTATTATTCTATAAATGGTTAAATAATGACCTCTTTTACCATATTAAACATACAAAAGTCATTTCCAACATATGAGCCAAATATCATCAAAACGCCCAATGTAAATTTAATTGGTGAAGTAAATAAATATATAAAGGTAAGAGATAAAATTAAAGGAATAATAAACATGAAAATAATTTCTTAATTAAGTATAAATTAACCTAATTTTATTATTTAGGATGACAAAGAACATATGTGACTTTCCAAACTCATTGTAAAGGAATTTCTTTTAAAAAATCCTCTTAAAGTTTCCCTTTAAACTCTATTTTCTTATATATCCATATTTTATAAAAATATTTTAAATAAGTTTTATACTATTCTACTATGATTTTTTAAAGTCATTTTTACCCATTTTTTAATTTTTAAAAAATGGTCTTAAAGGAATATTTCTTTGTTTTCTAAATGAGTCACTTTGTGACTTTTCTAATAAAAGTATGGAAGGAATATTTTTTAACTTATACAACATGATCTAATTTTCCTATCGTAATTACTAATATTTTCTTTGAATATTCCTTTAAAATTTCACAAGGGTATTTTAAAATATAATATTTTCTTTTATAATTGAACATATTTTTAAAAAATTGATTTCAAAATGGAAAAGTTATTTTCATTAAGAAATGTTTTTATGATGAAATATTTTATGTGTAATGTAATGGTTTTTGGAAATTATTTATGATGATGGGTGGTTACATTATAAACCAAATATGTGTGGGTTCATGAAATCCCTCAAATTAATTGGTTATGGATATCGACTGTATGGTTTTTCCAAATATGGGATGGAGTAACCTATTAGGTTTCTCCTAAGAGATAATGGGAATATACTGTGATGGTTTTTATAAGATTAACTATAATGATTAATCCATGCGTAGCTATTATGGTTACTCTAAGGTTATGTTTGGAATTTATCTGTGAATATATTTCCTGAGTATCTATGATGGTCACTCCAAATTTAACCATGATGGATATTCTATATGTAAGAGTGAAAAGTATAATTTTGTGAAAGAGTTTTCATGTGATTTTAAAATTTGAAAAGAAAACTTTATAGGTTTATTTCTCCATAAAAATTTCTAATGAAATCATTTATAAAAAGTTATAGTTATCAAAGTTTATTTCTTGGGTAATAAAAGGGTTTATTTTTTACCTAATGTTTATTTTGAATATGGGAAAAATTTTCTATGTATTCATAGACTAACAGTTTATTTGTTTCTTTTATGTCCCTTACTAAGTTTTTTAGGCTCATACCATTTTTTAAATTTTTTTTACAAGGTTTAAATTTTTTTGAGTAAAAATAATAGGTAAATAAGAATTTCTTTAAATATTTACATAAAATGATTTTTTTTATTTTAATGGTTTTATATTTTAGGAAAAATTGGTACTAAGTAGAAGTGTCAAACTTGTAATTTATGGGTTTTTTATGTAAGAATTATGACTAAATACTATAAAAATTTCAACCCTAAATATATTTTCGAATTAAATGAAGTTAATTAAAGTCTAAAGACACTTGATCATGTAATGTTTAAGTATAGGTCCTTACAGTTGGTATCAGAGTAGGGTTTAGATAACTTTAGAGGTTAGGATTTTCTTTCAGCATAAGTTACAAGTCTCTATAACCATAATGGTTAGTATGTTAAGGAGAAATATAGTTATTTTGGATAAATATAAATTGTTTGATATAATATTAATAAGGATATATTAGTTTTTATTCACCTTATAATATGGTTTTTGGCACCAAAATTTGGGAAGAGGAAGAGAAAACACAAAGCCTTTGGGGTTGCCTCGCGAAGCCTATTTGCGGAGCCCCGCAACACCACAACCAGCATGAAGATACCTCCTTTGCACACCCACCACGAAGCAAAGATGTGAGAGGATCCGTAATCTGATTTAAATTTACAAAGCCTCTATGAAGCAAATAGGTAGAAGGCTCCGCGATCCAATTGACGTTTGAGAAGTCACCGCGAAGCAAAGACGTGGGAGTCTCCGCGGTTACGATGCAATTGAGTGAGAGCCTCACACTACGGAGGGAGCCGAATAGACCTTCACGAACCTAGAGAACTTTAACGAAGCCTCTATAAACACTACGGAAGGAGATCCACACCGAGGAGGGGATGGCGGTCGGCTCTGCGGTTATGTATAATTTGATAGAACCCACGACCGATCGTGGAGCACCACATGGCTTCATTCCAAGAGACCCCTACTTCACGCAGCCTCTTGCCTATAAATATTGGGCTCCCCTTGATCCCAAAGGATGGATACTCTGACCTTTTTTCTTCTCAGCTCTCAAATCATGAAGCACTTTCTTGTCAATGAAAAAATTAGCTCTTCAAGGTACTTTAGCATCGTGAAGTACCTTTCCCTTTTCTTAAATTCAAACCCTCTTCAAAAAGGGATTCCCTTTGAGAATACCATGGGCCATCACGAAGAAAGGGAATCCCCAAGGGGACTCAGGTAATCACATAGCACTTATGCTTTGTGAATTACCCTTTATGCACACGTACACCCTATGCTAAGGCATGTTCACTATACTTTGTGAAGCACATTGCTTCGCAGTGCTACACCTCACAGGGAAACTTTGCTTCGCAAAGCCCTACTCTGTGAAAGCCTTTACACTTTGCAAAGCACCATCTATATGAACCTATGCCCTATTCCTAGGCTAGGCCACCCCACTTCACAAAGCATACCCCTTCACGAAGCTCCTCCACTACATGGACCACTAGAGATTCATGCAATCCCTTCCTGTGAACCCCTTTACTCCGCAATCCCCTTTTCCATACAACCATCTAGGTTCGTACAAAGTGATTTCATTTTTCCTTGGTTGGTGATCCATGTTGCGTTGCTTAGCCTCATGTTTCTTCACATAGGCACATCAATGACTATTGCTTCTTCGCATAACCATGCTAATGTGGGCCCCTCAATGGATAAATCTATGACACCCCCTCACCATGGCATTGATGACGCCTTCCCTTCCCCAAGGAAGGGCGGGTATCAGTTATGTAAGTCCTAGGGGTGCGGAGTGAACCCCCCTCTTCCGATCTGCAGGATGTTAAACTACTAAGAAATATCATCCTTAGTACATGACGTTAAACTCTGGCCTCGCCCTGTGTATCATACGTAGGGTTCCCCATCTCGAACATTCTCTATGACCGCTCGTCTCCACGGGAGTGAGCTCTTCCTCACATGGAATGAGATCTTCTATGCTGGAGTGGTGCCAATCCACATGGAGGGGCAACCACCTTGGTGTAAGACCCCTAACCTTTCTTGCAGAAGACAATATCCCTACTCCCCCTCCTATATTTCGTGCCAAAGACCAAAGGAGATATGGGCACTGAGACCTTCATCATCCTGTCCCTCTCCTATTAGGATTTTCACCACCTAGACCTACATCCTAGATTAAGTCCCAATACCCATATCCCTGGTCCAAAAACCATGTGTAAGACCTTGTTTCCTCTTTGGGCCTCTAAACACGTGTAATACCCACTCCAATTCCCACAGACACACCTTTTGCGACATGATTGTCAGGTCTTTGCTACCTCTTGTTTCTCACACCGAGCATGAATCACATGGGATTAGAGTAGACATTGACCGTGACATTCTCTCTAGGCCGCCTTAGCATGTAATACACAAACCATTCCGATCTACGTGGACTTTGATCCTTGCTAAGGAAAGGTACATAGGAAGCATCCATAAGGTTCAAGCCCAACACTTATTGGTCCCGAACCCCTTCACATTGGTTCACCAAAAACTTCCGATCTATGTGGACTTTGATCCTTGTATCCTAGGAAAGGTATGTAGAATTCCTCCCTGAGGTTCAAGCCCAACACCCATCGATCGTAACCACTTCACGTCAGTCCACTCTCATCCTACACGACGTTACACTTTACTCCCCTCTTTGTCCTATAAGACTTAAACTATACCCGTTCGAACTATATGGGATTTGATCCTTGTCTCCTAGATAAGGTACGTAGGAATCCTCCTTGAGGTTCAAACACAATCGATGGTAAGTCGTTGTTTTCCCCAACTAAAGGAAAGCCGTTGTGTTCCCCAATCAACGATAAGCCATTTTCCCCAACTGACGACAAGACATTGTGTTACCTAACCAAAGGTAAGATGTTGTGTTCCCCAATCGATGGTAAGTAGTTGGAACCCTAATCAGTGGTAATCCATTGTCAGCACCAACCAACAGTAATCCATTGTGTTTCCCATTCGATGGCAATCCGTTGTCATACCTTTTGTGGGGACCCACATCTCTGGTCCACCCCATGGCGTCAGACCAACCCAGGCTACTAACCACACATAAGCCCCAGTATATCATCAGGTTGCTGTCCTTTACACACACCCTTGATTCTATGCCCCCCATCCTGAACTACATAGACTTTGATCCTTGCCAAGTTAAGGTATGTAGGAAGAATTCTTGAGGATCAAGCCCATCGACCATGTACCATCATGTTCCCTTTCCCTCGAGCCTATGTGTTTTGGGAAGGCCATGCCCCAACCTGGGGGTTCCACTTCCTCTGGGTCTCATCCACACAACCATTCTCATGGGTCACCTCCTCAGGTGTCCCATCGCCCTTCCGAACTATGTGGAATTTGATTCTCTACCATGGGGATATGTAGAAATCCTCTTTGAGGCTCAATCCCAACATCACCATTGCCCTCATTTCAGCTCCATCTCATTCCCCCAACACTTCATTCAACTCTCCACCATCCACCCTAATTCTTCCCTAGGCCACCAAATCCTAGTGAAATCATGTCACCCACTTTCTCACTGCTCCTAGCAGAAATTGTGTAACTAATCACGCATTATCCCCAGCATTAGCGATCCCTCCAAGGGTTTCACCCATATGATCCACTCCCGTCAGTGTTCTAATCAGTCCGATCCATCTCCGCCAGATGTTAAACTAGTGACATACCCTGTGTTAAACATAGGAAGCTGAGAAAAATCCTAGATACATGCCTATGGAATATAATTCCACACATTCGATATGGGATGCCTCAGGATTCTACACCCTCGAGAATCCCTATCATAATGGGAAGAAACCTAGACGTGCCAGTGTTCTAGCATCCAAACAACCAGTGATGTCCAACGTGACTAATCCCCTGACCGAAGGTTGTTGCCCTGACCAGACCCCTTGGAATGTCCTGACAGAAGCGACATAATTAACTGATGTCCATGAAAACATGGCACTATGAAGAGTTTCACAAAGAACATCTTAATATATAAGGGATACATGGACTAGGTGAAAAGTTCTGAGGAGGAATACATGGAAGGAGGAACCGAAATCCCATCATCCAGTTTTGATCAAGGAGAAAACGTCCTTGAATAAGCGACGAATGCCTCCCACCTTTGAAAAGTAGGAATACAGGGCAACATTCAGCGCGTCCTCCAAAGAAGACGGTTGTGTGCCCTAAAGAAAGAGTCAAAAACAGAAATTGGGAACCTGATGTGAAATTATTCTTCTCAATTTAGATATTAGTAGCATTTGAGACATCAGTGGAATAGCATGTCACTGGATTCAATTATCCGGTGCCAGGTCCCACCAAGAAAATAGTGGGCCTGGCGTGAAACTCACCAAAAGTTAGGGAAATTGAATATTGGAAATACTGGTCTACGACATTGTTAGCGTGGATCCTTCTTATGAGCAATAGAAGACAGAATGGCACTGGGGCACTGAATGTCTATTTCCTTCTTGCAATACTAATGGTTTAATCTTCATACCTTTTAGGAACCAAGCTGCTATATCAGGAAACTGATCACCGCCCACATACCTATGTAGGGGTAGGGGAAATGTCATCGCAACATCATGTGTGACCTCATTTCCCCCATGGAAGCCTCTAGGTCCATAGATGCTAGGCGCCTATGCCTTATCTCCCCATCTGAGTTTATTCAGCGAAGGGTGATAAACAAACTTGTCCGACGATATGAGGAGGATGAGATCATCCAAAATAGGTACGTGGCTCAACAGGACCTAGAGGCATCTGATCCTCTTCGCCACTGCCACCCCCAAGGGACACGCAGGGATCCACTACTCCCTACTCCGATGCACAACCGTTTTGAGAGCCTCTTCCTGGAACGCTTCAATGAATTCCTCTCCTACATCGACATGGTGGGGGATGTCTGGGCCAGCCCGACTGGGATCCCATTCTAGGGAATCCCAAGGAGGGACCCTACCAGGCCCTGTCAGCGCCGCCACCCGACCCCACGGGCTGAAGAGTAGGTAAGTTGTGTACCTGCACCGCCGGCCTTGGTCTAGCTAACCTGACTCTAGCATTGGGCGCAGGCTGAGGAGGACACTCCCCAAGGGGCGTCAACATCAAAAACTACCATAGATCCTGCCACCACCAATGTATACCATCATTTCCCTGTCTATTCCGAGAAGGGGCATGCGGACAACCGACCCAGATCAAGGCCCCAATTACCTCATGTGTAGGCTGGGTCGACACTCCTGGTTGTCGGCGTAGGTAGTGCCCGACATGACCCAAACCATGGAAATAACACCCAGAACAGAGGTCCTCCCCATACCGCCACCATTGAGAATGCGTTTCCTCCCCATTCCCAATCTTGGTGTGGAGGTCCACCCCATGCCACCTTCAATCCGAATGAGGGTCCTCACTATTGCAGTGACACTCAGTACGAGATCCTCTTCCATGCTCATGACCTCAGGTATAGATCCTTTCCTCCTATCATAGGTCACTGGTGGGAAGATGTTATGCGTCCAATAAATCTTCAATGTAGGGGTCTTCCACATGTGTTTACAGCTACCAAAAAAGGTCCTCTTTGTCCCAGAAATCAGCACGAAGGTCCTACCCGTGTTCTGCTCGGCCAGTATGAGGACCCTCCTTGAACTGATGCTGCCAGTGGAAATAAGCATGGAGGTCCTACCCATGCTCTTACTAGCTCCAGCATAGGTCCAACATGCTCCAGAACATCCCTTGGAGATTCCCTTCGCACATCAACCAATGGACATGGAGGCCCTCCCCGTGTTCCCTTTGATATTTGCCCAGGTGCTCCTCGCACCCTAGCTCACTCAGGTGGAATTCCTCTCCACCCCAACAATAGTTCAGTCGAAGGACGTCCCTAAGCCATAAATCTACCCTATCCCAAAGATCCATCCCAAGACAGGAAGGCAGGTCTTCACCACCAAAAAAATAATTTCAGGAAGATTCAAATCAAGATTAAACTTTTCTACTTCTCAGATTCTGAGGAGGAACATGAATCAACAATGGAACCCTCACCTAGATCCTCCATGTCAGGGGCATGGGCAGGAACGAGGCGCATCGACCTCATACTTACGGAATGAAAGGTCCACCAGATCCCTAACTCCCTCCACAGATACATCCAGGAGGATAAAGATTTGGCGTTTCCCCAGGGTCCAACCATGCAATTGCCACCATCATCACCAGGAGCATTTTATACCTCGACCAGAGATCACATAGAGTTTTTTTGGGGACTGATGAAGGAAGAGAAACAGCATGGTCCACCTCCAGCAGCCATATTCCCTGTGCCATAAATTGTGGTCTCCAACCCTTCTTATTGCGATGTGGTGGCTAAGTAACTACACTCTTCGGAAGGTATCCTGAGATGTGGTGGCTTGTCAGGCTGCTCGCCGTATTCTCCACGGCCAACCTACCATCTCAACGGTCTGCTTCAGTACCACTATCAGTTCCCTAGCTGCCTCCATTTGAAGAGTTGGGCAACGAAGGGACAAACTCCAAGTCCGAGCTAAGGATCTTGTGGGACATTCTTACAACAGACCATTTCTCATAGATTTTTTGGCTAGTTGCAGCATCAAATTTTAGGGCACTAGAAGAACTCACCCAGGAGGAGGTTGGATGCTTTCACCAGACCCTCTGGGTGACTCACTTTCATCTTCGTCATTGGCGAGTGGCCTACCCCAAGAGTCATTCACACTTTAAAGATATTGGTCAACAATTCGGTTTGGTTAATTTGGATGCACTCTCTGTGGCCCAACGTCATGAGTGACCAGGTCTCCATAAGACCCTCCAACAACGATGCATCCAAATCTTTAAATTTCTCCACATTATTATCAAGGAGGCTTCCCCCCATGTGCAGATCTATGGCTGGGGGTAGTATGATGCCCTCCTTTTCAGTTCTATCTGGCGCCAACCCTACTTACCAAGCCATATAGAGGATATTCCTCTAGGAAGAGTCATGATTAACATGGCCGATATATCAGAGGAAGAGAAAGAGACAAAACTCTTTGGAGAAAAATTACCCCATGGGGGAGTGCCATAACTTTTGGACCTGACAGGAAGGGTTACTCGCTAGAAGAGAAATATACTAGGTCTTCCTGTACCCACCGAGGCATCGGTCCTCAGACAAAATCTCAACAAGGGTAAGGAGTACCTTGGAGATTTCAAACCCTCCGACCCATCTGGCTCTGTACAAAAGACGAAGTATGATCTAGAGAAAGATGCACTACATCAACAAATCATAGAGTATAAAAAGATGGTTGATGACATCCTTGCTGAGTGTGCTGCGGAGCGACGGCCAGACTACGATGATCTTTGATCGGGGAAGTAGGGGTAGGCACAACTTCCTCCTGGAGAATTTCCTCAAGGTGAACCTAACCATCATGCCCATGCAGACAGGGTTGAGTCTAGAAATTATGGAAAGAGGATGCGGTATGTGTCACCAAATCCATTAGAGCGATGAGAAAATCCCCAGGACCCAGCTCAGATTCCCCTAGCTCCTCCGTAGGTCATCCCACCAACCGCTCCATGAGCCGCTAGGCCTACTTACCACATTAAAGAACCCGCCAATGCACTGGTGGTCATTGATCCCCTTCAAGACAGGATCCCCCGCCTATATGATCCCATGGTGGAGCTCATTGCTCGCCTCGAGGCATTAGAAACATGACAGGTGGCAATCACACCTGATGGAAAGACATATCCGGCGTGGGTGGAGGATATGCGAGCACCCCCGGGTTTCTGAAATACTATCTTCTCCTCATTTAATGGGACGGAGGACCCACTGTAGCATCTTGACCACTTCATTTCAAGGTGTGGACCCATGCTGGGAACTCCCGCATGGTAAGAGGCCACCAAACTCCAATGTTTCGTACAAACATTGGAAGGGCCTACATTTGTCTAGTACAACCAACTACCCATCGGATCAGTAGCCTACTGGGAAGATATTTGTAGGAAATTTCTTTACCAGTTCAGTTCCACCACTTAGAAGACAAGTATTGCAGACCTCTTTAAGTGAAAATAGAGGCCTGATGATCCCGTTATAGACTTTGTCGCCTGGTGGAAAGGACTCACATACTCCCTTGACATGCCCCTGACTCAGGAGAAACTGCCAACAATGTGTGTGGGGAATGTCAAGACAGAACTAGTCCCCTATCTGATCACCCAGAATTACCCTAGGGGATTTAGAGACTTCTTTGATAAGGCCCATCACCTAGAAGAAGCTTTGTAGCAGGCCAAATAGGCACGTCAGTTGCCTCCTGCAATTCCCGCAATAAGGGCCACAAAGACCGAGCCCGCCCTGGTGGACCAAATAGAGGCCCCTAGGAAACTAGAGTTATTACTGGTAGAGCCGGCTCCACAGCCTCATAGAGGCCCACCATCGTAGGTGCAGCCTCTGTCCCAGCAGTTTCTACCACAGAATCGGTAGGCGCCCCCGCATAACACACCGCCACCACCTAAGCGAGATAACTAGGTTCCGAATCCTCATCAAGATCCTCCATCCCCCCGTCAGGGTCAGGCTCCCAGAGCCCCCTTCTCGGATAGAAGAAACCATACATACTTTTTCAATGAGGCCCAGGTCCCCAGTTATTTCCGAAGTTCTTTGGAATATGGAATTGTACAATTTCCCAAATGTAGGAAACTAGAGGAGGTTGATCTCACTGATCGCCCCAACTACTACCCCTATAACCAGATCCTAGGGAACACCCTTAAATAGTGATATGCGTTTAAGGACTGGCTTCAAGACCAGGTCAAATACAACTTAGTCAGGTTGGGCCCATGTCTGGCACATGTGGCATGTGTATTTGTGAATCCCAAAAGCAGAAGTGACAACGAAGGTGAGTGACATCAGGTTTTTAACTGTGGGTCCCAGATGTTCGATGATTAGATGTCTCATAAGGATGTCGCCAATGACCATGGTATTATCTATGCACTTCTGAATCGACTTGAACCTTCATAAGACACTGCGTCACCGCGTTACCCACAACAATTACCTCTACATCAACGGCTCAGCCATCCTATTCCCAGAAGAGCAGGCATCAACGATGAAAAAGAAAACAAAGTCCCCCACTGATGTCATCATCATCCCATACTCTTGGAGGCTTCATGCCCCCATAGATATAAATCCCCTCTAGAATTCATCCATTGGTGGATGATTCTTCAAGTGATAGCCAAGGGTACGCCTCAGATAACACTATAGAGCTGGTAAACCCTTACATGATTTATGACGGTGAGGAGCGCCAGGTGGATCCTCCCAATGTTCCAAGCCATCACCAGCATCGACGAAGCCATGAATATATGGGTCATTGGAGTGCCTTATTCAGAACTTCTAGCCAGGATGTTCATGCCACCAAAACCATACAACATGCCTAGCACAAAGCTCAGTATGCACAACCTTCTCATCTAGTGTCATCAGATTTTCCTTCTCCATCGTTTGTGTTGCTTGATTAGGAGAAGCCACCTTGACCGTGATATGATCAACCACACTCTGATACAGACCAATCTCATTCATCTATCCCTCATCTGGTAGTCACTCCATAGGCTTCATCTAGTGAGCAGTGGGATATTCACAGCACCAGTCAGCCGCCGGTCCAGACAGCAGGGCCCGCCATACCTCCTGTCACAGATCAACCTTCTGAAAGCAGAAGATCGTGCCTGGAATGGAATTATGATGTCCTCAAGCATATTTATATCATCCCATCAAGGATCTCTATCCTTGAGGCCCTTCTATTGTCAGTAGATATCTGTGAATCCCTCGTTGAGGCTTTAAGAAGCCCCCTCCAGTTCAAGATGAAGGTAACAACCGCAGAAGCCTTCCATGCTGAGACTGTAGAGACCTGAAGCCTGACGTACATGGACATTACATTACTTTTTCAGAATACTTAGTACATAACAAAAACACACACACAAGGACCGTAATAGTTTAGTGTCTTTGGAAACTCAGAATATAATCTTCTAATCGTGGTGAAAGATCTTCAAAATCTCCCATAAAGATCTTTTTTTTAAACCTAAATCCTTTCTTTATGTCCTGGGGAAAAGAAAACATTAAAGGGTGAGATCAAATTCTCAGTAAGGGTAAACAAAAGAAATATCAATCACGTCATATTCATAAGAACATATCTTTTGGAAATCTTAACCTACAAAAGAGATCATAATTTCATAACATGGGATAAATAATAGTAGTGAAATGTAATCCCAATAATCATAACTTAAAATGGGAAAATTTTTGGCATACACACATAATCATAGAGAATCATTTCTTGTTAGTCAAGACTCATTTCCAAGACTATCTTAGTGGACAAAGTCCCTTTCTGAACCGAGTTCACTCCTCGTTTCAGTCCTGTTTCACTGAACCAGTATAACCTACCGTTCCAGCCATGTATATCTCATGAGATATAAAATCTTTACCCAATGAATTGGAGGGAGATATAGGTACCACCCATCTCATAATGAAACCATTCTTATTTGTGCCACAAAAATCATAAATCATACATCATTGCATAACCCATGTAATAAAAACGTAATTCTTAAACATCGTGACATCATAAAACAATTCATATAAGATAAAAGAATTCATAAAAAAAATATTTCCATCACAACATAATCAAATCCATGTAATAATAGGGATAGAAATAGAACCCTTTATTATCTTAGGTGGAAAATAATTTTGATAACACACTTGAACTCCATTCCTGAGGAAAATATCCTTTCTACTTCAAAAACACTTTTCCTTTCTTAACATGTCATACAATTATAAACTAAAAGAAGTTGATTAAAAATAAAGTTGAAAACTTGTAAAGGAAGCTTCTTGGAAATAATGTTTTAAAAATCCATTCATGCCGTATAAGTTAAAAAAAACATTCTTCTTGTACTTTTGTCGGAAAAGTCAAAAAGTACCTCGTACGAAAAACGACAAAAGATTCCTTTCATATCTTTTACTAAAAACTCACCGAAGGGTAAAATTGGATTTAAACAATTTTAGGTGGATGGAAATATTATTAAATATTGAAGAAACATATATGTGGATGATAAAATACACCCCAGTAAATACCAAAGTATAAACAATCTCGGATAAAAATGAGATTGTGATATTTCCCTTACCTTAAGTCCGATTTGCTTCGTAAGTGTCTGAAACTCCTGTATAATGATTTAAATAATGTCATTAACTTATTACAGAATCATATTCATTGTTATGATATCATATATGGTTCACTTATGACTTTATATTACCTGTTCTTTTGTAAATTCCATGTTAAAGAAGCGTTTTGGGTAAAATCGTTTCATTTATCGTAGGTGTTTGGACGTGTTGTTCTTGACATTATTATTACTTATATCATGATTTAATTACTTCCAGAATATAAAACATGATTTATATATCATATATATTGAGTATATATATATATATATAATAGATAGATAAATGAAATGAAACACACCGTTCACGGAGACAGTAGTCCGTACGTACGCATGAACGCTGTTTTCCTTTCCTTATTGTCTTGAATTGAAGTAAGTAGATGACATTAATATATACATAAATACAGTAGCTTTATAATGTCATATATTTCATTATTATTTCTTATATATACTTTATAATCATTCTTAAATGGTTAACATGGAGAATGAATCTCATCGCGTCGTGGAGACGGTAGTCCGTACGTACGCACGAGCGATGATATCGTTCTCATGATCGTGAACTTGTGTTGAAGTGTATGTATACTATTTAAGTATCAATATCACTTTATAATAATCATATATAGTTACTCATTACACCATTATACCCATCCAATTAAGGTGGTGGCGGAAAATAGATTACACCACGGCGTGGAGACGATATTCCGTACGTACGCACGCGCGGTGATTTCCTTTTTCCGTAGGATGGATAGAAAGTTAATTAGAGTTGTTTAATATTTATAATAACATATAAGTATATAATAAATACTGATGTTATTACTTTATCATGAAAAAACTAAATAAGAAGAAGTTGAAGAAGAAAGAAATTGAAAAAGATCGGTAATGGATATTACCTCCTTTTGACGCACCTTTTCTTAACCTCCACTTAAAGAACTAAGGATGGTCTTTGAAGACGACCAGGACCTCTATGATGATACTAGGGAAGTGGAGAAGAGATTTTGGCAGGGGTTGTCCGAGCTTTAATGCTCAAATTGGTGTGAGGAGGAGAGGGAGGAGGTGCCCTTTTATAAGGGAAGAGAGGGGCACCTTTAGGAAAACTAAAAATATTATTTTATTATAAAGTCATGTTCGGTTTTAAATAGCTCCAAATTGATATATTTCGAAGATAAGGTGGGGATGGGTCGAAATAATCTCATCCAATAGAATTGAGACAAGTTTAGGTATCAATTTTAACCTTATCATTTAGATTTAAATTTAAGTTAGATAATTTAACTTTTACCGCGTCTTCTTGTTTTCTTACACTATAAGGTTAATAAACATACTATATCAAGACAAACGAACCCCAAGTTGTTTATTATTAATATATATAACCTTATCTAAGTCATGTTTCCAAACCTTAGATTTTTATGAATAAAATAACAATTAATAATATAATATTTTTTTTAAAAACTATTTTATGTCAATTTTGACACTATTTAGTAATTGATTTTTGTGAAAATTATAACAGAATGATTAGTTCTAAAAAAGTTAATTAAATAAATAATAACATGTCATATTAACCTATAAAATTAGTGTAATTCATAAAAAGTCTCAAATTACATTTATTTGGGTATTTATAACATCAATTATGTCAATATTTCATTAATAAGATAATTACTGCATCATCGTTGTGTCATAAATAAATTAAATTATTTAATGTCTAAAAATTACAAATAAAATACCATTATGTATGAAATCTTTCTAGATTTCTAATGAATATTTATAGTCGAATTTATCTTATGTATAACCCTATATTAAAAATGATTTACTTATTAAACTTTGATTTTAACTATTTTAACCCTTCTTTAAATAAATTAATAATAAATGTCCTAATCTAATCCAAGTGGGCTTAAATGGTCATATTTTATTCCTAAGGTTGTTTTTGGTCGAATTACACTTATCCAATAGAATTAGGACATGTGTTAGGGTAATAAGAATATCATTTTTACCCTTAATTACCCTATTTACTTTTAACCGTGGTAAAAAAAAGTCAAAAGTTACTATTCACAAAAAATTATTTTCATATCATTGAACCACATTTTAGTCCTTGATATTAACCGTGTCTCTCGGATTTTCGAAATTCTACTCACAGAAGCGGTAAGATTAAGTTTTATGAAAAATTCATTTTTTTTAACTACCACTTAGTGGTTTCACTATTCATCAAAAAATGAAAGTTTCCAGAAAAATACCAAAAATTAGGCCTAAGCTATATTTGATATTATGAATTCAAAAATGATATTTATTTTACCAAATTAAATACATATCTGTTACATTAACTAATTTAAAAATTAATTCCCGTCGTCAAAACAAATAGCGTGTTTTTAAAAGATAATAACTATCAAAAGATTGACACTTGTTTATGTGTGGTTTAAATGTGAAATTACATCCAATGAACAACATTGTATTAAATTGTAAAAATATATTCTAAATATACTTTAAAACCACTAAAATTAATAATTTATCACTATTAATTATTTCGATTAAAAAAGTTGTTTTTAATTAAAATTTAATAATTTTCACTATTCATCAGAATATGAAAGTTATTGAAAAGTACCAAAATTTCACCCTAAGCTAATTTCGATATTCCGAATCCAAAAATGAAGTCCATTTTGAAAAATAAAATTTACAAAATTTCAAAAAGTGGTTATTACTATTCATAACGGCTAGTTTTAATAATATTTTAATAGCATATCATTGTTTAGTGAAACTCGGTATTGCGTACTACACACGCTATCGAGGAAGGTCGCGATTGCATGTAATAAAAGGAAAGTTAAAGATGCGTGTTGTGAAAGCTCCTTTTGGTGTAGCGTACAACACAAGACATTAATGAAAAGAATATTTTTCATAAATCTCGGGGTGTTACATTCTACCCCCCTTAAAAATGAATTTCACCCTCGAAATTTGTCGGGGTTATAAATGGTTTACTATTTGAAAGTTTCTTTAATAGAAACCCACATCGTAAAAAGGAATAAAAAAACCAATCTTTAAAAACAAAAGTATGAAACGTAACAGTTACCCAAATAAACTAATCATTGGGTTTCCACATAGGTGAAAATATGGATATGGAAGAGAAAGCTAACCATCATGTTCTGATGGAGAGTGGTAGAGAACATGGCTATGGAAAATCCAGTAATCACAAAGCCATAAATTTGTGATGATCTAAGGTACCATCTGATTCATCAGATATAAGATCACTAGGACAACATTTTTGGTTTTCAAGATCGTTTCCCTAAAGTTGATGAAATTGGAATTAGAAGAAATACTTTCGTGATTTCGGTAGAGTCTCACTATTGGTCATTCTTTGGACAATTTCCACTTCATCTCTTAAATAAATGAAGTTGAATTTGTCATTCGTGATGTGATAGCAGATCATGTGATAGAATGATGGGTCATTCCATCTGTCTCAAACAAAAGGTTAGAAAAGTTATCAAAAAATACATAAGTCCATCTATAGTGAGATTAATCGTATATGGTTTCTAAAATAGACTTATACTTCATATATCATACTTCTTAATATAATAAAACTAGTTTCTACTAAACAGGGACTTCCTGTAGGCCAGTGGTAGGCGATAAAGGCCAGTCGCACTTCGGTTGTGGGTTCGATTCCCACAGCCTTGTCCGACGTGATGGGCTGTCGCCCATCCTGTAGGTTGCCCTTTTTCTAAAGCTATATTACTATAACATCCCATCAAAAATATCAAAAAAGTTTTATCCTTAAATAATACTAACTTATGTCCAACATAATTCATTCTAATCTTTAGGCTTATCTAAAATACTTCGGTCCAAGCTCATAGTATAAAGAAAATGATCACGTGAATGCCATCATTTATCCCCCATATATCATAAGATATATCTTGTTGGTCAAATTACAAACATGTGAATACCTTAATCATGTATTCTCTTGAAGAATGAATATCCATTGAACCTTAGTGAAAACATGAATGCAGTTCAAAGTTAACACTCTCCGCATACCAAAATCTTCAAAATTCTATATCCTCAAACCATGATATCACTTAGTCCTTATATCAATCATGAGCTCATGAATACTGTCAAATATGTCATTTTCTCGTTTTACCTTCATTATGCACATATCATCTTTTTTCCAAAAATATCTCAATCACATTCCATGGTTACCGGTACCATAAAATTATTGAAGACCACAATAGACCAATATATAAATATTCCAATACTCAACATTATTTTGGAATCCCATTACATAAACACTTAATCATTCCACCACATCATTGTCATATTCAACATCGCCAATGGTGATCGCATGTGACTTCCCTTTGTCCTTTGCCTTAAGTGGTTTCTCATGTTGATCATCACTAACCCTTGGATTAGGGCATTTATTGGCATAATATCCCATCTCCTTGCACTTGAAACATTGAAGTGCAGTAGGTTCATTCTGTGTATCCCTTCCTTTGTTTGCATCATTAGACATCTTCTTCCCATCATTGCGGCATTCAAATGCCCGATGACCCTCCTTTCCACATTTGAAACATTTACTTGTCCCTTTAAGACAATCTCCACCATGCTTCTTTCCACACTTTGAGCATAAGGAAACATTCATCTTCTTTTCACCATTATTCTGAGATTTCTCCTTGAACTCCATATTTCATTTCTTCTAAAAACTATGAGATGGATAAGTAACACCAACTTCCATTTATACCTTGATAGCAAAACGCACAATTTCTTCATAGCTACTGAAGTCTCTTATAGCTAATGCCCTTCGAAGACTTTGTTTTAAGACACTGAAGAATCGATCAACTTTACTTTCAGGTTGGATGATAAATCCAGATGCATACCTTGCAAGCCTTGTAAAATTCGCTTCGTATATACCAACAAATTCATCATCCTTTTTCTTTAGTTCAAGAAACTCCTTCTCCATCTTTGTTTGAAGAATACGAGGGAAGTACTTATTGAAAAATAAGTTCTTGAACTCGTCCCATTCCATGGACTCAATTTCATCTCTTTGCCTCGTATTCTTGATAATATTCCACCATTGATCAGCTTCACCTTACAAATGATATACTTCTAAGATGACTTTATCATGTTCAGAACATTGAAGAACTGAAAATATCTTTTTAGTAGTACTGATCCATTGTTCATCAACAAGTGGATCAGAAGACCCACTGAAAGAAGGTGGACGTTGCCTCATGAAGGACTCAATAGAATATTGTTCCCTTCTCTGCTCATTTGGAAGTCCAGAATGATTCATATCATGTATAATTATAGCAATAAGATTTTTCACTCCATCTCCCATAACATTTGTTTGTTCAGGAGGACAATCATTGCATTGTCCATTGCATTGATCAACACGGTTCCTTCGGGTTCCAGCCATCGTCTAAAACCCAAAAAGAATAGTGTGAGAGGCAAAAATCATGCTAGGGAAAACAACATAATAAAGGGGGATTATCCTCAATATCTAACATCTTAGGTTAAATTCTATGATCGTTACCATAGTTATAGGACTGTATCCTATACGTATACTTATCCTTAGGGACATCCCTAGACATACCTTAGAAATATCTCTAGGGATCTCACTAACGTTTTCGCATCCTAGTTTCCAAAGGTTGACTAAACCTTTCCTCTGATACCAACTGTAGAGACCTGAAGCCTGACGTACATGGATATTACATTGCTTTTGCGGAATACTTAGTACATAACAAAAACACACACACAAGGACCGTAATAGTTTAGTGTCTTTGGAAACTCGGAATATAATCTTCTAATCGTGGTGAAAGATCTTCAACATCTCCCATAAAGATCTTCTTTTTTTTAAACCTAAATCCTTTATTTATGTCCTGGGGAAAAGAAAACATAAAAGGGTGATCTCAAATTCTCAGTAAGGGTAAACAAAAGAAATATCAATCACTTCATATTCATAAGAACATATCTTTTGGAAATCTTAACCTCTAAAAGATATCATAATTTCATAACATGGGATAAATCATAGTAGTGAAATGTAATCCCAATAATCATTACTTAAAACATGAAACTTTTTGGCATACACACATAATCATAGAGAATCATTTCTTGTTAGTCAAGACTCATTGCCAAGACTATCTTAGTGGACAAAGTCCCTTTCTGAACTGAGTTCACTCCTCATTTCAGTCCTGTTTCACTGAACCGGTATAACGTACCATTCCAGCCATGTCTATCTCAAGAGATATAAAATATTTACCCAATGCATTGGAGGGAAATATAGGTCCCACCCATCTCATAATGAAACCATTCTTATGTGTACCACAAAAATCATAAATCATACATCATTGCATAACCCATGTAATAAAAACGGAATTCTTAAACATTGTGACATCATAAAACAATTCATATAAGATAAAATAATTCATAAAAAAAATATTTCCATCACAACATAATCAAATCCATGTAATAATAGGGATAGAAACAGAACCCTTTATTATCTTAGGTGGAAAATAATTTTGATAACACACTTGAACTCCATTCTTGAGGAAAATATCCTTTCTACTTCAAAAACACTTTTCCTTTCTTAACATGTCGTACAATTATAAACTAAAAGAAGTTGATTAAAAATAAACTTGAAAACTTGTAAAGGAAGATTCTTGGAAATAATGTTTTAAAAATTCATTCATTCCGTATAAGTTAATAAAAACATTCTTCTCGTACTTTTGTCGGAAAAGTCAAAAAGTACCTCGTACGAAAAATGACAAAAGATTCCTTTCATATCTTTTACTAAAAACTCACCGAAGGGTAAAATTGGATTTAAACCATTTTATGTGGATGGAAATAATATTAAATATTGAAGAAACATTGATGTGGATGATAAAATAGACCCCAGTAAATACCAAAGTATAAACAATCTCGGATAAAAATGAGATTGTGATATTTCCCTTACCTTAAGTCCGATTTTCTTCGTAAGTGTCCGAAACTCCTGTATAATGATTTAAATAATGTCATTAACTTATTACATAATCATATTCATTGTTTTGATATCATATATGGTTCACTTATGACTTTATATTACCCGTTCTTTTGTAAATTCCATGTTAAAGAAGCGTTTTGGGTAAAATCGTTTCATTTATCGTAGGTGTTTGGAATTGTTGTTCTTGACATTATTATTACTTATATCATGATTTACTTACTTACAGAATATAAAAAACGATTTATATATCATATATATTCAGTATATATATATATAATAGATAGATAAATGAAATGAAACACACCGTTCATGGAGACGGTAGTCCGTACGTACGCACGAACGCTGTTTTCCTTTCCTTATTGTCTTGAATGGAAGTAAGTAGATGACATACATATATACATAAATCCAGTAGCTTTATAATGTCATATATTTCATTATTATTGCTTATATATACTTTATAATCATTCTTAAATGGTTAACATGGAGAATGAATCTCATCGCGTCGTGGAGACGGTAGTCCGTATGTACGCACGAGCGATGATATCGTTCTCATGATCGTGAACTTGTGTTGAAGTGTATGTATACTATTTCAGAATCAATATAACTTTATAATAATAATATATAGTTACTCATTACACCATTATACCCATCCAATTAAGGTGGTGGCGGAAAATAGATTACACCACGGCGTGGAGACGGTATTCCGTACGTACGCACGCGCGGTGATTTCCTTTTTCCGTAGGATGGATAGAAGGTTAATTATAGTTGTTTCATATTTATAATAACATATCAGTATATAATAAATACTTATGTTATTACTTTATCATTAAAAAACTAAAGAAGAAGAAGCTGAAGAAGAAAGAAATTGAAAATGATCGGTAATGGATATTACCTCCTTTTGACGCGCCTTTTCTTAACCTCCACTTAAAGAACTAAGGATGGTCTTTGAAGAATACCAGGACATCTAGGATGATACTAGGGAAGTGGAGAAGAGATTTTGGCAGGGTTTGGCCGAGCTCGAATGCTCAAATTGGTGTGAGGAGGAGAGGGAGGAGGTGCCCTTTTATAAGGGAGGAGAGGGGCACCTTTGGGAAAACTAAAAATATTATTTTATTATAAAGTCAAGTTCGGTTTTAAATTGCTCCAAATTGATATATTTCGAAGATAAGGTGGGGATGGGTATAAATACTCTCATCCAATAGAATTTAGACAAGTTTAGGTATCAATTTTAAACTTATCATTTAGATTTAACTTTAAGTTAGATAATTTAACTTTTACCGTGTCTTCTTGTTTTCTTACACTATAAAGTTAATAAACATATTATATCAAGACAAACGAACCCCAAGTTGTTTAATATTAATATATATAACCTTATATAAGTCATTTGGCCGAACCTTATATTTTTAGAAATAAAATAACAATTAATAATATAATATTTGTTTTAAAAACTATTTTATGTCAATTTTGACACTATTTAGTAATTGATTTTTGTGAAAATCATAACAGAATGATTAGTTCGAAAAAAGTTAATTAAATCAGTACTAACATGTCATATTAACCTATAAAATTAGTGTAATTCATAAAAATTCTCAAATTACATTTATTTGGGTATTTATAACATCAATTATGTCAATATTTCATTAATAAGATAGTTACTGCATCATCGTTTTGTCATAAATAAATTAAATTATTTAATGTCTAAAAATTACAAATAAAATACCATTATGTAGGGAATCTTTTTATCTTTCTAATGAATATTTATATTTGAATTTATCTTATGTATAAACTATATTAAAAATTATTTACTTATTAAACTTTGATTTTAACTATTTTAACCCTTCTTTAAATAAATTAATAATAAATGTCCTAATCTAATCCAAGTGGGCTTAAATGGTCATATTTTATTCCTAAGGTATTTTTTGGTCGAATTACACTTATCCAATAGAATTAGGACATGTGTTAGGGTAATAATAATATCATTTTTACCCTTAATTACCCTATTTACTTTTAACCGTAGTAAAAAAAGTCAAAAGTTACTATTCACCAAAAATTATTTTCATCTCATTGAACCACATTTTAGTCCTTGATATTAACTGTGTCTCTCGGATTTTCGAAATTCTACTCACAGAAGTGGTAAAATTAAGTTTTATGAAAAATTCAGTTTTTTTAACTACCACTTAGTGGTTTCACTATTCATCAAAAAATGAAAGTTTCCAGAAAAATACCAAAAATTAGGCCTAAGATATATTTGATATTATGAATTCAAAAATGATCTTTATTTTACCAAATTCAATATATATCAGTTACATTAACTAATTTAAAAATTATTTCCCGTCGTCAAAACAAATAGCGTGTTTTTAAAAGATAATAACTATCGAAAGATTGACACTTGTTTATGTGTGGTTTAAATGTGAAATTACATCCAATGAACAACATTGTATTAAATTGTAAAAATATATTCTAAATATACTTTAAAACCACTAAAATTAATAATTTATCACTATTAATTATTTCGATTAAAAAAGTTGTTTTTAATTAAAATTTAATAATTTTCACTATTCATCAGAATATGAAAGTTATCGAAAAGTACCAAAATTTCACCCTAAGCTAATTTCGATATTCTGAATCCAAAAATGAAGTCCATTTTGAAAAATAAAATTTACAAAATTTCAAAAAGTGGTTATTACTATTCATAACGGCTAGTTTTAATAATATTTTAATAGCATATCGTTGTTTAGTGAAACTCAGTATTGCGTACTACACACGCTATCGAGGAAGGTCGCGATTGCATGTAATGCAATGCAAGTCAAGGATGCATGTTGTGCAAGCTCCTTTTTGTGTAGAGTACAACACCATACATTAATGAAAAGAATATTTTTCATAAATCTCGGGGTGTTACAGAGACAGTGGAGCATGCTGAATGCCAGGCCATCATATCATTCTCTAGAGAAGATGAAGTCTCTCTCATATATAGGAACATTCCCCCACTGAACATCACCAACCATTTTAATGGCGTGGAGGTTTGTCTCTATATTGTCGACACAGGCTCCTAGATCAACCTAATCCTGACTCAGACACTGCAAAAATTGGGGTTTTTTGAGGATGATCTGAGTCCCTCTAACCTGAAAATCCAAGGTTATGATAGGATGTAATAGACACCGGTCATCAAAATTCTCTTAAAGACCCAGTTTGGTGTTTTGGTAGCTAGTACTGAGTTTATGGTTGTCTCCCTGGACACCGCCTACAATGCATTAATGGACAGACCATGGCTCCACCTGTATGTGGGGATCCCTTCATCGTATCACCAGTGCCTCAAGTACTCTCTTAATGGTCTAGTGGGTGTACTTAAAGGTGACGTGTCTCCATTTTCCTCTTGTGAATACCACTATCTAGATGTTGACTATTACAAAAGCAAGGCCAAACATAATCAGGCTAACGAGGTTAAATGTGTGATGGTTGTGACTGACCTGTGGACATATCTGGATGATGCCTACATCTTTCCAATCTATTGATTGGAGGCTACAACCCTATATATGGGATAATGATTTGTTGTTTCTGGAAAAAGGGGGAAGCACATTCCCAAGTCTAAGCAATGCTGTAAGATCACCTCATATTCTTATACGAATCAGGCCATGATGATCCCGGAGCCCCCTACTCCCATAAGGTATTGGGATGTATACTCTATTTAAATGACACTACAAAATACTTTCTTGTTGCACCAGGATGGGATAAACTGGATCAATCCAACGCATCACTATTTCTTTGATATCATCAAGCGTGGCCCCTTGGGCTGAAGGCCAGATTGGATCAGGTCGACATCTTTCATTGCTATGGTTTCAACAACACAAGAGTCCCCTGGTGTAGTGTCTACCACTACTCAGGATGGCACCAGTCTCCCATCAGGGTATGTTGACTTAGAAGAAAATCCTACCCCCGAGGATCCCTCCTCCATAAGTGAATAATAGGATTTATAGGATGCTCCTCATGCTTTCAAAGAGGGTGTCTCCACCATGGTCGATGAATTGATACAGGTGAACCTCGGTAGCGAGACATATCTGAAACCCAAATTGATCAATGCCACTATGCCTTTTGAGGAGCAACAACTGTACGTGGACTTCCTGAAACATCACTGTGATGTATTTTCATGGAGTTATAATGAGATTCCAGGACTAGATCCTTAGGTGTCCGTCCACTGCCTCAGTCTCCCTGCAAATCATCATGGGTTCATGCATCCTCCTAGAAAGATGCACCCTTCTCACAGTGCCATAGTCAAGGTCGAAGTTGATAAGATCATCATAGCCAATTTCTTCAAGGAGGTACAGTAACCCAGATGGTTTTCCATCATTGTTCCCATCAAAAAGAAGAAAGGACATATCGTGGTATGCATCAATTTCCGAGATCTCAACCATCACTATCCAAAGGATGATTTTCCCCTCCCTATGATGGAATTGTTGATTTAAACTAAAACTTGGTTCCAGGCCTCTCCTTTATGGATGGTTACTTTGGGTATAACTAGATATGAATGGATCCTGAGGATGTGGATTCTACGGCCTTCAGAGCACCACAAGATACTTTTTGTTACCAAATAATGCTCTTTAGTTTAAAAAATGCAGGTGCCACCTATAATCGGTCTATGCATTGAATATTTAAGCCAATCCTCAAGACACTAGTGGAATGCTACATAGATGATCTGGTGGTCAAATCTCACAAGCATTAAGACCATCTCAAAGACCTTGAGAAATTGTTCAACTTCCTCCATTCTTGCCACCTAAAGATGAACCCATTGAGGTGTGCCTTCGAGGTCACCTCTGGAAAGTTTCTCGGCTTCGTTTTCAAATACAAGTGCATCGAAATAGACCTGGAGAAGATCAAGGCCATCAACCACATGTCTTCCCAAGCAACATTTGGGAGTTTTGAAGCTTCCAAGGCCACTTAGCCTATATACCCTGATTCGTCGCGAATTTGGATGGAAAGTGTAAGCCCTTTTCTTGGATTAGGAAGAAAGGCACTATCTATCTGTGGGATGAAGAATGTCAGAATACTTTTGAGGACATAAAGAAGTATCTTCTCCAGCCTCCATTCTTGATGCTGCCAGTTACTAAAAAGCCGCTGGTCCTTTTTGTGACTGCCCTGGAATGATCTCTCGGTGCCCTTCTTGCCTAGAAGAATAACAAGGGAGTAGAGAATAGTCTCTACTATCTCAGCCGCATGATCCTAGATACTGATAATAGATACTCCCCTATCGAGAATAGCTTCCTTATTCTGTTATTCACAGTAAAAAAAATTGCCTCACTACCTGCAGCATCATGAGGTACAGCTAGTGTCCTGAGTGGATCCACTGAAGTAAATCCTGAACCTCCCCATACTGAAAGGCTGTCTAGCTTGGTGGAATGTAATCCTTCAGCAGTTCTACATCATGTTTTCCCCTCATACGTCTATTAAGGGGCAAGCATTGTAAGACTTCCTTTTCGGCCATCCAACTCCCGTGGACCAGTCTTTGGACCTTTATTTTCACGATGATGCAGTCCTCTTAGTAGAACAAGACATTATATGTTGAAAAATTCACATTGATGGTGATTTTCGGAGCCCCACCAATAGAAGGCTCAACGACCCCAGACTCAACAAAGTAGTCCTAGGTGTCATCTTCATCACTCCATCACAATCCATTTTTCTATATTCATTCATACTATTAGAGGGCTATACCAACAATTAGGTGGAGTACCAGACCCCCGTTACTAGCCTCGAGCTGGCCCTCGAGATTGATGTTCCCCACTTGCATATGAAAGGGGACTCTAAACTAGTCATGAATTAGATCAATGGGGACTATTTCATCAGAAATCCAGAGCTTGTACCACTATTGGAACACATCCTCCAGTTGATGTCCCAGTTCCCATTTCGACCGAAAGTTACTCATGTCCCTCGATCCTAGAACGATTGAGCTGATTCCTTGGCCATCATAGCTGCATCACTTGCAGATCCTGAATAGGATGATTTGATTATCCATGTGTCATACTGAAGGGTCATCACCCTCGTCACTCTATATGACAATGACAGCCCGCAGGTGAGACAACTTACCACCGGTACCTCCACATTAGGACTTACAGGTGCCCTGGATGAACTGATTGAGGTGGATTTTTACTGGAGAACCTGCTTCATCAAGTACCTACAAAGCGGTAATCTCTCAGTAGATCGAGCTGAGCGCAAACGAATCCGACACCGCACACTAAAGTTTATCCTTAAAAGTGGTCCTAGTCTTGAGCATATCCTATATATGCATAGTTTTGTTGGAGTTATACTCCATTTCATTTAAGGAGCTAAGATTTCTCAAGTCATGCAGAAGGTTCATGTCAGTTCCTGCAGGGCTCATTAGACCGGGCCAAAACCATCTCACTAGATCCAGAGATTGGGGTATTTTTGGCCCTCTATGATTCATGACTACATAGAGTTTTCCAAGAGGTTCCATGCATGCCAAATTAATCCCAAATTTGTGCATCATCCACTGGAGCCTCTCCACACTACCAAGTAATCTTGGCCCTTTTTAGTCTGGGGACTCGATGTCATGAGACCATATCCACCAATGAAAACTCTCCAATGTAGGTTTATCCTAACCGCTACAGATTTATTTTCCAAGTGGGTAGAAGCGGTTACACTTAAAGATTTAAAGGCCTGTTCTATTGTTGAATTTCTAAGCTCCAATATCATCTACCGGTTCAGAGTCCCTCATGCCATCCTCACCAATAACAACACCAAATTCCGGGTGGCCGAGTTGAAGAAATTTTACGCCAAGTACAACATCCATTCTAACCATACCTATCGATATCATGTTCAATAAAATGGGAAGATCGAGGCATTCAACAAAACCATCTCTAAAATTATTCAGAAAATGGTTTGTCAAAACAAGAAGATTTGGCCAGACAAGCTCCCCAACGCCCTATGGGCTTAACGGACGATGACTCATAATTCCACACAGGTGACCCCATACTCCCTGGTGTATGGAATAGAGGATGTCCTGCCCATCGAGATTTATTTTCCTTCATTACGCACAACTTTTTATGATAAGAAAGCACCAAATAAAGTAGTTGAAATCCATCTGGTGGAATTGGAAGCACTCGATGAGAACAGGCTTCATGCCCTGCACAATCTAGAAAGGAATCAGAACAAGATATCTAGAGCTTTCAACAAGAAATTTTGCCTCTGATATTTCTTGCAAGGTGACTTAGTGTTGGCCTTGAGAACACCAATGATACCTAGGAAAAAAAACCCCAGTTGGATCCCAAATGGGAAGGACCTTACATTATTCACAAGGTTTACCCCAATGGTGCATACTCTCTTGTTACCATGGATAGTGAGCATATAAATCCTCCCACAAATGCCAAGTTTCTTGATTAGAAAATAAAAACACATATGTTAATTAAATTTTAATGACATTAAATGTTCATTTTTGATCTTATGGGCCTAAGTTAGTGGATTTTAATTTTGAATGTCCATTTTAATCATTTGTTCACTTCATCCCTAATGTACACCAATTTAGGCCCAATGATTCATATGATTTTAAGGAATGTAATTATCCATATTTTAATTTGGTATTTTTGGAAATGTATCTAAAAATAAATATGAACATTTTTCATTCATGGATCAATAGAGTATTCATAAAGCATAATGGTGATATATGGTGATAAAAAGAAACAATTTTGGAGAAGGCAGATTGGACACCAGCCCACTGATGAGAATGTGGGGACCACAATACAAGCCCAATTAATCCCAAATTTCATGGGACACCAGAAGATATGAATATTAAAAAATAATTCTTTAGTATTTGGTGATAATTTGGCCTCCCTGGTGGTTATTAAGGTGGCCTAATTAGAATATCAAAATTTGGACCAGAATCTGCAGCCCAGAATGTTATACCACTAAATCGTCCATAACTCCCAATCCACAACTCCAAATGGTCCCAAATTTTACAGGATATTAGTATAAATAAGGGGATACATTTTTTTCTTCTATTTACCACTATAATTCATCCATATATAATGTATTTTAGACACGTCTGTTTGGTGGATGCAATCTGGATTCCACTTCGAGTCAAAGGAGGGAATAAATTTTTGTCCACTACCTTCAACCACCCTAAGGCCTAAATTAATTTAATAATTGGGAATAAATTTATTGAGGCTAGGACTAAGGATTCCCAATTTCTTACTTAAGGTAGTGGTGGTTATGGGGAAGACATCTCTTGTTTTGATGTAATGTTATTATGCTAAAGTTTCGTTGTAATATTTTCAATTGCCATGTAAGTTTCTTTTTGTATTTATATGTTTATAATCAACATCTTTATCTTATATTCTTCCCATTTATTTCATTAAAAATCACAAATCATAGTGATATATCTATTTTTTGGTGAATTAGTCCACACATAGGTGTGAATTTGGTTCACACACATGGAGGAGTGCTTGTTATTTCCGCGGTTTTAGTTTCTTCAATCCAATTCTTGTAAGCCATATTCCACCCACCAATGAGAGTATACCATCAATGGAGGGCTAAAAATTTAATGGGTTGATAGTAGGAATATGAAAATGCTGGATTTAATGTTATTTTATGAACTAATTATTGTTAATTGGATAATTAATTCAATACTTCCATTCTTCAATTATTTCCACTCTTCATCTTCACTGTGTTTGAGGAAGCTAAATCCAAGTACAAAAATGACCATATACCTTGGATAGATCATGAATTTGGTTCTATATGTGTGTAGGGGATTATTAATTGATTTAGTTAACATAAAACTAGAAAATGATGAAGGTAGTGTTATTTTGAAGAATGTATTCATCAAGAATTAATAAAACCAAAATTGTTTAAAGAAGTAAAATTCATTCAATTCATCCCGAGCATAATCCTAAGATCAACCTATTTTCACTAATTTGAATTCACTTAGGTTTATTAGTGTTATTTAAAACCATATAAAATCAAAACCAATTTGGCCACTTCATAGCCAAAAATCCATCACATAGGTTGTGCATATTAGGTATCTTCTTAGGTCTCAGTTGATTTGACAACCCAAGCTAGACTACAAGGACCATTCTACCTTCATATCTTGGGTAAATTTGAGCGTGAATCAAATTTTGGAACCATTTCCAGGGACCAATTAAGTACCTTAATCCAAAACCTTCTTTCCTCACCCCCATTCTTCTATTCTCACCCAGGATCTCTTATCTTGTCCCTTTCTCTCTTTTTTTCCCTTTTTTGCACATGTCTGCCTACACCCATGATAATTCAAACAGACTAGTTAGGGTAGAAAGTCCTGGGGTTGGGGAGTCAAGTACACCAAGGGAACTCTATACATTATATACTAATATTCCTAATACCCTGAGTCAAAAATTGAGCCCATTTCAATGGAAGGTCTTCAAAGAAACCAACTCATAAACCCGGGTGGGAACCAAAATGGAAATCCAAATGAGGCATCACCAAACTTGGGGAATGCAGTTGATCAAACCATGAATGACTACCTCAAACCTGCCTGGACCAATTCCCCCTCATGCATTAGACACAAATCCATAAGAGATACCAACTACATATTTAAACCCCATGTCCTAAATCATCTTCCCACATTCCATGGAATGGAGTCCGAGATGCCCTACCTTTACGTTAAGGGGTTCAATGACATTTTAGAAACCATGTGTCCCCCACATCAACTAGAATCAACTAAAATGAGGCTATTTAATTTTTATTTAAATGATCAAGCTAAAAATTGGCTAAAAAATTTGAGACCATTATCCATCAACTCTTGGGACCAATTACAAAGAAAATTTTACAAAAAATACTTTCCCCACCACAAAATAATTACACTTAAAAAGAGAATCCAAAACTTTTTTGAAAAAGATATAGAGTCATTCTACGAAACATGGGAGAGGTTTAAAGACACTCTAAACATAGTTACACACCATGGTTTTTCTATTCCTGAACAAGTGAGAATTTTATATGAAGGGTTGGGTCCGGGGAACAAACAATTCATTGACATGGTGGGTAATTGAACCTTTAAAAACAAATCCCCAAATGATGATTACGAGTATCCGGAGAGCCTTGTTGAACAAAAACAAACATGGGGAAATTTAACTTATTCTGAAAATCCATAAAGAACTACTAGAATTCATACATTTAGAGAAGAGGAAATCCTTAGGGCTAAACTCACAACACTCTCTAGGAAGGTTTAAGAGATTGACCTTAGTAAAGTCTATGAAATCCAAACTGTAGACCCTATTTGCACAATTTGTGACAAACATGACCATAAGACAGAAAACTACCCAACCATTCCATCCATCAAGGATGTTATTTTGGGAGGAACCCCAGTATAATTAAATGATTTGAACTTTCAAAATCCTCAATACCAAAACACCTTCAACCCAAGGTATAATGACCACCCAGGATTCTGCTGGAAAGATAACCAACAACCTAGCCAACCAAAGGGAAAAAATACTTACCCCCATTACAACTACCAAACCCATAACCAGTTACAAACAAAAAATATCCAATACCAACAGCCACCAGTCCATTTTCAACAAACCATCCCACCTCTAAAATATCCCCCCTGGGATAAAACAATCTTCTCAAGCACCAACCCAAACTGTTCCACAAAGCCTACTAGAATAACTGTGCAAACAAAATGGAAAGGATGAACTCATAAGTCTATTTCCTAAAACAATAAATTCAAACCATCAAAACTGTAAAGGCACACATGCCTACACAAGCCATTAAACAACAAACAGTAAGGGGGGATTCAAGTTTCATTCAAACAACTCATGAACAACTAAAGGTTGTGAAAATATTAAGAAGTGGGAAATTGATTGAGAAACATGAAAAAATAATTCAGAAACCATGTGAAGCTTCAAACTCTAATGAAAATTCAAATGAACCACATGATCAAACTGATGAAACTGATAACAATGTGAAACAAACAACTCTTAAACAAACAACCCCACAACCTGAACCATTTCCTCAATGCATAAGGGGGAAAACCAAGCCTGAATTGAGTGAAATATTGAGGGAAATATTCTCACAAGTCAAGTTGAACATTACACTTCTCTATTCAATCCAAACCATACATGACTACTCAAAGTACCTTAAGGACTTGTGTAATTTTAAAAGAAAATTTTCACATAAAAACCAAGTCCTTTTGGCTACTAATGTGAGTACCACCATTCAAGGGACCATTATTCCTAAGTTGAAAGACCCAGATTGTCCTTACATAAATGTTGAACTAGGAGAGAGAAAAGTTTTCAAGGCCTTTTGTGACCTAGGTGCTAGTGTCGATCTCATTCCCTATGCTGTGTACTTCCATTTAGTCTTAGAAGATCTCCAACCCACATTTGTCACACTTCAACTTGCTGATCGTATCATTAGGGTTCCAAAGGGGATTTTAAAGGACATTCTGGTAAAGGTTGAAAACTTCATCTACCCTACTAACTTTATTGTACTTTACAACAATCCTAACTTAGGAAACAAGGAACAAACCCCAATCATTCCTTGTTCATCCCTTCCTTGCGACAATCAACTCTATTATCCATGTCTGAAATGGGAAAATGACCATCACCTTTGGAAACATGAGTCTAGACATGAAAATATATAATGCAAGCTCAAAAATAGGGTATGAGGAATACATTCATGAAGTAAACATGATAGGAATCGTTGATAATGAATCCATATAACATCAAATAATATTTTATGGATGTTTAAGTTAGGATGAAATTGATTTCCTTTGTTCACATGAAGGAAGTTTATCTCCTTATCTTGAATCATTTTCAAATTTCTCTTATGATGAATTATTAGGTCCAAAAATTAGTGAAACCTTTAAAGAAACCACTTTCATAGAGACTAATAAAACTTACTTCCCTAAATCTGATCAAACCAATCTTGTAGCTGAAACTTGTACACATGTGGATTCGATTCTATCTAAAACTCTAGGAAACAAAACTGATCTTGATCCAATGTCCCAATATTCTTCTGAAATTATGAACCAACCTGATCTTGAATTGAAAGAACTTCCTTCTACACTAAATTATGCCTTCCTAGGAGAAAATGGAACATATCATATTGTCATTTATTCTTCTCTTAAATCCGATCATGATAGGATGATTCTAGATGTCCTTAGGAAACATTAGAAATCCATTGGTTGGACCTTGTCTGATATTTCTAGGATTTTACCACTAATCAAGACTCATAGGATTGTTTTAGAATCTGATTCAAATCCATTCTGTCAACCTCAACAGAGAATCGATCCTAATATCATGGAGGTAGTAAGGAAGGAACTTCTGAATTTGTTAAAATATGGTATCATCTATCCCATAACTGAGAGTGAGTGGGTGAGCCCAATCCAACTGGTTCCAAAAAAGGCTGGAATCACAGTGATAACCAATAAGGATGGAGAGATTCTTCCAACAAGGGTGAGTAGTGGTTGGAGAGTCTACATCGACTATAGGAAGCTAAACTCATTTACCAAGAAGGATTATTTCCCCTTACCATTCATTAACCAAGTCCTTGAGAGAGTGGTAGGTCATGCCTTATACTGTTTCTTAGAGGGGTACTCGGGGTATAATAAAATTGAGGCCTCCCTAGAGGATCAAGGGAAGACTACATTCACATTTCAATTTAGCACCTTTGCTTTCAAATGAATTCCCTTTGGGTTATGAAATTCCCCTGGAACCTTCCAGTGGTGCATGATGGGAATATTATCAGACATGGTAAAGTATTTTTTAAAGGTCTTCATGGATGAATTCTCTATGTTTGGGGATACATTTGAGGGATTTATGAGGAATTTGGAGAGAGTCTTTTCAAGATGTGAAGAAAATAATCTAGTCCTAAACTGGGAAAAATGACATTTCATGGTTAAAGAGGGACTAGTTATAGGCCATATGGTCTCAGGTAGGGGGATTGAAGTTGATAAAGAAAAGGTTGACATCATTCGTCACCTTCCATCACCCATAACTGTTAAGTAAGTGAGGTCTTTCTTAGGATATACTGGTTTGTATAGAATATTCATCAAGGAATTTAGTTCAATATCTCGTCCCCTTTGTGATCTCCAAGTAAAGGATGCTCCATTTGTTTGGACAGAAAGCTATGAGGGTTAATTCTAAACCCTCAAATCTTCTCTCACCTCTCCTCCCATTATGAAATATCTAAATTGGAACCTTCCTTTCAAAATTATGTGTGATTCCAGTGACTTTGCTATAGGATCTGTGTTAGGAAAACGTTGTGATAAAACTTCTTATGTCATTGATTATGAAAATCCTTAAATGATGCCCAAATAAACTACACCACCACTGAGAAGGAGTTACTTGCTATTGTGTTTGCTTTAGAAAAGTTTAGTTCCTACCTCTTAGGATCCCCCATCATGGTGTTCACTGACCATTCTGCACTAAAATACCTCTTCCAAAAACAAGATACTAAGGCTAGACTGATTAGGTGGGTCCTTCTCTTACAAGAATTTGACCTCACAATCAAGGAGAAAAAGAGTTTTGAAAATTTTGTAGCTGATCACCTCTCTAGGATGGAATTCAAAGACAACTCAAATCACCTTTCTGTGTCTGATTCATTCCCTGATGAACACCTATACTCTGTGAGTGGCTGGCCTTGGTATGCCAACATAGAAAACTTATTAGTTATATGAGTCATTCCAAATTTCTTAGGGACCCAAGATCAAAGGAAATTCCTTTCTGATGTTAGGAACTATGTGTTTGATGATCCATACCTCTATAAGTTCTGGCCTGACCAAGTCATTAGGAGGTGTGTCTCAGAATATGAAGAAGAGTCCATCCTTAAATTCTGTCATAGTGAGGCATGTGAAGGTCACTTTTCCTCTAAGAAAACATCTAATAAGATTTTTCAGTGTGGTCTCTTCTAGACCACCCTCTCAAGGTACTCTTACACATTTTGTCAAAGCTTTCCAAAGTGTCAACAAGTAGGGTCCATCACAAAAAGGAATCAAATGGAACTCACTCCCATCTTAGTGATTGAAATATTTGATTTTTGGGGAATTGATTTCATGGGTCGCTTCCCAAACTCTAGGGGATATATGTACATCCTTTTAGCTATTTATTATATCTCTAAATGGGTTGAGGCCATTCCTAAAAAATAAAATGATCATAAAATTGTGATTATATTTCTCAAGGAAAACATTCTCTCTAGATTTGGAATTGCTAGGGTTATCATTAGTGATCATGGAACTCATTTCTGTAATCATCCTTTCTCAGCACTCATGAAAAAGTATGGAATTTCTCAAAAAGTTTCCACTACTTACCACCCACATACCAATGTTCAAGATGAGTTACCCAATCGAGAAATCAAAAAAATTATTGAGAAAACTGTTAATACATCTAGGAAAGATTGGTCAAGAAAACTCTTAGATGCTCTTTGGGCCTATCAAACCACATTTAAAACCATTTTAGGAATGTCCCCATATAGGTTGGTTTATGGAAAATCATTCCATTTGACAGTGGGAATTGAACATAAGACTTTTTAGGAAATTAAGAAAATTAATTCTGACCTGTCATTGGCCGGAACAAAAATGAAATTAGAACTCAATGAACTTGATGAACTTAGGATGGAGGATTACGAAAATTAAAGGATCAATAAAGAAAAAGTACAAGCCTACTAATCTCGAAACCTTAAAGACAAACACATTGAACAGGGAAAACCTATTCTTTTGTATAATTATAAACTTCACTTACACCTGGGAAAACTGAGGTCTAGATGGTCAGGTCCATACATAGTGCATAAAGAGTACCCCCATGGGGCTGTTGAAATTCAAGATCCCACCAATGGTCAAAAATTTAAAGTTAATGGTTATAGAGTCAAAAAATTCATAGAACCATTCTAAAAACATTAAGTTGATGAAGAATTGTGTGAACCTACCTTAGATGATGAAAATAATTAATCGATTAGGGGTCCAAGTCAAGATAACAATGTTAAACAAAGCGCTATATGGGAGGAAACCCATGGTTTTCAAGTTTCTAATAATTTTTCTATTTTATTCAACTTTATAATTCAAATAGTATTAGTGGATCATTTTGATATAATTTTTTTCTACCTCATACTGTTGAACTATTCTTCTCTTATGAGTATAGATGGGCATGAAAGGGGATCACCATATTCATCCATGTCATGCGGTGTGGTCCCTGAGTACTACCTTACCCAGAAATTAAAAAGTAAACAATGTATCATCAGTTGATTTAAAAAAAGTAAAACCATAAAAATGATGAGAATTTGTATTAAATAAATTATTGTGTTGTTTTTTTTCTAGTTTGTTCTTGTTTTTATGTTTTAGGGACTATTTTTGGGTGATACATATTCAATCAAGGAGGTGTCTACATCTCCCATGAGAACAAATAATGATTTGGGAGCACCACAATCATCATTATGAATCCACCAAGTGAACTTGTTCCATGGCCTTTCCAACTCATTCCCCCCACCCACTTTCTCCTCTATTTTCTTTTTATGAAACTAGGGATAGTTTCATTCTAAGTTGGGGGGTGTGGAAACAAAATGTTTGTTAAAAAAATAATGAGAAAAAAGAAGTAAAATTTATTTATCATTCATATAATAACATCTTTTCTCACATTAAAACTACATAGAAAATAATTTTTATTTCCTTGACTCTTAATTTAATTCATGATTAAGTTTACAGGCATTGATTTTGGAAGTTTGGTTGTCTAATGAGAATTTTCATCATTTTTATTTTCATCTATTAAATCAAAATGCCACAATGCATGTACTTTAGATTGTGGGGTACTAATTTGAATTATCATGTTCCCATAATAAATATAATAGGCTGGTTTTATTTTTATTAATAATATGAGTATTCAAAAAAAATAAAAAAAATAAAAAAATAAAATAAAATAAAAATCTGCATGTAGAGCAATGGATTGATAAAATGTGAGGCTTTCAACACTTGGGGATCGTGACTCCAGAGTTGTCTAGACCTGTGTTTTTCACTCTATCTCTATTTATGGTAATATGAATTTGTTTTTTATCAAGTTAACTCGAGACGATTCCTGAGTATGTGGGCTTCACTTGGTGCCCTAAGGCCTTTGAGCTTGAGAGTCATCGGCAAAGTCTTGCTACATGGGTTAATTTGATTAACTACAGTCTCAATTACTATGGAAAAATTGCAAAAATAAAAATTTTAAAAAAATAATGATGAATACTCATATTAGGATTAAATGTGATTCCACCTAGCGCTTCCATGATTTCCCCCTTGAATGAAAATGAACCCCTATATCTTTTGTGATTCACAAAACATCATTTCACCTAATTGAGTTGAATGAAGTATGATGATGGATTTGATCAAAGGAATGAGATTGTGATTGAGATATTGTTTTAAATTTATCATGTTATAAATTATTTTTATAGGTTATAAAGATATATTTGTGTTTAGTTTACATTATGAGCACTATTTGTTATAATATATTTGAAAAAAGAATTCAACTATAATCTTTAAATTATTTGCTCGGGACTAGAAAATCTCAAGTTGGGGGGTGTGATTAGAAAATAAAAACATATACGTTAATTAAATTTTAATGGTATTAAATGTTCATTTTTGATCTTATGGGTCTGAGTTAGTGAATTTTAATTTTGAACGTCCATTTTAATCATTTGTGCACTTCATGCCTAATGTACAACAATTTAGGCCCAATGATTCATATGATTTTAAGGAATGTAATTATCTATATTTTAATTTGGTATTTTGGGAAATGTATCTACACATCAATATGAACATTTTTTATTTAGGGATCAATGGATGATTCATAAAGGATGATGGTGATATTTGATGATAAAAGGAAACAATTATGGAGAAGGAAAATTGGACACCAGCCCACTGATGAGAATATGGGGCCCACAATAAAAACCCAATTAATCCCAAATTTCATGGGACACTAGAATACATGTATGGTAACAAGTCATTCATCAGTATCTAGTGCTAATTCAGCCTCCATGGTGGTTATTAAGGCGACCCAATTAGAATATTAAAATCTGGGCAAGAATCTATGGCCCAGAATGTTATCCCACTAAATTGTCCATAAATTATTATCCACAACTAAAAATGGGCCTAAATTTTACATGAGGTTACGATAAATTTGGATATCCATTTTATTTTTATATGTCATACTCTAATTCGGCCATATAGAAGGTCCTTTCGACTCGTCTGTTCGGTGGATGCAAGCTGGCTTCCACTTCAGGTCAAAGAAGGGAATCAATTTTTATCCACTACTTTCCACCACCATAAGGCCTAAATTAATTTAATAATTGGGAATATATTTATTGGGGATCAGCCTAAGGCTTTCAAATTTCCTATTTAAGGAAATGGTGGTGATGGGGAAGACATCTCTTGTTTTGATGTAATGTTATTATGCCAAAGTTTTGTTGTAATGTTTTCAATTTCCATGTAAGTTTCTTTTAGTATTTATATATTCTTAATCAACATATTTATTTTATATTATTCCCATTTATTTAATTAAAACTCAAAAATCACAGGTATATCTCTGTGTTGTGGTGAATTAGTCCACACATAGGTGTGAATTTCGTTCACGCACACAGAGGAGTGCTCGTTATTTCCACGGTTTTAATTTCTTCAATCCAATTCTTGTAAGCCATCTTCCACCCACCATTGAGAGTATACCATCAATGGAGGGATAAACCTTTAATGGGTTGATTGTAGGAAGATTAAAAGGCTGTATTGAATGTTATTTTATGAATTAATTGTTGTTAATTGGATAATTAATTTAAGACTTCCATTCTTTAGTTATTTCCACTCTTCATCTTCACTGTGTTTGAGAAAGCTAAATCCAAGTACTAAAATGACCATATACCTTTGAGAGATCATGAATTTGGTTCTATAAGTATGTAGCGTATTAGTAATTGAGTTTAGTTCACATCAAACTGGAAAATGATGAAGGTAGTGTTATTTTAAATAATGGATTCACCAAGAATTAATAAAACCAAAATTATTTAAAGAAGTAAAATTCATTCAATTCATCTTGAGAATAATCCCAAGATCAAACCATTTTCATTAATTTGAATTCAATTAGGTTTATTAGTGTTCTTTAAAACCATCTTAAATCAAAACCAAGTTGGCCACTTCATAGCCAAAAATCCATCTCATAGGTTATGCATCTTAGGTATCTTCTTATGTCTCCGTAGATTTCAAAACCCAAGATATACTACAAGGACCGTTCTACCTTCATCTCTTGGGTAAATTTGAGTGTGAATAATTTCTCAAGCAATACTTTTTCTGATCAAAAGGGTCCTACATGACCTTAAACTATTATGTTATGCATGACATTAAATTTTATATCATCCCACAAGATGTTAAACTGTACCCGGTCTTACATGACCTTAAACTGTTGTGTCCCACATGACATTAAACTGTATGTCGTATTTCAAGATGTTAAACTGTAAGAAATATGTTTGTATTTATTCCCATCATCATGTGATATCTAGGAACGTTCAGACGCCTTGTCTTGAGTCCAGCCCTCAGTTTTCTCTTTGACTACACCCTGGGTATAGTTCTCTTGGAGGATCCTGCATGGTGTCATGTAGCCTTCTTTTCCCCCATTCATGTCAAGATTATGATTATCACACCATGTTCTCCCATCCTCATTATTCTATTCTCCCACATCCTCCCCGCACAATGATAAATTTTATGGCCTTCAAGAACTATGTGTGGCTTGATTTCCATCCTTATGGGAAACATTGGAATGCCCAAACATTCTGTCCGTAGGCCCAACCCCAACTTCAAAATATCCCTTCGGGTAAAAAACATGGTGTGGTTCCGACTTTCTCCCTCTTTTATGTTGGGTTCATCATGACCACACCATACATCCCCTTCCCTGGATATATTCACCTTTTTCACTGTCCTACTTGACGTTAAATTGCATGGGCACATTTGTGCTTTACTCACTCGCCGTACTTGTGACTCCATCATCATTGATATCCAAAAGGGCCCCTGAACGGTACAGATACATAGCCTAAGGTATATCCTATCATTTCAGGCCAACACCCTTGAGGACCTCAAACAAAAAGTTGATATAAGTCCCACACTGAGAATAAGGTTAGCGATCAATGCTCATTTTTTGTTCCCATTTCAGGTCACATGATAGGGATGTTGTGTTTCAAACATGGTCAAAAGATATCCTTTTTCGTTTTCACCACCCCCATATGTCCCAAATATTGGGTGTTTTGGTTCATTTAATCATGATATCTCTTAAAATGTCAGTCTTCCTCGGGCAGAAGTGTGAGTCCAGCTATCATACCCTCATATGTTGGAGAGAGCCTAGTCCTACTCCTTGTTTCCCACATCGAGCATTGCTCACATGGGATTAGGAGCTGTGGTAAGTCAATACCCAAATAAGGCGGGGGGGATTATCTATGGTCCAATATCTATGACCTTAAACTAAGATCACAGTCGTCCTCACCACAAGATGTTAAACTGTGAATTGGTTGGGACTTCCCATCTTACTCAACCCTATCACCCCCCCTGGCCCAAGTTCTCATCTAGGATTGTGTGGTGTGGTATGGATTCACATACTCATTCACATCAGGCTATTTTTTCCATGCCACACATATTCCCTTGATACATCCCTCCTTCATCTATCGTCCTTTCCACGAGCACAGGCCCCGCAATGCTTTGTGCACCCCATCATTTGGGTTTCCATCATCTTTTATATCCAAAAGTACCCCCGAACAGTGTGTATGATTTGCCTAAGAGATCTACTACCATTTAGGGACAACGTCATCGAGGATTTCGAGCGACAAATTGGTACAATTCCTGTATTGTGAATGCGGTCAATGGTCGATGCTCAATTGTTTTCCCCCATCCCTAGTCACTCAATACAGATACTATGTTGCGAACATGGTCAGCAGTTATCCCTGATCATCGTTGTCGTCATGTGGTCTCCCATATAATAGGAATGATGATTCACCCTCTCCACTAACCTATCCCATGCATAAGATATTAAACTAGGCATTTTCCAGTCCGAGCCCTATGACCTTAAACTAAAAACGCCATCATCCTCATTGCAAGACATTAAACTACAAACTGGTTGGGACTTCCCATTTCATATCCCTCAACCTTTTAACCCCCTTGGCCAAAGTTCTCATTCATGATTGTATGATGTGGTATGACATTATGCCTTAATTCACCTTAGGCTACTCTTTGTGACATACATATCCCTCATTGGGATACCTTTCCCCCATTTGCGTCCTTACCGAATGACTTAAAACTGCACAACATCATTCCTCAGAACTATGTGTGGATTGATTACCATCCTCATGGGATACATAGGACCGCCCAAACATTTAGTCTTCGAGTCCAGCCCCATCTCTTAGAAACCTCCTTATCATCTTCTTGCCCCCTAGCCTGAGTCCTTCTAGGGGAGGGGTATACGGCGTGGTATGAGCTTATATCCCCATTTACGTCAGGTTTGTAACAACCACATCACATACCTATTTCTCTTGATATCCCTTCACTACCTTTCCCTAAACTCATCTTTTCAAGTTGACTTCTCTTAATTTGGCCCCCTCGACCCTCTTCGACGATTCACCAATGTGCCCATGAGTACTCTGGTTCAGAACCTAGAGTGTCAGATTCTACCTGGACATGCTTTCACCAATTTTCAGGCTTCGTGTTCCCCTTCATTTGGGATTTCATTATAATTCACAGCCTAAGGGACCCCCAAATGGCATGGATGCTCAGCCAAGGTCTCTCCTACCATTACAGGCCAATGTCCTCAAGGGTTTCAAACAACAAATTGATACAAGTCCCGTATTGTGAATGTGGTCAGCGGTTGATGCTCATTTTTTGTTCCTATTTCAGGTCACATTATATGGATATTATGTTTCATACATGGTCAACAGTTATCCTCCATCATCATTCCAACCCCATCGAGCCCTAAAATGTTGGTTGCATGATTCACATCATTTTCCACCCCATCATGTCCAAGTGGAATTTCGACACAATTGGTACTATCCCTTAGTGCACATTTTCACGTTAGGAGAAAAAGCTACGATAAGGTGTCATTCGGGGCTCTACACTGATTTCCTCTTTATGTGTATCCCATTTGTTTCAAAGACCTCTTCCTCCCTTTTTTCCCACACCGAGTTTGACTCACGTGGGATTAGGGATCAGATCAAGGTCTGCGCTCTCTTGGAAGAGTTTTGTTTCTCCATGGTCTGAGCTCTAATACCTTAAAATAATATATCCTTATACATCATCTCCTTATAACTACTTATAGCTTGATTCCCATGCTCATGGAATACGTAGGAACTTCTAGAAATCTCGTCTTTGGGTCCAGCTCAGGTTCCAATAATTATCTCTTCTTTTCAGCCTTTTAGGCCTCAAATATTATAGGATTACATGGTATGGTGTGTGTGGTATTATTCCCTCATTCACATTGGGTTTGGAATAGTTGCACCACGTACTCCCCTTATAGGAGCTAGTCTCTCCTACCTCTTGTCCCTCATGATGTTAAAATGCACTCTCAGAACTATATATAGCTTGATTCCCATCCTCATAGGATATGTAAGAATACATAGACATTTTTTCTATAGGTCCAACACCATATTTTTTTACCTTTGCTGGCCCCTCGTCCTGATGTTTCTTCCCCATAATTGTGTATGGTGTGATGTGGACCTTGTCCTCATTCACTTCGGGTATAATTTATCACATCATGCGCATTCCCACTAAGTTTCCAAGCCATATGACGTTAAACTATGCCTCCTAGTCCCACATGACATTAAACTGTTGTGTCTTTTCTGCAAGATGTTAAAACACATGGTTGGTCCTATTATACGACCCTAAACTATGATGTTATCATCCTAGCAGCACAGAGAAAAACGACACTGCATTGTGATTCCCTCACTCGAGGGGACATTATGTTGGGTATTGGTTATCCACCATACCATTTTTCAATGCCTATAGGTGGATTGATTCCTGTGGAGACACCAGGATTCTCTATCTTCGGTTTATCGCTTCAAAAAAAAAAACAAACACCATCCTAAAAGAAAAAAATATCTATCAAATGCCACCTCTTTTGGTGCATAGATCAGACCCAGATAACCTTATCATCCCTGGAAATGGTACCTTACCATGCCACCTCCAGAACTATGTATGGCTTGATTCCCATTCTCATGGGGTACATAGGAACGCCCACACACTTTGACTCAGGCCCAACCTAACTTTCATTTTAGGTCCCTCGATCTAAGACCTCCCTAAGGAACACATGGTGATATGGACTCCAGGTCCCCATTAACATCCGGTTTTATAATTACCTCATTATGTTTCTCCCTCATTCCTTACCCTCTTTGGTTTGAGCTCTAAGACCTTAAACTAAGATCTCTCTCTGCATCTTTTCTACAAGGTGTAAAGGAAACATTTCTAGAACTACGTGCGACTTGATCCCCATCCTAATGGGGTATGTAGGAATGCCCAGGCACTTTGCCTCAGGCCTAGGCTAAATTTTATTTTTTGGTCCGTTCACCTAACCAACTTCCCCTGGGGATACGCGGTGTGGTGAAGACTCCATGTGTTCTCATTCAAGTTGGTCTTATACCTACCGCATCACATACTCCATTTTGGGATCTCCAGATCATTCTTGTCCTATCATATGATGTTAAACTGCATGAGTCCATATGTCCTGGACGCATGACATTAAAATGCATCTCTACCCTAAAAAAGTTGAGGATTCCCCATAATAACTATGGGATGCACCAAATCCCTCCCCAGAGAGGATTTCCCCTATCATCATTGGTATTTGACCACACCATGTTTAAGAAATACGTTTGGACTGATTCTCATCATTATGGGATACGTAGCAACACCCAGGAATTCCAACTCGGGCCCAGCCTTAGGGTCGTTAATCCTTCTAGCCCCTTGACCCAGATCACAGTCCAGGAAGTATGGCCTTTAAAACTTTGTGCACCATCCTTACCATACGACGTTAATCTACGTGCCTATCGTCTTGCTTGGCATGATGTAAAACCACAAGGCACCCTTGGTCCTCACCAAAGAGGTCCTATTCGAAATTATTTTTGATCCCTGATCAGACTGATGTGCCCACCTAATGTGTTTCCACCATTGTGGTGTAATTTTAAGAGTGTTGGATTCTAGTTGAACAACTCATCACTCCACCCTCCACACTTTGTGTTCGATTTATTCGGACCCTCATCCTCTTTCACATCTAAAGGAACCCCCTAATAGTATGGATTCTTGTCCTATGGCTCATATACTATCCTGGGATACCGTTCTGGAAGACTTATGGATAACATTTTGAGTCAGGCCCCATGTTTCAAACATGGTCAACAGTCGGCCCTCATTTGTTATCCCCACGCTAGGCTAACATAATAAGGATAATATGTTTTGAATATGGTCAATAGTTATCCTTTATTGTCATACCACCTCCACAGTGTTCCAAATATTTGGTATTGTGATTCAAACCTTCCATTCCCCTCTATTAGAATTGATTCTAATGTCCCTTGGATTACCCTGCTCGTGCACTAGAGCACGTTGGAAAGATGTCACTTTGATTGTTCTGAGACCTTCGTTCTCCAGTCAGGCCTCTCCATTTCTTCCGAAAAATCTGGATTGGTTTTTCAAACCCCGGATTCCCAAAGCTTGGTTTGCACTCTTATATTCTGATGGAATAACATGGTGGTCATCCCTTATTTCTCACATCGGGATTGACCCAAGTGAGCTTAGGGATTGATCACTGGGCATTTCATGAATATAGAAGATGCGCAGAAAACCAAAATGAATAACAGAACTCAAGAATGAAGTCGGTATAAAATAATTAAATCATGAAGTTAAATTAAAAGGTTTACAAGAATTACAACACCTAAGGATCAATCCCTCCAATGTATGGGTTGACCCCTTTAAAAGAGCATTGCATCTCCACCACCCTCTGTCTTGTGGTGTCCAGGATTCGCTGCCACCTGTTTAGTTCCCGCTCCTCCTCAGTAGCAAGGGGGTGTAGTTCGTCATCTGAAATTCGAGGTTTCTACTTGTCGCTCTCGATAATAGCGATATCCTTGGAGACTGGCTTCACCTATTATTCAGCCTCTGTCAGCTGGGTCTTCAGCCGTGATATAAGATTTGATTACGCATTGAGGATAGTGGAATGCTCATCCGCAGTCGTTGAATCTCATTTTCATCCTCTTGAATCATCTTAATACTCACCTATTTTCTCTGCTTACAACCCACACCAAGGACATGATCATATTCCCGAATATTCTCCACCATGAGATCTCAGACGACTATGTGAGGACACTGGGCATCCACTCTCCTAGTGAATAATTTACATAGCCAGGACCGAAGCCTCCCCATCTAGTCTGTCCACTACACTTGGGTGGTCTCATTGATGAAGAAATTAACCGTCTTCCATGACCAGATATGGGAAATTTTTCTATCCTCCTCATCAAAGGATGTCTCATCCCGATATGTGGGGTCATCAAGCTCATATTTGGGAAATACCCCCAAGAACTCATCAGTAAGGTCTGCATTTGGTGTCTGATCGGGTATGTTAGGAACCATGTTGTCTAATTGATCTTCATTGTTGAACCCCACCTCAATGATCTTAGGCTCTATCCTACTAACGGTCCCACCAGTGATCGGGAGTGCTGTAGCTTGGTCAGTTTGGGTATCTACCTCCATGACCATCGACATCTCCCCCTGGGAAAGGCACCGCCAAGAGTTCCATACAACCTCTCCAAGGCAACCCATGCCATTTGAAGAACTGTGCATACAAGAGGCACTCAAGCATTAGTTAATCAGATCGATGGATGACTGTTACGTATTCTATGAAGGATACTTACAGAGGTCAAACAACTGGTCTCTTTCCTGGGTTATTTCCATTGGAACCCCAAAGCATAGCCCTCCATATATTGTTGGGAAGTCTGAAGGTTCCGAAAGGACCACCCAGGGTGTCACGACACCTCCATACACAATGATCGTTGTAGCCACGGGCATAGATTCTGAAGTTCCCACAATTGCGTCTACTACCGGGTGGGAGCAGGTTTTGCAGATGAGGCCCTCCTGTACAGTTCGAGTGTTAGTTAGGAAGTTCTAAACAACCAAAGTGAAGAGGATCCTGGGGAAGTGGCCGTGGGTTTTACCTCAAGAGCCTATGAAAACTCTTCAAGTTACGAGTATGAATTACTGACCTCACCCTTATCCAGAGGGCTCCATTCACTAGTCTCCTCTCCCCAGGATGACTCATCTGACTCTTTCAATAGGGGGAAGTGATCCCTCAATTTAGAAACCAACAAATGCGGAGGGGCTGTTCGATCTAGAAATACTTTTACCCGATTTGTCATCGAGTTCAGAGTACCCTGAGAATGCAAAAAATCCTCCATCTTGGCCAGGTATTTCTCCCCATCCGCTTGGGATACCGCAAAGCCAGCCCAGACTGGACTGATCCTCAGAAAATCCATCCTGATTAGTTCAAGTGTTTCCATATCTCGGATGGATTGAGGAATTTACAGTTGACATCCCAGATGTCCCAAGATTCCGGGAATACAACACTCTCTGGCATGTCTATGAGATGCATCTGCTTCCCCGGAGCCCGGGTGGATATCCTACGAAATCCCCTTAGTGGCCTCCCCTTAATATGACTCTGCTCCTCTAGGGCTTCTGGGTCTACTTCTACTGCTGGATCCACTTCTGCTACCTCCCTTTTGACCAGTGTAGGACTCACCTCCACCATAGTCTCGCCACCATAGGATGTCCTCGATGCCTTTCGTCCTAGGCCTCAGGGTTGGGGAGGCACCCCATCACTGGACTGAACAGTTTATTGCTTTAGCATATCCCCTGGGCAACCTACCTCCCAAATCTTGGAGTACTCGTTCACCATCCCGAAGATGGTCGTGGGTAGAGGTAGCCTGTTCTGCATCTTCCCATCTTTCTATGTGAACATGAGGCACATATGCCTCATCACACACGGATACTCTACATGGAGCACCCCCAAGTAGACCCGTGGGGTCAACCGCTTCATACACTGAAACTGCCACGCAAAGCAGTGTAGGGTGTATGGTTTGTAGAGAGACTAATCGTTAACCCGCACCACCAGGACTCCACCCTGAAAGGATGGGAGGTAGGACCAATTCTCTTCCGTTCCTTGACCGTCATCAGTGAACATACCTATTGGAAATGAGAATGGGTGGAAGTTGAACTCATCTGCCTCCTAGACCCAGTTCAGCACCAATGGTGAGGTTAGCTTAGTCAGAAAGCTCCCCACCACATTCAGAGTGGCTGGGCAAAAATTCAATCCTGGAGGGGAGATGGGGTTTAGGTATTTGTAGATACCCCTGACGTGCGCTGCTATCCACCCATACAAAAGGTAAAACGGCCTGAATATCCTCTACAAATTCTTCCCCTCACTGATGTGCCATAGCATCTTATACAAATTGGAGCGCATCCAGATCCCGAGGTTGACCTGTACCCTTATTTCCAACATGGACACCATGATAAACATGCTCGGTCGCATGCCCATGTTCGTGTCTCTCACTGGACGGATCCAACCGCAGATAAGTGCCGCAATGAATACAGCCAACCTAACTAACGATTGCTGCTCAGTACTGATGCTGAATCCCCAAGTTTTCCACTGGCTGTCCTTCAAGATCCACTAGTATGAGTGATACTTGCCTCATTAATCCCCCTTTAGGAAATTTTGAGGCGTCATAGGGAACTGCCTATCTTCTGAGAAGTTCAGGAACTACTTGAACAACCGTTTGAAATGGACGTCCCTCACCAGTTATTTGTCCTCCCCCAGCACCAGGTCCATCAATTCCCTTTCTAATGGTAGCATTTTCTCTGGCTCCTCCCATGCACTCATAACAGGGAGGAACTCATCATACATCACCTCTAGTATTGGGATCCCTGAGATCTGATGATGGTCCCATAGACTGATGTAGACCTATCCATGGTTCAAATGGAAGGTGTTGGTCCTCGACAACCATATGCTGAACAACTCCATCATTATTCGCTTCGGTTGATAGATATGGAATGGAGAGGCCCAAGATACGTCATACAGTCCCACTCGTCTCAGCTCTGCCCCAAACTCCTTGCATGAGGCACCTACCCAGTAGGCCCAGGCCCAATCATTCGTGAAATTGCCACCCTGGAGCAGATCCCACTCATCGCTCCACCCCTACTCCCGGTTACCTAGGGCCACCTTTAGGATGGTGTGGTATAGTGGGGGGAAATTTCTCTAGCTTCAGCGCCTTCCCGTCAATATCATTCATGTGGTTGTATAGGCAATAAACATTGACGGGTATGAAGTTATTTAAAGTATGGTCATCGGCCACTCTAAACCACTGAATCTAGAATTACGTGATCCTAAACCAGTAAGCTGGTTCATCCCTGCTTGCTTCTGGAATGAAGACGTCATCCCTCAGGACAAAGCCGTACAGAGGAAGCCTTTTGCAAAGTGGGTAGTCCTTCTAACTCTCTAACAGCATCTATACCAGTGAGTTATGATCTGAATGGATTCAAATGAATTCCTTGATGCCCAGGATATTCACCATCTCCTCTCTTTAGGATGTGTTTGCATGGACTCCCCTGGAAGCTTTTTAGTGAGCCATTCAGTTTGCGGAATTTGGACACCTTTTGTTCTGGTTTGCGAAGCTCGTTCACAGAGCTCGATTGCAGAGATCATTCGCAGAGCCTGGTCCAAACCAGAAGTTGTGGAGCCCTACCCTTGACCTAGAAAACACAAGCCATGGAGCGCACCCTCACAATGTCAAATGACTCACTATGCACCGTGAAGCAGGAATCCCAATTCGTAGAGAGCAATCACTGAATACGTAGAGATTCACGAATCGAGAGCACTAATGCCAAAACACGAAGGTGAGAAAGGAAAAAAGATACATCATCCTCCCCTATTTATAAGCAATTACGCCTTGCACTTCTTGGCACATCCAGCCATGATGAGCTTCATGGTGCTCTCAGCCCACATGTCACCTCTCCGCCTGGCGTGCCTCCTTCACGAGCCTTCTTCACGATTGAACAAGGAGTTTTGGCGATTGAACCTTAGATTTAGACCCTCATTTTCTCCTCGACTCTAAGTATGAGGGGGGAGGGGTGGATTTGTTGGTGACAAAATTTGGGAAGAGGAAGAGAAAACACAAAGCCTTTGGGGCTACCTCGTGAAGCTTATTCCCGGAGCCCCACAACACCATGACCAGCGCGAAGCTACCTCCTTTGTACACCCGCCGTGATGCAAAGAGGCAGGAGGATCCACAATATGATTAAATTTTTTGAATCCACTATGAAGCTAATAGGAGGGAGGCCCTGCGATCCGATTGACATTTGTGAAGCTGCTGTGAATCAAAGATGTAGGAGGCTCTATGGTTACGACACAATTGACTGAGAGCCTCACGCCACAGAGGGAGATGAATCGACATACAAAAACCTAGAGAACTTGACCTAAGCCTCTACAAACACTAAAAAGGGAGATCCAATCCAAGGAGGAGATGACGTTCGGCTTTGCAAAGTAACCACTATGCACACATACACCCTATGCTAAGGCAGGGTCACTGTGCTTCACGAAGCACATTACTTCGCAGTGCTATGCCTCACAGGGAACCTTTGCTTCATGAAGCCCTACTCTGAAAAATCCTTTCCACTTCATGAAGAACCCTCCATATGAACCTATGACCTAGGCCTAGGATAGGCCACCCCACTTCACAAATAATACCCATTCGTGAAGCTCCTCCACTACATGGACCACTAGAGCTTCACACGATTCCTTCCTATGAACCCCTTTTCTCCACAATCCCATTTTCCATATGACCATCTAGGTTCATACGAAGTGATTTCAAGGTCCCTTGGGTGGTTCTCCATGTTGCATTTCTTAGCCTCATGCTTTTTCACATAGGCATGATAATTTCTATTGCTTCTTCAAAAAGACAAGCTAACGTGTGCCCCTCAATGGATCACTCCACGACACCCCCTCACTATGACATTGATGATTATTTCTCTTCCCCAAGGGTGGGAGGGTATCAATTATGTAAGTCCTAGGGGTGTAGAGTGAACCCCCATTTTTTGAGTTACATGATGTTAAAATTACACACATCATCATCCTCATCACATGACGTTAAACTGTGGCCTTGACCCGTGCATCATATGTGGGGTGCCCCATCTCGAACATTATCTACTCCTACTCATCTCCACGTGAGTGAGATCTTCCTCATATGGAATGAGATCCTCTCTGCCATAGTGATGCCTATCCGCAGGTAATAGAAACCACCTTGGTCTAATCCCCCTAGCCTTTCTTGTGGGAGACAGTATCCCTGATCCCCCTCCCCTCTTCCATGCCAAAGACCAAAGGAGAGATGGGAATTGGGACCTTCATCATCCCATCCCTCTCTTATTGGGCTTTGTCTCCACTCAAGCCTCTATCCTGGAGTAGGTCCCAATATCCACCTACCTAGGCCGCAAACCACACACAAGCCCCTATTTCCTCTTTGGGCCGCTAACCACATGTAATCCCCACTTCTCTTCCAACAGACACACCTTTTGCGACGTGATCTTCAGGTCTTTACTGCCTCTTGTTTCTCACACCGATCATAACTCATGTGGTCTTAGATTAAACATTGACCATGACATCATCTCTGGTCCGCCTTAGCATGTAATCCCAAAACTATTCCGAACTATGTGGACTTTGATCCCTACCAAGGTAAGGTATGTAGGAAGCCTCCCTGAGGTTCAATCCCAACACCTATTGGTCCCAACCTCCTTCACGTCAGTTCACCAAACACTTATGAACTACATGGACTTTGATCCTTGTCTCATAGGCAAGGTACGTAGGAAGCCTCCCTGAGGTTTAATCCCAACACCCATTGGTCCTAACCACTTCACGTCAGTCCACCCTCGTCTTGCACGACATTAAACTATACGCCCATATTTGTACTGAAATACTTTAAACTATGCCCATTCAAACTACTTGGGATTTTACCCTTGTCTCTTAGATAAGGTACATAGGAAGACTCATTGAGGTTCAACCCCAATCGACAACAATCTGTTGTTTTCCCCAACCTACAGAAAGCTATTGTGTTCCCCAATCGATGGTAAGCCATTGTTTTCCCCAACCGATGGCAATCCATTGTGTTCTCAAACTGACGGAAAACCATTGTGTTCCCCAATTGACGGTATGCCGTTGGAACCCAAATCAGTAGTAATCTGTTGTCACCCCCAACCAGTGGTAAGCCGTTGTGTTCCCCATTTGATGGTAAGATGTTGTTGTCCCTTTCATTGGGACCGACATCTCTAGTCTTCCCCCATGGCATTAGACCAACCCAGGTTGCTAACCACGCGTAAGCCCCAATATATCATTGGGTCGCTATCCTCTATGCACACCCCTATTCTATTCCCCCATCCTAAACTACGTGGACTTTGATCCTTGCCAAGGCAAGGTACGTATGAAGAATTTCTAAGGCACAAGACCATATCCCATGTCCCATTGTGTTCCATTTCCCTCGAGCCTATGTGTTTTGGTAAGGTCATGCCCCAACCTGGGGGTTCCACTTCCTCCAGGTCTCATCCATAAGCCCATTTTCATGGGTCACCTCCTTAGGTGTCCCATCACCCTTTCAAACTACGTGGAATTTGATTCCCTGTCACGGGGATATGTAGGAAGTCTCTTTGAGGCTCAATACCAACATCAATATCAACCTCATGTCAGCTCCATATCATTCCCACACCACTTCATTCAACTCTCCACCATCTATCTTGATTTTTCCCTAGGCCGCCACATCTTGGTGAAATCATGTCACCCACTTTCTCGCTGCTCCTAGCAGCAATCGGGTAACTAATCACATGTTAGACCTAGCATCAAGGATCCCTGCAGGGGTTGCACCCTTATGATCCACTCCCCTCAGTCTTCTGATCAGTCCAATCCATCTCCTCTAGACGTTAAACTAGAAGCATACCCTATGTTAAACATGAGAAGCTGAGGAAAACCCCAAAGACATTCCTATGAAACATAATTCCCTGCATTCGACATGGGATACCTTGGGCTTACACAACCTTGATAAGCCTTATCATAAGGGGAATAAACCCAGACATGCTAGTGTTTCAGTTTACAAACACACCAGTGATGTCCAACGTGACTACTCCACCGACCGAAGGTTGCTTCCCTAACCAGACCCCTTGGAATGTCCTGAAAGAAGCGGCATAATTAACCGGTGTCCATGAAAACATGGCACTAGGAAGATTTTAACAAAAAATTTATTAATCTATAAGGGATACCCATAATAGGTGATGAGTTCTGAGGAGGAATCCATATAAGGAGGAACTGACATCCCATCATCCCATTTCGATCAAGGATCAAACATCCCTAAATAAGCAACGGATGCAGCCCGCCTTTGAAAAGTGGGAATGTAGGGCAATAGTTAGCGCGTCCTCTAAAGAAGATGGATGCGTGTCCTAGTGAAAGCATCAAAAACATTAGTATATTATGATTTATTGTTATAATCACACTAACCTTTTTAGTTTTAGGAAGTGGATGGATCCAACAGACACCAAAATAACAATGTATGTGAAGGAAAATGTGGTTGTTTTCTGAACAAGAAATAGAACAAAATGTGAGATATAGTTATAACTATTGTGGTTATTATTAAACATCTATCAGGAGTAATTTTTAACAACTTGAACCTAGGTGAGTTTTTTAATGTATAAAACATGAGAAAAATGAAGCTTTATGGAAGTTCAAGTGATAATAACCATAAAGGAAAATAGATTCAATGACCTATGTGTCAAGAATGTGGAAGGAAAAACTAAATAAAATGTATTAAAATAATGGGAAATATGTTTTATATATGGTAAATGATTTCATAAGTAAATAATGTTCCAATGAAAGAGGAAGTGTTCAGTTAACTCCAATAAGGGAAAAGAAGTTCTTCCCGATTTATCAATTGAATTTTTTAAATATGGGGAGAATGGTCATTATAAAAATCAAAGTCCTAATGGGATAGATAATGAATATGATAAATAAGACTTTACATATATCTATTTAGAAATACCTAATTCCATTACAATTTAATATGGGGAAACTAAAAATGACATATGAAAGGTATGCATTATTTATTGGATTATGTTATGAAAATGTTGAATCTTAGGACACGATTCATTTTTTAGGAAATAAGTATTATGGAATAAGATGGAAAAGAATGGTTAATGGATTATAAATAATTTTTAACGATTAAGGTGTCTAAAAGAAAAAGTTTTTATGTATTGGTAGATTTAAGGATGATCTTAAGTTTATAATAATTAATACTCTTTTGATTATGGGAGTACTTTGAGAGAATTTTGTTGAGTTTTCATAGGTGTTTGAGGTATATGAATCCCTTAAAGTTATCATGTGAAAAAATTATCTAAGTAAAATAATCTTTTCATTTTTTGGAATTTTTTTAAAATTTATAGATAACCTTTAGGGTTTATATGATCTTTTATATCGAGATAATTATGGGTTATTACATTTTTGGGATGTAAAACGAAAGGTATGTGATAACCTTTGATATTAAAACATTTCTTCAATGTTGAATATATTAATTTTATTTTGAGGATTTTTATCACATTTCTGAAAGTTTAATAATGACTATATTAATATAGTTTTAGAAAAAGGAAAGACTTTGGACCGAGTGACATCCCATCACATCTGGCAATGTCATGTGTCTTGAATACACAACTAAAGGGAGAAAAGGGTGCATCACTTAACAACGACCTACATGATGTCCTGGTTAGTATGGAGTTGTTTTCCCTTATTTAAATTATTTGAAAGAAAAATTAAGTCAATTTGGGATCATTTGTTTTATCATATAGATAACTATGATATTTGAAACTGATTTGGTGGTTAAGTGATTAATGTTATTTTGGAAAATGATCACTATAATTTTGGGGAGCATTATAGGATTAAGGTAAACAAAATAATATGGGATTTTATTTAAGAAATAAATGTTGAATTATCTTTTGGAAGCATATATAACTTTATTGTGGCTTTATGATGATTCAGGTTATTTAAGAAAATGATTATCATATCTTGGAGAATATATGTTTAGGGAATGCACATTTGGTATGAGACTTTAAGATTCATTGATATGATTTGAAGATAAATGTTAAATTTATCTTATAAGATGATGTGATAAAATCCTTATGTTTTTTGGGTTTCAATCTTATTCTTGAATATTTTTGAGTAATTTTAAGGAAAATTATTTATTGATTGATATATGTTGAACTTTGAGTATTTATTTTTAAATTTGAGTATTACTGTTGAATTTTAGAGTTTAAAGTAGTTTTCTTTAAATAAAGGTTTATTATTTTGGGTACTATCTTACCTTATGCTAACCATTTTGGTTTGGGTTAACTATTAAAGATATGAGAAATGGATTTTTATTCATTATGGATTTTGTGAACCATATAAGTTTATTCTAGGGCTTCAAGCATGAAAAATTCACCCAGAATACTCATTGTTTGGATAAAAAGATGATATTATGGTGGGAATTAATTAAAGGATGAAATTATTCTTTTCAAGTGAGTATATTTTCTCATGTTCTTATTATAGGTAGTAAAATAATTCATTAACTTTAGGAAAATCCTTTTGAAACAAAAATTTCATCCATTTAATTTTCTTACCATTAAATCAATGGAATTTTAACCCACCAGTGATTTATAGTTTTGTGATGGTTAACTTTATCCTAACCATGTTCCCTATCACTTTCTATCTATACTTGAGAGATATGTTTTTCTTATATATAAATGTTTTCAATTACCACCTTTTTTTTACTATATGGAAACCTATTTATGTGTTATTCTATATTACCTTTGTAATTCCCTTTTCTCCATTTTCAAGTGGAAATTTTATTAATCCATTTTATGATGTGGGATTTCAAAAAAGATAATTTGAAAATTCAAATCCTAGTTACTGATCCTGAGTTCAAATTGTAAGGATAAAATTTATTAATGTGGGTAGGAGGGGAGAATGTAATATAATGATATTTTAAAAGTAAATAGTATGTTCAATAGCGTATAAGATGCACAACACTGAGTTTAAATGAACAACAAAATATTATTATATAAATTCGACTGTTATAACCTAGTCATTAAATTGGTGGGTATGAATATGAATAAATTTTCTATGAAATAAATATGAAGGTCCTACCAAATATAAATTTATAGATAAATTCCTATAAAATAATCACTTATATTTTTATAAAGTCATTTTATTCTTCAAAAACACCTTTTCTTAAAAAATGGGTTTTCTTTCTTTTTATGTGTGAATATTATAATTAATTTCTAGAAATTTTTTAAAAATTTATTTAAAAAAATTAATTTAATTTTCTAATTCATAATTTTAAAATTATTTCAAGGTGAAATTTTTATAATTTTATGAAAATATTTATTTCTCAATGAATAGTGAGAAATACCGATTCTTATTGAAAAATGCATTCTATTTTTTTTAGTATTAAAAAAGTAAAATTATATTTTAGATCAGTTTTAAATTTCATTATTTCATTTAGATTATGAATAATCTAATTATGGTTTTTAAATGAATTTTATACTTTAATTTAGAAAAAACATTTTTTACTTAAAAGGGCATTTTTCAGAAAAACTGTTTTTTGTTACGTTTTGCTAGGTTAATTTTAAATTAAATCCTAACACTTATATATTTTTTTTTAATTTTTAAAAATGGATTAAATATTTATAATAAGTGGATCTAAATTTTATAAATAGGTCATTTTTATTTTATTTTTCAATATGAATAGTAACCTTAGTAATTTTTGTTATTATGGTAAAGGGTAAATTGGGTAATTAAGGGTTAAAAATGATATGATAAGGACCATAAAATGACCCTAAAACTTGCATAAATTTTATTTTATGAGTATATATCTTCCATAATCATCCTAATATCAAATATTTGAACTTTTGTTTCGATTTTGATGTGATTATAACCTTTATAATATTTTATTTAAAGAAAAGTAAAAAATGAAACACTATTGTTTTTTATAAATATAACATTTATATCATAGTGTAAAAAAGAGGATATTTTTTTATAAATAGAATTTTGAAATATAAAATATTTATCTTCATCTTGGAAATTTATTTTTAATTTTTAGTGAAGAAATAAATTTCCTAAATAATTACACAACATTGATGAAATAATTATTCAATTAATAAAAAATTAAATAAATGGAATTATTAATATTAAAAGTTTTTTAATTTGAGACAAATAATGTTATAAATGAATTTTATATATGAAAATGACATTTTAGGGATGTATTAAAATATTTTTTTTTTCTAATTTTACTTTTTTTATTGATGTTATTAAAATCAATGTAATGAATATTTCGAAAAATTAACATTAATTATATTTTATAATAAAAAATATTATATTAAATGATATAAAATTACTAAAAATATTAGATTTCGAAAATTTATTAGGATATTATTTATAATATCAACCATGATTCATTTATGGGAAATTTTTTCATTTATAATAACTATCTTGACCCTCAAAGAGTAAAAACCTTATTGTCATGGTAAATTTAAAAAGGGTTAATGAGGGGTTAAAACTAAAAGATGAGGATAAAAACATAGTAAAAAATTATATAATTTTTATTGTGTGATGATATTTGAACCATACTCACATTATATTATAAATAAAATGAAGTGTCCCAGATTTTTTTTGTGTATTATTTTTATATATTATATGGATTAATTTTGAGACCAAGCGTTGAGGCAGAGTGTGATTCTAAGTCTTGGTTTTCCCAAGAAAATTTCTTGAAAAATATTTAACTTTTATTAGCACGTGCACACAGTTTTCTAAAAAGGTGGAATAAATTCTAAACGGGTGCTTGAATCAGAAATCCGGGGGCACCATTGTGTTCAGAGTAGCGTATTTTCCCTAGGCATGACCTAATATTGGCCAACGTGGGTCGGTTGTGAAAAGTAGTTTTGGGTGTTTTTAATAAATAAAATAAATTATGAATTTATTTTATTTTATCATTTCATTGAAGTAGCAATGCTTCTTCTTTTAAGTAAGCATTTAGGCAGGGATATAGGGATAGGCTCATAACCTTGGAAATTTCTTGGAGGCTCCTGAGAGAAACCTAAAGAAACCTCTTAAGAAAACAACGATGAAATAACAGATCGAAAATCAACAAATGTCGTTCTTGATGGATCTTACCAACAACAGTGACACAGTGACCGATCTTTGTCATTGAGTGATCCAAAACAAAACTAGGATGAGTTATTTTGGATTTCTTCCTTGTTTTTAGATTCAACGATGAACACGAACCGACCAACAAACAAGTTGATCCGTAGTTTGATCCTTCTTGAATGATTTATGGGGTTGATTATTATATTGATTTGATTGTTGATTGTTCTTATAGGAATGGACCGAGGCCAGATAAAATAATGGTCAGGGTTTGTTCCTTGGGTTTGTTCCATGTGAAATCATCTCCTTTGTTTTCTATATGTGTTATTCATTCTTTATAGGGTTATGAATGAGTGATCGTTGTGCCTTCGTTTCATGGCTCAACAATCCAAAATTAAATAAACAACACCTCGATGGCCTAATGGAGGTGTGATGGTGACATCGATGGGGCAATCGAAGTGATTCAGCAAATACCGTTCTTCAAACTATTTTCATTGGATGGATTTAAAGTGTTTTTTGAGCCGATTAAAGCCCCAAAACACCTAGATTCAGTGTTATAGTGATGAAATGACCTTGGATATATAGTTTCAAGGCGAATGGATCACCATAATGAGATCTAGATCATCATTCAAGACATGTGGAGGAAGAACGTGAGATTATAGAAAATACCAAAAAACACGACATCTAACTTTGGGTTACATGGCGTGTAGACCCCACTAAGTGGATGCTGTGGTTTTCAGAGATAGTTAAATGTCACACGACATGTGACCCTATCACACTACATGTATTCCCTTCCCAGATACTTAGTGTGTATCTTGGAAGATACATAGGTACGGGGTGGAGTACACGAGTTGCCTACACGACGTGTACCCCACAGCACGAATTCAACTGGACAAAGTACACAGACTACCCCATGTGATGGTACACAGACATAAACACATAAGTTGAAACCATGTACTACTACACGACTAGAGTACATGGGTAGAACCCAGATGGAAGGAAACAATGTGTGACCCTTTTACACAGAATGCACCCATCTTCTACATGACATGTTCTAATGACATATTTTGTTGTACACGGGAAGTACCTAGGGTCAATGGACATGGTGTGTGACCCTACTACACAACATGAAACCCTTTCTACATGGATTTAATCTCGTTTATAGCATATCTTGGACAAGTTTTGTTAGGGTTCACTCCCTTGATCATTTCCATGAAGGTTGATTCATATCGTTTTCTACTCATAGGAGTGTGACCCCTTTAGTAGGAATTTTTTGATAGTGTTATTAGAATCCCCCAAGAGGCCCAAAACAATATCCTCTATTTATTCTTTATTCTCTAGGTAGAGTCTTCAGTATTGACATGAAAAACATCACAGGACGTCGATCCTCTACTTAGTGGTTTAATACAGATAGAGTTGTTGGTATCACCCCATGGATCTGGATGTGATCCTCATATGTGCATCGTATCTTTCTCTTTAGATTTATCAGCATATCTCTATCATGATGATTACCGATAAATAGTACTTTTTGGATGGACTTCATCAGTTCTATCAGACTCAGGAGTGTGTTATCTCAGATGAGTGCTTCATGGAATCTTCAAGCTGAATCTCTAGTGTTGGTATATAGTTGTTGTGACTTACCTCTAGACTGCGTGTCTTGGATTGAGTATATCTGGATATTATTGTTATATGTTTTGTAGACATATACTATGTAGAGATGACTATATTTTTTTTGTTTAATGATTTGTTGTTTCGAGGTGTACTACTGAGTACTTTTATACCCACTCCTGCAAGGAATTTTCCCGCACATGTTGTGTCTTGTGAAGATGAGAAAACTTTTGACGGAGTCCTAGGAGTAATAGGACTAGAGGGTACCTTGTGAGATCAGACAAGACGAGGTGTTATTACGAATATATATAACAATCCCAATACATATTTCTTACAGGTTGGACTTTTTGGTTTACATACTCTTTTTGGTGGGCTTTTATTTTGGACAGGTTTACTTTACTGAACTTTACTTTCCTGTTTTACTTTGGTTGGGATATAGTGGTATGCATGAATTTGATTATTAGTGGGTTTTTACATTTAAGTTTTTTTTGGGCTTGGATATGTGTGTGTGAATATAGGTACATAGGAAATTCCTCCCATGTTAGTGATATTCATAATTGGTGGTAGTCACTAGCCCCTGACCTATTAGAGGTGGGATTGGGAAGTCACGACATGGGCCCCATTGGGACGAGTTGTGATAGAGTGGTATTAGAGGATTTGGTTCTACTATAGGACCGAGAGTCTATGAGATTGGTTTGGGGAAACAATGTTAAGTGTTTCGAGTTCGACTTTCAGGATAGGGACTCCAGTGTTGGTGCAGGCAGCCAATGTATCCATAAACCAGGAATCTGATAACCTACTTTTCGACTTGGTAAATGAGAAAACTGTTTGTAGGGAAAATAATGGTAAATTCATCATATATGAATGGTTTGTGGTTTCCACATCCTTCTTGAATCATGTCTCCATATATACTAATTGACCGCGATACATCTTGTTTTCTTATAAGATTCCCCTAAGATGCACACCATCTAGGAGACATGATTCAAGAAGGATGTGGTAGAGGATATAGGAGAGAAGTAGGTGGTGGTTGATGTGTCAATATGTTACCACCACCACCCCAAGTGGTCCACACGAGGCTCAAGAAGCCACATGATAGGAGTGGGGGAAACTGCATGTGGTTGAGGCATATGACCCCAGATCTCTGTGAATGATTCAAGGTACGATCTTTATCTTTTATACTTTATCTATTGTATTGATAGACACATCTACTAGTCATTCCTTTATCGCCACATATCTTGTTTGAGACCTAGATATTTCGATTTAACTATTGACTCGAACCTTATGATTAAAGACACCTACTAGAGAAGACTCAATGATCACACATTTGTGATGAAAGTGTAACCAGACCCTTGGAGGTGAGAGTTTTAGTTGGAACATCTTGGTTATAATGTTGAGGCCTTAAGGCATCATTCTTGGTATGGATTGGTTATCCACAATCCATGAATAGATTGACTATTTTAGGAAAAGGGTGTGGTGCATCCGTAGTGATGGAATGAGGTTTTCCATTGTTGGTGAAAGGTAAAACCACGAAGAATAGGATGGAATCATGCATAGAATGGTGAAACCATTTAATCATTAGTTAGATATACTGACCCTAGATGAAATAGATGTTATGAGTTACTAGTTTCCTATAGTGGTGGAGGAGTATGAGGACATATTCCTTGAAGATGTTCTAGGATTACCTTCCCACTGATAGATAGAGTTTTTCATTGATTTACATAATAGGACAACAATTATATCTATACCAGCATATTTTATGAATCCTATAGAGCTTCTCAAGTTGAGGGTGCAGTTGGAGGACTTTCATAATAAGGGATTTGTGAGACCTAGTGTTTCACCTTGGGAAACCTCATTTTTGTTTTCCAAAAAGGAAGACGAGAGCTTGAGGTTGTGTGTGGAATACCAATGCTTGAACTAGGTGACTATGAATAACAAGTATACACTACTAAGAATTGAAGACCTCTTTGATTAGTTGATAGGGTCATGATAGTTCTTGAAGGTTGACCTCTGATCAGGTTATCACCAACTGCGAGTACGGGATGAGGATATACTAAAGACAACTTTCATATTTCTCTATAGTCACTATGAATATTTGGTTATTCCCTTTGGTATGATGAAAGACCCAACAATGTTCATGGGACTAATGAATCATATTTTTATCCTTATTGAGATCATTTCATGGTATTTTTCATCGAAGATATCCTTGTGTACTCGAAGTCTGAGGAGGAGAACGCAAGATACTTATGGATAGTTCTAGACATACTCTGAGAGAACCAAATTTATAGGAAACTCTCGAAGTTCTAGTTATGGATTCAGGAATTCCACCATCTAGAACATGTTATCTTAGAGGATAGAGTGGTTGTATACCTTACCAAGGTTATGGCAGTGTTAGCATGTGAATCACCTAGGAGCATTAGGGAGGTGCAGATCTTCCTTGGGCTAGCAGGATATTATCATAGATTCATACATGATTTATCTAGGATATCAGCACTGATGAAAGCTTTTAATTGAATGGGAAAACCTTTCATGTGAAAAACTAAGTTCCAATAATTTTTTCAGTAGTTGAGGAAGAGTTTGAAAAGTGATCCAATCTTGAGATTTCCAGAGGAGATAGTCGAGTACGCAGTGTTTTGTGATGCACTAGGTACCAGGCTTGGTTGTGTCCTAATACATAGGTAAGCGTTGATTTCCTATGGTTCGTTCCAGTTGAGACCACATGATCAAAGAAACATGACCCATGATCTTGAGTTACCAGTGGTAGTATTCACATTTAATATATGGTGAAACTAACTGGTGGGCGAGTGGTTTATTGTCTACTCTTATAACAAGAGTATGAAGTATATATTATCTCATAAGGATCTAAAATTGAGACAGAGGAAATTGCTAGAGTTCCTTCATGACTTTGACTTTGAGATTGTATATACACCTAGGAAGGGGAATGTGGTGGAACATGATATCTACAGGGAATCTAGTTCAAATTTTCTGAATGAGGAATCATAGAAGTTAGCCTCATTACAGTTATCCCTTATGGATGGAGATAGAGTAGCTTACCTCCAGTTGATGGTTGTTACCCCTTCAATCTTACAACAATTTAGGGATCCATAGCCTAGGGATACCAACTGTAAGACTCTACATTCTTAGATATCCACAGGGAATTCTCCTGATGTATATTCAAAAGTTGGAGAGCACATTTTTCTTTTCATAGGATGTACAATAGTTCTAGTGGCTTTGTGGGAGGGGGTTCTAAGGTAGTTCCATATGTCCCATTTAGCAGTACATTCTGGTGTGGAAAAGATATATGACATAGATCATATTTTCACATTTCTATATATGTTTTTAAATGATTTAATACTTTATCATTAACCAATTTGATCTTATTTGGACCATTTTATGTTTTTTTGGTGAGTTTTGATCTTAAATGTGAAAATTGGTTAATTATAGACATTTATTAGTTTTATGTTGTCTCTGTATTTTGATCATAACTCTTAAAATTGATATTCAATTTATGTGATTAATTTTTTTAGGATTTCAAGGTTTGTTGGCTACAAAATCTTCTTCTTGAACAAGATCTAATTCTAACTCCCATAATCTCTAAAAAACCAGTCAATGTGAACACATAATCTGGTCGGCAGAATGGACCTTACCTCATTCAAAGAGTCATATCTCGAGATACCGACCACCTAATTGGGTTCTTCTAATTGTGTTAAAAATAAAAATATATGATTCAATTTCAAATTAAATTTCAAGGAGAACTTATTTCATTAAATCCACCCTTAAACCGGTCAAAGTTGGGTTGGTCGAATAGTGTTTGGTGGCCATAATAAGTCATCTCTAATATTTCAGCAATAAATTCTATCACACTAGCCAATTAATCTAAAATTTAAAGGGTAGATATACAACCCCATTACTCACATCCTATAACAAGGTACCTCAACATGTTTTGGAAATATGGTAGGATAACCGAAGCTAAACTATTGGGGAATGATTCTGGAGGATATTTTTTATGTTCTTTTTTACCTCTTTTCTTTCTTTTAGTTTTGTAATGTATTATTCCTCCCCATTATTCTCAATTATCCTCACTATGGTGGGGTAAATCTTAAGAGTGATTGGAGAAGGTTAGTTTTTAACTTTTTTTATGTTTGAGTTCATGTTCTTACTATTAATAAATCCTTCTCTTTTTTTCAAAGATGGTTTCATTTGTAATAACATTTTTTATTATCTTGTGCGATCATATATGATTTTAGATTATGTTGTTATAAATGATCAGTTAAATGATAATTATCTAGCTACACTAGATTATGATCTATATACGATGTAATAGATCAGATCTTAGTGGTTAAGTACTTGACGATCGTCAGAACATATGAGAATTCTATTAACTATTATTAATTATTTGGGATAAACAAGACCTGGTCGAGAATTACCTAAATCAAATGAGGGGATGTGTTACACATCTTTCAAAAAAGGAAGGATATTATTCCAAACCAATATCTTTGTAAGTTTTAATCTCACCAACACCATTTACCAAAGGAGTAAGAGGAAGTGATTGTGAAATCTCACTTTAATTGATTTTGTAGAAGAGAAATGGATAAAATCGAACTGTGATAACATTACAATTGGAAAACCAACACCAACCTGATCAACCGATTTATATTACTATTTTCAATCACATGATATTTCAATTTTTTCCATATTTTACTTAATTTCTTCCTTTTGTTTCGTTTCTCTCAATTTATAAACTAAAAAAATTCAAAAGAAAAGTGACAAACATGATTGTTGTGAACTCCTCTCTAAGGAAAACCTAGGTTAACCACTAAAATACATTTTAACTTATAAAATAATTTTTTTTCTACACCCCACTATTGTCACATGTCAAAACTTGATGTCGTTTTTGGGGATGAAGTGCCATAATATAATTATTAATATTTAATTTTTTTTCCAAAAAAAAGTTTTAAAAAAATATTTTTCTATGAAATTTTCAAATTATCATTTATTTAATTCATAGAATAATTAACCAAAAGTTAAAGAACAAATTAATATCCCACCCTTGTCTATAGAGGATTGTATTTATATTTTTGTTAGATAGGTTAGGATATTTTGGAAATGAAATAATGGGGAAAATTAATTCAAAGAATCCATAGCTGACCTGAGAGAGGACATGGAAATTAATGTTTTTAAAGGGATAGCTCGAGATCTAACTGAGATATACCATTAATTTCTAGAATTTTATAATTTTAACAAGATCTAGGAATTGGAGGAGCCTAACTACCTAATTCAATATCCTACTACTCACCTCCAAGAGGAACTTTCCACTAAAGAAGCAATTGAAACCGAACAAAATACAGGAGATGATATTTTCTTAAACTCATTACCTTCTAATTTTATTGAAACTGAGTTGATTATCACCTCCCCTTGCATGAAATTTTCAGATTCGGTCAACACATCTTTTTTCTTTGTTGATGAGGAAGAAAAATAATATACACCCAATGAAGAATATCTAAATATCCTAGAACTTAATGAACACTTATTGGATGGAGTTCAAAAGGAGATCCAAGTGGATTTTCCTAAGAAAAAAGAGACACAAGATGATTACATTGAAAGGGAATAATTTTATATTGATTCATCGTGTTTTAATTTTATTCAATTAGAATTACACTATGAATTTCCCTTTAATTATTCTTTTGATGCAGCAAACCTTGAGAAATCCTTAGACAATGAAGAAGAAGTCATGAAAGTGGAAACCAAGAAAGAGGAGGACTCATTCTTTGTGATACCCCTACCAATAAAGTTATATATTAATATCCTAGGGGTGTATTTTTCATACTATATACATGGAGAACTCATCAAAAAGGAATAAGTATAAACTATAAGGAAGATATGTTGGTGGTTCATATTAAAGAAACTCAACCCACCATCAGATTGGGGATAACCAACTAAAACTGCCCATCTGGAGGCTGTCAAAACCCAGGGCCCACTTGGGAGATTAAACCAGGATCTATCCTTATTTTAATACTATATTTATATTTTATCTTTTATTACATTTCTTATGTTTTATTTTTTGCTTTTTCTTATAGGTTTGTAGTGTGAAACACTTATGAGATTCACTCATCATTGCACTATTAATAAGTCAGGTTGTGCCTTTCCATCACACTTACTTTCTTGTTGTGATACAATTTAAAATATTATTACATGTTAAATAAATTTTAATTCACTTTTGACATTGCATCATTTAAGTTCGGGGGAGGTAACCTTTGTAGTTTAGTATTTTGTAGTTTAGTATTTTCATTTTTTGTTTTTCTATTTTTCAAAAACAAATGAGTGTGTTTTTAAAAATTTTATGTGTTTTTGAAAATTTTGTGCTGAAATGATTATCATCACAATTTTTTAAACCCATTTCAATTAGTGAAGCAATTTATTCCATGAAACTGAGCCTAAATGAATGCTGAAAATGACGTAGTTTCAAGTTCAAATCTTTGGGAAATTCATTAAAAGTACCCTGGATTTGGAATCCCATGCCACATGTCACTATCTTTATATTTGAAATCACTTTCTCATGAGGCTTCTAAAACTAATTTTTGTATTCTTTTCATTCACTTCACTTCTTGAGAGAACCAAATCATGCTTGATTAAACTAGAATTTGATTTATTCCTATCAAAACTTGAGGGTTTGAGGTACATGTGTTTTAAATGATTGAGGAATTTCTTTGGTTTTAAAGCCCCCTTTTCAAAATAATATTTTTTTATTATGGACTACCTTTCACATTTAATCCTTTTATCCCTTATAATCCATGAACAACCTATTAGGTTATCCACATTACAAGCCAATTTTCCCTATCCAACCTACTCTTGTAGAGAAATTGGGTAATATAGTTAAACATAAGTGTGGGGGAAGATGTATTTTATTATAATACCTTATTTGGTGAAACTTTGGGTGGAAATAAAATGTTAAAGATATGTACTTGCTGCTGAAAAAAATCCATTCTATTGAAAGCTGTTCTTTTTCTAGAGATTTTATACATGAGAATTTGTGTCTTTTTGAAGCATCTATTGGAAAAAGAAAGATTTTCCTATTTCGAGCTTTAAAGAAAAATCATGTTTGAAATGATTGAAACATTTTCTACTGAAATAATGAATGGTGCGAAATTTCATTGATTTTTCATGCTGATGGATCTGAATTGATTCTAATCGGATTGAGGAGGAGACCAAACTTGAGTAAAAATTATAATAATGAAATGTTGCTTCAAAAAGAGCCAAAACCTCCTCATTTAGCCTCATATTTTTTCATATCTAAATCCTACCAACTGAAAGACACTGAATAACCCTGAAAAGTACTCATGATAATCATATGTCATTGAATCGCATCATGTGGATATTTAGTAATGTAACAAGCCTATGGTGACCCTTTTAGGAGTTTGGATGAGAAAGACATTGCTGAAAAATTGAAATTTGTGTGATACAAGAAAATGAAAGTGAGGTAAGTGTCTTGTGTGAATGGGAGGAGAAATTAATAGGAAATATATTTAATGATATGAATTTAGAACATGAAATAATGGGTTTTTATGAGGCATGATATCTTTTGTTTCTTGGTGATAAATTTTTGGATCCCATGAATACGTGTTTTAAATTTTCTTTGATTTGATTTTGATGTTTACTTGTCTAGGGGTCCAAGTTCTAAGTGTGGGGGAATTAACAGAGATAATATTTTCATATTTCTACATATGTTTTTAAATTATTTAATCCCTTATCATTAACCAATTTGAGATTCTTTGGATCATTTTATGTTTTATGGTGAGTTTTTAGTTTAAATGTGAAAAGTGGTTAATTTTGTACATTTAATAGTTTTATGATGCCTCTGTATTTCGAGCATAACTAAAAAAATTGTTATCCAATTCTTGTGATTTATTTTATTACGATTTCATGGGTCATGGGATACAAAATCTTCTTCTTGAACAAGATCCAATTCTAACTTGCAGAAGCTCAAAAAAATTAATCAATGTGAACACATAATCTGGTCGGCAGAATGGACCTTACCTCATTCAAAGAGTCATATATCGAGATAATAAAAACCAAATTGTATTATTCTGGATGTTTTATATATAAAAATTTATGATGTAGCTTCAAATTAAATCTTATGGAGAAATTATTTCATTAAAACCACCGTTAAATCGATTAAAGTTGGGTTGGTGGAATAGTGTTTGGCGTCCAAAATAAGTCAGCTCTAGTATTTTGGCCATAACTTCTTTCATGCTGTGAGAATTGATCTAAAATTTAAAGGGTAGATATAAAACCTCATTACTCATATCCTATATGAAGTGACGTCATCATTTTTCATCCATAAGGTATGATAATTGAAGCTAAAACTTATGGAGGACAGATTCTGGAGGATATTTTTCCTATTCTTTTTTACCTATTTTCTTTCTTTTAGTTTTGTAATGTATTATTCCTCCCTATTATTATCAATTACCCTTACCATGGTGGGGTAAATATTATGAGTTATTGGGGAAGGTTAGGTTTTACCTTTTGTTATGTTTGAGTTCATGTGCTTACTATTAAGAAATCTTTCTCTTTTGTAAAGTTGGTTTCAATTGTAATATGGGTTTTTATTATATTGTGCGATCCTATATGATTTTAGATTATGTTGTTATAACTTATTTTTTAAATGATAAATATCTCCCTATACTATATTTTGATATATATATGATGGAATAGATCATATCTTAGTGGTGAAGTACTTGGTGATCAATAGTACGTGTGATAATTTTAGTAATTATTCTTAATTATTTGGGATAAAAAAACCCAATCGGGAATTGCCTAAATAAATTGAGGGTATTTGATACAAATATTTCATAAAAGGAAGGATATTAGACCAAACTAATATCTTGTTAAGGTTTAATCTCACCAACGCTAATTACCAAATGAGTGATAGTAAGTGATTGGGAAATATCACTTTAATTGATTTTGCAGAAGAGAAATGGATAAAATCAAACTATGATAACACTGAAATTGGAAAACCAACCCCTACTTGATCACCCAATTTATGTTAATATTTTAAATAACATGATATTTCATTTTTACCATATTTTACTTAATTTCTTCCTTTTGTTTCTTTTCTATCAATTTATAAACCAAACAAATTAAAAAAAATGACAACATGATTGTTGTGCACTCCTCTCTGGAGACAACCTAGGTTAACCACTGAAATGCATTTTAACTTAGAAAATAATTGTTTTTACACACCACAAGATAGGAACATGTCAATGTTCCAAGACCTTTGATGTCAGTTTTGGTGGCCGAGAATGTATAAAGGAGTGGAATAATTTTTTTCTCTATGCCTTACTTGTCAACAGGTGGAGGCTGAGCATCAAGTTCCAACAGGGTTAGATTAACCCCTTGAGGTTTTGGAATGGAAGTGGGATGGGGTATCAATAGAAATTATAATGGGTTTACCATGTTAGTCCATGGTAAATGATTCCATCTGGGTAATTGTTGACCAAATCACCAAGTTGGCCCACTTCCTAGCAATTAGAGAGTAGAGTTTCGTTGAGAGATTGGGACACCTCTATGTGTATGAGATATTTCAACTCCTTGGAGTTCCATTGACGATTGTTTTAGATCATGATGCTAGTTTTACATCCCAGTTTTGGAAGGGATTACAAGAGGCATTTGGAACCCAGTTATTCTTGGGCATAGTGTTTCACCCATATATGGAAGACCAAATAGAGAAGACCATTTAGGTTCTGGGGGACATGCTGTAGGATTTCATGTTAGGCTTCAGGCGTAGTTGGTAGAATCACCAACCATTGATGGAGTTCATGTAAAAAAAATTCTACCATTACACCATTGATATGACACCATTTGAGGCCTTGTACGAGTGACCCTTTCAGTAACCACTTTGCTGGACTAACCCAGAAGAGTCAACACTCATGGGACTAGAGTTGGTGTGAGATACTACAAAGAAGGTGCATATCATTCAGGAGTAGATGAAGACTACCCAAAGCTGTCAGAAGTCTTATGCTAATAGGTGGCAGAGTCCTTTGAAGTTCGAGTAAGGAGACCATGTTTTCCTTCAGGTTTCACATTGATGAGGATTACAATGATTTGGTTGGGGTGGAAAGTTATCTCCTAGATTTATCATCTCTTTTCAGATACAATGTAGAGTTGGCGAGGTGGTGTACCACTTAACTCTACCTCTACAGTTAGATCAGATACATGATGTCTTCCACGTATTGTAGTTGTGGAGGTATGTGCATGAACTATTGCATGTCATTGACTGCGGAGAGCTGTACATTGAGGATGGAGTGAATTTTTTAGAGTATCCAGTAGAGATCAAGGATCAGTAGGAGAGTATCCTTCATGGGCGATCGATTCCTTTAGTGTATGTCTAGTGGTAGCATGGGAATCTCCAAGATAGCCCTTGGGAGTAGGAGAATCATATTTTTTCTCCTCTCATATTTTTGAGTAGACTTTCTTTTAGATTTTTGGGGAAATAAAGACCCAAGGTAGGGAGAATGTAATGTCTTGGATTTTTCCATGTATTATTTCTAAATATTATATGGATTAATTTCAAGAATAGGAATTGAGACAACATGCGATTCTGAGGCCCAGTGTGCCCAGATAAGTTGCTTGAAAAATATTAAACTTTTATTATCATGTGCACACAGCTTTACTAAAAAGGTAGAATAACTTCTAAACGGGTGACCAGATCAAAAATCTGAGGGCACTATTACGTTTAGATAATAAACTTTTACCTAGTTGCAACCTAAAATCAGCCGGTGTGGGTCGATTGTGAAAAGTAGTTTCAGATGTTTTTAATAAATAAAATAAATTGTGATTTTATTTTATTTTTCAGTTTCATAGATACAACGACACAACCATGCTTATTATTTTAAGTGATCCTTTAGGTAGGGATCCAACGTTAGGCTCATAAACCTATAAATTCCATAGAGGCTCTAGAGAGAATCCTAAAGAAAACTTTCAAGCGAACGTTGATAGAATCATTGATCAATGATTGAAGAATGCCATTATTGACAGATTTCACCAATGGCAGTGACACAATGACCCATATTCATGAGCGAGCAATCCAAATCAAAGTTAGGATGCATTATTTTGGAGTTCTTTCCTATTCTTAGATTCAATGACAAACAAAGACCAACCAACAAAAGTTTGATCTCCGATTAAATCATTCTTATGGGATGAGTTTTAATTACAGTATTTATAGGGTTGAATATTATATTGATTTGATTGTTTATCATTCTTACAGGAATGGATTAAGGCCGGCGTGAACAATGGTTGAGGTTTGATCCTCAGGTTTGTTCCATGTGAAATTTTCTCCCACATTATCTATGCATGTTCTTATTTCTTTGTGGGGTTATGAATGATTGATTGTTTCACCTATGCTTTATGGAACAATGATCTGAAATTTAAGATCTAATGCTGGGATGACCTAACAGAGATGCGATAGTGACAACGACAGGTGAATCTAAGCGATTAGAGAGATATTGTTCTTCAAGATTTTTTTGGGTGGATTTAAAGTGTTTTTTTGATCTGATTGAAGGCCCAAAACAACTCCATTTGGTGTTAGGGTGATGAAACGACCTAGGATCTGGAGCTTCAAGGTGAACAGATCACTAGAATGAGATTCAAATCATCGGTCGAGGTGTGCTGAGGATGAATGTAGGATTATGGAAAATCTTGAAGAACACGGTGTGTAACCCAGGGTTAAACGGTGTGTGGACCCCACTAAGTAGCATCTAGGGTTTTAGGATATTGTTAAATGTCACATGACCTATGACCCTATCACAAGACATGTAGGCCCTTCCTAGAGACCCGACATGTATCTCATAAGATACCCATACACAAGGTAGAGTACACAGGTCGCCTACACGGAATGTACCCCACCACACAACTTATCCTGGACCAAGTACATGGACTACCTCATATAATAGTACACATACATAGACAGATTGGTGAATCCAAGTACTAGCACATGGCTAGAGTACATGGTTGGACACTTAGATGGAAGGAAATGGCATGTGATCCTTCTGCATAGTGTGTACCCATCTTCTAAACGACATTTTATAACGACATGGGCTGTTATACACAGGCAGTACCTAGGGTCAAGGGACACAACATGTGACCCTACTACACATCGTGTACCATTTTCTATGTGGCTTTAATCTCTTTTCCACTGTATCTTGGACAAGTTTCGTTCAGGTTCATTCCCTTGATCATTTCCATGAATATTGATGTGTATCATTTTCTACTCATAGGAGTATGATCCCTTCAAGAGGAATTCCCAGATAGAGTTATTAGAATCCCCCCCTAATATCCCTAGAGTAGGATCCTCAATTCATTATTTATAACCTAGGTAGATTCTTTGGTATTGACATGACCAAATTTATCAGGAATCAATCCTCTACTTAGCGGGATAATTCAGATAGAGTTGTTGGTATCACCCTATGGCCCTCGCTGTGATCCTCATATGTCTATCATATCTTTCTATTCATATCTATTAGTGTATCTCTCTCATGATGGTTCCTGATGAACAATACTTTTTAGATGGATTTCATTAGTTCTATCAGACTCAGAAGTGTGTTCTCCCAAATGAGTGCTTTGTGGAATCTTCAATTTGAATATCTTGTGTTGGTATACGGTAGTTGTGACTTACCTCTAGACTAAATGTATTTGATTGAGTATATATAGATATTATTATTATATGTGTTGTAGATATATACTATGTAGAGTTTACTATACTTTTCTTTGTGTATTGCTTTGTGGTTTCAAAGTGTCCTATTGAGTATTGTTATACTCACCCCTACATGGAGTTTTCCCACATGTGTCATGTCTTGTGCATATGAGATAAATTTTGATGTAGTCTTAGGCAGACCAGGACTAGATGGTGTCTTGTGAGATCAGGCAGGACGAGGTGTTCCTATGACTATAGATAGCAGTCCCAGTGCCGTTTTCTTACAGGTTGAACTTTGTGGTTTACAGAATCTTTTTAGTGGGCTTGTATTTTACCTGAGTTTACTTTTATACACTTTACTTTCATATCATACATTGGTTGGGATATAGTGGTATTCATGTATTTGATTCTTAGTGGGTTTTTACATTTCAACATTTTGTGGTCTTGGAGATGTGTGCATGCATAAAAGTATATAGGCAATGCCTCCCATGTTAGTGATATTCCTAATCGGTGCTAGTCACCAGCCCCTGGCCTATTGGAGGTGAGCCTGGGGAGTCGCGGAACTGGACCCACTAGGACGGTTCATGACATAAATTAGTTTTGATACATTTTTAATTGAATATTAATTTATATTAATTTAATATTTTGATAAATTCTAAGTGTTCCCCTCCCTCTCTTATAAATAGGAACCTCTTTGTATCAATAATTAACACTAAAAAAGATTTTTTTTTCAATAACCACAAAAATACCTTCCTAGAATACCTCCATTCACTCTAGAGGCTTTTTTGGGTATAATTTCAATCTTAGAGGTATTAAGGTGTTAAGAAAAAGTGTTTTTCCAAAAAAGAGGTATAGTTTTTTAACTTCATGTTTTAGTTTTATTTCTTCTTCCACCTCATTAAAATATTCTCTAACCATGATAAAATAATAAAACATTATATTAAATTTAATATTATTTTATTATGATAATTTTAAAACCTATATCCATATCCAACATCCATCAAATGGGAGAGTAATTTATCATTCGAGTGTACTGTGGACTACCGCCCCGTGAACCGATGCAATTCATTTTCCATAACCTTCTATAAATACTCGATATAATGATGGAATTAATGTTTATATATAATATTAATGAAATATTTAGCATTTTAAAAATATAATATATCATTTACCTTCTTACCCTTCCATTAAATTAAAAATTATAATGTCATTCGTGCGTACGTTTGGACTACCACCTCCATGAAGCGAAGTGATTAATTTTTCATCACCATATAACATAGATGATATATATAAGTATATTTGAAAAATTAATATGAGATTTATGATATTATTATCATTTTTTAAAGATAATATAATACATACAATCTTTACATAATGATTATTGAAAAATGGAAATATTATTCATGCGTATGTACGACCTACCGCCTCCATGATTGTAACGTAGTTCATTTTTCATAAAACTATTTATTTTTTTTGGGATTTAATGGTATAATTGATATATAAAAGTGATAATTATGTAATTATTATTATTTTAGATATGGTGTAATAATTACCACTTTGACCATAGTCAACCTACCAAAGTAATTTCTGATATACGATCCAAATATCATCAAAATGTCCAATGTAAATTTTATTGATTAAGTAAATAAATATAGAAAGGTAATAGATAAAATAAAAGTAATAATAAAATTAAATAAGTTATTAATAAATTATAAATAAACCTAATTTTATTATTTAATAAGACAAAGAACATATGTGACGTGTACGACTCAAGGTAAGGGACTTTATTTTTAAAAATACCCTTTTAAAGTTTACCTTAAAAATCCATTTTTATTACATATACATATTTTCTAAAAATCTTTCAAATATGTTTTTTTAATATCATCCTATAATTTTTTAAAATAATTTTTACCCACATTTTACTTTTTAAATAATGGTTTAAAAGTAATAATTTGGTCATTTTCCAAACGAGGTACTTTGTGACTTTTTTGAGAAAAGTATGGAAGGAATATTTTTTAACTTATATGAAATTAGAGAATTTTTACACCATCATGAATAATATTTTGTTTGAATATTTATTTAAAATTTTATAATTATCTTTTCAAATAAAATTTTTTTCCTTTATAGTTGATCATATTTTTAGATAAGTGATTTCAAAATGGAAATGTTATTTTTATCAAGAAATGTTTTTATGATGAAAGATTTTATATATCATGTAATGTTTTTTGGAATTTTTTGATGATGAATGGTGGTTTTATTATAAACTAAATATAGCTGGGTCCATGATACCCTCTAATGAATTAGGTATGGAATTCAACCATATGGTTATTCCAAATATGGGACAAATTTAACCGATTAGGTTTTTCTTAAGAGACAATGAGAATATACTGCAATGGTTATTAAAAGATTAACTGTGATGGTTAATCCATGAGTATATGTGATGGTTAATCTAAGGTAATGTATAAAATCTAACCATTAAGGAATTCCATGAGTATCTATGATGATGAATCCAAATTTAACCATGATGGTTATTTTATATATAAGTGTTAAAGGTATAACTTTGTGAAAAAAGTTTTCATGTGATTTTAAAATTTGAAATGAAGCCTTTGTGAGTTTATTTTTCCTAAAATATTTATAATGAAATGTTTTATGAAAAGTATTTGATATATAATATTATTTATTGGGTAAGAAAAGGGTTTATTTTGAACCTAAAGTATCTTCGGAAGAAGATTTTTTTATAAGTATTCCTTAACTGACAGGTTCTTTGTTTCTTTTATGCACCTTACTGAGATTTTTGTTCTCATACCATTTTTAAATGTTTTCATAGGGTTTAAGTATGGGTAAGGTAAAATAAGAATCCAAGTTTAAATTTTTGAATATTTTTCATAAAAATAAAACATGTTTTATTTAAATGGTTTTATATTATGGAAAAATGGATAATGAGTATAAGTGTCAACTTTATAATTTATGGGTTTTTATTTAAGAATTATGACTTAATTTTTATAAAAATATAAACCTAAAATATAATATTTGGTAACAAAAGTTAGTGAATTCTAGTCTAAGACACTAGATTATGTAATGTTTAAGGGAGAGTCCTTATAAGTAGTGGAGGCCATGGAAGAAAAAGGTATCGATTTCCTTCATCTTAGAAATATAGAAAGAGACACCTATGAGATTGTATCAAAGTAATAATAAAATGTTTTATGTATGGAAAATAATGAAATAGAGAAATTAATTTCCATGGAAACGTGAAGAGTTCATGGGAGATAAATAAATTTCATCCAAGGATTCCATTTATAGTTAATTATCTTGAATATGGGGAACCTGGGAATTATCCAAGTCAATGACCTCTTTTAAAGGTTAACTCATAGACTAAGAAGAGACCTATATTGATGTAAAATGGTTTAAGTATTTATGTATTATGATTCAAGAATTAAATTATAGCAGTATTTTTATAAATGGTATTTTAGTTATAAGAATCATGAAACATATAAGGATTTTATTAATTTTTGGAATCAGACACACACACACACATATATATTCATATAATAGTAACTCTAAAATTATGGATACCATAATGGTTTTATGAGTTTAAAATTTTCATAAGTTCAATGTCTTAAGAACCCCATTTTTTAATGTTTTATGTGATGGGAGTTTATCAAGAATAAAGATATTTTTGGAGACATTTATAGAAATGGAACCCATTGGTTTAATATATGAAAAAGTTATTTAAGGAAGAATTCATTTACATTTTATGGATATAAGATTAAAGGTATTAGTAACATTTAAAGTCTTATCTTATCTTTAATGATGTATTAATTATGGGTCATCACAATTTGGGTATGTTATAGGAATTATATTAATATATTTTTGGAAAAAGGAAACCTAAATGATAGGTGAAAAACCATCTCATCTAGCAATTCCATGGGGCTTAAACCAACAACTAAAGGGAAATAAACATTAACGTTGAACCTGTGGTGTTACTGTTAAGGTTTAGAGATTAATATATTATATTGGAGAACTTTTACTAACCATAATGGTTTTGGAAAATATTTAGAGACAAATTGAAAGAATTATCACTCTTTTATGGATCTTATGATTTATTAAAGGTTAATTTTAGTGATTCAGACATAAAATCCATTTTGGATATTCATTTCTTAGAGTAAGAGATAAAGTGAAAATTAATCAAAGCACAAAAAATGATAAATTTTTTCTTATGAAATAAAAATATTCCAAGAAAGTATATTTCCTTATATTCTTTTACAGTAAAATAATTCTTCAAATTTTAGAAATTGATCTTGAAAAAAAATATTACCTTATTACCTTTATATACAATGAAAAAAATGGTCATTTAACTCATCAAATATTTATGATTTTATGGTCATTAAAATTCTATTGATCATTAAATTTCTTGTGATCAATAATCTCTATCACTCTCTATAATTATTTATGATTTTATTTCATGTTCATATTTTTACTTACCACCAATGATCTCCAACTTGGAGACCTAGTTATGTGTTATTCTAATGAACATCACACTTCATTTTAACTCTTATCAAGAGAAAGTTTATTTAACTCTTTTTATGATGTGGGTTTTCAACTAAGGTATTTTCAAATATCGAACCCTTTATTTCCAAGCTCAAGTTCAAATTATAGGGATGCAATTTATTGAAGGTGGGGAGAATGTAACACCATGATATTTTGAAGTATATTCATTTTAAATAAATTTAATATCTTTGATATATTGTGGTATGTAAAACCCTAATATTTTAAAAGAAATTGTTTTTGTTTGATAACATATATGACATGTTATCTTAGAGGATAGAGTGGTTGTATACCTTACCAAGGTTATGGTAGTGTTAGCATGTGAATCACCTAGGAGCATTAGGGAGGTGCAGATCTTCCTTGGGCTAGCAGGATATTATCATAGATTCATACATGATTTATCTAGGATATCAGCACTGATGAAAGCTTTTAATTGAATGGGAAAAACTTTCATGTGAAAAACTAAGTTCCAATAATTTTTTCAGTAGTTGAGGAAGAGTTTGAAAAGTGATCCAATCTTGAGATTTCCAGAGGAGAGAGTCGAGTACGCAGTGTTTTGTGATGCACTAGGTACCAGGCTTGGTTGTGTCCTAATACATAGGTAAGCGTTGATTTCCTATGGTTCGTTCCAGTTGAGACCACATGATCAAAGAAACATGACCCATGATCTTGAGTTACCAGTGGTAGTATTCACATTTAATATATGGTGAAACTAACTGGTGGGCGAGTGGTTTATTGTCTACTCTTATAACAAGAGTATGAAGTATATATTATCTCATAAGGATCTAAAATTGAGATAGAGGAAATTGCTAGAGTTCCTTCATGACTTTGACTTTGAGATTGTATATACACCTAGGAAGGGGAATGTGGTGGAACATGATATCTACAGGGAATCTAGTTCAAATTTTCTGAATGAGGAATCATAGAAGTTAGCCTCATTACAGTTATCCCTTATGGATGGAGATAGAGTAGCTTACCTCCAATTGATGGTTGTTACCCCTTCAATCTTACAACAATTTAGGGATCCATAGCCTAGGGATACCAATTGTAAGACTCTACATTCTTAGATATCCACAGGGAATTCTCCTGATGTATATTCAAAAGTTGGAGAGCACATTTTTCTTTTCATAGGATGTACAATAGTTCTAGTGGCTTTGTGGGAGGGGGTTCTAAGGTAGTTCCATATGTCCCATTTAGCAGTACATTCTGGTGTGGAAAAGATATATGACATAGATCATATTTTCACATTTCTATATATGTTTTTAAATGATTTAATACTTTATCATTAACCAATTTGATCTTATTTGGACCATTTTATGTTTTTTGGTGAGTTTTGATCTTAAATGTGAAAATTGGTTAATTATAGACATTTATTAGTTTTATGTTGTCTCTGTATTTTGATCATAACTCTTAAAATTGATATCCAATTTATGTGATTAATTTTTTTAGGATTTCAAGGTTTGTTGGCTACAAAATCTTCTTCTTGAACAAGATCTAATTCTAACTCCCATAATCTCTAAAAAACCAGTCAATGTGAACACATAATCTGGTCGGCAGAATGGACCTTACCTCATTCAAAGAGTCATATCTCGAGATACCGACCACCTAATTGGGTTCTTCTAATTGTGTTAAAAATAAAAATATATGATTCAATTTCAAATTAAATTTCAAGGAGAACTTATTTCATTAAATCCACCCTTAAACCGGTCAAAGTTGGGTTGGTCGAATAGTGTTTGGTGGCCATAATAAGTCATCTCTAATATTTCAGCAATAAATTCTATCACACTATCCAATTAATCTAAAATTTAAAGGGTAGATATACAACCCCATTACTCACATCCTATAACAAGGTACCTCAACATGTTTTGGAAATATGGTAGGATAACCGAAGCTAAACTATTGGGGAATGATTCTGGAGGATATTTTTTATGTTCTTTTTTACCTCTTTTCTTTCATTTAGTTTTGTAATGTATTATTCCTCCCCATTATTCTCAATTATCCTCACTATGGTGGGGTAAATCTTAAGAGTGATTGGAGAAGGTTAGTTTTTAACTTTTTTTATGTTTGAGTTCATGTTCTTACTATTAATAAATCCTTCTCTTTTTTTCAAAGATGGTTTCATTTGTAATAACATTTTTTATTATCTTGTGCGATCATATATGATTTTAGATTATGTTGTTATAAATGATCAGTTAAATGATAATTATCTAGCTACACTAGATTATGATCTATATACGATGTAATAGATCAGATCTTAGTGGTTAAGTACTTGACGATCGTCAGAACATATGATAATTCTATTAACTATTATTAATTATTTGGGATAAACAAGACCTGGTCGAGAATTACCTAAATCAAATGAGGGGATGTGTTACACATCTTTCAAAAAAGGAAGGATATTATTCCAAACCAATATCTTTGTAAGTTTTAATCTCACCAACACCATTTACCAAAGGAGTAAGAGGAAGTGATTGTGAAATCTCACTTTAATTGATTTTGTAGAAGAGAAATGGATAAAATCGAACTGTGATAACATTACAATTGGAAAACCAACACCAACCTGATCAACCGATTTATATTACTATTTTCAATCACATGATATTTCAATTTTTTCCATATTTTACTTAATTTCTTCCTTTTGTTTCGTTTCTCTTAATTTATAAACTAAAAAAATTCAAAAGAAAAGTGACAAACATGATTGTTGTGAACTCCTCTCTAAGGAAAACCTAGGTTAACCACTAAAATACATTTTAACTTATAAAATAATTTTTTTTCTACACCCCACTATTGTCACATGTCAAAACTTGATGTCGTTTTTGGGGATGAAGTGCCATAATATAATTATTAATATTTAATTTTTTTTCCAAAAAAAAGTTTTTAAAAAATATTTTTCTATGAAATTTTCAAATTATCATTTATTTAATTCATAGAATAATTAACCAAAAGTTAAAGAACAAATTAATATCCCACCCTTGTCTATAGAGGATTGTATTTATATTTTTGTTAGATAGGTTAGGATATTTTGGAAATGAAATAATGGGGAAAATTAATTCAAAGAATCCATAGCTGACCTGAGAGAGGACATGGAAATTAATGTTTTTAAAGGGATAGCTCGAGATCTAACTGAGATATACCATTAATTTCTAGAATTTTATAATTTTAACAAGATCTAGGAATTGGAGGAGCCTAACTACCTAATTCAATATCCTACTACTCACCTCCAAGAGGAACTTTCCACTAAAGAAGCAATTGAAACCGAACAAAATACAGGAGATGATATTTTCTTAAACTCATTACCTTCTAATTTTATTGAAACTGAGTTGATTATCACCTCCCCTTGCATGAAATTTTCAGATTCGGTCAACACATCTTTTTTCTTTGTTGATGAGGAAGAAAAATAATATACACCCAATGAAGAATATCTAAATATCCTAGAACTTAATGAACACTTATTGGATGGAGTTCAAAAGGAGATCCAAGTGGATTTTCCTAAGAAAAAAGAGACACAAGATGATTACATTGAAAGGGAATAATTTTATATTGATTCATCGTGTTTTAATTTTATTCAATTAGAATTACACTATGAATTTCCCTTTAATTATTCTTTTGATGCAGCAAACCTTGAGAAATCCTTAGACAATGAAGAAGAAGTCATGAAAGTGGAAACCAAGAAAGAGGAGGACTCATTCTTTGTGATACCCCTACCAATAAAGTTATATATTAATATCCTAGGGGTGTATTTTTCATACTATATACATGGAGAACTCATCAAAAAGGAATAAGTATAAACTATAAGGAAGATATGTTGGTGGTTCATATTAAAGAAACTCAACCCACCATCAGATTGGGGATAACCAACTAAAACTGCCCATCTGGAGGCTGTCAAAACCCAGGGCCCACTTGGGAGATTAAACCAGGATCTATCCTTATTTTAATACTATATTTATATTTTATCTTTTATTACATTTCTTATGTTTTATTTTTTGCTTTTTCTTATAGGTTTGTAGTGTGAAACACTTATGAGATTCACTCATCATTGCACTATTAATAAGTCAGGTTGTGCCTTTCCATCACACTTACTTTCTTGTTGTGATACAATTTAAAATATTATTACATGTTAAATAAATTTTAATTCACTTTTGACATTGCATCATTTAAGTTCGGGGGAGGTAACCTTTGTAGTTTAGTATTTTTTAGTTTAGTATTTTCATTTTTTGTTTTTCTATTTTTCAAAAACAAATGAGTGTGTTTTTAAAAATTTTATGTGTTTTTGAAAATTTTGTGCTGAAATGATTATCATCACAATTTTTTAAACCCATTTCAACCAGTGAAGCAATTTATTCCATGAAACTGAGCCTAAATGAATGCTGAAAATGACGTAGTTTCAAGTTCAAATCTTTGGGAAATTCATTAAAAGTACCCTGGATTTGGAATCCCATGCCACATGTCACTATCTTTATATTTGAAATCACTTTCTCATGAGGCTTCTAAAACTAATTTTTGTATTCTTTTCATTCACTTCACTTCTTGAGAGAACCAAATCATGCTTGATTAAACTAGAATTTGATTTATTCCTATCAAAACTTGAGGGTTTGAGGTACATGTGTTTTAAATGATTGAGGAATTTCTTTGGTTTTAAAGCCCCCTTTTCAAAATAATATTTTTTTATTATGGACTACCTTTCACATTTAATCCTTTTATCCCTTATAATCCATGAAAAACCTATTAGGTTATCCACATTACAAGCCAATTTTCCCTATCCAACCTACTCTTGTAGAGAAATTGGGTAATATAGTTAAACATAAGTGTGGGGGAAGATGTATTTTATTATAATACCTTATTTGGTGAAACTTTGGGTGGAAATAAAATGTTAAAGATATGTACTTGCTGCTGAAAAAAATCCATTCTATTGAAAGCTGTTCTTTTTCTAGAGATTTTATACATGAGAATTTGTGTCTTTTTGAAGCATCTATTGGAAAAAGAAAGATTTTCCTATTTCGAGCTTTAAAGAAAAATCATGTTTGAAATGATTGAAACATTTTCTACTGAAATAATGAATGGTGCGAAATTTCATTGATTTTTCATGCTGATGGATCTGAATTGATTCTAATCGGATTGAGGAGGAGACCAAACTTGAGTAAAAATTATAATAATGAAATGTTGCTTCAAAAAGAGCCAAAACCTCCTCATTTAGCCTCATATTTTTTCATATCTAAATCCTACCAACTGAAAGACACTGAATAACCCTGAAAAGTACTCATGATAATCATATGTCATTGAATCGCATCATGTGGATATTTAGTAATGTAACAAGCCTATGGTGACCCTTTTAGGAGTTTGGATGAGAAAGACATTGCTGAAAAATTGAAATTTGTGTGATACAAGAAAATGAAAGTGAGGTAAGTGTCTTGTGTGAATGGGAGGAGAAATTAATAGGAAATATATTTAATGATATGAATTTAGAACATGAAATAATGGGTTTTTATGAGGCATGATATCTTTTGTTTCTTGGTGATAAATTTTTGGATCCCATGAATACGTGTTTTAAATTTTCTTTGATTTGATTTTGATGTTTACTTGTCCAGGGGTCCAAGTTCTAAGTGTGGGGGAATTAACAGAGATAATATTTTCATATTTCTACATATGTTTTTAAATTATTTAATCCCTTATCATTAACCAATTTGAGATTCTTTGGATCATTTTATGTTTTATGGTGAGTTTTTAGTTTAAATGTGAAAAGTGGTTAATTTTGTACATTTAATAGTTTTATGATGCCTCTGTATTTCGAGCATAACTAAAAAAATTGTTATCCAATTCTTGTGATTTATTTTATTACGATTTCATGGGTCATGGGATACAAAATCTTCTTCTTGAACAAGAGCCAATTCTAACTTGCAGAAGCTCAAAAAAATTAATCAATGTGAACACATAATCTGGTCGGCAAAATGGACCTTACCTCATTCAAAGAGTCATATATCGAGATAATAAAAACCAAATTGTATTATTCTGGATGTTTTATATATAAAAATTTATGATGTAGCTTCAAATTAAATCTTATGGAGAAATTATTTCATTAAAACCACCGTTAAATCGATTAAAGTTGGGTTGGTGGAATAGTGTTTGGCGTCCAAAATAAGTCAGCTCTAGTATTTTGGCCATAACTTCTTTCACGCTGTGAGAATTGATCTAAAATTTAAAGGGTAGATATAAAACCTCATTACTCACATCCTATATGAAGTGACGTCATCATGTTTCATCCATAAGGTATGATAATTGAAGCTAAAACTTATGGAGGACAGATTCTGGAGGATATTTTTCCTATTCTTTTTTACCTATTTTCTTTCTTTTAGTTTTGTAATGTATTATTCCTCCCTATTATTATCAATTACCCTTACCATGGTGGGGTAAATATTATGAGTTATTGGGGAAGGTTAGGTTTTACCTTTTGTTATGTTTGAGTTCATGTGCTTACTATTAAGAAATCTTTCTCTTTTGTAAAGTTGGTTTCAATTGTAATATGGGTTTTTATTATATTGTGCGATCCTATATGATTTTAGATTATGTTGTTATAACTTATTTTTTAAATGATAAATATCTCCCTATACTATATTTTGATATATATATGATGGAATAGATCATATCTTAGTGGTGAAGTACTTGGTGATCAATAGTACGTGTGATAATTTTAGTAATTATTCTTAATTATTTGGGATAAAAAAACCCAATCGGGAATTGCCTAAATAAATTGAGGGTATTTGATACAAATATTTCATAAAAGGAAGGATATTAGACCAAACTAATATCTTGTTAAGGTTTAATCTCACCAACGCTAATTACCAAATGAGTGATAGTAAGTGATTGGGAAATATCACTTTAATTGATTTTGCAGAAGAGAAATGGATAAAATCAAACTATGATAACACTAAAATTGGAAAACCAACCCCTACTTGATCACCCAATTTATGTTAATATTTTAAATAACATGATATTTCATTTTTACCATATTTTACTTAATTTCTTCCTTTTGTTTCTTTTCTATCAATTTATAAACCAAACAAATTAAAAAAAATGACAACATGATTGTTGTGCACTCCTCTCTGGAGACAACCTAGGTTAACCACTGAAATGCATTTTAACTTAGAAAATAATTGTTTTTACACACCACAAGATAGGAACATGTCAATGTTCCAAGACCTTTGATGTCAGTTTTGGTGGCCGAGAATGTATAAAGGAGTGGAATAATTTTTTTCTCTATGCCTTACTTGTCAACAGGTGGAGGCTGAGCATCAAGTTCCAACAGGGTTAGATTAACCCCTTGAGGTTTTGGAATGGAAGTGGGATGGGGTATCAATAGAAATTATAATGGGTTTACCATGTTAGTCCATGGTAAATGATTCCATCTGGGTAATTGTTGACCAAATCACCAAGTTGGCCCACTTCCTAGCAATTAGAGAGTAGAGTTTCGTTGAGAGATTGGGACACCTCTATGTGTATGAGATATTTCAACTCCTTGGAGTTCCATTGACGATTGTTTTAGATCATGATGCTTGTTTTACATCCCAGTTTTGGAAGGGATTACAAGAGGCATTTGGAACCCAGTTATTCTTGGGCATAGTGTTTCACCCATATATGGAAGACCAAACAGAGCAGACCATTTAGGTTCTGGGGGACATGCTGCAGGATTTCATGTTAGGCTTCAGGCGTAGTTGGTAGAATCACCAACCATTGATGGAGTTCATGTAAAAAAAATTATACCATTACACCATTGATATGACACCATTTGAGGCCTTGTACGAGTGACCCTTTCAGTAACCACTTTGCTGGACTAACCCAGAAGAGTCAATACTCATGGGACTAGAGTTGGTGTGAGATACTACAAAGAAGGTGCATATCATTCAGGAGTAGATGAAGACTACCCAAAGCTGTCAGAAGTCTTATGCTAATAGGTGGCAGAGGCCTTTGAAGTTCGAGTAAGGAGACCATGTTTTCCTTCAGGTTTCACATTGATGAGGATTACAATGATTTGGTTGGGGTGGAAAGTTATCTCCTAGATTTATCATCTCTTTTCAGATACAATGTAGAGTTGGCGAGGTGGTGTACCACTTAACTCTACCTCTACAGTTAGATCAGATACATGATGTCTTCCACGTATTGTAGTTGTGGAGGTATGTGCATGAACCATTGCATGTCATTGACTGCGGAGAGCTGTACATTGAGGATGGAGTGAATTTTTTAGAGTATCCAGTAGAGATCAAGGATCAGTAGGAGAGTATCCTTCATGGGCGATCGATTCCTTTAGTGTATGTCTAGTGGTAGCATGGGAATCTCCAAGATAGCCCTTGGGAGTAGGAGAATCATATTTTTTCTCCTCTCATATTTTTGAGTAGACTTTCTTTTAGATTTTTGGGGAAATAAAGACCCAAGGTAGGGAGAATGTAATGTCTTGGATTTTTCCATGTATTATTTTTAAATATTATATGGATTAATTTCAAGAATAGGAATTGAGACAACATGCGATTCTGAGGCCCAGTGTGCCCAGATAAGTTGCTTGAAAAATATTAAACTTTTATTATCATGTGCACACAGCTTTACTAAAAAGGTAGAATAACTTCTAAACGGGTGCCCAGATCAAAAATCTGAGGGCACTATTACGTTTAGATAATAAACTTTTACCTAGTTGCAACCTAAAATCAGCCGGTGTGGGTCGATTGTGAAAAGTACTTTCAGATGTTTTTAATAAATAAAATAAATTGTGATTTTATTTTATTTTTCAGTTTCATAGATACAACGACACAACCATGCTTATTATTTTAAGTGATCCTTTAGGTAGGGATCCAGCGTTAGGCTCATAAACCTATAAATTCCATAGAGGCTCTAGAGAGAATCCTAAAGAAAACTCTCAAGCGAACGTTGATAGAATCATTGATCAATGATTGAAGAATGCCATTATTGACAGATTTCACCAATGGCAGTGACACAATGACCCATATTCATGAGCGAGCAATCCAAATCAAAGTTAGGATGCATTATTTTGGAGTTCTTTCCTATTCTTAGATTCAATGACAAACAAAGACCAACCAACAAAAGTTTGATCTCCGATTAAATCATTCTTATGGGATGAGTTTTAATTACAGTATTTATAGGGTTGAATATTATATTGATTTGATTGTTTATCATTCTTACAGGAATGGATTAAGGCCGGAGTGAACAATGGTTGAGGTTTGATCCTCAGGTTTGTTCCATGTGAAATTTTCTCCCACATTATCTATGCATGTTCTTATTTCTTTGTGGGGTTATGAATGATTGATTGTTTCACCTATGCTTTATGGAACAATGATCTGAAATTTAAGATCCAATGCTGGGATGACCTAACAGAGATGCGATAGTGACAACGACAGGTGAATCTAAGCGATTAGAGAGATATTGTTCTTCAAGATTTTTTTGGGTGGATTTAAAGTGTTTTTTTGATCTGATTGAAGGCCCAAAACAACTCCATTTGGTGTTAGGGTGATGAAACGACCTAGGATCTGGAGCTTCAAGGTGAACAGATCACTAGAATGAGATTCAAATCATCGGTCGAGGTGTGCTGAGGATGAATGTAGGATTATGGAAAATCTTGAAGAACACGGTGTGTAACCCAGGGTTAAACGGTGTGTGGACCCCACTAAGTAGCATCTAGGGTTTTAGGATATTGTTAAATGTCACATGACCTATGACCCTATCACAAGACATGTAGGCCCTTCCTAGAGACCCGACATGTATCTCATAAGATACCCATACACAAGGTAGAGTACACAGGTCGCCTACACGGAATGTACCCCACCACACAACTTATCCTGGACCAAGTACATGGACTAACTCATATAATAGTACACATACATAGACAGATTGGTGAATCCAAGTACTAGCACATGGCTAGAGTACATGGTTGGACACTTAGATGGAAGGAAATGGCATGTGATCCTTCTGCATAGTGTGTACCCATCTTCTACACGACATTTTATAACGACATGGGCTGTTATACACAGGCAGTACCTAGGGTCAAGGGACACAACATGTGACCCTACTACACATCGTGTACCATTTTCTATGTGGCTTTAATCTCTTTTCCACTGTATCTTGGACAAGTTTCGTTCAGGTTCATTCCCTTGATCATTTCCATGAATATTGATGTGTATCATTTTCTACTCATAGGAGTATGATCCCTTCAAGAGGAATTCCCAGATAGAGTTATTAGAATCCCCCCCTAATATCCCTAGAGTAGGATCCTCAATTCATTATTTATAACCTAGGTAGATTCTTTGGTATTGACATGACCAAATTTATCAGGAATCAATCCTCTACATAGCGGGATAATTCAGATAGAGTTGTTGGTATCACCCTATGGCCCTGGCTGTGATCCTCATCTGTCTATCATATCTTTCTATTCATATCTATTAGTGTATCTCTCTCATGATGGTTCCTGATGAACAATACTTTTTAGATGGATTTCATTAGTTCTATCAGACTCAGAAGTGTGTTCTCCCAAATGAGTGCTTTGTGGAATCTTCAATTTGAATATCTTGTGTTGGTATACGGTAGTTGTGACTTACCTCTAGACTAAATGTATTTGATTGAGTATATATAGATATTATTATTATATGTGTTGTAGATATATACTATGTAGAGTTTACTATACTTTTCTTTGTGTATTGCTTTGTGGTTTCAAAGTGTCCTATTGAGTATTGTTATACTCACCCCTACATGGAGTTCTCCCACATGTGTCATGTCTTGTGCATATGAGATAAATTTTGATGTAGTCTTAGGCAGACCAGGACTAGATGGTGTCTTGTGAGATCAGGCAGGACGAGGTGTTCCTATGACTATAGATAGCAGTCCCAGTGCCGTTTTCTTACAGGTTGAACTTTGTGGTTTATAGAATCTTTTTAGTGGGCTTGTATTTTACCTGAGTTTACTTTTATACACTTTACTTTCATATCATACATTGGTTGGGATATAGTGGTATTCATGTATTTGATTCTTAGTGGGTTTTTACATTTCAACATTTTGTGGTCTTGGAGATGTGTGCGTGCATAAAAGTATATAGGCAATGCCTCCCATGTTAGTGATATTCCTAATCGGTGCTAGTCACCAGCCCCTGGCATATTGGAGGTGATCCTGGGGAGTCGCGGAACTGGACCCACTAGGACGGTTCATGACATAAATTAGTTTTGATACATTTTTAATTGAATATTAATTTATATTAATTTAATATTTTGATAAATTCTAAGTGTTCCCCTCCCTCTCTTATAAATAGGAACCTCTTTGTATCAATAATTAACACTAAAAAAGATTTTTTTTTTCAATAACCACAAAAATACCTTCCTAGAATACCTCCATTCACTCTAGAGGCTTTTTTGGGTATAATTTCAATCTTAGAGGTATTAAGGTGTTAAGAAAAAGTGTTTTTCCAAAAAAGAGGTATAGTTTTTTAAGTTCATGTTTTAGTTTTATTTCTTCTTCCACCTCATTAAAATATTCTCTAACCATGATAAAATAATAAAACATTATATTAAATTTAATATTATTTTATTATGATAATTTTAAAACCTATATCCATATCCAACATCCATCAAATGGGAGAGTAATTTATCATTCGAGTGTACTGTGGACTACCGCCCCGTGAACCGATGCAATTCATTTTCTATAACCTTCTATAAATACTCGATATAATGATGGAATTAATGTTTATATATAATATTAATGAAATATTTAGCATTTTAAAAATATAATATATCATTTACCTTCTTACCCTTCCATTCAATTAAAAATTATAATGTCATTCGTGCGTACGTTTGGACTACCACCTCCATGAAGCGAAGTGATTAATTTTTCATCACCATATAACATAGATGATATATATAAGTATATTTGAAAAATTAATATGAGATTTATGATATTATTATCATTTTTTAAAGATAATATAATACATACAATCTTTACATAATGATTATTGAAAAATGGAAATATTATTCATGCGTATGTACGACCTACCGCCTCCATGATTGTAACGTAGTTCATTTTTCATAAAACTATTTATTTTTTTGGGATTTAATGGTATAATTGATATATAAAAGTGATAATTATGTAATTATTATTATTTTAGATATGGTGTAATAATTACCACTTTGACCATAGTCAACCTACCAAAGTAATTTCTGATATACGATCCAAATATCATCAAAATGTCCAATGTAAATTTTATTGATTAAGTAAATAAATATAGAAAGGTAATAGATAAAATAAAAGTAATAATAAAATTAAATAAGTTATTAATAAATTATAAATAAACCTAATTTTATTATTTAATAAGACAAAGAACATATGTGACGTGTACGACTCAAGGTAAGGGACTTTATTTTTAAAAATACCCTTTTAAAGTTTACCTTAAAAATCCATTTTTATTACATATACATATTTTCTAAAAATCTTTCAAATATGTTTTTTTAATATCATCCTATAATTTTTTAAAATAATTTTTACCCACATTTTACTTTTTAAATAATGGTTTAAAAGGAATAATTTGGTCATTTTCCAAACGAGGTACTTTGTGACTTTTTTGAGAAAAGTATGGAAGGAATATTTTTTAACTTATATGAAATTAGAGAATTTTTACACCATCATGAATAATATTTTCTTTGAATATTTATTTAAAATTTTATAATTATCTTTTCAAATAAAATTTTTTCCTTTATAGTTGATCATATTTTTAGATAAGTGATTTCAAAATGGAAATGTTATTTTTATCAAGAAATGTTTTTATGATGAAAGATTTTATATATCATGTAATGTTTTTTGGAATTTTTTGATGATGAATGGTGGTTTTATTATAAACTAAATATAGCTGGGTCCATGATACCCTCTAATGAATTAGGTATGGAATTCAACCATATGGTTATTCAAAATATGGGACAAATTTAACCGATTAGGTTTTTCTTAAGAGACAATGAGAATATACTGCAATGGTTATTAAAAGATTAACTGTGATGGTTAATCCATGAGTATATGTGATGGTTAATATAAGGTAATGTATAAAATCTAACCATTAAGGAATTCCATGAGTATCTATGATGATGAATCCAAATTTAACCATGATGGTTATTTTATATATAAGTGTTAAAGGTATAACTTTGTGAAAAAAGTTTTCATGTGATTTTTAAATTTGAAATGAAGCCTTTGTGAGTTTATTTTTCCTAAAATATTTATAATGAAATGTTTTATGAAAAGTATTTGATATATAATATTATTTATTGGGTAAGAAAAGGGTTTATTTTGAACCTAAAGTATCTTCGGAAGAAGATTTTTTTATAAGTATTCCTTAACTGACAGGTTCTTTGTTTCTTTTATGCACCTTACTGAGATTTTTGTTCTCATACCATTTTTAAATGTTTTCATAGGGTTTAAGTATGGGTAAGGTAAAATAAGAATCCAAGTTTAAATTTTTGAATATTTTTCATAAAAATAAAACATGTTTTATTTAAATGGTTTTATATTATGGAAAAATGGATAATGAGTATAAGTGTCAACTTTATAATTTATGGGTTTTTATTTAAGAATTATGACTTAATTTTTATAAAAATATAAACCTAAAATATAATATTTGGTAACAAAAGTTAGTGAATTCTAGTCTAAGACACTAGATTATGTAATGTTTAAGGGAGAGTCCTTATAAGTAGTGGAGGCCATGGAAGAAAAAGGTATAGATTTCCTTCATCTTAGAAATATAGAAAGAGACACCTATGATATTGTATCAAAGTAATAATAAAATGTTTTATGTATGGAAAATAATGAAATAGAGAAATTAATTTCCATGGAAACGTGAAGAGTTCATGGGAGATAAATAAATTTCATCCAAGGATTCCATTTATAGTTAATTATCTTGAATATGGGGAACCTGGGAATTATCCAAGTCAATGACCTCTTTTAAAGGTTAACTCATAGACTAAGAAGAGACCTATATTGATGTAAAATGGTTTAAGTATTTATGTATTATGATTCAAGAATTAAATTATAGCAGTATTTTTATAAATGGTATTTTAGTTATAAGAATCATGAAACATATAAGGATTTTATTAATTTTTGGAATCAGACACACACACACACATATATATTCATATAATAGTAACTCTAAAATTATGGATACCATAATGGTTTTATGAGTTTAAAATTTTCATAAGTTCAATGTCTTAAGAACCCCATTTTTTAATGTTTTATGTGATGGGAGTTTATCAAGAATAAAGATATTTTTGGAGACATTTATAGAAATGGAACCCATTGGTTTAATATATGAAAAAGTTATTTAAGGAAGAATTCATTTACATTTTATGGATATAAGATTAAAGGTATTAGTAACATTTAAAGTCTTATCTTATCTTTAATGATGTATTAATTATGGGTCATCACAATTTGGGGATGTTATAGGAATTATATTAATATATTTTTGGAAAAAGGAAACCTAAATGATAGGTGAAAAACCATCTCATCTAGCAATTCCATGGGGCTTAAACCAACAACTAAAGGGAAATAAACATTAACGTTGAACCTGTGGTGTTACTGTTAAGGTTTAGAGATTAATATATTATATTGGAGAACTTTTACTAACCATAATGGTTTTGGAAAATATTTAGAGACAAATTGAAAGAATTATCACTCTTTTATGGATCTTATGATTTATTAAAGGTTAATTTTAGTGATTCAGACATAAAATCCATTTTGGATATTCATTTCTTAGAGTAAGAGATAAAGTGAAAATTAATCAAAGCACAAAAAATGATAAATTTTTTCTTATGAAATAAAAATATTCCAAGAAAGTACATTTCCTTATATTCTTATACAGTAAAATAATTCTTCAAATTTTAGAAATTGATCTTGGAAAAAAATATTACCTTATTACCTTTATATACAATGAAAAAAATGGTCATTTAACTCATCAAATATTTATGATTTTATGGTCATTAAAATTCTATTGATCATTAAATTTCTTGTGATCAATAATCTCTATCAATCTCTATAATTATTTATGATTTTATTTCATGTTCATATTTTTACTTACCACCAATGATCTCCAACTTGGAGACCTAGTTATGTGTTATTCTAATGAACATCACACTTCATTTTAACTCTTATCAAGAGAAAGTTTATTTAACTCTTTTTATGATATGGGTTTTCAACTAAGGTATTTTCAAATATCGAACCCTTTATTTCCAAGCTCAAGTTCAAATTATAGGGATGCAATTTATTGAAGGTGGGGAGAATGTAACACCATGATATTTTGAAGTATATTCATTTTAAATAAATTTAATATCTTTGATATATTGTGGTATGTAAAACCCTAATATTTTAAAAGAAATTGTTTTTGTTTGATAACATATATGACATGCAATAATGAGCCTAAATGAATATTGAGATACTATATAAATATGACCGTTATAACCCAGCTATTGAATTGGAAGGTATAAATAATATTATCAAAATTATAATATATATATATATATAGTTTCTAATTAAGAAAAATTTATTGATAAATTATTATTAAATAATCACTCAAATATTTTTTAAAGTCATTTTATACTTCAAAATACATATTATTCAAAAAATGATTGTATTTTTCATTTTATGTTTATAATTATAATAAATTTATAAAAAATTAGAAATAATATTTTATAAAAAATTATCAATTTTGAAATCATCATTTCAAAATTATCTTTGGGTAAAATTTTGATATTTTTTTAAAAAGGTTGTTTTTTAAATGAATAGTGAAAAAATACCAATTTTTCAAACAATGTTATGCATTTTCATTAAATTAAGTAATATTAAAGTCTCATTATGATTTTAATTTGATTTCAAAGTAACAAAAGTATTATTTAATTTAATTTAAAATAATTAATTACATTTGAATCATGTTTATACCATATTTTGTAATAAGTTTATTTTTAGGCTTAAAAACATATTTTTCTAAAAACTATTTTTAAATGAATAATGTTCCTCCATTTTATTTAATAAAATAATATTTAATGATGAATTATTTAAATTAAATTTATATATTAAATATCTAAATATATTTATTTAAATATAGATCCTAATGATTAATAGTCATATAGTTAATATAATATCATCTTATGTTTGAAAAATGAATTTCTTGAAAACCCATTTTTTTGACACACCTGTGGGTTTTATTTTAAATTAAATTATGAATATTATATGAATTTAATTTGAATAAATAGATTAAATATTTTAAATAAAAATTACATTTATTATATAATACTTTTAACCAAATTATGTTCATAATGAATAGTGAAAATAGTAAAAATATTTTACCACGATTAAGGTGAAAATGGGTTTACTGGGAAGTTAAACTAAGAAGATAAGGGTTAAAATGGCAAAAAACTAGTTTAAATACTATTTATTTACATATTTATAGATTATAAAATTTAAGGTTTTAGTATTATCCATTTTATAAATTTTTCATGTGAAAAACATGGGTAAGATTTGTTATTTTCAGAAATTCAATGTGTGTCCTCCTCCTCATTTATAAAAGGACACTCTGTCCCCTCACTTCTTTAAACCCATAAAGAAATTTTTATCAACCAAATCCTATCATAATATCTCCCCAAATTAATAATTTATATCTTAGAGGTTATGGTATTCCCAATATACCAACCCCAGGGTCCTTAATAAGATATCCAAAGGTGGTTATTATAAGAAAACATAATTATCATCACTAATTTATTTCTTTATAATTCTTCTTTTTTAACTTTCAGTAATGTATTAACACCAAAAATATAATAAAATAAGTATATTAAATATACATAGATATTATTATTTTATAATAATAATATTTATCCACCTCCTCCTCTATTAAATGGTAAACAAAGCAATCACTTGTGTGTATGATAGACTACCGCCTCGTGAACCAATATAATTTTTTTCCATCATCGAATCACATGGATAGTAATAATGATGGAAATAATGAATATATAAAATACATATAAAATGATATTAATTTTATAAAAATTATATACCATCTAATTTATTACCCTTTTACCCATTAAGAGAATGATATCATCACTTGTGCGTACATACGACCAACCATCTCCATGAAGCAATGAAACTCATATTCCATGTAAAACATTCAATAATGGCTTTAAAAATGAATAAAATAAATAAATATTATATTTATAACATTTATATAATTATGTATACTAATTAACTATATACTATACTCAATTTTCAGATATTTCATGACAAAATATGCCTGATAAAACAAGGTAATTAACTTCCGATGCAATAATATTAATAAAACACTGTTAAATAATAAGAGGTAAGATGTTATAAGTGAATCATATATGATATTATAAACATGAATATGGTTATTTTATACATTAATAACATTATTAAAACCATTATACATGTGGTTAAAGTGTATTCAACCAAAAAAAAGCATCAAGTAAGAGATTTCATCTAAATTTCCATTCCATTGAGGCATATATGTTAATATATACCAATTCACATTTATACAGGGTATATAATAACCCATTGATATATTTAACATGGATAACTATTTATTCATGATTTTTAATGTTTCATTTCAAGTTTATTATTTTAATGGATAAAATTTAAATGTTACCGAAGTGGTAAAAATCTATTTTACAATTTCTCTTTTGAGATTGATTTTATTTTTATAAAGAAGTATTATAATTTATCTTTCATAAGAACCAATAATTTTCTTATAAAATGGATATTATGGAGTTTCTATATTTTCTTCCAAATTTTCCTCTCCTTGGTACTTGATTCAATAAAATAAAATTTTAAAATAAAAATTGATTTTATTTCTCTTTAAATTGGATATATTTTTCTTTCATATCAATGTTTTCTAAATTAGTTTCTCAAAAGTAATTTTATTTACTAAAATTATTTATTAAGGAAATTTTAATTTATATCTGACTTTTAAAAATTCTTTTAAAGGAATATTTCTATTATTTTTCAAAAAGTACTTTTTTGAAAAAAGTCTAAAGAAATGTTATTTTATTTTAACGTATACAATGATAACAGACTTACCCATCATTGTAACCATTTTATGAAATGTATCTTATTTAATATGTATTCAATGGTTTTATAAATAAAACTATTTTATGAAATATTATTTTAATATGTCACATCTATTCCATTTATTTTTAAAAAGGACGTGATTTTATTGCAAAAACCTAGATTCCTGATGAACCGATGGTCAACTATTATCTCTTGATTGATTTTTTGATTGTTAAATTTATATTGCGAGAATAAATTTATTGTGATAATTTTTCATTAGAAATTAAATTTCTATTAAATATCCATATTATTTATATCATAGATATGATTATTTTTTGAACTGTATAACATTTTTATATACAGTGTTTACTTTGAAAATTATTTATGGAATTAGGGAAATATTGATAAATCTATATTATTTACTCAATATAGATATTTTTTGATAAGGAATATTATTCCTGAATTAAATCAATTATTAGATATATGAGGAATTATTTGTACATATTGTGATGGGTGGGGCCTAGAATTATATAGCCTCTCGATGCATTAGTAGGTCTCATGAGACAAATTAGTTATCCAAATTTAATGGAGGTTTTATACCTAGGTTTAAACTATATTGATAAAGGTATTGACTGTATAGATATCATTATGTTTGATTTCATGAAATCTAAAATTAAAAATTTTCTTCCTTGTTAATTTATTTATTATTATAAATGTGATTATTGCAATGATATTATCCATTGATGCTTTTTTGATCAATTTATTGATTAAATGACATGTGTTTTCAGTTATTTAACTTTCCGTATTGATTATACCTTATGTAATCATAATAATCAAGTTATAAATTAAATTAAATGAGTGTTTTATTATTTATCTTTCTATATTGATTAGACCTTATTGATTCATGATAACTTATACTATATATTACCCTTATTGAGCATCTAAGTTCACCATTATTTTTTTTCTTTCCCCAAGATATGAAGAAGTAATCTTTGAAAGCATCCAAGGATTCATAATTTTTACCTTCAATAAATTTTATATAAAGTGAGATTCAATTATGTATTTATTTTACAAATACTAATAAACTATTTGATACTTCAGGATGCGATAATTTATATTTTATGGTAATGTAGTAAGTTATCCACTAGCTCTAGGCTACTGGGTTTAGGGTCTTTACATGCTGTGTAAGTACCTTACATGCCCTGTAGTTCCTCTCTTCTTACGACTAAGAACATGGGGTGTCCCGATGATCCATGTATCAAATAAATGGAATGGGGATAGACATTACATGAAAATATGAGGTTATACAACATATAAGTTGGACCACATGCTATGTATCTTAAGGTTGTCCATAGGTAGGGAACACACCCAATCCCAAGGTGTGTGCTATGGATAAGGCATAAGACAAGTTCATACCGTGTAAAATACTGCACACTGTATATTATTCCACTAACATTTTTCTCAAATATTAATAGAAAGAATAATTAAAATAAAAATTAAACTTATTGATTATGTGTTTTTTGTTTGGTTCATTAAACAGTACATACCATGTTAAATGATTAATAATTATATATTAAATTAATTTCTATGTTAATTTTTTGTTGAAAACATGAGGTTTTCACCAAGTACACTTGTTTACTAAATTAATTTTAAATAAATTTAATTTTGTTTAAAATTATATATGATGGTGAGTTAAGGATGGTTGGATGAAATTAAGTTAAATTGAATTAATTAGATTAATCCATGGAGCATTATATTAATTAGATAACAAATTAAAGTAATTGATAACTGGATTTAAAATTTATAATCATTTCTTGATATATTTATGATAATGTTATTATTATATCCCTCATATGTGATTGGTTCCTTTTAATTTATTATGGTTAAATTATTATTGATAGCCTACGTGTCATCCCGTCCTCCTTATTATGTAAGGGCCTACGTACCCATAATTTCCTTTATATAAACCCCCTTTATCCAATCTATTTGATCCCATCACTTATATGTGAGTGAAATATTATATAAGGATGCAGCTCCTAAGCAAGTGGAGGCGGTATAAGTCAAGGACCCAAGGTAAAACCAATCAAGGAAATACATAAGAGTAAATGAGGAATAATGAAACATGAACTAATTCATGGTTAAATGTGTGTTTTCCCCTAGGATTGTAGGTTATTTTATCATCTATTAGATAAAATAACTATTAGAGAATATCATGATCATACCACTTATATTTTATTTCTGACAGTTTCATAGTAAATTTTTTAAGTTTGCGAATGTTGTGTGATCACCTAATAAATGAATTAACAAGCATGTAAGATGAAATAAAATATACTCAGATTATGCATAAATATTTTATCAGACATGGTTTATCACTTAAGTAAAATCCACTTAACATTAACAAGGAATGAAAATGGATATAACGGGATTTACAAATAAGGATGAAAAATGTATCAACTAAAATATTAATTGGGTATAACCTTCTATTACTAAAGTTAGAAATGAACTCATAGTTCAAAATTATTTACCAAACCAAGTTGGGGTGCTTTCAATTATTGTTTAACTTTTAACTTGAAGTTTTGTGTTGAATTAACTTAGTTAAAATCAAGTATTGACTTCCCAAGAAGGACTTGCCGTGACTAAGAGGAAAAGGTTAAGGAAATATTAAAATATTATTTTAGGATTGGGGATTCCACTCAATAGATCAAGAGACTAAGAGTTAATGCAGTTGGAAAGTTATTCCTACCTAAAACAATTCAAATATCTTGTTAGTACCAAGTATGGGATATTATAAATGAATATGGATAATTTCCACTAGAATATCTAAGCAACAAGATATTCCAAAACAGATGGTGAGGGATATTGAGTTTCAAAAAATAGTGGGAGATTAATAGAATTTAATTAAATTTAAATATATTAATCTATTTTTGTAATCAAAATAAGTACTAATTATGTACTCTTAATTTATATAAATGTAAAATCAAATGACTTAGAAAATATAACTATTATCTATAATTGATAAGGATAACCTTATCACCAGCATGAATTTCCAGGAATGGTATATTCACTTTCGTGTTATACTATGCCACGAATGAATATTATATGTGTTAGAAGACCCACTTCCTAAATTCATTTCCAAAGAGGCTAATAAGTAAGAAGTATATTTCTATTCGAAGCATGTGGATGATGCTATGGATGTCCAATGCTTCATACTATCCTCTACGTACAATGGAATTATAAATAAATATGAGGATATGGATATGTATAACATCATTTCTCACCTTAAGGATCTCTATCAAGAGAATGCGAAAACAAAGAGATACTAGATATCCAATGCATTGTTCATGTGAAATATTGGAGAGTCAGTACCTAATGGGCAACATGTAGTAAAGGTGATTGTCTATATTGAGAACCTGTATATCTTGGGTTTTAAGATCCGTAAAAATACGATCATAGATACCATTCTATCCTCACTATATAAAAACTTTTCCATTTTTATTATGATTTATAACATGATAAATAGTGAGAAGACACTACTAGAAATTATTACACTTATTCTTCAAGTTTATAAATAAATGGGTCATGAAAAAACCAATATAATTATAAAGAATAAGAAGAAGAAGAATAAAGAAAAAAGGATGAAGAGTAATTTCCAGTTTAAGGCTCCATATAATCGTTCTTCCAATAAGAAGAAGATCCAGAGGCAAGAAAAGGAATAAAATATAGTATGTGTTTCATGTGGAAAGTGAGGCCACTAGAAGAAGAATTGTAACCAAACAAAGAAGAAAGGGGTAACTTCGTTTTTTTATTTATTGATTTCAATATTTATATATCTACATGTTTGGTATTAGATACTGTATGTGGTTATCACATTTGTTTCCAAATATAGGTACCAAGTATATTTTATAACATTACAAGAGGTGAGGTGGACTTATGGGCTACCAATGAGAGAGGATATATGATCTAGACATTTAAGACTACCACCTCACACCATTGACATGATTGAATTTGGTTTTAAATAATTGTTATTATGTTCCTAGTGTTACCAAGAACATTATTTCCATTTCTTAATTAGATTTTCATGGAATTATTTTCATTTTTAGAAATAAATTTTGCTACTTTTATAAATATATAACATGTTATGGTATGGAAAAGTTGAAAAATGGACTTTATGTATTAACTTAAGAAAATATATATATAGAAAATTAATAATGAAACTATTATGTATGACTCATACAACACCCAATTGTGGAATCATTATCTTGTTTATGAAAACAAGAAGCACTTGACAATGATTTATCAAGATAGTTATTTAGAATCTTTTGAGATAAATTCACTTGAAATATTTCATAATTGTTTACAAGGAAATATGACCAAACCACTGTTCAATTGTCAAGATAAAAGAGACACATGTCTTACCTAATTGGTACACATTGATGTGTGTGGATCATTTTAAGTAGAAGATAGAGGTGGATTATCATAATTTAGTACTTTTAACGATCACTTTAGAAAGTATGGTTATATATACTTGACAAGGTATAAGTATTCATCCTTTGGTAAGTTAAAATAGTTCAAGAATGAGGTTGATAATCATCCTGGTAACAAGATAAAAAACTTTGATCAGATCAAGTTAGTAAATATCTTAACCAAGACTTTATCATCTTTCTATAGGAGTATGAGATTTTATCTCAACTCAATCCAAATTATACAAAAAATTAGAATGGTGTTAGTGAAATGAGAAACCATACATTTTTGGACACCATCCAAACATTCCATTATCCTTTTGGGAATATGCATTATAGAAAACATTATAATTAATAAAATGAGTACCAACCAAAGCGGAAAATGGTATTCCATTTGAGTTATGGAGTGGATAGAAACCCGTTTTGTCACAGGTTTTTTCATGGTGTTTGGAGTAATTTATTAAGGATATATCAAGAAAAAATATAAAACCCTGAGGCATTAAGTTTATATTTATAGGGTATCCCAAGGAAATAATGGTATATTATCCATACAATCCTTCAGACAAGAAAGTAACTATCGCAATACATGCCTCATTCTTGATAGAGATCACATCCTCCATGAGGATAGTGGGAGAAATATTGCCTTAAATAATGTTTATTCTCAAGATTCACAAGATTTGGTAGAGTAACTAATTCCATAGGTCCCCATGGAAGATATTATTCCTAAAACACAAGTACAATGTAGGAGAACTAGAGAGGTAAGAGAACTAGAGAGATATGGTTTTCTAGTCACTGTTGATAGTGAATAATTATTTTTTTAAACTGATGATCCTCTCTCTTAAAAGGAGGTAGTAGAGATATTAGAAGAAAAAATATGGAAATAGTGAATGAATTCTGAGATATATTTCACATACCGAAACTAAGTTTGGGTTTTGATTGATCTGCTAGTTAATGTAAAACCCATTGGTTTAAATGAATATTTTGGAGAAAATTTGACATGTAAGGTAAAGTAAATACCTATAAAGCATGGATAGTGGATAAAAAGTTCATAAAACATCAATTAATTTACTATGATGAACCCTTTTCTCAAATTTCTATGTTTAAATCCATCATAATTTTAATTTCCATAGAAAATTACCATGACTATAAGATTTAGAAAATAGATGTCAAAATAGATTTACTTATTGGGAACCTTCAAGAGGATGTGTTTATTACACAATAAGTAGGGTTTGTGATTCCATGAAATTACAAAAGGTATAAAAGTTATTGAGATCCTTTTAGAGATTAAAGAAATAATCTAGGTTATGGAACATTCAATTCAATGAAGTTATAAAATAAATTTGTTTCATTAAAAATCAATGTGATCCATGTGTTTATAAACAATTTAGTGGGAGTATATTTGTTTTAATATTAGTATCTGTTGATGACATATTACTAATTGGAAACAATAAACCAGTCTTACAAGAGGTTAAGGTATGGTTGAGAAATTGCTTCTCTATAAAGGGATTAGGTAAAGCAACCTATATTCTAGGGATCAAGATCATGCCTCATAGATTCAAGAGGTGTATCATACTAAGTCAAGGTACTTATATTTACCAGATATTGAAGAGGTCCAATATAGAATAATCCAAGAGAAGATTTGTTCTAGTTTCACATGGTATACATCTTTCCAAGAAAATGTGTCCCCAGACACATGAGGAAAGAGAGAGAATAAGTAAGATCCCATACACTCCTGTGATAAGATCTATCACGTATTCCATGTTTTGTTTGAGGATTGATATTGATTATTATTTGATCATGGTAAGAAGGTATCAAGAATATCTAGGTGAACAATATTGGATTTCTTTCAAGGACATCCTTAAGTATCTAAGTTTTACTAAGGATATATTCGTTGTGTATAGAGGAGATAAAGAACTAGTCATCAGGGGTTATATAAATTCTAGTTTTTAGATAAATCAGAATGATATGAAGTTACAATAAAGATATGTCTTTTATATCAATAGAGGATTTGTGAGATGGAACAGTTCATTGAAGATAGTTAAATCTAATTATATTACAGAGGTTGAGTATATTGAGGCTTTCGATGTAGACAAGGAAGTAGTTTAGATTCAAAAAAAATTCAAAGATCTTGATGTGGGTCCAAGAAGTAAATATCCTCTCATAGTTTACTATGATAACACTACAGTGGTGGATCACTCTAAAGATATAGGAACACATAAAATAAAAAATCACATACTTTATAAGTTTTATCTTTAGAGGGGTTTTTCTCAATATGTTGAAGTTGCAGTGAGCAGAATATCCATGGAGGAAAATGTGGAAAACCCCTTAATGAAGTCTTTATCTCATTAGAAGCATGAGTATCATTTGAGATCTAGTGAAATTAATTTTTTTGATAGTTTTATCTAGTTAAAGTGGGAGTATGTTGAAGTTTTTCCCCTAGAACTATATTTCTCAGTATTTGATTACATGTTTTTCTTATTAAAAAAGTTTTCTTTTCACATCATGATTATCATTCTGCATAATATTTTTATGTGATAATGTTCTTAGAATATAATTCACATTGAAAGGTTATAGGATTTACCTACTGTGATGAGAAACTAGAGGCACCATGAAATTATTCTTTAACCTTGTTCTATGACCGAAATATATTTTCTGATGGTATATATAAAATATTATCTATCAGGGGTTGGAAGCTCATAAGACATTGAGACACATTCTCATGGTGTTATTCCTTAGTAATATCAAATATAAGAGGTTATAAGAATCTACCTATTAATAATAAATCCACATTTCCATGTGTTATTGGATGTTTCTATCTACAGATGTGTGTATTGATCCTTAGACTTTAATAGTATCGTTTGTCACGACCCATCCTCGGGGCCCGTGCCGTGACTACCCCAAGACCGCCTTCCATAGGCCAGGGGCTGGCGACTAGCACCAAGGCGTAATTCCCGGTAAAAAGGGAAGGCAATGCCTTTTTAAAGTAACAAACACCACAGATCAAGCAAGCAGAAGTAAACACTAAGTAAAAACTGGGTACAATAGTAAGTGCAGAAAAGTAAGTGGGCCAGAATACAAAGCCATACTGAAAGTAAAGTACAACTGGAAAGGGAAAACAACAACTGAAAGTAAAGCCTAAACGTCGAGCCGTCCACTAGAAGTCCCACCTAAAGGGTGGGTACAGATAGCCTCCACAACTGCTCGGGTCCAGCCGTCTGCTCCGAGCACGTCCCGCCCAGTGGTCCACCTCCAGGTACCGTCCTGCTCCGCAAGCCTCAGCCACGATCAAAGTTGTCCGTCGTCTGCAACCAACACAATGTAGTGCAGGCATAAGCCGTGCAGGGGTGAGTATAAGCTACTCAGTAGGGACCCCGAGACACCCGAAGGTCTCCCAGAATCCACAAAGGATAATCCACAAAGGAAAGATACAATCACAAAGTAACATTCGACACTACTTAGGTATATTCCCATACATATACCTAAGTCATCAATTTCCAGTTCGGCTCCAACATCCAAGCCCAAATTCGACCACATCTACACAGGATAGCACAACACAATCCACATAGGAAAGCAAGTCAAGATTCATCTCACACACGTATACTTCTTCGTATGATGATAGAGATGATCAGATGTAGCCACTGATTCATCTAAACCGTCGGACCCACACATGATCAATAGGTACTAACCCCCGCAATGACCCAAAAAGGATCGATAGGTACTAACCCCTGCAATGACCCACAAAGGATCGATAGGTACTAACTCCCGCAATGACCCACACAGGATCGGACCCACACAGGATCTGTAGGCACTGGCCCACACAGGACCGCTGAGCACTGAAACACACAGGATCGGTAGCACTGATCCATTTAGGATCGCTGAGTGCTGTAGTCGTCGCCGTCGAATCCACGAAGGATTTCTGTACAGTCGTCATCGTCGTCGCAGTCGCAGCCAGCTCTAGGGTTCCCGCACACAGCAAGCTCGTTTAGGAGGGTTCGCTCCCCGAGCTGAGGGGCTGATACATCAACTGACACGTAGTCTGAAGTTGATGTATCCAAAAGTTCCGTATTGTTAACAGGAACTCAACGACACAGACGACACGTCAATCGGACGCCCGGTCTGAGAGTTATTGGCTTTTTGGTCCCAGGGGCCCGGTTGGTTTTTAAGTTAAAACCAACCCAATCGTACTTCAACTGCATCCAAACCTCGAGCGGAGTAAGCCAAAAGGTCCGTCTCACTAATAGGAATCCATCAAGGTCGATGACACGTCAATCGGACGTCCAGAGCTCAAGTTATAAGCGTTTCCGCTCCGAGGGCCCGGTTGGTTTCGTGTTCGAACCAACCCGGCCGAACAAAAAGTTCTTCAAAACCTTGAGTGTAATATACCGAAATGACCGTCTCTATCCAAGGATCACATCGCAGCTGACGGTGCATCGATCAGAGGTCTGCAGCCCAAGTTATGGGCAAAAGACCGAAAGGGGTCTGGTATTAGGGGGTTCGGGCCCGGTCCGACCCGACCCGATACCCCCAGGGTCGGCCCGAACCGGTTCGACCCGAACCGGGTCTGGGTCCGACCCACTTGGGCGCGGCCCGGCCCAGCTGGCGTGGCCTGGGCAGCCCGGCCTGGCGCGCTGGCGTGGCCAGGCGGCTCGGCCCTAACGGCCGAGCGGTGAGGGGGGGGGGGGGGGGGGGGCGCTGCGCCCCACGTTGTGTACCCGCGGCCCCCATGTGGGGGGCCACACCTACTGGCCGACCGGGGGTTATGAACCCCCGGTTTCCCCCCCTGACCGGACGGCCCGCACCGGCCGGCCGGCTGCTGCCGCCACGGGACAGGCGCTGGCCGGTCCCCCTACTCCGACGCCGACGGCTCGGAACCGGCCGCTGGTCCCTGCTCCTCCGCGGCCTCAGCTACAGCCTTGGTCCATCCGGCGCGGCACGATGGCGCCACACCCCTCCGCCGCGGCCCCGCTCCGACCGCGGTGTCTTCGAGGTTACTTCGAGGTTCTCTAGCGCGGCGCGACGACGTCGCGTCTTTGGTCCGTCTTCACGGCGCGGCGCGACGGCGCTGTGCTTCTGCCACTCTCTTTAATATTTCTCGCGCGGTGCTTCATCACCGCATTACCTTGCTCGTGCCGCAAACAACATCAAACAACCAAAGGGGAGAGGAGGGTCGGCCGTGTTCATGCGGTCCGACCCCCTCCCGTTATTGCGGTATCAGGCGGCTCAAATTGTAATGAATAAAGGCGACGAAAGAATTCACGAACAACAATTAAAATAAATCCCTACCTCATCGAATTCGATGAGCGAGGATTTTTTTTACGGAATTAACCGTCATGGAAGAAGGCGTCGCGGAAGGAGGATCGTCGCGTCTCGGAGAAAGGATTCGTCGTCTTCGCGTCGTCGATCTCCGAGGATCCGGCGTTCTTGTCGACCTTCGTCGGAGGTCGGCATTCTTCGTGTTCTTTGCGTTCTTCGTCGAGGAGGAAGAACTTCATGGCTTGAGAGAATTATCCCAATTCCTCTCGCACAACCAACCTCTAATAAAATAAGAATTGTCTTATTTTATTAACACAAGCCAACGTTTGAATTTCAAAAATAATTGAAACAAACAATTAATTAAATTAATTGAGGAGTTTTAAACCGCCCAATTAATGAGGCGTTTATTATCCAGAATAAATGCAAGGGTTGACTTTATGAAAAAGGGGCGTGCGGGTGCGTTACTTAATTAAAGGATGGGGGTTGAAAAAGTGGGGCTCGTGTGGGCCCCCTCCACAAATATCCTACCTAGTGGTGTAGGATATTGTGGGTCCCACTTTAACCTCTTAGCTTAGGTTAAACAACTTAAAAAAATAAAATAAATTGGTCGCACCATTTTATTTTATTCATTTACTTAACCCAAAAACTTAAAACCACACCCGAGCAAAGGCAACTCCGGAAAAGGCGTTTCTAAGCGATTATCGGCACTGCGATTCCATCGGTGCCCTCAGAATTTGATTTCAAGCACCTGTTCAAATGTTAGAAAAACCCGCTCGTTCGTTCACTGAACGTAGTCAAGCCAAACTTCGGAAAATGATTTCGGGCACATCGGGCCTCAGAATCAGGTGCCGTCAGAAACTGCACTCTTGTAAAATCCAAAGAAAATTAAGAAAAAATTTCCTTGAATTTTACGGGTCTTTACATCAATCCCACCTCAGGGATTTACGTCCCCGTAAAGATATATCGAAAACTAGGGAAACAAAAGTGGGTACTGAGCACGCATCTGTGCCTCCCGCTCCAAAGTGATCTCCTGGAGGTTCCCGTGCTGCCATCTGATGCACACTAGAGTAATCAACCAACCAGGTAGGACCCACTCCTGTCGATCCTCGATCTCCACCGAGACCTCCGCAAACGTCACCCCATCATCAATGTCCAGCTCCCCATGGTCAATGATATGCGTCGGGTCGTGCACGTATCTCCTTAGCAAGGATACATGGAAGACGCCGTGCACCCGGTGCAACTGAGGTGGTAGAGCCAGGCGATAAGCCACCTCACCTATCCTGCTGAGGACCTGGAATGGTCCGATGAAGCATGAAGACAACTTTCCGCCTCGGCCAAATCTCCATAATCCACACCGAGGTGAGACCCGCAAGAAGACGTGGTCACCATCCTCGAACTCTAGTGGCCTCCGCCTCCTATCAGTATAAGACTTCTGCCGGCTCTGAGCTGTCCTCATCTGCTCCTGGATGACTTGAACCTTCTCTGTCATGGCCTGGACCATCTCCGGTCCCACAAGTGCTGACTCCCCAGGGTCTGTCCAGCACAGCGGTGATCTGCAAGGTCGATCGTACAACGCCTCGTATGGTGCCATCCCGATGGTGGAGTGGTAGCTGCTGTTGTATGCGAACTCCACCAATGGTAAGTGGTCCTCCCAGCTGCGACGAAATTAGAGGACACATGCACAGAGCATGTCCTCGAGAGTCTGAATGGTCCTCTCCGTCTGACCATCCGTCTGAGGGTGAAAGGCGGTGCTCAGACGTAGCTGCGTCCTGAACGCCTCCTGCAACCCCTTCTAGAGTTGGGAAGTAAAGTGAGAATCTCGATCGGAGATGATAGATGATGGTACACCATGAAGCCGTACAATCTTCTGAACATAGAGACATCCCAATCTCTCCACTGAGCCCTGCTCTCTGATAGGTAAGAAGTGATCCGACTTGGTGAGTCGGTCGACGATCACCCAAATGGAGTCGTGACCTCTGAAAGTTCATGGAAGTCCAGTCACGAAGTCCATAGATATCTTGTCCCACTTCCACTCCGGGACCTCCAAGGGTTGTACCAAGCCTGCTGGTACCTGGTGCTCTGCCTTCACCTGCTGGAAGGTGAGGCATCGAGAAACGAACTCTGCCACAACCTTCTTCATACCAGGCCACCAGTGCTGTCGTCTGATATCCTGGTATATCTTCACCACTCTCGGATATACCACCAAAGGGGAATTGTGAAACTCTCTCAGCACCTCCTCCCGTAAAGAAACTGGTAACAAGGTACGTCCTCTGAAAAGGACATCGTGCTCTCCCCCTAAAGAGAAACCATCAGGTGCCTGTCCTGAGGATATCTGTGCACGTCACATCTCACAGTCAGCGTCCCCACGCTGTGCCTCTCTGACCCGCTGCAGTAGTGGAGGAGTGACTATGAGTGACTGAAGGAAAGCTGCTCCATCCTTATCCACGAAGGTTATCTACAAAGCGGCTAGCTGCTCTATCACCTCCCCAAGTAGTTGAATACCCGTCCTCCTGCTGAGAGAATTGGCTACCACGTTCCCCTTTCCAGGAGTATAGACTATCTCAAAGTCATAGTCCTGGAGGAAATCGAGCCATCGCCACTGTCTCAGGTTCAAGTCCTTCTACGAGAAGATGTACCTGTGACTCTGATGGTCAGAATAGACTGTAAAGCACTCAACCATCAGATAGTGTCGCCACATATTCAGAGAAAAGACCACTACTACTAACTCCAGGTCATGGGTAGCGTATTTCTACTCATGTTTCCTCAAATGACATGATCCATAGGCGATCACAGCCCACTCCTACATCCGGACACATCCGAGTCCGGTCCCTGATGCATCGCAGTAAACTACGTACCCAACTCCCTCCTCCGGTAGCCTCAAGATAGGCGCGCTGGTCAATCTCTGTCTCAGCTCTTGGAAGCTCTGCTGACATCTTTCTGACCACACAAAAAGTTTCCCCTTCTTCGTCAAAGCTGAGAGTGGCGCCACAACTCTGGATAATTCTGGCATGAATCTCCGGTAGTATCCAGCTAGTCCTAAGAAACTCCGCACCTCCGTCACGCTCCTGGGTGGCTCCCAAGCTAGCACTGCCTCGATCTTTGCAGGATCCACCGCAACTCACGCCTCAGAGATGACGTGTCCCAAGAAGTGGACCTCACGTATCCAGAACTGACACTTCGAGAGCTTTCCATAAAGCTGGTTCTCTCAGAGTGTGTCTAGTATAACCCGTAAGTGATAGGCGTACTCCTCCTCAGTCGTTGAGTATATCAAAATGTCGTTGATGAAGACCACGACAAATCGATCAAGGTATGGTTGAAAGATCCTGTTCATGAGGCCCATGAACACTTCTGGATCATTGGTTATGCCAAATGGAATAACCAAGAACTCATAGTGGCCATACTGACATCTGAAGGCCGTCTTCTGCACATCCTCGTCCCGAACTCTGAGTTGATGATAGCCTAACTTGAGGTATATCTTTGAGAAACACCATGCTCCCTTGAGATGATCGAAGAGGTCGTCAATCCTCGGTAGTGGATACTTGTTCCTCACTGTCACCTGGTTCAGGCGACGATAGTCGACACACAGTCGCAAGCTCCTATCCGCCTTCTTGGCGAACAATATTGGGGAAGCCCAGGGTGATACACTGGGTCAGATGAATATCTTGCCCTGCAAGTCCTCCAATTGTACCCGTAGCTCTCGAAGCTCAGTGGGTGCCATCCGATATGCTGGGGTGGATATCGAGGCTGTCCCGGCGTACAGGTCAATATAAAAGTCTACTTCTCTGCGAGGATGTAGCCCTGGGAGGTCATCGGGGAAAACGTCTGTATACTGATCCACCACTACAGGAAAACCAGTACTCTGTACGTCAACTGCTCCTAGGATGAGGCTAGCCAACTGATGAGTGATGGTCTGTCCTCTCCTCTGCGTGAGTCCATCCGATGCTGCGAAGGCTCCCTTCTCACCGGTGAAGGTGAACCTACTCCCGTCGGTGTGTACACATCGCACCTTGCGCCTAATACAGTCAATCTGAGCATGGACTGTAGATAACCAACCCATGCCCAAGATGATGTCGTGGGGCCTCGATGCCGCTACAAGAAGATCCCAGCCGAAGCTCTCGCCTTCTAGAGTAAGCTCACACTGCCGGCACCAGTGCGTAATCATCGAGTCTGCTCCCGTAGGAGTCTCTAGCCGTAAGGATCGAGCAAACGGCTCCGTCGGAATGTCCGAGCTCCGAAAAAGGGCAGTGGCTATGAAAGAATGACTCACTCCTGTGTCTATAAGGACTGCAGCAATGGTGGAATAGACACACATAGTACCTCGAATCATCTCGGGTGCGCCGTGGTCATAGGCCTCTACTGCCTGAAGCTGTGCCTGTCTCTACCCGCCAGCTCCCTGTGGTTGGGGTGGACCTCCTGGTGGTGGGGGTGGTAGAGCCTCAAAGCGTCTCCCACCACCTACCGCTCGACCAGCTCTTCCTCATCTGCCTACTCCCAGAGGACCACCACGGTCGACCCTCTGCCTCTACCTGGGTGTCCCCTCAACCGTTTTCTGCTCCTCGGTACAGCGGGTCGGGCAGTCAAGAGCCATGTGGCCCTGCCCGCCGCATGCGTAGCACTGTCTGACTCTCGAAAGACTGTCTCTGTGCTGAGTGCCCCGCACCTCTAAGCCAGTGTCCTAAGGTCGTCTGCCTGAGGGTCTGGTCTGCCTGGACCCATGAGTCATTCGTCGACTACCTGCTGCAGAAGTCTCTGCTACGTGCCGCCCTATGGTAGGTCTCGCTGCTGATGTAGACTCAGCAAGAAAGCTCTCGATGAGAAGGGATCACTCCAGTACCCCTGCTTGCGTTGGTATGCTGAGGGAGATCAGCAATGCCCTGATGTCATGCCTCAATCCATGCTCAAAGGTTCGGGCTCGGAAAAATGGGTCCCGTACCATGTTCGTCGAATAGCGCGAGAGATCGGTAAATCTCGCCGAGTACTGGGAGACCGTCAAGCTGCCTTGCCGCAGCTGTAGAAGATCCGGGATTCGCACCGCACGGAGGGTGGCTGGGACGAACTCTGAGTGGAAGAGGCTCTTAAAGTCCGTCCATAGGAGAGATGCCTCGTCGTTCACCTGGAGTATCAAGCTCCACCATCTGCCTGCTGCCGTGTGCAGGAGGCTCGCTGCGAGGATCACCACGAGGTCTGATGGTGTCCTCACTAACCTGAAAACTCGTACAACTACCTCCAGCCAATCCTCGGCTGCCTGAGGGTCCGTCTCCCTGTGGAACCTGGGCGGTCACTAACGCTGGAACTTGTTCAGTGCACTAAGGCGACGTGCATCATCAGTGGCTGGGGCTGGTAGCATCGTTGGCTCGGCGGGTATAGGTACCGCTGGTGCCTCTACTGTCAAAGGGCCCTGTACCGAGGCCTCGTCACTCGGTGGGCTGTCGTCACGCACAACGCTCGGAACCCTAGCTGGCTGCCATCGTGGGGCCATCCTGAAAAGAAACAGGTGCGCCACGGTCAACAGTATACCTGGTGAGCTGACACAAAGTAATCACAAAGAAAACTTGAAACACACATGCAATCAATGTTTTCGTGCATTAAGTTAGAAATCAGAAGTCAGGGTCCTGGTGTATGGATATATCGGCCGCCGCACCAACGCTAGACTCCCTGGACTGATAACCACACTCAATACTCTTAACACTATTGCTTCACATAGAAAAAGATCAGAATCCTGAGTTCTGTGGTAAAACCGAATTGCTCTGATACCAATTTGTCACGAACCGTCCTCAGGGCCCGTGCCGTGACTACCCTATGCCCGCCTTCCATAGGCCAGGGGCTATATACTAGCACCAAGGCATAATTCCTGGTAAAAAGGGAAGGAATTGCCTTTGTAAAGTAACAAACACCACAGAGCAAGCAAGCAGAAGTAAACACTAAGTAAAAACTGGGTACAACAGTAAGTGCATAAAAGTAAGTGGGCCAGAATACAAACCCAAACTGAAAGTAAAGTACATCTGGAAAGGGAAAACAACAACTAAAAGTAAAGCCGCAACGTCGAGCCATCCACTGGAAGTCCCACCTGTAGGGTGGGTACAGATTGCCTCCACAGCTCCTCGGGTCCAGCCGTCCTCTCCTAGCACGTCCCTCCCAGTGGTCCACCTCCAGGTACCGTCCTCCTCCGCAAGCCTCAGCCACGATCAGCGCTGTCCGTCGTCTGCAACCAACACAACGTAGTGCGGGCATAACCCATGCAAGGTTGAGTATAAGCTACTCAGTAGGGAACCCGAGACCCCCAAAGGTCTCCCAGAATCCACAAAGGATAATCAATAAAGGAAAGATACAATCACGAAGTAACATCCGACACTACTTAGGTATATGCCCATACATATACCTAAGTCATCAATTTTCAGTTCGTCTCCAACATACGAGCCCAAATTCGATCACGTTCACACAGGATAGCACAACACAATTCACATAGGAAAGCAAGTCAAGATTCAGCTCACACAGGTATACTTCTTCGTATGACGATAGAGATGATCAGATGTAGCCACTGATTCATCTAAGCCGTCGGACCCATACAGGATCGATAGGTACTAACCCCCGCAATGACCCACAAAGGATCGATAGGTACTAACCCCCTCAATGACCCACAAAGGATCGATAGATACTAACCCCCGCAATGACCCACACAGGATCAAACCCACACAAGATCTGTAGGCATTGGGCCACACAGGACCGCTGAGCGCTGAACTACATAGGATCTGACCCAAACAGGATCGGTAGCATTGATCCACATAGGATCACTGAGTGCTGTAGTCGTCGCCGTCAGATCCACGGAGGATTTATGTATAGTCCTCATCGTCGTCGCAGTCGCAGCCAGCTCTAGTGTTCTCGCACACAGTAAGCTCGTTCGGGAGGGTCTGCTCCACGAGCCGAGGGGCTGATACATCAACTGACACGTAGTCTGAAGTTGATGTATCCAAAAGTTCCGTATTGTCAACAGGAACTCAATGACACAGACGGCGCGTCAATCGGACGCCCGGTCTGAGAGTTATTGGCTTTTTCGCCCCAAGGGCCCGGTTGGTTTTTAAGTCAAAACCAACCCAAACATACTCTAACTACATCCAAACCTTGAGCAGAGTAAGAAAAAAGGTCCGTCTCACTAAGAGGAATCTATCAAAGTCGACGACACGTCAATCGGATGTCCGAAGCTCAAGTTATAAGCGTTTCTGCTCCGAGGGCCCGGTTGGTTTCGTGTTCGAACCAACCCGGCCGAACCCAAAGTTCTACTAAACCTTGAGTGTAATATACCTAAATTACCTTTTCGATCCAAGGATCACATCGCAGCTGACGGTGCATCGATCAGAGGTCCACAACCCAAGTTATGGGCAAACGACCGAAAGAGGTCCGGTATTAGGGGGTTCGAGCCCGGTCTGACCCGACCCGATACCCCCAGGGTCGGCCCGAACTGGGTCTGGGTCCGGCCCTCTTGGGCGCGGCCCGGTCCGGCTGGCGCGGACCAGCCTAGGCAGCCCGACCCGGCGTGCTGGCACGGCCAGTGGCCAGGCGGCTCGGCCGTAACGGTCGAGCGGTGAAGGGGGGGGGGGGGGGGGGGCGCTGCCCCCCGTGTTGTGAACCCATGGCCCCCATGTGGGGGGCCGCACCTACTAGCCGACCGGGGGTTACGAAACCCCGGTTTTCCCCCTAACCGGATGGCCCGCACCAGCCGTCCGGCTGCTGCCGCCATGGTACGGGCGCTGGCCGATCCCCCTGCTCCGACACCGGCGACCCAGAACCGGCCGTCGGTCCCTGCTCTGCCACGGCCTAAGCCGCGGCCTTGGTCCATCCGGCACGGTACGATGGTGCCGCGCCCCTCCGCCGTGGCCCCACTCCGGCCGTGGTGTCTTCGAGGTTCCTTTGAGGTTCTCTGGCGTGGCGCGACGACGCTGCGTCTTTGTTTCGTCTTCACGGCGCGACGCGATGGTACTGCGCTTCTGCCCATCTCTTTAATATTTCTAGCGCGGTGCTTCGGCACCGCGTTGCCTTGCTCGTGCCGCAAACAACATCAAACAACCAAAGGGGAGAGGAGGGTTGGACGTCTTCATGCGGTACGACCCCCTCCCATTATTGCGGTATCAGGCGGCTCGAATTGTAATGAAGAAAGGCGATAGAAGAATTCACGAACAACAATTAAAATAAATCCCTACCTCGTCGAATTCGATGAGCGAGGATTCGTCACGGAATTAACCATCGCGGAAGAAGGCATCGCGGAAGGAGGATCATCGCGTCATGGAGAAAGGATTCATCAGTGTCGCGTCGTCGATCTCTGAGGATCCGACGTTCTTGTCGACCTTCGTCGGAGGTCGGCGTTCTTTGCGTTCTTCGCGTTCTTCGTCGAGGAGGAAGAACTTCACGGCTTGAGAGAATTCTCCCAATTCCTCTTGCAAAACCAACCTATAATAAAAGAATAATTGTCTTATTTTATTAACACAAGCCAACGTTTGAATTTCAAAAATAATTGAAACAAACAATTAATTGAATTAATTGGGGAGTTTTAAACCGCCCAATTAATGAGGCGTTTATTATCCAGAATAAACGCAAGGGTTGACTTCATTAAAAAGAGTGTGCGGGTGCGTTACTTAATTAAAGTAGGGGGGTTGAAAAAGTGGGGCTCGTGTGGGCCCCACCCCACAAATATCCTACCTAGTGGTGTAGGATATTGTGGGTCCCACTTTAACCTCTTAGATTAGGTTAAACAACTTAAAAAAATAAAATAAATTGGTCGCACCATTTTATTTTATTCATTTACTTAACCCGAAAACTTAAAACCACACCCGAGCAAATACAACTCCGGAAAAGGCGTTTCTAAGCAATTACCGGTGCTACGATTCCATCGGTGCCCTCAAAATTTTATTCCGAGAACCGGTTCAAAAGTTAGAAAAAACCGGCTCGTTTGTTCACTTAACCTACCCGAGCCAAACTTCGAAAAATGATTCCGGGCACACCGGGCCTCGGAATCAGGTGCCGTCAGAAACTGCGCTCTTGTAAAATTTCAAAGAAAATTAAGAAAAACAATTCCTTGAATTTTACAAGTATTTAAATCATTAATGGATATCATGACTCACATGATTTGATGTATTGATTAAAACTATGATGACATATTTTTTTGGTGAAGTAGGATATGTTGGGTGATTCATAAGTGATATTTCAATAATGGATATTGAGATAAAGGATTTATCCATTTTCTCTCTTGATGAAAGTTGATATCTTAGGCCCTTTTATGGGAATGAAATTTCCTAAATAAATCCATGGACATGGTGTTCGATGGGAGATTTCATTTCTATAAAGTTAAAGAAAGATACATCGAGCATATAGGTTGATGTCATTGCTATGAAACCTTCTTGATTTTATATATTTTGATTAAAGGATTATATTACATGATAAATGTTCATGGGAGATTAGACATCATTGTGACATTAAATTCATTATCTATGGAATTATAAGATTGTTTATATACACTAAATATGGATATTAGGTGGTTATACCTAATGCCACTAAGAAAAATTCCTAGAGGTCAACACACTAAGTGTATCCATAATCTTCGTTAAATTATAGTGTTGAATTTAATAATTTATAATAAAAAATATTTATTTGGGTTTGGTTGATCGCTATAATTTAATCACAATATATTCTAAAGAATAAGAGAGTTAAATAATAATAACAATTTTTTACATAAAAGTTTAGAAAATATAATATTTTTTATATTTGTTGGAAAATAATTCAGTGATATTTATTTATTAAATAAATAGTCATTATTTGAGGATGAATAAATATTGATGAAGGAAAACAAACCGAGTTTAATGGTCCAATTGGAAATAATATAAATTATATTCATTTATATATTTTTAAATGTGTTTCACATGTCAATTAATTAATAACAATAATAATAATATTAGATATGGGGTCAATTAATAATTATAAATATGGAAAGGGTTTATTGTGAAAATTTTCAACCCCAAACCTACCATAATAAATATCTAATTATATCACTTTATAAAAGAAAAATTGGTGTGGAAATGGATAGAGTGAGACTCTATCAAGACCTATAGAGATATCAAGAGATTTAGAGTTCCCTTCTCCCTTCCTCTCTCAAGATGACGAGAGAACATGAAGAATTATTCCACTATATAGAATAATTCTTTTATGATCAAACACGAACATCACAAGAAATTAGGATTAGCCATTCTAGCACCTGGTGATTCTATGACATCATTCAAAGATTTTTGTATACGTTTGGATCATTTTTAGAGGGATTTTCACTTGTATCCTGTAATGAAATGAGGGTATGAAAATATTTTGTTAACCAGATTATCAATGAAAGTAGAATTATAAGTTGAGGTAATTCTATATACACTTATAAGTTAATTATAAATTACATGTGAAGATCCTTCAGTTCTTATTACAATGTTTTAATCTAGTCAAGTGGTCTACTATTTTCTTTGGACATGATATTTTGATCATGGGAAGAAATTAACAAACATGATTTATGACTAAAAGATGATATGTTCATACAATCAGAGGTTTACTCCACCATTCCTAGAACCTATATTTTTTGTATAATTATTCAATGGAAGCATGATGACTTGTTTTCAACCTTAACAATAATAATTATGACTTGGTTGAGGCCTTTTGTCATGACCCGTCCTCGGGGCCCGTGTTGTGACTACCCCAAGCCCGCCTTCCATAGGCCAGGGGCTGGCGACTAGCACCAAGGCGTAAATCCCAACAAAAGGGAAGACATTGCCTTTGAAAAGTAAACAAGCACCACATAGTAAGAAAGCGGAAAAGTAAACACTAAGTAAAAACTGTACAAGCTGTGCTGAAAGAAAAAGGGTCCGGAAATACAAGCCCAACTGTAAAGTACAAATGAAAGGAAAAACAACAACTGAAAGGAAAAGCCGCAACGTCGAGCCGCCCTCTGGAAATCCCACCTGAAGGGTGGGTACAGATAGCCTCCACTGCTCATCGGGCCCACCTAACCGCTCCGAGTACGTCCCGCCCAGTGGTCCACCTCCAGGTACTGTCCTGCTCCGCACGCCTCCACCACGATCAGCGCTGCCCGTCGTCTGCAACCAACACAACGTAGTGCGGGCATAGCCCGTGCAGGGGTGAGTATAAGCTACTCAGTAGGGACCCTGAGACCCCCAAAGGTCTCCTGAAATCCACACAAGATAAACCACAAAGGAAAGATACAATCACGAAGTAACAACCGACACTGCTTAGGTATATGCCCATACATATACCTAAGTCATCAATTCCCGTTCGGCTCCAACGTCCGAGCCCAAGCAGAACCCAGTCCACACAGGAAAGCAAACGTATACCCGCACAGGATAGCACAACACAATCCACAAAGGAGAGTAAACAGTAAATCCACATAGGATAGCTCAACACAATCCACAAAGGAGATTAAACAGTAAATCCACACAGGATAGCTCAACACAATCCACAAAGGAGAGTAACACAAGATTCAGCTCACGCTGGTATAAATCATCGAAAAGGTGAAATAGAAGATCAGACATAGATACTGAATCATCTAAGTTGGGACCCACATAGGATACAAGACCAGCCGTCCTCATTGTTTTGTTTATGCTGAGACCCACATAGGATACAAGACCAGCCGTCCTCATTGTTACGTTTATGCTGGGACCCACATAGGATACAAGACCAGCACGGCTGGGACCCACATAGGATACAAGACCAGCACTGAGTCATCTAAGCTGGGACCCACATAGGATACAAGACTAGCACTCTTCATTGATTCATCTATACTGGGACCCACATAAGATACAAGACCAGTATTGAATCATCTAAGCTGGGACCCACATAGGATACAAGACTAGCACAGCTGGGACCCACATAGGATACAAGACCAGCTGTCTTGATTGATTCAACTATACTGAGACCCACATAGGATACAAGACCAGTATTGAATCATCTAAGCTGGGACCCACATAGGATACAAGACCAGCACAGCTGGGACCCACACAGGATACAAGACCAGCTGTCTTCATTGATTCAACTATACTAGGACCCACATAGGATACAAGACCAGTATTGAATCATCTAAGCTGGGACCCACATAGGATACAAGACCAGCACAGCTGAGACCCACATAGGATACAAGACCAACTGTCTTCATTGATTCAACTATACTGGGACCCACATAGGATACAAGACCAGTATTGAATCATCTAAGCTGGGACCCACATAGGATACAAGACCAGCACAGCTGGGACCCACATAGGATACAAGACCAGCTGTCTTCACCGTTGCAGTCCACTGAGGATCTCTGCACAATCGTCGTCGCGGTCCACTGAGGATCTCTGCACCGTCGTCGAAGTCGCAGCCAACACTAGGGTTCCCGCACACAGCAAGCTCATTCGGGAGGGTCCGTTCCACGAGCCGAGAGACCGATACATCAACTGTCACAAGGTCTGAAGTTTATGTATCCAAAAGTTCCGTATCGTCAACAGGAACTCAACGTCGCAGACGGCGCGTCAATCGGACGCCCGGTCTGAGAGTTATTGGCTTTTTCGTCCCAGGGGCCCGGTTGGTTTTTAAGGCAAAACCAACCCTACCGTACTCCACCTGCATCCAAACCTCTGGCGGAGTGAGCCAAAATATCCGTCTCACTTAGAGGAACTCAACAAAGCTGACGGTGCGTCAATCGGACGTCCGTAGCTCAAGATATGAGCGTTTCCGCTCTGAGGGCCCGATTGGTTTCGTGTACGAACCAACCCGACCGTACTCCACCTGTGTCCAAACCTCGGGTGGAGTATGCCAAAATATCCATCTCACTTAGAGGAAATCAACAAAGCTGACGGCGCATCAATCGGACGTCTGTAGCTCAAGATATGAGCGTTTCCGCTCCGAGGGCCCGGTTGGTTTCGTGTACGAACCAACCCGGCCGAACTCAAAGTATTCCTAAACCTTGAGTGCGATATACTGAAACGACCGTCTCGATCCAAGGATTGTGTTGCCGCTGACGGCGAGTCGTTTGGAGGCCCGTAGCTTAAGTTATGAGCAATTGAATGAAAACAGTCTGAAGATGGGGGGTCCAGGCCCGGGCCGACCCGGCCCGACCCCCCCTGGGACGGCCGAACCCGGTCCGACCCGGTCGGACCGGTCTGGCTCGGCCGGCCCGGCCCTACTCGGCCGAGCGGCGCGGGGGGGAGCCGCCACCCCCGCGTGACACCCCCGCGGCACCCGCGGGGTGTCTTCCTGGACAGCGGAGCGACGCGGTGGGGAGCCGCCGACCCCGCGTGACAACCCCGCGGCACCCGCGGGGTGTCGGTCGGACAACCGAACACGACTTCAGCCACGTCCCGCATGCGCCGGACCCGCACGGCCGTGGGTCTTCGAGTGCCGCCGCCGCGGCTCAGCCGCGGCGGCCCTGTCCGGCGGCGCGCCGGAGCGCCGCCCCTCCCGGCGGCCCGCGCCGCCGCCGGCTTCTGCGGGCTCCCGGAGTCGCTCCGGTGGTCCGATTCTATTCCCGTCTGTGCTGCTGCTCCTCCCGGGACTCTTTCTTCACTGCGGGATCATCAAAATTCCATTGCGGCACGCTCCGTCGTCGCCCGTCAAATCCGCATAACAACGAAGAACGGCGGAGGGTCGTCGGGCCGTGTTCGTTTGGCCCGCACCCTCCGTGTTAGAGATAAACAATGTGAGGAATAATATCAACACCTGAATACATATCTGAAAACAATTTTTAATGAAATAAAATTGTTTTATGAATCGGTTTCTTCATTCTTGAACGGAAACAACATGGGAAATAAAGGCATTTCCAGAAATAAAATCCCTACCTCGTTGGTCATCGTCGTACGCACGTTCTTCGCGGAATTGCTCGTCGCGGAAGGAGGGGATCGTCACATCGTCGCGGAAAGGCGTCGCGTCGTCGCAGAAACCGGCGTTGAGTCGGCGAACTCAACGGAACAAGAAACAGCAGATTTAATTTAATTATAAATAATTAAATCCGTGTTTTGGTAAAAACCACAAAGGAGATTAAAAAGAAAGTCCGAGACTCTTACCTCAAGCAGCAGATCGAAGATTCGTTGCGGAGGAAGAGACGTCGCAGAAGAACGTTGCAGGAAGGGAACGTCGGCGTCGCAGAACACAGCGTCGCGTCGTCGATTTCCGGGTTCGGCGTTCTTCGTCGGAGGCCGACGTTCTTCGTGTTCTTCGCGTTCTTCGCGTTCTTTGCGAAGAAGGATAAAGGCACGAGGACTCTGTCAAACCTCTCAACCAGTAATCCTCCAAAAAAGATTTGTTGGTCTTATTTTATTACTACGCCAACAAACGAAAAAAAGTAAGTAACGACCCATCAATTAGTTGAATTAATTCAATGAAAGAAACAACTCATTTAATTTACGAAATAAACCGGCCAATTAAATGTTCTGTTAAGAATTTAAGAAAACGCGTCAGTTGAATTTCATAATGACGGGTTTTCGCTGGTGCGTTACTTAGCGGAAAGAAACGACGTGGCTCGTGCAGGCCCCACCTCGCAAATATCCTACCAAGAGGGTAGGATATTTCTGGATAGCAGCCTATCCATTTCAACTCAGTTTAAGTGGCTTTCAAGTGGCTTCAAGTGGCTTAAGTGAAATAAAATAAAGTTTGTCGAAATTTATTTTATTTCTTAACTTTAAGCCCAAAAATTAAAAACCACACCCAAGCAAACGCAACTCCGGAAGAGGCGTTTCTAAGCAAATACCGGCACTGCGATTTCATCGCTGCCCTCAGAATTCAATTCCGGGCACCGGTTCAAAAGTTAGAAAAACCCGCTCGTCCGTTCACTGAACGTACCCGAGCCAAACTTCGGAAAATGATTCTGTGCACACCGGGCCTCAGAATCAGGTGCCGTCAGAAACTGCGCTCTTGTAAAATTCCAAAGAAAATTAAGAAAAAAATTTCCTTGAAATTTATGGGTCTTTACACCTTTCTGGTAAAATATTTCTGACATTATGCATTAAATTAGAATGGATTTAGATATTGTCGTCTATGTGTTTATTTATACCATTAACCATGGATTTATTTCAAGCCCATGTGATTATTTATATGAAATTATTTAATTATAATTTATTTTACACTATATTATTTATTCCAAGTCCATGAATTGATTGATTTTGATATATGTTTTCCCATACTGAGTATTTGAGATCACCCTTCAAATGTTTCCATTTCCTAGGATATGAAAGAAATATTACACATGATATGTCTATAAGAGTACCATGTGTGGAGAATTTTGTTGGAAATTTTAAATAATTATAATGTATTAAGTAGTTTCTTATATAGTCGAAAACATTTACATATAATGAGAAATACATGGGCTTTGTTAGTTAATTTTTTTCCTAACTCTCTAAAACTCTAAAACTAAAAGATACTTTATGTATTAGTGTTACCATATATGTATAATATCTTTTAGTCATTTATGTGTATCAAATATAGTGTGTAAAGTATGTATTTTATTTTCACTTGATTTTGGGAGTGCGGGTTTGGGGTGACACAATTGTGGTTACCTGGTTATAACCCAGATTTTTCTCTTTATATATGAAATTATGGGTCCCTAAAAATATATTTACCTTTTTAGATGGATTATTAAATTTTTAGGGAGTGTGATATAGTGATAAATAGTTCTTCCTCCAATTTACATAACCTCTTTGATAGTATGTTCCTCAACAATAAAGATAATGACAAGACTATTAGAGTTATTTTCCTAAAAAAAGTTTATATATAATTATAATCACTAAAACACATATCCATTTTGATATAAATATATATACACTTTATTGTTTTCACATATTATTTTTTCTTCTTCATGAAATTTGTTAAAATGTTCTTAGAATATTTATCACATCAATATGTTATATAAGTTCACTACTATAATAAGAACAAAGAGATGTCATGATAACATTCTTAAATCTATGTCATATTGCCTAGACACATCAGTATAATAGGACATAAATGATGTTTAATAGTAAATTTCTAGAGGATCATAAGGTATAAAGACTTTTTCTCATACAGTTTTCACCTGGTGATACCTAAGAGAGGAGATTACAAGGATTTTCTTTTAAATAATCAATCTATATGTTTTATGTTTCATTGGTTTTTCCTATATGCAAGTGTGTATATTATTCTATAGACTTAAGATCATTAGTAAAATATATCATTATTTGTGTACTTAGATGTAGGTAAAAACCATGAAATATATTATCATGATGAATTATCTTATCTTATATTCATCTTTAGTGGCATGATATTAATTTAATGATCAACATATAATTTTCTATTTATAAGTTATAGAAAAATATATCTTTATACCTTTGATTGATATTGAAGTGTCTGAATAAAATTCATGTATATGGATACTATATGAAAGATCATTTTAGTAATTAAAAGAAATAAAAATCAATCATTATGGGTGTTAAAACATTTATGCATTCTACTTGATGATATATTAGTAAAAAAATGAATTATATCACACATTTTCAATCATAATAAGTTTTTCATTCATATAAATATTTTGTTTCTCTATGAGGGCTATTTTCTGTTTTTAGATATTGCCCTTGGTTTTGGATTGGACCTACTTCTATTTGAGATAAGGGACCTATAGGTTGAAACAATTATTATATCTATAAGGTCATTATATTTAATTGAATCTAAGTGTTAGGATATAATTAAGATATTATTTTGATTTATATCAATCATAATCCAAGAATTATTTATTCATAATTAGAATAAGTGATTTGGATTTTAACATTAATAGTATTTACAAGTAATACAAAGTTGGATAATTAAATACAAGTTATTTAATTAAAAATAAAAATTATTTTATGGTTTAAGGTTTGATAATTTATTTAAAGAGTTTAAGTAGAGTTAATGGTCCAAGGGATATTTTTTATGTCACTTAAATTATTTATTTATTTATTTAAGGAAGTGATATGATATTATTGTCATTTAAAATAATATAAATAAAGAATTTTTATTTTAATTGACGTGGGATCATTATTTAGTTTAAATTAATTGAAATAACCTTTGTATAATTATTTTAATTTAAATATAAATTTTAAAATAAAAAATATGTTATAATATCTTGTGTAAAGATTCATTTGTATAGTCATCTTATCAATATATAAAGAGAGGATTAGAGAAGTTATCACCAAATTATCTCATGTTCTAGAGTTAATTTTATACATTATTGGAATCAAACATCATTAAGAAATTTATCTCCGTATATTAAAATTCATGAAACCAAGATCGATATACTACGATTCACAGAGCACATGTGGATATAAATATAGGAACTCTATTTTGAGATCTTAAAGAAATAAAAACATAAACATTGAGTGGATTTAAAATTAGAAATTCATTCCATTAAAAAAATTATTTTATTTATAATAAATCATATGGGATAATCCCTTTTAAGGATCCAACTATTATTCATTTAAATATTCATATTTATCTTATGTTTTAGATGGAAAAAATTTAAACTATAACTCCACCCCTTACTTTAATTACATTGATATTATTCAAATGGTATTAGAGTGAACAAAAAAATTTATAATTATTATTTTGATTTGATTTTTTAGAATTCATCTCAAAGATCTCATTTTGGTTCCAATGGAAAATATCACGTGTGAATTTGAGTTTGAATAATGAAAAATGTCCAAGAATAAATAAGAATGAATGTGAAAAAATATTTTGGACCTGTTAAGTTTGCATGTACATTCCATAAATTACATGATGTGCTACATGGGATTACATTATTTATACCACATTGTGTCCCATATGGGTTAAAAACTGTGTAACACATACATTATTGTGATTTAACCCTCATGTGTCTATATTTATTTAAAGTATAACACATGATGTGTAATAACCATAGAAATCATGTCATATCACTTATGATATACCACATTGATCACTCACTATTTCATTTATGTCATGTCACATTGGTTACATGATTCATAGTATATGAAAAGTCATGTTAATAATTGAAACCATATAATAAATGATGGGAATTTTTTTATAAATCATTTACATATGACAAAACATATTTTCCATGTCTTTTTTTTTGCACAAGGTTTGACACATAAGATACACGTTGTGTAACGATCATGGTCAAAACAAGTATATGTCGTGTAATTTTTTATTTTTTAAAATTATTTATGTTTTTCAAAATAAAATGAGGTATTTTAAAGATTGAAATATCAAGGACCATAAAATGGAAAATTATTAATTAAAAATTAATTCATTAATTTTAATTATCAAATAAGAGTGTTGAGATTGTTTTAGCAATTATCTCATTTATTTCGATTGTCATTTCTTGGTGAATGATCAAGAGTTAGACAAACCATTGATTATTTTGAATTAATTTAATTTAGTTTTTATTATTTTATTCATTTATTTTGTAATAATAATAAATAAAAAAATAATATTATTTTTGAATCATGAATCTCTATTTTTATAATGTAAGATATTTTCATATTCCATTTATTTTATATAACTCATCACATATGGTACCCCTAATATGAATGTGAGTAACATTATGAAACATAGAGTTACCAATCAATAGAGGTAGTTATATCAATAAAAAATTAATCAAAATAAGAAGAATCATAAGATAACAGTGGATGATGAAACTAATCTAATATAGACTCAAATAATTTCCCATTAAGATCAATATTGGTTTATCACCACTTAGTAAAACAACTAATAAATAAAAGCTCGTTATCATTTAAAATTTATTTTTTCTTTACATGGTTGATTATTTATTTATGCAATCACTTTAATTATAATATTAAAATTAATTCTTAGATAAAATTAAACTTTTCATTTATGAATTATTTTTCACCCATGATTAATTTTATGAAAGTTCTCTCATAAAATAATTAACAAGCAAGCCTAGAAAAAATTAGACTTTTTATTCCAAAATAATTAAAAAAACGTTAAATAAAATATCAAATCATAAAATTACTTCTATTAATTGAATAAAAATAAAACAATATCTCTTGGTTCTCATATGGCCATAATTTTGGGAACTTATATCTATTAAAGAGTTCGAATAATGTTGGTGAGTTAAGTTAATTGAAATTGGCATCAAAGAAGTATCCATAACTTTATTATTTTAATTTTAGATGCAATTGATGATAAAATTTGAGTATATTAATTTTGAATTGGGAAGTCCACTTAATAGTTTAAGGACCTTCATGTTAATATAATTTTCTAGAGTAAAGCCTAAATGAATACATTTGAGTAGTAACATAACCATAATATGCACTACAAGAAGAGAAATATGGATCCATGGCCACTAGAATATATAAGAAACTAGATATTATAAATCCAATAGTGAGGGATATTATAATTTGATAAAAATAATGGGATTTAAATATGATCAATTAATCAATAATTAGTAATAAATATAAATTACTAAACTGCTATATTTTTTTATTATAGATATGAAAAGTAAATTTATTAACTTTTTACCACTATGATATCTTTTGGATGAATAAAATATCCTCACTGGTGTAAATTTATAAGAGTAGATAATTTTCTTATTCATAGTACTATGAACATAAAAGAAATATTATATACCAAGGTTACCTCTACCTATTGACCAAACTTAGAGTTAATAAAATGGATTAAGATGCTAATAAGAGGTACCTAGAGGATTAATCAGAAGTAAAATGTATACTTGTTGTCATCAATTTGTAGTGAGAAATGAAACAAATATGAGGATAAATTTATATACACCATATTTTATAAACTCAAATAACCATGTCAAGAGAAATCTAGATAATAAATATATGAGATATACAATGCATGCTTCACTTGAAAGTTAGGAGAAGGAATCCAGGATGGACTTCATGAGATCAAGATGACTGGGTAAATTGATTATTTTTAATGATTAGGATTAAATATAGATAAATAATAATTCATAGAAATAATTATTTAATCCTCAATACCCAATTTCTCTAGTTTCATTAAAAATTTTAACATGAATAATATAAAGAAGAAGCTTCTACATCATTTGGCTATTATTTACCAAACTAATAAATACATGAATAAAACTTGTTGTTAGTACTTATGGAAAACAATAAAATGGGAAAGTGAAATATTATTATAGTATAATAAAAGATAGAGGCAAATTAATAAGTCAAATATTTTAAATGAGAGAAGTGAGTAGGAGGTTGTTTTCTTTACATGTGGTAAAAAATTATATAAGAAGAAAAATTTCAATGCCGCAAAGAAAAATAAAGATGAACATTCTACGTTAGTTATATTAATCATTGAATTTAATCCTTCTTTTTAAAAATATTTGGTATTAGATACAACCTATACTATATAAATTTGAATCCAAATACAAGAACCATGTATATCCAAGAATATTTCAAGAGGTGAAGTAAATATTCTAGATACTAATGGATCAAATATTTTTGCATTATCTATAAGATATTACCATCTAACTTTGCATAGTGGAATGATTATTTTATTGGAAAAATGTTATTACATGTCTAATATTATTAAAAATATGGTAATTGTGATGAGTTTAAATACGAATAGTTTATATTTTAGTTTTTGAAATAAAAATCATTTATTTTATAAAGAAGACATATTTTATAGAATGTGACATTAAAATAATCATTTATATAAACTTTAATTAGAAAAACTTGTATTAGAAATAAATAAAGAATCTAAATCACATGAATTATATTATTTCCAATCATGGAATTGTCAACTTAGTCACATAAACTAAGGAAACTGTTAGAGAGAAAGGTGTAGGAGTCATATAAATTCTAGAATTAGTTTACAAAAATGTATATGGACCATTTCCAGTAAAATACAGAGTTGGATTCTCATTATCTATCACTTCTACTGATGAAATAGGTATATATGGATATATCTTATTAATGAGATACAAATATGATTCCTTTTTTAAATTTAATAAATATAAAAATGAAGTAGAGAATAAAATGTTGGAGATATTCACTAAAGAGATATATATATATATATATATATGATATGTATATACTAATATCATAGTTTATGATATTGACATGTCATATGGTGAGACATATAGAAACTGAAGCATTTCAAATTTCTTGGTTTAGGTTTATCATCCAAAATGATATGAAAATATCATAGTACTGACCTTTCATGGAATAATATGTGATATCAGAACATTTTATACTAAATATTAAATGTTAACTTTCACATTATCTTCTACTGGTTATTATTAAATATGAACCATTTGATAAGATAAAATTCATGGGGTTTGCATGGATGAAGGTTGCATATGATGTAACCACATGCATTAAGTTGTAATGCATGACTTAATTCATATTTATTTGAGGAGAATCCTTGAGGGATATATGTAATGAGACAATACCCATTTCATGGGGTAAAATAATATAATACTTATTCGAATAAAACTCCCTCATCCTGAAGCTATCTTTTTGTTATACATTTAAGTACTGAGTCACTAGTATTCTATGGTGATAAGAGAAGTCACGCTCATGTGATGGTATATTTAGCCAACCCTTGGATACACCATGAAGGATGGATTTAATTATTTTATCACTTTTGTAATCTTCATCAACCATATATGATAAAGATGAATGCTAAAACACTATAGTGTAAGGTACACACACTTTTTATTCATTTTATAGTAGCATGATTTCATTTATTATGTATGGTGTTCTAGGATTTGGGTTTCTTATTTTCTTATGATATCTTGTATAATTGTTATACTCTTCCATGAAACTCATCAGTGGTATTTGATAATAGTGGTATCTTGCATTTGAATCTTGAAATCTTGTTTTTAAAATTAGTAACAATGACCAACACTATATTATGCAATAACATATTTTCTAATGAGATCCTGATATTACATTATATGATAATTTAATTTGAATTTAATCTACATAAAATTATGTTGTAGGATAATGTAATGATCATTTATTATTCATAAGGTATTATTTTTTTATATTATAGAGTATGATACATAAAAAAATGTGGTTTTGTTCCGTGTCTTAAGCTACGATATAAGTGATATTGTAGGCTATGACTGAAATCCAAGTTGTGAAAAAAGAAGATAATTATTTCATAAAAATGATATAGAATATATCATTAAATATGATAGGTAAATTATCACTAATTCATAATGGTCACACTATTGGTAAGATTTATGTATCAAGGTTTTTGGGTGAGTAACCTTTACGTATACCATTTCATGACCGAAGTAACCTTTACACATTCCTTTTCTATATAAGGGAATATGTAGTGATATGTAAGGGTTAGTAAATATGTAAAGGTTACTAAAGTTGATACATAAGGGTCAATATGTGTAAGGGTTACACCATTAAGCCCTGAATACATAAGTATTATGCCTTTTTCATAGTTGTGTAAACCCTAATAAATAAGGGACGCTTTACAACAACTACTTACCTTAAGTTACAGTAATGTTATCTGTTTAAAAATAAAGATGATAGATATTAAATGGTTTAAGTGTTGTATACCTATAACTATTATTTTATGAATCCATATATATCATTAAATTAGATTTTATAGAAAAATTCTTTTCATAAAATTCAATTATAAATTTAATTATATAATCTATAATTTTTTTATAAATTATACTAAATGGTATTTGGTATATTAATTAATTTATAAACAAGTTAATTAAATAATTAATTATAAAGGTTTTATAATTTTTTAATTAAATTATTATTCTACAATTATTAATAAATATCCCATAATATTAAATGTCAGTACTAAAAAAATATTTTTTTCAAATTATATGGCATGCCTTATGAATAAAAAATAAAATGTTTATTTAGAAATAATAAGGGTAATTTATAAAATGTTTATAAATTAAAAAATAAGAAAAAAATATAAAAGAGTTTATATTTATGTTAGTAATTATTTATAATAATTAATTTGAATTTTTCAAATTAATTAATTATTTTAGAATTTATTTAATCCACATCAAAATAATTTTTGATGACTGATTTGATTATATCTTAAATAATGCTAAGCATTCCATATTTAAATTATGTAAATATATTTTATATAATATAATTGAAATATAAAATGATTATATTTCATGTAATATCATATATTTAAGGAAATTACATATAATGGAAAAAATGAAAATTTAATATTAGTACATGAATATAAAGTTCTTATATTCAAAATCATGGAATGTCCATAAGGTTATCTAAATCATAAAGTGTTTATTTTTATCTTTATTTATGATTTTTTCATAAATGTTTATCCTATATTTAAATATGTGAATTATTCATTTATTAGAAAGTTATTATTTTATTTATTTATATATATAAGTATTATATTATGAATTGTGATGTATGATTTAGTTTAAGTTGTTGAAATGACTATAGATATTATTATACATGCATTTAAGGAGTTACATGCTTGGTATGAAAATGAACTTAGTTTTATTATACCTTGAATTTGGATTGTATTGAGTTAGGATCTTGAATTAAGTAGTTAATTTTGATTTATTCATATTGGGTATTGGATTTATGGTATAATTTATATCTCTCTTGAGTAAAGTATCCCTGGGTTAAGAGACCTTGGGTTGGACTGCTCATCAGCCTAAAGGCTTATGCCTTGTCTAGAAAAGAGAGAGTTGACTATTTATGGATCTTGGATTACTCATGTAGGGATTGTTGGTTTCATATAATTATAATCCTTTAAATTAAAATGTTTTATCTTATATATTCATAGGATGAATTTGGATATTCATGAATATATTTTACTTTTAATTTGTTTTTTAACAACCGATATGAGTTTTGTAAAGAGTTACACATCAATATGGGTTAGAAATATTAGTTTTGTGGAAGGAATAAGATTACTAATTAATCATATAAAAGTAATTCATGATATAACATTGTAATATTAAATCCCCTTAAAAATATTAAGTGTTATATTCTTTTCAAAGAGGCACTTTTCAAGACCACGATCATCCAATCGAGTAGGTATTTCTAAAGATGGGTGCCACTGAATTATCTTATGTAAGAAATGGTATGTATTTATAAATATGGGTGATGATGGATTATATTATGTATGAAATGGGTGAACCTAATTGGATTAGGTGTCTATTATTAGTGTTTTATTTGGGATACACTTTGGTAGGAGACCCTAATAGGACCCGATTTCTAGAGAAGTAAAGTTGAGTTTATCTATATGATGGATTGAGTGAAGATTTTTCCACTAAAAAATAAAAGTTACATATATGATATGATTGACATGATAGCCTACCTAAATAGATAAGTGATGATAGATATGCTAAATACTCCCAAATCTTAGTGAAATATGGAACTTAGTCCACTAATGGATATAATGAAATTTAAAAGGGGGCATCATTTTAGTGGGGGAACAATTAATAAAAGTAATTATTAAATGTTTGTAAAACATGATAATAATCTAGAAAATTTTCTATTATAGATGAATAAAATCATCATCATCAAACCTAATTCTGAGATTAATCATTGAAAAATATAATCTTAATGTAAGAAACTACTAAGACTGGTACCTTCAGAAAAGTTCTTAAGTATTTTAGATTTTATGTGTTATAGTAACCCCTTCCTAAGTAAACAAGTGTTAAAGTAGTTCAAAAAACGAATCTAAATTCTTATGAGAAGAATATAATGATTAAATTGTGGTTTTCAAGGATTTAAATAAAAAATTACCTAAATAATTTAAGTTTACACTCATATAATCAATATGATTGGGCATGTTTATGAATTGGTGTGACTAAAAGTTTTTGTTAAGGCCTTTTATACTTAATAATTTCACAATATTTTAATCAATGTAAATGTTCTTACAATATGAACGAGTTAAAGAAAATTTTACCCTATTTTCTCAAATAATTGAGGAATTATGGAATAGTAATGCGATTTCTAGATTCTAGTGATATATATACAATAAAATTGGGTAAAAATTCATATTAGAAGAAGAAAAGTTAGTTCAAAAGTATATTTTTTTCATTGATTAGCTAGTCATTGTCATTGAAACCTAAAGGTAAAAATAAGAAGTAAAGAGTAATGATTCTATTAGATGAAATTGTTTTAGATACTTGACAAGGTTTTTGAAACTCCATGGAATGTCCATGTTAGGTATTAGTGTTATAAAAATCAATTCATTTGATTTTAAAGAGTATGTGATTCCAACCGTATGTTTTATAAGTGTTGTAAATATATAAGAGTTCAAAATCAAGGTAAGGAATGATAGATCTTATAGTTTTATTTAAAATTATGAATAAAATATTTGATAAATAAATTTTTTGAATGTAAAATAATGTATCGAGACCAGATGAATATAAATAAAACATGTGTATAACTATCTTATTTCTCTTATATGATAAGAGGAGTTTTTTTTTGTTAAAAGTGATTTGTTATAAAAAATTTGAGATGATACACATATTTTATGATTATTCATATTATATAACATGTTTTAAGAAAAAGATAATGAATTTTTTTTATCCAAGATCAAAGGGTTTATCCATATGTTTTTTAATATATAAGGAATTGAGATTACCCCACCATTAATGGAATATTTTAAATAATAATATCCCTTTCAATAAAATGATAAAAACACATAGAATACCATATAAGATATGGATACAATATTATATTTTTTAAATATTATTACTAAAATTATGTAATATTTGTTTTTTAAACACAAAGGATTTTTTGAATCTTAACATGATATTCTAAAAAGAATATAGTGTGTAAGAGTCTAGTGAGAGTATGTTTGGACTTGAGAAGTTAAAATTTATCAAGTTAAATATTCTACTAGTCAATATTAAATGATAATTTCAATAAATATCCAAAAATATTTTAGGGTATATAGGTAGAGATAAATTTAAAGAGTTATATTCATTTTTAGTAACAAAGTTAATGTCAGTTCACCCTAAATGAGTATAGGCTGTGTTAGTAAGTGATAATGGAAACATTTACCTTAGTTTCTAAAATATTTCAAGGAAGAGGTTTAATGAAAATCATTCCAAGAATTATTATGATGTGATTATAAATAGTTCTACATATATGGTAGAAGTTATTAACATAGTAAAATTTGATGTTGTGGAGTTAAGAATTTTGAATATGTTTAAAGATTTGAGCATTAGAAATATGACTCCTAAGTCTCACCACTATTAAAACTAAATTAATACATAGATGTAACTCAGTAAAGAGTTTAGCGAGAGGTTTTTATCAGATGTCCATATAAATATGTGGTAGGAAATACATAGTGATGTAATGAGTTTAATAAAACCCCTAAAAGTGCAATAAATATAAAGCTAATTTGGAACTTTATCATATATTATTTGTTATAAAAGATATTATGAATGGTTTTTAAGTATTATTAAATGATTTTACAAATATATAATGTATATTATTATATAAATGGTAATCTCTACTTTATCATTATTTCATGTTGGTTTTATATATTCATATATAGATATACATTTCATAAATTAAATTATAATTTAACTCTAAAAAATATGAATTTAAGTTATCCCAATCCAATGTTCTTCATAGAGTATTATAGGTTATGATGAAATTTGATGGTTATCATGAGTACGATTTTCATACCGAGATAAAAAAATATTCTCATGAGGTAAAAAACAAGTTTTTTTTGCACTAGATGAACCACTAAGTATACCACATGAAGCTATATACACTATGAATTTGGTATAATAGGGTAAATAGTTTATATTTAGAGTACCCAATTTTGATTTTGGTGATATATCTTGCATAATAATCTTCATACTTGTTTTCTTATGAAATATTTTTATATTATCTAATTAGGGGGTGGTTGGGTATGTTATTTATCATGTCATTATTTGGATCACAACTTGGATGAGATTTATCCTCTCATATGATGAGTATAAAATCTATAACCTTGATTAAGATTGACTACAGAAGTATACATACATAACTAGATAGAACATATTACATTAGTTTCTATTTGGATGAGGGACATATAATGTTGTCATATATAAAGGTGAAAGAAATTTCATGTCTTCATCGACCTAGTTTTTCTATACTCAAGGAATTGAGAATGTATGAGTAGGATATATGGGGTTTAAATTCTCCATGTACCATGGCCACCTGATATTTTAGAAAAAGTTAATATATGATAATGTAGTCTTGATTATGATGAAACTAGTAGACACATGTATAGAGATACATTAATTTGATGGAGATCACACCAAACCCCTTTTTAGCTTGAGTAGCATTGATGATTTTATAGATTCCACTCTACTTACATTTATGGTTTTAGTGATTCATATTTGTTTTTAATACTATAAAGTATCAAATAGATTCTATAAAAGTGTTTTAGAGATTATTCAAAAAGAGGTTTGAATATGGTATTCACAAGTTATTATATATGATGTGATAATATATGAAGTTTATGATAAATTTCTAATTTTTTTTGAAATATATCCCAAAGGAGTTTTGGATACGATTTCATAAATTATTTATATGATAAAATATAAGTTAAAATGGAAAAAATTAAACGAGGAATTAATGTGAGTGAAATATTTTTAGAGTTATTCTCTAAATCCACACACACACACATATGGTATTTATATCCCAATATCATAGTGTACAATATTGACATGTTATATAGCACGTCATATAGAAATAAAATAATTTCAAATTTCTTGGTTTAGGGAATATTTTCTAATAATACATAGAGATAACGCAGTACTAGACTCAAATGAAATGGTGTGTGATATCATGTCATATACTAATAAATGTTAAATATTAACATTCACATGATCACCCTATAGATATTATTAAATATAAACCATTTCATAATATGTAGCACATGGGGTTGACATGGATAAAGGTCGCATCTGATTTAACTAAATGAATGAACTTGTAACTTATGAGTTAATGAATTTTCACTCATGGAGAATCCTATAGGTCTCCACATAAAGTGATAATACTAATTTAATGGGGGTAATAGACTGTTGTATGTATTTGGATGAAACTATTATATCCTAAAGCTCTTTATTTCGTTCACCTTCACCCAACAAGGCAATGACATGTCATGGTGAGAAGATAATTCATTCTCATATGATGAGTGATTCATAAAACCTATCGATACACCATAAAGTAGGAATGTTGTAACACCAAGAAATTTTATAGGAACACTATATTCAATAGCATATACGACACTCAACATTAAGTTTAAATAAACCACGATATACGATTAAAATATTATAATTTAAACATGACCATTATAACCTAGTTGTTAAATTTGGTGGTATTAATAGGAATAATAATATTTTTAAAATTAAGTATGGATTATAAAGAAAATATATTTATAAATAATTACTTAACTCTTGTTAAAGTATTTATGGGCTTTTAAAATACCCTTTTCTCAAAAAAATGATTTTTATTGATTTTTGTGAATAAATAATAAAATTAATTTTTTAAACTTTTGAAAAATATATTTTAGAAATTGAAATAAAATTGGAATCAAAATTTTCGAATTATCTTAGGTTTAATTTTTAAGGATTTATCTAAAGATTATAATTTTCTAATGAATGGTGAAAAAAGTGGTTTTTATTAAAAAATAATTTTTTGTTTAAATAATTTAAAAAATTATATTTTATTATAAAATGATTTAAAATTAAAATTATTAAAATTATTTTATTGATAATATACATTAGTTCATTTGAATAAATTTAATGTTGAATTTTGATATAAACACCTTTTATACTTACAAAAAAAATTTCTCTAGAAGACTGTTTTTTCATTGTGTTTGTGTGTTTAAGTTTAAATTAAATACTAAAAATTCTATGAATTGAATTTTTAAAAATAGATTCAATATTTTGAATCATCATAAATAATATTAAATAATAATTTCAAATTAATTTTTGGTCATAATTAATAGTAAAAAAAGTAAAAATTAATTCCCATTGTTAAGGTTAAAACAGTTTTACTAGGGGATCAAACTAAAATGAAAAGGGATAAAATGAGATACAAAAGTGTCTAAATCCTATTTTATGTCCATATTTATACCTTATATCATTTAAAGTTCATGAATTTTCCATTTTTGATCCTTGTGTCTAATGTTAAACATGGTTACAACTTATTCCTTTTAAAAATTCGAAGTGTGTCCTCTCCCCCACTTATAAAAGGGAAAACACTATACTCTCCTCTTTACACTTATAAAGACTTTTGGTTTAGAAAATACAAGACCAAATAACATTCTTAGTTCACTTACCATGTCCTAGATTCCTTGTTTTTATTTTAAATCTAATCTAGGGAGGCTTTATGTATAATCCTTAAGAGGTGGCCCGAATAAGAAATATCCTACCTGAATGGCCCGAAGGCCTTCATTTTTTATTGATTTTTGATAACCCTACTTTAAAAGGATGAGGGGGAACCCTTAAAAGGCCTGTAGACTCAGAGATTATATGGCCCATAGGCTTAGGAGATTACATGACCCGAAGGTCTTAGAGAATTCAACCAGACTATCTACAAGAAACTGCCCCTCCTCAGAATCTGTATCTTGATAGTAGCTCTCCACCTTTGCATGAACGTCTGGATAGGCTTCCCATGAAAGAACATGATGGTACCGATGGCATAGCCATACCCTCTCATTCTAACAATTCATTTGGCTCTGCTCTGGTGAGTGCACCTGCTCTGAATCCTCTTCTAGGGATGCTCCTTTTTTGTAGTGTGTCTAGGGCCTACATTCATGTGGCCCGAAGGCCTTGGGGTGTCCAAAAGGTCTTAAGGTGGCCCGAAGGCCTTGATAATCAACTGGACCGAAGGCCTTGGGTGGACTGAAAGCCTTGTAGGACCCGAGGACCAAACCGATGGCCCGAACGCCCAGATGGATGAATAGTTCCGGATTCTACAGTACCAAACAGTTCCTGCTACAGTACTTCTACAGTAACCCCGGAAATATTTCTCCACCAGTTTATGATCTCGGGTCTCTTGGATGCACCTAGAAAGTCCTCACCAACTGGGCTGAGGCTCTTGTGCACCGAATAAGAAGTATCGTTCTTAACCAAGCATCTTTGTTTTATCTATACTTCCACCCACTTAAAATAATTATAAATCAGGATGATATAATAAAATTAGTATCTTACGTATAATAATATTTTATTATGGTAATTTAATAACTTAATTACATCTCCACTTCCATAAAATGGGAAACGAAACCATCATTCGTGTGTATGGCAAACTACCACCTCACAAACTGATGTAATTCGTTTTGCATCACCGCCTATCATGGATGTTTATGATGATTAATTTAATTTATATATATATATATTAATTAAATATTAATAATTATATAAATTTAATATATCATATACCTTATTACCATACCATCCATTGAAGAATAATAATGTTGTTTGTGTGTAAGGTGAACTACCGCCTCGGAAAGTGATGATATTTTTTTATTACCACATCAAATGTATGGTATATGTGAGTGTATTTAAATAAATGATATTATATTTATGATATTATAATAATTATATAAATATAAAATAATACTTACCTTCTTTCCGTTATGATCATTGAAAAATAGAAATGCTATACATTCGTATGTACAACCATCCTTCTCCATGATTGCAACACAGTTCATTTTTCATAACCACAATTCTTGGTTATTTTTAAAATCATAATTTATATAAATAATAATAATTATTTCATGATTATTATTTTGGATATTATGTAACAATTACCCCATTGACCATGGTCAACACACCGATGTCATTTTGAAATTATGAATTGAGCACCCTCAAAACAACCGAAGTGAACATAACTTATTAAGTAATTAAATACATAATTAAAATAAATAAATAAATTTGTTTAGTATATGGAATTAAAAATATAAATTTTTTTTAATAAAACATATAATTGATATATGTTTATTATATGAAAGGTAAAATATATAGAGGACAAAGTCTGGACTCGAGGTAAGGGTTTCGTCTCAAAATTTTCTTCTTTGAGACATATGTTCTTTTATGATCCTAATTTATTTTTAATGGTATATATACTACCCATTTACATATTATACCATGAATAATTAATAATTCATGATATTTTAAGTTATAATTCATTTAATTCATTCTTGGGAGTTGTGATTCAAAATTTACCAAAGTGGTAAGGGTTTATGTTTCAATCTTATTTTAATTGGGATTGTTTATGCTTGAATTTACATTGTGGAAAATTATTTAATCATTGTATAATAAATACCTTTAATTATATTATCCATTATATATTTATTAAATTTTCATGTAATAGTACCATTTTACTCACTTTGTTACTTAAAATGATTAATAATTTTTTTTAAAGAAAAGATGACTTCAATTCTCTCTTTGGTCAGAAATTCTTTTTCACACATATCCAAATTTTCTAATTTTTTTTCAATAATATTATTATCAGTCTCAAAATGATTTATTTAATACATTTTTACCCATTTTTTACTTTTTATAAAATTGTTTGAAATGAATATTCTTGTCATTTTCTAAACGAGGTACTTTTTAACCTTTTTACAATAATGTAAAAGGAATATTTTTAACTTATACAGAATGTATAGAATTAACAACATCCATGAATACTCAATTATATGAATATAAATTTATATGTTTTCCATGGCTATTTTTTTAAATAAATTTTTTTATTTAAATTATTTAAAAAAATTTAGATTTTGAATAAGTGATTTCAAAGTGAAAAGGGTATTTTCTTCAAGAAATATTCAGTGTAATCTTTTAAATAAATTTTCATCAATGACGACAACCTTTGATGTTATGAATTTATTATAAATTATATATATTTTTGTATCACATATTAACCTATATTATTCACCCTTACTTTTATAAGGTAATACATGGATTTTGTTCATTTCCTAAATTCCTTCGTTATGAAATTTCATTTGATTATAATATGAGGAATGATTATGCAACCGATTATCTTCCCATGGGTAATTCTTATATTATGACTTATGAATGATTTCATTTATATGGAATACATAAATCATGAACATTTTATGATGGGTGATCTTTGATTGTGCTACAATGAATTGGGTAAATATTTAGTCTCATGAGGCGTCATATATAGAATCAGGGAGTAAAATTAATACATTATGGGACTTTTTACACCATGTGATGTTGTCTAGGAAGTTATCATTGAATCATTTTTTTGTCATGTTATATATTTTTCACATTTCTTATTATTTTATGATCTTATGATACCATATTATTTATTTTATTCTTCCATGTGATTATTCACGTGCAATTTCTTTTATGATATCATGTTACCTTTGAATCACACATTATATTTCCTTGTCATGTTTATTCCCTTACAAGGATTTTTAGATCACCACTTTTGTCAATGTATTCCCTAGGATATTATATAAATTATTTGAAGCTTGAAAGGTTTTAGGATATCATTATTAAGAATAAAATAAATAAGTTTTATTTTAGTCTCACTTTGATGTTTAATAAACCTAGAATTCCAAATACACTAGGCCTCTCGATTGTTAGGCTGCAATTAATAGGTTTTTATGTTTAAAATAATAAAATAATATGTGTATAAGGAATGGGTAAATATAGTTGGTATAAAAGAAAAAGTTTAGTAACCCTTTTAAACTAGTTTGATAAAACTTTAGTGACAACCCTTGGGTAAGTATAAGGATAAGAATAATTATAGAAATAAAATCCTAGAATTTTGGTGAAGTATAGAGAGAGTGGGTTCCAAGAAATTACATTCCTGTTTGGAGTTTTAACTGTGGGTAATAACCCTGAAAAGGGTACATTGGTCTTGACTTTATTGTCACATGGTGAATGATAATATTCTTTGTTGTAAACCTAGTTTTACACTCCCAGGGGATATGTTTTGTAAATTCAGAAAATATTTATAAACCTTTATTAAGGACTTGAAAAAATTATTAGGTTATAAACCTAATAAGAAAAAGTTCCATGGATTTCCTATATTGAAACCTAGAAACTCATAATTGAGGATATAATTATCATTTATAAGTTATGACTTATAAGTTTATAAATTTCCCCTCTTGTATGTTAATGAATTATCATCTTTTTTATTTTATTATTTTTAGTTAATGTCATAAAATTGGATAAATCATTACAAAAAATAATGTAATGGGAAATATAATGATTTCCCTAATGATATTACTAACCTGCTGGAAATAGATGTTCTACATCCAATGATAATTCCAAATGATTTATATAGAATTATGATTAACAACTATAATATATTTGAATTTACAGACACATATAATAAGACAAGGATGACTTCTCATGCATGTTTAAGTGTTAAAGGCAATAAAGAAAAGAAGATTAAATTTTATACATGTCAAAAATGTGGGTATAGGAACCACAGAAAATGTATTAAAGGAACTAGAATATGTTTATATGTGGAAAAAGAGGGAATAAATCATATAATTGGTGAATAAAAATGAAGAGTCTGGTTAACAAGATATAGGGAAATAAAGTTAAACCTAATAAACCATTATTAGTTCAATGTCATTGATTTTGGGAACTTGGTCATATCCAAGTTAATACCCTAATCCAAGGATTAATTTATAAGGGCCTATGTTATGACTATCATTAAAGTGGAATGATTTATGTGTTTAGAATTTATAACTTGAGAATCATGTTGTTGAAGTATTTTTTATAAATTTTATACTAGTTATAAGAATCATGAAACATCTAAGGATTGTTCTAAAATAGTTTTTCTTTATGTATTTTCTAGAATATGTTGAATGGTACTAATTACCTATAAATTTTATTTAATAGTAAAGTTATATTTTATGGAAAAACACATGATTGAGGAAAATATAATCTTTAATATGTACATGATGTTTTGGTAAATATAGTCAATTAAGATTATTTTATTTTGTATAAAAAATAAGCTATATATAAGACTTTAGTGGATAAAAACTGATTTGATGATTGATGTTATTTTGTAAATGTTCATCATATTTTTGGAACATTATATTAATTATATAAATATGGTTATAGAAAAAATACAACCTACATGACGAGCGATAACCCATCACATATAGTAAGGCCATGCAACTTAAACCCACAACTGATGGGAAATAAGGGTGATATTTATACCATTAGCCTACGTGATTTAATAGTTAATAGAAAATTATTTTTCCTTAATAAATTTAATAGAAAAATATTAATTTAATTTGGTGAAACATATTTTGGGATAAAATATTTTGAATTTTTTAGTATTTTGACATGGTTAATATGTAACCATTAGGTATTACATGTGATTTAACATGAAAATTATTTGGGAATAACATAATTAAAACCTTTAATATTGTGGTTATTTATGATGAATGTTTAGTTAGTTATGGAATAATTTAAGTTAAACTTTAGATTTCAAGGTTAATATGAAGTTTTATTCATTTTGGTAATTATCTTACCTTGTTATAACTATTTATGGTTTTGTTTAATGTCTAAATAAAATATAAATATCTTGATATCATTTTTTGTAATCATGTGATCCATTAGAATTTAATTTCAGTGCTTCAAGCATGAAAAATTCATCTTGATTACTCATTGCTTAGAGAAAAAGATGAGGTTGTAGTGAAAAATAAACATAGGATTAAATTATAGTTTTCGTGTTAGTATATTTCCTTATGTTCTTAGTCTATATGGTAAATGTATCACTCAAATTTAGTAAAAGGACCTTTAAATAAAAATGTTATTCACTTTCGATAAATTGATGGCCTCTTCTATCTTAAAAATGTATTATATTATCTCATAAATGGATATTCTTTCCAAATCCATGTTTTCACTTACCACTAATTTTATGTTATTTAGAAACCTAGTTATCTGAGGACCTTTTTATTTCCTTTTTCCTCTTTTTAAGAGGAAGTTTTATTAAACCTTTTTATGATGTGGGTTTTCTATAAAGGTTTTTTTTGAATATCAAACCCTTTATTGCCGAGTATATGTTAAAATTGGGAGGTCATAATTTATTTAAGTGATGTATAATGTAACACCCTAATAATTTAAAAGAACACTATATTTTATAGTGTATAAAACACTCAACATTGAGTTTAAACAAATCGTGATATATTTTTTTAAAAAATATTATTATTTAAACATGAACGTTATGAACTACATATTAAATTTAGAGATATGAATAGTAATAAAATATTTTGAAAATTAATTATTCAGGATAAATAAAATATATTTATATATAAGTACTTAGCTCTTGGTAAAGTCTTTATAGTCTTTAAAAACCCATTTTTCTCAAAAAATGAATTTTACTACATTTTGTGAAAAAATTATAAAATTAATTTTTACCAATTTTAAAAAATATATTTTAAATAATAAACTATATTGTTTTAATAAAAATTTTAAAACTGTATTTGGATGATTTTTTATATTTTTCTAAAAATTTTAATTTTTTAATGAATAATGAAAAATACTGGTTTTTTTTAAAAACTGATTTTTCTTTAAAATAATTTACAAATTTATATATTTTTTAATATAGTTTAAAAGTAAAGTTAGTTCAATTATGTTATAATTAATCCAATTTAGGTCAATGGAATCAATTTCATGTTTAATTTTTATATAAAAACATTTTATACTTATGAAACTTTTTCTTTGGAAAACCATTTTTTTATTGAGTTTGTGGATTTAATTTTAAATAAAATTCTTCCAATTATGTGAATTGAATTTATAAAAATTAATTACATATTATTAATCATCATAATTAATATTATATAATAATTTTAACTTATTTTTTGTCATAATTTATAGTTAAAATAATAAATATTAATTCCTGTGATTAAGGTTAAGATGGGTTTACCAGCGGTTAAACTAAAAATAAAAGAGTTGAAATGGAATAAAAAACTTTCTAACTCATATTTTATGGGAATATTTCGACTTTATATCATCCAATTTTTGATAAGGATCCATTTTTAAGCCTTATGGCATGTGTTAACATGGGTATAACTTTTTATTTTCAAAAATTCAAAGTGTGTCCTCTCCCCCATTTATAAAAAAGAACCACCACACTCTACTATTTAAACTTATAAAGTCTTTTGTTCCCAACAATACCTACCAAAATTAATTCCTTAATTACTTTAACATGTTCTAGATTCTTTGGTTTGATCATAAATCTAACCTATGAGGCTTTATGTATAATCCTAAAAAGGTGGTCCGAAAAAGAGGTATCGTTCTCAACCAAGCATCTTTGTTTTATCTATTCTTACACCTAATTTAAATATTAATAAATAATGTTGACATAATAAAATCAATATATTAGATATAATAAGATATTATTATCTTTATTTCAAAACTTAAATCTATATCCACTTCCATCAAACGGGAAATGAAACCATCCTTTGTGTGTATGGAAGACTACCACCTCACGAACCAATGTTATTCATTTTCCATCATTTTATATCACAATTGTTCATGAATATGAATTTAATTTTTATATATTATATTCATGACATATAAATCATTCTTTAAAATGAATATATCATATACCTTTTTACCTTACCATCCATTGAAGAATGATAATGATATTCGGGTGTACGGAGGACTACCACCTCGCAAAGCGATGTGATTTATTTTTTTGTCACCACGTCACATGGATGCTATATGTAAGTGTATTTAAAGAAATAATATGATATTTATTATATTATTATAATTATTTTAAGAAAAATAATAATTACATTCTTTCTATCAGGATCATTTTAAAATGGAAATGTTACACATGCGCATGTACATCTTACCATCTCTATGATTGTAATGTAGTTCATTTTTCATAACCACAATTCATATTTGTTTTTAAAAGAATAATTTATCTAAGAAAATTATAATTATTTTATTATTATTATTCTATATATAATGTAACAATAATACCTTTTACCATGGTCAACACACTAATTCCGTTTTAAAATTATGATGTGAGCATCCCCAAAACACCCGACATAAGCATAATTGATTAAGTAATTAAATACCTTATTAAAATAAATGAATTAAATGGTTTAAGTATAAGGTATTAAACTTGGGAATGGTTATTAAAGAAAAAATAATTTATATAAGATTATTATATATAATGTAAAATACATACATTAAAAATTCTAGACTCGAGGTAAGCGTTTCGTCTCAAAAATTCTTGTTTTGAGACAGATGTTCTTTTATGCACCTAATTTATTTTAAATAATATATATACTTCCCCTTTACATATTATATCATTAATAATTAATAATTTTTGATATTTTATGTTACAATTAATTTAATTTATTCATGGGAGTTATGATTCAAAATTTATAAAAGCGGTAAGGGTTTATGTTTTAATCTCATTTTAATCAGGATTGTTTATGCTTGAATTTCAATTATAGGAAATTATTTGATAATTATCTAATAAAACCATTTAATTTTAGTTAAATATGGTTATTCATGAAATTTTTAAGTAATATTACCATTTACCTCTCTTTTTAACTTAAAATTATTGATAGAATGTTTTTAAGAAAATATGACTTAATTTTTCTCCTCTATCAAAAATCCTTTTTATTCCATTTATATATTTTCTAAAAAAAATTTCCAGAATATTTTTAAAATTATCCAAATTATTTATTAAGGAAATTTTGACCCATGTTTTAATTTTTATAAAATGGTTTTAAATGAATATTCTTGTCATTTTATGAATGAGTTACTTTTTATTATTTTTATAAATGTGTGAAAGAGATGTTTTTAACTTATATAACATGTACGAAATTAACGACCATATTGACCACTCAATTATTTTAATCTTACTTTATAATTTTTAAATGGTTATTTTTTAGATAATATTTTTTTTATAATATTTCGGAAATTTTTAGATTTTTAGGTAGTGATTTCAAAGTGAAAAGGGTATTTTTCTCAAGAAATATTTCATTTAATATTTTAAAGAAATTTTAATCAATGAAAAAAACCATTTATGTTATGGAATTGTTATAAATTATGAATATATTTATATCACATATATACTAAGATTATTATCCCTTACTTTTATGGGTAAATACATTCATTTTCTTTATTTATCAAATGCATTCGTTATGAAATCCCTTTGATTATGATATGAGGTAAGATTATGATGCCCATTTTCATTTCATGGGTAATTATTTTATTATTCTTTATGATTTATTTAATTTATGTGTAACACATAGACCATGAACATGTCATGATGGGTGCACCCATATAGAGCTCTAATGCATTGGGTAAAACTTTAGTCTCATGAGGTGTCATATATGGGATTATGGAGTAAACCTAATCCATTATGGGACTTTGTACTCTATATGATATTGTATTTGCATATAGCCTCATGTTTATGTCATTTTAATGTTAATTCCACATTTCTTATGATTCTATGATCTTATGATACCATGTTTTTTATGTTATTCTTCCATGTGATTACTCATGTGGCTTCTCTTTTATGATATCATGTTATAATGTTGACTAACACATTATGTTCTCTTATTATGTTTATTTATTTTTAGTATTTTAGCTCACTATTTTTGTCTATGTATTCTCTATGTTATCCCATGTTGTTTTAAGAGGCCAAAATTATTTAGGAGATCATTATGAAGAATAAAATAAATAAGTTTTTTTTATCCTCACTTTGATGTATTATGTTCACAATATTCCAAAGACACTAGGCCACACCATCTTTGGGTTGTAATTAATATATTTTTATGTTAAAAATCATGTAATAATATGAATAAAATGTTTGGTTTACTATAAATTTCATTAGAATTTCTATTTTATGATATTCATTAACCACAAACAATGAGGATAGATTCTTTAACACTATAGTGTAAGGTACACATATTGTTTCTTTAATTTTTAGTAGCATGATTTAATTTATCAAGTTTGGTGTTCATGGATATGGGATTCTTATTTTCTTATGGTGTTTTTTATAAGTGTTTTAAACTCCAATGAAATATATTATAGACTTAGTAAGAAGATAAATAAAATAATATAAAAAGTGGATAATATCATAACAAAGTTTTCATTTATTATTTTAAAGTTTATAGAATAATATCCCCTCTCAATCCTCCTTATAGAAATTAGTATAATGGTGCAAGTGAAAGGATAAATTATAAACTATTAGACATAATTTGACTGATAATGAGTCCTATGCGTATTCCATTATTCTTATGGGGATGTGAATTACTATCAGTGACATAAAAATTTAACCATGCACTAAAAAAGGTGTAAAATAAGATCACATATGAGTTATAGTATGAGACAAATCCTAATATAGAACATATTTTTGTATATGGATGTGAATCATTTTAATCCTAGTCTATGAAATAAACATTCATCATGAGACATGAAGTGAAAGTTTTTAGGGAATCCTAAGAATATTACCTATACAATCTCCTAAATAGAAAAGTTATAGTTGAAAGATGAGCTATATTTCTAAAAAAAGGATCAAATCAACAAAGGAGATAGTGGTAAAAAGATATATTTAATTGAATCTAAGGCTCAAGATACACAAGAATTGAAACAAGGATAAATTCTATAAGAACTATTAGAATAATTTATTCCAACTTCAATAGTTTTTCATAGTTCAATTTTCTAATATATAAAATTTGATAGATATCGTTTTCTCATCATTAAAGAAGTTGATATGTTATTCATTGAGGATAATGTAACCCTATCCCACAAGGAAAATGTAATTGAAAAAGTATACACTAAATAATAAGGATGTAGGAATTTATAAATGGATTATATATACCAAAATCAAGTTTTTAATTTACTAGAATCAATAATTTTAGTGAATATGATTGGATGGAATGTTTGAAAAAATGAAGGACATGGATGGTAAGTTAATATTTATAAGGAACAATTGGTTTCTAAAGGTTTAGATAGTGATAATGAATAAACTATTGTTGGCGCCAAAATATGAGGAGAGAAAGATAAAACAAAAAGAGGAAACCACCTCCTTTGGGGATGCCTCGCGAAGCCTATTTGCAGAGCCCCCTAGCACAATAGCTAGCATGAAACCGCCTCCTTCATAGGCATCGCGAAGCAAAGAGGCTGGAGGCTCCATGATCTACCTAATGTTTGTGAAGCCACCATGAAGCAAAGAGGTGGGAGGCTCTAGTGTTATGACAAAGCTCCACATGGATTCACGTCGAGCGATCCCTACTTTGAACTGCCTCTTTCCTATAAATACCAGGCTCCCCTCAAGCCCAAAGGATGGATCTTACAACCTTTCACCTTCTTCGCTCTCAAATTGTGAAGCAATTTCTACTCTGTGAAGAATGAGCTCTTCAAGGTACTTGACCATTGCGATGTTTCTTTTCATTGGCTTAAATTCAACCCCTCTTCAAATAGGGATGCCCTTCATAGAGCCCATGAGCCTTTACAAAGGAAGGGGATCTCCAATGGGACTTAGGTCTTCGTAGAGCACTTATGCTTCGTGAAGTAACCTCTATGCACATGTAACCCAAATTCTAAGGTAGGGTCACTCTGCTTCACGAAGCACACTGCTTTGCAGGGCTACGCTTTATAGGGAACCCATGCTTTGCAAAGCCCTGCTCTAAAAAAGCCTTTCCACTTCGTGAATCACCTTCCATATGCACCTATACCATATTCCAAGGCTAGGAAATTCCACTTCGTGTAGCCCCTCTCTCGCATAGAGCTCTAGAGCTTCACAATGACCTTTCCTGTAAGCCTATTTTCTTTTCAATCCATTTTCCCATGTGACCCTCTAGGTTTATATGAAGTGATTTCAAATTCCCTTAGGTGGTGCTTTACGTTGCATTTCTTAGCCTTATTCTTCATTGCATTGGAAATCTAACGACTATTTCTTCTTTGCATAGCCATGATAACATGGTCCCTTGAATGGATCACTCCACAACAACCCCTCACCACAACATTGCTGATTACTTCCCTTCCCCAAGGGTGGGTGTGTATTAGTTATATAAGTCCTAGGGGTGCGGAGTGAACCCGCCTTATCCAAGGAGCATGATGTTAAACTACCAAGCACCATCATCCTCAGTACATTATGTTAAACTGTGACCTCTCCCTGTTCACTTTACTCGGGGTGCCCCATATCGGACATTCTTAATGCCTGCTGATCTCCACAGGAGTGAGATATTCCTTACATGGGATGAGATTCTCTTTGATGGAGTGGTACCTATCCACGAGGAAGGGAAACCACCTTCGTATAAGACCCTGTCCTTTCTTAGAAGATGTATCATCCCTGCTCCTCCTCTCTTCTTCAGTTCCAAAGACCAGAGGAGATATGAGAATTGAGACCTTCGTTATCCTGTCCCTCCCCCGTTGGGCTTTTCTACCACCAGGTATCTACTCTAGAGTAAGTCCCAATCTCCAACTCCCTAGGATGATAACCATGCATAAGCCCCTATTTCCTCTTTGGGATACTAACCACGTGTTATCCCCACTCCACTTCCCACAGATGCACCTTTTGTGATGTGATCATCATGTCTTTGATGCCTCTTGTTTCTCACACCGAGCATGACTCAAGTGGGCTTAGAGTAAGCATCAACCATGAAATCCTCTATGGGCCACCTTAGAGTGTAAGCCCCAAACCCATCCCAAAATATGGAGACTTTGATCCTTGCTAAGGCAAGGTGCTTGGGAAGCCTCCCAGAGGTTCAAGACCAACACCTTTTGGTCCCGAACCCCTTCACGTCGGTTCACCAAACCATCCTAAACTACGGGTAATTTGATCCTTTCCAAGACAAGGTATTTAGGAAGCCTTCTTGAGGTTTAAGCCTAGCACTTATTAGTCTTGACCCCCTTCACATCAGTTCACCAATAAACCATTCTTTACTATGTAGACTTTGATCATTTCCAAGGCAAGGTACGTAGGAAGCCTCCCTGAGGTTTAATCCAACACCTACTAGTTACAACCACTCTACATCAGTCCACCCTCGTCCTGCATGAAAGTTAACTGTACACCCCCCTTTAATCTTATAGGACGCTAAACTGTACCCATTCGAACTACATAATCTTTGATCCTCATCTCCCAGACAAGGTACGTAGGAAGCCTCCCTGAGGTCCCACCCCGATCGATGGTAAGCTGTTGTGAACCCCGATCGATGTTAAGCTGTTATAAACCCCGATTGATGGTAAGCCATTTTGATCCCCGATCTACGGTAAGCTGTTGTGAACCATGATTGATAGTAATCCCTCATGAACCCTGACTGATAGTAAGCCATTATGTTCCCCAATCGATGGTAAGTTGTTGGAACCCCAATAAGCGGTAATCCATTCTCAACCCAAACTAGTGGTAAGCCATTGTGTTTCCAATTAGATGGTAATACGTTGTAGTACCCTTTTTTGGGACCCTTATCTTTGGTCTATCTCTCAAGAATCAGACCAACCTTTGGCTGCTAACCCCGATTAACCCCCAATATGTCATCGGGTCACTGTCCTCTGCATACACCACGATTCAATGTCCCACATTCTGAACTACGTAGACTTTTATCCTTACCAAGGCTAGGTACGTAGGAAGCCTACCTGAGGTTCAATCCCATCACCCTTGTCTCATCGTATTCTCTTTCCCTCGAGCCTATGTGTTTCGGGACGGTTATATCCCAACCCCTAGGTTCCACTTCCTTTGGTTCCCAATCATGTGTCCATTATCACGGGCCACCTTCTTAGGTGTCCCATCACCCCACCGAACTACACAGACTTTGATTCCCTGCCACGGGGATATATGGGAAGTCTCTTCGAGGCTCAATCCCAACACTACCATCTCCTACATGAAAGTTCCATATCCTTCCTCCACCAATTCATTCAACTCTCTATCACCCATCTTGATTCTTACCCTGGCCGCCATATCTCGGTGAAATCATGTCACCCACTTTCTCACTATTCCCAGAAGAAACCGACTAAATAACCAGATGTTAGCCCCAGTATCAGTGTTCCCTCTAGAGGGTGAAACCATCTAATCCAATCTCATCAGTGTTCCAATTAGTCTGATCTATCTCTGCTAGACATTAAACTCATGAAATACCCTGTGTTAAACATGGGAAGCTTAGGAAAACCTTAGAGACATGCCTATGGCGTATAATTCCTCGCATTCTATGTGGGATGCCTCGGGCTTCCGCACCATCGAGAAGCCCTATAATAAGGGGAAGAAACCCAAATTCACCAGTGTTCGGGCATCCAGACACGCCAGTGATATCCAACATGACTTCTACCCCAACTGAAGGTTGCTGCCCTGATCGGACCCCTTGGAATTTTCTAACAGAAGTAGTGTAATTAACCGAAAGCCATGAATACATGGCACTGGGGAGAGTTTGATGAACAATGTATTAAGTCTATGAAGGAGACCCGAACTAGGTAACGAGTTCTGAGGATGAACCCACATAAGGAGGAGCCGACATCCTATCATCCCATTTTGATCAAGGAGAAAACGTCCCTAAATAATAAATAGATTCCACTTGCCTTTGGAAAGTGGGAATGTGGGGAAACAATCAACACGTCCTCCGAAATAGATGGATGCACGCCCTGGAGAAAGCATCAAAAATAGAAATGGTGAACCCTATGTGAAAGTATTTTCCTCCATGTGAAGATTAGTAGCATTCAAGACATCAGTGGACTAGTGTGTCACCAGATCCAGTTATCTGATGCCAGGTCCCGCCAAGAAAATAGTGGTCCTGGAATTAAACTCACCAAAAGTTAAGGTAGTTGAATGTTTGACATCATAGTCTATGACGTTGTTAGCATGGATCCTTTTTACCATCCATTGAAGATAGAATGGCATTGGGGCACTGGACGCCAATTTCCTTTCTTTATCACTAATGGTTTTATCTCCTTGCCTTCCAGGACTCAAGCTGCTGTATCATAAAACTAATCACCGCCCACCTAATGACGTAGGGAAGGAGCAACATCATCACCAAAATCCCATGTGGCCTCGTTTTTTCCATGGAAGCCTCTAAGTCCATAGCTGCTGGGCACCGACACCCCATCTCCCCATCTGAATTCATTTAGTGAAGGGTGATAAACGACCTCGTTCGCCGATATGAGGAAGAAGGGGTTATCCCAACCATGGATATAGACCATCAGGACTTAGAGGCTTCTACGAATTATCGCCACTGCCTCCCCCAAGGGTTGAATAGGGATCCACTACTCCCCACTCTGACGCACAACCATTTTGGGAGCCTCTCCCTGGAACGCTTCGATGACTCCCTCCCCTACACCGATGAGGTGAGGGATGTCTGAGCCAGCACAGCTGAGATCCAATTCTAGGGGATCCCAAGGAGGGTCCCCACTAGGCCATACCGGCATCGGCACCTGGCCCCATGGGCTGAAGAACTGGTAAACTATGCACCTGCACCACTATCCCCATTCCGACTGACCCGAAACCATCATCGAACACATGCCAAGGAGAACACTCTCCAAGGGACGTCAACGTAAATGACTACCGTGGATCGTGCCACCGCCGACATATACCATTAGTCCCATGTTTACAATGAGTAGGGGCACTCATACCCCAAGATCATATCGAGGCCCCAAACGCCCCACGAGTAGGCTGGGTCGACTCTCCTGGTTTCCAGCATAGGTAGTTCCCACCGTAGGCCGACACACAGTAATGATACCCAGTACCAAGGTCCTACCCATACCACCAACATTGGGAATGTGGGTCCTCCCCACACCCATGTTTGGAGTAGAGGTCCTCACCATTCCACCTTCAATCCAGATGAGGGTCCTCCCCACTACAGTGACACTCAGTACAGAAGCCTCCTTCACACCCATGACCTCAGGTATGGAGCAGCTCCTCTTGTCACAGGTCGCTGGTGTGATGAAGTTATACTTCTAGTAAACCTATATCATGGGGGTATTACCCATGTCATTATAGCCACCGATAAAGGTCCTAATCATCCCAGAAACCATAGAAGCAGTGGTTTTCCTCGCTTCATAAACACCCGACATGAAGTCCTACCCATGTTCTGCTTAGCCAGTACAAGGAACCTCCTCATACTGACGTTGTTAGGGGACAAAATCATGGAGGTCATACCCATGTTCCCACCAGCTGCATAGGAGGTGCTACCTACTCCAGCACTTCTCGTAGAGAGTCCCTTTTCATGTCATCCAGTGGACACAGAGGTCCTCTCTGTGTTCCCTTTAACATCTGTACAGGTTCTCCTGGCACCCTGAATCACTCAGGAAAAATTCCTCTCCAACCAACACCAGTTTGGATAAAGGAACTCCTCGAGCCAGAAATCTACCCTATCCTGAAGATCCATCCCGAGGTAGGAGGTTAGGTCATCACTACAATAAAAATAATGATGGGAAGATTCAGACCAATATTAAACTAATTTTCTTCTCAGATTCTGAGGTAGAATATGATTCTTCAATGGAACCCTCACCTCGATCCTCTTTGTCAAGGGATGGGGTAGAGAATAGGTATATCAGCCTCGTAATTACAGAATATGAGGTCCACCAGATCCCTACCTCCCTCTATAGATAAATCTAGGAGGACGAGGATTTGGCGTCTCCCTAGGGTCCGACCACGAAATCAATACCTTAATTTCTAGGATAACTCTATACCTCGACCAGAGATCATAGAGAGTTGTTTTGGGGATTGATGGTGGATGAGAAACAACATGGTCCAACCCCAGTATCTATAGTACCTATGCTAGAAACTGTAGTCTTCATCCCATCTTATCGCAATGTGCTGGATATGTCACTGCACTCTTCGGAGGATAGCTAAAGATGCGGCGGCTTGTCAGCCCGCTCGCCTTATTCTCCACCGGCCATCCTACCATCTGAACGATATGATTCAGTGCCACTACTAGTTCCCCATCCACCTCCACTTGACGAGTGTGGAAACCATGTGAAAGACCCTGAGTCTAAGCCAAGGAGCTTGTGGGACATTCTTGTGGCAGACCATTTCTCGAAGTTGTTCTGGCTAGTTTCCACGCTGAATTACAGGGCACCGAAAGCACTCACCCAGGAAGAGGTTGGATGATTTTTCTAGACCCTCTGGGAAACTCACTTTCATCATCATCATCGACGAGTGGCCTACCCCAAGATCTAGGCACACTTCAAATATATTGGTCAACAATTCCATTTGGTTGATTCGGTCGCACACCCTATGACCCAACGCCTTGAGTCACCAGGATGCCATAGGACCCTCCAAAAACGATGCATCCATAGATTTAATGTGCTCTCTAGGATAATCATGGAGGCTTCCCCCCATGTTCAGATCCATGGTTGGGGGCATTATGCAACTCTATATTTCAGTTCTACTCGGTGCCAGCCTGACTTGCCAGGTGATATTGAGAATAATCCTCTAGGTAGAGTCGTAGTTAACATCGTTGATTTATCGGAGGAAGAGACAAAGACAAAAACCCTTGGAGAAAACTTACCCCCGGGGGAGTGCCACAACTTTTAGACCCATCGAGAAGGGTTACCCTCTAGCAAATAAATCTACTGGGTCTTCCCGTGCCCACCAAGGCATTAGTCCTCAACCAAAATCCCAATAAGGGTAAGGAGCACCTCAGAGCTGTCAAACCCTCAAACCCATCTAGATCAGTACAAAAGATGGAAGATGATCCCAAAAAAGATGCATTGAGTGAAAATATTGTAGAGAATAAGAATATGGTCAACAAACTCCTTACTGAGCATTCCATGGAGTGAAGACTAGACAACGGTGATCCTCAGCAGAGGAAACAGGGGCAGGAAGAACTCCCCACTGATGAATTGCATCTAGGTGAACCTAAACATCATGCCCATGTAGACAGGGTAGAGACTGGAACTTATGGAAAGAGGGCGCAGTACGTGTCATGAAACCCACCTGAGTGGCATTACAATCCTCAGGACACAGCATAGGCTCCCCCAACTGCTCCGTAGGCCATCCCACCAACTGCTCCATGAGCCGCTGGGCCTACTTATCACGTTGAAGAACCTGAAAATGAATTGGTGGTTAGGGATACCCATTAAGATAGGAACCCACGCCTAGATGATCCCATGGCGGTACTCATTTCTTGCTTCGAGGAATTGGAAACGTGACAGGTGGAAATCTTACCTAATGGAAAGCTGTATCCGGAATGGGTGGATGATATGCCAACCCCCCCAGGTTCTGGAAATCCCGCCTTTTAAACATTTAATGGGATGGGTGACCCACTGCAGCACTTGGACCACTACATTTCAAGGTTCAGACCCATGTTGGGAACTCCAACGTAGCAGGAGGCTTCCAATCTCCAATGATTTGTACAGATATTGGATGTACCTACATTTTTCTGGAAGAACCAGCTACCCAACAGGTCGGTAGCTGGATGGGAAGATCTTTGTAGGCAATTTCTTTACCTGTTAAGATCCAACACTTGGAAGATGAGTGTCGCAGACCTCTTCAAATGAAAATAGAGGCATGATGAGTGCATCGCAGACTTTTTCTTTTGGTGGAAAGAAATCACATACTCTCTTGACATGCCACTGACTCAAGAGTAACTACTGACGATGTGTGTGAGGAATGTCAAGAAAGAACTGGTCCCCTCTATGTTTACCCAAAATTACCCTGGGGGATTTTGAACTTATCTAATAAGGCCCAATTCCTAGAATAATCCTTACAGTAGGCCAAGCAGGCACAACCATTGCCTCTTGCAACTCTCGCAAGAAGGGCTGCTAAGGCTGAATCTGCCGTGGTGGCCCAAATAGAGGCCCCCAGGAAACTAGTGTTATTACCAGTTGAGCCAAATCCATAGACTTTGATAGGCCCTCCACCTCAGGCACAATCTCCATCCCAGTAGAGCCCAATGCAAAATCCGCAAGATCCCCCACATAATGCATGATCACCACCAAAGAGAGATAACCGAGTTCCGGCTCCTCGATAGGCTCCACCAGCCCCCCATCAGGGTCAAGCTCCCAAATTCCCCTTCCCAGATATAAGAAACCCGAAATAATCTTTTAATGAGGCTCAAGTTCCCAGCTATTTCCAAAGTGCCTTGGAATAGGGGATTGTACGTTATCCTGAATGCAAGAGACCAAAAGAGGTGGATATCACTAATTGCCCCAATTACTGCCCCTATCACTGGATCCTAGGGAACACCCTTAAATAGTGATATGTGTTTAAAGAATGGATTCAAGACCAGGTTGGAAACAACATAGTTAGGTTGGGTCCATCTCAGGAACAAATGGCATGTGTATTCGTGAAGCTCGATAGTGACAATAACAGTCAAGGTAAGTGGTGCAAGGTTTCCAACCGCGGGTCTTAGAATTATGAAGACTGGATGGATTGTAAGGAGGTAGCTCATGCCCATGGTGTTACCCGTGCATTCCTGAATTGATCCAAGCCTTTATAAGCCTTAGCTACTACTTTTGCATTGTCGTCTCAGTCATCCTCTTCTCAGAAGAGAAAGCATCGGCGACACAAGGGAAAACAAAGTCCCCCACCAATGCCGTCGTCATCCTGTACTCTCAGATAATTTATGACCCTAGAGATGGGGATTACTCCCAGAATCCATATATCAGTGGATGATTCTTTAGGTGATAGTCAAGGGTGCTCCTTGGTTAACACCGTAGAGCTGGTAAACCCATATATGATTTCTGACAGTGAGGAGCGCCAGACAGATCCTCCCAATGTTCCCATCCATTGCCAGTGCCTACGGAGTCGTGGAAATATCGGTCATCAGAGTGCCTTGGTCAGTACTTCTATCCAAGATCTTCATACCACCAAAAAAAGACACCAGGACCAGTGCAAAGCTCAGCATGCGCAACCTCCTCACCTGATGTCATCAGGTTCACTTTCGCCGCCATTTGTGTTACTGGATCAGGTAAATCTACCCTAACCGTGTTGTGATCAGCCATGTTCTACTAAGGACCAGTATTAGTCATTTGGATCTTGTCTAATAGGCAATCCATAGGTTTTGACCAGTGAGCAACAAAACATTCCGAGCACCAGTCAGCCGCCTGTCCAGCCAGCAGGGCCCGCCATACCTCCTATCACGGGGCAACCTCCTGTAAGCAGAAGCTCATGCCTGGAATAGAAATATTATTTACTCAATCATATTACTATCATTCCATAAAGGCTCTATATCCTTGAGGATATCCTCCTATCATAGGATATGCATGAAGCCTTCACTGAGTCTTTAAGAAGTCCCCTCTAGTTCGAGACAGAGGTAGCAGTTGCAGAAGCCTTCCACGCTGATGTAGTCGATCATACTGAATACCAGACCATTATCTTGTTCTTTAGTGAACAATAAGTCTCTACCATATAGGGGAACATCTGACCACTTTACATCACCATCCATTTTAATGGCATGGTGGTTTGCCATTTTCTTGTTGACACAGGGTCTGAGACCAACCTAATCCCAACTTAGACACTACAAAAACTGGGGTTCTCTGAGGATGATTTGAGTCCCTTTAACCTGAAAATTCAAGTTTATGATTAGAATTAACAGATTCTAGTCATCAAGATCCACCTGAAGACCTAGTTATGTGGTCTAGTATCCAGCACAGAGTTCTTGGTTGTATCCCAAGACACTTCCTACAATGCGTTGATGGGAAGGCCATGGATCCACCTGGATGCGGAGGTCCCTTCATCGTATCACTAGTGCCTCAATTACTAACATAATGGTTGAGTGGGTGTACTTAAAGGTGACACGTCTCCCTTTTCCTCTTGTGAATCCTGCTACCTAGACACCGACTATGACAAGAGCAAGGACAAGCAGATTCAGGCTAATGAGATTGAACATACTTTGGCTACGGCTGACCCATGGACAGATCTGAATGATGCCTACATATTTCCAATCCATCGACTGGAGGCTGAAACCCCGAATATGTGGAAATTTTTTATTGTTTTTGAAACAAGGGGACAGAAAATTCCCAAGTTTAATCAACGCTGGAAGATCTCCTCATATTCCTACACGAATCAGACATGGGTAATCACAGCACCCCTACCCCCATAAGGTATTGGGATGTCGGCCCTATGGCAACAGAAATACGCCATACTTGCTTGTTTCACCAGGATGTGATAAACCGACTCAAGATTATATGCTACTATTTCTTTGATATCATCAAGTGTGGCTCCTTAGGCCAAAGACTAGATGTGATTGGATCGACAACTTTCATCTCCATGATTTCGGAAGCATAGGAATCCCTCGATGCAGTGTCTACCACCACTCAAGTTTGTACCAGTCTCCCATCAGGATCTGTCAACTTAGAGGAAGCTCCTCCCACCGAGGTTCCCTCCCCCATAAGCAAAGAAGGAGATTTAGAGGATGCTCCACCTGCATTCGAAGAGGTTGTCTCCACCATGATCGATGAATTGGTACAGATGAACCTCAGTAGTGAGATGGATTCGAAACCCACATTGATCAGTGCCACTATGCTTGTCTAAGAGCAACAGTAGTACATGAACTTCCTCAAACAAAACCATGATGTATTTTCTTGGAGCTATAACAAAATGTTGGGGCTAGATCCCCAGGTATCCATCCACTACCTCAGTCTCCCAACAAACCACCACGGGTTTAAGAAGCCTCCTAGAAAGATGCACCCTTCTCACGGTTCCATGGTCGAGGCCAAAGTTGATAATCTCATCAGAGATTTTTTTTTCAAGGAGGTCCAGTACCTTAGATGGTTAGCCAAAATTGTGAATGTCAGGAAGATGAACAGATAGATTAGGTTCTGCATCGACTTCTGGGATCTCAACCATCACTGTTCGAAGGATGATTTTCCCCTCCATTTGACAGAATTGTTGATTGACGCTACGGCTGGGTTCCATGCCCTCTCGTTCATGGATGGGTAATCCAGTTATAACCATATCCGAATGGCTCTTGAGGACAAGGAGTCTATGACCTTCAGGGAACCATAAGGTAATTTCTATTACCAATTCATTCCCTTCGGTCTAAAGAATTCAGGTTCCACCTATCAACGTGATATGAATCACATATTTAAGCCAATCCTTGGGACACTGGTGTAATGCTACATAGAATATCTGGTGGTCAAATATCATAAACGTCCGGACCATCTCAAAGACCTTGAAAAAGTGTTCGTCTTCCTCTATTATTGCCACCTGAAGATGAACCAATTGAAGTGTGCCTTTGGGGTCACCTCTAGAAATTTTCTCGGCTTTATTGTCAGATAAAGGGGCATCAAGATCGACCTAGAGAAAATTAAGGCCATTATCCATATGTCTCCATAGCGTAACATTCGGGAATTGTGAGGATTTCAAGTCCACATGGCCTACATACGTCAATTCATTGCAAATTTGGCTGGCAAGTGTAAGACCTTTACTCAGCTCATGAAGAAAGGCATTGTTTATCAGTGGGATGAATAATGTAAGACTATTTTCAAGAAAATAAAGCAATATATACTCCAGCCTCTGGTCTTGATGCCACCAGTTTCTGGAAAGCTACTGGTCCTTTATGTGTCTGCTCTAGAACAATATCTCAATTCCCTTCTTGCTGACAAGAACAACGAGGGAACACAGAATAGTCTCTATTATCTCAGCTGCATGATCCTTGATATGAATACCAAATACTCCCCTATTGAGAAGAGTTACCTTGCACTAGTATTTGCAGTACATAATTTGTAACATTACCTGCATCATCATGAGGTACAACTAGTGTCCCGAGTGGATCCACTAATGTAAATCCAAAACCACCCCATATTGAGAATCCATCTAGCTTATTGGGTAGTAATACTTCAGCACTTCGACCTCAGGTTTTTCCCTCAGAAGGACATTAAGGGGAAAGCATTATAAGATTTCATTTCCGCCCATCCAGCTCCTGCGAACCAGTATTTAGACCTTGATTTTAATGATGAGGAAATCCCCTTGGTAGACCAATCCATTCCATGTGGGAAAATTCACTTTGATGGTGCTTCCCGAAGCCCCACTGGCAGAAGGATCAATGAACCCAAACTCAACAGAGAAGGCCTGGGTATCGTTTTCATCACTCCAACGCAAGCTGTTCTGCTGTATTCATTCCACCTATTATAAGGTTGCACCAACAATGAGGTGGAGTACTAGGATTTTATTACTAGCCTCGAGTTGGCCCTCAAGATTGACATTCCCCACTTGCATGCAAAAGGGGATTCCAAACTAGTCATCAAGAAAATAAATGGTGAATATGTCGTCAGGAAGACAAAAGTAGTTCCACTATTGGAACACACCCACTCAGATAGAAGTTACTCATGTCCCTCGATCCCAGAACAGTCGAGCTAACGCTTTGGCCATCCTAGCTACACCACTTGAAGAGCCTGAATAAGATGGTTCGATTATCCACGTGGAACACCAGAGGTTCATCAATCCCATCACTTTAGAGTATGATGACAACCCACAAATAAGACACCTTACCACTAGAGCCTCCATTCCAAAACCTCAAGGTCCCCCGGATGTAGTGACTAAAATGAATCCTGACTGGAGAATCTCATTCATCGAGTACCTCCAAAACGGTAATCTCCCAGCCGATCGAGCAGAGAACGAGTGAAAATGATGCCGTGCGCTGAATTTTACCCTCTAGAGTGGTCCTGGTCTTGATTGGATCATCTACAAGAGAGGGTTTTATGGGATTCTCCTCCATTGCATTCAAGGAGTTGCGATACCTTAATTCATGCAGGTGGTTCATGCCAGTTATTGCGAGGCTCATCAGACCGGGCTAAAACTATCTCACCAGATCTCGAGACTTGGGTATTTTTGTCCCTCCATGATCCACGACTGCATCGAGTTTTCCAAGAGGTTCCATGAATTCCAAATTCATTCCAACTTTGTGCATCATCCACCAGAGTCTCTCCACATTACCAAGTACTCTTAGCCCTTTTCGGTCTGGGGACTTGATGATGTGGGACCATATCCACCGGCGACAGATCTCTAGTGCCGGTTCATCCAGACCACTACAGATTTCTTTTCCAAGTGGGTAGAAGAGTTTCCACTCAAGGTGGTCAAGGGCCATTATATTGTTGACTTTGTGATCTCCAATATCATCTATCAGTTCAGAGTCCCTCACACTATCCTCACTGATAACAGCACCAACTTTTGGGCAGCTGAGTTGAAGAAATTGTACGCCAAGTACAACATATGTTATAACCATACCTATTTCTATCATGTGAAAGAAAATGGTCAGATAGTGGAATTCAACAAAACCCTCTCTAACATTATGCAGAAAATGGTTGGTCAGAACAAGAGGACTTGTCCGGACTAGATCCCCAACGCCCTATGGGCTTATCGAACGATGACTCGTAATTCCACAAAAGTGACACCATACTCCCTGGTGTATGGAACAGAGGCCCTATTACCCATCAAGATCCAGTTTCCTTCATTGCGCAAATCTATCTATGATCATAAAGCACTATGTAAAGTAGCTAAAATCCATCTAGCTGAATTGGAACACCTAGAAGAGAACAGGCTTCGTGCCCTGCACAATCCAGAAAGGCATCATAACAAAATAGCTAGAGATTTCAACAAGAGATTTTGCCTCCGATATTTCTTACAAGGTAACATGGTTTTGTCCCTAAGAACACCAATGATACCTGGTAGGAAACCACCCAATCTAGATCCTAAATGAGAAGGACCTTACATCATTCACAAGGTTTACCCCAGTGGTACGTACTCCCTGATAACCATGGATGGTGAGCGTATAAATCCTCCCACCAATTCCAAGTTCCTCAAGAAATGATTTTCCTAATAAAATTGGGTTCTACATGACCTTAACTATCATGTACCACATGAAATTAAAATGTATGTCATCCCGTAGGATGTTAAACTGTATCCGGTCCTACATGAACTTAAACTGTCACGTCCTGCATGACATTAAACAGCTTTTCCATCCCACATGATGATAAACTACAAAATGATCTGAGCTCTATGACCATAAACTAAAATCTATAAGGTTCCGAAGGACCTTAAACTATTCTGTCTATTCCACATGTCATTAAAATGTGTGATTCATCCGAACTGAAGGATGTGAAACTAATCAACATTCATCCCTCAAGACGTTAAACCGCATTTCAAGAACTACGTCTGGCTTGATTCCCATCCTCATGGGATACATAGGAACGCTCGGACACCTTATCTTGAGTCCAGCCCCAAACTCATATCTTTGAATCCTCCTGGGCATAGTCCTTTGGAAGGGTCCTACATAGTGTCGTGTAGGCTTCTTTGGCCCCACTCATGTAAGGATTATGATGATCGCACCATCTGACCTTCCTCATTCTTCTATCCTCCCACATCTTCAACACATGACACTAAACTGCATGGCCCTTTTCAAAACTACGTGTGGCTTGATTCGTATCCTTATGGGATACATAGGAATGCCAAAACATTTCTCCTATAGGCCCAAACCAACTTCAAAATCTCCTTTCAGGTCAAAACACATGGTGTGGTGTAGGCTTTCTCCTTTATTCACGTCGAGTTCATAATGAACGCACCATGTACTCTCCTTATTGGAGATCTCTTCCTCTTCTGTCAACCTCCATGACGTTAAGCTGTACATGCATATTCATGCTTCATGTGCCCCATAATTTGGGTTTCCCTCATTATCCATATCCAAAACAACCCCCCAAATGGCATGGATGCTCAGCCCAAAGGCTCTCCTACAATTTCAGGCCAACTTCCTCGAGTATTTCAAGCGAAAAATTGATACAATTCCCGCATTGTGAACATGGTAAGTGGTCAACACTCATTTTTAATTCTCATTTCAGGTCACACGATATGGAAGTTTTGTTTCGAACATGGTCAAAAACCATACTCCATCATTATCACCTTCCCTATAAGTCCCAAATATTGGGTATAGTGAACCATTTTATCCTGTTACCCATTCAAACATCTGCCTACTTTGGGAATAAGCGTTGATCTGGTCAAGAAAAACCATGCATGGTTTTATTCCTTCACTACTATCCTATCATGTGTTGGGGATAGCCTGATCTTATTCCTTGTTTCCCATACTGAACATGGCCCATGTGGGATTAGAAGATTTGGTAAGGAAATACCCGCATGAGGGGTCATGTGTCTACAACTGGCTGGGACTCCCAGCCTCAGGTCCCTTGACCCTTTAGGCCACATGGCCCAAGTTCTCATCTTGGATTGTGCAGTGTGGTATGGACTTATTTACTCATTCACATCAGGCAATTTTTTCCATTCCACACATATCCCCTTGAGACATATCTACATCTATCATCCTTTCCATAAGCACATGCCCTTCCATGCTTCGTGCACCCCATTATTTGGGTTTCCATCATCTTTCACATCCTAAAGGACCTCTGAACGACATGGATTCTAGGGCCTAGGTCTCTCCTACCATTTCGGGCCAATGTACCCAAGGATTTAGAGTTAAAAATTGATACAAGTCTCATATTGAGAATGCAGTCAATGTTCGATGCTCAATTGTTTACCCGCAAACCCTAGTCACACAAATACAGATACTATGTTGTGAACATGGTCAACAATTTTCCTCTTTCATTGTTTCCTCTTTGTGGTTTTCCAAAGGTGTGATGATTCTCCCTCTCCACTCAACTATCCCCTGAATATGACATTAAAATAGGAATATACCATCCGATACCTATGAACTTAATCTAAGCGAACCATCGTCCTCACCGCAAGATGTTAAACTATGAACTGTTTAGGACTTCCCGTTTTAGGTCCCTCAACCTTTTTGGACCCTTTTCCCAAGTTCTAATTTGGGATTGTATGATGTGGTATGAGATTATGTCCTCATTCACCTTAAGCTACTCTCCGTTCCATACACATACCTCATTGGGATACCTTTCCCCTATTTGCATATTTGCCGCATGACGTAAAACATCAAAACACCCTTCTTCAGAACTATGTGTTCCTTGATTCCCATCCTTATGGGATACATTGAAATGCCCGAATATTTAGTATTCGAGTCCATAACCATTTCTTAGAAACCTCCTTATCTTCCTGGCCCCTTAGCCTTAGTTCTTCTAGGAGAGGGGTATGCGGTGTGGTATGGTCTTATGTCCCCATACATGTAAGGTTTTTAACAACCATGCCACGTACCTATTCCTCTTGAGGTCCCTTCACTCCACTGTCCTACACTCATCTTTTCAAGTCATCTACACTTAAGTTGGGACCCTTGAACCTCTTTGGAAATTCATCAATGTGCCCAGGAGTACTCTAGTTTAGAACCTAGAGTGTCAGATTCTAACTAGACATGCTCTCGCCCAATTTTCAGGCTTCATATTCCCTTTAATTTGGGATTCCATCATCATCCATATCGAAAAGGACCCCCAAATGGCATGGATACTTGGCCCAAGGGCTCTCATACCATTTCAGGATAACATCCTCATGGACCTCGAACGATAAATTGATACAAGTCCCACATTGTAAATATGGTCTTCGGTCGACACTCATTTTTTAATTCTCATTTCAGGTTACATGAGATGGATGTTGTGTTTTGAACACGATCAACAATTATCCTCCATATTCACGCCAACCCCACTAATCCCTAAATGTTGGTTTCATGATTCACATAATTATCCACGCCATCATGTCCAAGAGGAATTTTGACACTCTTGGCACTATCCCTCAGTGCACATTTACATGGTAGAAGGAAAAAACCGTAGGAAGGTGTCATTAGGGGATCCCCACCAATTTCCCCTTTGCATGCATTCTGTGCATTTCCAAAACCTCTTCCACCCTAGTTTCCCACACTGAGTTTGACTCATGTGGGATTAGGGATCAGATCGAGGTCTGCACTCGCTTGTAAGAGTTTCTCTTCTCCATGGTTCGAGCTCTAAGACCATAAACTAATATCTCCTTGTACGTTCTCTCCATAAGGAGTAAGAATCGTAACCCTTAGAACTATGTATGATTTGATTCCCATGATGATGGGATACATGGGGACGCCTGAACATCTCATCTTTGGGTCCAATATGAGTTCCACTAATTATTTCTTTTGTTCATCCTTTTAGGCCCCAAATCTTATAGGATTGTGTGGTGTGGAATTTATGGGCTTATATCCTCATTCACATCAGGTTTTCAATAGCTGCCCCACGTACTCCCCTTCCAAGATCTAGTCCCTCCTACCTTTATTCCCACATGATGTTCAACTACGCCCTCAGAACTACGTATGTATTGATTCCAATCCTCATGGGATATATATGAACACCTAGATATTTCATCTACAGGTCCAACCCCATATTTTTCTAACATTTTCTAGCCCCTCAGACAGAGGTTTCTTCCCTAGAATTTTGTGTGGTGTGGTGTGGACCTCGTCCTCATTCAAGTCAAGTATGATTTATCACACCATGCACGTTATCCTATAAAAAAACCTCATTTCTTCTGTATGTGTCCAAGCCATATGATGTTAAACTATGCCACCTGTTCCCACATGACTTTAAATTGTTGAGTATTTATTATGCGATGTTAAAATGCATGGTTGGTCCTATCATACGACCCTAAACTATGATATTATCGTCCTGACCGCACGATGAAAAATGGCACTACATTGTGATGTCCTCACTCGAAGGGAAATCATGTTGGGTATTGGTCATCCATCATAAAATTTTTCAATTCCTATACATGGATTGATTCCTATAGCGACACCGGGATTCTATGTCCTCAGTTTATTTCTTTATAAAAAAAAACACATCTATCCTAAAGGACAAACAAGATCTATTAAATGCCGCTTCTTTTGGTGCATGGAGCAGACCCGCACGACCTTATTACCCCGGACACTGGTACCTTACCATTCCATATCTAGAACTACATATGGCTTGATTCCCATTTTCATGGGGTACATAGGAATGCCCATGAACTTTGCCTTGTTCCCAACCTCACATTCATTTTTGGTCCCTCGACCTAAGACCTGCCCAAGGAATACATGGTGATATGGACTCCGGGTCCTCGTTCACATCGAGTTTTATAATTACCTCACCATGTGTCTCCCTCATTCCTTACCATCTCTAGTCCAAGCTCTAATACCTTAAACTAAGATCTCTGGTATGATCTCTAATACCTTAAACTAAGATCTCTTCACGTCCTTGCCACAATATGTAAAACCACATGACACACCTAGAATTACGCACAACTTGATTCCCATCCTGATGGGATATATAGGAATGCCCGAGGGCCCATCCTAACTATCAATTTTGATCCCTTGACCAAAATAAATCCTTTAAGGATACATGGGGTGGTGCAGACTCCTTATGTACTCATTCACATTGGGTTTATAGCTACTACATCACGTACTCTCTTCTTCAGATCCCCCCTTTCACTCCCCATCCTACCATATGATGTTAAACTACATGAGTCCACATGTCCTCAATTCATGACATTAAACTATAGCTCTATCCTGAACAAGTTCAGGATTCCCCATAATAACTATGAGATGCATTAGATCCCTCTCCAGAGAGGATTTCACCTATCAGTGTTGGTCTCCAACCACACCATATTTAAGAACTGCATTTGGATTGATTCCCATCTTCATGGGATACATAACGACACCCAGAAAATTTTCCTTGGACCCAACCCCAGGTTCATTAACCCTTATAGCCCCTCGACCCCGATTTCTGTCTAGCCAGTGTGACTTTTAAAACTAAGTGCACCATCCTCACCGTATGATGTTTAAACTACATGTCTATCGACCTTATTTCTATGACGTAAAACTACAGGGCATTACAGGTCCTTAACAGAGAGGTCATGTTCGAAAGTAAGTATGAACCCTGATCAGACCAATGCACCCACCTAATGTGTTTCCACCATGGTGGTGTAATTTCAAGAGTGTTGGACTCTATTTGTACAACCCATCACTCCACCCTCCACGCTTTGCGTGCCATTTATTTGGACCCGCATCCTATTTCACATCTAAAAGAACCCCCTAATAGTATGGGTGCTCAGCCTATGGCTCACCTACTATCCTGGGCTAACGTTTCAGAAGACCAATGGATAACATTTCGAGTCAGGCCCCATGTTTTGAACATAGTCAGCGATCATCCCTCATTTGTTGTCCCCGTGCTAGGTTAACGCAATAAGGATGCTATGTTTTGAACATGGTCAACAGTTATCCTTAATTTTCAATCCACCTTCACAGCATTTCAACTTTTGGGTGTTGTGATTCACACTCAACACTCCCCTGTGTTCAGATTGATTTTAACGCCCTTGGTATTGCCCTGATCGTGCATTAGAGCACATTTGGAAAATGGAAATTCAACTATTCCGAGACCTTGGTCCATTAGTCAGGCCTCCCTCTTTCTTTCTGGAAATCTGGAATGGTTGTTCAAACCTTGGATGCCTGAAGCTTGGTCGACACTCTTACCTTCGGGTGGAATAAAAAGGTGTTCATCCCTTATTTCTCACATCAGGCCTGACCCACATGAGCTTAGGGATTGATTACCGGATTTTTCATGATTATGAAAAACATGAAACAGGACGAAAGAAATAACAGAACTCATTCATGCATATAACATAAATAATTAAAGCACGAAAGTACATTCGGAGGTTTACAAGCATTACAACACCCGAGGATCAACCCCTCCCATGGACGGGTTGACCCCTTAAAAAGAGCATTGTAGCTCCGTCACTCTCTGGATTGTGGAGTCCATGATTTTTTATTGCCATTTTAGTTTCCTCTCTTCTTCGGTGGCAATGGGGTGTTGTTCATCTGATGTAATCCAGGCCCACTCTTCATCACTCTGGATGATATCCATATCATCAGAGGCTTTCTTTATACGTTCTTTGGCCTCTGTCGGTTGGGAATTCAACTACAATATAAGCTCTAATTAAGAATTTATGAAAGAATAATGCTTATATTCCTAGACCTGTAGCTGTTGAATCTTATTTTCAGCCTCCTAGAGACTCTTGATGTTCACCAGTTTTCTCCGCTACCAACTCACACCAAGGACACAGTCATATTCCTTAATCTTCTCCACCATGAGATCTCAGACGAGTATGTGAGGATGCTGGGAATCTACTCCCCTAGCACATAGTTTACACATCTGGGACCGAAGCCTCCCCATCTGGTTTATACATTGATATTGAGGGGTCTCATCGATGAAGCACTTTATCAGTTTCCATGATCGGTGATGGATGATTTTATTGCCCTCCTCATCAGAGGTCATCTCGTCCTGATCAATGGGGTCAGTAGGTTCATATGTAGGGAACACCTCCAGGAACTCGTCAGCAGGGTCTACATTTGGTGTCTAATCGGGTATGTCGGGACCCATGTTGTCTGATCAATCCTCATCATCGGATGCCACCTCAATGATCTCAGGCTCTGTCCTGATGGCGGTCTTAGTTATGATTAGGAGCACCGTAGCTTAGTCAGTTTGGGCGTCCACTTCCACAACCACCATTGTTCCCCCGGTAAATGTGCCACCAAGATCTCCAGCTAACCTCTCCAAGGAATCTCATTCCATTTGAAGAACTGTGCACACAAGAGGCACACAAGCATCTGTTAGTCTGATTGATGGATAAAAGTTACGTATTCTATAAAGAATACTTATAGAGATCAAATAGTTGGTCTCTTTCTTGGGTTATTTCCATAATAACCCCAAAGCATGGCCCTATATATATTTTTATAAAGTTTAAAGGTTTCAGGATGACCACCCTAGGTGTCGCGACACATCCCGACATGATGATCGTCATATCCATGGGCTTAGATCCCAAAGTTCCCATAGTTGAATATACTACTGGGTGGGAGCAGGTTTTTCAGATAAGGCCCCCCCTGCAGAGTTTAAATTTTAGTTGAGAAGTCCTAAACAACTTGGGTGAAGTCTTTGGGGAAGTGGTTAGGGTTTTACCTCAAGGGTCTCCGTGAATTCTTCCAGCTCTGGATCTGAATCACCAACCTCCCCTTACTCCAAAGGGCTCCCTCCACCAGCTTCCTCTACCTAGGAGGGCTCTCATGATTCTTATGGTAGAGGGAAGAATTATCTTTATTTAGTGGCTGACAAATGCAGAGGGGAATTTTGATCCATAAACACTTTTACCTGATCCATTATTGGATGTGGAGAACCCAGAGAGTACAAAAAGTCCTCCATCTTGGCAAGGCATTGCTTCCCCTCTTCTTGGGATGCTGCAAAGCCATCCCTGACAGGGCCAATCCCTAGAAAATCCATCATGAGATAGTTCAGGTGTTGACACATCTCAGATGGGATGAGGAATTTCCTATTGACATCCTAGATGTACCAAGCCTCTGGGAATACATCATTATCTGACATGTCTATATGGCGCATCCGCTTCCTAGGAGCTCGGGTGGATATTTTATGAAACCCCTTGGGTGGCCTCCCCTTTGGATAATTTTGTCCCTCTAGGAACACTGGATCCATTGCTGTTGACTCCCTTTCAACTAGTGCGGGACTCACCTCCACTGTAGCCCTGCCACTATAAGATGTCCTCACCGCCATCCAGCCCCAACCGCAAGGCTGGGGAGACACCCCGTCACTGACCCAGAAGGTTTTCTGCTTCATCATATCCCCCAGGTAAGCCGCCTCCCAACTCTAGGAATAATCCTTCACTAGACTGAAGATTATCGTGGGTAGAGGTAACTTGTTCCACATATTCTCATATTCCTATGTGAACATGAGCCACATCTGCCTCATCACACATGGGTGCTCCTCATGGATCACCACCAAGTAGACCCGTGGGGTCAACCGCTGCATGGACCAGAACTCTCTCGCGAAATGGTGCGGGGGTGTATGGTTCATAGAGAGACTCATGGTCAAACCGCACCACCAAGACTCCACCCTGAAAGGAGAAGAGTTAGGACCGATTCTCTTCCATTCCATGGCCGTCATCAGTGAACACACATATTGGAAACGAGAACGGGTGAAAGTTGAACTTGTCCGCCTTCCAAACCTGGTTCAGTACCAATGGAAAGGTTAGCTTAGTCAAAAATCTCCCCACTCTGTTCAGAATGGTTGGGTGAAAATTCAATCCTGGAGGGGATATGGGGTATAGATATTCATAGATACCCCTAATATACGCCACTATCCACCCATACAAGAGGTGAAATAGCTCACATATCCTCTAGAACTTTTTCCCCTTGTTTATTTTCCATAACATCTAGTACAATTTAGTGAGCAACGAGTTACTAAGGTTGACCCATACCCCTGTCTCCAAGATGGATTCCATGATAAACGTGCTCGGTCACACACCCATGTTCGTGTCCCTCACCAGTAGGATTCAACCGCAGATAAGCACCACAATGAATGTAGCCAACCTAACCACCGATTGTTGCTCAGTACTAACATTGAACCCCCATTTTTTCCACTGATTTACCTCCAATAGCCACCAGTATGAGTGCTCCTTGCCTTTTTGATCCCCCTTTAGGCAAGTCCGGGGCCTCATAGGGAATTGCCTATTTTCCGAAAAATTCAGGAACAACTTGAACCATCATTTGAAATGGAAATACCTCATTGATTGTTAGTCCTCCTCCAGCACCAAGTCCATCAAAGCCCTTACCAATGGAAATTTTTTCTCCAGGTCCTCCCATTCACTAAAAGAAAGGAAGAACTCATCATAAATCACCCCCAATGTCAGGACCACCGAGATCACATGCAGGTCCCATAGGCTGATGCCAACCTCTCGATGGTGCAAATGGAAAGTGTTGGTCCTCGATGGAAATCTACTTAGTAGCTCTAGAATCAACATTTTTGGTTGATAAATATGAAATTGAGATCCCAAGACACCTCATATAGACCCACTCGCCTCAGCTCTTCCCTGCAATCCTAACACGAGGCACCTACCTAGTAGGCCCAGGACCAATCGTCTATAAAGTTTCCTCCCTGGAATAGATCCCACTAACTGGTCCACCCCTTCTCTAGGTTCTCAAGGTCTGCTTTCAGAATATTGTGGTGTAGTGGGGGAGATATATCTGGTTGCAATTCTTTCCCATCAACGTTATTCATGTGGTTTTATAGGCAATCAACATCGACGGGTGTGAAATCCTCCCAAGTGTGGTCATCGTCCACCCGGAATCACTGGCGCTGGCATGAAGTGCTCATAGACCAGTAAGCTAGTTTATCCCTCTTCACTTTTTGAATGAATATTTCATCCCTTAGACCAAAGCTGTATAGAGTAAATATTTTTAAGAGTGGGTAGTTCTTTTGGCTCTCTGATAGTATATTTACTAGTGAATCATGATCTGGATGGATTCAAATAAATTCCTTGATACCTAGGCTATTCGCCATCTCCTCCCTCCAGGAAGCATCCTAAAGGACCCCCCCTGGAATCTTCTGATTGAGCCATTATGTTTTTAGAATATGGACCCTTTTTTTTCTAGTTCGCGAAGCTCATTCACAAAGATCGTTCGTGGAGCTCGTTCACGGAGATTGTTTGCGGAGCTCGGTCCCAACTGAAAATCAGTGAGCCATTCCCCTGACCTAGAAAATGAAAACCATGGAGCATGCCCTCGCAGAGGCAAAGGACTCACTATGCGCTATGAAGCAGAAAGGACCTATTCACAGAGAGAAATTGTAGAACGCGCAGAGCTTCGCGAATCAAGAGCACTATCACCAAAACACGAAGGTGGTAAAGAAAAAGAGAGAGTTCAGCCTCCCTTATTTATAGGTGGTGACCCCTTGGGATTTGTGGCACGTATGACCATGGCGAGCTTCGCAGTACTCTCAACCCATGCATCACCTCTCCATATCACGGACATCCTTTTTGAGCCTTCTTTACAGTTGACCAACATTTTTGGCGATTGACCGTCAGACATAGACCCTTTTTTTCTTCTTGGATCCATGTTTTAGGGGGGGGGGATTTGTTGGCACCAAATTATGGGTAGAGGAAGACAAAAAACAAAGAGGAAAACACCTCTTTTGGGGATGCCTCGTGAATCCTATTCCCAGAGCCCGCCCACCACCGCGACTGGGGTGAAGCTGCCTCTTTCGCAGGTGCTACAAAGAAAAGAGGCGGGAGGCTTCGTGATCTACCTGACATTTCTGAAGCCACTGGGAAGAAAAGAGGCGGGAGGATCCGCGATCCGCCTGAAATTTGCGAAGCCTCAGTGAAGTAAAGAGGCGGGAGGCTCCACAATCCGCCTGAAATTTGCGAAGCCTATACAAAGCAAAGAGGCAGGAGGCTCCGTGGTTATGACAAAGCGCCACGTGTGTTCGCGTCGAGCGATCACTTCTTTGCACCGCCTATTGACTATAAATACCTGGCCCCCCTCGATCCCAAAGAACATATCCTTTGACCTTTCACCTTCTCCACTCTCAAATCATGAAGCAATTTATGATCTGCGAAGAATGACATCTTCAAGGTACTTGAGAATCTCAAAGTGCCTTTCCCTTGGCTTAAATTAAACCCCTATTCAAAGAGGGATGTTGTAACAACCCAAGATTTTATGAGATATATTATTTTTAATTTCTTTAATATCTTCTGTTGTATGATCTACCAAGATTATCTTGCACTATACACAACACCGTATTAGCTTGCAGTATACGCAACACTATTCTTGGATTGTGTAACACACAATTTCAAGTTCGTTTGATAGTAGTTATTCTACGCAACATTGAGTGTATATATATATATATATTCAATTTATAAATGAAATATGGTTGAATTCTATGATACAAAACAACAAAGGAGTATTTCAATACATGCAACCCTGACTTGCCTTGCATTACACACAATCGCGACCTTCCTCGATAGCATGTGTTGTACACAATATCGGGTTTCCCTAAACAACATTATATTATTATAATATTATTATGAACTAGCCGTTATGAATAGTATTAACTAAAATTTGAATTTTATAACATTATTATTCATCTTACACATTTTCTAGAACATGGTATAAGAATAAAATAATTTTTTTTGGGTAAAATAAGTATTTTTCAAAAAAATGCAGTTTTTCCACCTTTTGATGGAACACCCACTTCGAATCTTGTTTTTGACATGTTTATAAGTTCAATTTGACAAAATAAAATTATTCTTTGGAATAAGGATATTAAAATTTACTTTGGATAAAATTTTCATATTATTCTGACAACTTTCATATTTTAATGAATAGTTAAAACACGCTATATTTTAATTAAAAACAACGTTTTTCATCGTAATAATTTATATGTTTAAATTATAATATTTAATGGTTTTAGAGTATAAATATAATATATTTTATACCATTTAATATAATGTATGTCATTATCATTTATTTTACATTGAATTCATAGTTAAAATCATTTCAATCTTTTGCAATGTTTTAACTTTTAAAACTCGTTTTCTTAATAACGGGATTAATTTTAAATTAATTACTAAAACTTCTGTGTTTTGAATTTTGAAAAATGGATTCCATATTTGGAATAATTAGGTCCAAATTATGTTAATATGCTATTTTTTATTTTTGGGCACTATGAATAGTAACTACGATAATTTTTATTTACTCCAGTTAAAGATAAATCGGGTAATTAAGGGTAAACCTAAGATTATAAAATTACCATAACACATGACAAAATTATATTGGATGACTAAAAGTCTACCCATATAACCTAAGGGTTGGATTATATTCATTTTATGGACTTTTGACCATGAAAATAATTTAATTATTATTAAAACTAAAGAAAGTGACAACATGTCACTCTCTTAAATCTAATAAGTATAATAATATTAATTTAGTGATAAACTTCATGAAACTTCAAACATGAATAGTCTCAAGAAATATAAAAAAATTATTTAAATCATGAGAATTTATTTATAATTTTTAAGGATTAAATAATTGTCATTAATGGTGACAAAATAGTGATGTAGAAATTGTTTATTTAGTGAAAAATCAATAATATAGTTTTTATTAAAATATCAATACCTATAAAAAGACCATAAACTTTACCAAAAATTATTGGTTGAGTATATCTATACCCTAATAATCCAAGGGTAGATTTTAGGACTATTTGGATCCTTATAAAACCGATTATGACATTTATATTATTTTATTTCAAATGATGTCAAAGATGTCACCTTCATAATTTAATAAATATAACAATTTAAATTTTGTGATTTTTTGATGATAAATTCAAGTAAGAATATTATTATGAAAGGTATTATATTTATATTCATCATAGGATTTTATTTTAAATTTTTATGCAACAAATAAGTATATTAAATAATTATACAAAAATGTTGTAGTAATTATTTTATTAAGAGATATACCAAATAAAAGGTTTTAAAAATATTGAAATAAATATTATATGAACTATTTAATGTTCTCCACTAATTTTATAGATAAATATGATATTTTATGAATCTATTTATTCTTATATTTAGATCATATATTCTGTGAGGATTTTATTTAAATTTAAATAAATGAATAGTTTCAAAATTGACACTATTGTTATTTTATAAAAATAACATAATATAAAATTGCTTAAAAATTAAAAAAATATTTAAAAATTATAAATTAAAATTTATATGGTCCAAAATTTCATAAATGATCCAATTATGGGAAATTAGAAACACATAAGTAATTATTTATAACAATTTAAAATTTATAATCTTATTACCACAAATAAAATTAAATAGATTAAATAAGAATAAATCAAGTTGATAATGTTTAAAATAAATTCAAAACATGTCTAAATTTTATTGGTTGATGATTTTACATCACTATCTCATCTAATATTCGTATTTGAGCCATTTTAAGGTTTTTAAGTGGGGTTGTAATTTATTATAAATTAATATTTTTTATAATTCCAAAGGTGCCCCTCTCCTCCCTTATAAAAGGGCACCTCCTCCCTCTCCTCCTCACACCATTTTGAGCCTTAAATCTCGTCCAAACTCTGCCCAATTCACTTCCCCACTTCCCTAGAATCCTTATAGAGGTACTGGTATTCTTAAAAGACTAACTCTAATACCCTAAGAGAAAGTTGAAAGGAGGCACTTCGAGAAAGAGGTAATACCTTCTACCGATTCATTCAAGTTTCTTTCTTCTTATACTTTCTCTTCTTTAGTAGTTTAATTATTAAGTAATAAAATAAGTATCCCTATTATACTGATATGTCATTATAAGTATGAAAAAACCCTAATTCATCTTCTATCCATTCTACAGAAAATGAAATCACCGTGCGTGCGTACGTACGAAATACCGTCTCCACGTCGTGGTGTAATCTGTTTTTCCACCACCACATTACTTGGATGGGTATAATGGTGTAAAGAATAACTACATATTATTATTATAACATAATACTTATTATAAGATATTATATTATTCACTCCAATTCCATTCAATAAATATGGGAATGATATCATCGCTCGTGCGTACATACGGATTACCGTCTCCACGACGCGATGAGATTCATTTTCCATGTTAACAATTCAAGAATGATTATAAAGTATATATAATAAGTAATAATGAAATACGTTACATAATAATGATACTAGATTTATGTATATATATATATATATGTATTTCATCTACTTAATTCCATTCAATTCAATAAGGAAACGAAAACAACGTTCATGCGTACGTACGACCTACCATCTCCATGAACAGTGTATTTCTTTCCATTTATCAATCTATTATATATATGTATATTCTGAATATATATTATATATAAATCATGTTTTATATTCTGTAATTAAGTAATCATGATCTAAGTAATCGTATTAATAATTACAAGTCAAAACACGGACGATAAATGAAACAATTTTACCCAAAACGCTACTTTAACATAAATTTACAAAAGAACGGGTAATATAATGTCATAAGTGAACCATATGTGATATCATAACAGTGAAGATGATTCTGTAATAATTCAATTACATTATTTAAATCCTTATACAGGAGGTTCAGATACGTACGAAGCATATCAGACCTAAGGTAAGGGATAACTATTCCAATATCGTTCTTATCCGAGACTGTTATTCATAAGTATTTACTGGGGTTATTGTTATCATCCATGCACATGTATTATAAAAATGTTTTCATGTATTTTTAAAGTCCTTTTTACCCATTTTTGAAATTTACCACATGTTATGAAAGGAATCTTACTTTTGTTTACCACACGGGGAACTTTTTGACTTTTCCGACAAAAGTACGAGAAGAATATTATTTTTAACTTATACGACATGAACAGATTTTTACAGTTTCATAACGCCACATTTTCATGAAGATATCTCTACAAGATTTTATTACTATTTACAACAAAATATTTTTCTATTAAAATTTCATGGAATTTTGTGAAAAGAAAATTATTTTGAAGAAGAAATGATATTTTCCCCAATAATTCATTTCATGTGTTTTATCAAAACCATTTTCCATCTAATATGAAATTATTTCATATGTGTATGTTTCAAGTATAATATGTCTATGATTTACATGGTTTCACTTTTCTTATGATGAAATGATATCCATTTGTTTTATATGGATTATGTTATGATGGGATGATGTTCATGAAACCCATTTTTATTCTTTGGGTTATGATGACTGATTTATGTTTATGTTGTGGAACAAGTAAGAATGATTTCATTATGAGATGGGTGGGACCTATATCTCACTCCAATGCATTGGGTAAAGATTTATATCTCATGAGATAGAAATGGCTGGAATGGTAAGTTAATCTGGTTCAGTGTTACAAGACTGAAACGAGGAGTGAACTCGATTCAGAAAGGGACTTTGTCCACTAAGATGGTCGTGGAAGCAATGCCTTGGATACTATGGAAATCATAACATGTGCTTAATGGTTTCCACAATTACATGTTTTATTCCCATGACATTTTATCATGATTTATGTTCCATTTTTATCTATGACTTATGTACTACCATGTTTTATGTCATTTCTCAAGAATTTGATGTTTAAATATTATGTTCATGTTTTGAATTCAAAATGTATATGGTTTGTTTTATTTTCTACATTCTTACCCTTAATGAGCATTTGAGTTCAACCTTTATATGTTTTATTTTCCCCAGGATATAAATAAAGGTTTTAGGTAAAAAAAGGGAAGATCTTTATGGGAGATGTTGAAGATCTTTCACCAAGATTAGACGATTATGTTCCAAGTTTCCAAAGACACTAAACTATTACGGTCCTTGAGTGTATGTTTATGTTATGTATTAAGTATTCCACAAAATTAATGTAATGTCCATGTACATCAAGCTTTGGGTCTCTACAGTTGCTATCAGAGGTTCAGTTTAGTTAACCTTTGGAAACTAAGATGCGAAAACTTTAGTGATATTCCTAGATATATTTATAAGGTATGTATAGGAATTTCCATAAGGTTTAGTATAACTATAGTTTATAGTGTTAGAATTATGTTTATGATCATGAATAACCTAGGGTGAACCTAAGGTGTCATGGATTAAAGAATGTGTGATAAGGTAAACATCCCATAAGTGACTTTTTATGAGTATGTGGTTCCTCATTATTTTAACTGTTTCTTACACATTGGTTTTTGGTTTTAGTCAATGGAGGTACCCAGAAGGAATTGTGTTAACATTGAATCTGATGGACAAATTTGTGACCATGAGCAACGAAATTGTGTAATGCCTAGAGAGACAGATATTGTGATTATGTCGAATTAGTCATCTCGATATATGATTAACAAGGTGAAATTTAGTTGTATTCCTAAGTCATCAAATAAGAGGAAGATAGAATTTTATGAATGTTCGCATGGTGAGGAGCATAGAGAAAGGAAGATTGATATTTCTAAAGAAGGGAAGAATAACCTTGAGGAATACCTCAAATGGAGGGGAAGATGTTATCTGTGTGGGGAAAAGGGTCACAGAGTGACAGACTGTCATGGAGTTCAATGTATTATTTGTGGAGAACATGGTCATTACCCAACTCAATGCCCAGACCTAAGAGGTTACTTATAAATCAAGGAAGGACGTATTCCATGACAATCATTAAAGAGGATGGATTGAAGTGTTTATGTATTGGTATTCAAGAATAATGTTGTTGAGGTAATTTCATGAAATATTGGAATATCTATGTATTGATTAATTCTGGTTTTCAATAATTATATGGTACAGGTAACCCTGAAAAGTGTTTGAAATATTTTTAGAAAGCAAATGATATGCGCATAATGAAAGGATAAGGAGAAAATAATATGTTTGGTAGTATTCATGAGCTCATGATTGATATAAGGACAAAGTGATATCATGGTTTGAGTATATAGAATTTTTGGGATTTTTGGTATGTGGAAAGTGTTAACTTTTGACAACATTCATGTTTTCACTAAGATTCAATGGGTATTCATTTTTCAAGAGAATACATGATTAAGGTATTCAAATGTTTGGAATGTGACCAACAATAAGATATATCTTATGATATATGGGGGACAAATGAAGGAATTCAGATGTTCGATAGATGAAATTTCTAGTAATCGGACAGAAGTATTTTCGATAAGCCTAAAGGTCGTAATGGACGTCATATAGTATTGCTTAAGGCTATAAATTTTTGTTTTTATTTCTGAAATGTTATGATAGTATAGTTTTAGAAAAAGGAAAAACTGCAGGATGAGAGACAACTCATCACATCAGACAAGGTTGCGGGAATCGAACCCACAACCAAAGTACGACAAGCCTTCATCGCCTACCACTGGCCTACAGGAAGTCCCTGGTTAGTAGAAACTAGTTTTATTTTATTAAGCGGTATGATAGATGATGTATAAGTCTATTTTAGGAACCATATATGATTAATCTCACCATAGATGGACTTCTGTATATAACTTTTTCTAACCTTATGTTTTAAACAGATGGAATGACCTAACATTCTATCACATGATCTGCAAACACTTCACGAAAGACAAATTGAACTTTATTTCTTTAAGAGATGAAGTGGAAATTGTTCACGGCACAAACAGCAGTGATATTGTACCAAAATCAAGTAAGTATTTCTTCTAATTCAAAATTTTCAACTTTAGGGAAATGATTTTGAATACAAAAAATGTTTTCCTAGTGCTCTTATATTTGATGAATCCGATGGTTCCCTAGAGCATCACAAATTTATAGCTTTGTGATTGTTGGATTTTTCATAGCCATGTTCTCTACTACTCTTCATCAGAACTTGATGGTTAGATTTCTCTTCTATATCCATATTTTCACCTATGTTCTCCTACGTGGAATCCCAGTGATGAGTTAATTAGGTTAACCATTATGTTTCATACATCACTTTTTAAAATTAAGTTTTATTATTCCTTTTTACGATGTGGGTTTCTATTAAAGAAACTTTCAAGTAGTAAACCATTTATAACCCCGACGAATTTCGAGGGTGAAATTCAATTTAAGGGGGGTAGAATGTAACACCCTGATATTTTATGAGATATTTTATTTTTAATTTCCTTCATATCTTCTGTTGTACACTACACCAAGATTATCTTGCGCTATATGCAACACCCTATTAGCTTGCATTATATGCAACACTATTCTTGGATTGTGTTACACACAATTTCAAGTTCGTTTGATAGTAGTTATTCTACACAACATTGTGTGTGTGTATATATATATTCAATGTATAAATGAAATATGGTTGGATTCTATTATACACAACAACAGAGGAGTCTTGCACTACACGCAACCCTGACTTGTCTTGCATTACACGCAATCGCGACCTTCCTCGATAGCGTGTGTTGTACGCAATACCGGGTTTCACTAAACTACGATATATTATTATAATATTATTATGAACTAGCCGTTATGAATAGTATTAACTAAATTTTGAATTTTATTACATTATTATTCGTCTAACACATTTTCTAGAACAATTTATAAGAACAAAATAAATTTTTCGGGAAAAATAAGTATTTTTCAAAAAATGCAGTTTTTCCTCCTTTTGATGGAACACCCACTTTAAATATTGTTTTTTAAATGTTTATAAGTTCAGTTTGACAAAATAAAATTTTTATTTGGAATCAGGATATTAAAAGTTACTTTGGATAAAATTTTCATATTATTCTGATAACTTTCATATTTTAATGAATAGTAAAAACACGGTATATTTTAATTAAAAACAACTTTTTTCATCGTAATAATTTATATGGTTAACTTATAATATTGAATTGTTTTAAAGTATAAATAGAATTTATTTTTACCATTTAATATAATTTATGTCATTATCATTTATTTTACATTGAATTCATAGGTAAAATCATTTCAATCTTTTGCAATGTTTTAACTTTTAAAAATTGTTTTCTTAATAGCAGGATTAATTTTAAATTAATTACTGCAACTTCTGTGTTTTAAATTTAAAAAAATGGATTCCATATTTGGAATCAGTAGGTCCAAATTATGTTAATAGGCTACTTTTTATTTTTGGGCACTATGAATAGTAACTACGGTAATTTTTATTTACTTTAGTTAAAGATAAATAGGGTAATTAAGGGTAAACCTAAGATTATAAAATTACCTTAAAACATTCCAAAATTATATTTTATGACTAAAAGTAGACCCATATCACCTAAGGGTCGGATTAGATTCATTTTATGGACTCATTACCATGAAAATAATTTAATTATTATTAACACCAAAGAAAGTGACAACATGTCACTCTATTAAATCTTATAAGTATAATAATTTTAATTTAGTGATAAAATTTATGAAACTTTGAACTTTAATAGTCTCCAGAAATCTAAAAATATTATCTACCTCATGAGAATCTATTTAGAATTTTTAGGGATTATATATTTGTTATTAATGGTGACACAATAGTGATGCATAAATTGTTTATTTAGTAAAAAATGAATAATATAGTTTTTATTAAAATAACAATACCTATCAAAAGGACCATAAAGTTAACGAAACATTATTTTTCGAGTATATCTATACCATAATAATCCAAGGGTCGATTTGTGGACCATTTAGAGCCTTATAAAACTGATTGTGACATTTATATTATTTTATTTTAAATGATGTCTAAGATGTCACCTTCATAATTTAATAAATATAAAAATTTAAATGTTGTGATTTTCAGATGATAAATTGAAGTAATAATATTATTATGAAAGGTATTATATTTATATTCATAATAGGATTTTATTTTAAATTTTTATGCAACAAATAATTATATTAAATAATTATACAAAAATGTTGTAGTAATTATTTTATTAAGAGATATACCACATAAAAGGTTTTAAAAATATTGAAATAAATACTATATGAACTATTTAATGTGCTACACTAATTTTATAGATAAATATGACATGTTATGAATCTATTAAAGCTTTTAGTTCGAACATATCTTCTGTGAGGATTTTAAAATTCAAATAAATAAATAGTGTCAAAATTCACCCTATTGTTATTTTATAAAAATAACATAATATAAAATTGTTTAAAAATTACGAAAATATTTAAAAATTATAAATTAAAATTTATATGGTACAAAATTTCATAACTTATCCAATTATGGACAATTCAGAACACATAAGTAATTATTTATAACATTATAAAATTTAGAATCTTATTCCACAAATAAAATTAAATAGATTAAATAAGGATAAATCAAGTTGATAATGTTTAAAATAAACTGAAAATATGTCTAAATTTTATTGTTTGGTGATATTAAAACCCTATCTCATCTAATATTTGTATTTGAGTCATTTTTTATGTTTTTATGTGGGGTTGGAATTTATTATAAATTAATATTTCTTATAATTCCAAAGGTGCCCCTCTCCTCCATTATAAAAGGGCACCTACTCCCTCTCCTCCTCACACCATTTTGAACCTTGAAGCTCGGCCAAACTCTACCCATTTCACTTCCACACTTCCCTAGAAACCTTATATAGGTACTGGTCTTCTCAAAAGACCAAATCTAGTTCCCTAAGAAGAAGTTAAATGGAGACACTTCGAGAAAGAGGTAATACCTTCTACCGATTCATTCAAGATTCTTTCTTCTTATACTTCCTCTTATTTAGTGGTTTCATTATGAAGTAATAACATAAGTATCCCTAATATACGGATATGTTATTATAAATATAAAAAAACCCTAATTCACCTTCTATCCATCCTATGGAAAATGAAATCACCACTCGTGCGTACGTACGGAATACCGCCTCCACGCCATGGTGTAATCTGTTTTTCCACCACCACCTTACTTGGATGGGTATAATGTTTTAAAGAATAAATACATATGATTATTATAAAATCATACTTATTCTAAGATATTATATCATTCACTCCAATTCCATTCAATAAATATTTGAACGATATCATCGCTCGTGCGTACGTACGGATTACCGTCTCGACGACGCGATGAGATTCATTTTCCATGTTAACAATTCAAGAATGATTATAAAGTATATATAATAAGTAATAATGAAATATATGACATAATAATGCTACTGGATTTATATATATATATATATTTATGTCATCAATTTAATTCCATTCAATTCAATAAAGAAACGAAAACAACGTTCATGCGTACATACGGTCTACCGTCTCCATGAATGGTGTATTTATTTATATTTATCAATGTATTATATATATGTATATTATGAATATATATTATATATAAATCATGTTTTATATTCTGGAATTAATTAATCATGATATAAGTAATCATATTAATAATTTCAAGTCAAAACACGTACGATAAATGAAACGATTTTACCCAAAACCCTAATTTAACATAAATTTACAAAAGAACAGGTAATATGAAGTCATAAGTGATCCATATGTGATATCATAAAAATGAAGATGATTCTTGTAATAATTCAATGACATTATTTAAATTATTATACAGGAGGTTCGGATACGTACGAAGCATATCAGACCTAAGGTAAGGGATAACTATTCCAATCTCGTTCTTATCTGAGAGTGTTATTCGTAAGTATTTATTGGGGTTATTGTTATCATCCATACCCATGTATTATAAAAATGTTTTCATGTATTTTTAAAGTCCTTTTTACCCATTTTTGAAATTTACCACATGTTATGAAAGGAATCTTACTTTTGTTTACCACACGGGGAACTTCTTGACTTTTCCAACAAAAGTACGAGAAAAATGTTATTTTTAACTTATGCGGCGTGAACGGATTTTTACGGTTTCATAACGCCTCATTTTTATGAAGATTACTCTACAATATTTTATTACTATTTACAAAATATACTTTTATTTTAAAATTGCATGGAATTTTGTGAAAAGAAAATTATTTTGAAGAATAAAGGATATTTTCCTCAAGAATTCATTTCATGTGTTTTATCAAAACCATTTTCCATCTAAGATGACATTATTTCAAATGTGTATGTTTCAAGTATAATATGTCTATGATTTACATGGTTTCACTTTTCTTATGATGAAATGATATCCATTTGTTTTATATGGATTATGTTATGATGGGATGATGTTCATGAAACCCATTTTTATTCTTTGGGTTATGATGACTGATTTATGTTTATGTAGTGGAATAAGTAAGAATGATTTCATTACGAGATGGGTGGGACCTATATCTCCCTCCAATGCATTGGGTAAGGATTTATATCTCATGAGATAGACATGGCTGGAATGGTTAGTTAATCCGGTTCAGTGTTACAGGAATGAAACGAGGAGTGAACTCGATTCAGAAAGGGACTTTGTCCACTAAGATGGTCTTGGAAGCAATACCTTGGCTACTATGGAAATCATAACATGTGCTTAATGGTTTCCAAAATTACATTTTTTATTCCCATTCCATTTTATCATGATTTATGTTCCATTATGATCTTTGCCTTATATACTACCATGTTTTATGTCATTTCTCAATAATCTGATGTTTAAATATTATGTTCATGTTTTGAAGTTAAAATGTATATAGTTTGTTTTATTTTCTCCATGATTACCCTTACTGAGCATTTGAGCTCACCCTTTATATGTTTTATTTTCCCCAGGATATAAAGAAAGGTTTTAGGTAAAAAAAGGGAAGATATTTATGGGAGATGTTGAAGATCTTTCACCAAGATTAGAAGATTATGTTCCAAGTTTCCAAAGACACTAAAATATTACGGTCCTTGTGTGTCTGTTTTTGTTATGTATTAAGTATTCCTCAAAAGTAATGTAATGTCCATGTACGTTAAGATTTGGGTCTCTACAGATTCCCTTCGCAGAGCCTATGAGTCTTCTCAAGGAAAGGGGATCCCCAAGGGGACTCAGGTCTCCATAGAGCACTTATGCTTTGAAAAGTACCCTCCATGCAAATGTAACCCACATGATAAGGTAGGGTCATAGTGCTTCATGAAGCACACTACTTCACAGTGCTATGGTTTGCAGGGAACCCTTTCTTCGTGAAGCCCTGTTCCATGAAATCCTTAACACTTAAAGAAGAACCTTCCATATACACCTATACCCTATTCCAAGGATAGACCATTCCACTTCAAAAAGTAGAACCCTTCACGAATCCCCTCTCTTATGTGGAGTGAAAGAGATTCACAATGACCTTTCCGGTAATCCTGTTTTCATTGCAACCCCTTTTCCCATGAGACCCTCCAGGTTTGTATGAAGTGGTTTTAAAGTACCTTGGGTGGTGATTTACATTGCGTTGCTTAGCCTTATGCTTCTTCTCATAGGCACGCTAACAGATATTGTTTCTTTACAGATCCACGCTAACATGGGCCCCTCGATGGATCAATCCACAACACCCACTCACCACGGCATTGCTAATGCCTTCCCTTCCCCAAGGGTGGGTGTGTATCAGTTATGTAAGTCCTAGGGGTGAGGAGTGAACCCACCTCATCTGAGTTTCATGAAGTTAAACTTCCAAGAACCATAATCCTCATCACATGAAGTTAAATTGTTACCTCACCTCATGCACTTTATGAGGGGTGCCCCATATCAGAAATTCTCTTTGTTGGATCCTCTCCACGAGAGTGAGATCTTCTTTAAAAGGAATGAGATCCTCTTTGCTGGAGCAGTGCCTGTCGGCGGGGAAGGGCAACCACCTTGGTATAAGCCCCTTGCCTTTCTTACAAGAGGTAGTATCCATGCTCCTCTTATCTTCTTCAGTTCCAAAGACCATATGAGAGATGTTCTCTGGGAACTTTGTTATCCCGTCCCTTGCCTATTGGGATTTTTCTCCACCGAGCCTCCACCATGGAGTAAGTTCCAATCTCCAACTCCCTAGGATGCTAACCACACATAAGCCCCTATTTCCTCTTTGGGATGCTAACCAAATGTAATCCCCACTACACTTCCCATGGACACACCTTTCACGATGTGATATTTAGGTCTTTGCTGCCTCTTGTTTCTCACACCAAGAATGACTCACGTGGGCTTAGATTAAGAATCGACCATGACATCCTCTTTGGGCCGACTTAGAGAGTAATCCCCAAACCTATCCTGAACTATGGGGACTTTGATCCTTTCTAAGGGAAGGTACGTAGGAAGCCTCACAGAGGTTCAAGCCCAACACCTATTGGTCCTGACCCCCTTCACGTAGGTTCAAAAAACCATCCTGAACTACGAGGATTTTGATCCTTTCCAAGGCAAGGTATGTTGGAAGCCTCCCAAAGGTTCAAGCCTAGCACCTATTGGTTCTGATCCCCTTCACATTGGTTCAAAAATACGCTATTCCAAACTATGTTGACTTTGATACTTGACAAGGAAAGGTACGTAGGAGGCCTCCCTGAGGTTCAATACCAACACCTACTAATCCCGACCAATCTACATCGGTCCACCCTCATCCTATATAACGTTAAACTGTACACCCCCCTTTCATCCCACAAGATGTTAAACTATACCCATTCAAACTACGTAGGCTTTGATCCTTTTCTACCAGACAAGGTAGGTAGGAAGCCTCCCCAAGGTCCAACCCTGATCGACAGTAAGACGTTGTGAACCCCGATCACCATTAATCTGTTGTGAACCCTGATAGACGGTAAGCCGCTGTGTTCCCCGATCGACGGTAAGTAATTGTGAACCATGATCGACGGTAATCCATCATGAAACCTGACCGACAGTAAGCCGTTATGTTCTCCAATCAATGGTAAGTCACTAGAACCCCAATCAGCGATAAGTTGTTGTCAACCTCAACCAATGGTAAGCCGTTGTGTTTCCTATTCGACGATAAGCCATTGTATTCCACTTTATTGGGACCCATATCTCTGATCTTCCCCTCAAGCGCTAGACCAACCTCAGGCTACTAACCACACGTAACCCCCAACATATCATCATGTCATTGTACTCTGTGTACACCTAGATTCTATGCCCCCCATTCCAAACTACATGGTCTTTGATCCTTGCCAAGGCCAGGTAATGTAGGAAGCTTCCATGAGGTTCAATCCCAACACCCATGTCTCATCATGTTCCTTTTCCCTCGAGCCAATGTGTTTAAGGAAGGTCATATCCCAAACCCGCAGTTCCACTTCCTTCAGGTCCCAACCATCTGTGAATTCTCACAGGCAACCTCTTTAGGTGTCCCATCACCCCGCCGAACTACATAAACTTTTATTCCTTACTATGGGGATACATAGGAAGTCTATTTGATGCTCAATACCAACATTACCATCACCTATATGATGGTTACATCTCATTACCCCAACCACTTCATTCAACTCTCCATCACCCATCCTGATTCTTACCCGGGCTGCCACATCTTAGTGAAATCATGTCACTGAATTTCTCATTATTCCCAGTAGTAACTAGGTAACTAACCACACATTAGCCCCAATATCAGTGTTACCTATAGACGGTGCTCCCATCTGATCCACTCTTATCAGTGTTTCGATCAGTCTGATCCATCTCCAGTAGATGTTAAACTCATGGCATACCTTGTTTTAAACATGGGAAGCTGAAGAAAACCTCAGAGACATTCCTATGGCATATATTTATTCGCATTCGATGTGGGATTCCTTGGGATTATGTTCCCTCGAGAAGCCCTATCATAAGAGGAGGAAACCCAGACGCGCCAGTGTTCTAGTGTCCAAATACACCAGTGATGTCCAACATGACTAATTCCCCGATCAAAGGTTGCTGCCCTGACCAGACACCTTGGAATGTCCTGACAGAAGCCGTGTAATTAACCAGCATCCATGAAGACAAGTAACTCAGAGGAGTTTCACGAACGTCTTAATTCTATGAGGGAGACCCGAACTAGGTAACAAGTTCTGAGGAGGAACCCACAAAAGGAGGAACTGACATCCCACCATCCTGTTTCAATCAAGGAGAAAATATCCCTGAACAAGCGATGGATTCTGACTGCCATTGGAAAGCGGGAATGCGGGGAAACAATCAACGCATCATCCGAAACAGACATATGCGCGCCTCGACGAAAGCATCGAAAACAACTATGAAAAAAACTTTTCACCAATTTCTATGTTAAAATACATTAGAAATCTATTTTCAATAGAAAATTTCCATGATTTCGAGATTTTAAAGATGGATTTCAAAACTACATTCCTAAATGAAAAACTGGTGATAGATGTCTATAAAACACAACTAGTAGGGTTTATAATACTAAAAAAAATATAATATAATTTCAAAGTTATAGAGATCCATTTATGAGTTGAAGAAGGAATCCAAATAATGGAATATTCCTTTTTATGAGGATTTAATAAAATTCGGCATCATTAAAAATGAAATTGATTTTTGTTCCTTTGATAAGGATATGTGAGTTCCATGGTATTCTTAGTGATATATGTTATTAAAATGTTATTAACGGGAAATTAAATAATAATCTTAGAGTTAGTAAATACATGTTTGAATTAATTATTATCAATGAATGTTTTAGGTTAATCATATTATATTATAAGGATCTTGATCTAAAAATATAGATCTAAGATTCTAATTAGAATAATTTAGATTATATACATTTACATGGTATTGAAAAGATAAAAAATAGAATAATCTATGTGAGTATTTTTTCTAATTTTATATGATACAAATCTCTATAAGAAGTCACAACCTCAAATACATAATATGATATAAAGAATTAATATAATAACTCATTATGAGTGATTGGATCTATGTTGTATACCATGCTATATACTAGTATTGTTGTTTCTTAATCTTTGAGAAATGTAGGTATATATCAACAAAACCTAGTATAGTTACATTAGGCAGTAATTAAAATTATCATAAACTAATTAATATGTAAAAATAAGTTTCATTGGATTATATAGGATATAAGGAACCAATATTGAGTAGATATACCAATGATAGTTTCCAAAAAAATCATTATGATATAAATTCATAGTTCATTGTTTTTGATATCATAGAAATTTTCTAGTATATCATATCTCTAAAAAAACTTAATAAATAATGAACTTTATAATATAAATATCATCCCTTGAGTGATTTTACTTAAAGAGTCTAAGTTTCAATCAGTAGAGTAGCCACATAGGATAATGTGATCCACTGACTAAATATAATTCTTAACAGAAGCCTGAGAATCATGTGAGAGCAATAATGTTGAGTATTGTTAATTGTTGGATCTAGTGAATGTGAGAGTATGTTATATTTTTCTCTAGAATAATTTTTTTATTTACATTTGATTATAAAATAATGCATTCAATTTAATAAATACATGTTTTATTCTTACCATATACTATTTTTATTCTATATATAATACATGATAATATCATTAGAATATTTATTACATCAAGAGGTTATAATTTTTCCCTACTATAATGAAAAAATTGAGATATAATGATAATATTCTTAAAATTATGTCTTATGATATAGATGCATTAGTTTTCTAGGGGACATATGATTTATGAGTACAAGGTACCAGAGGCTAGTAAGACATTTAAAATTATTCTCATGATTTTCACACCTGGTAATCCCTAAAAGAGGGAATTGTAGAGAAAGAACCACCAATAGGAATTCCATATGTTTTATGTATCATAGGTTATTATTTATGAGCATGTGTATTAGTCTTTATACATGAAATAATTATTTTATTATTTTTTAAGAAACGAAAGGAGAGTAGATGAATATGATGTTTAATAAGTAGAAGTTTAAGAATAAGAAGAAATTAATAGAGAAATATGATATTTCATTAACTTGGATCATTTTGAAATTTGGTTAACTACTTTTAATCTAAATGAGGGAATGGATTTCATTATAGATTAGTAGAGTTGAAATCCTTCTTCGATAAAGGATTATTATCCCTCTTAGTGCGTACTTCAATAGTTACTAAATTAAGTGTGTATTTTTAATAAAAAATTGGTTTGAGAGTATTTAAAGATTCATGTACTTAGATACATGATAAAAAAATGACACATATATTTTTGGAAAAGTATCTTGTTCCAATATTGTTATGAGTGGTGTGATATTAATTCAATTACTAAGATAAAATTTGTCCCTTATAAATTATGGATGAATATATATTTTATACTTTAAATGATATAAAAGTGTATGGATAAAATTCAATTCCATAGTGATTATGATAAAGTTCATTTATGTAAGTTAAAGAAAGAGATATCAATAATTATGGATGATTACACATTTATGTGTCTTTCTTTAAGAGATATTAGTTGAAAAAATGGAGTATAATACACAATTATGTTCATATGAATGTTTTTAAGGCTATGAATTTTCCTTTTCTATATGAAATACATGATGTGTTATTAGATATAAGCAATATCTTGAGATTTTATGATATATTTTTCTTCAAATGAATTTAATTTCCCAGATAGCTTATAATACACACAACGCCACGTCTAAATGAACCATAATATAGCATACCATCATAACCTAGTTGTTAAATTGGAATAATGAATAGAAATAACAAAAAAAATTCAATTATTTATAAAGGTTTTATATAGAGAACATATATTTATAAAAAGGTAGTCAATTTTTATTAAATTCATTACATTCTTTAAAAATAGATTTTTTTCTCAAAAATGGGTTTTATTACTTTTTATGAGTAAATAATAATTTATTTTTCAAAATTTAGAAAATTTATTTTACCAAATTAAATTTATTTTTGAAATAATAATTTCAAAATTATCATAGAGTGAAATTTTGTTAATTTTAGGAAAATATTGATTTTAAATGAATAATGAAAAAATACCGATTTTTATTGAAGACCATCAATTCATTTAATGAGTTTAAAATGTTATATTTTATTTTAAAATGATTTTAAATGTAATTTTAGTTAAATTATATTTTTAATAATAAAATTTATGTCATTGTATTTAATTTTATGATTTATTTTAGTATAAAAAGTTTTTATACTTAGGAAAATATTTTTTCTAGAAAATCACTTTTCATCGCATTTTTCAAGTTTAATTTAAATGAAATTATGAAACTTATATGAATTTAAATTGATAAAATGGATCTCATATCTATAATCATAATTTAAAATTATTTTTAATTATTTCATATTATTTTTGGCCATAATGAATAGTAAAAATAGTAAATATTTGTCACTATGGTTAAGGTTAAAATGAGTTTACTTGGGGGAGGGGTTAAAACAAGAGATAATGGAATGTTTATAAACTAAACTTGTAATAATAATATTTTAAGTACATATTTACACCTTATCATATCCCAACTTTGAATATCTATCTATTAGGAAACATTTAGATTTAGTATTATATTTTTATATTTTAATCTTACAATAAATTCCAAGTGTGTCCTCTAAAAAGGACACCTGACCTTTATTTTATTTACACCAATTTGAGACATCTAAATTGGCCAAAACCTGGAAAATTATCTTATAAAATTCTATATACAATAATTTTTCTCGTATTCTTTAAAGGCCATTCCAAGAGTCCTTACTAAAGGATCTAATGGCGGCCTACCGAAGAAGAGGTAATCATATTACCCAACCTATTTCAATTTATTTATTCTTATAAATACTCTAAATATTTTGTATTCACAATAAAATAATAACAAAATTATACTAAATATACTAAAATGTTTTTATGATTTTGGTACTACCAATATCCACCATTTAATCTATTAAATGGAAAGTGAAAGTATCACTTGTGCGTACGTGTGGACTACCTCCTCCACGTAGCGATACAATTAATTTTCCATAAAAATATTTCATGGATGAATATTATAATGGGTTTAATGTTGCTACATAATATTTATTAAATAATTATAATTTTTTTAATTATAATATCATATTTACCTTTTTAAATTCCAATCAATTGGAAAATGACAACGTCACTCATGCGCAAGTGTGAACTACCACATATATGAAACAATGTGATTAATTTTTCGATTATGATTTACATGGATGGTAATAAGGATAAATTTAATGAATATATATTATATATATGATATAATGATTATTTTTCAAGGGTTAATTACAATTTAAATTACTTTCATTCCATTCTTCAAAATGTGAAAATAACATTCATGCTTACATACGACCTACCATCTCCTTGAATAATATAATTAATATTTTTATATATTTATTTTATAGATGAATATATTATATATAATGAATATATATTATATTTATAACATTATGAAAAAAATTTAGATGATGTAACCATGATCAAGGTACAATGACCAGAACTCCAGAACTGAAATTTTCATGAAAAACAAAACAGTTAACACCTATAAACAATGATTTTAATTATGAATTTTTAATAAATGGGTATTAAAATGTTATATATGAATCATATATGATATTATAAGTATTTAAAAAATTATATTTTATATTTATAATAAAATTAAATTTATTGTAAATGTGGTTAGATAACATACGAAGTAAGGCAGACTTGAGGTAATGAATTTGCATATCACTTTTATTTCTATGAGACACATGCCATATTCACCACTTGTTTCTTTTATGTGGTGTATATAATAAAAATGAATAAATTTTATTATTATTAAAATAAAAATTATGGGATCTAAATATCCATATAAAGTTCTTTCTTTCATTGGGCTTATGTTTATAAAGTTACAAAAGTTGTAAGAGATTTATATTATAATTTCATTTTATATTAGTATTGTTTATAATTAAGTTTATAATGATGAATCTTTATAAAATATCCAACAAGAATTAAATATATATTCTTATCCATTATTTATTTCTAGATATTACAAGTTTTATTTTATTTTTCCTCTTTTTAAGAACTCATGAGACTGAAAGAATATTTTTAAAGAAAACCTACTTTATTTCTCTCTTGGGTTGAAAATAATATTTCTTCCATATCCATGTTTTTTTAAAATGTTCTCAGGAATGTATTTTTATATTCATATATTATTTTTTAAATCCATTTTCACCCATGATTTATTTTTTACAAAATGGCTTAAAAGGTATCTTCTCATCATTTTTCGAACAAGTTACATTTTAAATTTTATCAAAAATGTGAAATGAATATTTGTTTTAATGTACATGGAATGAATGGAATTTAAAACCACTATAAACACTTAATTATTTGAATATTACTTTAAAAGTTTCAAAATTTATTTTAAAATAAAATTATTTCCTTAATATTTGGAAAAATTTTAGATTTTAAATAAGCGTTTTGAATGTAAAAAGTGTAGTTTACTCAATAAAATTCCTAGTAATATATTAAATGAATTTTCCATCTATAATAACAAAATCTTATGTAACTTATGATTTACTGGGGATATGAACCAATAATAACATCCAATTTCATTATTTGGATGGATTATGATGATTATTTAAGGATGATTATATAAAACCCATTTATTTTCCACAAGTTAATTATGTTATGATGAAACCTTTATAAAAACCATTTCTTTTCAGTGGGTTATGCTATGATGATATGATAAAATGTTTATTAAACTCATTTAATTTCCATGGGTTATGTTATGATGATTGTTTTATGATTTTTTGGAACACATATATATGATTTTCATTATGATATGTGTGATACTAGGATTATATACCCCTCTAATTCATTGGGTAATAGTGGATATCTCATGAGATAATAAGTAATGGAATGGGGAGTAGGCCTAGTTCATTAAGGAACTCTGTCCACTATGATAGTATTTAGAGTAAACCTTGACTAAGGAAATGATTTTTTTATTATTATGTGTATTCAAAAAACATAGGTCTTATTACAATGTTATACTATTATAGATCATGTTCTTTGATTCCTTTATGATTCATGTCTAATGAAGTGCTAAGATTTATTCCATGAATCAAGATTCTAATATATGATATACAGTGTATGGTTTTAAATTGTTAAGCTCATATTATCATACAATTATTCTCATGTTATTCTGAAGTGATCATTGATATTTCCCTTATTTACCCTTACTGATCTTATAAGCTAACTCTTTTATTGTGTTTCCTTTCCCCAAGTTATGAAAAAATATTTAATGTATGATATATTTAAGAAGGGATCTACTTATAAAGACTTTAGTGGGAGATGATTTCTCTATCTTATGAAATTTTTTTATGTATCCAAGTTACTAAAAACACTAAACATATAAGATCTTGGAATGGATTTTAATGTTATGTGTTGAATATTCATCTAATAACATGTAATATTTATCTATAAAAAGTCTGTACACTATAGTTAGAATCAAAGAAATATATAGTGACCTTTAGAATCTTGTATGAGAAAACTTTAACACTTAGTATAATTCTAGGTATAGGAGAACATATTAAGTTATGGTAAAAAAAGAGTACAATTTTCCTTAAAAAACAACATTTTCTGGATACTACAAGTGGATGTAATTTTAGCATATATTCATATAGGGGTAATAACCCCTAAAATAGTTGGTCAAGTATATCACAGCTATCATTTTGGTGCATGGTGGGTGTTCCGTTACTAAACACCTAGTTTTACACTCATCGAATATGTGATTAGGTTAATTATAATTTTCTTTATGAACTATTAAAATATATTTGATTAGATTATGACCATGGATGACCTATGTTAAACCCAAGGTCTTATAGGATAAATAGAGGGTGTTAATATTTAGTCATCATATAAGTTATTTTTTATTATTGATAACTCTGATCAAATATTCTTAGTGGGAATTCTAACCATTTTGGTTTTACCAAAGTATTTAATATAGAATGATAATGTTGAGGTGGTTACAGGTATTCCAAAATATTTAAGTACCCTATTAGAGAATAGTAATATGAATTATTTTATAGTATAAAAATTCTCAAGTAATTTCAATTCATATCCTCAATTACTAGATGTTTAATTAGCAATAAAACACCTAATGGTACGATGATCACATCTCAATCCTATGATTCTTCTCCAATTGAAGTTTTTTGGAATGTAATTCCTGTAAATCTTTTTATTTTCCCTTTAGTTTATTTTAATGTTATATTAGGAATATATTTTCTTTATTTACAAAAATCCCACATAAATTTTGAGGAAGGGAAGTCATTTTTGATATTCCAAACCAACCCATGATCATCTATTAGTGTGATGATAGATGTAAAAATCCCATGGAAATTACATCCATTATATGGGTCTTGATTTCTATTCAAAAGGGGTGTTTATCACATATGGTTGGGGAGAAAATCAACATAAAAGTTATGCCTATTCTCTTAGAGTTTGTTCATGTTTTTAGGAATAGTTTTATAGTCTTCCATTGAACCGTGAAGTTGATTATTCAATAGAACTCATACCTAGTGCTACAACTATTTGAAACACTTAAAATAGAATGTACTTGGATGAGTTATATAAACTGAAGAAGAAAATACAAGTTAATCTTGATAAGGTATTATTTTTTCCAAGTGCATCACCATGGGGTGAACCATTTTTTTAGTTAATAATAAATATGGATCAATGTGACTCTGTATTGACTATTATGAACTTAACTAGATCAAAATCAAGAATAAGTATCCTCTGTCCCATATTTATTATTTTTTCAATCAATTATGAGGAGATAGATATTTCTATAGGATTAATATTTAATTTAAATACTATTATTTGAGTGTTAAAATTGAATACATTACCAATACCACCTTCTATATGAGGCATGGACACTGTGAATTTATAGTTATTCCATTCAGTCATACTAATTCCCCCAATATCTTCATAGATTTAGTGAATAGAGTCTTTAGATATTACCTTGATTAGTTTGTGGTAGTATTTATAGATGAAATTATTATATATTCTATGACGATGTAAGATCATGAATATCACTTGATGATTCTACTAAAGACCCAAAAGAAGTAGAATCCTTATGAAAAATTTACTGATTATGAGTTTTGTATATAAAAAGTTCCATTTTTAGGTTGTATAATCTCAAGTGAGGGAATATGTAATGGTCCATACCATCCTAGATCATTAATTTTATATCTTTTTTGGTTGAGGTGTGTTTGAAGGAGGATTTATGTGGTTTTATAGTTTCAAGTTGAGATTGGAGGAGGGGTTTGCATTGTAAAATGGATTCTCAATGTTATTTGGCGATTTATGACTTGTGAAGATGAATAATTCATATCTTGTGTATAGTGGTGGAGTAATATATGAAAAAAATTTATGTCATGAAATTAATTCATGATGTGTAATTAAATTAGACTGAGTAGACCAAAATTTTGTTGGAAGTTGGAATTTGGGAATTCCCATGAAATTCACAATGTTAACCTAATTCATGACATGAAAGGTACTGGATGTTGGTTTTAAATCCTTTTGTTCACCTGATTTTTATTAATTTTTATATACCCCTCACTCTATATATCTCTCATTTTTTGAAAAAATAGGTGACTCTTAGAGTATTTTTATCCCCATTCTTCCTGCTTTGATCCATAGGTTTTAGTGGTGTTTTTTTGGAAATCAGTGGTAAGACCTTCTCTTATTATTGGTTTTTTTTTCATTAATTCCTCTAAAAAGGATCTATTTTGGTGGTGTGGTTTTGGTTTGGGGTGTGATTTGGGCTTTTTCTTCATGATTCTTGGTTTTTTTGTAGGTTGATCGACAATTTCCTTTGCGCGATTATGGTTTTGCAGGCATTTCTTCTTCACCCTACGATGCACAATGAGTTAGAAATGTGTCTTTGAGGTAGGGAATCCATATTTTCTCAGTTTTTGTATCATTAGGGATAGGTTTACTATTTTTTATTTATGGGGGATGATTTTCAATAGACTAATAATGATAAATTAATTGGTTAATTGAAATTTTAGGGGAAAGGGGAATGTTTAACATGGAATTATAGCTCTGAGATTGTTATGATATTGTGTTTGTATGGGATGAATGATCATATAAAAATTGTTGTTATTGGGGGATTTTTTTTCATTTATATGAAATTATTTGTGGAACAATTTATTATTATGATTTTTTTTCATCACCTTAAATAAATATATTTTTTTAACCACTTATCTTTAGATAATAAAATGGTGTCCATGGGATTTATGTCTTGTGTGATAACAACCCTAAAATAAAGTGAAATTTGATAAAAACCCCCATGTTAAGTTAGTAAAATGTTCTTTGATGTGTTATGGTTTGTTTGGACATGCTCTTGGGGTGGCGTGGTGATGGATTATTTAGACGTTCTTTTTGGGCGGTGAGGTGACAGTTTGTTTGGCCATGCTTTTGGGGCGGTGTGGTGATAGTTTTTTTGAACATGCTTTTGAGGTGGTGTGTTGATGGATTGTTTAAATATGACTTTGGGGTAGAAAGGTGATGGTTTGTTTGGCTGTTCTTTTGGGGTGGTGTGTTGATAGTTCGATAAGGATGATAAACTACTTGTGAGAGTGGTTGCGTTGTGCAAGATTCCTGGGTAGTGATGGAATAATTGTTTAATAATGATTGAAATGGACATGTTTTGGTTTGGTTACAAGAATATAAATTGTTAATGAACAAATAAATGATGGGATATATTATTAAATGTGGTTTATTCTATTTTCTAACAAAAAATTTAAATTGTTACCCCCGATGCTTGGTTTTGGGTGATTAAGGGTGGTTGCACAATCATTTACATCAATTTTAAAATATTTTTCACTATTAGAACTATCACCTATACCCATGGTTTCAAACCATTGTTATAGCCCATGAATCTATGGGTATAGGCTATACCAATAGTTTCATGAACTATGGGATACCGAGGCATCAATATAGTCTTATACCCATGGTTTCTACAAAACCATGGGTATATCCTAGAAAAATTTCATAATACCCACATTTTAAGTAAACTGTGGGTATATATCTATGCCCATGATTTAAAGAACAGTGGGTGTATATTTTCAAAGCACCTTTATTATACCCATGGTTCAATGAACCATGGGTATAGATGGTTCTACCAGAAGTGCAGTAGCTTCCCACACATATAATATACCCATGGTTCAATGAACCGTGTGAATAGATGATTCTCCCAAAAGCACAAAAACTACCCACCTTCCTGCTTCCTTCCATCCTTTACCTATAAAATCAATACAAACCAGAATAAAAACGAGTTACGAATTGCAATTTATACCACAATCTAACATTATACCAGGAAGAATAAAAAAACAACCCATACATATCTCCTTAATGTAGAAATTATAAAACACATACATCTTCTTCATATCTTGAAGGCTCTTTAACCATAGTAAGTATTGATGAATGTATTCCATTTTTGGGTAATCGTATTCCTGGGAGTTGAAATATTGGATAACTAAACATAAAACTATTGTAATATTATATTATTCTAATGAAACTATGAAACTAAAACACCATATTAGGTGGAAACCAATCTATCATGGCCTCTATCTTCATGAGTTCAACTAATATTGTTACCTTTTATAATTAATTCCATGATAAATGAATATACCAAATCAAGAAAAAAAATTAATGGTTTTCCATACTACTGATTCTCATGAAGTTTGTTCAAGATAATCATAACGTTCTTAAGATCTATCATCATTGATTCTAGAAAAATTAAGGATGAAATTAATAAAAGTATCCATAAACCTCTCCTTATGAAAGGTCCAGTTTAAAAGTTTCATGAACATAGTAGTATTGTTTGTTATTCCTAATGAGATATAACTTCCAGTGGGTTTACCCTTCTCATTATAACTTAGGTACATTCCTACTAGTTAATGTGAATCATAAACAATCTACATGATGGAATATCACCCTACCAGGATGCAAATATACCCGATCCTAGAATATAGATAAAAATTCCATAACAGGGATAATTTCATAGGGTTTCATATCTATCATGATGAGATCCCGTGAAAATAATGATTTTCCAAGAGAAATATTACACTGAATCCAGATACGACTAAATGGATAATGACCCCCAGTAGGAATTATTTTCTAAAGAGGTCAAGATTGAGGGTTTACTTGAATCTCTAACCCCTTTACAAAAAATAGAATAGTAAATGAATGGATCATGGTAGTGTTGATGTGTATGAGTGTATAAGTATATAGGAAACAAATTATAACTTAAATTAAGAAAATAACCACCTGATCAATTCCCTCCTTCATTTTCATCTGACCTCATCCCTAGTCTCTCACATCCTATTCTTGATATAAACTAGATAATGGTGGTAGTGGTAGTGTTATAAATAGGTTAATGTTATATCTACCCCTCAGGTTTTATATAGGACTAGCTCATCTTACATATCTATATATAGGAGGGACACCCTATCCATTATTGGGGGATCATAATTCTAGCACTTTATTTGATAGGGTATTCTATCCAAAATACTAGAAAATGTTATTAGTCCTTATGATCATGTCTGAAAATGATACTTACTCTAATGGAGATACCCCACCAACTATTGTGAGTTAACTACTTCTGGTGATTTTACCTTGAGAAAACCTTGTCTTCCCCTGATAATAGATTGTTTCTCATTGAAGGTACTCTATATCACCATGGGTCACACTAGATGTCCCTAATTTATGATGATTCATAAGGGAATGATCCTAACATGAATATCCCTACTAAGTTATCACTTTTTTTAAAAATGAAATAAATAAATCATGAATCATGTTTTGTGAGTGCCGTCCAATTTCCAAGATCCTCGATATATTCTTGTACATAGACATGATACCCTAATAAAAGTATAATATATTCTAAACACATAATATCATTAGTGTCAATAGATGAAACAATTTTGTAAATAGAATTTTAAATAATAAGCGTAGATTGAACTCATTTTGAGTTTGAGTTATAAATGTATAAAAAAGACTAGTTTTTTGTTTTAAAAGACTCAAAGTTAGAAAAAACATACGATCTATGGGTTTTTGAACCATATAGAAAATGTGATTCATCAACACCAGTCAATTATTCTCTAGTGGGGGATTTGGATTGTTAGAAAACCTAGGAGGCCTCTGCCACTAGAACTCATAAAGTAAAATCAATCTATGAGCAGTCTCATTCAACTCAAAAGGGATTTAGATTGCTATAAACCCTAAGAGGAATATTCCACTAGAACTCATAAAGTACAATCAATCTATGAGTAGTCTCATTCAACTAAGGAGGGATAACATACAATCAATGGGTGGTTCTAATCTCTTTAAAACTGGGTGAAGATCTACCATACATTCATGGGTTGAGATACCTCATAGTGAGGTCAATAAACTAATATATCATCATCCAACTATCCATTAACTGGATACTCAAGCACCATAATAGAATCATCATAACCGTAACTCTGTATGTATGCTGTTTATCTACAAGGTGACATCTTACATTTTTAAATTATGAACCGATGATTATTAAGTAATATCTAGTTGACATGAACCATGATGAACATTAATAAAAATAAAACAGTAAATCTATATGATGAATGTACTATACTATTATGTATCTCAAATGAAATAATATATTCTTGTGTTAAGTAATAAATTATTAGAGGCCTGGTGAAAGAATTTATTAGCCTACCTTACTTATTCAGAGTTATATGGTCTATTAATGAAGCTCAAAATAGTCCAAAAGTATCACAGATAGAAAACACTTATCATAAAATAGAACGTAACACAAAAAAATGTCATATTTAATTCTCCATCATTGAAAATAATTTTTTGTTCAATCATACAATTAATTTCTTGAAGCATATCTTAACAATCATCACTATTTGACTCCCCAATCTGATTTTACACTCTTATAAAGCTATTTTCTTTGAATTCCATGCATGTGAAGAACCAACTTGTGAAAGTGGAGAGTCAGTTTTCATATATAACAACAAAAATTAAAAAATTGAAGATATAGATGCAATAACTTAAGGTGATGAAAACTTATCTGTACAAGGAAAAAGCTGAGAGAACGACATCATAAGCTAAAAGAGGTAGGTCAGTCATTACTAGATATAGTTTATGTAGTGTGAGACTCGATATTGAAGAAAGAGAACAGAGTATAATAGTGGTGACCGAAAACAAAGGAATATAAACTATGTAATAATATAGGACCCGAGTAAGTTCCACGAGAAGCTATGATCCAAGTAGAAAAAAATGCATGAGTTGACTAAATTTTCCAATAAATAGTCCCCAACTAGTCTTTCGATTCCTCTAGTTGCAGACATACTTTTCCAAACACCATTGAAGTAGGAAGCATATAAAACCCCATCATAGGTTCATGCATCCATTATTTCCACTTTATTTTAAAAAAAAGGAAATTTTGATTGGTTGTTGTAAGCCATGAGGATGAGAGTTCCACTAATTGGAAATTTCATGAACATATTGACCCAGTTTTATGATGGTCATTATCTTCCTAGTTCATCATCTCTCCTATATATAGAGGTACTGAGTCCTGGATGTGTGATCTAAAGTATAGTACAAGTAGATGTTAATGAAATGAAGACATCGTTGGTAAAACTTGAGAAACCACATAAAATGGGAAGCGAAGTTGTAGGTGTAAAGACTAGATATGAAAATGAAAGTAAGGAGAAAAGTGTTTCCAGATTGATTAATCCTAACGAGGTAAGTTCAGATCCAAGTTTTAGTGATAATATGCATAATACAATGGTAGAATAAATGTATCCAGAAAAAGATCCACCATAAGTGTTCAAGCAGTAACTGCGACCACTATTTTTTGTACAAGCACAACTATTGTATTTTTCTGAGCTACCACCAGCTGTATAGGATGGGAAAGGATTAGATAGTAATGCTTACTTCCCTACTTACTATGACAAGATATAAGGGAAGTGACATCTTCATGTGCAAGGTACCTTAAAACAAAGACATATGTGGAACAAAATTACATAAACATATGTTTCAAGGAGGTATGGAAACCAAAAATTATCACTTCCTGAAAATGAAAAAGTTTTTATGGAAACTAAACATTTAAAATCATCACATATTCTTCCATTAGGTAAGGTATTAATTCAAAAATATGTACTGATATAGAAAAAATTTCAAAGTGATAACATCAATATCAATACATGCCAACAAATAGATAAGTAACATCAAAAAGGAAACATGATATGATCCACTTCTTTAATTGCACAGAGTGACAAAACCACAAACATGTGCTATAGATAAAGAGGTCAAAACCATTTGTGTAAAAGAACATGAAGGGAAATCTTAAACGTACATGAGGCCACTCATTAATTCTCCTTTACAGTCATCCGTAGTAATGTTATACATTCAGGGCATGGAAAGGAAGTGTAAAAGAGGTAAAATGATGTGAAACACTTACGTACTGAAAATAAAAAATATTCATTGAATCCAATAACTCTGTACATACTCATCAATATACCTTGGGATAATTGTCTCTGTTAATCTTTTGTAGTCGTAAAATGAGTTCCTGTGCATACTTTGTAAAGATCTTGAAACCTTGAACAAAATAAAATAGGGGGATGTGAAATAATTTGGAAAATATAGACTACAAATAACATATAATGTGACGTAAAACCAATCAAAAATAATGCACCACACCATTTTCTTTGGATTTATCAAGATCAAACCTCTACACCTTCAAAAATATGTTGGAATGGAAATGTAAGGAATTAAAAGATAGTATTGCAAGAAAGATGTAGATTTAAGTAGAGTCAATGTATGTATAAGATTAAGGAAATTACTATTGTTATTATGGAATACCTAGTTGAACATATTCTTGATAGTAGCCCTTTTAATGTGATGATTGTGGAGTTGATATTCAAGGAAAACAAATTCAAGTACTTATAAAAGGTGAATTTATTGATTTATGAATATGTAAAATTACCAAAAGAATTCCCATTTAACACCCCAATGAAAATATAACAAAAAAATGCATTTCATTTCATGAAGAAATTCACATCATACAACCAGTCCACCGGTCCAAAAAAATAAACAACAAATCCAACACAAAACAAACCATACCACACCTATAAATCAAATAAAACATAAATGTATATTCTAATTCATACAAATAGTCAGTTCAAATTCTTAAAGTACCTGTACAAGTATATCTTCTAAGTCAAAAATAGAGGGGATTAATATCCCCCCATAGCCATCATCACCATACCTAGCCTCATGCCCATCATCATCATCATCATCATCATCATCAGAAACAACAACATCACCCACCGCACCATCAACATCATCATCAACAATATCATCCCCAATAACAACATCAAAAATATCCTCACCACCTATAGATCTATCACCACCACCATCATCACCACTAGGAACCTCATGGGAATCACCTAAGGCATCATTTAAAGAGCACAATGACACCATACATGAAATAAAAGTAGCAGTAGTCTATGATGGTAGGTACTAAATCAAAACTGACATAGCTTTAATGAAATGTTCGATCATAAATTTTCTTATTTTACACTCTTATAAATCTATTTTCTTTGCCTTAGCTGCTTCTACACACGTTCTTTCCTGCTCATAGGTTTGAGATGCTTGAGAGGAGCACGATGAGGACAAATACCTAGAGGGGAAAATGCTTTTTCTTGGTCTACATCGAACTCTCCCCAAGTGCTCCACACCTAACACCCGAGTCAAATGATCATGTGGCCCTAAGTTGTTAGATTTCTTCTCATTGAGGGACTCCAAGGCAGAAATTTTAAATTATAAACATATTAAATTAGGAATTTTGTATAAATTTTTGAAATATATAAAAAATATACAATATTAACTTATGTATGTGAATTTATTTCACTTCCATACTTTTTTTATACTGGAGAAAATTAAATTGGAACGAGGTATATGACCTTTGATGCCCAATATAGATTGCTGCAAATGAGAAATGAACAAATCAAGATTACAAACATAAATGAGAAATATATAAATATGGATTCAAGTAATCTACATCAGAGAACTAAAAAAATTGAGTTAAATGGCACTCATAAATGATTGGTGGTTTTATGAAGTTGTTTTCATGTATTTTTTCTAATTTTGTTGAAAAATAGACAAGAATTATCCTATTAGTATAAGATGTAATTTTTAGGAAACATGAACTAACCAAGGGGAAGATATGATTAATTTATGAGGACATGTTATCAATGAAATATATTACTGAACAAAAATCCATCAACGGTTACAATAAAAAAAATTTATGAATATATTTTGTGGTGGTTCTTTAATGATTTCATTTCTTTTAGGTACTGAGGTGTGTGCTCTTGGGTTTGGTCTAATTGGCCATTAAAATGTAACTAATTAACAATTTAAATTAGGACATTATTTTAATTTAGATGAATGTGCCTGAAAATTCTCATGATTAGATATTGTAGTGTGCCCCAATGTGTGTATATATGTCATTCCATCTTTGTTATTTTTGTTTTTCTCTGGTGATTACTAAAAAAATAAATAAAGGTAATAAGTATTAAATTTTATATACAAACCATTAAAGATTGGTAGTAACTTAAACTTTTCATTCTTCTAATGTGGGACCATTTTTTGATATTGAATTTTTGGAAAGTTAGGGAATGTGGGAACACCCTCTAAATTAGTACCCACTCTTCTCCTCCAACCAATATGTAACACATGCTTTTATGACTGCAAAAACTCCCCAAGATCACTCAAACTAGAAGCTTTGTCATCTTCAATGTTAGCAATGTTAAACTAACTCCTCAATTAACATGTTAATTCATATAAATACATTACTAATATAGATATAAATTAATTAAATTTTCTTACCCATATCTATGCCCATTCCCTATCCTTGATGTCATCAATGATATGTCTCTATGAGACCGGTTCCACCAGAATGATATCATGGTATTTGGCTAAACTGGCCATGATACTTCTACACTGCCTAGAATTTTTACATACAATTTGATTTTGAGGATTGTAATCCACCATAATCTGAGTTTCATGACTCCATGTTTCCTCAATATGAGTATGCCCATGTCTCCTACTAGTATATACCATTGAATAAGATAAGAGGGGGAACATTAGAGTTAAGTGATGATACAATAGGAAAAAATTAAATGATATAATTTGACACATTTATAATAAAAAAACATGATCTAGGCTCTTGAATAGGTTGTGAGGCATCTATAGAATCTGCTAGATTAGCAGAATCTGAATAAGTATCTATTCCACTGCATGCTCTATATGATCTTCATGCACTAGAGTGGAAATGGAAGGAACATACTCAATATATATAGGATGTATTTTAAGAAAAGGAGGAAGCGTAGACATGTTAGAATATGGGTAGTTTGTCTGGGGATACATGAATGGATATGGATATGGTAAAGGTGGGAACATCGGTCGAGTTGGCACATACATGGAATGGGAAGAAGAGGATAAATGAGATGATGATGGGGGAATGGATGGGAAAATACCAAGAGTCTCAAAAAGTAGACGAACATGTGTGGTAGATGTGATGTCTGCTAATGGGTTAGTGTGGGCAGTGGTAAGATGGGTGTTCCATCTTGGTCTAGCAGGATCCCTGCTCGAACCCATGATGGTAGGAGGAAACTCTAGAGCTGTATATACCTAAAAAATATTAAATAAGGGATATGAACAAGATATTATATGTAATGTAGAAGATATGTATTACAATTACCATACTCACTGAAGGCAACCCATGATCCAAATTATCAGGATCAACATCAAATAATATCTTCTTGTGAGCGTCTATAGTATTCTTCATAATCTACATAATAATGAAATGCAAATTTTTTTAGAAATAGTTTTTACAATCATGCATAAAACTTAGAAGTCAAATAAGCCTAACAATGTTATAACATATTTCAATAATTATAATTTAAACCAAGTTATACATTTTTTAAAAACCTGTTTTAAAGACAGTTTTCTGAATTGAAGTAAATAAAATAAAATAAAAGAAAACCAAACAATATTAAAAAATACATATCATTCCAAAATAAAACTAAATTAAAGTAGTTACATTAATAACAACCTTATAAACTCATGTTAAGGTAAACTAAATGAACTCTGAACATATATGGTTTCTTCTATATATTACCCTCCACTACCTTAGGTTCAACATCAACTCTCACAATGGGACAATTTGTGTCATCAAATGAAATATTTTGGTCAAAACCAATGGGGGAGTCAATGGTGAAAATTTCATCCCTAACACCATGAAAAATATGTATTGGGATTACTTCATCAATGACACTGTAATCAGGTCTCAGATGATCTTTCACATAAAACAATTTTTTCCATTGATGCCAAAATGTATGGTTCATCAGTATGTAGGAATTGAAGCATGTTAATAACTCTATATCCAAAACAATTAATAAATTTACCCTATTGTGTCATTGAATCCAACCATTTATATTTCATCATAGTGACTCAGCCTTGAGATTAATAATATAATAATAATATTTTCTCAACTAGTCCATAATAAAAAAAATCTTCATATCGAGGTCGACTATCTGATGCACTAGCATAAAAATCTGTTGTAGTAGTTAATATAAATCCAACATGCTATGTTCTCACTTTCACTGCTCTATAAGTTGTAACCAATTTATATCCCTTAATTATTAAGGATTTTTGGTTATGAACCAAAGAATTAGGACCAAAATCCAACGCTCCTAATTATTGATAAATAGAGTCATCATGTAAAATCAATACCTAAAATTGATATGAATAATGAAATTAAATGGATACCTATATTTTAATCTATTTAAATTAGTTTTCATACCTTTAATTTCAACCAAGCCAAAAAATATTGGCTATGAAAAGCCTCTCTCCTTCTCAAAGGAAAAGATCAACGAACTCTAATTATAATCTTTTTATGTTCCCTATATAAAATGATAATAAACGTATAAGATAAATATTAAATATTGTAAAGGCCCATATTTTCCAGGTAATTTTTTTAATTATATGGAATTATTTCAAGATCGCAAAATCTAACAGCATGTGATTCTGAGGCCCTGAGTGCCCGAAATGACCTGTCAAAGTTTTGTTAAGATTTAATTAGCACGTGTAAGTAGTTTTCCTATAAAAGTGGAATAAATCTTAAATAGTTTTATGGATCAGAAATCCAAGGGCACCATTGCGTTCATGATGGCGGGTTTACCCTAGGTGTGACATAAGTTTAGTCAGCGTATGCCTCTAGTGGGAAAACCCGAAAATGGCATAAATGTAAATAAAATAATTAAATAAAATTATTTTGTTTTTAAAATGATTATAACTCATGAATGGTAACTCAGATTGAAAATATGAGACTTCCAATGAACTCATGATGGTATTATTTCATTAGACTGATACTAACATTGGCCAGCGCGAGCCACCAGTGAAAGTTATTTTTTTTTCCGTAAATAAATTAATTAAGTGAGAATTATTTTATTGAAAAATCTACAACTTCTAAACAGTGACTCATATTGAAAGTATGAGAGTACCACTGAGTTATTTGGGACATTTTACCCTTAGGCAGAGCCTAACCTCGGCCGGCTCGGGTTGAGGGTGAATGTTAATAATTTTTTGAACTTTTTTTAGGTACGTTCAGTAAACGCACAAGAGGTGTTTTCTAACATTTGAACAGGTGCTTGGATTAAAAATCTGAGGACACTGTTGAATCCGCAGTTCCATGATTTTCTTAAGGGAGGATTCACTTTGACTGTAGTAGGTCTGGAGAAAAAGTTATGTTTTGGGAATTTTTAATAATAATAAAAATAACTTAGTTAATTTTTATTTTCTTTATTTCCCTCCAATAGACAAACAACATTGTGGGACCAGCCATGTATCAAGTCAATAAATGGATTGAACTTTCAAAATTAAGTAATAAAGTCATTGGTGAATTAGTAAGTTTCATAATTAATGAGCCCCCATTAATTTTAAATATCATTAATTACCCTCCCCATCTCCTATTTATATGGAGCTTGGGAAGAGGTGTCGACATTGCTTCACCAAGAAACTAAGTGATGATAAAGTGCCGAGATGAAAAACCCTTAGAGGAAGGAGCCGGTTCTGGAGAGCTGTGAAGAGCGACACCGAAACCCCAAATTGAAGATCAATGATCAAACGAATTCATTGGAGGCTAGCTGCGGGGATGGCGAACACTGACGCACTTCCTCAATTGCGGGCATTTCTCCATCATTCTTGAGGTAGGGGTTGGATCCTTGTTTAAATTCAAGTGAATTTATTGAACCATTTAATCATCCCTCATGATTACAAGCTAATGCGGAGGGTGTGGGCCTAAAGAACCTTTCCCAAACAGTCCATTACTTTTCTACACATGTTCCATTTTTAGAAGACCACCCGTGCGGCGGAACCAACCGAAAATGAAGGAGGCGGCGCGCCGATGCATGCTCCAAGAGGAGGTCACTAGACTAAGATACGACAATCATCAAAGAGACCAGTACCGACCAGCCTCAGAAGAGGTGTGGCACGCCATCATGATTTTCTGGTGAGAAATGATCCATGGCTCGTCAGTCGAGGTTGTCAGAGGAGGCGGTTGACACATCGACCAACTGCGGAAGGGGAGGCGGCACGACCAGCACGACACCGACATGCGGGAAGGCAGCACGACCTATGAACCACTGGTGAGAAAAGGGCTGCTGAAGAGGCAGAACCCAAACTTACCCAGTAGGTTATGCGGTGATAGGGCGACACCCACGTGGCACCGCCGTTTCACAAAGCTGAACGGCCTCCAGGCCATTCAGGATACTGGGGGGAAACACTCCCCGTTTGCTAGTTCGGGTGGACTGCAGGCCTCCCCCTTTACGGGTGACACTTTTCGAGCCACCCTTTATGAGTCACCCCCTTTGCAAGCCAGGCCAGACCTCAGCCTAGTAGGCTTATCCCACCGCGGACTAACAAAGACCAGGTCAGGCTGGGTCGGTCCAACCGGGTTGGATCGGACTCGAAAACACTTAAAGGGCCATATCTTGAGAAACAGATGTCCATTTGATTAAACATCTATAGAGTTTGGATACTTAGACCGAGACAGTCCTTTGGGTATAGTCCAATTGGGTTTTGGAGACAGTTGGAGTATAGTCGGGTTGGATCGAACCCGAATCCAACCGGGCCCTCAAAACTAAAATGATTATAACTCACAGACCGGGCATCTGATTGACACACCTTCTATTATGTTGGAACTTGTACAACATATTAGTATTTTGGGTTACTCCTTTTCGAAGATTTTTGGAGGTCGAGGTATGAAAGATATCTTGAGCGGCAGATAATATGGAACTCGAGCACACCGAGTGTGAGGAATCCTATGACAGGCTGCAACGTGAAGAAAGAACTTCAATCCTGTGTGGGTCAGCATCTATCGATCCTATGTGGGTTAGAATCCATCAGATACTACGTGGGTCAGTGCTCAGTGATCTTGTGTGGGTCAATGCATACTGATCATGTGTGGGTCAGATCCTATGTGGGTCAGTGGGGGTTAGTACCTATTGATCCTATGTGGGTCAGACCCTGTGTGGGTCAGCGGGGGTTAGTACCTATCGATCCTCTGTGGGTCATCAGTAGTGCCTATTAATAGAATAAGATGATCTAGATTATGACTAATCATCTGTACTTCTGTACTTAAGTTATACCTAGTTACAGTTGAGTCTTTAACCATCATGGTGTTAACTTTGTGGTGTTACCTATGTGGTACTTCTACCTTCATGGTGTTACTTATGTGGTACTTCTATCTTTATGGTGTTACCTATGTGGTGATTCTAACTTTGTGGTGTTACATGTGTGTACTTATATCTTCATGGTGTTACCTATGTGGTACTTAATCCTTCATGGTGTTACCTGTGTGGTACTTCTATCTTTGTGGTGTTACCTGTGTGGTGCTTCTATCTTTGTGGTGTTACCTCTGTGGTACTTCTACCATCGTGGTGTTCTCTTCGTGGTGTTACATGTGTGGTACTTTTATCTTCGTGGTGTTACCTATGTGGTACTTGTACCTTCATTGTGTTATCTTTATGGTGTTACCTATATGGTACTTCTACCTTTGTGGTGTTATCTTCATGGTGATACTTGTGTAGTACTTCTATCTTCATGGTGTTACCTCTGTGGTACTTCTACCTTCATGGTGTTACCTTTGTGGTGTTACCTTCGTGGTGTTACCTTCGTGGTGTTACGTTAATGGTGTTACCTTCGTGGTTTTACCTTTGTGGTGTTACCTTCGTGGTGTTACCTTCATGGTGTTATCTTCATGGTGTTACCTGTGTGATACTTCTATCTTCATGGTGTTGCCTATGTGTTACTTCTACCTTCATGGTGTTATCTTCGTGGTGTTACCTGTGTGGTACTTTTATCTTCGTGTGTTACCTATGTGGTATTTCTATCTTTTTGGTGTTATCTGTGTGGTAATTCTACCTTCATGGTGTTACCTTTGTGGTATTCTTCCCTCATGTATGATACGGGTATGTCTTGATAACTTAGGTTTATGTATGGGCATATACCTAAGTATAGTTGACATCTATTACTTCGTTCATTGAGATTGAGGTATTTCCTTTGTGGAACTCCGTGAGACCTATGGGGGTCTTGAGGTACCTACTGATTACTGTTATACTCACCCCTACACGGGCTACGCCCGCACCCTGTTGCGTCTTGTGTAGATGACAGATAGTATTGATCGAGGTAGAGGGATCTAGGACCAGACGGTAATCAGAGGTGGACCATTTGGCATGATGTGATGCATGGACTACTGATTGTGAGTTGTACCTACCCTTCAGGTAGGATCCTCGGTGGACGATCCAGGATATTTTTTCCACTTTTCAGTTGTATTTGTTCTTTTAGTTATACTTGTACTTTTCAGTTGGGCTTTTATTCTAGCCCATTTACTTTAAGCACACTTTTACTACCATATTTTACTTCGTAGTTCTTCTTGTTTTGTTCTTGGACAGTGTGTATATACAGGTTAAAAAGGCAATGCCTTCCCATTTTAGGGATACGCCTTTCCGATGCTAGTCGCCAACCCCTGGCCTATAGAAGGCGAGTTAGTGGTAGTCACGACATGTGCCCCGAGGGATTGGTCGTAACAAAGTGGTATCAGAGGAGTCAGTTCTACCGAAGAACTATGACTCTGATCTTTTAAATGTGGTAATAATGTTAATTGTTATGAGTGAAGTTTTCAATTTGAAGAGTCCAATGTTGATGCAGAGGCCAACGTATCCATACACCAGGACCCTGAATTCTGATTTCCGACTTGGTGCCTGAAAACACCGATTGCATGTGTTTTGGAATTTTTTTCTTTGGTTTCTTGGGAGTCAGCTCACCAGGTATAACTTAATGATCGTGGCGCATCTGTTTCTGATCATTATTTCACCACGTATACATCCATCTAAGATTCTCGAGAGAGTACACAATGACGACCCACCGAGCGATGAAGCCTCGGTGTAGGGCCCTCTTAAGGCGTTAGAACCTTCGGGTGGTGTACCATCCATATCACTGCCCGTTGGTCAGTAGTTACAACCAGTGGTACCATTAGGGTACACATGTAGGATTATTTCCTTACACATGTTTTAGAATCAGATACCCCTCAGGTTCCAATGCGAATCACAGGCATCTAAGGATTGGCTTGAGGAGGTGGTTGAGTTTCCATCAAGCCAGGGCACCATTCGATCAGATGGTAGTCCTAGTAGAGAGTCTTCTATATGGCTCACCAAGATGATGATAGGGTTTAGATTACCCTAATCTTGCGAAGATGTGAATTCTTCTATGGACAAGCATGAGAACCTTCTTCAGAGAAGGGGGTCTCTTACCATAAAGTGCTAAGGGATGAGTGTTCCCTTGAGCTTCTACAGCTTTAGTAGGATGACATGTTGGTAGATGAGTATTCATCGAGTCATACCAACCATCCCAGGTACTCGATGAATACAGTACGATCAGTTCTTTAGGGCTAAAACCTCTGAGTGAGGTGTATTTAGGGACATCCGAGCCAGCACAATTTCTCTATGTATTCCCACTTATGTTAGGGTGATAGAGAGAACCTCTGTGTTTGAATATTCTTTGGCTGAACGAATCCAGCCAGTGGATGTTAATAGTGGGAAAACATAAAACTGACACCACTCTCAGAGACTTGTGTGTGTAAAATGTTTTTGGGAAGAGTAAGTGATAGGGAAAGATGAATCTATAGGGAAGAAGACGTGGAAGTAGGGCTAGGAGAGTAGTATGAGGTGGTACACATTCTGACATGTTATAATCACCACCTCAATGTGGCCCCCACTAGGCTCAGGGAGCTGGAGGACAGGGGAAGGGAGTAGAAACACATGGTCAAGGAGTGTGACCCAAGGGCTCCAGGAATGATTATAGGTACGATCTGTGTCTACTAGTAGATGTCATGTTAATAGACATAGGAACTAATCATTCATTCTTTATAGGAATCTTGTTCAAGACCTAGAGTTTCTAGTTAAAATGTTGACTTGCCCCTTACATCTGGAGATACCTTTGGGAGGAGACCTGATAATCACACGTTTTCTGATGGTGTGATATGACCCTTGAGGTGAGAGTTTCGGTAGGAACCTCTTGGTGGCAGTGTTGAGGCCTTGTGACATTAGTTTGGTTATGGACTAGACATCCACAGTTCATACTCAGATTGACTATATTAGGAAAAAAGGTTTTGGTTTATCTACAATGTTGGAATGATGTTTTCCTTGGTCGAAAAAAAGGAAATGCAAATAGCACAAGATAAACTCATGCATAGGAGGGTGCAGTCAATCACTCTTAATTCGGCCAGCCTTAACCTAGTGGAAACTGGAGTTTTGAGTTTTCAGTTCCCAACAAGAGTGGCAGAGTGTGGGTACATCTTTTCAAAATATCTTTCCAAGATTACCTCCCCAAATGGAGTGAGACTTCTGATTTGGCTCGGTACAACAAGAGTTTTGAACCAGACATCTCCAGGGTAGCGATACCCTTGACATTTTTGATGAAGAAGGGAGAGCCTTCCCTGTGGATGGAGAAGTGTCAGCAGAGCTTTCAAAAGCTGAAACAGTGATGATGGACAAAGTTCATCCAGTACCATGACCTTGAGATAATATATAATCATGGGAAGGGGAAAGTGGCAGCAAATTCACTCAGCAGAAGGTCTAGTATACAACTACTAAGTTAGGCATCAGAGCAGCTAGTCACCCTGCGGATACCCTTCATTGATAAAGATGGAGAATCTTACCTCTAGACTATAACTGTTACTCCCCAAATTAGTTAGCGAATTCGAGAGGCACAACTTGGGACATTGACTCCAAAGCCCAATGTGCTCAGATATCCTTAGGACATTCTCCTGAATGATTTTCTAAATGTGGGGAGCACATCATCCTCTTCAGAGGACGCACCATGGTTCCAGTGATGCTTCAAAAGTAGGCATTGAGGGAGATACATACATCCCTTTTAACGGTACATATTGGAGTGGGGAAGATGTAACAGGACCTCTAACGTTAGTATTGGGGTCCAGGGATGATGGAAGAAGTGGTAGAGTTTGTATCACAATGCCTCACTTGTCAGTAAGTGAAGTGCACTGAGCTGGAAGAAGTCTTATGCTGACAGGAGGCAGAGACCTTTGGAGTTTGAGGAGGGAGACCATGTCTTCCAACGAGTCTCACCTCAACGAGGTTTATAAATATTTGTCCGTGGTGGAAAGTTATCACTGAGGTTTATCGGACCATTTTTGATACTTCAGAGGATTGGCAAGGTGGAACACCGCTTTGAAATTCCACCATAGTTAGAGAGGGTTCACGATGTCTTCTATGTATCCCAACTGAGGAGATACATGCATGAACCATCTCACATCATCGACCTCGGCGAGCTGGATATTGATTATAGGGCGACATTTATGAAGGTTCCAGTAGAGATTGTGGATCGATAGGCGCAGGTCCTTTGTAGGTAGCCGATACCTCTGGCGCGCGTTTGCTGGCAGCACGGGATACTCCAAGAGAGCACATGAGAGCGGGAGGCTCAGATTCATGCTCAGTACCCCCATTTGTTCCCTTAGTCTATGCCGTTGCTTTTTGGGATGAAAATCCCTATGGTGGGGAGAATATAAAGACCAGGATTTTCCATGTAATTTTTTTAATTATACGGAATTATTTTGAGACCCAAAAATCTTACCGTGCATGATTCCGATGTCTGGAGTGCCCGAAATGATCTGTTAAAGTTTTGTTAATCTTTAATTAGCGTGTGTAATCAGTTTTTCTAAAAAGGTGGAATAACTCTTAAATAGTTTCCCAAATCATAAATCTGAGGGCAACATTGCATTTAAGATAGCGGGTTTACCCAAGGTGCGACATAAGTTTATTCGACACAGACCTCCAGGGGGAAAACCCAAAAATGGAATAACCATAAATAAAATAAATAAATAAAATTATTTTATTTTTCAAATGTTTATAACTAACAAATGGTAACTTGGATTGAAAATCTGAGACCACTGATTAACTCTTGAGAGTATTCTTTCCTTAGACTGATACTAACATTGGCCGACGTGGGCCACCAATGAAAGTTAGTTTTTGGGCGTAAATAAAATAATTAGGTGACAATTATTTTATTGTAAAATCCAAACTTCTAAAAGGTAACTTGGATTGAAAATCTGAGAGTACGGTTGAGTTTTATGGGATTTTTTCTCTTAGGCAGAGCCTAACCTCGAGTGGCGCAGGTTGAGGATGAATGTTAGTAATTTTCTAAACTTTTTTTAGGTACGTTCAGTAAACACGCAAGCAACATTTTCTAGATTTTCAACCAGTGCTCGAATTAAAAAACTAAGGGCACCATTGAATCCGCAACACTGGGATTCACTTAAGGGAAGATTCACTTTGACCACAGTAGGTCTGGAGAAAAATTTATGTTTTGGGAATTTTTAAATAATAATAAAACTAAATTAGTTAATTTTTATTTTATTTTTTTCTCCTCCAACGGACAAATGACAACATTGGACTAGAGGTTTGTCAATCCAATAAATGGGATGACCTTTCAAAATTAAGTAACGACGTAGTTGGGGAATTAGGAAGGTTCCTAATTAATGAGACCCCATTAATTCCCAACATTGTTACATACCCTCCCCCTCTTATATTTATATGGAGCTTGGGGAGTGATTTCATCACTGCTTCACCAAGCAACGAAGTGCTAACAAAGTGTCGAGATGCCAAACCCTTGGAGGTTGGAGCCTGTTCCAGTGAGTGGTGACGAGCGACACTGAAACCCCGGACCGAAGATCGACAATCAAGCGACGTTGTTGGAGGATAGATGTAGGGACGATGAACACCAACCCAATTCATCAACCACATGCATTTCTCCATCATTTTTGAGGTAGGGATTTGATCCTTGTTTAAATTCAAGTTAATTTCATCAACCCTTTAATCCTCTTTCATGATTATGAGCTAACACGGAGGGTGAGGGACTAAAAAACCTAGACTAAACCCTCCACCACTTTTCTACCCTTGCTCCCTCCATGGAAGACCGCTAACATAGTGGCACCAACCGGCTACGAAGTAGGTGGCACGCCGACGCACGCCACATGAGGAGGTCACAACACTAAGCTGCGACAGTCATCGGAGCAAACAGCTGTGGAAGAGGGGTGGCGCGATGTCGTGAGCCGCCAGTGAGCAAAGGGACGTGGCTCTTCAGCCACGAAGGTCAGAGGAGGTGGCCCACACATTGGTTGGATGTGGAAGGGGAGGTGGCGTGACCAACACGCCGCTGACGAGCGAGAAGGCGGTGTGACTTGTGTACCGTTGGCGAGCAAAGGGCTGCACCCAAAGCCACGATAGAGGTCTAGCCAGCGCTTAACTGATGGGTTCCGAGGTGACCGGGTGATGCCCACATGGTGCCACCATTTCATAAAGCTGAACGGCCTCCAGGAAATTCGGGATATCATGGGGAAACACTCCCCCCTTGCCAGCTCGGGAGGACCGCGAGTTGAACTCTTGTGGGCTGCGTCTCATGTGGCCAGGCCGCCTGCCTAGCGGGCCGCCACCCAGTGGGCTGAGCCGCCCCTTGCGAGACACCCCCTTTTCAGTCTGGGCCTCCCTTGTGGGAAACCCTTTGCGAGCTACCCCCTTTCGGGCTGGGTCGGACCTCAACCCATCCTAGACCGGGTCAGGCCGTGTCGGTCCGACCAGGTCGGACCAGACCGAGAAACACTGAAATGGACATATCATGAGAACCAAACGTCTGTTTGACGAACCGTCTACAACATTGGGATCCTTAGATCGATATGTTCCTTCGAGTATACTCTACTTGAGTTTTAGAGATATTTGGTGTATGATCAGGTTGGATCGAACCCGAATCCAACCGGGCCCTCAGAACTAAAACCCTTATAACTCAGAGACCAGGTGTTCGATTGACACACAATCTATCATGTTGGAAACCTTATGGAAAAGAGTTCTTTTGTGTTACTCTTTTGTGGATATTAGAGGAGGTCAACATATGACTAATATCTCAAGGGGAAGATTCAACGGAACTCGAGCGCACTGGGTGCGAGGAATCCTGTGGTAGACTATAACATGAATGAAGAACATCGATCCTGTGTTGGTCAACATATATTAATCTTATGTGGGTTAGAATCTATCAGATTATGTGTGGGTCAGTGCTCAATGAACCTATATGGGTCAACGCATAACGATCCTATGTGGGTCAGATCCTGTGTGGGTCAGTGCATACCGATCCTATGTGGGTCAGATCCTGTGTGGGTCAGTGGGGGTTAGTACCTATCGATCCTGTGATGGTCAGATTCTATGTGGGTTAGTGGGGGTTAGTACCTATTGATCCCTTGTGGGTCAGTAGCAGTTCCTATTAACAAAATAAGATGATATAGGTTACGACTAATAATTTGAACTTTTGTACTTAGGTTATACCTGGTGTCAGCTGAGTCTTTAGCCTTCATGGTGTTAACTTCATGGTGTTACCAGTATGGTACTTCTAACTTTGTGGTGTTACCTGTGTGGTACTTCTATATTTTTGGTGTTACCTATGTGGTGCTTCTATCTTTCTGGTGTTACCTGTGTGGTACTTATATCTTCTTGGTGTTACCTGTGTGGTACTTCTACCTTCACGGTGTTACCTATGTGGTACTTTTATCGTTACGGTGTTACCTATGTGGTGATTTTATCTTTATGGTGTTACCTATGTGGTAAATCTAACTTCGTGGTGTTATTTTCGTGGTGTTACCTATGTGGTACTTCTAGCTTCGTGGTGTTACCTGTGTGGTACTTCTACCTTCATGGTGTTATCTTTGTGGTGTCACCTATGTGGTACTTCTACCTTCGTGGTGTTATCTTCATGGTGATACCTATGTGGTACTTCTATCTTTGTGGTGTTACCTATGTGATACTTCTACCTTCATGGTGTTACCTTTATGGTATTATCTTCGTGGTGTTACCTACGTGGTACTTCTATCTCTATGGTGTTGCCTATGTGGTACTTCTACCTTCGTGGTGTTATCTTCATGGTGTTACTGTGTGGCACTTCTATCGTTGTGTGTTACATGTGTGGTACTTCTATATTTGTGGTGTTATCTTTGTGGTACTTCTACATTTGTGGTGTTACCTTTACGGTATTCTTCCCTTGTGTATGAGATGGGTATGTCTTGATAACTTAGGTATATGTATGAGAATATACCTAAGTAGAGTTGATGTCTATTACTTCGTGCTTTAAGATTGAGGTCTTTCTTTGTGGTATTTTTTTTGTGAAACTCTGGGAGACCTATGGGGGTCTCGGGGTCCCTACTGAGTAACATTATACTCACCCCTTCATGGGCTACGCCCGCACCTTGATTTGTCTTGTGCAGATGAAGAACAACATTGACAGAGGCTGAGGGAGCCAGGACTGAACGGTACTCAGAGGTGGACCATTTGGCTTCACGTGACTCAAGGACTACTGATTGTGAGCTATACCTACCCCACAGGTTGGATCATCGATGGATGATCCGAGATCTGTTTTTCACTTTTAATTTTTATTCGTACTTTTAGGTGTACTTGTAATTTTCAGTTGAGCTTGTATTCTGACCCCTTTACTTTCAGCACACTTTTACTACAACAATTTACTTCATAGTGCTTCTTGTTGTGTTATTGAACTGTGTCTGTATAGGTTAAAAAGGTAATGCCTTCCCATTTTAGGGTTATGCCTTTCCGGTGCTAGTTGTCAGCCCCTAGCCTATGGAAGGCAGGCTTGGGGTAGTTACAACATGGGCCCTAAGAGATAGGTTGTGAAAAATGACATAGTATGAGATAATATATATATTTCTAAATTACTTACTAGATATAGTAATTGAAAAAACCAAAATTAAAAAATAATGTGTGATGTGCCATATCCTGCTATTCAAAGCTCAATGTAACCAATGTATATGAATCGAAAATTCCTCATGTTTGAGTAAGAGATGGAAATGAGGGATGAATTTTGTCATACTACTCATCTTCATTTATCATTGTCTGATTATGTCTTGTTCTCACATCAGACAAATATATTGAATAAAAATACAAAAATTCTTGGGATAGATAACCCCTAACAGTGGAACCCTCAAGAAAATTATTACTTCAAACATATGACTTAATTATGCACATATTTCATTCAGTGGGATACATCCACAAAAAAGTGATCGTTCCCCCAAGAAGTGCCTTAGTTGGAAGATGAACTGTTAAATGTAGCATGCATGTAAAAAATGATGGTGGAATTTTTTTCCAACTCACATAGAATTAATAGTCCCAATTTATTTATTATTATCAATAATAACTTGGATAACCTTTTATCACAGAGGTCTCTAAATAAATGGCACAACAAAGTCACTGTCACCCTAATATTATGGGATATCAAATGCTGAATTTTTATTGGAATCAATTCATGATGAAGGATGTTATAATCGTTGGTTTTTAGGGAATTTAGTTTCAAATATCTTCTATTAAATCATTTATATATGTCACTAGAATAGCCATTAAGAACCTTGATATTCTCCAATAGTGGCAAAAATTGACCTTTCTCTACCGGTTTCATCACATAAGTAGAAAAATGAAATTTCTATTTTGTTAACTGATACACACAGGATACAGTTCTAGTCAAATACCCCAATCCAACAAATCCTAACAATATCAGAAGTCATCTTTGGTATTTCCCTTGATATTAAGAATAATTCTAAGCAACATTTTACATATATTTTTCTTAATATGCATTACATATAAACAACAATGTAACAAATTTATAAACCAATATAGAAACTTAAAAAGAATACTTCTCTTTTTCCAATTGTATGTGGCTTCAGTGTCAACATTATTTCTCTTTTTAGATTAAAATTGACCTATTCCCTAATAAAAAATTGAAATCTTTCAATTCATTAAGTACATCACTTCCTAACATACGTTTAGGTTGTTGTTCAATGTCAATTTTATTATCAAACCTATGACGATTATTCTTGTATTGAATATCCATTGGAAAAAATCGCTAATGCCCCATGAAATTGAAATTACGATGATATTTAAGCCTTCTCAATCATGTATTCTTTAAACTAATAGGACATGATATTTTTCCCTTCATGCTCCACCCAGACCTCATTGCACAAGAAGGGAGATAATTTATGGTTTATAGATGGGAAACATCTATATGAAACATATTATTTGAATAAGAGTCTAATGTTTGCACACCTAAATCCCAAAGTTGTTTCAACTCTTTTATTAAAGGCTATAGGTAGACATCTATATAATTAATGGGATCAAAAGTTCTATATATTAGTGTACCCAAGAAAGTGAAGGGTTTTTTTATACAAATCCATGGAGGAATATTGTAAACATAAATAAAAACTAGCCATGTACTGTGAGTAATAGTTATATGACCAAATGGAAACCATCACAGGATAAACCCAACCTGACATTACACACCTCAGCTGCAAAATGAGGATGTTGTGAATCAAATGTCTTCTATACTAATCCATATGTAAGATGAACCAAATTATCATTACCTTTAATTATCTCATCATCATGCCATCACATATTTGTTGAGATTTCTTCAAACATTAATATATTTTGAAGTATGGGAATCAATGAAAAATTACACATTTTTTATGGAACACGAGATGGTGTTCCATCTGTATTTTTCTTCCATTGAGATGTACCACATTCTTTACAGTCATTACAGTCAGCTATTTCCTCCCAAAATAAACTAAAATCTTTTAGTCAAGCATGGAATTTATTAGTAGAAAATCCTAGCTGCTTAACTAACTTCCACTCCTTGTAATGATTTGAAGGAATATCTACAACATTAGAAAGCAAGCCCTTCAAAAAATGTTAGAATAGAATCAATGAAGGTATTAGAAATTTAATACATGATTTTCCCATTATATAACCACATTAAAAATTCTAACATAGTCATTTTAGTACATTCCTGATATACTAGAGTTATAGCATCATCTAATAAATTTTTCACTCTCTTAACATCATCTTCAATATTTTCACCATGTGTACCGATATCATTGTCTTCTTTCATTGACATACTATCTCTCTTGGGATGATGTACAAATGGAAACCTATCAAATATCAAATTATCCAGGTCACTTCTTTCATTTCATTTATAAATAATAGAAGCTTGACTGATCTATCCATGGTGATACCAAACATAATAGTTTGTTTGAAATCTAAATTCTGTTAAATGGTATCTAACTTCTTCCTATATTAACCATGGTCTTCCAACCCATTTATAACATGGAAAATATATACAACCTCCATCTGAAGCATTGTTAAAAGAAAAATATAAAAAGTCTCTAAATTATTTTGAAACTCGGTTGAAATTTGATCACTTCAATACATCCATCTTCTATCCATTATATAATATGGAAAAAGTTTATCTTCTAATCAGCAATGTAAAACATAATTAAAAACTTCATTACAATAAATTTTATTATTAAATTAATCAAATCATACTAATAGCTATAAAAACAATGAATAAGAAAAATAACATATGCTATAAGGGAGGAAAAATATATATTTTTAGTACTGGATTCAAAAGTGTAAGACTAGGAAATCATATTTAAAAATTAAATGGAAAGATTTACTTAAGGCTATATTTGTTTTTTTATTTTAATTATGTTTTTAGCATCAATCAGAATCTCATTATGTAATTATCATCTTTCTCAATTAATTATTTTAAAAAAATACAAAATATTTTTAGATTGTGTTGAGAATTTCATTTTTTAAAATAAACTATTAAAATACCATGGATTTGGTAAATAATAAGTTTCTTACTCTTATACTCCCCTATTATTATGCATAACGTGCAATAGTGTACATAATTAATAAATATTTTGGTCTAAAAAATATTTGATGTTCAATAGTGAAACACTAAGATCATTATTCTCCTATAATCCTTTATGAAGAGTCATTAATATCAAATATATTAGAAAAATAAAATGAAAGAGGACATATTTGAAAGAAATTATTGTTATTATAAATAACCAAACAATGACATCAAGAGGAAGTGAATTGAAGATGAAATAAAACTCAACTTTTATCCCACCTAATAATAAAAGTTTATTAGGGGACACAATTTCTAATCAAATAGTATATATAATAGCATAAAAAATTAAAAAAGAATTATGTACTATAAAAAATAAAACTATTATAACATAAAAACTTAATAGTTAAATCTAATTCACATTTTTATTTCAAGTTCCATATTTTTTATCATTAATTTCAACCCTTTCAGTATCAGAGATAAATTTCTTACCTCTATCCTATAAAGGGATGATCAACAAGCTAAACCATAATGGTCCAAGAAAGGTTCCATGTCTATGATAGAGTGGTATATGTCATTATAGTAGAATTATACCATGATAATGTTATAATACCATATCTACCTAGAATCTAACATACAATCCTTTTTTTGGTCCTTTAAAACATAAAGGTTTTAATTTTCATAGTTGTTAATCTAGGGGAGTTATTTTTTAATGATAAATTATTGGGTCGTTAATTACTCCTACAATCACATCCATAACTAATATATTAACCAAGTGTCTTATTATGAAGTGACCATATATAGTACCTCATGTAATCAAAAAATATAATTTATTTATAGGCATCAAAATCAATATACTAAACTCTAACCATGAATAGGGACACAATATTATTACATGATTTAGTCTTAAAACTAGAAAAATCATTACTATTATTGGTAATATGCACCAATAATAGATTCTAAAATATAATCCCAATAAATTAATCTATAAAATCTTCTCTAGAATAGAGAATATTATACTTTTCTATAGTCCAAGATGAACTGAGTAGCATGTGAACTTCCAATGGTTTATATCTACAAACACAACAATGATAACTATTTTTATGTTTTCAGAAAACCAAAATCAATCATATATGAAAGATTAATGAAACAATATGAAATTATACAAATTGAATCAACAATTATATCATTTAGATTTAGAGAGATATAATTTTTTAGAACTTTGATGGAATTTTTTAGTACCCTTGACTTTGTTGTTGTTGAGGTATCCAACCCATGAAATTGTTTTAATGATTATAATCTATATAATTATCATCTTTGAAATACATAACTTGTATTTGGTTTAGGGTTATCATCACATCAATATTATTTTTCAAGGAATCCAGTTTTTCAAAAACCTATCCATTATTTTGAACCATCTGGACTCCTAAATTTTGTCCATATTCACCTTACCATTGAAAGATATTTCTCACCATGTCATCTAATAATGCACAACTCTCTTCCAGTTATTTTTTTCATTAATGAACATATAGTTGAAACATATAATATTGAATAATTACCCTGAAAATGATCCTTATAGAATGTTTTTATTAGAAAACACAACTTTATTCCATGATGTGGGAACTTTTGAAACAACTCTTTAAACATATCCCATAAACTATAAATATATTCATAATTCAATTGATTGAAAATTAATATATTAGTATTAATATCCATTTAATTTTAGGGAGGTAATAATTGAGTCAAGAACTTCCATACCAAGTTATCCCATGTAGTGATAAAGTGTGATGGTAGACTTTGGAAAAATTCATGGGATTTTTTAATAAATTAAGATTAAAATCAGTGCATCCTTAATACATAAATTAAAACATTATTAAACTGGATTGTATGAAAAAGTTTTAGAAAACTACCAAGGTGATATTTCGGGTATTCTTGAGGTAGTTTGGTGAATTGTATCAAGTTTCATATCATTTTTATTGCTGCTATATTTATCTCAAAGTGGTTTATAGTGATCAAGGGCACATGAATGTTTGGATAAAACCCCATTAGTAAAGTCTAACCATAATTTGTTATATTTTTATCCCCATATATCTTTTTTTCATCACTAGTTTAGATCATTATTCCCTCTGTTCTCCTTCCATGGTATCTTCCTTGACCTTCCTCTAATTTTGTATGATCTTCTCTACATCAGAATCATAGTAGTTTATTTATTATTATTCATTTACATGACTTGAGTGTTGTGAATCAATGATACAACCAAAAACTCTTATAACTAGAATAAAAGGTGTAACATATAAATAAAAAATAGAAATTTAAAATGAATTTTTAAATATCCTAATGAATTCAAGAAACCGTCCCCAGAAACGACTCCAAAAACATGAATATTACATGTGGAATAATTAATTCCCATATGAAATCTAGTTTAAGAAAAAAAATCAAACCAAAAACTAACTTCTAAAATGGTTTAGTATGTAAAATGATCAAATTATTATAGAATATTATGAATTAAACAAACATATAATGATTTAAAAATAATGAAAATGAAAATGGTTTTAGTTTGGAAAAAATCAATATGGGAAAGAATACCATGCATTGTAAATTAATTTTCCTTCATTAGTGGAGTAATGATTGATTAATTCAACTAGATTTTGTTCAAAATAGATCTTAGTGAGCCCCCTCTGAGGTAACAATTTCTCTATTTTAATTATGCTCTTTTCTTACTCTCATGTACTCCATTTAATCAACTGGATAGGTAACACAATACCATGTTTAAATATAGCAACCCTAACCCACCCAATTTTCATGGAATCCACATAAGGTTATTGTTTATGTATTTAATGGAAAACCTCACTCCACCCTCGATGGTTATGGGAGGAAGAAAGGGATAATATGTATAAATACATTAATTAAAGAAAAATACATACACAATTAATAAAACAAAAATAATACACTAAATAAAATTTACTGTAAATACAATGATTGGTAGTAAAATAGTTTTCCCCTCATGATCTTCATGAGGAAATGTAAATAATAAAAAATAATAAACAAAATAGTAGTATAAATCTCTATGAAAACATTCTCTAGAAAATATTTTAGAAGTCCCAATTGAAAGTCTCCTCCATAACTTCCTTCTCAATTTATACACAAAAATTACTTGATTATATCTCAATGTATTATCTTGTATCACCTATATTTTTTATTTTTAATTATTCCAATATTACTCAAAATATTTTTCCACTCAAGTTGTAATATATATCTCCACACATGATTCTCTATAATCTCCTTTCAAATTATATATTAATTTTTTTCTAGGAGAGTGATATGTTCATCTGAGACTGTATCATCTAAATATATTTATATTTGTAGATTTTATATCCACTTATAATATCTTATTATCTATGAATTTTATCGAACTTAAATTACTTAAATATAAGAAAGGTCCTATGTTCATTATCACCTCTTAAACTCACTCTAATATATTCATGTCTATCTAAGATATAATATCATCTATCTCTATATATCTTGTGTAGATAAAAATTCTATAATGTAGGAGGTGTACAATAGTGAAAAAGAACTCACTTGACCTCAACTTCCATATGGTTTGGACACTACTATATAGGATCATCCTCCATGAAAAACTCATGATCTTATTGATTTGATTATTTTCATAGCATAGAATCTTCATACGTTGGAAAATTAATTTCTATTATTTTTCATTCTTCTTCATCTTTTCTCCATGGTGAAAAAATACTTATGTGGTGAAATACTCCATGATACAGAAATAACCTCATCTCTATTGACACTAGGGTCTCTATGATATAGTTGAACACCGAATTAGAGACCGCTTGCTCACTAGAAATCATTCACATGTATTTTTATATTTTGAGAAAACTAAAATCAATCATATATCAAAGATAAATGAAACAATATGAAATAATACAAATTGATTCAACAATACTTAAACTAAACAATAAATCAATTAACCATTCCAGAAGAAGATTAGGGACTCACTATCAAAGAATACCTGAATCAAAAAAATGTAGAAGGGGATGCTCAACTAGAGGGGATCCTCGACCTAGGCGAGATGCTCGAATAGAGGGGATACTCGACCTAGTATAAGGGGAAGTTCTACCTAGGGGGTATTCACATTGAGTGAGGGAAATATCTACCTAGGAGGGGATGCGCAGCCAAGGAGTGGATTCTCGACTAGAGGAGGAGGAGGCGGGGGGACACACATCGATTGGAAGAGGAGAATAAGTGTGGGTGTCTATATATTGGAGGAGGAGAAGTTGCAATGGGGGAAGAAAATTTGAGGGGAATGAAAGGGTGTTGGATGGGGGGGGGGTTGCGGCCCAAAGAATTAAGGGGTGAGCATGGTTGGGGTGAAATTATTCATCCCTCTATACCAACAGTTGAGTAAAAAGCATTGATATAGATTTTATATAACCATAGTTCATTCAAAACTATGGGTATATAAAAACCCTAATTAGAATATAACCATAGTTTATAAAATCATGGGTATATCTCCAAGGGGTTGGAACCCATTTACAGTAGTGTTTCTCTAATGGAAACTCACAATGGTTCCCACATCCATGAAAAGGCATAAAAATTATTTCCAAAGATAGGTGGTCAATTATGGTTTCAAACCCAATGGAACTTATGAACTCACATTGGTTGAGAGGATTAGAGGTTGAGATCATTTCACCCTTTAGGTTGGGGTATTATTTCTTATTTTGGGACTCTATTATAGATTTAATATATGTTTATGAAATCATTTCTGAGCCTCGATACGTGACTGGTTACCCCTATTCCAATTACTTGATTAAAACCATGTGTTTATGGGAATAACTATGTGTGTCACATGTTACTATAAAAGGTTAGGTTCATTCCCCATTAATTAAAAAAATGAAAACTAGGAAAAAAATTAATGTAATAAGGTCAAACAGAACATAAAATTTCCTTATTCATGTAGAAAAATACCTCAAAGATCATAACCTAGACCATTATAATTCTCATAGTCCCTCTCCCTATCCAACTCTCCTTCCAAAGAGATGAAGTAGCGACCATAAAACTTCCTCCCACAATAAATAGGCATCAAACTAGTTCCCATAATGGTATTGGGATCAAATTAATATCTCCTTGGATGTAAATTCTTTATAGGAATCGATGAAAAACCTTCATCATACTTCATATTTTCCTTAATAGTATAATTATGGTAATATGTATTTGGTGATGTAGAAAAATCCTCTATGTTTTCCCAATTACCCCCAATATTATTCATCTTCCATTTGTTATTAAACTCTTCCATGATTTGAGTTCCCGCATGAGAGATGTCACAATCGATATTTACAAGTTGAGTATCAATACTCCCCTTTCCATGTGGCCCTTTCATCAAGGGTTCTATCTTCTCCTATCCTTGAGGGGGTTACGCAAGTTCACCCCTACTATATCTTTATCCATACTATCAATAGCCACTGACATGTTCCTCTATCCAATGCCTCTTTTAGATCTTAAGGTAGACAAACACTCCTAAGATGAAGTTAAATCACCTAATAATGGATATCTAGTTCTTTCACTGACATATTCCCCTCTTTAGAAGTAGTGTGCCCCAGTTCCATAAGCACATCAAAGTCACCCAATGATTTAACCTCTTGAGGGTTCCTAGGAAGATTTTGACTCTCACAATTTTGTCTAGACTTAGTCTGAGAGTGTATAATCTTTCCAACTTGATCACTAACACTAGTAGCCTTGATACTCCTATTCAAGGATCCATTCTTCCTATAATGTTCTTCATTATAACTAGTTAAGGAATAAAAATTTCACATGATTAATTCCTAATGTTTTGGATGTCCTATGATAATGAAATCAATATAGTAGTTAGGAAGATTTTCATAAATAAGTCTACGATTTAAATCTTCATCAAATGTATCCAAAATTGCTTTTTCTGTTAGAACTGAGTGGATATCTACCTCAACCAACACTAGATAAAAGTTCCCTAACTGAGATTTTTTTTCTCCCTATACATCTTAATAGGGATTCCAATTGAATAAGAAATATCATAATGGATTTGGGGATGACACCTAATCCAATTCAAACCAAATATTTTCACCCAGACTTGAGAATATGAGTTTTTTATTTAAAAGGGGTTGAAATTGAAAATACATTCTTAGATATGGAAAAAACCTGGTTTAAGAGAAACAAATCCATAGACCTAATCCCATTTTATAATTTCATCACCGGGAAAGAAAAAGTGAAAATAACCATGACCTACTAGAATGAAATGCCAATTTTAGAATCCCCACATCAAGGATAAATTAAGAAAAAGATCATTAAGATTCCATGGATGCATACATTGAGGATGGGAAACCCTTCCAATGATGAAGTTTTTTTAATGTCTTAATCATTTAATAATAATATATGACATTTTATAGACCTATGTAATGAATTATTTTTTAATAATCCTTCCATAATATGCTTCTTGAGTGGCTATGAAATACCTTTGATTGAAGGATCCCCAACCATTGGTATCACTTTCTAGTCGGTGATTCTTAGGTTGGGATTCTCTCCCAATGGTGTAAATATCTTGCACATCTCCCCTTTCAATTTGGAGGTTCCTTATATATACCACAAGATTAGGAATCAAAACTCACATAGATCATTTTACATAGTTTAAGTTCATATAACAGAACTATACCTTGTAGTTTAATGTCATGTAGTAATAATGTTAATATAGGGCTTGAGCCTTGAGTAGGCATCCTAAGCATCCTATTAAGATAAGAATCAGAGTCCACATACTTTATGTTATGGGAATTTGTGTCATAAAAGATAAGAAATAGAGGTGTTGAGTGGGAATTATGCACAAAAGGCGACCTTGAATTACCTCATCAGAAGTATGAACCTTTGAGTGAATATGAGATGAAATTGGTCTTACATACAAATGAAGGGCTTGCAATAGGGGCTTCCTCATCATGATATTGGTATAATCGTTGCTAGTCTCCAAGCCCACATGAGTCATGATATGTGTGAGAAATAAGAGTTAACATAAGATTGGATACATCACATGAGAGAAAATTTGTGGGGGATTACACATTAAAGTTTCTCTTCTAGAGGTATGATTACCCATATCGGGGAGAATATGTTATGGAGATTGGGACTTATAAAACTGTTCTATGTATCCAATTTATAAAAGGAATCAGAGTTATCATAGTTTAGTTCATACCTAATCTGAATATGTATTTAAGGTACTTGAGGGAATGGTTGAGGCTTACACATAAAATGATGCCCATGTAAAAGAACACTTCTCATCCACTAATGGAGGATGAAGGATGGTAGGATTATGGGAGAATTTAGTCCCATGACTTAAGAATGTTTGGGATATAGAGGTACTTACACAAGGGTAGATTCCCATTGAAGATCAGGCCTTAAGAAGATGTCATATTCATTCTATTTGGACAAGAATCAGAGTCCTCATAGTTTAGTAACCCTCTAAACTATTAATAGATTGGGATAGATGATTACACTTGTAGAAATTATTATTATCTCCAAGATGTAGGAAAGTTAGGGAATTATACCGGTATGGATAATCATGTTACATATTTATTACCTATCCTCTAATATATAAATAATCCTGGTGAACAAGAAATTTCTTTCGAATATATTTGGTACAAAATGGAGGGATTGTCAGAGAGAATGATACAAATAATGTTTCATGAGTGCGTAACCCTAAACCATTAAGAGAAATACCCTTATAAAGGGGTTAGTTTACCGAAAGTTCATCAGAATTTACATGGTGTACATCTAAGTGTGTCTATTGGACAAGGCTGACATGTTGTAGCACATCTTCCCGAGATGTCCAAGGTGTCTGCCTAACATATCTTAGGTGTCCACTGAACATGTCCTAATTTTCTACCTAAAATGATTAGGATGTCATTTTGACATGATTTGAGTGTCTTTCAGACATGTCTCAGGTACATTGCATAATCCAAGATGACATGTCCAAGGTTGTTCGTATGATCAAAGAGGACATGTATGAGATGTATACTCATGATAAAATTGTATTATTTAGGATATATTTGCATGGGAAACATAAATTTTATTGGATATATTCACATGATAAAAGTGAATTGTACGAGATGTATTTTCATAACAATTCTGACATGTCAATAAAATTTTTCATAATAGTGCTGGCATGCCTAGGGCTACCTGAGGGCATCAAGAGACTAGTGATTAATGAAATAACATGATCTTAAGAGATTCATGCGATGGGATCTAATAAACATGTCCATGATTGTGTATATGAAAAAGGGTTCATGTCTTAGGGTTGAAGAAACCTATCCAAGGGTATAATAATCAAATCTACAGAGAAAATAATTAATATGGGAGGAGGATTTCATGTCCATATGTGTTTTCACTTCATAGAAAGAATTCATGCTGAGGAGAGTTTACATGGAAAGGGTGTATGTCTATGAACATTTTCATGGGTGTCCCGCATGACTGAGTGATTTCAACGCATGGATGAATATAGATTTCATGAGACCCAGGGTTTTCCTATTAATTATTCATGGAAGATAATCCCATGTACACATCTCATATGCGCATCACATAAAAATTTCCCACATGAGAGAATCACATGATGTTTATGTCATCATTCAATTGCATAATCTCTAAAGGATCATGCTAGGGATTCTATGATCATAATAATGGTTTTTATATTGAATTCAAATGAATGGTTGGGGGTTTTTAGGTCATATGAGGTGCATGGAAAAGGGTTCATGCATAGTTCTCATGAACATCAAATATGCATATCACGAGAGTGGTATTCGCGTGATAAGGATACATGTCCATGGATGTTCATGAAATAATGGTGGAATTGCTTCATATAGGGTTTACATGATGTTATTTAATTTATCATGTGATCTCATAAAATATTCCTATGACCACATGAACTTAAATGGGTCTCCTGACCAGGTTCTATGGCTCACATAAGAAATTCCTCCAAAGGCAGTATCCCACTACCCCTATGTTTTTATTCTCCACGTTTCTCTCCATCTACTCTCCTTAATCTACCCCTCACATGTGTGTTTTTAAGAGAATTAAGGGTTTATATAGTTAGAGGTTTACTAAAGGTTGTACCAATTTCTATAGTGAATTATTAGTGTGCACAAGATTAAGGCAGTGGGCAACTTCACATGATTGACATCACAAGATTGTAAGAATTCTTCACATGATGGAATGCTTGAAAGTTACTAATGCTTTAAAGTATAGGATCTAAGGAATTTCATGGTAACTATTTATACATGTGATGGATCTCTAGACAACCATTGAGGTCTTCATGTGATAACTTCGACGACTTCATATGATCGACCAACCTTTATGCAATGGAACTACATGATCATATGATCTGTCCTCATCCTGCTTTGTATGATCTTGTAGTATATGAGAGGCTCTTAAAATGAAAAGATAAGTTATTTTTTTATGAAAATACTCAGTGATGTTTAAATGTATTCTCATGAGTGTTATCTCTTGATTTCAGGATCGTTATAAATTCTTGTGATGTATTCTTGCGATCACATGATCAGTTTCATGTAGAGGCCTTATTTTATTTGAAATAAGGAATTAATGAGAAACAAAGTCACAATACTTGAATTAAGGGATATATCCATATACCTATAGCAATGAGAAATAAAGGATATGGTTATAGATAATTTATTACCACAAATATTTCATTTCCCATGGAAGTAGCCCACCCTACTCTCTAATTTCTACCCTAACCCTCATGCCCCTCCACCTCCTCACACCCCTCCTCCTCCTCCTCCCAACCATACTACCCTATTTTTTTTAATAATACTCATCCACCGACATGGATTATCAAACTCCATACAATCATACTCCTCCAATTCAGCCACCCCACATCCTCTCCTATGCTACTCTAACATATACTCCCTGCCTCCTCTTCTGACATGCCTCCAAAGCAACTCTGATGTGGACTACCCACCTACTCCTCTAACATGAATTCAATGTGTCCATACCACTTAACCATGATCCTACTTCTCTAATGTGGATCTAACATGGATTTGACGTGACTCTGACACAACACAGTCATGACCACCCCACCTCTAGAGATCCTCCACCTTCGACATGGCCACCCTCAATTCTTATCTTTCAACACAGTGAACCCACCTTCCCAATTTCTCACTCGAACAAAGAAATACCCTCATGATCCTCCTCCTATGATTATTTATAAATAAACCCATTCTTAATACCCTAGATAAATCTACCCTTTCATAATTTCTCATGAAAAATCCCTTCCTCAAATGATCCTTGCCTCGCCCGGTAGTATCTTCTGATTTTCAGATCCAATATGTAATTTAGGTCTCACATTTTACGTTCTCTCAATAAATGGTTTAATTTATTCTAATATTTATCTCCATATCAATTTTTATATGTTTTATCGGGATTTATGTACACCCACTTAGACATTTCATTGACATACATTAAATAAATAATGATCTGGATAGACTCTTTTTATGCACTGATCGACTTATATCAGGTAAATCTATCTATTTCTTCTATCAAATTCTATAGAATGTGAGGATGAAAGTTTTTTGAATTTAAATATCTAATGGAATGATAATTTTATCTAGGATCCCATGATTTAAGGGGATGATTAGAATACCTCTCATCATTGTCTTCCAAACTATTTAATACATGTCTTTGAATATGTTTGGATATTCAAAACCTATGGTAGTGTCCCTTCATTAGTTTTAACCATAAATTTTGATATGAATTTTAATTATGTATTATTTTTTTGCAGTGGTGAAGATAAAATTTTAAATATTATAATTTCATCTGTTTTTTTTATTTGAATTTTTTTTATGATTTTACTTCAATTTATACAATATGTTATAGATTTTTATAAATTATATTTTTAAATCTATACATTACTCAATATTATAAATTTATTTTTATTATTTTCTATTTTTCATTTTGTTTTTTTACTTTTTATTCTTTTTTTCAAACTGAAAACATTTAAATTCACTTGAAAAAACTCTTCTCATAATGAAAATTATAATTTTTGCTAAATATTACATTTCATCTTGCATACAAATATAACCTTTCAATATTTTTGTATTAAACATTAATTGTTCTCTATACAATCACCCAAGATATTATATTCATCCAAATTTGTTATATAGATTGTTTTTTTTTCATTCCATTGACACATTTACATTATACTATTATATGAGAAAAATATTACTCTCATTTATAATTTTCATTACATTAATTATAAGTTTTTTATTCTTGGATCAATTTTGATGTGTAATTCATAAATTAAAGATATAACAGTTTATGCATGTACATATATTATTTTAGGATTTTTTACTGATTTTAAATAATAAAAAATCTATAATATTTCTATAAGATGAATGTATGATATATTTAACAATTGATTACTGCCATTATAAGTGGAATGTTAATGGTTAACAAGGTGAGTATATCACTCTTCTATTTATTAGTCATTACATGAGTTTTTTTTTCAAATCATAATATCATTATCCCATAAAAGGGTAGATGTTTTGAATTTTCATGCCATTTTTCTTAAAATTCACATGTATTTAGGGAAGGGAAAGATCTTGAAATTTTTTGTGGAGTGTAGGTTGGTATTTTCAAGTATAGTATTAGATGTTCATAGATAAATGGTGTAGTTATTATCTTGCATGTTATTTTTGGATCACTTATTTTCTTATAATATTTTTTTACAAAAACATTTCTTATTAAATTATTTGTTTTAGAAATATCATACTATGTTTCTTTGAATTCAAATGTGGTCAGAGAAGGGAATCCACTTCACACATCACTTGGAAAAAAGGTGATGCTTTTCATGCCTTCTATTGGATGTTTAGAGTTATATGATGATGCAATTATTATCTTGAATGTTATTTTTGGTTCAATTCACTTTTAATTTTATAGGAACATTTATTTCTTAATGAATTATTAAATTTGGACTTCTCATTGTTTCTTTCTTGGAATTAACATATGGTTAGGGAAGGGAAACAACATAAAATATAATGTAGTATGTAGTTGATTATTTTAATGTATTCTATTGGATGTTTATAGTTATATGGTGGTTAAATTCCTCTATTTCATGTTACATTTAGTTCAATTAATATCTTTTAATTTTTCAAAAATATTTCTTCCAGCTATGATTTCCCAAATACCACTGTATAGTTATGAAATCATGTAGCAATTACCTTCAATACTATAAGTATTCTAATTGCATTATTTTATTTATTATATTATTTGTTTGTTATTTATACGTTTGAACTAAATATAAATAAATTTTAAATTTTAATTTTGTCACCATATTTTATTAATTATTATATCATTTTCATCATATTATTATCCATATATGTCCATTATGAATAAAAAGTTTCAAAATTTTATAATGGTTTTATATTATAACATGTATATACTAATTATTTATTTTTTCATTAATTGTTTATAGTTTAAAGATATATTATATATATGTTATTTTCAATATTTAATAACTAACGTTAAAATTATTTTAGTTATATTTTCTACTTTAAATTATATGAGATAAATTATACACCATTACAATCTTCTGTTATGCCAATTTTTGAATTATTAACATATTAAGGTGTAATTTTTTTTCTTTGTTACCTATTTTAGGATTTCAATTTTCCAATACCCAATTATATTTTTGTTAATTATGAAATTTTATATTACAATTACATTTACTAATACTTTTAGACTACTAATATATTAGAATTTTTAAAAGATATACATGATAAAATAAGCCTTAAAATTTAATAAATTCAATTAGTTAGGTGACCAAGGATGATAATGTAGAAAAAATTATATGTTTTTAGATTTATAATGCATAGATATCTATATTATTTAAAAAAATGAAATCCTTTTTATAAGATTATTGTTTACAAATTTCTATTATCAATAAAAATTCTCAGAATTTTATAATCATTATATACTATACCCTGTTTATATTAATTTTTTTCTTGTTACATTTTTATAGTTCAATGATATAGTTTAAATATATGAAAGATTCCATATTGAATAAATAATATTATAATTATTTCATGTTTTTTTATGATTAAAATTATATCAGGTACATTCTACACCACTTCATTCTTTAAACCTAATAAATTTTGAATTTTTAATGTCTCAAGGTTTGACTATTTCTATTTGTTCACTATTTTAAGATTTTAATTTTATAATAATAATTTATTTTTTTATTATTTATGACCTTTTATATTTCAATTATAGGTACTATGGATTTTTGGTTTCTGGGATATTAAAATTTTTAAAAATGAAACATAATAAAAAAATCCTTATAGTTTAAAAAATTCAATTTGTTAGGTAGTATATTCGAAAAAAAATTCTTCATATATTTTCCATTCACACATACTTAACTATTTTTGAATATTTTATTGTCTAATTACATAAATATTAACAAATAAAAGTTTAGAAAAGTAAAGAGAACTGTATAAAAGCTATTCTAGATAATAAATGGTTATATAACATATATAATATCCTTAGAGATACATGTAATGTATACTTTATTGACTAAAAATTTTTCATTTAAAAAAACACATGGGTGTAATTATAAACTGAACAATCTGGGATTATTTCACCATACAAGTGACCTATTTGTTGAATGAAAACTCACACATTATTTTAGTAATGTAACTAGTTTGTGTAAAACTACCAAGCAGTAGGGTATTAGCAATATAATTGTTTCATTTATTAATACATATAAAAACCCTAGTTATTTAAGTAATTATATCTTTTTCAAATATCATATTTCATATTTTGTAATTATTACTACATGCCTGAAGGGAAAAAAACCAATGTTCAATGCAAACATTCCATCTGGGGAGAAAATCAAGTTTAGGTGGATTTATTATGTACAATCTATATATTCAGTGTAACCAATACTCTACTTGGTCATTCATGTTCTTCATATTCATGTATATTATACAAATTACATACTTCTACAAAGTATATGTAATAACAGTTTATATACCAGATTATTCATTATAATAAATTTCACTTCATCACCTCTATCAACCTTCTAATATATCATTTGAACATCAATACCAATTAGGAATGCATATTCTACTCCTTTATTATATATCATAACATAATAAAAAATTACTTGAGATTAGTATATGTTTAGAGGTAACTACTTCAATCATGTAGTTTTCAATTTTTATATAAATTTAACAATATTAATTTCATTTTCATTCCATTTTTTTCTCATAGTTCAGTTTCCTATAACATTTTACATACTATTTATCTGGTGTGGTGACTTGAACATGTAGTAATGTTCGTACCCATTATTGACTACATAACTAGTTACACTACTATAATTTTCAAAATCTTGTTGATATATTGGATTTTGGACACATAAAAGTCTAAGTTTTATTTAAACTTTAATTTAAACTATTTTAATATAAATGAAACAAATTCCCTTTTATTTCTATTTCTTATATAGGCCATGGTCCTTTTATAGTTTGAAAATCGATGTCTTGAATGTCTAGGGTATGAAAGATTTAATTCTTATAATTATTGCTAACGACTATTTTCCTATCATTTTTTTCCTAATATACTATTATTTATTAGTGTGTAGAATAGGTAATATAAAATCTAAAAATAGGAGTCTTTCATATTTCATAATGGTATATTAATTTTATTCCCTTAACAGAAAATAATTCAAATATGAAAATATTGATACAACTTTAATTTTTTAGGTGGATCATTTGGAATCCCTAAAATCCATGTAATATCATGAATTTAATTAGAGCCCCTATTTATATAGATGCCAAAACATTGACTATTTAAGGTTTCTATGTGCAAATATACATCTAATAAAAATTTTGTATTAAGTTTTTTTTCTATAATTCAAAATCCAATTTCCTTTTGATACTCAATTTTCCTTGGCTTATTTATGTCAGTTTTACCTATGTATATGATCATGAATTATTCATTTGTAAAGTATGTTATATTTTTGAAGAACTAAATGTTCCATCGTAATTTTTTTATTTAATATGTTATATCATTTTTCTCTCCTACATCTATTTAATGTATAAAATATTTAGTTATTTCACTTTTGTTATAGATATATTATATCCATATTTTCCTTAAATTTTCACCCATCAAACCGTCTCTAATTTATATATAAAAATAATTGACTATATCTATCTACAATTATATGTATAAACACTTTTATGATTCATTTAAATAAAATTATTATTCTATTTTGTATATTAAGTCACAAATTTTTTAATATATTCATTTTAAGTAGATATACAATATGTTTTTTATAAATAAATAATTTTAGAAAGAGATTATAAAATTTAATATTTTGAGAAAAAAATTAAACATCAAAATGTTCCTTATAAATAGTTTACTTTAAAAAAACTTAATAGAAAAATTTAGAAATGTATGAGTGAATATTATTTTATATCTTCATGAGCTTACCTATATGATTTTTTCTTATTTAATGGAAAATATTCTTAAATTAACTCAAAATCAATGTTTTAACTTAATTATTCTACTATAATTATACTTGTGTTGTTTTCTATTTAGATATATTATTTTCTTTACTAAAATCATTTAATTTTTTGTTTATGAACTTTCAATGCAATGAAGGGTCAAAGGATGTGCTTCATACTTTTGAATAAAATTATACAAGTGATATGTCATATTACCCTTATCAAGAAGATTATAATATATTTCAATATCTTAATACTACCCCTCTAATATCTAAATATCTAGATTAGTGGCCAATTTATTTTGGTATTTTGAGACCACTCTACATGTTTGGCATACTTTCTTGAATCTCGTCACATTAAATTTTTTATATTGCATGAAATTCATTTTGTTTTGATGAAATTCAAATTTTATAGGTTAGAGTGGTTCCTAAATAATTTATAAATGATTATGCTATGAAATTTTAGTTATTACTATAGAAGACTATCCCACATTCAGGTATTTTCACTTTATTTCCACTACCCTTTTTATTTATGTGTTCTAATAATATGCATTTTTATTTTTATTTTTTATAATAAAAAGCTTACTATTTATACTTTGAGTTAATTTTGAGTATGGTGTGTAAGGTATAAATGAAGTGAATAATGAAATAATTTTTTCTCCCCACTTCTCTTTGTTTTCATATTGGAACTTTTTTTAGATGAAAATTCCAGGTTAAGTGAATTTATTAAAGTTTTTTTTCTATTTAGATATATTCTTTTCCTTAATAAAATCATTTATTTATTTCTTTAGGAACTTTCAATGCAATTAAGACACATATGATATAATTCAGACTTTTGAATAGAAATTATACATGTTATATGTGATATTTACTTTATTAATAAGATTATAATCCACTTTTATATCTTAATACCACCCCTTTAATATCTAAATATCTAGGTTAGTGGTCAATGGAGTTTGGTATTTTGGGACCACTCTAAAGGTTTGGTCTTCCCTCTTGAATCTCACCCCATTGAATTTTATAGCTATCATGAAATTCATTTTGTTTTGATGAAATTCAAATTTTGTAGGTTAGTGTGGTCCATGAAAAAATTGGACATGAGTGTGCTCTAAAATTTTAGTTTTTACTAGGGAAGAATATCCCACTTGCATGTCTTGTAACTTTGTTACCACTTCCCTTTTCATTTAGGTGCTCTAATACTATGTGTTATTCTTTTATTAATGTTTCCATTAAAATTATTTATGTTCATAATTTGAATTAATTTTGAATATGGTGTAGAAGGTATAAATTAAATAAATCATAAAATCATCTTTTCTCACAATTTTCCTATTTTTTCTATAAAGAAAGTATATTTATATTCCAATTCTACGTTAAGTGAATTCATCAATATATAATTATTGTCAATTTATTCAATGTTACACATATTTGTTCTCTATTATGTTAGTAGAATTTATATTACATACATAATTCATTAATCATCATTTGATATTAATTTCCATTAAAGAATGATTATAAAAATATCATAACAACCTTTTTTATATTCCTTTCCCTTATATAATGGTAATATTGTTTAAAATTGTATATAAATCTCATGAATCTTTTAGATTCATACTGTGTGAAATTAAAATATCCATACATTATATGTTGTATGTACACAAGTGTATGCAATATACATATGGTATTAATACATTAATTTTAAATTACACACACCTCTGTGCATATTGTGTGAATACATTGTTTGAAAGTACACAAAACTAAACACATATACTATATTGTATACAGTATGAAATTATATTATCTTATGCCTCTTCAAGACCCATATTGTACATAATTATAGTATGCATACCTTATGCATAAATTCTAGTATTCATCTTATGCCTCTTCCAGATTAATAAATTACATATAGTATGCACATAGTATACAAATATTTTTTGAAATTACACAGCTACATATAGACACTTCATATATTTTTTGAATTTACCTATGCCTATAAACATACATTCACATTGTTTAAAAAACTCTTTGATGCATATAAATGTATGTATATATTATGTATATAATCACATTGTTCAAAACAATTTATGCATACGTGTGCACATATTTGTGTATATTTTTGTGCATATAGGTGTATACATCATGGAGTTGAATTTACCTACAACTGTAAACATATATACACATATAGTTTTCTATATTTATGTGAATATACCCTCATATTACACATGGGTTATTTGAGATACAATATAATCTACTTAAATCATTGTTTGATATAAATCAACTAAAAATATGTTGGGAAATTTTAAAACAATTATTTCATATTGATTATATTTGAAATTTTTTACCCCCTCACAACTAAAAAATAACAATCCCTCATGATAACATGATAAATTTTTTACATATTTGATTGTTTATATTACACATATTATGTTTCATTTGGCTATTTTTAGTGACTCCATTTACTTTTGGTACATTTTTTGGTATAAGTTTTTTTCATTTGGGTGCAATTACACCTATACACATGGTGATTTTAATATATTAACTTTTTATGATATTTTTCTTAACATATTATTTACAGAGACATTTAGAACATGGATTTGATAAAGATAATGTTTATACAGGTGAATAAATCAACACTATAGCTCAAATTTATTGGAAATTTTTATTTCAGATATGTTTTTCATTGAAATAATTGAATATTATTTGGGTGGGATAATAAAATCTATAAATACATTAAGGATTCTTGTTTTTTCTTCTAAAAATGTAAATACCCTTTGAATTTTTGACTGAGCCTTTACAAAAATTTACATATCAAATAAAATATTTCTTTATTAGGGTGAAAATACTTCATTATTTATATATAGTAAAAAAATAGGAAAACTTCATTATTATGTTGGATTCTTTTTTATTTTTGGTAAATATACATTTCTGGAAAGATTTTAATTGGAAGTTTGTATTTTATGAAAGTGAAAATATAGTTGGGAGCCAAATATTTTTTGAAAAAGAATTATTCTTTTAGAATGAGCTAAAATAGTTTATCCAAATTGGTTTTGGGTATTTTCTTATTTCAATTTTTTTCTTTAGACTATAATTTTAGAATTATGATTTGAAAAAATAAGTATATTTGGGAGAACTACCATAAATTTTATTTTAAAAATTCATTAATGAAATATTTTATAGTTTTTATTATTTTAATAAAATTTTCATTTGGTGGAATGTTTTAAAATAATTTTATAAGGTTTAATGTTGAAAAAATCATGAAATTGGAGGTATTTTTTACAAAAATTACATTAAATGATTGAATATAAAATGATATTTTTATTTAATGATTGTATTTATGGTTGATGATGAATCTTGAATTGGTGATCTCTGAGTGTTTCAATATTATTTGATCTCTACTGTGAACTTGGGTTCCAACTGTATGTTTTGGTGACATCTAGGTTATTGTTTTTTTATTTTCTATTTGAGTTTTTTCTAGGTGCGGGGTGCTATAGAAATGATGTCTATTTTTTGGAATCTAGATGATATAACCATGGTTATAAACTATGGATATAGACTTGGTGTTTTTTTTCTGGAAACTGGAAAATGTATCCATAGTTGTAAAATGTGATAGTAGACCTATTTCCATGGTTTTAATTCTGCCTATTGGCCTATTTACATGGTTACAAACTATGGTAATAAATCAATGGGTTAGAGGATAACCCCACGTTTTGAACCGTGGTAATAGGTCTATTACCACTGTAAAAAAAATGTGGCTATAGAATTTTCCATATATCCAAGTCATTAGGATCCATGGCCAATTAAACCATTGAATTACCTATATCTATGGTTTCAGTGTCTATTTTCATGGTTATAAACCATGGATATAGCCTATTTTTATAGTAGTATCACATGAATGGATCTTGGACATCGATCATGTATCCTTTGTCTCTATTTGATCATCAGATAAGGTGATCATGGTGGTCATTGATCTTTGGGGTCAATCAGGCACCAAGTGTGTCTCATGCTATCGAACCCGTGATGTTAGGAGCATGGAAGGAAAATAGTTGGTTGAAGATGATAACATGAGGTGAATAAATAGATGAGATTGGTCTGATCATGAGTCTTTTATTTTTTATATCTATTTTTATGAAGGAATAGTGCTATGGGAAACCTATTATCCCACATCGATTTTTCAGATGGATGGGATATTATTAATAAATTATTTTGTGTCATAAATCTGTCAAGTTGGTTGTGGGGTTGACACCTGAAATACTTTCACCCATACCCTCATTGGCCATACCCTCCCATTAGGTAACCCATATAGGAACACATGCATGTTCCATGTGTGCCCACTACGGGCGCTATAATCACCCACACACCCTACCTCTCTACTTTCTAGCTAGATGGATCCCATTGAATGGTTTTGGTGACACCCACATGAATTATTCCTATGGTTGATCTGGCCAGATGGTTATCCTAGTTGGACAATATTTTTTCTAAGGGAATACCCAAATACTTAGAATAATTATCCAAATAAAATGAGTATACGAAGGTCCAAAATATAATTCCTTGTAAAATAAATCTTAATACAAGCTACTTCCAATCCCTCATGAAAATCATATAAGTATTTTTTTCATGGTAACCATACTTCTTGAATCTCAAGTGGAAAAGTGTTTGATGAAAAATTATGGGTGTAAAAAAATCCACCCATTAGAATTAGATTCATTTAGAATGAAATGAATTTGATTTTAAGGTAAACGAAGATCAATTTTCCTTGTACTTGAATATCTGATGGGACTTTGAGAACTAATAAGAGGAGATTCTCGACTCAAGGAGTCTGAGTTTCCAGAATGAATATCCTACAGACTGCCAATATGGGTGATCTATTAAAGGAATTGAGGTTTTCCAAAGGAATAAACTTTATTTGATGCATGTATACTATAATTTGATAGTAGCTAAACATTCCAGGATGGAAAATGATTAGTATGAAAAAGGATTTTTGGCTAGATCTAGGATAAAAGTCCTAGAAATTTCTACATATCCCAAGGGAATGAAAATTAATCTAAACATAGTTTTGGTATGGAAGAATATTATGTATATAAATCTCATGCATAGGTAACATAGGTTTATAGATAAATAAATCTAAGATTAATTCCATTATATAGATCTATCTAGTATGTAAGAAGGGGAGTTTCATCATTTTATGATGAAATCCTAGGTAAAGACCCATGTTTTGTTGGAGATATTGCACGAATATGGCTCTCTTTCCACATTTTTGACCACACAAAGGGGGCCACTTTGAACAGTTTATGGTCTTATAGGATGGACCAAGTCTCATGTAGTTTTATGGAATGAGAGGACTAGGTACCCTCAGGTGGGTCCTAATAAATAGGGATGCACTCTAATGTTTTTTCCTAGATATGTGGATCTAGAGAGAATAGTTTGATTTTTATAGAAAGATAATGTCCCCTATAAGATTTTTTTTATTTCTCTAGTTTTCTTATTACAATTAATATGGGGAAATCTTGGTAAGTATGTAATTTTTTTTATTATGTTTCCCTTTATGGATTTTTATCCTGAAAAGTTTTGTGCTTTTTCTGTTTTATAAGTGCTCAATATTGCATGGATTACACACATCACATGTACGACATGCATAAACTTGACTTTTTTCTAGGATTCACTTTTATAGTTTCAACCTGGAGAACATTATGTCTCTTTCAATTGGATATTTTAAGATCTTAAAAATTAGACCACTATTGTGCTGTAGTTTAGGGTCTTGCAGCTCAGGCCATATGCAACTATAGTTTAAGGTCATCGAGATAAAACATTATACCACTTGTATTGGAGGGTGGGCATTAATGAAGGGTTTGAGAACCCTGAATACATTATGTTATTTTGGAGAATGAATGTTCATGAATAGTTTTTGTACCCTGTGTTCTTTCATAAAACATGAAGGATTAAAGTCCATGATGGGTTGTGACACCCTGCATCCTTACCTCAAAGGGTGTTGGTAGAATATCAAGGAAGTTAAGTCCACTTGGATAGTTGGGAAATGGGTTTTATAAATCATAACCCTAAAGTTTAAACTATTGAATATGGAATAGGGAATAAATGATAGGGATGACCCAAAACACCCTAAGGTGATGACTTCCGCTATGGTGTTGCCAGGGCTAACGAGGATTGGAGGTCTTTTCCTATAAGAAGGAGCCGACTGTAGTAATTGGGTAAATAACCTTATCTATGAGACCATATGGATTACAATAATGGTAAAGTGAGGGTCCCTACTCCTTTCTAATGGATGTGTATGATTTGTGAAGATCCAAATGTTTGGATGATGAAGAGCTATCCAAGAAGAGTTCTGGCACACTAGGGATGTTTATCTTTTGGTTGGGATTCTTAGGCCCAACACCATGCGGTTTCACGTTACATGGTGTGGGAAATAAAAGGGTTTGGGAATGTCATATTTCATTATTACTCTGAGAAAGAGTATAATACATAACAAACTAATGTTGAGGATATCGAATACACTTGAATATTCTAGTTATGGGGACTGTAAATCATGGTCCAAGAATATCTGATTTAACTAGATGTGGAAACCAGTGGTTTTAAGTCAACAATTTGTAATACAGGAATCCCATATACCAAAAATTTAGGAAAATAACTTCTATATTTAAGGGGGGACTCTATAGAACCAAACATCCCCTAGGATCAAGCTCTTTGGAAGGGTACAATTCTGTAATGAATACTAACAGATTCATTTTGGATTAGCTAGTCCCCATTACCAGTTTCTTATAGGGAAGAACCAGGAGCAAGGAATACTGAGGTCTACAGGTTTAAATGATAAGGATACCAACTATAGTAATTAGTTGTGTTAGCTTAGACTTCAAATACATGAAGGTGGTTTATGAGAAACAACATATTCAGAATGGTCTCATGCACCCTAAAAGTATTACCTCTTTATAGTGAACACATTATAATGATGAGGAGATGTGAAAATTCATTACTTTAACCTTTTCTCAAACCAAGGGGTCCAACAAGCATATATCATCTTTTAATAAGGCCACATAGTGGGATCCATGAGCTTTATTTCTTTTTTATTTACACACTATCTTTTGCCTAAAATCTAGTGATGAAGAATTTAGAGGGTAGAGATTTGAATTTTTATCATGAATAACTATGTAGATTTTTATCCTAACATATTTCATGTATCTCTCACAAGTAGTTTATGGTATTAAAATTTGGACAATAAAAGGATAAATTTTAAGGTTTTATAACTTTGACCAAAGTGAATGCAATTTAAGTTCATGATGCAGGTGGACTAGGTATGAGTGTAATGCTACAAAATATGCTAATTAGGATTCTGAGGATCAAGAGTACTCTAATATACTTTTAATTGAGAGATTAAAATGTTGTAAATAATGGATCAAGGTTCTCGATTCATGAGTAATGATATGGGAAAATAATACTAAAAATGATCATGAATCACTCTAAGGTAATGAGCTCTACTGTGATGATGTCATGGATCACATGGATCAGAAATACCTTTTTATAGGGCTAAGATTCCTTTGGTTGGTGGTTCTAAATACCTTATGAAGATAAATATCTATCATGGTAAAAAAGTGATCTTTTCTTCATTATAGGGGCTGTGAAAGGTTTTCATTAACCTAATGTGCTCATGACATGAATTGTGATTTATGGGTTGAGGTTCTTAAATTATGATGGAAGAACCCCATACTCTGATTGACTAGGGTTAGGCTATTATGGAATTTCGATAATTAGTGATGAAGGGTGATAGTCTATATAATTTCCCGACCACAAAAATTACATATTTTTGTGATTTTAGACTAGAGTTTACTTATATTTTACCAAATATATTTTAGTTTTAGTGTTTTATAGAATTAATACAAACTCTTAAATATTAATCCCATACATTAAAAGTTCACACTTCGACTCAGTATACATTTTTTCCATAAAAAGAAACTTTTTAAAATGAAATATGAATTCTTTTCATGAAAAATCTTCACAATTTTAAACTAGACCTAATCTTTTCCCCTAATCATTTGTTGAAAAACATTTTAAGACATGGGATGAGCACAAAAAATCAAAAAAGTTCATAACAAAAAGAAATATTCAAGTCTAGTGAAAAACATAAAAATCTATAATATAATTACCATTATTAAATTATTATTTCATTTTATGGAATAAATAATTTCCATATGAAAAAAAACTATTTTTTCTCCAAGAAAACTTTTAAAACTCATAGAAAACATAGATAAAACATGTTGGTAGCTTGGGAAATTAATGGAGTAACTGCCAAAACTACTCATGGAAGACCTCAATAGTTAACTTCCAAACATTAACTTAGAGTAAACATATAAAATACTCATGGATTAACCAACACAGTTAATCTTAAAATAAACATTGAAGTATATTCCCATTATCTCTTAGGAGAAAATTAATCAGTTAACTCTATCTAATATATGGATTAACCATATGGTCAACTTCCATAATCAATTAATTATAGGTTAAAACATAACCCCCATAATTGGTTTATCATGAAACTAACCATAATTGGTTAATAACATAACCACCCATCCTTGGTTTCTCATGAAACTAACCATAATTGGTTAATAACATAACCACCAATCCACGGTTTTTAACAGGACCACATGTTATTATAAAAATTTCCAAGAACCATATCATAATCATAAATCATAAAAGTTTGCATAATAAAAACATTATTAAGGAAAATAACATTTTTATTTTTAAGTAACTTAGTTTTAGAGAAACTATGCACATAAAAATGAAAAACATTATTTGAAAATAAATATGTTAACTTTTACTGGAAAATTAAAATAAAAAATTAGTCTTTTGGTTGGATATTATGCTTATGCCTTATAAGTTAAAAAATATATTCCTTTTATAATTTTACTGAAAAAGTTACAAAGTACCTCATTTGAAAAATTAAGAAAAAGATTCCTTTATTTTTTTTTAAAAAACAATATGGGTAAAATAACATTAAAATATCATAAAAAATAGAAAAAAATCTATAATTTTTTTAGAGAATATGGATATGGAAGGGAATGTGAGTTTTAAGGGGAACTTTACAAGAAACTTTTTCAAAGAAAGTCTCTTATCTTAAGTCCAATTCATCATGAACATTCATTATATTCCTGAATAATAAAATTAGGTTAATTATATATTTCTTAATAACAATTTTAAAGGTTATTTTTCCTTTTATATAACTTGTTTTCATGTTATATACAATTACATAATCACTTAAGTTAATGTCAGAAGTTTTGAAAATATTATATACATATGTCCAAAATGAATTTGGTAGGTTGACTGTGGTCAAAGAGGTCATTATTCTATCATATAAAAAATAAGAATCATAAAATAATTATGATTTTTATAACTAAATTATACCTTTAAATACAACCATTAAATATGGTTATGAAAAATGAACTACATTATAATCATTGAGATGGTTGGTCGTACACATGCATGAGTAACATTTCTATTTTTCAAAGATCATCATGGAAAGAAGGTGTGTATTATTTTATCTTTATAGAATGATCATAATACCATAAATATAATATTACTTATTCAAATATACTTATATATTTCATCTATGTTATGTGGTGATGAAACATGAATCACATGCTTTGTAGAGGTGATAGTCTACATATACACATGATCAATGTTATCATTTTTCAGTACATAAAAAGCTAACAAGTTAAATGATATATTATAATTTTATAATGATAAATATGTCATTATTATCACATATATACATTAATTCAATAATTAAAACCATTTTTTTGAGACAGTGATGGAAAATGAATAATATCGAATTGCGAGGCGGTAGTCCACCGTGCACCCGAACAATAAATTATTTTTCCATTTTATGGAAGAGGAGATGTATAATAGTCATTAGTCTAACATAATAACATATTATTATATTTTTTATACCGGATTAATTATTTAATCATGGTTTATGAAGGTTTTGTGGATTTAGAATAAGAAAAAAACTAAAACATGCAGATAAAAACTATACCTCTTCTTTAAAACACCTCCTTTACTTATCACCTCATGACCTATAAGATTGGTATTATTCTTAAAAAATACCTCTATAATGTGAGTAGTTATTATAGTAAAATATTTGGGTAGGTATTTTATAAAACAAATGGGGTTTTATATGTTAATAAAATAGAATAATAGGTTTCTTTTTATAAGAGTTGCGAGGAGCACTCTTGGCATTTCTCAAAATATTAAATAAACATAAATTAATATCTAATTAAAAATGGATCCAAAGTTTATTATTTATAATATAATATAATTAAAGGTTTATATTACCTCATATAATAAAAATTATAAATGTTTTTACTATATTTATATCTTTATCCTTTAGTTTTTACACCTATTTAATCCCTTTAACCACTAGTGCAAAAACACTTTTTCGCGTCGTTTTTTTTTAATTTTTAACATCGGTTATAAACCGACGTCTTTATAGGCGATGTTAAAAATACAGTTTTCGCGTCGGTTCATAGAAACTGATGCGAAAAATAATTCGCTTATGAGCTTCGGCGTCGGTTTTTTATAAAACCGACGCCGAAGCTACATTTAGACATTATTTTCCGCGTCGGTTCATTAAAAAACCGACGCGGAAAATATAGTCGACTAGGTTTTCGGCGTCGGTTTTATATAAAACCGACGCCGAAATATCGGTTTTCCGACTAGGTTTTCGGCGTCGGTTTTTACAAAAACCGACGCCGTAAATAATTTTTTTTAAAATAAAATACATATATTTTCTCCTCCAAACAAATCGGAACCCTGAAAAAAAATAACGAAGTATACAAAAACAATTAAACAGCTTTAACAGAAGTACTTGAGAAAACTCAAAGTAAAGCAGAATTAAAATACACGTACCTACATGGTGCATTTTCTTAATCTAACCATACTCAGTATCAATCATTGTAAGTTTCCTCCCATAGATAGCACCAATCCTGTCAAAACAGTAATGAAACTAAGGAGATGTGCGTGAAAAAATCAATCCAAGATATTAGTGCAATGAATAAACATTAAATGAAAATGTGTAATTTATTTGAATCATTCATTTTTTCACAAAGTAAATTACCAAAATGAAATGTTACGACTCCTGATCAAAATTCCAGGAACACTCAGCCGATGCAACCTCTTCCTCACCTCCCCCACTGAAGATGTTGGGGGTGTCTTTTCACCATAGGATCCCCACCACCCCCAACCTCAGGTTTTTATATTTGCTCTGTATAGACGTGCATTACCCATTCACTATTGTTATTTGTTTAAGTTATGGAATAACAGAGAAATAAGTTTGAGTGCAAAAAATAGGTTAGAAAATTGAAATCAAATGCAGATTGAAGAGACATAAAGAAACATACCTTAAAAATTGACGCCTTCTATTTTATCTTTGTGCAAACCCACTAAGCGCTGTTTCAGGTATTATGTGATATGCTTCTCGGCAATCATTTTTCGATATTTATTTGCATAAAAAATAAAAAGTCCTAGAAGATATTGCTGTGCATTCAAGGGAGACAATTTTTAGTGTTTGTGAATTTTTTTCGCTATACGAATCTCTATGTTCATGATCCAAGTACCACCCTACAGATCTGTCACTATACAGACAAATGATTTTAAGAAATAACAATGAAAAGAAATATAATAACTAATTCTGAATTAAAATACACGTACCTGAAATATACGACATGCTTATTGTTGGTTATTGTTGAAGGATTCATTTGATTATTAGTAGATTCAATAAAACAGTTTTTGCAGAGGCACTTGAGAAAACTCAGTAAAGCAGAATTAAAATACACGTACCTGAAATATATGACATGCTCATTGTTTGTTATTGTTGAAGCATTCATTTGATTATTAGTAGGTTCAAACACCTAATATATCATAAGAGTTAGTTTTTTAAACCCATATATATTATTATTTATAAATATTAGTATACATACCTCAAATCTTAATCAGACTTAACAAATAGTCCGCAAAAGTAGATTGAATACGAATCATATCAGATTGAGAATATGACTGTGAATCATTGAATACCTACAATAATATTGAATGATATGAAATTAATAAATAGAAGAAAGTGGATGAAAATATATAAAAAAGTTAATACAACTAACCTTATGAAAATCAGTAGTTTCCCCAGTTGTGATTATCTCGTACATAAATCATAGAATATAATAACCACATTCAACGCTTCCATTTTGACGATGACACTGCAGTTATAAAACATTTAACTAATAATGAAACCCAATATATAACAAAAATATAAAAACTAATTACCTGTACTTCCACATATTTGATTTTCGTTGGTTTGTTTTCATTTGTAAAATGTTTCCATGAACTGCATTTTTTTATATAAGAACTAATAAAACTTGTGTAAACAATTAAAATTAAACATAACAAAATTCTAAAAATAAAAAAACAACTTACCTGTTTAATAAGTTGGAAAATGGTTTACGCACTTTTCCTAATAAAGAGAAAAACCAATATAAGGTGCATTCATTTGGGCAAAATACACCTAACATCCAATGCCCCCTATAATACAAAAAGTTCATAATTAATGACATTATAATGATCATGAGTTCAAAATTATATTGATATTCTTACTTATCAAGAAATGGCAAAAACCAACACTGAATCTCTGTTTGTGATAATCTCTCAGATATACATTGAACTCTTTCATCATTTTTCACATGTTTGACTTCCAAGGAAATGTACTCTGGATCTATAAAGCTATAAATGCTTGTAGTTTCATTTTGTAAAAGAATCCTGTATAGATACCTAATTTAAAAAGAAAATATAGTTAGTCAATGACATAACAATATTTTATTAAAGAAATAGCAATTCAAACGTCAATTTACTTACATGGAAAACAACTGCACCACATTCAGCCCGATCTCTTCAAAATTAACTAAATTCATGATATCTTCTTTCAATATTCTCAATTTATAATTTCTTCCACATATATCGGACGTCATCCGAAACTCATAGATAAAATTCAAGGAAGAAGAGCACTGAGATAATCTTTTCAACCCAGAAGAAATATCAGAAGTATCTACAGCCGACTGTTTCTGAACATTTTGCTGCATTTGTACAGTTTCTTTTGATTTCAGATATTCCTATATAAGTTAAATGTCAGAAAACATTATAAGTAATTTGGAATCATTTCTAATTACTAGTTAAAAAAACTCATACCTCATGTGAAATATAACGAAGAAGTGCAGTTGGCCAAAGTAAAAAATGGCCCATGAATTCCCCAACACTGGTGATCTCCGCAGTAGGAAATGGTAGTAGAGCAGTAGGATCTATAATAACAAGTACTGATACTCTAACCTGACCCATCTGCATAGGCTGATGATGTACCGAGTCCCCCAAAAAATACACTTGTCCTAACGCAACAATATGTACATGAGGATCTCCCGCAAACAACTCACAATATAAGGTTCGATCCGATGGAGGAGGTGGAGGCTCAAAGTTAGCAGGTGGGGCAGGGTAGTCAGGGTGAGCAGGCTGAGAAGTCAGAAAAATGAAAAGGGTATATTAGTGTTTAAAATTTATAACATAGAAAAATTGATTAAAAATTAAATAAAATAATATACCTCAAATGGTTGCGCAGACGGGGCAGGGTAAGCAGATGAGGCAGGGTAGTCCGGGTGAGTTGGTTGAGAATGTTGAAAAATGAAAAAGTTATATCAATGTTTATAATTTATAAAATAGAAAAATTGATGACATCAAATAATATACCTCGGAAGGCTGCCCAGACGGTGTTGGGTAAGCATATGAGGCATGATAGTCTGAGTGAGTAGGCTGAGAATGTTGAAAAATGAAAAAGTTATATCAGTGTTTATAATTTATAGAAAAGAAAAATTGTTAACAGTAAATAATATACCTCGGAAGGATGAGCAGACTGTGACTGTCTTTCCAAGTGTTCTAATAAAGCCTTCTGTACTGCTGCTTGAATTTGATCACCCATAGACCGTTTCATATCCTGCAGCTCTTCTTTTAAGGATTCGATTTCCGGGTCTCTTGGTTGCTTACTCTTACCAAAAACCTTCCGAATACTAACACCCGCCTGATATCCTCTAACACGGCCGGGGTGTTCAGTCTTTCCCAAAGCAGTGGCTAGGATATCCATCCTACCCTCGGGGATAAAAGAGCCCTGTGTCTCTTTCTCCTGAAGTTCATCCTGAAATGAAAAATAAAAAATTTATATTAGTGTTTATAAATTATAAAAAAGGAAAATTGTTAACAAAGAATTAATATTTACTTACAATTCTATCAGCCACTTGATGAGCTTCGTCTGTAAGATATTGTTCATTTTTTCTTCTTCTTGCTCGTTTCCATTTCTCATGGAGAGTGGGAGGAGATGGAGGACCATACTGGACCTCTTCTGAACCACTACTTGATCGAGCTCTTAATGCTTCAAATTTTTCTTCAATAATTTTCTGCTCCAAATACAAGTATCCTCCACGTGATAAAGTATGAGGGTATACGTTTTTCAACTGGATCTCCTGACGAGATCTTCTGGAGGCCTGTTACATAAAAATAAACACATAAGTAATAAGGAAAATATAGCATAAATTTTAAAATATAAAACAATTACAATACCTGAAATTTCTCTTCCTGACGACTGTCAACAAATCGCTTCCATGTTTCTTCATCTATATATGGATACTTAAGACATGGGCTTTCAAACCTTCTCTTTCCAAAAACATAATCTTTCGTCAGTTTGTTTTTAAAATCTCTCCATCGAACCGCCGCTAAAGAGAGATGTCTTTTCCTAATTTCTTTGGTTTCCTCAAAATTGAATGTCATCTGTAATTGAAAAAATTAAATATGTCATTTAAACTATATAATATTAAAAAATGAGATAAAATAAATAAATAAAGATATTTTACCGTCACGGCCTCCCAAAGCTGTTGCTTCGCCGTCCTGTCCACTGACTTCCAATCAGGATATACAATACTAATCCTGCAACGGCTCTGCATCGCTATATAACTGACAAACTGAACTGCATTTGGGCCAACTGCATTATTATTATCATCAAAACGGATGTGTAATTTGTTATCATCACGAGCGAGTGATAGTTTTGGTAAACGTGTAATACCACGTTTACCAACTAGAGAACTTGATTTTTCAGTAGTAACAGGAGAAGTCTCCTCCGCCGAGGACGCATCAGTAGTCCTGCAATTTTTTTTAATAAATTAACAGTTTTATTTCATTAAATATGTATATTACTGAATATTTAATAATATGTCAAAATAGATATACCTCGGTAACTGCTCATCTCTATCTGTATTTGACATTGCTACTAGAAAGTGTAATGAAATTTTGGGTACCTGCATATCATTAGAAAACTGAATAATTAGAAACAAGGAAATGAAAAATAAATATGTAAAAATAGAGGCATGCATTTGTAAGTTTTAAAAATAGAAACAAAATATAAATATTTACCAGAAAAATTAGGAGACTAATTTAGTGTTTTCCCACGTCCCTTCATCATGATCGGTACGTACTGCATGCACTATGTCTGTCTTATATTCATTGTAATCATCTGAAAATTTCATAATAGATGAATAACGCTCATGTAAATCACTAGCATCATCAGAATCATCATCATCACCCAAATGATATCTTTTCCCTTGCAAAACAACTGACCACTAATCATTCGATGGATCAATGACATAAAATACTTGTTTTGCATGTGTCGCCAAGATAAATGGTTCCTCATTGTGATTAAATCTTTTCAAATCAACCAGTTTAAACCCATATTCATCATGTTTCACTCCACTATTACTATCAACCCAATTGCACTTAAAAATAGTGACTCGAAATTTAATATAATCAATTTCCCATATGTCTTCAATAACTCCAAAATATGATGTTGATGCAGAAATTGGGTTTTTATCTTTGGCACTCGAAAAATGCACTGCTTCAGCGAATACCATCACACCACTATTCTGAACGGTACTCTTGTCATCCAGGTTTTTTGTGTAAAATGTGTAGCCATTGATATCAAAACCAGACCAAGTGATCACATTAAAAGATGGTCCCCCTGATAACCACTTCAATGTTTCTGATACAGATATATCTGAGGTGACATTCTCTTTAAACCATGAAACAAATGTCTTCTTATGCTCAATCATCAACCACTTTTCATTTCTTTTCTGATATCGTAACTTTAATTCAGCAATATGTGAGGATATATATGGTTGAACCTCATCTGTGTTGTTCAAAATGTATAAATGTGCTTGCATCACTTCATCACGTGGAATGAACTTTACCTTTAAGCCTCGAACCCCTCTACCTTCTCTGTCAACTGTCATATGTCGAGATAGAGGGAGACCAATATGCTCCACCTCATTCAAATAATCAGTACAGAACTCAATCACCTCTTCTGATACATATTTTTGAACAATAGAGGTCTCTGGTCGATAAGGATTTTTAACATATCCTTTCAAAATTTTCATATATCTTTCAAAAGGATACATCCATCTTAAATAAACAGGCCCACACATTCTTATCTCACGCACCAAATGAACCAATAGATGAACCATTATATCAAAAAATGTGGGTGGGAAATACATTTATAGTTGACAAAGAATAAGAGTTGCTTCATTCTCCAAAAAATCTAACAAATTTGGATCAACGACTTTGCTACAAATGGATTTAAAGAAATTACATAACCTGATGATTGTCTTCCTGACAGCTTTCGGTAATATACCACGCACTGCTACTGGTAGAATTTGTTGCATTAACACATGACAATCATGTGATTTCATACCTATTAATTTACAATCCTTCAATGACACAAAATTATTCACATTTGAAGAAAAACCGCTGGGTACTTTAATACCATGAAGACACTGACAAAAATTCATCTTTTCAATCTTGCTTAATGTGTGACAAGCCGGAGGTAAATATGTTCTTTTTCCTTTCACAGCGGGAGCTAACTCCAAACGTATTCGCATTAATATCAAGTCCAATCTAGCATGTAATCCATCTTTTGTCTTTCATTTTATGTCTAACAAAGTTCCAATCAAACTATCACATATGTTTTTCTCAACATGCATAACATCAATGTTATGTTTTATCTCTAAAAATCTCCAATAAGGTAGTTCGAAAAAAATAGACTGCTTCTTCCAGATATGTTTTTGTAAACCAGAACTTTTTCTCTTTCCAAATGTTGAATCAATATCTTTCACTCTGTCATAATATTCTTCAGCTGACAATGGTTGAGGGGGGAGGTTGTATTCTTGTAAACCGTTAAATGCTTTTCTCAATCTACGATAAGGATGATCAATTCGCAAAAATCTTCGATGTCCCATGTACACTGTCTTTCTTCCATTCTGCAATTGATAATATGAAGTTTGTTCTTCACAAATTGGACATGCTTTATGTCCCTTAACACTATATCCAGATAAGTTTCCATACGCAGGAAAGTCGTTTATAGTGAACATTATCATAGCACGCAAAAGAAAATACTCTTTCTTGTATGCATCGAAAACTGTAACACCTTTCTCCCATAGCAGTTTTAAATCCTCAATCAATGGTGTAAGATACACATCAATATCATTTCCCGGTTGTTTTGGTCCAGAAATCATCAAGCTCATCATAACATATTTTTTCTTCATACATAGATGTGGAGACAAGTTGTAAAGTACCAGCAAAACAGGCCATGAACTATGTTGGCTACTGAGGCTCTGATATGGATTCATTCCATCAGTACACAATCCCATTCTGAGATTTCTAACTTCACTTCCAAAATCATGAAATTTTTTATCAAAACTCTTCCACTGTGGTGAATCGGCAGGGTGATGTAAGTTACCATCAGAAATGCGCTCATCTGAATGCCATCTTAACCTTTTTTCATCATTTGAATATGCAAATAGACGCTTCAAATGAGGAATAATTGGAAGGTACCAAAATGCTTTAGATGGAGTTTTGATTTGTGTACCTAAAAATAAATCAGAATTGAATTATCAGAATTGTTTGAAAAAAATATTGGATGATATCATTGGAAAGTAAAAAAATTGATTTTTCATAACGTTACATGACATCACCTGAAAATGAATCTGAGTTGACTTTCTCATCCATCTTATAGCGCGATGTTCCACATGTAGGACAACTTGATAAATGTTCATTTTCTTTCCTATACAGTACACAATCATTGGGGCAAGCATGTATCTTTTTATACCCCAATCCCATTGGGCATAATATTTTCTTCGCCTCATAATTGGAATCTGGAAGCCCATTGCCTTCTGGAAGAAGCTCTTTTAAAAGCTCAAGTAAACTGGAGAAACTTTTATCACTCCACCCATTTTTTGCTTTTAAGTTAACTAATCTCAAAACTGCTGATAACACTGTATATTTACTGCAACCTGGGAATAATGGTTTCTCAGAATCTCCAAACAATCGTTCAACAGTTGGTGTTTTTTCGATGGTTTCAACACCTAAATCATGAATTAATTCTTCAATACGATCCTCTGCCTCATTATGAATATCGTCATCAACATTGGATGTTGAATTTTCAGTTCTTTCACCATGCAAGATCCAACGTGTATAATTAAGGCTAAAACCATAACAAATGAGATGATCTTTGATTTCTCTGAAGTTTAACTTTCTCATATTTACACACTTCACACATGGACAGAAAATCAAATCAATATTTTGATTATGCCGTTTAGAAAATTCCAAAAAATTGTCAACTCCTCTTTCATATTCACTAGTAGTTCTTCGTAGATAAATCCAATTATGATCCATTAATACCTGATATCACAATATAATTGATGAATATATTAAAACATAAAAACATTTAAATATCTATCAGATAAATTGTAAACAAAAACATATTCCATAAAAACTATTGATAATCAGATAAAAGACATCAGATATGAAACACGTTTACAAATACAGTAAACAGTTAATTTTAATAATATATACATGTGTGTTATATTGAAATACAATGACAAAATGGTTAAATCAAAGGTTTCATTTTTTGAAAATAAAGTTTCATGATATAAATATTATATGAATGACATACAAGATAATATGATTTCTCACTATGACTACTATTGATCACACTATATTTATTTTTTTATTCATTTGATGTAACATGAATGAATCATGGAAAAATTAATGTGAAAAATAGTGCAATAACTATCCTTATTTAAGACAATGTGTATTAAGAGACATGATACAATTTTTGGTGACTATGATAACTCAACTCCCTCAATCCATGAGTTTTATAATAGGGAACTATGAACATATAAATTCATTATGGAGGGATAAAAATTCCATTTCATATTGTAGGTGACAACTTACACCCCCATCCATGGGTCCATTGCAGCAAAACATGTCAAGGAATGGATCAACATGAAGAGAAATATATTATCCATCCATGAAAGATTAGATCATGAGAATGTTTTATTTGCAGCCTATGACTTAGAGGGGGAAGTAAATCATTTCATGACTATTATTTAGAGGGAGAGAAAGATGAATAAATATAATCAATGGAATGAGATTAGTTTAAGAGGACATTTATTAAAAATGCATGAATCTAACCCCACATATGAAAGTGGAAAGGTATTTTTGAACATTAATAGAGGGATAATGATTATATTATTATCTACGAAGAAGTAATTACAATACATTATGATTCTAGTCGTATTATGGACATTGCAAGAAAAATTATTTATTATATAATGGCATGAAAATAATTATTCAAATTTTTTTAACATAATAGATAGTGGTAATTATTCATGTCTTAGTTAAATGATGAGAACCAAAAAGAATTGAGGAATTTGGCATGGTAAATCTCAAGAAGGAATGAAATAACAACAAACTACATGAAAAAATGTGAGTGAATTCATTTAACACAATAAAATTATTTTTTTGAAGAAGAATTTATTAAAATGGAAATGGAATTAAAAATATAGTACTTCATAATGTAATGAAAGATCATTTTAAACAGGAATAATGATAATACAAACAAAAAATTTGAAGTTCAACCCGAATGGAGATGTTAAATCCAAACTGCGACCGGTATAATTACTTCCAAAAACAAACAATATCAAATCTACACCAACAATGATAATACAAACAAAAAATAATGATAAATTACAACTAAAATCTAAACAATAATCAAAATCACGCAAAATAGGGTTATTGATAAAGAAATAAACAATGGGATATGAAACAAGAGAATGGGATATGAAACAAGAGATAAATAGGAAGAACACATACCCAAAATCATGCAGACGACAAAAAACCTTCAACAATGGCCGTCCAAGATCGCAAATCAAGTTCGAAGGTCGTCGGGAGTCCGAAGCGCCACAGCGGAACTCGATTTCGACGGACGAACAAAATGAGGGTTTCTGGCCGTGAATATTTTTAAAAGACTTTTCACGTCGGTTTTAAGAAAAACCGATGCCAAAATGTTGTTTTAAAATTTTCGGGGTCGGTTTTCATGAAAACCGACGCCGAAACATTTTAAAAATTTATTTTCCGCGTCGGTTCTCAGGAAAACCGACGCGAAATATATATATTTTTTATGAGTTTCGGCGTCGGTTTTCATGAAAACCGACGCCAAAACATTTTAAAAATTTATTTTCCGCGTCGGTTCTCAGGAAAACCGACGCGGAAAATATGTATACTAATATTTTCCGCGTCGGTTTTCTTAAAAACCGACGCGAAAAATCAACGCATAATATTATTCGCGTCGGTTCTTAGGAAAACCGACGTGGATAATATGTATACTAATATTTTCCGCGTCGGTTTTCTTCAAAACCGACGCTAAATATCAACGCATAATTATTTTTGGCGTCGGTTTTTTGTAAAACCGACGCCAAAAATTCCCCGCACATACTTTTCGCGTCGGTTTTTAAAAAACCGACGTTATTACGATGACGTTAAAGCCTGTATTTCCACTAGTGAACTCTTATAATGAAAACATGAATTTTTAATCTTCGTGGTTTAATATAATTACTATAAAATGATTAAAGTACAATAAATGGATCTTGGTTGATATTTTAAACCATATAAAAATCAATTTTCTGAATTTATTTTTTTATTAATTTTATATCTTTTCATAAAATATTATTTACTATAAAATATCAATAATGTCAATTTTTGGAACTATTCATTAGTTTGATTTTAATAATATCAAGAATACATATAAAATAATAAAAAAATATTTTATTGTATCTGTAACATATCCTGGTAATATATTAAATTATTTTATCACATAATTTATCTCAACTTATTTTTTTTAATATTTTTAATATCTTTTAATTGATTTTCCATTAATTAATTAAATACTGCATCAGTGTTGTGAAATCATTTAATATAATTATTTACTCAATAAAATTTGAAAATAAATTACCATGATGAAGTTAAATCTTTTATATTTTAAAAAACTACTTATATTCTAATATATCCTTTATATTAAAGTATATTAAAAATATTATACTCATTAAAAACAAGAGTGTAAAATGTTTGAAATTTCTTTAAATAAAATAATATAAAGGATATAATCTCATCCATTATCCCAAAAGTTTGTAAATTATAGCATTTGATTATTATGTTCGATATATTATCATTAAATAAAATTTATGTTAGTTTTTGGTCATTAAAGAGTTCTTATAATTTTATTTTTGGCCTAAATAAATCGATATACCATTTACCGTGGTAATGACAAATTATTAAGGTTACCATTCATATTATATAAAAAAGAAAGGGAAATAATTAATAAATATGAACCCAATAATCAAAATATGGAATCAATTTTTAAAAATTAAAAAAACATAATTTTCAGAATTTAATTTTAAATTTAACCCAAAAAACGCAAGGAAAAACATTTTTTGAGAAAAAATGCCCCTTTTAAATATTACATGATTTTATATGAAATTTAAGTATAATATATATTTAAATAACCATAATTGGATTATTTTAAATCATAATAAAATATTATTTTTTTTAAAGTACAAAACATAATTTGACTTTTTGAATAAGTTAAAATAAAATACCATTTTCAATAAAACATCTACGGTTCATGCTTCCTTGAAAAATCAATATTTTTAGAAAATTCTCAAAAATTATTCCTAAGATAATTTTTAAATAATGATTTAAAAAATGATATTATTTTTATAAAATTAAATTTATATACATTCCAAAATTTAATTATAATATTTTCTCAATAAATATCATTTTTGAAGGAAACATATTTCTAAAAGATAAAATGAATTTTCTAAAAATTGAGTAATTATTTCATAAGAATTAATCACCAAATTTTTATTAATTAGGTCCTTTATATATATATATTTTATATTTTATTTAATACTATTAATACCTTCCAATTTAACAACTAGGTTATAACATTCATATTTAAATAATTTTTTGCGGTTCATTGAAACTCGATATTGCGTGTTGTATACACTATCAAACACAATGTAATTTTAAAATATAAGAGTTGTCTTTACCATGAACTATAAAAGACATTAAATTTATTTTAAAGGAAACATACCATAAAATCTTGGGGTGTTGCATTCTCTTCTAAGTTTGGTGTTGTGTGTTATATGTGCTATTAAATATGATTAATCCTCTTTTAAAATATCTAGCTGTTACATTCTACACCCATAAATAAATTTCATCCTCAAAATATAATCTCGATATTAATAATAAATGGATTAAAATTTGAAAATACCCTTATTTCAATCATACTTCATGATAAGGGTTAATAAAACATCATCTTGATAAGAGAGAAAGGGAAGTACAAAGACCATCTAGAATAATCCCATTACTAGTTTTCCAAGTATAAGAACATAAGTGGAAAGTAAATATATGGAGATGGAAGATAGAAATAACATCTAAGTAATAACAGGGAGTTATAGAGAACATTTTTATGTGAATGTTAACAAATAAAAAACCATAAATATATGATGGATTGAAAGGCTATTGACTTATTTATAAGAAAAGTAAAAAATAACTTTTTTGTTATTTCAAGTTATTTTTCCTAAAGTCAATGGATTATTTTACAATCTAGATAAAGCACTTGAGAAAATAATATTAGTTATTTATTTTCATATAATAATAATATTCTCATCCTTTGGATGTACTTTGATCTGTTTCCACTTCATCTCTTACATCGATAAAAGGATATTTGAGAGGAATTTTCCACGCCTGGAGAACTTTTAATTAATCAAAAGATCCATAAATCATTATTTCAGCCTCTAAATATTTACCAAAACCAAAATTGTTAGAACATGTTTTCCAATATGATAAATCAAATAGTAACCACAAAAAATAATATCAAAAGTTCAACTTAATCCATTCCATAAGTATTCAATCTTAAGGATCAAAATATGTATTAACAAATTAAAAACAATCCAAAAAATTAGGAATACTATCACAAAATTTCCAATATCAACTTAACATTGTATTACCCCCAAAAAAATAATGTAGATATTAATGTCACATACCATATATATTAATAACTTGATCACATTTAAACCATAATAAAAAAAATATATGTTCCAAAAATAAAATCTCAGGTTTTCAAAAATATTCATTAAATCCAAAAATGTAGTAAACTCCAACAAAGATAACATAAAACCTCAAATCACTGTCAAATTTAATGGTCAATAATACTATTCTATAAACATATTTTCATTATTATTATCTCAACATCGATCATATATTAATAAGTTTCTTCCCTCAATCTTGTGTTTTCAAAAAATATCAACTTTCCAATGAATCAATTTTCTAGGTGATCAGTATCATTCAATGTATACACTCAAATACTTACAAAAAATAGTAATATAGTACAATCCTTATACATTTCATAAATAATAACTACAATTTCATTGATAAAATACTTTTAGAACATAATTATTGAATTCAAATGAACAATAAATTTAATCATTTAAATTAATTATTATAACATTAACCATGATTAATTATCTTATTCCTGAATACCCTTTCCTTTCATATGTCATTTATATTCTCTTTATCATAAGTAGTATAACACTTACTCATATGACCTTGTCGATTCTCTTCACAAGTTTCCCCCTAGGATATCAATTTTCATAATACTCATACTTTATACATTTAAAACATTAAAACATAAATAATACTCTAGGGAGACCATTATTATTATATTTTATGTTAACCAAACTTTTCATTTTCCCTCATAAATTACTTGGTTTGTGTCCTTTTTTATAAAACATAAAACATTTTTCCATTCATTTAATACACTTTATTGGGTATCTATTTCAAAATTTATAAAATAATAGAAATTGCTCTTTCTTTCCTCTATTGTCTCCACTATTCAAGATCTTAGTGGACTACATCCTTATATTCTTTGGAGATTCCAATAGTTGGTTAAACTGAAAGTTTTTAATCATATATCATGATAAAAGATTAGGAATAATCAAAACTTCCTTCACCCTAGTCATCATACCATTTTGTTTATTATCAAAACATTGTCTATAACATCCAATGTTAACCCATTTCCTTATGTTTACATCCATTTACTAAAACCAAAAATCATAGTGTGAGAATTAATTATCATTGAGGGAAATCATATAGTAATGAATAATCATTTAAATTATGTATAAATCATGGAAACTTATTTTCAATATATTTTACCTTAGGTTTAACCTTGGTTATTCATTTTTATCATCTATTCAAATCCTTAATGATGGTTTGTAATGAAAATATGAATTAACCAAATCATATCCCATTGGAGTGTATAACCAGGTATGCAGTAAGGCATATTGTCATGTACTAGGTAATTCCTATGTTACACTCGATATTCCTTTTTTGGAGTTATTACCCCTTGGTACATATTTTCCAAACACACATCCACTTCTAGTATCCAAACATGGATGTATTACTAGAAGAACATAATAATTTCTACCCTACAAAAACTTTAAGATGTTATTATATAATTATCCTCAATTTCTATATTAAGGTTATGTTCCCTAAACTATGTTTTTCTAAATATAGTTCCCAAGGTTTCTAATAACTTCCTTTGATACCAAATTTTAGGACTTGACCATAAAAATTACATATTATTTTGATTTTAAACTAGAAATCACATAGGTTTTTGTAAAGATCTTTTAGGTTTATAGAGTTAGAGAAATAAGAAATAATTATACATATTAAACCTATACAATACAAGTATAAAATTCTACTTAGTATCAATTTTTCACATAAAACAAAACTATTGAAAAGGAACATGACTTTTTTTCTTGATTTATTTTTACAATTTTCAACTCGACCTCATCCTTTCCGTTTCTAATCTTGTGATTTTTTTAAAATGTTGGATGATTAGAAAAAGATCAATAAGGGAAATAAAATAGATAAATCTGTTAGTATAGTGAAAAATATAAAAATCCATAATATACTAACCTTTATGACATTATTATATAGCTTATGGAATAAATAATTTACATATGAAGACACACACTTTATTTTCAAATAAAACTTTTAAAACCCATATAAAACATATATAAAATATGTTGGAAACTTATGACATCATTTGGGTAACCAACATAGCTACTCATGGAAGACCTTCATGGTTAACTTCTAAACCTTACCTTATAGTAATCACAACATATAATCATGGATTAACAATCAAAATTAATCATGTAATAACCATTTTATTATATTCTTATTATCTCTTTGGAGAAACATAATCAGTTAACCCCATCTCATATATAGAATAACCATACGGTCAACTTTCATACCCAATGAATTGGAGGTTATAACATAACCACCCATCCTTGGTTTATTATGAATCCAACCATAATTGGTTAATAACATAACCACCTATCCTTGGGTTTTAAAAGAACCACCCATCATAATAACAATACCCAAGAACCATAACATAATGAAAAATCATAAAATATTTCATAAAAAATAAATTATTATAAAAAATAACTTTTTCAATTTTAAATCAATTATTTTTAGAAAAATTGTGCACATAAAATGGAAAAAATTTCTTTTAAAATAACCATATAAATTTGTAAAGTAAACTTCCAATAAAAGATTATTCATGATGATAGGAGATTATTCTCATTCCGTATAAGTAAAAAATATATTCCTTTTATACTTTTAAAGGAAAATTTATGAAGTACCTAGTTTTTAAAATGAAAAAAATATTACTCTCAATTTTTTCTTAAGAAAAATAGTATGGGAAAAATATTTTAAACAATCATAATATCATCATCATTATATATTTATTTATTAATAAAAAGAAAGGATATAAGGAAAAGGGAATGGAATAAAGAAACCTAAGGAGGCATAAAATAGTATATCCTATGGGAATCCCCTATAATGAGATTAACCCCCTCATTCTTTAAAATATTTTTAGAAAATATAGATATGGAGAAGAAGATAGTTTTAAGGGAAAATTCACAAGATAATTTTTAAAATAAAGTCTCTTACCTTGAGTCTGATTTGTTACATACATTATTTATCTTCCTAAATAATAAACTTAGGTAAAATATTTAATTTCCTAATAAAAATTTTCAAGTTTATTTTTTATTTTTTATCATTTATTTCCAAGTTATATAAAATTAAGTTCACTTCAAATGTTTTGATTATATTCGATACTTACGTCCAAAATAACTTTAGTTGGTTGAATATGGTTAATGAAGTCATTATTCAATCATATAAAAAATAATAATCATGAAATAATTATAATTTTTTTACATAAATTATAATTTTAAATCCAAATATTAAGTATGGTTATTAAAAATGATTTATGTTACAATCATGGAGATAGTTGGTTGTATATACGCATGAGTAATGTTTCCATTTTTGAATGATAATTATGGAAAGAAGGTAAACACTACTTTACCTTTCCAGAATTATCATAATATAATAAATATAATATTACTTATTCAAATATACTTATATATTTCATCCATGTTATATACTGATGAAAAACGAATCACATCGCTTCATAGAGGTGGTAGTCTACAAGTACACATGAGTGCCGTTATCAATTTTTAGTACATGGAAAGAAAACAAGGTAAATGATATATTATAATTTTAGTATGATAAATATATAATTAATATAATATATTAATATTAATTCCATCATTATAACTAGTCTTGAGAGACGGTGATAGAAAATGAATTACATCGGATCGTGAGGCGGTAGTCCGCTGTGCACACGAACCATGAATTCTTTTCCCATTTGATGGAAGATGAGATAGATATTGGTCATGAAACTAACATAATAACATAAAAGTATATGGAGGATATTTTTTTATTATTTTATCTTGTTTTATGAAAGTTTGATGTATTTTTAAGATGAAACAAAACTAAAATATACAGATAAAAACTATACCTCTTCTTTGTAAAACCATCATTACCTAACACATTAAGACCTATAAGATTGGTATTATGACTAAAGAAATACCTATAGAATGTGGGATCATATTATAAGAACGTTTTTGGGTAAGTATTTTCTAAACCAATTTATTTTTTACGTGTGAAGAAAAGAGAAGAAGAGGTTCCCTTTTATAGAAGAGCGGAGGGGCACTCTTGGAATTTCTAAAAATAATAAATTAATATAAATTAATTTTCAATACCAAATGGATAAAAATTGAGTCATTTCAAAGATAAAATTATTATGGGTAAAAATAAAGTCATATAATACAAATTATATAAGTTTTTGTTTGTATTTTTACCCTTATTGTTTGGTTTTAACCACTATTTAACCCCTTTAACTTTACTGTGATGACATGAATTTTTAATCTTGGAGTGTTAATATAGTTACTATAGAATGAAAAAATACACATAAATTGACCATGGGTGATATTTTAAACCTTATCCTATTCACCTTTATGAATTTATGTTTTTTTATGAATTTTATATCATTTAATAAAATATTATTTACTATAAATAATTAATAATGTCAAATTTTAAAACTATTCATTACTTTGACTTTAATAATACCATGAAAAAAATAAAATTTGAAAAAAATATTTCATTATATTAATAAAATTTAATGGTAGTCAATACAAATTTTTATCGCTTTTTTATCTCCAATTATATTTATTTTAATATTTATAATATATTTTATTTGATTTTTCTATTAATTAATTAATTATTGCATCAGCATTGTGAAAAAATTTAAGGTATTTATTTCTTCACTAAAAATTAAAAATTTATTATCATGATGAATATAAATATTTTATATTTAAAAATAATATCTATGTTATAACATATCATCTTTATAACACCATATTAAAATTTTACATTTATTAAAAACTAGAGTGTAACATGTTTGACATTTCTTTAAATAAAATACTATAAAGGTCATAATCTCATAAAAGTATCCCCAAAAGGTCAGAAATTATATGATTTTATTATTATGGTATATATATACTAATCCAATAATATATAGTTAAGTGTTTAGGTCATTTAATAGTTATATCATTTAAATTTTAACATAAATTACCTGATTTACCCTTTACTGTGATAATAAAAAATTACTAAGGTTACTATTCATATAGTGAAAAAATAAAAGGGTCCTATTTAATAAATTTAGACCCAATGATTAAATATATATAAAATATTTTTTTTTAAATTCAAATCACATAATTTTCACAATTTAATTTAATATTAAATCGAAAAAACGCAACTAATTTTTTTTTAAAATACCCTTTTTAAATATAAAATGATTTTACTAGACTAAATGTACAATATATTTCAAAAACCATAATTATATTATTTTAAATCAAAATAAACTAAATTAAAATTTAAAACTAATACAAAAAATAATTTTACTTTATAAATACATTAAAATGAAATACTTTTTTAAATAAAAATCCTTATTTTTAACTATTCCTTAAAAAATCAATATTTTTAGAAAATTATCAAAAATTAATTCTAAGATAATTTTGACATGATAATTTCAATAATAATATTATTTTATAAAATAAATTTTATATACATTCCAAAATTTAATTATTTTATTTCCCCAATAAAAATCATTTTGGAAGAACGTGTATTTCGGAATCATAAATTTTTTTTTTTAAAATTGAGTAATTATTTCTTAATAATTAATCAATAAATTTATTCTGAGTAGGTCCTTTATATATATAAATATTTCATAATTTAGTTAATACTATTCAAACTATCAAATTTAATGCTAGGTTATAATGGTCATATTTAAATAATATTAAATGGTTCCTTGAAACTTAGTGTTGCATGTTGTATATGATATCGAACACGGTGTTCTTCTAAATTATTAAGGATATGTTCATCAGAAGATATCAAAGTGATTAAATTTATTTAAAAGTAAACAACCCATAAAATCTTGGTGTGTTATATTCTCCTCTAATCTTGGCATTGCATGTTATACACCCTATTGAATATGATATTTTCTCTTTTGAAATATTGAGGTGTTACAGTCTGTACATTTTAACATCATGTAGTGGGGATGTATCTATCATGGATTTTCAACATTATGTGAAAAATGTATTTTAATTTTAGTTTAACGTCACGTGGAAAGGACGTAGAAACCTAAATGAAATTGTGAAAGATATCCTTGGGGATAGTTTGCACTAGTTGGAGGCATTTAAATGCGAGAAACACCTTTTATCCAGGAGTAGTCTTATTGATGGATAGCCATATGCTTTATCCCTTATTTCAAAAATTTATCTTGTGCATAATCAATACATACATAAATATATCTCATGCATAGTTAGAGTTAATTTTCATGATTTGACCCTATTTAAATAGAGATATATGCTATTTTATGGATGAGATTCCCTGTGTTTTCCAATGCATATTGTAGGGGAAAGAATCATGCAACAATAAGCTCATTCAAGAAGATCCCTATGGATAGATCTGACTCATATATAGGGGATATTATTGGGAGTGATATAAACCCATGTTTAAGCTATAAATAGAGGATGTTGGCGTCAGTACGTATCCTATGATGGAAGGAATCAAGTAACATGTAGTTATCAAATAGTTCCCTATATAGGTCCAGCTGATATGTGTGTGTGTGTGTGTGGGGGGGGGGGGGTCATTTTCATCATTATTAATGTTGTGTCTAAAACCATTATTAGAGATCTAGGTGTCACTATATATTCTGTGATGGAAATAATTAAGCCATACATAAACTTTTATACAGGTTTGACCCATACGCAGTGGGGATACTTTTCTTGTTGATATTACGGTAGGACCCAAGAATGGAGATCCAGGTGTCACAATGTATCTTTTGATGGTAGGGATAAATCCACATATGGTTATTAGATGGATCCCCACATAGGACTGACGCATATGGGGTGGGGGTGGGGTGCATTTTTATCATTCTATATGTTGTGGATAGACTCATGATTACAGATTCAGGTGTTACTACAAATCCTTAGTAACAGAAATCAATCCACACATAGTTATTGAATTAAAACTCTCCATGTTGGTCTGACCCATGAGAAAATGGGTATTATTATTTTTTGATTATTTTGGTTGGAACTAAGATTAGAGATCTGGGTGTCACTAAATATCCAATGTTAATAGAAATAAAGACACACATAGTTATTGAATGGAAAACTCTTTATACTACTATGGACCATACATATAGGGTGAATTTTTACCATTTATTATTATGTATAGACCCATGGTTGGTGATCTAAGTGTCACTATGTATCCTATGATGTTTGGAATCAATCCAGACATATTTCTTGAATGGAAAACTCACCATATAGGTCTGACCCATATACAAAATGGGATAATTTTCCAGTTGATTCTTATGATTTTACCCATGATTAGATGTTTGGGTGTCACTATGTATCTTGTGATGTCATTAATTAAGACACACATAGTTTTAAAGTGTAGGTGTGGTGGGATACCAACATCAAGAGTAGTGGTCCTCTAGGGAGAAGGCCATAGAAATGCATAGTTTTAAATCATGAATGAGACATTAACCATGCAGTTTAACATCATTCAGTAAAGACATTTGGTGTTCCTTTTAATTTCTTGAGTCTAGGAACATGCTAAACCTTACATGAAATGATACGCTTCGATCATGAAAGGAATCCCTTTCCAGGATTACTAAGAACACATGAGCTATGATTGTTGTGAGAAATAAAGAATGGAAAAGGTTTCTTTCACCACATATGGGAGATTAACAAAAAAGGAAGGAACATTTTTATAACATGGTTTCTAGGATAGGATATATTATATAGGAAACAAAAAACATCTCATTGAGATGACAATCAAGCCACATTATTTTATTAAATGGAAAACTATCCACATAGGTCTGACTCATATGCATAGGGGACATTTTTTCTATTGATAATGTTACTAGACCAAGGATTAGAGATTCAAGAAACACTATGTATCCTATAGTAATAGGAGTAAATCCATATGTAGTTACTGAGTGGGTATATTCCCTATGTGGATCTAACTCAAACACATGTTTGGGAGTAATTTATTTTTATTTTTTACAGATCTATCTCATGTGCAATGGTCCATCCACAAAGTAATGTTTTTCATGCAGTTTAGCATCATGTTGTAAGGATGTTTTTCGTGTAGTTTAATTTCATGTGGTGATGATGACTTTCGGGAAGTTTAACTTCATTTTTTAATGATTAAAAATACTATGTAGTTTAATTTAGTTATTCTAGGACTTGTGATGCTATATAGTTTAGAGTTTTTCTTCTAGGACTTAGGAAATTGTGCAACTTTGAGTATTACTTCCCGGACTTAGGATTCTTCCTAGTTTAGAGTCTTTCTTCTAATAATTTTTCCATGCAGTTTAACATCATGTGGTTAATAAAATTTCTATAAAGTTTAGTATCATGTGGTAAATACATATTCAATGCAGTTTTATGTCATTCGATAAGGATGGTTTATGTTAATTTTATCTTTATGGGGTAAGGAAGTCTTCCATGAAGTTTAACATCATTAGGTAAGGATGATTTCCATGTAGTTTATCATCATGTGTTAAGGACATCTTCTATACAGTTTAATGTCATGCATTAAAAAAAATTGGTGATATACATTTGAAAGCCTTTCTACCAGGTCTTAGTAGCATGAGGAGAGTGAATTCTCCTAGATGCCTACTTGAATCCTCGATGGTCATCAGGTAAGTCTTGGTGATGTGTGGCCACATCAAGGTTCAACCATTGAATTTATATATACTTATAATATAACACATATCAATACTTCTTTAGAAATGTAATATACATATTATTCTTCTCAAGAAGCATGGAGACACAAATCAATGTGGGTTGTTTGTCTTCTTCTATTCCTCGATTCACCCACCTAAGATCATCGATGGTGGTGGAGAACCCTACCTCAAATTTTGGAGGGGAATTCTTGAGGTCTTTTATTTTTTATTCAACCATATTTGAGACTATCATGGAATTTTCATATATAGTTGGTTATCCAAGGGAATCTCTATCACTTTCAAGGTAAGTGAGTCTATTGGAAGATACATTATCATCTTGTACAACCAATGTCATTACAGATAGATTCTTTGGATGCTTGTTTTCTATTATGATACCACATGGGGTAGGAGGAGCTTGGAAATCCCAAGTTATAGGTATTTTCTTGAGGTATGAATTGATTTTTTCTGGTGGTGCAAGGAAATTATTGGATCTTGATAGGGCATTAGTCTGATCCCCTTTTGATGAATCCACTTCAATTGATGTGACTACCGTCACATGGACATGAGCTGATGAAGTTTTTGGATCATGATAGCTTACTTGTATTAAATTTTCCATCTCAATAATTTTTATGGGTAGCACATAATTAATGTCAAGCATGATTCAGGGGTTCATAGTGGTATACCCCAATACATTTGGAGTTATGACCCACTTATCATCATCCACCATTAGTAGTTTTCCTTCCTTTTAATAGAAATCTATGTTAGTATATATGGATTCACATGACTTGAAGGGGGTACTATCACTATGTAGTATGCCGACCTTTCCATCAATGGGGTATTTTAGGCACCAATGAAATGTTGTAGGTATCACTATATAGATGTAAATCCAAGTTCTTCCAGGTAAGAAATTATATGTTATGTTTTGTTGGATAACCATGAACTTAGCATTAGATTTTATATCCCCACACAATGCCTTGAGCATTATCTTTCCAATAGGTCTTTTATCTCTCTTATCATACACTTGAATGATGTGATTTGTATGTGATAAGTCCCCCATGCTATATCCCAAAAGTAGGGGGTCTGAATTGGGATGTGATTGATCCCAAAACTATTGTTAACTAGAAATCTTCAGATGTCAACATTATAAAGTTTTCCTAAAACATATATGGGTTTGATATGTCCCTAGATAAATTCTTCCTGATCCTATTCTATGAATGAGATGGTGACACGACATTCCGGATGGAATTGTATCCACTTGGTAAACCCCAAATACAAATACTTATATGTCGAACTCTTATAGGCTCTAGAGGGCCTCTATGAGTGCCTCTTTGAGTTATTTTTAAATATAGAGATCATCTTGGATTGAATGTTTGAATGGAAGATATGCCAGCTATTTCAGAATGTCATACTTTTATGCCAGAGGTATGCACTTCCCAATGTGGGGTTTCTACCAATTTTGTAGATCAGAAGTTTTTGTATTTGAGGTGGATGGGCCTAGTGATTTAGAAGAGGTTGACGTGTCACAAATTTTACCATCCTATGATTGTGACATGTTCCATACAGTTTCACATAATGTGGTAAGTTTTTTGTCATTTAGTTTAACATCATGCGACCAGGACATATTATGTAGTTTAGCATCTTGTGGCCACGAAATATCTTGTAGTTTAACGTCATGTGCCCAAGATATATTTTTTATTTTAATGTCTTATAACTAGTATCTATCATATAATTTAACTTCATGTGACTAGGATGTTTTCACGTAGTTTAACATCATGTAACTACAAATTTTTCATACAGTTTAAATTCTTGTGGAAAGGAGTTTTCATGCATTTTAACATCATTTAAATAGGATGTACCATGATATAACCAATCATGAGGGTTACTTTTCTAATGGATCTTGGATGAATCTTATGCATATATAGTATATTTTGGGATCCTCTAACTCTATTAAGACTTTATTTACCAACTGATCTACCAATATTTAAATCTAAAAAAACATTATAATGTGTGATTGAGACATCAGTGGAAGGGGAAGTGATTTTACTAGAATATCAACTCTACCTCACTCATCCTCCTCATTTTGGGGAGTTTTATCAGATAATTCTCCATTTAATTTTCCATTTACATGAGTAAATGTTTTTTGGAAGTAATAGGCTTTATTTTTTCTCTCATTAGGATACAGTCTTCTATCACTATGAGGCATGTGGCCCATGCTCTACTGCACATATTTTGTGTTCTGTTCAGAGTGATCACATGATTAGAGTAGGGATTTAGGTGTTAGTGGTTCCAACTTCCCCTGATCCTTATTCTTCTGAAGTATATCCTTAATGTTAAAAAAACTCCATATTATATGCCCAAAACATTGGTGGTAGGGGTAGTTATTATCATGGATTATCAATCCTTCCTCAATCGACTTTTCATTATCAAAAGTTCTATGAAATAATTATCCATATAATAATCAAAGTACCAAGGGACATGATATTTATGGAATGAATATAACCTTTTCTGTCTATCATCAAAGGATGGGGGATCATGTTGGTGCTCCTACATGATACCTATACCTCTATTGACATGGTCAAATGGTTGAGTTTATAGCCTTAGGTAAAGAGCCTTGGTATTTATTGTTTTAAGTGTAGGTGATGAAGAATTGGGGAACTTGAATTATGGAGATGCTTTCCACTAATTAAAGGAACCCGAATCTCTTATTGGCTTTGTGGAAACAGCTAAGGTCAGATGGTTTCTAGGGTACCCCTGATGAAGGGGTGGGAAATATGGAAATCCCCCACCCCTATGGGATGGGGACCTTGAGAATATGAAAATTCCCACATAACTATGGTCTTGGGTGAGGTGTAACATTTTATATATTTCACCATATGAGGGGATGAAGAATATGAAAATTACCATAAACCTATGGGATTTGGTACTTTACTACAAGGAAGACGTCTTTAGTATGGTGCTTACGTGTCATTCTGGGGAAGAGATACTAGGAGTATTCCAACAATTATTTCTAAGAGATCCTTGATCTCTCATTGGATTTGCGTGATCTTTTACTCCATATAAATTTTCTTATCATCCTTAAGGGGATGACTGGAAAAAGACATGACAATAAAATTTCCTATATAAATGGTAGGAAAAGTGGATAATGATAGTAGTATCAATGTGGACCCTAGAGACCAAATCCATTACTTCTATTGGCCATATGATCGATTGATATTGTGCTATAAAACACCAACAGAGTCGGTAATACCTTTTGTAGATTCATGATAGATACCTGTTAAGTCATCTTTTCCTATATTGTAGGCAGAAGGTGAGCCCATTTGATGTGACTCAGATTATTATAGGAGGGTATTATTATAATTTTTAGGTGTTTAATGATCCGCATATGATGAAAATACCACATATTTAGTTGATATCATATCTATGGAGGCATAAGAGGGATGATTCTCTTCTTTAATGGAGTATCTCATTTGAAGGGTTGGTTCCTGATACACCAGTTGGTGGATAGTGGTGATATAGAGTTGATTCTGGGAAAAATTCAAGATAAACTAGTGGGAATCATATAGATTGGTGGTAACAGGGATATATGATTTATCTAGGGTTCCATTTTTTGGATACCCTAGGTGGGCCCTCCTCTTGGATTCCCCAGTTTGGATGGATGGGGTAGGAAAAACTTCCTCTGCATCTCCTTTTATAATTATATTCATATACCAGTAATGATGACCTGAATGGATGGGATCCATCCAAGGAAGATATTGAATGGTTTAGTTGACATGGTGATTTTCTTAATCCACCTCCATGAGTTAGGGAAGGTATATGTTGCTACACTCTAGGGATAATATCCCAAATCGGTTGAATGTGTAAATGAGGGACACTACCTCTTTTGTGGTTTATCATGGGTAATAAAACTTGTAAAGATTCATCCTCTAGAGGATATCATCAGATACATCCAAAGTCAAGATGAATCTATTTATATGGTACTCTTTGACCAAGACGTTCACCAACTTGCACTGTAGGTGTTTTGTTGGTGGCAACATACAGTAGGAGCTCAGGGTTAAAGCTTCAATTATAGAAAATGCACATGGTCGATGTGTCAGCTGGTTATTCACAACAACTTAAGGCTTTCTACAAGCATTACCATATTTTCCAATAGTCTCTAAATACATTGGTACATTTGATGATTCCATTTAAATTTTAAGGAATATGATAAGTACTATAGAAGAAAAAATACACCTTATCAGTGCTGAATCATAAAAAGGAATACATGGTCGATGAATTACATTCATAGTTAATAGATAAACGAGTAGGTTTTTCTCGTATGAAAGGTTTTTCATAGTGAAAATATTTTACATTGGATTTATAATTTTGTTTCATAATGAATGTGGAACAATATGGCCCAATGGGAATTGGGAAATCTATCCATTTTTACTCATGAAAGGGATGAAATATTTAAAGGATTTCATATCAGGTTCACCATTTTATTTCTCAATAAATTTGTGGAGAGTTTTTACCAATGACCAGATGTGGGTGATTATAGGTGGTTTCACAATCATTTTCATTGGGTTTACTATACTTGTCTCTAATGGAAACTCCCAACTGTTCTACATAGATTAAAAGGCAGAGCCTGATTTCCAAAGGTAGGTAGTTAATTGGGGTTTCAAAACCAATGAAACTTGGAAACTCACATTGGTTGAGAGGATGATATTTTAGGATCATCACACCATTTTGGGGGAAATTATCACCTATTGTGATACTTTCTTATAGATTTAAGATATGTTTATGAAATCCTTATCAAACCCTAATACATGACTGGTTACCCTTATGCCAATGTCTTGATTAAAACTAAGTGTTGAATGGACTAACTATGTACGTAAAATATTCTCTATTATTATATTCTTAATTTATAATGTTTTAGTTTATATCTATATTCAGGAACTCTAGATTTTATTGCTATCTAGGGAGGCATTTGGTGTCTTGGTGATGATATTGAACCTCAATGAGGCATTATATGCATCTTGTGACTATAGGAATAAAAACCCACATATATTATTTTAACATAGTTTCAAGTCATAGGATAGGGATATAACTTTAATTTTAACTTCATGTGGTATGAAAATTAATATAGGGCACTAGACTTAAGGAGGTGTCCTAAATATCCTATTAATACAATAATAAGATTCCACATAGTTTGTGTTACAGGAATCTACATCGTAAAAGATGTGACAATAGAGGACTTGATTGGGAAATATGAATGTAAGGATTACCAAAATTTCTTTACCAGGAGTATGAAATTTTGAGTAAATATTAGATGAAATAAAGCTTATATCCCAATGAAGGCCCTTATCAAAGGAATCCTCATCATTATATTAGTATAATAATCTGTTGTCTCTAATCCCATGTGAGTCATGCTTGGTGTGAGAAAAAAGAAACAATGGATGATTAGAAACATTTCATGAGAGAAATTTTCTACAGGATTACACAATGAAGTTTCCCTGAGAGTTATGATTAATAGTCTCATAAAGAATATTGTATAGAGATCGTGCCTTTGGAAGGCCTCCAATATATCCTATTTATAATAGGTAGCAGAGTTATCATATTTAAGTTTATCCCTACCCCATTAATGGGTTTGAGGAAATTGAGGGCATGGTCAGGGATTACACATAAAAGGATGCTTGTGTACAATCCCACTTCTCATTCACTGATGGATGAGGAAGCATGATGGACTTATGGGAGAATTCATTCACATGAGTTAAGAATATTTGAGATATGGAGGGACTTACACAAGGTTGGATGCCCATTGAATATCAGGCCTTATGAAGGAGTCCTACGCATCCTTTTTGGATATAAATCAAAGTTCTTATAGTAAAGTAACCCCCTAACCCACTGATGGGTTGGGATGGGTGATTACACTCAGATAAATTATTTTTATCTTCTAGGTTTAGGAAATTTAGGGACTTATTCCAAGATAGATTTACATGTTACATATTCATTATATATCCTCTGACAGATAAAGAAAGATGATGACCATTAGGGTTTTGTCAAATATATTTGGTATGAAATGGTGGGCCCATCCAATAGCATGACACAAATAGGTTTTCATGAGTGTGTAATGCCCTGACCCTATTTACCTAGAGTCAGTGCATTATTACATAACATTGGAATTATATAAGGAATCATGTCCCGAAAGACCGATCAGTTTAGTAGCCTTGGAAGTAGTAGATACATTCATAAGTTTTAGATTAAATTATGAAATGAAAAAAACAAATACATTTTATCCCCATTTTGAACACACTCATATCCCTTAGCCTATTCCTACAGGTCAATCATAATATACTTATTTGCATCCTGGAAAACATAAAACATAGAAAGGGGTGAACTCAGATGCTCAGTATTGATAACAAGATAGAAAAAACTATCACAAATAAGAATAAACATTTAAGGAAATGTATAAGACTAAAACATAAGACTTTTAAACATAAACATTTTCATAATATGGAAAAGATAAATCAAATAATTCTATTTACATATTTACATGGATATTCTACTAGTTGAATAATCACATGTAATATCAATAGCTAATTTCATAATGATGTAATGTATAATTCCAGACATCATAACCACATAGTCAAGGCCTCGTGCAAAGACTACAAATAAAAATTTGGTCATCACCCTATTCTAAGACACGAATTTGTCTCATGAGACCTAATGATTCATCAAAGAGCTATAGCGGGCTTCACCCGTCACTTACTAAGTCCAATGCATTCCTCATATGAAAAGGTGGAGACATAACATAAACATTCATATTAAAACCAGAATAAAAAATGTCAATACTTTATCTATAAACCCGGAATGTTATAAAAATAAAACATAAACAATTGAACATATCAAAAAACCTTCAATACAAATACAGAATATTGTATCATAATAAATCAACTTCAAACCAGTGTAAAATCCATCAAAGGATGTTGACATAGATGAAATCAAAACTATTTGAGAGAAATATCTCATTATATTTTGAAATCATTTAAAAGTCACAGAATTATAAAAGAATAAATTTATTTTGAAAATATTATTATAAGCTTTTAAGTGAAGCTTTGAAGGAGTTATAAAGGTTGAAAATAGCCACACACACTATATAAAGTTAAAAAAACATTTTTTCCTTAATTTTGTCGAAAAGGTTGTAAACGACCTTTTTTGGAAAATGATGGAAAGATTTCTTTATAAATATTTTATAAAAAGTCAAAAAAGGGTATAAATGAATTTAACCCATAGTTTAGTATATAGTAATTTTTTTGAAATGCATTTTTAAGAAACATGGATGTGGATGATAAAGAGGTCCCAATAGATACTCACGTATAAACAATCTCAGATAATGAAGATATTGTAGAATTAACCCTTACCTTTTACTTTTATTTGACTGATTGTAAATTAACCTCCTATATAATAGTTCAGTCATTGTTATTAAATTATACAATAACCACAAATATAAATATGATATCATACATGATCTTCTAATATTTATTTGTAAATAATATTTCTGTAGTATCTTTGTTTTGGGTGTTAAATGATTCATTTTACTTTACATGTTTTGTTATTTAAGTCATGTATGTTATGGATATGATGTATTTGATTCATATCTAGAATGAAATTAAGTTCTTAAAAATTATTTTTAATCATAAAATTAAAATTATTCTGGAATTATTATGGTGGGGAATGAATCTGATCATGTTTGTGGTGACGGTAATCCGTACCTATGCACGAGTGACAATATCATTATATTGATGAAAAAATCATATTAAATTGGATGGTATATTATATATATAGAATAATTAACAAGTTATATTTATTATTTAAATCAATTATAATCATTATTATACCCATCCAAATAATGAAGCGTTGAATAACAAACTACATCACGACGTGGAGACGGTAAGCCGTACGCACGCACGTTTGTTGACCTTTTAATTAATAAGATGGATAGAATAATGAATATGGTTGTACCATATTTATAATAACATCACAATAAGTATAAGGTACTGTAGTTATTATTTTGGTATGGAAAAAACAAATAAAGAGGAAGTTGAAGAAGAAAAGAACTTTGAAAGAGGTGATGAAATTATTACCTCTTCTTCGGGTGCTTCTTTTTGATTTGATAAAAAGGGATCCTTAGGTTGGATTTTGATCAAAGTAAGGCCTATAAGTTAAATTGTGGTTAGTTGGGAGGATATTTGAGTTGCGTTTTGCTGAGAAAAATGGATTTGGATGTGTGATTTTGAGAGAAGGGGAAGTACCCTTTTATAAGAGAGGTGAGGGTCATTTTAAGAAAAACTAGAAATATTATTTTATTATACAATCATATTCTGTTTATAATGGCTCCAAAAGGATTAATTTTGAGGATAAGGAGAGTATGGGTCGAAATACATTCAACCAATATATTTTAGATAGGTTTATTTCACTATATTAATCGTATCTTTTAGATTTATCTCTTAGTTAAATAGTTTAACTTTTATCTTGTATTCTTGTATTATTATAATAAATGGTTAATAAACATAATATAAAAATCTTAGAGAACCCCAAGTGGTTAATTATTGATATATCTAATTTTATTTAATTCCTTTCTCCCAACATTATATTTTTATAAATATTATATCAATTAATAATATAGTATTTGTTTTAAAAGCTCATTAATGTCAATTTTGAAACTATTTTGCATTTGGTTTTTGTGAAAGTTATAAAAACTTTATCACTTTGAAAAAATTTATTTAATCAACTATAAAATGTCATATTAACCTATAAATTTTTTTAATACATAAAAAGTCTCAATTTACAATTATATTAATATTTATAATATCAATTATTTTAATCTTTAAATAATAGGGTAATTACTACATCATCATTGTGTCATAAATAAATTTAATTATTTAATGTCTAAAAATTATAAATAAAACACCATTATGTAAGAAATATTTTTATATTTCTAATGAATATTTATATTTGAATTTATTTTATATATAACCATATATTAAAAATGGTTTAGTTATTAAACTTTGAATTTAACACTTTTAACTCTTCTTTAAATAAAATAATAATATATGTCCTAATCCAATCCAAGTAGAAAAAAGGATCATATTTTATTCCTAAGTATTCTTTTGGTCGAAATACACTTATCCAATAGAATTAGAACATGTGTTAGTGTAATTATAAAATAATTTTGTTCCTTTAATTACCCTATTTACTTTTAATTATGGTAAATAAAATTCAAAAGTTACTAATCACCAAAAATTATTCTCATAATATTGAAACAAATTTTACTTACTGATGTTAGTCATGTATCTCTAGTTTTTTAAATTCTATTCAAAGAAGCGGTAAAATTACATTTTATGCAAATTTTCAAATGTGCATAGAAGGTGGGTAAAAGACATTAAAAGTTCAATAAAATTTTATATATCTAATCTTATTATAAAATGAATCCAATGAATTACATTGAACATATATATGTATTATGTATCAATTTTTACCTAAAATAAATTTAAATAAAATAAAAAATTATTTAAAAAAAAGTTGGTTTTAGACAATAACACAGTGTTTTTCACTATTCATCAAAAAATGAATATTTTCAGAAAAATACAAAATATTCACCCTAAGATAATTTTGATATTATGAATCCAAAAATTAAGTCCATTTTTAAAAATAAAATTTATAAAATTTCAAAAATTGGTTATTACTATTCATAATGGCCATTTTGATTGGTCGTGGTGTGCTGGAACTCGAAGTTGCATACAATGCAAGATATTGAATTATTCAAAGAGAAATGTACCATGAAATCTTGGGATGTTACATTCTTTGATCCTTCAAATAATTTAGTCCTCAAAATTTCTTGAATACTACTACATAAAAAGATCTGAGTGGTTCTTCATCATAAGTTCTTCGGGTTCCCACATTGCCTCTTTTATCTAATGGTTTCTATATAGAACTTCTACCAGAAGAGTCATTTAGTTTATAAAAACTTGTTCTCTGGTATCAAAAATCTTGAAAGGATCTTAACTTTAAGACCGATCAGGTTCTAGTTCTATTTTTTCATAGGTGAGTACATGCGTTGGGTCAGACATGTATTTTTTAAACAGTGATTCGTTGAACACATCCTGGACTTTGGAGTGAAAGGATGCATTTCCAAATGGTAAGATACAACTCTAATTCATTCTAGAATTTTAAAAGGTCCTATGTACCTATGACTTAATTTACCCTTCTTACTGAATAATACAACACCCTCCCATTGAGATACATTCAAGAAAACATGATCTCCTACATGAAATTCCAAATCCTTCATTTGGTTATCAGTATAGATCTATTTCATACTTTGTGCTTCTTTGATGTGGGTTTGGATAATTTTAACCTTTTTCAATATTTCCCCAACATGTTCTGGGCCTACAAGTTTTCTTTCACCAATATCATCCCAACAAGTTGGTATGCGACATCTCTTTCCATATAACGCTTCATATGGTGCCATCTGAATACTTGAATGGAAGATATTGTTATAGGAAAATTATATCAGAGGTAAATATTGATACCACATACCATGAATGTCAGGTGACAAAGATATCAACATGTATTCTAGGGTTTTAATAGTCCATTCTGATTGTCCATTAGTTTGAGGGTGGTAGGAATTTATCAAACGAAGTTCAATATCTAGGGCCTTCTGGAGACTTTTCCAAAATCTTGATGTAAAATGGGGATCTCAATCAGAAAAAATCAATAGGGGTACTCCACAAAGTCTTAAAGCATTATTAATATATAGACTTGCTAAACGTTTAAGTGGTAAATATTTTCTTATAGAAATAATATGTACTCACTAGGTAAGACAATCTACAATGACCCATAATGCAACATTCCTTTTATGAGTCTTTGGTAGCCCCATGTTGAAGTCCATCGTAATATCATCCCATTTCCACTCAAGTATGGGAAGAGGTTGCATGAATCCTCCATGATGTTGTCTTCCAGCCTTAACCTGTTGAAAAACCATACATATTGACACATTATCAGCAATCCCCCTCTATTTCGTCCCACCAACAATGCTCTTTCAAATATCTATACATCTTAGTGCTACCAGGGTGTATAGAGAAATTGGAGCTATGAGCATCATCCAAAAATTCCCTTATTAGATCAGGTATATCAAAAACACAAAGCCTTTTGCAAAATTTCAAAATTCCATCTTCATATACGAAGTCAATCAATCTCCCATCGTTGAAAGCATTTATTTTCTTTTGAAATAAATTTTTATCGTTTCTAATAAAGATGGTTAGGAAACCATTTGAAATTTTTTTGACGTTTCAATTTCCAAGATTATTCTCATATCCATTTTTCTTAGATCCATGAACATAGGATTCCTTTAAACTCTCATCTTGGTCAAAACTCCATGATCATTTCTGCTCAAAGCATCTTCCACCGTATTTTCCTTCCTCGGGTGGTAGTGTATAGTGTAATCATAATCTTTGAGTAGTTCAAGACATTGTATTTTCATCATGGTGAGTACTTTCTGTGATAAATTATACTTCAAAATCTTGTGATCAATATATATCTTACATTTTTCACCATAGAGATAGTGTCTCTATATCTTCAAAGAAAATATTACAGTTTCTAACTCAAGATCATGAGTGAGATAGTTTTTTTCTTGAATTTTTAGCTGTCGCGATACATAGGCAATAACTCTATAATTATGCATAAGGACACAACAAATTCCTTTCTTTGAAGCATCACTATAAATAACAAACCCATCATTCCCTGATGGTATATTCAAGATAAGAGAATTGAATAATATTCTCTTCATTTATTCAAAACATTCTTCATACTCTTTGGTCCAAACAAATTTAACCCCTTTACATGTGAGCTTGGTTAATGGGTTAGCCAATCCGGCAATATCTTGGGAAAAATGCCAATAATAACCTGCTAAACCAATAAAACAGCATACATTAGTTATACTCGTCGGTGTGGGACATTATTTTATTTCTCTTATCTTATAAAAATCAACAAAGATTACATCCTTAGAGACAATATGTCCACGAAAAGAAATATCCTGAATCCATAATTCACACTTCCTAACTTTCCATATAATTCATTTATTTTAAGAGTCTTTAGAATAGTGCGCTAGTGATTTTCATAATCTTTATATATTTTAGATTAAACTAATATATCATCAATAAATACCTCTACAAAGTCATTAAAATATTCCTCGAAATCTCTATTCATTAGAGTCATGAAGATAGAGGGTAAATTATCCAGTCCAAAAGGCATTACTGTAAACTCTTAATTCCCATACCTGGTACGAAATTCTATCTTCGGAATGTCTTCCTTCTTCACACAAAACTGATGATATCCAGATCAAAGGTCAACCTTTGAAAAATATTTATCTCCATGAAGTTGATCGAATAAATCATCAATGAATCGTATGGGATACTTGTTCTTTATTATTATAGCATTGATCTCCCTGTAGTCATTTCAAAACCTCAAAGATCCATCTTTTTTTCTTAACAAAAAGAAAAGGGGCTCCCCATGGAGAAACACTAAGAAAAATAAATCCTTTATTACTCAATTACTCTAGTTGTTTATTTAGTTCCACTAATTCCACTGGGGTCATTCTATAAGGGGTCTTCGATATGGGCCTTGAACTAGGAATTAAATCAATGGAAAACAAAAATCCTCGTTCTGGAGGATGTACAGGTAAATCCTCTGGAAACACATCAACATATTCTTGCACAATAGGTACATCCTCTAATTGAAAATTCCTTTCCTCATCAATAGTTATTTCATTCTCTTCCTCCCCAATAATTGAATTTAGTAGATCTACTGGGGGTGGATCTAGATAAGAATCAGATGGTGACGTTTCTTCTCTAACGATAAGGTACTCCTTATCATCAACAAAAATTGTAACCTTCTTATTATTAAAATATGTTTTCACATCATGGTTTGAAATCCAATCCATACTGAGGATTATATCAAATTAAATCATGGTTATGATGATGAGATCGGAAAATAAAGAACATTTATATGCCCTAATAGGAACTAATTCACAAAAAATTGTTGCAATGACACTTCCCTTAAAAGTTTTGACTGATAAATACCTTGTTAAATCAAATTGGAAATATCTAATTTTCTTAGAAAATATGGAATATATGAAATAATGAGATGATCCAAAATCAAATAAAGCATTGGATAAATTTTAGGAAACCATAAAATTACCTACCACCATGTCATTAAGAGCTTAAACCTCAGAAGTAGTGATCACATAAGCTTGGCCTTTCTCCCTTAGCATTTTCATAGGTAAGTTTCCTTGGCACTTTGGACATTCATTTGCATAATTCCCCATTTCTCTACAATTGTAGCATTCAACATTGACAACCTCTTTCTTTCCCTTACAATCATGAGCTTGGTGGTCTTTTTCACCACACTTGTAACAAACTCCCATTCCTTTCAGGAAAGTATCAGGGTGTTTATTCCCACATTTAACATTGGATAGAAATTCAACTTTTCTCTTCTTCCCCTTATTTTTATTTCCAGAGTGTTTAGAAGATCTCTTCTTCCCTTTTCTTTAAATTTCGTAAGACTTAGAGAATTCATTTTCTGTCTTGATAGCACATGAGACAATATCTTCGTACGATGAGAAAGTTTTTGAGACTAATGCTCAATGGGGAAATGGTTTTAACCCATCAAAGTATCGATAAATATTACTCATTGGGTTACGTATATAATCTGATGCATTCCTGGTTAACCTTGTAAAGTAAGCCTCATAGTTTGTGACATTCTTATCCTCCTTTTACCTCAAACTCAGAAATTGTCTTTCTATATCTATTCGATGTTCATGAGGAAAGTATTTTTCTATGAAAAGTTCTTTAAAATTCCTCCATTCAATATTTGATACTTCTTCACCCTCCTTTGTGTTTTGAATTAATCACCACCATTGATCTGCATCTACTGTGAGGTGATAAAATTCCATGACAACTTTTTCCCTTTCGCTACTCCCCAAAGCATGAAATATTTTTTCTAAGGAACTTATTCATTTCTTAGATACAAATGGATTTTTAGTCCCATTGAATGTTTCTGGTTTTTTCCTCATGAAGCGATCTAACATTGATCCTACGCATTGTGGATCAGGGTGATTCATATGGGTAAGGTTATTATTCATAACCTGAATGAGTTGTCCAAGTATTGTTATAAGTTGTTTAGCACCAGTTGCATCACCAGCTCCACTATAATTATCTTGAGTAGGAGGAAAATCCCTACATGAATTACGTGAATTGATATGGTTTCCTTTCCTTCCACTTGGCACTATTTATAAACAATGGAATACACTATTTTTGTTTATGAATTGTAATACATAATTACAAACTAGTAAAATACCTAACAGAAATTGAATAGTTTATGCATATAATCCATAATCATAATTTTTTTCTTTGAGGATGTATTTACTCATAAATCATTCATAATGGTTTTTAAAGAAAATGTGAATTATCCTAATCATATTTCTCGAGAGTTTCCTAACCAAGAGTGAAGCAAGGCTCGTTGTCATGTACTAGGATACCCCAGGTCAAGCCCAAAACTCATTGTCGGACTTTTTACTCCTAGGTACATATGTGCCGGAGCCACCTCCACCTATTCATATCCAAAAAAGGATGTATTTCTTAGAAAATTAACAAAATCTCTACTTTACCACAATTCTAGGAAGTTATTCTATACTAATCCTCAAAGTCTATCTTAGGGTAATGTTCTCTAATCTGAGTTTTTATAAATCTAGTTTCCAAGGTTTGTACTAAACTTCCTATGATACCAACTATAATGCCCTGACCCTAGTTACCTAGAGTTAGTGCATTATTACATAACATTGGAAGGATACAAAGAATCATTTCCAAAAAGAACGATTAGTTTAGTATCATTGGAAAAACTAGATATTTACATAAGTTTTAGATTACATTATGAAATTGAAAAACAAAAACATTGTATCCCATTTTTTTAACACACTCATATCCCTTATCCTATACCTGAAGGTCAATCATAATATATTCTTTGTATCCTGGGAAAAATAAAACATAAAAATGGGTGAGCTCAGCTACTCAGTAAGGATAACAATATAGTAGAAACTATCATAAATAAGAATAAACATTTAAGGAAATGTATAAGATTAAAGCACAATACTTTTAAACATAAACATTATAATAACATGGAAATGATAAAAAAGAAATAATTCCATTTACTTATTCATATGGATATTCTACTAGTCGAATAATCAAATTTAATATCAATAGATAATGTCATAATTATGGAATGCATAATGCCAGACATCATAACCACACAGTCAAGGCCTCGTGCCAAGACTATTGAAAAAACATTTGTCAAGACATTGTTCCAAGACACTAATTTGTCTCATGAGACCTATCGATGCATCGAGGATCTATAGTAGGCTCCACCCGTCACTTACTAAGTCCAATGCATTCCTCATATGAAAAGGTTGAAACATAAACATTCGTATTAAAACTAGAATAAAAAATTTCAAAACTTTTTTCATAAACCATGAATGGTCTAAAAATAACACATCCACAGTCAAAAATATCACAACACTATTAATAAAATATGGACGATGTTATCATAATAAATCAACTTCAAACCAATATAAAATCTATCAAAGGATGTTGACATAGATGAAATCAAAACTATTTGAGAGAAATATCTATTTATATTTTGAAATAATTTTAAAGTCACATAATTATAAAAGAAAACATTTATTTTGAAAATATTATTATAAGATTTTAAGGTAATCTTCATAGGTGTTATAATGGTGGAAAATAGCTACACTCTCTGTATAAGACAAAGAAATTCTTTCCTTAATTTTGTTGAAAAGTTCATAAAGGACTTTGTTTGGAAAATGATGGAAAGATTCCTTTATAAAAATTTTATAAAAATTCAAACAAGGGTATAAAAAACTTTAACACGTAGTCTAGGAAATAGTATTTTTTTGAAATAAATTTTTAAGAAACACGGATGTGGATGATAAAGATGTCCCAGCAGATACTCACATATAAACAACCTTGGATAATGAAGAGATTGTATAATTAACCCTTACCTTGTACTTTTACTTGATATAGGGTACATTAATCTCCTATATAATAGTTAAGTAATTGTTATCAAATTATAAACGAATCAAATAAATAAATATGATATCATATATGATCTTCTAATTTTCTATGTTAATAATATTTTAGTAGTATCATTGTTTCTGGTGTTAACTGATTCATTTTACTTTATATGTTTTGTTACATTAGTCATATTTGTTATGGATATAATGTATTTTATTCATATGTAGAAAGATATTATGTTCTTAAAAATTATTTTTAATCATAAAATTAAAATTATTAGGGAATGATTACGATGGGGAAGGAATCTCATCGCGTTTGTGGAGACGGTAATCCATACGTATGCACGAGCGACAATATCATTCTATTGATGGTGAAATCATATGTAATTGGATGGCATATCATATACATAGAATAATTAAAATATTATATTTATTATTTACATATATTATACTCATTATTATACCCATCTAAAAAATAAAGTGTTGAATAACAAACTACCCCACGATGTGGAGATGGTAAGTCATACATACACACGTATGGTGACTTTGTCATTCATAAGATGGATAGAATAATGAATATGGTTGTACTATATTTATAACAACATCAAAATATGTATAAGGTACTGGATTTATTATTTTGGTATAGAAACAAAAAATAAATAGGAAGTGGAATAAGAAAAGAACTTTGAAAGAGGTGATGAAATTATTACCTCTTCTTCGGGTGGTTCCTTTTGATTTGATCAAAAGGGCTCCTTAGTTTTGATTATGATCAAAGTAAGGCCTCTAGATTAAAGTTAGGTAGTTGGGAGGATATTTGAGCAGGTGTTGGATGAGCCAAATGTATTTTGAGGTATAGTTTTGAGAGAAGGGGAGTACCCTTTTATAAGAGATGTGAGGGTCACTTTAGGAAAACATTGAAATATTATTTTATTATACAATCATATTTGGTTTATAATTGCTCCAAAAAGATTTATTTCGAAGATAAAGTGGGTATGGGTATAAAAACTCTCAACCAATAGTTTTTAGATTGGTTTAAGTCACCATATTAACCTTATCTTTTAGATTTAACTCTTAGTTAAATAGTTTAACTTTTACCATGTATTCCTGTATTATTATAATAAATGGTCAATAAAATTACTTTTAAAAGCTGAGAAAACCCCAAGTGGTTAATTATTAATATATATTAACCTTATATAAGTCCTTTGGACTAACATTTGATTTTTTAGGAATATTATTTCAATTAATAATATAGTATTTGTTTTAAAAACTCATTTATTTCAATTTTCACACTATTTAGTATTTGGTTTTTGTTAATGACATAACAATTTTATCACTTCAAAAAAAAATTTAATCAATACTAACATGTCATATTAACATAGAAAATTCGTGTAATACATCAAAAGTCTAAATTTACAATTATATTAATATTTATATTATCAATTATTTTAATCTTTCAATAATAACGTAATTACTACATCATCATTGTGTCATAAATAAATTTAATTATTTATTGTCTAAAAATTATAAATAAAATACCATTATGTTGGAAATATTTTTATATTTCTAATGAATGTTTATAGTCTAATTTATCGTATGTGTAACCCTATATTAAAAATTGTTTAGTTATTAAACATTGAATTTAACACTTTTAACTATTCATTAAATAAAATAATAATAAATGTCATAATCTAATCCAAGTGGACCAAAAGGATCATATTTTATTCCTAAGGTTTATTTTGGTCTAAATACACTTATAAAATAGATTTATGACATGTTTTAGAGTAATTAAAATATAATTTTTACTTTTAATTACCCTATTTACTTTTAACTGCGGTAAATGAAATTCAAAAGTTACTATTCACCAAAAATTATTTTCATCCAATTGAACCAAATTTTACTTATTTATTTCAACCGTGCCTCTTGTATTTTTGAAATTAAATTCAAAAAATAGGTAAAATTATGTTTTATACAAATTTGTAAATGTGCCTAAATGGTGGGTAAAAGACGTTAAAAGTTCAATAAAATTTTATATATATAATAATATTATAAAATGACTCTAATTAATTACATTTAACATATATACGTATTATATATCTATTTTTACCTAAAATTTGTAAATAAAATAACTTATTATTTAAATAAAAAGTTGATTTTAAACAATAACATAGTGTTTTTTTACTATTCATCAAAAATTGAATTTTTTCAGAAAAATACCAAAAATTCACCCTACTTAATTTTGATATTCTAATTCCAAAAATGAAGTCCATTTCTAAAAATAAAATTATAAAATTTCAAAAAGTGGGTATTACTATTCATAACAGCTAGTTTGATTGGTCGTGGTGTGTTGGAACTCAAAGTTGTGTATAGCGCAAGATATTGCATTATTCAAAGAGAAATGTACTATGGAAGCTTGGGGTGTTACAGAGCGCATAACCCTAACCCATCAAAGAAACTACCCTTATAAAGGCGATACTTGGAAAAAGGTTCATGGACAAGGATTTATATGGTGTATGTTCAAGTGTGTCTTCCAAAAAAGGTTGACATGTCCTAGGGTGTCTTCCCAAAATTTCCAAGGTGTATGCCTAACATGTCATAGGTTTCTGCTTTACATGTCCTGATTATCTTCCAAACATGTCCTAATTGTTTTCCTAACATGCTTAGGGTGTCAGTTTGACATGCTTTGAGTGTTTCCCTAACATGAAAGACATGTCCAAGGGTTTCTTCCTGACATGTCCCAGGTATTTTACATAATCAAAGATGAAATGTCCATAGTGATTCATATGATCAATGTGGACATGTATAGTATTTATTCCCTTGATCAAACTTACTTGTCTATTATATCTCCACATAATCAACCTAACTTGTATGAGGCGTGTTTGCCTGATCAAACTAAATTCTTTGGGATGTATTCGCCTGAAAATGATGACTTGTAAATTGACGATCACATGATAATGATGGGATGTCTTGGGACACATTAGGGAATCATGAGACCATTGAGTTATGAGATCATGTGATCTTAATAGATTCAGATAACGAGGTCTCTTGATTATATCCATGATTATGAGTATGAAAAATAGTGCACATATGAGGGTTAAAGCAACCTGTCCTAGGGTATCTTTCTCAAGGATGAAGGGAAAATAATTGAAATGGGAGGAGGAGTGCATATCCACTGGTGTTTGGATTCCATGGAAAGGATGAATTCCAAGGATAGTATTCATGACATGGGTGTATGTATGGAAACTTTAGTATGAGTTTTACACATGACCAATGGATTGCACCGTAAGGACGAACATAGTCTTCATGAGACCTAGGTTCTTCCTATTAATTATGCTTGGGAAATAAGTGTACATCTAAGCCTAATACATGCATATCATTACAGAAGCCCGCATGAGAGTATCAGATTATGCTTATGTCTTTATGTGACCATATAATTACTAAGATATCATGAAAGGGGTTATATGAACATGCGAAGAGGATGATTATTGGAATTTCATGAATGGTCAAGGGTTTTTATGGAATATGGGGTGCAAAGATAAGGGTTCATGCCATGGTTCTCATGCACATCAAAGTTTTACATCACGAGAGGATTGTTCATGTGACATGGATACATGTCTATAGAATTTCAGGGTCAAATGGAGAAATCACTTCATCGATGATTCACATGATGTTATTTAAATTATCATGTGATTACATAAATCATTCTTGTGATCATGTGACCCTAAATGAGCATCTTGATTTGTTCTTACAGTTCACCAGGGAAATTCCACCAAAGGTAGTAACCCGATGCCCCTATTTTTCCCTTATTTTATTTTATCTCTATCTTCTCTCCTATATCCCCCCTCACTTGTGTGTTTTTAAAGGGGATTATGGGGTTATATAGGTAGTGGTTGTCTCTAGGTAGTTCCTCTTTCCACGGGGAATACACCACGTGCACTGAATTAAGGCGGTGGGTAGATTCACATGATCAAAATCACAAGATCCTAAGAAGTATTCATGTGATGGTATGCTTGAAAGATATCAAGGATTTTCAAGATTTAATCCAAGAAATCACATGATCACTTTTGTTTATAAAATTTCTCACAAGAAAACTGCAAAAGGATTCAATTGATGGCTTAAGAAGCTTCACATGATTGGACTACCTTAATGTAATGACACTACATGATCACATGATTGGTCTTCATCATGATTTATATGATCTTACAGATGACGATAAGCTCTTATGATGAAAATATACATTATTTTCTTTATGAAAAGCCTTAGTGATGTGTAATATATTCTCATGAACATCATCCCATGATCACATGATCCTTGGAAATTATTATGATGGATTCATGTGATCACATGATCAGTTTCATTTGTAGGAATAATTTTCTTTGAAATAAGACATTCAAGAAAAATAAAGTCTCATTCATAGATCTAGGACATTGAGAATATATCCTTTATCTTAGTTTGATTGTTGGATAAGGATGTTATGGTGGTCATTGAGCATCAGGGTCAAGAGGGCACTAAGCTTGTCTTATGTTTTCGAACTAGTGGCGTTAGGAGTTAGGTGATTTAGTGGGAGGTTAAAGATGATCATGTGAGGTGATCAGATGGATGATATCAGCTTGATTGGGTGGATAGAATTTTGTTCACATATTTTTATAGAAGAATAGTGTTGTGCAAAACCTCTTATGCCACAATGAATTTTCAGACGAATTGGATATTCTTAATAAATGATTTTGCGACAGCTATCTATTGAGTTTGAAGTAGGGTCAGAACCTAGAACACTTTCACCCAATCCCTCACCGAATATTCACTCTCATTGCATGAGCCACCTAGGTATACTTTCACTCACCATTCATGCCCACTATGGATGATATACATTCCCACACACCCTTACTATTATCTTACTGGATGGTTTGATCCCAGGTAATGGTTGAGGAAACTCTCACATGTTCCCTTGGTTGAGATGGATAATTGGTTAGCCTGGTTGTTCAATTTTTTGGCTAATAGAATACCCCAATACATAGAATAATTATCTAAGTAAAAAGAGTATTATAAGGGACCATATATAATGCCTTATAAAATAAATCCCAAGATATTCTACATCTAAGATACTCATGAAAATAATATCAGTATTTTTTTCTTGGTCTTCATAATTATTTAATCTCTAATGATAAAGTGTCCAATACATAATTATGGGTTTAAACAGAGGCTTAATAATGAATTGAGTGGGCTGGATAATGGAATTTGTAGGAAATATGAAATATGGATTGTGTGGTGTTTTGAATTTAAAGGTGGTAGTGAATGTGGGGATATTGTGAGTTGGTTAGTAATTTGTTGAGAACCCATAGGTTGGGCTTGTGTGTGGATATTTTACATATACCTTTCATATTCCTTGTTATTTCTATATTCATCCCAAATTTCTCAAGCACTACATGCCGACACCCATACATTTATACATGGAGTGTTTTTTCCAATATCATAGTGATGAGGATAAATGGCTGACTACCTTATCTTTGCCACTCTCTCTTCTAGGCGAGTAGTTATAAATATGCTGTGATGACTGGAGGTCTGATAGTGCACTAGGTGATGGAAAAAATTTCTTTGGGTGTGATGTGTTGTGACCATGTTGTGGTGTGGTGGCCGAGGTGTCTTCAGGCGAGATGATACAGTGTTGTGGGGTGGCTTATGGTGGAGGGGGGGTTCATGGTAGAAATAGGGTATGAGGTTGATGTCCTTCATGTTCATGATACCCTAATACTCTGGTTGTTGTGGTTATATAGTGGTCTAGGTGACTATGGGCATGATGTGATTTTATGTGACCATGCTATGGGGCGATGGTATATGTTACTTTAAATAGATAGAAGCATTGAGACATATGATGTTGGGGTTTGAAAGTTAAAAATAAATGGGAAATTGGTGTAGGGTACCCTTTATCGACATGATTCATATTATGTTATTATTTTTGATGCATTATTTGATGAGCATGCCATAGTGAGGTTGGGTTTGGATAGTTGACTTATTTAGGTGCCATTGGTTCTATAGTTTTCTCATGGGTGCATTTGTATGATTCTTTACATATGTGTGATATAATTTAGTTTTTCTATCGAGTATACTTTTATAATCACCCCATGTATATACAAACTAATTTTAAGGCTTCCATGAGGACTTTGTAGACCATGATGGACATTACTAGTTTGTAACTTTGGAGAATTTTATGTGTCACTAACTTAGATTTAATTTTACAATTTTTATTTAGAGTCCTTTATCTGTATTTTTTTTATTTATACATACATATTGAAATGGTTTTTGTTTCATTTTAATGTTATGTGATGGATTTGATTGATCAGTGATATCCTATCTCCCAATTCTATATATTATAGAGGGAAATGCATCCCATTGGTGAGATTTTTATACCCTCAATGCTAGTTTCCAATCGGGGGCCTACTGAAGGTGAGACTCGGGGGTCATTATCACTCTTCCTTAATTGTGGTATATTTTAAGTGATGGGTTCAGTATAGTATATCTATGGATCCATCAAAGATAAATGTTATTGACCATTAGACCAACCTAACTATTGTGACTGAGATCCATAGTTTTCTTGGTTTGATTGGATATTATTGAATCTTTATAGGAAATTTCTCATGGATATCTAATCCAATCATCAAGAAAACTGTTGAAGAGGAAAATTTATTTTGGACATATTATGGTGAGGACAATTTAATTGAACTAAAGAGAAGGTTAGTTAGAGAACCCGTTCATACACTACCCTGTAATGGATAAGGTTTTTTAATCTATAGTGATGCATCAATTAATGGGATGCATTGTGTCCTCATGAATAATGATATTTTTATAGATTATTCTTCATAAAAATTAATAATTCTTGAGAAAAATTATCCAACTCATGGTTTGGAGTTAGCTTTTTTATTTTTTGAAATAAATATATGGATGCATTATCTTTATAGAGAAAGATGTGACATATATACCATTCATAAATTTTTAAAGTATATATTAACTAAAATATGAATATACACTAGATAATATGGTTGGAATTTATTAATGATCTTGATTTCTCAATAAATTACCACTAGAGGAAGGAAAAAAGGTGGAATATTCTCTAATTTTAAAGTATCATGATAGACTAACTATAATGAGGATCACAAAGTATCTAATATTTCTAGATTTGAAAATGATGGATATGGAAATATTAATGTAAGGGGGAAAATATTATCTTTTTCAAATAAGGTTTCAATCATCTATCTTGGTAATGATTGAAGAGATGCATAAGGAAGTTTTGAAGTTACTAAAGAAGGTAATAAATATTTCATAGTTCAATCTTGATTATGATGGAATTATAAGTTTCATGAACCATATATGTGTTCCATTCATAATTTATTTATGGAAGAAGCTATTGGATGAACCTCATAGTTAATCATTCTCTATCTATCTTGGAAGTATGAATATTTATATAGACTTGAAAGAGTATTTCTGTTGGGACAACAAGAAGATAACTATTACTAAGAATGTATCTCGGTGGTTGGTATTTAGGAAGTTAAGTCTAAGAGAAATAATTATATGGGGATGTTATAACTATTAACAATACTATAATAGAAATGGGAAAACATCACCATGGATTTTATCATTATATTCCCTGAAACACCTAAAGTCCATAATAAAATTTAGGTTATAGTCAATCACCTTACGAAGTCAGTACACTTCATTACCATTAAAGATGATTTCTCTCTTGATTAGTTTTCCAGAATTTATATTAAGGAAGTAGTAAGGTTTCATGGAGTACCACATTATATTATATCTTATATATATTTTAGGTTTACCTTAATGTTCTGGAAAAGTTTTTAGAAAGGTTTTGATTTATCCATACGAGAATATAAATTGGAAAATATCACTATGTATTTTTTCACTGGACTCCCAAAAACTTCTAAATTCCATAATACTATTTAGGTTGTAGTGGACCACCTTGTGAAGTAAGTGGACTTCATTTCTATCACAGAAAACTTATCTATTGATCATCTTTTCCAAAATTTTTATTAAGAAAGCGGTCAGGTTGTATGGAGTACCACATTATATTATATATGATCAGGATTCAAGGTTTACCTCGAAGTTCTAGAGAATTCATCAACAAGATATAGATTCAGAGTTGTGTTTTAGTATTTCTTATCATCATTAGAAATATCTCCATTATAAGAACCATTCAATACCTAGAGGATATAATGGAACCATTTTTTATTGATTTCAAAGGTGTTTGGGATCAAAACCTTCCTATAGTCAAGTTTTTTTAAAACAATAGTTTTCACTCGAGCATTCAGAAGGATTCTTATGAAGCCCTATATGGAAAAAATTGTAAAAATACAATGTTTTGGATGAAGTTAGAGAAATAAAAATATTGTGACTTGCGATAGAATAGTAAATGGCATATAAAGTAAAATCCATTTAGGATCACATCAAGTCAGATCAAAGTCAGCATAAATGTTATTTTGGAAATCAACAGTGAAATCTGGAATCCAAAGTTGGTGAGAAGGTATTTCTATAAATTTATCCATAGAAGAAGTTTATGATATTTGGAAATAAGGGAAATATGATCCCTAGGTATATTTAACTCTTTGAGATTCTTGATTGATTAGAGATGGTCGCTTATCATTTGGCGCTTCCACCAAACCTCTCTGAAGCTCACGATGTGTTCCTTGTGTCTCTCAATGAAGAATATACCAGATCCATCACATGTACTAAACTAAAAGGTTATACAATTGGATAATTATATTTTCTAATAAGAAAAGATAGTATACTTCTTGGATTGTAGTGATAATGTGTTCCAAAACAATACTACTCACCTTGTCAAAGTTCTTTAGAGGAATCATAAATTCAAAGAAGTTACATGGGAATCCAAGGATGTGATGAACTAGAAATATCCTCATATTTTTGTATTTAAGTGATGGAATTTTTATGGAAAAATTAATTATACTATGGGTATAACATAACATCCTGATATTTTAGGATATATTTCTCTTCAAATAAATTTAATTTTCCCAATAACTTATGAAATAAGGAACTCTAAGTCTAAATTAAACATAATATAATATATCATTTTAACCTATCTGTTAAATTATAAGAATGAATAATAATTACCATATTTTTAAAATTATGTATAAATTTTTAGATAAATCAATTATTTGGACAAATAAGTATTCCATTTTTAGTAAATTCATTATATGTTTCAAAAATACATTTTCCTTAAAAATGATTTTTATTGTTTTTTGTGAAAAAATAATAAAATTAATTTTTTCCAATTTTAGTAAATATATTTTAAGAAATGACCATAATTTTTGAAATCAGTATCTTAAAATTATCTTAGAGTAAAATTTTGAGAATTTTTTGAAAAGATTTATTTTTTGATGAATAGTGAAAAATACCATTTTTTATGAAAAAATGTATTTTTTTAAACAATTTACAAAGTTCCATTCTATTTTAAGATAATTTTAAAATTAAAATTATATAATTTATATTATTAATAATCTAATTTATGTCATTGTATTTAAATTTATGTTTTATTTTGGTATAAAAACTTTTTATACATAGGAAAACATTTTGTTTTGGAAAACCGCTTGTCATCACATTTTGTGGGTTTAATTTTAAATTAAACTCTATAAATTATATTGATTTAATTTGAAGAAAACCTATTTTTGAAGAATAAAATTCCTTTTCTAAAGATTGAGTGCTTATTTACTAAGAATTAATAAATATTTTTTTATGAGGACTATCATATATATATTTAATAATTTGGTTAATCCGATTCATACCTTCCAATTCAAAGTTTAGGATATAAAAATAATATTTAAATAATAATATTTTATGGTTCATTTATGCTCAATGTTTTGTGTCATACATGATATCAAACATAATTTCATTCTTTTAAAATCTTGGGATGTTACACTAAATCTAATAAATATCTTTTTTTATGTATAAATGAACAAAAATAACCTAACTACTTTGTCTCCTGAGACCTATCAATGCATCAAGGGGATATATAAGACACAACCCCAAATTTCACTAATTTAGTCTAATTAATTCATGATATGAAGGAATGAATAAGATATAAAATACATAATCAATTTAACTTCAAAAATAAATATACATCTGTATTGAAATAATGAGTTTATAGATTTTCAATATTTCCCCAATCAATAAATGGAATAGTTTTCTAGGTATGCATTCTTTAAACTAACATTTTATATAGTAAGGGTTATAAATTTAAGACCATAATTTCCTTAATCCATAGATGTATGGAATCTAGGATAACACCCATTAGTAAAATAAATGGAAAATATGGTACTTACAATGTTAATGCATTGAAAGAAAAGCTATGCGCTTTAGTTGTGGATGGTTAGGAAAGACAAAGGCAGTGATAGGTAGTGCGGGATTATATCTTTTATAGAAAATAACATTACATAAGAAATAAAAATAATAATATGGATAGTAAAAGTTAATGTATTAACTTGATTAAGTATAGGATTTTTCAAAGGAAAAGTACTTAGAAATAAATTTTTTTTAGGAGTTTTAGAAAAATCACTTTTGAAATAAGAAATATATTTGATCTTTTGAAAAAAATTCCAAAGAAAACTAAGGAGAAAAATAATTTCTTTTAGGAACCAAGAAAAATAAGAGAGTAATTTTCATATAGAAAAAACATATATTTGAATGATGTGTTTAAATATAAGAAAACTTTTTAAAAAATAGAAATTATTTTTAAAAATAATATAGAAGATGAAATTTTGGGTTACTTTGAAAAGTTATTTTCAGAAAAGGTGAATCAGAAAAAATGAAAAAATTTACTTTTGAAAGAGATACTTTAATAATGAATCCTTGAAAAGTAATAAAGTTAATCAAAATAAATGTGGCATGGAATATAAAAAATTTTATTTTGAAAGGATGGGAAGCCGTTTGTAATATTTGGAAATACATTTGTTTGCAAACCCACATCATTAAAAGAGTTTTAGATTTTAATTTTGAAAAGGTGTAAATATATTTATGAGAATAATATAAAATAACCCATATTATATTTCCTAAAATATAAGATAATATTATTGGTAAGTAAAATATTGACATGGAAGAAAAGATTCAATGGTAGGAATGAAATTTATTCTTACTGATGTTATACTTTTATTTCAAAAACTATTTTATCAAAGAAGTGATTATTGATGATGAGAAGTAATTTCTCCAGAGAAATGAATGAAATACCATATAAAATAAGGTAATTTAAGGATCAAATAAATATTGAAATGTATACTCAGGTTAGAAAGACTATGACCCAATGTATCTAAAATTAATTTTATGAAACCCATATGACATTAAAATTTTAAAATAAATACCACTTGAAAGATATTATTTAATACAATATCATGAATAATTATATAATCATGATAAAAAATATTAAAGGGGTATTGGATAAACCATTTCAATGAAAACATGATGTATAATAAGAAGTATGACCGTAGGAGTGAAAAGTTACGGTAATAAACCCTAATATTGTTCCAGTTTCATTCTTTACATGTGATTAAATCCAGTAATAATAAAATTGTTTTTATTATATACCTTATTATGAAACGTATTCATCTTTATTTTGGTTAATATATACCATTTATTATAATATCATATTAATTTGTTATATAGTTTTTAATTATGTTTGCAAGAAAATTGAATCACTATCAGCATATTTTAGATATTTTAGTCATCAAAGATGATATTTTAATAATAAGATAAATATTTAATATAACATTTATGAACTATAAAACAAAAATAAATTTCGTATGAACTTGAAATAACATTATTATTTAATTTCCAATAGTCAACTATGATATAGTTTTATACCATTTCTCAAGTATGTTGTTAGACCAACCCAAAAATGAAAACGCAATATCTTAATGGATGAGTATGGTTAAATATTTGTATAATATCATTATTAAAGTTTAATAATTATATTATTTACATATTTTTAATTTTTTAGTCCTTTTTGAAGTTTTTGGGATAATTAATGAAAATCAAGATAAAAAATGAAATTCGTTACTCTCTATAGGCGATAATCTGCACAACACGCAATTAATATTCTTTTGTATTTATAAGTGGATTAAGATAAATAAATAAAGGTTATTCCAATAATATAATAAAATTTCAGTATAATAACTAGGATGATTTTATCATATTACCATGTTCATTATTGATTGGAAAATAAATATTAAGTATAAAATGTTAAGGATGGAGTAATACTCATGTTGGGATTTTAACATTCCCTTAAAATTATTCTTATAAATAAAAGGATTAAGACAAATAATTGAGACTCATGGATTATTAAATAGGTATATATTTATAATAGGATAAATTTTTTAGTGTTTTAGGAATAATTTTGAAGTAATGGGCGTGGCATGAAGGGGATGAAGTTTCCCCTTTTATAAGTGAAGGAAAAAGAACTTTTGAGAATAAACATTAATTTTAAAAGATATAATTACAATAATAAAGAGTCAATGGATCTAAAAGTGACAATTAAAATATTTTTGGGTGATCTTGGTTCTATCAAAACTTAACCAAGTATTTATACATAGGTTTTAAACCTGTTGTAAGTCATTTTTTTATATTTTTACTTTTACCTTTTTTTTGTTCTGACCAAGTTAACTTTGTTTTACCAAAGTAAATTATGTTTTAATAAATATATAAAATAGCCCCAATTAAAAAATTTGGGTGTGTTAAACCTAAATTTAATCTCCAATGATATAATTCAATCTATAATTATGAAAAAATAAATTTTTAAATAAAAATATTTTATATATATATAAAACTATTTGTTAGAAAAATGTTGTTTTCACCGTTAAGTATTATTAATCTTATTCAGTATTTATTAATAATTTAATGAGTGAAAATTTATTTAAATATTTGATTAAAATTATATTAAATTCAATTTTGAGAAGATATTAATTCTTTTTATTAGATAAAATTATAAAAAATTAATAAAACAATTCTTTAAAAATAACAGTTTTATAATTATCATAACCATTAACTCTAATCATAGTAATCATATTTTGATGAACAAAATTGAAATTAACATTATAAAATAATATGATCTTTTTTATCTATAATATGAAATATTTTTTTATTTAATTTAAATGTGTGATGAAAACTATATTTTAATATAAGCCAATAAATCTGCTTTTTGAGTAAAATATTTTTAGGTTTTAAAAAAGTTATACTTTGGTTTTATAAAAAAAACCTAGGGATTTTAAATAAATATATAACTTTTATAGGAAAAAATTTCAAAAAAATAATAATTATACTGTCACAAAAGTATATGTATTAACAAAATTGATATTTTCAAATTTTCACCTAAAAAATAGTTATTTTATAAAAATAAAAAAATTAATATTAAGATAAATTTATTATTCTATGTCTTAAAATTATATTTATTTTTTAAATTAAAATTATGAAAATTATAAAATTATCTTTTAGATATATATAAAAAAATTATACAAAAATAAACCTTTTATTTTTCTTTTAAAAGTAAAAATGGAAAATGTGTAAAATACATGTGATATATAACATATTAAATTAATAATTACCAGATTATATAATACTAATTTATATTTACAGAGCCCCTAAATATCTATGTGTAATATCTACACATAAGGGATGCTCTAGTGACAATCGAGGGTGGTGATTTCACCAGTATAGATCTCATGGATATTTCCATGAGCTTGAATTTATATCACATATGATTTCAACCATACCATAATTATTTGAGTTTATCTTAGGCATGGTCTAGTGTAAACCCCATAAAATCTAATTCCTTCCCAGTCTTAGATAACTATGCTTCATATGTAATATTTCCACTACTCGATTCCATTTATTTCCTTTTTGTTCATAGATTTCATAATATGGTTACTTACATTTATACATGTTAATTTAAGATCAATATTATGAAATTTAAAATTTTATTTTAATATATCAGGGTTTATTTTTAGTTTTCTGTTGTGTTTATAATAATCTATCACTATAATATTTTGTTAATGAAAATATATAGTAAATTTTTGGATCATTATATTCCAGTTGTGGGAAATCAACCAATCTCCCTTAAAAATGAAAGGCTAAGAGTTTGGTATCCAAACATGATTAGGTCCATTAATATTAGAAAAAAAAGAACTTAGAAACCCACATATATCCTACTTTTCTATGTTGAATAACTTTATGATATTTATTAAGATAAGACTTATGATGTCAATGATATTGATTTTTATTTAAGGAACACTATTTTCTCTAATGTCCTCTTCTATAACGTATAGAATAGAATGGTGATTTACTAGGCACCCAATAAATATTTTTATAATATATTATGATGGTTGTATAACCAAGATCATATATTGTTCTTTTTGGTCTTATTTTTTGTATAATTTTTCAAATGAATTTCTCCCATTAGTAAAGTTATTCTAAAGTATCTTCAAACATTCAATCTCTTACCTAATCTTTAAATTTTTATTTCTTTATTTATATAAAATTATATAGGTTTATTTAGTTTTCAATTAAAAACTTTAATAAGAAATTTCTATTTTATATTCACTAAAATAATTAAAGAGTTAACTCTTATCTTTATTTATTTTTGATATTTTATCATGTTTATAATATTAGAATATAATTTAGAAGTAGTAGAATAAATATTAGAAATTATATCTTCCACTTTTGTAACATGTTCCTTATTAAAATTTAGGACTTTATTTTATTTTATAGTCTCCATTTTAAATTCATGTCATATATCTAGTCATTCATTAAATATAAGGGATATACATTTGTCCTAGATAATATTGAAATAATTTTCTAAAGGGGGATATAAATTTTAAAAATTAAAATAAATCCTTTTAAAAAAACAAATAACATAATCAGAGTTTAGTGTTATTATTTTAGTCTATAATAGTAAAATTTAGTAGTTTTCGAAACATAAAATGTAATATAAATAAAATGCATTTGAACATAATTTTTTTACAATAGTTTTAATCCCCATGATCCTATGTATAATATTCAACCTTCTATATTCATTGAGAGAAGAATTACAATCACTAATAATAATATGTCTCTTTTGAAAGGAGTGACAACCTTTTATATACCAATGTTTTACTAACTTTAGGCACAACCTAACAAAACCTGACTTTTTTTTGAGAGTTACAACCCTAGGACCTGAATTTTTTACCAATTCATAGTATAGAGGATATATATTTTGGGTAATAGGTATAACCAATGAGATTTTGAATGAAAATTATTAAATAAACAATTACAGTAAAACTAAATACTAAAATAATAGAACGATGAAAACCAATAAGAAACTATGAATTTAACAAATGAGAAAATGATTGGAATTTATATGATTCATGATGAATTTTGATCACTTAATTAGGAATATAATAGAAGTTGAATATTATTTTATCATAAAATTGAAAAAATAATCATAGGATCAAATTTTTAGTGATCATTTAATCTCACTCTCTTGAATAATCTATATCACATATTTTGAGAGGTTCTTAATTGATATCCAAATGATCTATGTCCAATATTTTTAATCAATTTCTCAGAATCAAAGCAATGAATAAATTCATCTTCATCGAATTCATAATATTTTAGAGTACATGGGTGATTCTTAATATCAAATAAATGTTATCCATGATTAGTAATAATGAAACACAAGAATAATATCATTACTCAGTATTTGGAATATCATGCTCATTATCAAGGAATTATAAATCTCTTATATTCATTAATAAAAAACTTTCAAAAACTTTAAATATGATCCTTAGAAATTATATGATATTTTTAAATCAATATAACAGTTAAAAAACCAAAATAACTAGAATTAATTCATTATCTTAAAAAATTATAAAAAACAGTTCAAAAATGAAATAAATTAACAGTAACAAAGAAAATATATGAAAATCAATTTCATAATTCTTAATAATATTAACTAAGTGGTTGTTTATATATATATTTTAATCTACCTATTATGTTTTGAAAATAGTTTCCAATTAATCACAAAAATAACTATGTGGAAAAACATAGTTGGGGTTTGGCTTAGTGGTAAGCACCCCGTAATCCTACATGAAAAATGGGGGTTAAAAACCCATTGAGTGCAGGTACTGTAGTAGTATTGTGGCATACTGTAGCAGCAACATCACTGTAGCAACGGCACACACTATAGCGGTGGCAGAGCACTGTTGCAGTGGCGGTACTGTGTGGTATTGTAGCAGAGGGTACTATAGCAGTACTATTCAAAGAATGGGCCTTGGGTAAAAAAATTGGGCCTACAGGCTATGTAATGGGTCTCCCTATAACCAATTAAAGAGGTATTTGCTTTGATTTAATAATAAATGAGGCTTTGGCCCCAACCATTTAAAACAAATATTGAAAAAAATTATATTCACAGTAGATTAGTCACGATTGGTCTAATAACACATGGTAAATCCTACCTCATGGAAGGTTATTCCTTACCGTAAGTCATGCATGCAGTAACTTTCTTACTACATCCAGATCACAATTTATCTCCATGGTTTATTCAAGAAGTGTAAAGATAATAACAAAATCCAAACCATGTAAAGGTAAATTGATGTTGTCATGAGTCACATAAAGGTAGAAATCATTTCTCAAAGGATTCATAAAGGCAATATATCGTTTCTACATAAAGCTAAGCATATCTTCATGAATGTACAACTCTGTAAGGGTAAATATAAAATTATTTAAGATATCTAAATATAATTAACATTTTATTTATGTAACACCTGAGACATTTATGTTATATAAATCATCAAAGGAATCTTTTTCTACACAACACTTTCTTGGCTTGCTTTACATGAAATCGTGACCTTCCTCGATAGCTTGCGTCGTACGCAATACCGAGTTTCACTAAACAACGATATACTATAAAAATATTATTAAAACTAGCCGTTATGAATAGTAATAACCACTTTTTGAAATTTTATAAATTTTATTTTTCAAAATGGACTTCATTTTTGGATTCGGAATATCAAAATTATCCTGGGGTGAAATTTTGGTATTTTTCTGAAAACTTTCAATTTTTGATGAATAGTGAAACCACTAAGTGGTAGTTAAAAAACTGAATTTTTCATAAAAATTAATTTTACCGCTTTTGTGAGTGGAATTTCAAAAATCCGAGAGACACAGTTAATATCAAGGACTAAAATGTGGTTCAATGAGATGAAAATAATTTTTGGTGAATAGTAACTTTTTACTTTTTTTACCACGGTTAAAAGTAAATAGGGTAATTAAGGGTAAAGATGATATTATTATTACAATAACACATGTCCTAATTCTATTGGATAAGTGTAATGCGATCAAAAACAAACATAGGAATAAAATATGACCATTTAGGCCCACTTGGAATTAGATTAGGACATTTATTATTAATTTATTTAAAGAAGGGTTAAAATAGTTAAAATCAAAGTTTAATAAGTAAATAATTTTTAATATGGGGTTATACATAAGATAAATTCTACTATAAATATTAATTAGAAAGATAAAAATATTTCCTACATAATGGTATTTTATTTGTAATTTTTAGACATTAAATAATTTAATTTATTTATGACACAATGATGATGCAGTAATTATCTTATTAATGAAATATTGACATAATTGATGTTATAAACACCAAAATAAATGTAATTTGAGACTTTTTATGAAGTAAACTAATTTTATTGGTTAATATCACATGTTAGTATTGATTTAATTAACTTGGTTTGAACTAATAATTCTGTTATGATTTTCACAAAAATCAATTACTAAATAGTGTCAAAATTGACATACAATAGTTTTTAAAACAAATATTATATTAGTAATTGTTATTTTCTTCCTAAAAATCTATGGTTCGGCAAAATGACTTATATAAGGTTATATATATTAATAATAAACAATTTGGGGTTCGTTTGGCTTCTTATAGTAAGTTTATTAACCTTATAGTGTAAGAACACAAGAAGACACGGTAAAAGTAAAATTATTTAACTTAATGTTAAATATAAATGATAAGGTTAAAATAGGAACCTAAACTTGTATAAATTCTATTGGATGAGAGGATTTCGACCCATCCCCACTTTAGCCTCGAAATAAATCAATTTGGAGCTATTTAAAACCGAACTTGACTTTATAATAAAATAATAGTTTTAGTTATTCCAAAGGTGCCCCTCTCCTCCCTTATAAAAGGACACCTCCTCCCCCTCTTCCTCACACCACTTTGAGCCTTCAAGATCGGCCAAACCCTACCACTTTATCCTCTCCACTTCCCTAGAGACATCCTAGGGGTCCTAGTCTTCTTCAAAGACCAATTTTAGTGCCCTAAAAGAAGGTCTCAAAGAAGCACTTCAAAGAAGAGGTAATGTCCGTTACCGATTCTTTCATCTTTATTTCTTCTTCCACTTCTTATTCTTTAGTTGTTTCATTATGAAGTAATAACATCAGTATCACTCATATACTGATATGTTATTATAAGTATGAAACAAACCTATTTCACCATCTATCCATTCTACGGAAAAAGAAATCACCGCACGTGCGTACGTACGGAATACCGTCTCCACGCCGTGGTGTAATCTATTTTCCACCACCACCTTACTTGGATGGGTATAAAGGTGTAAATAATTACTTTATATGACTATTATAAAGTGATACTGATTCTGAAATATTATACATACACTCCAATACAATTCCACGATCATAGGAATGATATCATCACTCGTGCGTACGTACGGAATACCGTCTCCATGATGTGATGCGACTCGTTCTACATGATCTTCATTTCATAATGACTATATAAATGAATTGAATGAATGAATATGATATATATTACACTAATACCATTCTGTAAATGGGGTATCTATAACCTAAATATAAGATTAATAATTTATTCGACAAAACACGCATAAGAAAAAAGTGTTATAAACACCCGAATAACAAGTAACAATGAAATATTACTAATAAGAAGCTAAGAATATGACAAAATATGATATCATAAAAATAAGTATGATTCTGGAATAAGTCAATAACATTATTTAAATCATTATATAGGAGGTTTGGACACGTACAAAGCATATCAGACCTAAGGTAAGAGAAATATCACAATCTCATTTTTATCCGAGATTGTTTATACTTTGGTATCTACTAGGGTGTATTTTATCATCCACATCCATGTTTTCTCAATATATAATATTATTTCCATCCACCTACAATTTTTCAAATCCAATTTTACCCTTTGGTGAGTTTTTAGTAAAAGATATGAAAGGAATCTTTTGTCGTTTTTCATATGAGGTACTTTTTTGACTTTTCCGAAAAAAGTACGAGAAGAATGTTTTTTTAACTTATACGGCATGAATGGATTTTTAAAACATTATATCCAAGAAGATTGCTTTACAAGTTTTCATGTTTATTTTTAATCAACTTCTTTTAGTTTAGAATTGTATGACATGTTAAGAAAGGAAAAGTGTTTTTGAAGTAGAAAGGATATTTTCCTCAAGAATGGAGTTCAAGTGTTTTATCAAAATTATTTTCCATCTAAGATAATAAAGGGTTCTGTTTCTATCCCTATTATTACATTGATTTGATTATGTTGTTATGGAATTATTTTTATGAATTCTTTTATCTTATATGAATTGTATTATGATGTCACGATGTTTAAGATTCCCATTTTTATTACATGAGTTATGCTATGATGTATGGTTTCTAATTTTGTGGCACACATAAGAATGGTATCATTATGAGATGGGTGGGACCTATATCTACCTCCAATGCATTGGGTAAATATTTTATATCTCATGAGATAGAAATGGCTGGAACGGTAGGTTATACCGGTTCAGTGAAACAGGACTGAAACGAGGGTGACTCGGTTCAGAAATGGACTTTGTCTGCTAAGATAGTCTTGGAAATGATTCTTGACTAATAAGATATGATTTTCTATGATTATGCGTGTATGCCACAAAGTTTCATGTTTTAAGTTATGATTATTGTGATTACATTTCACTGCCATGATTTATCCCATGTTATGAAATTATGATCTCTTTTGCAGGTTAAGATTTCAAAAAGTTATGTGCTTATGTATATGATGTGATTGATATTTATTTTGTTTACCCTTACTGAGAATTTGAGCTCACCCTTTTGTATGTTTTATTTCCCCAGGTCAGGAAGAAGGTTATTAAGTAGAATATGCCAAAAGGGACTCTAGATATGATGAAATAAATGGGAGGCAAAGTAGATGCTTTATGAATAAGTTGTTTATGTTTCTCAGTTTCTAAAGACACTATACCTGTACGGTCCTTTCGTGGTTTTGTTATATGTTGTAATAAGTATGCTTCAATTTTGAAGTATTAACAATGTATGTAAAGTATGGGTCATTATAGTTGGTATTAGAGGAAAGATATATTCAAACTTTGGAAACTAGGATGTAAAAGCCTTAGTAAGAACCCTAAGGATAAGCCTAAGCATAGAACACAATCTTAGTGTTTTAGAAATGGCCATGAATAACCTAAGATAAGACCTTAAGTGTGAAATTTTATTCTTAATTATGTGGTTTTCCTATTATAATTAGTGTTGCTCACACTATTCTTCTTGGTTTTAGTCAATGGCTGGAACCCGAAGGAATCATGTTAATGCGGAATGTGACGGGAAATGCAATGATTGTCCCCCTGAGCAACCAAACGTTATGGGAGCTGGAATGAAAAATCTTGTAGCCATGCTCACAAAACTTTCTCAAGCTATGAATCATGCAGGACTTCCAAACGAGCAAAGGAAGGAGCAACATTCTGTTGAATCCTTCATGAGACAACGTCCACCTTCTTTCAGCAGGTCTACTGATCCATTAGTTGCTGAACAATGGATTAGTACTACTGAAAAGATATTTTCAGTTCTTCAATGTTCTGAACATGATAAAGTCATCATAGTAGTGTATCGTTTGAAAGGAGATGCTGATCAATGGTGGAATCTTATTAAGAATACGAGGAAAAGGGATGAAATTGAGTCCATGGAATGGGATGAGTTCAAGAACTTATTTTTCAATAATTACTTCCCTCGTATTCTCTGAACAAAGATAAAGAAAGAGTTTCTTGAACTGAAGCAAAAGGATGATGAATCTGTTGGTACCTATGAAGAAAATTTTACAAGACTTGCAAGGTACGCTTCTGGTATTATTATCCAACCTGAGAGTAAGATCGATCGATTCTTTAGTGGCTTAAAACAAAGTCTTCGAAGGGCGTTAGCCATAAGGGACTTCAATAGCTATGAGGAAATCGTTCGATGTGCTCTCAAAGTTGAGATGGAGATTGGAGTTACCCATCAGTCATATGGGTTTGATAAGAAGAGGAAAATGGAATTCAAAGGAAAATCTAAAGAGCAAACTGAAAAGAAGATGAGCTTTCCCTTATGCTCAAAGTGTGGAAAGAAACATGGAGGGAGTTGTCTTAAAGGGACAAGTAAATGTTTCAAATGTGGAAAGGAAGGTCATCGGGCATTTGAATGCCGCGATGATGGGAAGAAGATGTCTAATGATGCAAACAATGGAAGGGATACACAGAATGAACATACTACACTTCAATGTTTCATATGCAAGGAGATGGGAAATTGTGCCAATAAATGCCCTAATCCAAGGGTTGATGATGATGGTCGACATCAACAAACTCTTAAGGCTAAAGACAAAGGAAAGTCACATGCAATTTCTATCAGCGATGTGGAGTACGATAACGATGTGGTGAAAGGTACACTTACCATCCACTCTAAAGTAGCAAATGTTTTATTTGATTCTGGATCCACCCACTCTTTTATTTCTAAATAATTTTCTAAGGGTATCACCGTATTACCTCAAAAATTAGATGTTGAGTTAGCTGTGACAACACCTAATGGCACAACAGTCGCATCAAAAGTTTATAATTCTTCTCCGATCGAAGTTTGTGGGAAAGTGCTTCCTGCAAATCTTGTGATCCTTCCTATAGTGGAATTTGATGTGATTCTTGGCATGGATTGGCTTTCTTTATATGGATCTCATATCAATTGCCAAAGAAGGGAAGTCACATTTCATATTCCAGATCAATATATGATCGTCTATCAATGCAAGGATGAATATAACCTTCCAGTGGAAATTTCTTCCATTTTATGGGTATTGATTCCACTAAATGAAGTTTATTTATGTCAAATGGTTGGTGAGAAACTCACGATTAAGAATATGCCCATTGTACGGGAGTTTGATGATGTTTTTTCGGAGGAATTACCGGGTCTTCCACCAAATCGTGAAGTTGAGTTTTCAATAGAACTCATACCGGGTTCTTTGCCTATTTCAAAGAAACCTTATTGAATGGCCCCAATTGAGTTGCAGGAATTGAAGAAGAAACTCCAAGAGAATCTTGATAAGGGATTCATACGCCCTAGTGCGTCACCTTAGGGAGCACCTGTTCTATTTGTTAAGAAGAAAGATGGATCAATGAGACTCTTCATTGATTATCGAGAGCTTAACAAGATCACTATCAAGAACAAATATCCTCTCCCACGCATTGATGACCTATTTGACCAACTACGCGGAGCTCAATACTTTTCCAAGATTGATCTTCATTCAGGGTATCATCAATTAAGGGTCAAAAGGGAGGATATACCAAAGACGACTTTCCGTACAAGGTATGGACCCTATGAATTTATAGTGATGCCATTTGGTCTTACTAATGCCCCTGCTATATTCATGGATCTGATGAATAGAGTCTTTAGAGACTATCTTGATCAATTTGTGGTAGTCTATATAGACGATATTCTTGTCTATTCAAAGAGCAAGGAAGAACATGAAGATCACTTGAGAATTATATTGAAGACCCTGAGAAAGGAGAAGCTTTATGCCAAATTTACCAAGTGTGAATTTTGGCTTAAAAAAGTTGCATTTTTGGGTCACATAATCTCAAAAGAGGGGATATCTGTGGATCCAGCAAAAATAGAGGTTATCGAAAGATGGTCGAGACCAACAATAGTAACTGAGATCCGAAGTTTTCTTGGTTTGGCTTGATATTATCGACGTTTTGTGAAAGATTTTTCACAATTATCTAATCCACTCACCAAGTTGACTCAGAAAGGAGTTAAGTTTGTCTGGATGGAAGAATGTGAAGAGAATTTCAAGGAGTTGAAAAGAAGGTTATCCAGTGCACCTGTGCTCACACTGCCTTGTAGTGGAGAAAGGTTTGTGATCTATAGTGATGCATCCAAGAAGGGATTAGGGTGTGTTCTTATGCAAAATGATATGGTGATAGCTTATGCCTCACGACAGTTGAAAACCCATGAGCAAAATTACCCAACACATGATTTGGAGTTAGCTGTGGTAATCTTTGCATTAAAGATTTGGAGGCATTACCTTTATGGTGAAAGCGGTGATATTTATACTGATCATAAAAGTTTAAAGTATATTTTCACACAAAAGGAGCTGAATATGTGTCAAATAAGATGGTTGGAACTGATTAAGGATTACATCTGCTCAATCCATTACCACCCTGGGGAAGCAAACAAGGTGGCAGATGCATTAAGTCGACAAGACCATGCTAGTTTATCCATGATGAGGATCACAAAAGATCCAATATTTATGGACTTACAAAGGATGGATCTTGGAATTATAATGGAAGGGGAAAAATATTATCTTTCTCAAATGAATGTTCAACCATCTATATATGTGAAGATTAAAGAGGCACAGAAAGAAGATGTCGAGTTACAAAAGAAGGTGAGAAATGTTCCTGATTTCAACCTTGATTGTGATGGGATAATAAAGTTCAGGAATCGGGTTTGTGTTCCTCCCATCCCCGAATTAAAGAAGGATCTGCTGGATGAGGCTCATAGTTCTTCATTCTCTATTCATCCTGGAAGCACGAAGATGTATAGGGACCTGAAAGAGTACTTCTGGTGGGATGGAATGAAAAGAGATGTTGCTGAATATGTCTCTCGATGCTTGGTTTGTCAACAAGTTAAAGCTGAGAGACAGAAGTCTAAGGGGATGTTACAACCATTACCCATACCTGAATGGAAATGGGAAAACATTACTATGGACTTTGTCACAGGACTTCCTAAAACATCCAAAGGCAATAATGCTATATGGGTCATAGTTGATCGTCTTACAAAGTCTGCACACTTCATTGCTATTAGAGAGGATTTCTCTCTGGATCAGCTTTCCAGGATATATGTAAAGGAAGTGGTAAGATTTCATGGAGTACCACTTTCTATTATATCTGATCGGGATTCGAGATTTACCTCGAAGTTCTGGCGAAGTCTTCAGCATACTCTGGATATAGAGTTGAGTTTCAGCACTGCTTATCGTCCTCAGACAGAAGGTCAGTCTGAGAGAACAATTAAAACCCTAGAAGATATGATGAGAGCTTGCTCTATGGATTTCAAAGGAGGTTGGGATCAACACCTACCTTTGGTGGAATTTTCTTATAATAATATCTTTCACTCCAGTATTCAGATGGCTCCTTATGAAGCTATCTATGGAAAGAAATGTAGGACTCCAACTTGTTGGGATGATGTTGAGGAAAGAAAGCTATTAGGACCTGCTCTCATTGATGAAATGGCAGAAAAGGTCAGATCTATTCAACAACACATAAGAGCAGCACAGAGTCGACAGAAAAGTTATGCCGGCAACCGAATAAAAGACCTAGAGTTTGAAGTGGGTGATAAAGTTTTCTTACGAATATCTCCCTGGAAGAGGGTTATGAGATTTGGAAAGAAGGGGAAGTTGAGCCCTAGATATATCGGTCCTTTCGAAATACTAGATCGTGTTGGGAAGGTAGCTTACCGATTGGCGCTTCCACCGAATCTCTCTCAAGTTCACGATGTGTTCCTTGTATCTCTCCTGAGAAAGTACATACCTGATCCTTCACATGTACTCAGCTCAGAAGTTGTACCGCTGGAGCAAGATCTTTCTTATGAAGAATAACCAATAGAGATTCTGGATCGTAGCGAAAAAGTCCTACAAAACAAGACCACTCGATTGGTGAAGGTTTTATGGAGGAACCACCAATTAGAAGAAGCTACATGGGAGCTTGAGGATATGATGAGGGAGAGGTATCCTCATCTGTTTGTTACAAAGTAACGAATTTCGAGGGCGAAATTCATTTTAAGGGGGGTAGAATGTATCACCCAAGACTTTTATGTTATACAAATAATCAAAGGAATCTTTTTCTACACAACACTTTCTTGGCTTGGTTTACACGAAATAACGACTTTCCTCGATAGCTTGCGTCGTACGCAATACCGAGTTTCACTAAACAACAATATGCTATTAAAATATTATTAAAACTACCCGTTATGAATAGTAATAACCACTTTTTGAAATTTTATAAATTTTATTTTTCAAAATGGACTTCATTTTTGGATTCAGAATATCAAAATTATCCTAGGGTGAAATTTTGGTATTTTTCTGAAAACTTTCAATTTTTGATGAATAGTGAAACTACTAAGTGGTAGTTAAAAAACTGATTTTTTCATAAAACTTAATTTTACCACTTTTGTGAGTGGAATTTCAAAAATCCGAGAGACACGGTTAATATAAAGGACTAAAATGTGGTTCAATGAGATGAAAATAATTTTTGGTGAATAGTAACTTTTTACTTTTTTTACCACGGTTAAAAGTAAATAGGGTAATTAAGGGTAAAGATGATATTATTATTACCCTAACACATGTTATAAATCTATTGGATAAGTGTAATTCGATCAAAAACAAACTTAGAAATAAAATATGACCATTTAGGCCCACTTGGATTATATTAGGACATTTATTATTAATTTATTTAAAGAAGGGTTAAAATAGTTAAAATAAAAGTTTAATAAGTAAATAATTTTTAATATGGGGTTATACATAAGATAAATTCGACTATAATTATTCTTTAGAAAGATAAAAAGATTTCCTACATAATGGTATTTTATTAGTAATTTTTAGACATTAAATAATTTAATTTATTTATGACACAATGATGATGCAGTAATAATCTTATTAATGAAATATTGACATAATTGATGTTATAAACACAAAAATAAATGTAATTTGAGCCTCTTTATGAATTCCAATAATTTTATAGGTTAATATGACATGTTAGTATTTATTTAATTAACTTGGTTCGAACTAATAATTCTGTTATGAGTTTCACAAAAATCAATTACTAAATAGTGTCAAAATTGATATAAAATAGTTTTTAAAACAAATATTATATTAGTAATTGTTATTTTATTCCTAAAAATATATGGTTCGGCAAAATGACTTAGATAAGGTTATATATATTAATAATAAACAATTTGGGGTTTGTTTGGCTTATTATAGTAAGTTTATTAACCTTATAGTGTAAGAACACAAGAAGACACGGTAAAAGTAAAATTATTTAACTTAATGTTAAATCTAAATGATAAGGTTAAAATAGGAACCTAAACTTCTCTAAATTCTATTGGATGAGAGGATTTCAACCCATCCCCACCTTATCCTCGAAATAAATCAATTTGGAGATATTTAAAACCGAACTTGACTTTATAATAAAATAATAGTTTTAGTTATTCCAAAGGTGCCCCTCTCCTCCCTTATAAAAGGACACCTCCTCCCCCTCTTCCTCACACCACTTTGAGCCTTCAATCTCGGCCAAACCCTGACACTTTCTCCTCTCCACTTCCCTAGAGACATCCTAGAGGTCCTAGTATTCTTCAAAGACCAATTTTAGTGCCCTAAAATAAGGTCTCAAAGAAGCACTTCAAAGAAGAGGTAATGTCCGTTACCGATTCTTTCATCTTTATTTCTTCTTCCACTTCATCTTATTTAGTTGTTTCATTATGAAGTAATACCATCAGTATCAATCATATACTGACATGTTATTATATGTGTGAAACAACCCTATTTCACCATCTATCCATCCTATAGAAAAAGAAATCACCGCGTGTGCGTACGTACGAAATACCGTCTCCACGCCGTGGTGTAATCTATTTTCCACCACCACCTTACTTGGATGGGTATAATGGTGTAAATAATGACTTTATATGACTATTGTAAAGTGATACTGATTCTGAAATAGTATACATACACTCCAATACAATTCCACGATCATAGGAATGATATCATCACTTGTGCGTACGTACGGAATACCGTCTCCACAATGTGATGCGACTCGTTCTACATGATCATCATTTCATAATGACTATATAAATGAATTGAATGAATGAATATGATATATATTACACTAATACCATTCTGGAAATGAGGTATCTATAACCTAAATATAAGATTAAGAATTTATTCGACAAAACACGCATAAGAACAAAAAGTTATAAACACCCGAATAACAAGTAGCAATGAAATATTACTACTAAGAAGCTAAGAATATGACCAAATATGATATCATAAAAATATGTATGATTCTGGAATAAGTCAATAACATTATTTAAATCATTATACAAGAGGTTCGGACATATACAAAGCATATCGGACCTAAGGTAAGGGAAATATCACAATCTCATTTTTATCCAAGATTGTTTATACTTTGGTATTTACTAGGGTGTATTTTATTATCCACATCCATGTTTCCTCAATATGTAATATTATTTCCATCCACCTACAATTTTTCAAATCCAATTTTACCCTTTTGTGAGTTTTTAGTAAAAGATATGAAAGGAATCTTTTGTCATTTTTCGTACGAGGTACTTTTTTGACTTTTCCGACAAAAGTACGAGAAGAATGTTTTTTTAACTTATACGGCATGAATGGATTTTTAAAACATTATATCCAAGAAGCTTCCTTTACAAGTTTTCAGGTTTATTTTTAATCAACTTCTTTTAGTTTAGAATTGTATGACATGTTATGAAAGGAAAAGTGTTTTTGAAGTAGAAAGGATATTTTCCTCAAGAATGGAGTTCAAGTGTTTTATAAAAATTATTTTCCATCCAAGATAATAAAGTGTTCTGTTTCTATCCCTATTATTACATTGATTTGATTATGTTGTGATGGAATTATTTTTATGAATTCATTTATCTTATATGAATTGTTTTATGATGTCACGATGTTTAAGATTCCCATTTTTATTACATGGGTTATGCTATGATGTATGGTTTCTAATTTTGTGGCACACATAAGAATGGTATCATTATGAGATGGGTGGGACCTATATCTCCCTCCAATTCATTGGGTAAAGATTTTATATCTCATGAGATAGACATGGCTGGAACGGTAGGTTATACCGGTTCAGTGAAACAGGACTGAAACGAGGGTGACTCGGTTCAGAAATGGACTTTGTCCACTAAGATAGTCTTGACAATGAGTCTTGACTAATAAGATATGATTCTCTATGATTATGTGTGTATGCCAAAAAGTTTCATGTTTTAAGTTATGATTATTGTGATTACATTTCACTGCCATGATTTATCCCATGTTATGAAATTATGATCTCTTTTGCAGGTTAAGATTTCAAAAAGTTATGTGCTTATGTATATGATGTGATTGATATTTATTTTGTGTACCCTTACTGAGCATTTGAGCTCACCCTTTTGTATGTTTTATTTCCCCAGGCCAGGAAGAAGGTTATTAAGTATAATATGCCAAAAAGGGACTCTAGATATGATGAAATAAATGGGAGGCAAAGTAGATGCTTTATGAATCAGTTGTTTATGTTTCCCAGTTTCTAAAGACACTATACCTGTACGGTCCTTTCGTGGTTTTGTTATATGTTGTAATAAGTATTCTTCAATTTTTAAGTATTAGCAATGTATGTAAAGTATGGTTCGTTATAATTTTGCTCACATAAAGGTAGATCAGTGCTTCCATACTTTTCATAAAGGTAAGTTAGAATACATATGTAAAGGTAAAATAATTACTTAACTAGAGGTAAGTGGATAGTTTGATATCAATGTAAGGGATAACATATATTTGTAAAAGTAAACTTATACACCGAGTAAGGGTAAAAAATATAATTTTAATAGATACATAAGGGTAAATGATAGTTCCAAGATTTTTCATAAAAGTATAATATTCATCATGTGTAAAGGTAAGGTGAGTAATACACTGATATGTAAAGGAAAAAAATAAGTACATGCATTGGTAAAAATATATTTACTAGAAACATGAAAAATTATTTTTCATATCATTAAAATATTAATAATATATACCTTAAATAGTTAAAGACCAGTGAAAAAATAGAATATAAAGGTGAGGTAAGTTAATTAAAAAAACCTAAATAAGCACATAAATAATTAATAAATCTCCTCATTAACAATATCAATATCAAAAAATATTAACACTAACAATATCTCCATTTTTTAAATTAAAAAAACAAAAAATTAAATTTTAATTATATAAATAAAATCCCCCATTTTGAAATTTATCAAGAATATGATGTTTAATTAATATTAAATGAAAAATTTATTAAGACCTAACCCCAAATTCTAACCTTTTATAGTTTATAATAATTACATTCATTATTAAATAGTTATAAACATAAATATTAAGGATTTCCCTAAATTATTTCATATAAGACTTTAAGGTTCAAAAAAATATCACAAACCTTTGATCTACACAATCAATTCCTATACATTTATTCCTTAATGATATACAAAATAACGAGTAACAAAAAACTAACTAAAATTTTAAACACATGGTCTACATGAAAAAATGTATAAAAATTATACCATTGTTCATATTTAGTAGAAATCAAATTATTTAACTCTTATTCATAATATTTGTTCCTAAAAAATAGATTCAGTCATGTCAGTTCATTAGATTTGTTAGTTATTTCAAAATACAAATAAATATTTAATTATCTAAAAATGTAATTTAATTCTCCATAATTCCAATTTCAATATTTTATTTTTCTATCCTCATAAAAACTATTGGTTTAGTGAAAATATCTACAAGATAATTTTCTATTAGAACAAATTCCAAAAATAATATCAACTTTATTAACATGATATCTTAAGGAATGAAATCTAAAATAAATATATTTTTTATGAGAACAAATTAATTGTTTTTTGGAAATTGAAATTGTAGATGTGTTAACAAATATATATGAAATTTTTTTCAAAATAAACATTGAAATTAGATAAAGTTTGTTTTATACATAAACTATGTGAAAAGAAACATGAATTAGTAGTACTCAGACTCATACGTGGATAGTGAAATTGAAAATTACTTTTTAGAAATCAATGGATTTAATAATTTACCATGAGTTAAATATTCTATGTGATCTTTCTATTAATCATTGTAGCCACAAAAATAGGAGTCAAAGAAGGATAAAAAACAACTTTATTATTGGAGTTAAATAAAATAGTTTCAATAGTTCCTTATATATATAACTAATATTTTAATATAATTTAAATGAATTTATTTATGATTATATTTAAATATTTTACAAATTAAAATTGAACACATAATATTGGGACTTGATGCCATCAAATACAGTAGGATTCCTAGTATTCCTCTATAATTTTTTAATCTACAGTTTTTTAGATTCCTCTAAATATAATTTCAAATTATTTCTCATAGGAACCAATAAAAAACATGACTTTAATATTTTTTAAATTGGATATTTTTATCACAAAAATAACACTAACTACGAGTGTGTGATTAAAATACCAAGGCTTTTATCATCACTTGAAAAGAGAAGATAAAGGGGCATAAAAAAGTGTGCTGTTAAATTTACAGCATACTGAAGTAGCAAAGACAATAGAAAAAATAAGTTTGAAATATACAATTTTAATTAAATAAATTTTAAAACCCAAATAAAAGGTAAAAACACTATATTATAGATATTTAAAACATTAGTTTTTGAGATTACATCAGTAATTACAAACTATAAAAAACATTCAAAAATATCAATGTTCATTTGTATTTGGACCCTGATCCCTAATCATGTTATTACTCAGATCGATTTAAAGAATTAAACAGTATTGGAAAAAAATATTTATGTTAGTATTACTATAAATAAAAATATTAAACATAAAGTGTCAATTTTAAACTAAACTTTGAGTCCTACTAGGAACATTGTGTAACTGGTTGAGTTGTGGTTAATTCTTACATGTCACACCATTTCTTGTTCATATTTAAACGTTATATTTATAAAAATTAGCTAAATATGTATAATTTGAAAATTAAAAGGAAATTAATTAAATAATATTAGATAAAATGATGAGAAAGATATTTGAGCTTGTTTTCTCAGTTTTGGTGATGTGATGCACGTTTTAAACTGAAATGACACTTATATATTAAAAACTCTCACTTCAAGTCATACCTGCCACATCGTGTGTCCGATTGATATGAGGTCAATTTATATATACCATAAATGACTTATGGGTCATTATAATAAAATATCAGAACAATCTAAATGTGTTTTCTTGGGTTTTGATTATTATATCTGTATGTTTAACTAAAACATTATTTTAAACTGGAAACACACACTTTGAGCTGTATGAATCAAATAATGTATTGTTTTTACATGAGATTAATTAATACAAATAAAAATAAATTATGAATCATTTCGTTAAATTATCATGACAATCTGTGCATGTTGTCTCACTTTTCAGTGAGTGACACAATTTTTTGAACTAAAATGTCAATTTTAAACTCATAACAGAAACATTGAGTCATTCTGGGCTCATCGTGTTTCATATTAATGTAAAAATGATTATTAAACATAAAAAATGACTTATGAATCATTTTACTAATGTATCGAAACAATAAAATTATGTTTTCTTGGTTTTGAGTATGTCACTTGTCTTTTTTACTAAAATTAATGACAATTGTAAATAAAAAGACACACTTGGATTCATACCAATCACATCGTGCATCATATTAAGATGAACCTATTTTTTACATGTCAAAGGTGACTTATGGATCATTTTCATAAAGTATCAAAACAATTCAAGTCATTTTATCAGTTTTGAGCATATCAGTTGTATTTTTTACTAAAATTCCATTTCAAACATGAAACACACACATTGGGTCATACCTATCAAATCATGTGTCATTTTTATGTCAGACTGATTAATAAAATTAAAATTTTACTTATGAATCATTTTCCTAAGTTATTGAGACAATTAGAGTATGTTTTCCTAATTTTTAGTGAGTGAAACACTTTTTAAACTAAAATTTAATGTTTTAACTCATAATGGAACCTTTGATTTATACTGGTCACATAATACATAAGATAGAGGTATAGATGATTCTTACACATAAAGAATAAATTATGGATAATTTTCCTAAAGTATATAAAAAAAATATACGTTTTGAGAATATTATTTGTCTTTTTTACTAAAATAAATGTTAATTTTAATGAAAAAGACACTCTTAGATTCATACTAGGCATACTATATTTCATATTTACATGAGACTAATTCCTACACATTATAAATGGCTTATGAAGAATTTTACTACATTATAAAAATTATAATTTTTTTCTTTATTTTGAGTATGTCACTTGTTCTTTTTACTAAAATTAATGTCAATTTTTAATAAAAATACGCACTTGGATTCATAACTATAACATTGTGAATTGGATTTATGTGAGGCTAATTCCTACATTTCGAAAATTACATATGGATAATTTTCCTAAATTATGAATATTCAAATGCATTTTCAAATTTTTGAGTATGTCACTTTTCTCTTTTACTAAAATTATTTCATGTTTTAAATAAAAAAACACACTTGGAGTTATATCGGTAACAATATCCATCATATTTAGGTGAGGATGATTAATACACATCAAAAATAAATTATGGATAATTTTTATAAATGATGAAAACACTATTATTTTTTTTCTTGGTTTTGAGTATATCACTTTTCTTTTTTTAGTAAAATTATTGTCAAATTAAAAAAAAACAGACATTGAGTCATACCAGTAACACCATGCATCTAATTAAGGTGAATATTATTCTTACACATCAAAAATTACTTATGGATCATTATATTAAAGTATAAAAACAATTTGAATAAATTTTCTCAATTTTTAGTAAGACATTTGTCATTGTTACAAAAATTAATGTCAATTTTAAATAAAAAGACACACTTAGAGTCATATTGGTTACAAATTGTATCATATTGAGTTGCAGCTGATTCCTAAACATCAAAAATGACTTATATATAAAGTTCCTAAAGTATCAAAATAATCAATATGTGTTTTATTGGTTTTGATTATGTCATTTTTTTTACTAAAATGTCATTTTAAACTAGAAACACACACTTTGAGTCATATTGGTCAAATCATGTGTCAGTTTGACATGAGGCCAATTTCTATACATCAAAAACAACTTATGAATAATTTTACTAAATTACTAAGAAAATCCAATCACATTTTATTAGTTTTCAATGAGTGGAACACTTTTTGAACTAAAATGTCAATTTTAAATTGATAATGGACACTCTAAGTTATATCAGGCTCAATGTGTATCATATTGAGGTAAAAATGATTCCTATACATAAAATATGACTTATGAATCATTTAAATAAAGTATAAAAACAATCCAAATGAGTTTTATTGGTTTTTTATAATGTCAATTGTATATTTTACTAAAATTAATGTCAATTTAAAATAAAATTACACACTTAGAGTCATTCCGGGAACATTGTGTATTGGATTATGGTGTGAATAATTCCTACATGTAAAAAATGACTTATGGATCATTTTACTAAAGTATCAAAACAATATGATTGTGTTTAATCAATTTTGAGTATTCCACTTTTGTTTTTTATTAAAATAAATGTCAATTGTAATTAAAATGACACACATGGAGTCATACAAGTCACACCGTGTGTCTGATTGATGTTAAAATGATTAATACACATTGAAAATGAGTTATGGATAATTTTTCAAAAGTATAAAAAGAAAATGAATTTGTTTTCATAGTTTTGATTATGTTATGTTTTTTTAACTAAAATTTAAAATATAAACATAAAACATACTGATCATGTCATACTGAGCACACTTTGTATCAGATTGAGGTATAGATGATTGAGTATGTGATGTGTGTTTTGATTTCAACTATCTTCAACTAGCCAAAACTAAGTTAACATGTCTCATTTCCATTTAATATAAAACCCCATGGTTCCTAAAAATCCCCATCCAAAATCAACATGTTCTCTCTTTTTGGGCTTCTTGTAGACATTTAAAATAAAAATATGACTTCTTAAAATATCTGCGAAACAATTAAATAATTATTAGATATAAATAATAAAGAAATTAACCTAAAAATAGTAGATAAATGGTGATATAATTAACTAAATAAGAAGTAGTAATTCACCTTTTCATGATATCTATATACGTTATGGACCCATTTGTGGTTGTATTTATCTCAGTTTTATTCTCAAAATCCAATCTCTCATGAGAATAAACAGATTCTAACAAACCACCCTAGATCTAGAAAAATAATACACTTGTTTAAGAAAATAATTCTTATGTTAGTAACAATATAAATAAATAAATTAAACCTAAACATGAAATAATGGATTAAAAAAATGTAAATTTTCTACTAAAAGCACATGATTTGAGTCATACTAGGTAAACTATGCATCTTATTGAGGTATGGATGATTCATACATGTCCCAAATGATTTAGGGATCTCTGTACTAAAGTATCAAAAATATATGAATAAATTTTCTTAGTTTTGATTCAATGTTATGTTTTTGATGAAAACCTAAGTGGATCTATAAAAATAATTCAAAAGATTTAAAAGGGGTGTTTCCCATAAGTTTGAAGGATTTAAATGGGTTAATAGAATTTTTTTTTCAAGTAAAGACTTTATGTTTTACAAAGAATTTATATGATAAATAAGGTCTGCTGGACCTTTTCAAAATGTTTCAAATAATTTCCTCCCTAATTTATCTCGAGATTGGTTTTAAATAAATGTGTTGATTTATAAGTGGGTTTTGAAGTGTGATTTAATAACTAGATTTCAAGGTATATTTAAAATGTGATTTAAAATGGTATGGATTGGCTTAACATCCTTAGATTTTTTTAAATGGTCCATTGGGGAATTTTAAAGATGTTATTTTGAGAACCTGTGAGGCTGGTCATTCCCAAAGTTACCCTATGGGAATATGGGGTCATTTACAACACACATAGGTTAGAAAATATGTTGAATTTTAAAATTCATTAACTTAAGATTTTTTGAACAATAATTCACATTACAACTCATCAAAATTTAATTTAACTTATTCACTTAAATGTATAATCAGAACACCAACTTAATTATTGTTATTCCCCATATAATTACTTATACATAAAGAAAAAAAATTCAATTTCCATATACAAATACATTTAATAGAAAATGTTAGAAATAATATCCTCATATAAAAAAATTTCCAATCCAATCAAAATACTTTAAAAAATTCAGGTATGAAATAATATACCAATCCATATTCTCTTTATTTATTCAAATTTGCCACAACCATTTATCCAGTTCGAATTAAATTGGAAGATATGTTGTTCATCAAAAAATACATGGTCAAACATTTTCATTCAAGGCGGATTAATTTTCTTAGTGGAATTAACATTTCAACATCAATATGGATGTCTATAATATTTTATTGATTTTTTCCACCATAATGTAGATGAAAATGAAATGTCTAGAAAAAAAATATAGAGTCACTATCCCATACTATTAGATTTGAAAATTTGCATCAATTACATGATCTATAATAGATATATAAATCCTTAATTTAGGAAAGAAAAATATTTATTCTTTATCCCCAAGTATAGAACACCACACATTGAGTCATAATATTACTCTATGTAGTCATTAGGTTTTGTTTTTTTGTTTTCTTTTAATTTTATTGAATGATAAAATTAAATTAAAAAGTGATGAAAAATTCTATACAATTAATAATAAATCCCATTAAATAAAACTCATACCCTACTATCATATTGGCATTCATTATGGCATTTTTATTAAATAGATGTAAATATAAACTATGAAAAATTACATTGGAAAACATTGATTATCAAAATTATGCTCATATACTTATCTTTCAAAAATTTCTAAATCAAGGCCTACCAAATAATTTTAAATTTGGTTTTTGGGTTTGAAAAAGTACATTAAAATATAAAGGATAAAGAAATTAAAAATTCTATAAAATCCAAAAAAAATATTTTACCAAAATCTCATATTTTAGCCCCCCTCACCAAAAAAAGAATTACACTATCATCAGTGTTTAAAATGAATATAATATAGTGTTAAAAACATGTATGAATATGAAGGATGTAAGTAAAATAATGTGATTTAAAATAAAGTCATGGAAAAAATCAACTAGTTTTAAATTGAAGTCCATGCCAAAACTAATTGGTTATTCGAGCTCCATGTTTTTCATAACATCTATAAATAGAATGTAATAATGGATTTGTATATGATAAAATTTTAATACCATGGATCCCATTAATATTATAGATAAAGTAGTTATAATTACAAGAAAATTACAAGGGGTTCCCTTAACTAAAATAAAATAAAAAATGTAATTAAAATATTATCAATTCAAAATCCTGGTTACCACCTGAAAACTCTTAATTTAATGTGGTTATCTTGACATGGATCCCCAAAAATTAAACAATAGAAACATTCAATATCTTATGGACTTTTTTATCCCTTCCATTAAATTAGGATTATACATTTGTTTAGAATCTGATTCAAGTACAATTCTATGTGTCCTAATGAGTGGGATAATCCAAGGAATATCATAATGAGTTGATCTAATTTATTTCATACTCTTTTTAATATATCTATGATCATTCAGTCTTGGATGGATTTGAGAGAATAAGAAATTAAAACATGAAGGTCTTGTTTTTCCCCTATAAATGAATAAATACATGTGGTAGATAGGATATTTAATTCTAAATTAGTTTGTTAAAATTTCCAAAAGTACATTGGGAATTTGAATAAAACACATTTTATTTTTCCAAAATTTTAAAAAGAATTGATTCTTTTAAAAAAGTATGATTCACCAACCAAATTTCCTGGATTAGTGTTAGGGATTATTATACTTATGTTTCATGATTTTTCCAAATTTCTTAGTTATTTGTAATCCCAAAAAAACATTAATGGGGATATTTTTATGATATTCAATCCCAGAAGAAAATTTCCCCTCTTATGAATGAAAGAAACCAATATACTCTTAAAATAAACATCATTCAAAAACAATTTGACATTACCCAAGTTAAATTTTTATCATTTCAAAACCAATCCAACTTAAACAAATCAAATTTATCATATTTTAATGTTTCTTTTTCAAAGTTGTTATGATATTTTGATACCTATGATGGTTTTCGAATCATTGGTTAATGTTATTCATTAGCTTTCACACTCTTAAAAATAGTCTCAACTTTGAGTCGATCATAAAAGGATTATGTTTAAAAATATTCTTCCTTTAGTTTTAGTAAGGGATATCCTAATATACATGTGTTCCTGGATAGTTTTAAATATTTATAATTATAATCTTAATGATTAACCCATAGATTTAATTCTCTCTATTTTTTCAAAACATTTCTAGTAATGGATGCGGAATAGATTGGACCAGGGTTTTCACTGGTTATTCTATCATTGGAAAACATATATGTTGTTAGATGTGTTGTGTCTTGGGTTTTTAAAATTTTAGTCAATTTTTTTTGTAATTTTATTTTTGGGTTTGAAATTTATGATAAGTTGGACAATTTTTAGATGGTAGGGATTGGAATCTAGAAGTTGACTTGATTATTGATTATCTATTGACACTCAAAAAATAAAAAACACTAATAAATTGGAACCAAAATCAAGATAGTAGAGGATTTAAAATAATTTTAAATGTCTTTTTTATAAAAGTAAATGAGGTCTTAATGACCCATGATGTTTATTTTTGAATACTATGAGTCCCCCCACCCAATGGGTGGTTCAACTACTCTATAAAGAAGTGTCATTCAAAGATTCTCATTATGGATCATTGTCCTAAATTTTGAAAACAATCCATGCTTGTTTTCTTGGTTTTGACTATTTGATGTGTGTTTTAAACTAAAATTAAACTTTTGTATTGGAAAGATGTACTTCAAGTCATACCGACCACATTGGGTATCAAATTGATGTATGGTCAATTTTTACATGTGAAAAAGAAATTATGGATCATTTTATTTAATATTGAAAACAATATAATATTTTTCTTTCATATTTTTTACTATATTATGTATGTTTTAAACTAAAATGGTACTTTTTTATTGAAAAAATGTACTTCTATTCATACGGATAACATTGCATTTCATATTGGAGTGCGGTAAATTCCTATACTTGAGAAATGAATTATGGATCATTTTACTAATGTTTAAAAACAATGCAATATCATTTTATCAGTTTTTTCTATTTGATGTATTTTTAAACCTAAAATGACACTTTTTAATTAAAAACATGTACTTTGAGTCTTACCGACCACATCATGTGTCCGACTGGAATGCAGTCAACTTCTAAACATAAAGAAAGAATCATGGATCATTTTTCTAAATTTTGAAAACATTCCAAGATTTTTTTTAGTTTTGAGCATGTGACATTTGTTGTGAACAAATTTGTAAATTTTAAAGAATAATAATTAGGTAAAAATAATATATAATTTAAATAAAAAAGTAGATAAAAGGATGATAAAATTAACTAAGTAGTAGTAAGTCATTACTTCATGATATTTGTATATATTATGCCACCATGTATTCTACATATTCATTTATATACAAATTAATTTCCTCTATTATACTTATCCTTGATAAATAGATCAAAAATTGTATATAATCAATTAGATATTAATTCTTAACACCCCAAATATATTTCTAAGGTCATAGCACATACTATATCACAAATATAATAGGAAATTTCTAAAATTTGATGTCAAAAAAAAGTATGAAACCATGTACATATACCACTCATCTCTAAAAAAATTTTATACTTATTTTGAATATGAAGGTTGTCTAAAATACTGTAAGTACTAAGAAAATATAAACAAAAAAATTATTAATAAATATTAATAATTATATTTTAATTACATTTAGAAATTACCTATTAGGAGATTCCATACTTTTCATGGTTTATAATATCTCTTATAAATTTGAAAACATAATATCCAGAATCATTTATATTATATTATTTAATACACTATGGAAACATTGATCAAAATAATTTTTTTTTAAATATGTTTTAAGAGTTAAATATTTTTATATATACATTAATCTGTTTCAATTTGAATTAATACACATTCTTCTTATATTTAGTCACCGACTTCATACCATGATTTACTTATATTTTGTGATAGACCGCTCATAACCAAATTACAGCTGAGACAAATTTAAAAACATATAATTCAATTTTTATCTATAAATTTTTATTGTAGTTCATTATAAATTCACAATACACATCATGTGTTGTCAGTTTGTTGGATATCAATGCATTGGATCTTAAAGATTAATATTTGTGGTATCTAGGTTGATTGTGATCAGCATCTAGTGCTTCCTAAAAAAACAATAAGTAATGAACAAAATAAAAATATATTTTATATGATATGATTTTATAGTTCTACCCTTGAATTGTAGGCAACAAAAAGAGTATTTCATCTTTTATATTTTCTCAAATCCCTAGTTTATGTCATCATTTTTCTTATCAATTTCCACCTTCTCCAAAACAATTTCTAGCATAGAAATGATATAGGGATTAATGAATACAAATTTTAATTCACACAATTTTACCTTTATATAGTATTAATATTATCACCTGTAGAAAATATGAATATTTATTAACTTTAATTAACATATTATATCATTTTTTGGAAATAATTATTATGAAATTTTACCTTATGTATGTATTTTTAACTGATACTCCTAGATGTTAAATCATGAGAATCTCATTTATATTATTGATACCACTTACATCTATAATGAAAAAAATCCAAATATTTATTGTTCACATAGAATGTAAGAGATATCCACATATTTTAATGTGGTCTAAGACAGAATATATAATGATAATAAATTTTGTAGTGGAACTGAAAGGGATAACATACTTCTAGAGGGTCCTTTTTTTCATATATTATTCAATAGATCATCTTGATATGACCTTACATTTCCCCATTTCATTATCCATATATAATACCATACCTCACATCAAACCCTTTTTCACCAATTGTTAAAGGTTTTTCAATTGATATTTTTAAATACATACTTTATGTATCTTTATATGATTAGACAACCCTGCCATTAAATTTCCAATAGACTAATTGGCTGTTGTAATATCTGGATCATCAAGTGGAATATGAAACTTAGTGGTTGAATCTTGATAGACCTCAATCCCAACTCTCATGTGATCTTTTGGGAGTTATTTATTATATAGATTGTCTCCCGAGAGATTATATATTGTTCCCATCACAATATAATTGTGTGTGGGTGTTGACAGATAGAAATCAAAAAACAACATTACCCTATATAATTTTAGTAATATAATGTTATCAGAATTTGTTTGATTAAAATTTATGAGAAAGAGTAATGAAAAAATTGAATACCATAGGTAAGGTATGCAGTTGAGGGGAATGACTTGACCATAAGCTAATGGGGTCATTTGGTTTTTCATGTGCGGATTTTTGATCAGTCACTAGTTCAATTTGATCCTTTATCATATATTGGCCTCGAAAACCAAATCAGACAATAATATCTTGCAAAGAATCTATTTGTGTCTGTAATCCTTTAATCATATTATATGTGTCTTCTTATTTTTTTTCTTCTCAAAATATGTTCAAGGATACTCTACCAAACCTATACCTCTAATGTTACTACATTATTCTGTCTGCTTCAAAGCAACTGAAAGTAGTTATTATTCTGGTACAATCACTGCTGATTTTTGTGTCTAAACCATGAAAAAAACATGTGAACATAAATGGATACTTTTATATAATAATGTTATTAATCATAATGAATTACTATTATTTTATACATACACATGTTTCCTATACTTATTTTGTGTTTTTATCAACTAGTTTACCCTCATTATTTACGGAAGCCTCCTTCCATAGCACTTGACGTGGGATAAAAGTGGATTCATATTTTTATTCATCAATAAACATATAATCAAAAGAAAATATATAGTTTCATATCAAATAAAACATTTATTATTTATTCAAAATACATACCAATTTTTTCTATATTTAAGTATACCCCAAACTTGCTTCGAGATAGTGGTACTTTGGTTTTAATGGATATTTTTTTCATAACTTCTTTTCTGTTTCCAAAATGAACAATTTTGAATAAAATTAGATAAAATAAATAATTGTGAAATATTATGTTATCTACTACAATACACCATTAATGGTTTATCATAGTGTCAACTGATGAAATAATTCCATGTTTTTTGATTTAAAATATGTGCATAAATAACTGGTGGGTGGGGATTTACATTCCCCCTCAGCATCCCTAAGATGTAACTTGGTAAACAGAGTCTTGAATCCTCTATGGAATTTTCTAGTGATCATTAAGACATATTTCTTATGGAAGTATAATAAAATAAATAAAATATATAATGAATAATGACAAATAAATCAACATTTCAATATATATATATTTGGAAAAATAAATAAAGTATATAAGAATACAATCTTTATATCTTCCCAAAGGGTTTCCTTGTTTATAGGTTGGATGTGGCACTATGAATCTATACCAATAAGAACATTCATCCTTTTTCTTTGACCCCAAGATAAATAATGAACATTGAATTGTTGGGTCAACCGGTTGGCCACATTGATTCTAGCCAAACTCAAATTTTATACCCTTACTTATTTCCTAGATAATTTTATTCAACATTTTGATGTTGTGTAGTAATGTTTTTTTGAAACCACATGTTGTTGATCCCAAAATAATCTTTTAGTTTTGGCACCAACCACATGTTATTCCCTAGTATTGGTAAAATCATCATTTGCGGAAGAAATTGATTGCATGAGTAATCAAGCTTTTAATTTAGATTATAATTATACAGTATAAAAAAGACAATATTATGATGAAAATAATAGTATATTTTAAAAACATTAACCTTCTCATTGATATATATTTCTTTTTTAAAGATTTAAGGTATTTTTCTACTCTATCATGTTTAAATTCCCTCTTTGTGATCTCCTCAAATGTAAAATACATTAGCTACATTGGGATCACAATGAAGGGATTGTGATCTCCCAATGGAAGGTTTATTCTCGATTGAATTTTTATCTGACCCTGCATTTGTTTTAGTTTGTAGTATTATAATCCCCCAAATCCTTTTTGCTAGATCTGTGACATAAATTAATTGAACTTCTTATGATTCCATTATGAATGACTCTTCCTTCTCCCCTTCCACACTAAAATTCAACTTCAAAGATTCCATTTCATCAAATTTCACTAAACTCTTGTTTCCAACCCATTTACAATGGAAAATTGGAAATTGAAATGTTTTATAATACAATTGGTATATCTATTAGATAATTATAAAACATGACATATTTTCATAAATTTGATTTCTTTCTTTAGAACTAGATATGTGTATCACTTCCACCATAAGTGAAACTCCACTATTTTTCATCATAATGTAGTCCTCAATTTTTTTATAGAATGAATAACCATTTATTAAAAAACTAGTGTAAGATATAGAATTTACATTTGTTATCTTGGATATCCATTGAATTCATTTGACAATTAGATTAATATTTTTAGAGAAATCCTTATAAATATGATAGCAGAACCATATTATAAACTGTGATTATGTTTATTTTATATCCATCCTTCATCCATTGGTGGAATTAAATCTATAAGAATTGGTTGGTGGGATTCAATGTATGGATCAATATCTTCACTATTATGTAAAATATAAAGGTTCAATTTCTCCTGCCCTGTGACAGTATTTATAACAACATAGCTTATAGAAATACCATATCCCATAAGGAATCCACTAGAATATTACTTTGGGAGACCAATGATATCAACATAAGATAAGTAATAATTATATAATTCAACAACTTCTTTAAAAATATATCATTATCCAACACAAACTTATGGATGAATTCGATTATTTACATACCCTTTAAAAATATTCTTATACAGTTCAATGGGTTACATCCATCTATAACAGATACAACCAAATAGTTGAACCACCACAAATAATTGAATATTTAGGTGTCCATAATATCAAATAATGATGGTGGGAAGACCATTTTTAATTTACATAATATTACTAGAACAACCTTATTCTTGATTGGAAAAATTTTCAGGTCTATAACATTACTATATATGGGTTTGAAAAAGAAGCAGAGTCTTTTAATGCATGTCATACAATTTCTGGTAGAATACAACATAAAATGACAAATATAAAATCTTACATAAAAACATAAATATTGTGTGATTTTAATCCCAATTATTTACAAATTTTCATTTTAAAATTCATTCTTGATATTTCATGAAAACCAATCTGTAACTTTTACACCATTAAAGAAAAGGAAAAATTAATTTTTTTTCTATTTTCATAGAGTGTAAGTTATAGGAGGACGAAAATTACACCCTTTACAATTCATCGGTGCCAAATCTTCCCTTATAACCATATCAATAATGCCCAACCTAGCCTTGATTCCATATTTTTTTTCCAGGAACATTTATTAGTGTTTCAATAAAACTATCAAATACATTTTTTTCTACATGCAAGACATCAAGAAAGTATTCGATGTAAAAATAATTCCAATACATTAATTAAAATAAAATTAATTTATTTTTCAAAGATGATTTCATAAGGTTTTTAATATTTTTTTACAAAAAATAGTGTTAATATAATTTAGTTTATCAAATAGTTGATCACCCATTAGTGGAAATGATGATGTACATTGATTGGTATTCCCATAGAATGCTATCATCCAAGATCAATATTTATATCATCAAAGTAAAAATTTATGATGTCTAAAAGCATAGTTTTCTAGGAATGTTTCAACTTAACTAAGTGTGTGAATTCTTTACAAATGGAACACCCTAATATTACTTTAATGTTATAGCCTAAAAATTTTCCATAAGTAGGAAAGTCATTTATCATCTCATACAATATGGAACTCAATGTGAATTATTCAATTATATAACAACCATGCTTTGTAACACTTTTATCCCAAATCAATTTCATATCTCTTATCTATAGATCCAAATAGACATCAATACCATTAATAGGTTGTTTTGGTCCATATATATGCAGATTCAACATAATGTATTTGTGCTTTATGCATAAACTTGGAAATAACATATAATATATCAACATTACTAGCGATGTACTATGATTATTACTCTATAAAAAAAGAATTTATTCTATCTGTAGATAACACAAGATGAAAGTTTCAAAAATCATTTCCAAATTAAAGATACTCATAATCAATTTTCTACCACTGAGGAGAGTCTGTTGGATGGCATAATTTCACAAATTTATTTCTTATATCTACATGAAATGTCAATTATATAATTGTTTCTTATCAATATATAGTATTTTAAACTATAGAATGATAGGAAAGAACTATACATATTTTGATTGACTTGATTCATCTTTCTTATATTGATCTGGTCTACACTTATTGAATTTTATGTGTGATTCACGGTCCTTGAGAAAAACATATAAAATCATTTGGAAAATCATCTATTTTTTAGAGATCATTCCCATTGAACTTAATTTTTTTTAGCATAATATTTTTGATATGGAAGTTCATTTTTTTCTGGTAGAATATCATTCAAGAGAACAATTAGTTCTATATATATTCTGCCCCTCCATCTATGACCATCTTTCAAATTATATAACTTCAATACAACTAAAAATTTTGTGTATTTAGTGTCATCAGAATACAATGGTCTCTTAGAACAACTATTTAACTTTTAAAATAACTTGATATAACCACAAAAATCATATTCAATTTAAAATTTCATTTTTTATTTAAAATATCTATCATCATTTACATTGGTATTCATATAAAATGATCCATAAACCATTGTATCATCCTAATCGGTGTGTGCATTAAGTTTTTCCCTGTGTTTAGTCTAATATTTAAAACATTTATCTATTCTATAAAAAATAAAATGTTCTTCCAACTATTCCAGACTAATTTTTCTTGAATAAAAACAATTTAAACATGGATAAACGATTTGAGAATGATAATATTCATGTTTTATTGAAAACATGATAAAATCTCTAACTCCATATTCATACAATTTTCTAAAAAATTAGAGTGAATCCATTTTTAATTCATATCCATCCTATTAGGTTCATAAAATATTAATTTTTTTATAATAAATAAATAAATACACATAAGATATTCATAATAAAAGGTCAAAGTTATAGATAATTTTACCAAGGGTAATCCAAAATGATCACTGGTACCTGTTATGGGATGACTACTACTCAAAGTAGTTTAATAAAAATAAGTGCATATCCAAAAGATATGAGAGATGAGTATCAATAATAAATGCAATTATAAATATTCAGGAGATGAAGTTGATGAGGATGATATATTTCTTCTTTATATCTAAATTTTCATAGTATGGGAGTTGTATAATTACTTGAAAACATTTCATAGTTTGTTTCCTGTAGTTGAAAATTTTATCAAGAGTAGAATGGTTTGACAGATGTGTTGATCATACAATACATATTCACATTTTTCTTACTCTTTTTACCCCTTTCCCTATTTACAATGGCTTGAGATACATGAGAACCTTGGAACGAGTATACATGAACTACCATCCCTTGAATTTAAAAATTATTGCACCAATACTAAAATATTCTCTCATAGTGGAAATAGATGCAAGATTTCCTAGTCCCGCTTTTTTCAAACACTATGAAAAGGATCCTAGATATAATAAAAGTGACAAAAAATCATGTTATTGGGATTGGTGAGAAAAAAAACCCAACATCAACATAGAATGATAATGGAATATAAATCAACATGGAGAAATTTTAAAGAATTAAATTCAGGATATATTGAAATGAAGAGAGAGTGCATGACTTTATCCAGACAACTAAACAACCCATAAGAAACATAGAAATAATCTTCCATATAATGAATGAAATAATAATTGGATGACTTCAAAAAAAATAATGTTTATGGAATGATATTAATGAATAAGAAATTAATGATCTTATAACTATGAATTAAAATATTAAACAATATTCTAAATATTATGTTCAAGAATAATTACATCTTAAGAATAATGAAAAAATTCTAAGAATAATGTGAACATTTTCAGTATAGTTATAATTCATTGGGTAAATTTTACGCAAAACTAGAAGAGGATTTATAGTGACTCAATAGGTTTATATTATACTTGATAGAGACTGAAGATGTTTTCCTACAACTAGAAGAAACTTTCCTTGTGAAAATGGTAAATTGGTTTTGATGTTGGTCTTTTATAAAATAGTTTTTCACAATGGTTATACAATCATAATACACAACCAATAAAAGACAGACAAAAAATAAAATCACAAAATGATTTTTGTCATAAACCATCATCATAATTTCAATTGTTATTAAGGAAGAATAAACAAGAAATAACCAACCACACAAGATAACCCACCTTTATTTAAATACATTTTCCGGACCCCTTTATGAAATCACTCACTCTTTTTTCAACACCCAACCTATATTTTATTTTATTTTTTTTAAACTTCCATATTGAAACTAACCACTTGAAAAAACACTTTTAAAGAGACTAAAACTTTTTAATTTACTACTTATTAATTTAATTTTCCAAATCTCATATCAAAACCGTTTTCAAAAATCAAAAGGCTTATTTTTAAAATTTTAAAAATCCAATTCAAATATTTTTTTAAAAAAATTCCACATGAAAATAAAACAAAGTTTTTTAAAATGATTAATGGGATACAAACCCCATTGTCTATAAAAACCGTTATCATCTAGTGATTTTTTTTAAATCATATAAAAAACCAAAAAAAATAAATTAAAATTTTAAAATCGTTTCGATGGAAATATGTATACTTTGAAAATTTTAAAACTTTACAAGTTCAACTTGAAATTACATAATGATTTTCAAAACACCGAATCCATTTTAGTTCATTTTAAGGGAAAACCTCAATTTCTATTTCAAAACCCACTTTAACATTTAAAACCATGCTTAATTTTTTAAAAAGAAATTTAAAATAGGAATGAGCATAAAAATTCAAATTATTCAACCACCCACCTTTCCACTTTCCAAAACTTTAAACATAGATCTATTTTATATATAGTTTCAATTACAATAATTTAAAATAATGTTTTGAACTATTTTAGAAAAATTAATAAGTTACATTTCATAAAATATTTTAATCAAATAAACCAACTATGATTATTTTAAAAAACACATGGCATGAATATTATTTTACACAGCCTAAAAAAATCACGATTATAAAAAATTTCATAAGCATTTCATAAAGTTACAATGAGTAATTTTTTTAAGAAGACAATAGTAAATTAACAAATTAAATACCATCACCATAGTAAAGGATTACTCAGGTATATTAGGTCAAGTCTCGAGGATCCTCACACTCTCAATGATCATGGCTACATGGTGTGAACATTGCACTAGAGATATGAGAATAGGGGGTAGGATTCCATCTCAACATGTGTATCCCTACCTCAAAACTGTTTAGTTAGTGTTTTCATTATAGATTCTATTATTAGGTAGATCTAAACATACCTAACATGATTTTACTAGACTACTCGCTTAAATATTAAGGTTCCCATTGGATTCCTTCAAAATTCAATCAAGGTATGATTCATTTATCAAAAACTAATTTAATAAACTATCACACAAGAAGAAAAAAATAAAATATTTCAAATTACATACAATTTATTCATTAATAAACATCAAGAAGGTTTTAAAAGTATTCATGACATTGAAAACTATTTTCAAAAATATCACGAGTCATGATTTGTTAAAACAATTCAAAACATAATTTGATAATAATAAATATTGAAAGATTCTCTTAGAAATACCTTTTAAACATCACCCAGAATACCTCATGCAAAAAACATCATATTTTAAGAATAATCCTTAAAGGTTCCAAACATGCCTCATAGTTACATATAATAAAAAATTTAAAGTCTTGATACTTCTTTCCTTAATTTATACCTTGACCCAAATTCGGTCTAAACTGTTATTAACCACACATTTTATTTAAAACCTATCCTGAAACATTTTCACAATGCTTGGAACTTCAAGTATCACTTAAAATGTAGAGAAAAATATTTATGAAAATAATTTTCAAGCCTCATACAAGATTTTAAATTAAAAATACCATTTTAAAGGGCCAATCAAGAAATTTGAAAAGTGAGTAACTTGAAACCATATTATATCCATTATTTAGTGATTAGAAAAACCCATTGCTATCTATCAAAACCAACTCCAAAATCTAGTTTATTCGCTAGAAACTCAATATGTTTTATAATTAAACCACCAATATAAGCATGAAGTAATGAGTGGTTCAAAAATTAAAGGGTCAAACATGGAAAAAAAACTAGAACCAAGACAAGAAAAAGAAACCCTCTAGAACAGAGAAAGAAGGACACCAAGGGAAGATCACATGACCTAGATATTAAAGACACAACAAAAATCATAAGCCAGAAACCCCTAAGGTTTATCATGGTGTGTGCACAATAAGGAAGAGGGTGAAAATGAGAGGGAAAAAAGAAATAAAAGGAAGAGGAGAAGAAGAAGGAACCTAGCCTATCCAAATATGATCTAGAATCACAATAAAAAGATGCATAAACATACACTGTGGAACCCCAAAAAAGAAAGCAATGAGAGTGGTGGAGAAATAAATAACACCCCTGAGATCTGAGGCTTGTTTTGCCTGAGATAAAGTCGCGGGGGAGTGCCAACAACAGTGGACTTCCATGAATTCTTGAGAGGTATAACTAAATTTGGTTCGGTTAGGGTTCTTTTAAAAAGACAAGAGAGGGTTTTATCGACACATTAAAAAAAAGGCCGACAAAAATACATTTTACCAGCACTAAATAAATAAACATTGAAAAAAGGCATCTTTATCAGCACTAAAACATTAGCATTGATAAATGATTTATAATTATAATTATAAATAAATATATTTGTAAATATATTTATATATATTTGTATATGATTATAAATCCATTTATGTCATTATATATAATTACATAATTATATATATATATAATATAAAAATATATTCATTATTTAAATATATTTATTATAATGTTATAATTATTTATATATATAATTAATTATTTATAATTATATAAATAATTTTTTGAAAACTTATATTTACTTATTTATAATTATAAATATATAATTTTATAAATATAGTAAATATACATATATAAATATATTTAAGAATAAATATATTTGTAGATATATTTATAACTATTTTATTATAAATATAAATCTTTTTATATAATTATATAAATTTTTAATAAATATAATATGAATATAAATATAGTAAATATAAACATTATTTAAAAATATTTTTCATATATATATAAATATAAATATAAAAAATACATTCATTATTTAAATATATTTATTATAATTTTATAATCATCTAAATACATAATTATTTATTTATAAAAATATTTAAATACTTTAAAAAAATAATATTTTTATTCTTATATTATTAAATAAATAAATAAATAAATAAATATATATATATATTTAATAAAAAAATATAAATAAAAATAGAAATAGAACTAGAAATATAAATAGAAATAGAAATATAATTCTAAATATAAAAAAAATAAAAAAAAATAAAAATAAAAATACAAACATAAACATAAACATAAACATAAACAGAAACAGAAACACAAATATAAAAATAAAAATAAATATAAATATAAATATAAATATAAATATAAATATAAATATAAATATAAATATAAATATAAATATAAATATAAATATAAATATAAATATAAATATAAATATAAATATAAATATAAATATAAATATACATATAAATATAAATATAAATATAAATATAAAAATAAAAATAAAAAAATATATAAATATAAATATAAATATAAATATAAATATAAATATAAATATAAGTATAAATATAAATATAAATATAATTATAAATATAAATATAAATACAAATATAAATAGAAATATAAAAATAAAAATAAAAATAAAAATAAAAATAAAAATAAAAATAAAAATAAAAATAAAAATAAAATAAAATTTAAAAATAAAAATAAAGAAAAATATAAATATAAATATAAATATAAATATAAATATAAATATAAATATTATAAATATATTAATTATTTAAATATATTTATTATAATATTCTTAATATTTAAATATATAATTAATTAATTTTAATTGTATAAATATGTTTTTTCAAAAAATAATATTTATTTATTTATAATTATAAATATAAACATTTATTAATATAGTAAATGTATATTTATAAATATATATATTTATAAATATTTATTTACAGATATATTTTTATCATTATTGATGAATATGTAATCTTAAATACATTCATGTTAAAAATGAGTGAAATTGAATAATTAAAAAAGAGTGAACTTTAAAAATATGGAAAAAATAGATAAGTTTTATTAATTAAATATAAATTATTAAAAAATTATGGATATATATTTAAATATATATTAATATATGTTCAAAATATTAATGCATAATATATAAGTATATATATAATTTAGAAAATGATAAAATTCAAAAAAAATAAAAAACAAAAAATATTAAAAATGAGGAAATAATACATAATTATAGTAATATTAAAAATAAATAAACAAAATTTACTAACTAAAAACATAATATATTTATTTTATCATGCTACTAAATAAAATTATAAAATAAATATTTTAATTAGAATAAATTAGATAATTTTTAAGCGTTTCTCTTTCTATATAAGATTTCATTAATTATGTAAATATTTGGGTGTGTGCATTGTATATAAAAATGCGCTAATTATATATATGTTTGTATGAAATCAATGTGAAACATGTTTGATGTATGTTAAATTGAAAAATCAAATGATATTCAATTAATGTCTATTACTCCATACAATTAGTCAATATTTTTAATTAATGTTAATTTTTAATTATGAACCATTATTTATTGAATATATGACTTATTTAATGTAAGAATTTTTTTTATATTATATAAATCGTATTTTAGGAAATATTATATATATTGATTTATATATATATGGTTGTATTTCTATATTAAATGTATTAATGAATAATTAAGTATAAAATCCATTAAAAATGAATAAGATGTTAATATGTTTTTTTAATATATTTCCATATTAAATTTATTAATGAATAAATATGTATATTATCCATTAAAAATGAATAAGACATTATTATATTTTTGATTATTACATTTTATTAATTTTTTATATTTATATAATATATATTATTAATTCTATTTATAATTAATTAATATATATATATAAATATAAATTTTATTCATTTTTTAATAATTGTTTCATTAATTTTTTTATTAACTTTTCAATTTATACATTTTTAATTTCTTTATTTAATTTGTATAATTTATTCAATTTATATATATATATTTAATATATTCTATTCATTAATATATATAAATTACATATATGTATATTAAAGTAATTTATTTTATAATAATTATTTAATTAATAATTTTTTAAGTATTTTTTTAATTTACTCATTTTCAATTTTGTTAGTTTAATAATTTAAAGTTATTCATTATATATACCTATATTTAATATATACTATTTATTAATATTTATAATATATATATATATATATTAAATTTATTAATAATTATTTAATTTATAAAAATTTAAACATTTTTTTTAATTTATTCATTTTAATTTTCCTTTGTTAAATTTTATCAATTTTTTAATATTTTTAATATTTATTTTTTATTGGTTAGACAAATGGGGAATGGAGGTGGGGTGAGTCATTTAGGACCCAACTGTGTAAATGGGAGTGGACCAAGGCCCAAGGGAAGCATAGGGTGGGCCTCAGCCCATGCAGACCCACGAAGGATCCCATATTCAAATCAACGGAAAGTGTATACGAGAGACCGTCCCCGCAATAGGCTTCTGAGATTATTATTCCATAAAATCATTTATAAAATAAAATCCTAACTAGAAGAATCCTAATGTGGGATTGGCACTCGTGATTGGGACCTATACTAGTACTAAAAAATGTGTTGATAATGTTACCCTTTATCAGTGCTAAAAATAAAGTGCTGATAAAGGTACCATTGATCAGAGGTAAAAAAGCGCTAATAAAGGTATCTCTTTATCAATACTAATTTTTTTTCGAAAAAGGGTATGTTTTATTAGTGGTTTTTTAGCAATGATAAAAGGTACCTTCTATCAGTTTTTTTCTAGAATTTATAAAGACTAGTGCTGTATATATAACGTCTTGTAGTTGTTAGGGGTTTACATATTCTTACATGAATCAAGATTACAACTTTTAAAATGATCTCTAGAATACTTATATTGATTTAACATTACACTATTGTTTCTTTAAGAAATTTTCAAACCAATAATAATTTTTAATTCAACCATTAAACACATATCATATTCATTTTTCATTAATTTAGAAAATGATTACTTCAGAAATCATTTTATAACCAAATATAATTCCATCAAAATATATCTATAGTAATAAAATATCATATGAAACATTTTTAATAAACAAATTTGGATCAAATTTTTCTTTATTAAAACCATTTTACAACAAAAACATAGTTATTCTATCATCCCAAGATCTAGGGGCATGATTTAGAAAATATAAAGCATTTTAAAATTTTAAAACATGATTTGGAGACTTTTCATTTTCAAATCTAGGTGGATAATTAACATACACCTCTTCAAAAATTATTCCATTCAAAAATAAATTTTCACATCCAATCAAAATAATTTATTTTTTTTGAAAAGAATCCAAATAGATTGTATTCTAGAAACTGGTGAAAAATAACCTTTAAAATCACTACATTATTCTTATAAATATCATTGGGTAACTAGCCTAGCCTTATTTTTAACTATATTACAAGATTCATCATATTTATTTTTAAAACTAAACTTAGTTCCAATAGTCCATTTATCTTTAAGAAGTACAACTAGATTCCAAAAATTATTAGTTTTAAATTTATTAAGTTCATATTTCATATCATTAATTCAATTTTAATATTTCAAAGATTCATCAACATTTATAGGAACAAAATTAGCTACAAAACCATAATTAACATAAAAATTTAAAATAGATTTTCCAGTTCTAATTCCAAATTCATCATTTTCAATTATTTTTTAAAAAGATGATTTTTAAGGGTCTTAAAGTTTTTAGGATCATAATGAGAAGAGGTATGAACTCCCTTATAGAAACGATATCCTTTTACACAAAACATTACATGATTTTAAGCATAATTATACATCAGAGTACAAGCCAAGGATTGTCAAGTCTAGTGTCTTTGAAGACTAGGCACATAAAACTAAAAACATGGAACTAAATAAAAAATTTCTTTATTTAATGATCAAATTTAGGTTCTTGATTCCATTTTTCTCATACATATGTATAGGATAACATGGGGATAACTTGAGGAAAGGTATGAGCTAAAATCCTAGTAAGGGAAAAAACATAGTAATAAAGCTTTAGAACATGGGTTATAAGGCATGGCATAATGGTATAAAAAGGAATGAAAAATGTGAAATCATAACATATAAACATATAACCATCTAAAAATGGAGTCATATTAATGAGTAAAAAACATAAAATATGACATTATCATGATTCAAGGTTAACCACCCCACTGGTGCACATGGTAGCACAAGCCAAGGCTAACCTCTAAGACCGTCACACATGGTAGCACAAGCCAAGGCTAACCGCCAAGACCATCACACATAATATCTCATGAGACTCAAATTCACCTAATGAATTGGAGCTATTTCTAGGTGCACCCATATTAACTTTTCATGAATAGGTTTTCCATAGAAATAATCATACATAATCTATTATACATAAACATAAGGGTTACCCATGGATTGAATTGGGTACCACAATCATGTCATAAAGCACAAAAAATGGTTGTAACATAATATTATCCTTGAAATGAAGGAACTATAATATAAATGAAAATTAATAGGGGAATGTAGGTAAGTATCAGGGCAAATGATGTCAAGTATCAGTGACAACATGGAAGAAAGTATTTAAGAAATTTTAGCAATAAAACATTTTTGTGAGATTTTAAGGAAAATGCTATAGATCCTTTTAAATAGAAAATGGACCAATCATTTATATAAAACCAGAAAAAAAACAAGGTTTATAAAAAAAATATTTTATAAATACAATGGTGTATTAAAACAAAAGATAGAGTGCACTTGAAATTTGGTAAGAATTAAGGAAGTTCCCTCAAAACTGGTTTTCTTATCGAGAATTATTGAGGAGGGAATCACTTAAAAACATGTATATCCCTAAAAGGTAAAAATGAAATAGGATTGATAAAATAATTTTGTAAATGTAAACTTAATATATAATATTCACATAAAATTACAAGACAAATTTATTTTTGTAAAATAATGATAAGGAAACCTGAAGGAACAAAGGAGGTTTGGGTGGAATCCCTTACGGATTATCGGCATGGTATCGGGTGTACTTAAAAGGGATTAATGAGAGGGATATGGGGGTTTTCATCACTTATACATCATGAGAAACTTACTGGGTAAGTGATAAATCATACCCAATCATTAGGTAATACACATAAAATGGCATAATATTGAGGGCAATCTTGAATAAAAGTGAAATAGAGAGGATCCCTTACCTTAAGTCCGACAGTGTTCTCTGCTTGATATTAATTACCTAAATAATAAAATTAGATTAATTAATTAATAATTAAAAATCCTATTATATATGTAAAATATTTATTATAATATTTTTTAATTTCATTCATGACCTTTTTGATGGGTTAAGTGGTTCAATTTTATTGTTCGGGTCTGTTTGTTTTCATGGTTTTTATGATCAGTTTACTTATTTCCATGAATGGAGAAACATGTAAAATGGGGATGGTTGTACAAAATTAGAATTATATTTTATTATTGAACATATATGAGGTTACATGGTTGTATATTTAATTTGGTTACTTGGAGTGAAGTTGAATCATTATATAAATATTAGTGATAACCTTCTGGGTTAATTGGAGATTTTTTATCACAAAGAACACATTTTGTTTTACAAATCAAAACCATGTGTACAAAAAGATTATAGAATGATATATGAGATATAGTACATATATTATGGTCTATTTAAACTATGAAAATTGTTTCATGACCAGGATTGAAGATGGTAATAGAAATTTAAAATCCATCATCCTTGAATGTGGAAAATTAACACATCTCAGATGACATTTTTACTACTAATATAAAAGAATAGTAATGGAGAGAATATAATTAATTTTTACATTATAATAACAACATAATATCACATATAAGGTAATAGAGTTGTGATAACATTTGTATGGGGAGAGTCAAGGATAGAAAAGAATACAAAAGAACTTGAAAAGAAAGTAAATGAATTGAAAAGAAGAATTTACCTCTTGAATCAATCTTATTTGAGAGCCTCTTAAGGGGAGATAATTTGATATTTTTAAGAGACTAAGGTATGTTAGACTTGGGGGAGGATCTTGAGGAGATATTTGGGAATAATTTAGATAAGTCACAAGGCTTTAGAGGAGTGAAAAGAAGAGGGCAGTGTGGGTGGTTTTTATAGTGGAGGAGAGGAGGGTTTTCATAATATTTAATTCCTTACATTATTAATTTCCTTAAAGACCAGAAATAGAGATGATTCCAAGACCAAAATAATTAATAAGAGAATGTGAGTTTGAGATTTGGGTGATTACATTACTTATTATGTTAGTAATAGTGGATTTAAATTATAATGTATTTATACGGAAAATTAATATATTTCACTATTCAAAAAAATTCATTTATTTTAGAAAAATACCAAAAATTCACCTTAAACATTTTTTTGATGTGTAGAATCCAAAAATGAACTCTATTTTAAAAAATAAAATTTTAAACATTATTAATTTAATTTTAAATAAAAATCATAATTTACTTGACAAATCCAAATTTTAAAGCTATAACTGATTTTATAATGCTTTCAAAAATTAAATAAGGTATTATAATTTTTTTAAACTAAAAGTCATAAAATTGTTAATTAATTATTTTTTTGGAAAATAAATTTTAGTTTCAATTAATTAATTAATTATAATTAATTATTTATGACTTACAAAAATACCAATACTTTTACTATGGTCATAATATCACTTATAAGATGCCTAAATTTATTTATATATTCAAGGGTGAGGTTTCTATTATTTTGGTTGATTTAATATTTATAAGGTTCATATTAATATTCTTAGGGGTAACATTACTGTTCATAAGGGTTAGTTACTATTCACAATTTTTTTTGTCTTATCAGACTCAAAACATCTTACTAATGGCAACAGTGTATGTCATATTTTCAGAATTTGAATAAAAAAAGTGTCAAAATTAATATTTAAAGGTCACATAGTACCTATTAGTTCATTTTGTTGTAATTTCATGTGTTTCTATGACATAATTATAATAAACGAATTTCCTTTGATAAAACATTAGGTCGTTACATTATTCCCCCCTGATAAAATTTCACCCTCAAAAATTCATTTTACATTCTAATCCATAAATAGGTACAAGTGCATTTCCTTCACTTCCTCCTATAGTTCCCATGGTGCCACTTCTTACTTACGGTTCCACCACAGTACTTTGACAAGGTAAGTATTCTTGTTATGTAGAACTTTATCTCTACGATCTAAGATCTTCACTATATGCTTCTAATAAGAAAGATCATTCTCCAATTGTACTACCTCTGAAGAGAGTACATGTTAAGGATCTAGTATGTAATTCCTTAAGATGGTTACATGAAAGATTTCAGGTACTTTGGACATGGTCGGTGGAAGTGATAGTCGATAGGCCACAACCCTGACATGATCAAGAATCTCAAAGGGGATGATGTAATTGAGACATAGTTTTTATTTCTTCCCAAACCTCATGACCTTATTCTATGATGATATATGTAGAAATACCATGTCTCCAACTTTGAACTCAATGTCTCATTGATGATTGTATGCGGAACTATTCTCTCAACTTTGGGCTGCCTTGTTGTGCTGCTAAATGGTTTTCACCTTCACCACCATTTCTTCTACCATTTCTGGTCCTAGTAGCTTACGATCATCGACTTCATCCCAACAAACCAGTGTTTTTCACCTTTTCCTATAAAGGGCTACATATGGTTCAATTCAGATGCTCAAGTGGAAACTGTAATTGTAGAAGAATCAACCAGTGGAAGATGTTTGTCCCATCCTCCTTTGAAGTCCATAGAACACTATCTCAATATATCTTCTAATGCATAAATAGTTCACTCATATTGGACATCAGTTTGAGGATGATAGGCCGTACTAAAGTTCAATTCAGAAGTTAGAGAATGATGGATACTTTTCCATAACTGTGAGGCAAATCTTGGATCTTGATTTGATAAAAAAGATAGTGGTACTCCATGTAGCCTTACCACATCTTTGATATATATCCATAATAGTTTATCCATTTAGTAGTCCTATCAAATTGTGATAAAGTGAGCTGTCTTTGTACGAAGATCCATGATGACCCGTATAGCATTGTTTCCACTGAAAGTCCTTGGAAGTCCAGTGACAAATTCTATAGTGATATGCTCCCAGTTCCATGTTGGTATGGGTAGTGGTTGCATCATCATATTATACTTATCTCTTTTATACATCACTTGTTTACATACCAGGCACATTGATGTATACTCAGCAGTCTCCTTCTTCATATTGTCCCACAAAAAGTTCTCTCAAATATGTCGATACATCTTTGTGATCCCTAGGTGAATAGAGAAGGTTGAGCTATGTGAGTCATTCAAAATATCCTTCTTTATATATAGACCGGATGGTACAAAAAATTATGATCTAAATCTTGGAACTCATTCCTCATCAATCTTGAACTCAAAGGATTTACCATTTCTAATGGCTTCCACCCTTTTCTAAATTTCCACATCTTTTTTGAGCATCCATTATTGTGTCCATGTGGGATTTTTGAGTGATAATTTGATAATGGATTGACGATGTTCATCTTATAATGATCCCCATTTCCAGACTCTGAAAATCTAAGAATATTGCATCCTTTTAAATTCTCATAATTGATAAAGATGCATGATCCTCTCAACTTAGAACATCTACCACCTTTTTTTCCTTACCTAGATGGTAGTTGATTAAGAATTCATAATCCTTGATGAGATCTAACCATATTATCTGGTGCATATTAATAAAATTTTGTGTGAATATATGTTTGAGACTCTTGTGATTAGTATATATCTCACACTTCTCCCAATAGAGATAATACTGCCAGATTTTTAATGCAAAGATCACAACTGCCAACTACAGATCATGTGTAGCATAGTTTTGATCATGGATTCTAAGATACCTTGAGGCGTATGCTATCAATTTTTAATTTTTCATTAGAACACAACCAAATACATTCTTTGAAGCATCACTGTACACCACAAAGAGTTCTCCACTTATTGGGATTGTGAGTATTGACACAATTATTAGCCTCTTCTTCAACTCCTTAAAACAATATTTACATTTCTAATCCCAGAAAAAATTCAAACCTTTCCATGTTATATTGGTCATTGGGTTTTATAATCACGAAAAGTTCTTCAAAAATAATCATTAATACTGACTGGACCTAAAAATTTGCAGATCTACAATATAGATGTTGGCTGGGGCCACTCTTCAATTGACTTTGTCTTGTAAGGGTCTAATGATATCCCTTTGCAGGTTATAATATGCCCCAATAATGATGCTTTAGACATCCATAACTCAAATTTACTATAGTTTTCATACACCTTATGCCTTAGAAAAGTCTTTAACTACAATATTTAAATGCTCCTCATGTTCCTCCTTACTCTTTGAGTATATCAGAATATCATCAATAAATACTACCACAAATTTGTCAAGGTAATCTCTAAAGACTCTATTCATTAAATCCATGAATTTTTTTAGAGCATTAGTGAGTCCAAAGGGAATCACTATGATTTCATAGTGTCCATACCTCATTTGAAAGGTATTCTTTGGAATATCTTCTTTCCTAACCATTAATTTGTGACATCTCGACTGAAGGTCCCCCTTAGAAAAATAACTATCCCAACAAAGCTAATCAAACAAGGAATCTATATGTTGTCGGGGATACTTGTTCTTTATCATGATTTTATTGAGCGCATGATAATCAATGCAAGGGTGGAATGATCCATCCTTCTTGTTGACTAAGAGCACTGGAGAACCCCATAGTGAAGCACTCGGGTGTATAAAACCCATATCCAAATTCTCATGTAACAGTTTCTTCAGATCTTCCAGTTCTACAATGGCCATTATAAGGAACCAGCCTTAAAACATTACATAATCTTGAATTAAATTAATAATTCACATTGAGGATATTTTTAGGTTTAGAGTTTTAGAGAATTAGGCCATAACTATTACATTACATCTCAAAAAATATAAAGTAGACACTGCTACTAAGTTTCCATTTTTTTCATAAAATAAAAACTCTTAAAAAATGTATAATTCCATGTTTTAGACAACATGACTTTTCCTTGATCCAATCCTTGAAGCTATTCATCTTAAAGTCCTATGAAAAACATTTCAAAACTTGGTATGAGCTTAAAAATCTTAATAAGGGTTTTAAAATAAAGAAATAAAACATTATTCCATCAATACATACAAAACATAATCTCTTTAACATACCTCATGAAATATTAAAATTTATAAATAACACATAGAAATCATAAATCATGAAGGTAACTTGTGGAATCCACAACATAATTACATAGTAGTTTTCATAGCTACATAAGGAGTTACATTTAGAATACCCATCACAATATATTCCCTAAATCTCTTAGAAAAAACATTAATGTTTACCTCCATTACATTACCCAATGCATTGGAGAGCAATCTCGGGATCACCTACCCTAGGTTTATCACGAAACCACCCGTATACGTGAAACATTCCCAATAACCATAAAATATTCATAACACATAAAATAAGAATAAAGGAAAGACAAAATTTCCTCATTTCAATCACAACATATCATTTCAATATATTGATATAATCAATGCTTTATCAAACCATTTTTAAAACAATTTAAAACATTTAATAAAGAGATTTTTGATTCAAAGTGTCCCATAACAATTTAAATATTTTGAAAGAAATTTTAATTTCAAAACATTCATGTCCATATAAATAATTCCTTAAAACCATTTTTAAAACATGGTCATTAATGTGAAATATTTATAAGAATAAATCATTAAAACATTTAAAATGCTATTTTAGTTAAAGATTCTCTAACCGAATGAGAGATGCTTGAATACAAATAATTGAGGAATAACATTAATAAAATATTATAATATCATTATAATAAGAAGATTCATGATATAATATGTCAAAGGGCAATATATACACCATATAAACGTTAATTGGTGTATAAAAACAAATAAGTCTCATTGGAATGTAAATTGTGACAAAGTCCCTTGTAAAGATCATATCCTTAGATTAAAGACAAATCAATGACATAATAATGGGTGAAAAATAATAATACTCCCAATAAAATTTGATATTAAGTGTAAAACAATCATAGGTCATTTACACATATTCATAACAAAAAATAATCAAGAAGTATAAGTTTAACCAAAACAATTAAAATTGGGTTAAGGAGTTCTCTTATAGAAATTCGGTAGCCTAACAACGTCACTTAAATATTCATAAAATGATTTAATGAGAGAGAAAAAAGGGTCTATAATCACATGGACATAAAATGTATATAAATAAGGTTATATAATAACATATCCCAACATAATAAAATGTAAATTTAAAAGACATAACATAAAAGAAGTCTTTGACAAAAAGAGTACGGTGAATGGTTCCCTTACCGATTTGGTAACTTACGAAACATTCACCACATGAAAGAAAGATCATACAAAAAAGATTTAAATACCCATAAATTGAATTATATTACACAAATAATGCAATCATGGGTAGTACATACACTGCACAAAAGGAAATTGTGTCAAATATAGCATGAATCTCACGGGAATAAAAAGTGAGATGAAAACCCCTAACCTTGTGTCCGACTTGACTCGTTCGTTTTTTAAATATCCTAAATAATAAAATAAATTTAATTTAAAATTTCTTATGAACCTTTTTAAAGTTTATTATTCCTTTTATATCACTTATTACTTTGTTATAAACATTATGGAATCATTTAATTTAATAATGGTCATTTTCTCAATATTTGGTACTTGAGTCAAAAATGAACTTCTTTTAATTACAAGTTGTTCATGTTGTCAAAATTAAATTATCTATAAAATTATATTAATTATTTAGATATCATATATATCATATATATCAAGTATATATATGTATTTATACTAGTACATAACATTTGGATGTAAGAAATGAAATGCACCATTCATGGGGACAGAAAGCCATATGTACGCATGAGAGCTACTTTCATTTCAATTTCATATTAAATGGAATGAAAAAATAATGATACATTGGTATATTATAGTTCTAGTATAATATCATAGTTCCACATATGGCATGAATGAGTCATATCACTTTGAGGGGGCAGTAGTCCGCACTTCCTCAAATGAAATTATCGTATTTACACATTATAGAAACCATAAAGGAATGATATAAATGAAAAATACAGAAGTATTGTGAGAATATAAATATAATATATATCACATGTTAATATAGTTCCATATTAATGGCCACCATAATATGTGATAGGAGAAAATTGAACAATCATCATATCACGATGCAGTACTTCGCCTTCCACAGAAACAGTATGTTCTTTACCCATTAGACGGAGGTGTGTGTAAGTATAGTTAGCGTAATTATCATATAAAAAAACTAGTATATTGAGTATACTAGTGTTATTATTAAAAAAAGGAATAAAAATAGTTTAGGGGGTCGTAGAAGTTAAATAAAATAAAATAACTTAAGAGAAGACATTTCCTTTATATCAGGTAACTGCCTTTGGTTTGAACCAAAAGGATTTCTTGAAGTGACTTCTGCCTAAGGTACAGATTCTAGGTGGAAGATAGGGATATTGAGAGCTTATTTGGGCTGAGTTTGGATAAGACAAGAGGCTTGAGATGTGTGAGTAATGGTTTAGAGGTGAGGGATTTTTATAAAGGGGAGGATGGGCTCTTTAGAAAAGATTGAAAAGATTATTTTATTACATAATGATTTTAAGTTTTTAAAGGTCTAAAACTTATTAAAGTCAAAAATAATATGACTCTTGTTAGAAATAAAATAATCCAATAATAATTGGATCGGCTTTTGATATTGTTTTACTTTTAATAATTTTATTTATATAATCAATCATTAATGAGGTAAACACTGCATCATTATTGTGTTATAAATAATTATATTTATTGGTTGTCTAAAAATTATAAATAAAATAAAATGATGTAGGAAATATTTATAGATTTATAATGAATATTTATTGTCAAATATATTAATTATATAACCCCACATTAGTTTTTTTAAGAAAAAAAACACATGTTTATGATATTTTTTATTTTTACTTTAAATAAAAAGTTATTAATGTTATTATCTTACCCAAATGGCTTTCAAAGGAGAAAAAATCCCACCCAAGGATTGTATTGGTTGGACATGACTCATCCAATAAGGTTATAACAAATGTTAATGTAATTTTATATTATTATAATATTATTTTTACCATCAATTACCCTATTTACATTTAACCGCGATAAATAAAAATCAAAAGTTACTATTCACCAAATATTATTTTCATTTTATTGAACCAAATTTTACTTATTGATAAAAACCATGTATGTAATATTTTTTAAATTTAATTCATAGAAATGGTAAAATTTCATTTAAGGGTAAAGGTTGGTTTTTTAACTACTTCTCAGTGTTTTCAGTATTCATAAAAAATTAAAGGTTTTTAGAAAAATACCAAAAATTCAGCCTAAGATATATTTTAAATTCTGAATTCAAAAATGATGTCTATTTTACCAAATTAAAAAAAATAAAAGTTTCATTAATTAATTTAAAATCTATTCCCGTTGTCAAAACAAAAAGCGTGTTTTTAATAAATAATAACTATCAAAATATTGACACTTGTTTATGTCCAATTTCAAAGTGAAATCACATCCATTGACCAAAATTGAATTAAAATATAAAAATATAATCCAATTATACCTTAAAACCAATTAAAAAAATAATATAACCATATAAATAAATTATATTAAATGACAGTTTAGAATTAAAATACAGTATTATCCATTATTCTTTAAAAAATGAATTTTATCAGAAAAATACCAAAAATTTACCCAAAGTAAATTTTGATGTCCCGATTCTAAAGAAGAATTTTATTTTATCAAATAGAAAATATAAAAATTACTAAAATTATATTTAATGAGGGTTCACCATCAAAATGCTTTAAATCGGATTTTTAAAGAATATTAGAGTATTTGTGCTTAAAATTTGATTCATTCACATTTTAATCCTCTAACTTTTGTTGGATAAATGTAAAAACATTTAAAAAAATGTGTAATCATATTGTAGTTAGTTATGTTTATTCCCACCAATACAATTTCTATGCGTTACCTACCATTTAAAATAATAATATTATAGTATTATTTTTCAGTATAACTCAACGTTGTGTGCAACGTAAGATTTCAAAGAAACCCGTTGTTGTATATCATGTATTCCATCGAATATAGAATCCTCTTAAAAGCAAAATTAATAATTAATTCACAAATTTTAATAAATATTAAAATGTTATATTATTTATTTACCAAGGATGTTACAACCATTCAATAAGGTGTAATTGATATAGGCCGAGATCCATGAATAATTTCAATTGAGAACTCAACCTATCGACCCAGAGGAAGAACATGAAACTCTTTGAGGAATAAAACAATGTAATCCCTCACAATGAGCATAGATTCCAGCCAGATTCTATCCTTTGTCTCAATCATCTGAGATAGACATGCTTGATTATAAATAATTCATATCCAGACTTGAGACAATGATTATAAAGGAGATTCATCCTTTTCCTTAAACTTATATAGAATTATAGGATGTTTTTGGATGTGAAGAGTGATATCCCTTTCCCAAAAGTTGATGTTAGCTTTGTATAAAGATAGCCAATCCATGCCCAAGATAACATATAACTCTATTAAAGGAAGTCAAGGTTAAGTCCACAAAATTTTACCGGGGATGTTTTATAAACCATATATGCAATAATTTTTCCATTCACTATTCTGACAGATAAAATATTCTCCAAATTTTTATGTGGTGTTTGAATAGTTCTACTAAACTTGAAATATATAAAATAATGCATGGAACCAGAATCAAATCGCATGTTTACTATTATTGAATGAATAGCTAGCATACCTGTCACCACATCATTGTCCAGCTCCACCTCAGTAGTAGTGAATCATAATCCCTTCCTTGTTGCCTTAATGGTTTTTTTGATTGCCCATGATAGCCCTTGGCTTAAGGAAATTGTTCAAATAATGACCATGATCCTTGTAGTTGTAACACTGCACTACTGGCAGAGTGTTGATCTGAACCATCCTTTCTTCTTCCACAATAGATGGTTTCTTCATATCCCATTGGTAGTTTTTAGGAAGAAGTCCCAACTTTTCACATTTAAAGCAATTCCTGGTTCCCTTTAGAAAGTTCACATGATGCTTCTTCCCACAATTTTTAAATGTGAGATGACCAATATTATTTCCATCATGGAATTTATTTATAGGACCACCCACACTAGATGCAATTTTACTATTCTTTTCACCAGGCCCATGATACCACTAAGAGTCTCAGATCTCCATTTCAACCTTGAGGGCACAACATAAAATCTCATTATAGAATTCGAAGTCTCAAATCACCAAAACTTTTCATAGACTCGAATTTAGTCTATTAAATAAGCGATCCACCTTGATTTCATTGTTCAAGACAAAGCTATAGGAAAACCTTGAAATCCCTGTGAAGTTTGATTCATATGCCCTGATGGAATCATCTTCCTTTTTCCTGATTATGAGGAACTCTCTTTCCATCTTGAGAGAGAGGGTTTGGGGAAAATATATATTGAAAAACATTTTCTTGAATTCCTCCCAATCCATGGAATAAATTTTTTCATAGGGATTTGTATTCTTGATTAGTGTCCACCACTGATCTACTTCCCCATAAAAGGGATAGTCCACCAGTACGAATTTTTGTTCTTCTAAGAACTAGAGGACAGAGAATATCTTTTAAATGTATTTAATCCACTATCCCTTGAGGAGGGGATCATATGATCCACTAAACATGGGAGGCCTTTTCCTCATAAAGGATTAATTGGAAAAATACTCTTTCCTTGGGGGAGGATGAAGTTACACATGATTCAAGTTATTATTCATAACTTGAGACAACCGAGTAAGTACTGTCTGGAATTTTTGAGCACCCGCTCCCATTATATTTGTCATATCATTAGGGTAGTCATAACATTACATATCATATTGATTGTTGGTATATGTTCTTCTATTTCCTGTAATTAACTAAAGAAAATAAATGCACCATTAGAGGGATTGAATACTTAATTATTAAGAATAAAAAAGGAAACTTTGAACATAAAAGGATAAAATTGTAATGAAGAATTATATACTAAATTTTGGTTACTTAGGTTTAAATATAAGTTATCATTGATATGTTTTATAGATTATATTCTTATGGGATATTTTCTTATTCCCTTGATAATGGTTTATAATAATCACACGAATTTACGAAAGCATATCCCCTGGGAGTGTCAAACCGAGAGTACATCAAGGCTCGTTTTCATGCACCTGTTCCTATTCGAGACTAGCTCAAAATGGTGTTTTTGGTTTTTACAACTAGATACATCTGTACCAGATCCACCTATACCTGTTTGTATCTAGACATTAAAGTATTTTCTTGATATACCATTTCCTCTATACTTATCAAAATTAAGCGGTGTTTTCTTATACTTAGTTTCATATTTAAGGTTCTTACTAAAGTGATATATTCTTAATCTCCAAAAATAACGAGACCATGCCTATGATACCAACTGTAGCGACCCTAGAATTTTTCGTGGTTTTTATAATCAGTTTACTTATGTTCATGAACATAGAAACATGTAAAATGGGAATGGTTGTCCAGAATCAGATTTATATTTTATAACTGAACATCTAGAAGGTTACATGGTTGTAAATATAATTTTTTTACTTGGAGTGAAGTTGAATCATTATATAAAACTATAGTGATAACCTTTGGAGTTAATTGGCGGGTTTTGATCACGAAGAACACATCTTGTTTTACAAATCAAAAAAATGTTTACAAAAATATTCTAGAATCATAGATGAGACATAATACATATATTTTGGTCTGTTGCAATCAGGAAAATGGTTTCATGACCAGAATTGAAGACGGTAATGGAAATTGAAAACCCATCATCCTTGAATGTGGTAAATTAACACATCTCAAATGATGTTTTTACTACTAATACAAAATAAGGTTAAAAGAGAAAATATAATTAATTTTTTATTATCATAACAACATACCGGTACATATAAGGTACTGGATTTTTCATAACATTTCAATGAGGGGAGGTATAGATATAAAATAATACAAAAGAACATGAAAAGAAAGTAAAAAAATTGAAAATAGGAATTTACATCTTCTATCAATCTTCCATGAGAGCCTCTTAAGAAGAGATGATTTAGTATTTTGAAGAGAATAAGGGTTATTGGAAGTGTGGTAGGATCTTAGGGAGGTATTTGGGAAGAATTTAGGAAAGGAACAAGGCTTGAGAGGAGTGAACAGAATAGGGGACTGTGTGTGGTTTTTATATTGGAGGAGAGGAGGGTTTTCAAAATATTTAGTTCTTTAGTTTATTAATTTCGTTCAAGACTAGCAATAATGATGATTCCAAGACAAAAAACAGTAATAATATCATGTGAGTTTGAGATTTTTGTTATTACATCACTTATGATGTCAGGAATAGTGGATTTAAATTATAATATTTTTATATGGTAAATTAATGTATTATACTATTCACCAAAAATTAAAATATTTCTGAAAAATCCAAAAAATTCCCCCTAACAATTTTTGAAAATGAAAAATACAAAAAATGAACTTCATTTTTTCATGAATAAATTTCTAAATATGATTAATTTAATTTTTAATTAAAATAATAATTTACTTGAAAAATAATAATTTTAAAACTATAACTGATTTTATAATGCTTTTAAAAATTTCATAAAGTCTTATAAAATTATCTTAAAACCAGAAGAGATAAATTGAATAATTCATGAAAACCTTTTAGAAAAATAAATTTTAGTTTGAATTAATTAATTATAATTAACTATTTTTGACTTACAAAAATATCAATACTTTTAATATGGCCATATTATCACTTATAAGATGTCTATATTTTATTTATACATTTCAGAGTGAGGTTACTATTCTTTTGGTTGATTTAAAATTCAGAAGGGTCATATTACTATTCATAATGGTAAAATTACTATTCATAATGTTCATTTACTATTCCCCAGAAATTATGTTTGTCTTAACGAATTCCAAACATCTTACTGATTGTAACCGTATATGTCATATTTTCAAAATTCAAATCACAAAAGTGTCAAAATTATGTTTAAATGTCACATTGTACTTAGTAGTTCATTGTATTGTGATTTCATCTGATTATATGACATAATTATAAGAAATGAATTTCAATTGATAAAACATTGGGTCATTACACCCCTAAAATGATGCACTATCATTATTACCTTGAATATTATATTCTCAAAATTTAAATTCTCTGAATTTATCATTAAGATTATCTAAACAAGAAATCTTTTTGTTATTATTTTCATCAAACATTACATGCATAGATTAATCAACCACTAAAGTTAACTTATTAAAAATCTATAATCCTTACAACAATTATAATATCTTAAAAGATCCCTTTATTAAATTTTCAATCAAAATTTACTATATTATATTTTGTATTTAAGATAAAATTTATTTAATCTAATATCCTAAATTATCCAATTTTAGGTATCAATCCTTTTAAAAATTCAAAAGGGGTTTTATTGATGAAAAATATGATCTTAAATTTATTTAAAATAAGATAGGAATTATTATTGACTTTAGTCAAAAAAATATTTAGGCACACTAAAATCATTAAACAAAGTCTTCGCCATTACTTGAATAGATATAATTTTTTTTCTATAACATATTTCTTCTATAGAGTCCTAGGGACTGAAAAAAATAGTCATAACTATTATGTTCACATAATGTTTCAATAGAACGATTAAAAATACCCACAATTATAAATTCTCAGTAAAATTATCAAATATCATTCATAATTCAAAATTAATTTCTAAAAGAAATTAAACTTATTAAAAGTTTCACTTTTTTTAATTAAGATATAATTCTAGGTGAATCTACTATAATTATCAACAATTAAAAATAAATATTTATTTTATCCTAAATTAATTGGTTTCATAGGACCAAAAAGATAAAGGTGAAATAATTAAAGGGGTTTAGAAGTCCCAAAATCATTAATATATTAAAAATATCTTTATGTTTCTTCCCTTTGAAATAAGAATCACAAAAAAATTATTAAAATTATTTTAACTTCGATAAATCTTTATTTATCTATTATTTAATAATTTATGTAATGGAAAACTATTATCATGTCCTAGTCTTATTTTCCAAAAAAATATAACTATTTTATACTGAATTCAAAAAATTAAACCTTTGTTGATTTGGTTCAAATATATCAATAAGGTATATGTTTTTTTATTTACTGAAAGAAAAGAAAATTCATCCTAAAAAATAATATATTTATCATTTTAAAACATCATATTCATTTTATCATAACATAGTTGAGATACTCTAATTAAATTATGTTTTAAACCTTAAAAATATAGTAATTTTGAAACAATTACATTTTTCAGAAAAACATACTTCCCCATAACCTTTAATCAGACCTTTAGAATTATCTCCAAAAGTGATCAGGCCTCCATCACACAAATTAAAAATAGAAAATTTAAAATTTCATTGGTCATGTGTATGTAACACCCCTATCCACATACCATGAATCTTTGTGACTTATAAGGAATATTCACCTCAATCCACCAATTAAAATATTTTTTTAATAAATTTTTTATTTTTGGACCAACTATATTATTAACAGAATATTTAGGTAACCAAACAGACTTTAATAACCAATTTGTGGCTATATATAAAATTAAATTTCCAAGATACATTTTTTTAATAACCAAATGAGTAATTAAATCTCATGAATAACTATTTGGAATAATTCCCATTCATTGTACATTTATAACATGTAACACTAAAAAACTTACCATCAAAACTTTTAACAAAGGTATTCATGTTCATTCTCAGTTGATGACTATCATAACCGTATCCATTTTTGTTTTTAGTTACTTTTTATAATCTCATAAAATCATCTTATAATTGAATTTAAATTAAAAAATAATAAATGATTCATTCAATATTTTAACTTCTATTTTTGGTTTTTCATTTTATTTCATAATAACTTCTAAACGATCACAAAATTTAATATTTAAAAATAATGTTGTATTTATTAATTTTTTATTTTCTTGTTTGAGTTTCTTACATTAATTCTTAACTTTAGTTAAATCATCAAAAACTAAGTTAAATATAAATTCTTGACCATTATTATTTTTAGATAAGAAATATTTAATTATATCATTCTCATATTTAAGCTTTAATATATCAGATTCAATAACCTTTTTTTTCTCTTCCTCAATATTAGAGATTGAAATGATAAGATTTACATTCTTATATTTGTGCTTATGATTTTATTTAACTACTTTATATTTTTTTACTTTTTATTTATATATATTTATCAAAAAAATTAAAATTGTCTCTATTTAGGTTTTTATTTTTTTATACAGTTTTTAGCAAAATGATTTTTAATATTATAAATACAACATGGAGTTGAATTATAACCAATTTTTTAATCTTCTTAAATAACTTTATAAACAACATTAGTAGGTCTTAAAACTTTAGTAAAAGGATATTTGGGTACCTCATAACCTTCACCCATTAGAGAAAGTTTCCCAGTCTACTGTTCTCTTACATATTCCACACTGCTTGATTCTAAAACATCAGGGTCTGAACAACCTCTAAAAAAATATTGTGAATCACATTTACTTTTCTCCTTATGTTTCTTTGTGATATTAAGTTTGGGATAATTTGACCAAATGTTTCAAATTTTTCTTCACTCATAATATGTTAGTCCAAAACATTTTTTTATAATAATTACCTTTCCTTACTTTCTATTATTTATTCTAAAATTTCTTAACTAATAAAAATTACCCTTTTAAAAGGGGTTATTTTATAGATCACATGGGGTTATAACCCCATCTAAAAAAATTTTTGGTGGTTACCTGTAACCATTGCTGTGACCAAAAAATCATGTTAGTAGTGGTTTTGGTAAACCAAAACTAAGGTAACTTCTAATTAGTGGCAGATAAATTTGAGGCAGTTAAAAAAACCTCTAATGTGATTGTGAAATTTCAATTTACATGGAATTTTAATCCACTTTAATGACACTATGAAATTTTATTTTAGATGGGGTTTTAACCCCCTCTAATTTATTTACCATATTATGAGTGGTTGAAAATAGCCTCTAATTGAGTGATAAGGCCCATATTAGTGGCGGTTTTGGGAACCACCTCTAATTGAGGTAGATATTAGAGTGTATTTTAACTCCATCTAATTGAAGTAGATAATATAGGTGGTTGTCCAAACCACCTAAAATATTTTTTTAAAATCTGAACCTTCTATCCCCGCCCCCACCCACCGCACTGGTCCCTCCTGTTCCCCAACTCTACTCACCCATGGCCCTCCGAACTGGACAACCCCACCACAATAGTTCCCTATTGCGCCCCTGAACCGAACCAGACAACCCCACCCCAGCATCCTCAATAGTTTTCCCATAGACCCTTGAACTAGATAACCCATAACCAGTGTGCATGCCACAATTCACATGAACTGATCACTGTGTAAAATCTACTCCAGGGAGGATTTGAACCCTGATCACCCAAACAAAGAGAGCCATCATCAACCTATTAATACCACAATGTCAATTACACATTTATTAAATATGTACATATTATGGTATTTATATACGTTATCAATTAAATAATATATTTAATTAAATTTAAATATATAAATTATATAAATATATATTTTTAAATAAACTATATATTTATATATATATTTACATAAATTTGAGTGAGTATATTTTTAAATATATTTATAATTCTATTTGTGTTATGTTTATACACATATGTTTATATTTTTGTAAATATATTTATGAAAATTATTTATATAATTAAATACTTATTTATATATTATATACATGTTTATTTATAATATATATATGTGTGTATTTATTTAATATATTTATATACCATCTTTACAAATATATTTATATAATGTATTTCAATACATATATTTTTATTTTTCAAATTAATATATATTTATTTTTATAAATTGTATAATATTTTATATAATTAATATTATATTAAATACAATGTATAAGAATATTATATATTATATATTATTAATATTATATGAAATTTAATTTATACAAATATTTATATAATGTTCTTCAATACATATATTTATTATTATGTACATTAATATATATATGTTTCATTAAATATAATTGAATAATATTGTGTATATTAAAATATAAATATTTTTGTAAATGGTATTTCATATAATATTAATTATGTATAATATGAAAGAATAAATCTATTATTTAAAAATATTTTTTTATTAATTTAATATAAATTTAAAAAACTATAATCTTGGGTTTTTATACAATAATATTTTAAATAAATTATATTTATGTGTATATTTATATAATATTTTTATGCTTTTATATTATATATAATTAATATTAAATGAAATACATTATATACAAATAAATATATATTAATGTACACAATATTATATAATTGTATTTTTGTATACATATAAATACAATTAAATACAATCATATAAATATTTAATATCATATGTTCATATAATGTATTTAAATACATTTATATATTTTGTGTTAATTATATATATATATATATAGAATTAGTTTTTAAAATAGTGGTGGTTCCCAACCCCCAATAATTTAATGACATTAGAGGGGTATTTGAACCTCTCTAATTTAAGATATTTGAGGAGGTTTTCAACCCCTCTAAAATTCAACCAAATATTAAAAAAAGTAAAGGGGGTTCAAAACTGCTGTTAATTTAAGAAATTATAAGGGGTCCATAAGCCACTCTAAATTTGAAGATTAACAAGGTTTGCACATAACCCACCTCGAAATTTAATGATTATAGGGGCTTGTGCATAACCCCTTTCTAATCTTCTATTTTTATTGTTGTGAGTTTGGATCTACAATTTTTCACAAAGTTATAAAATTATTTTCATAAATTGGATAAATCTTTATCACTTTCACAGAACCGAGATGCTGAAGAGTTAAATAAATCATTTTTATTATATATTAAAGCTATGCTTTTATTATTTGAAATTTCTTCTTCAAAAATGTTTTTATTTCTAGTTCATATTACTGTATGACACAATTAGTAATAATAAAACATAAATATAATATTGTAACCTAGTATTTGAAATATCATGGTCATTCGCAAGGAATATTCACTATTATATTCCTATATGAAACAACTTAAAAATACTTTAAATATGGTCATTTTAAATTATATAATATTTTATAATCAATATACAAATTAAATAAAACCCTAATAACTATAAATAATTCATTATTTCAAAATATTATAAAAAATATCATCATAAATGAAATAAATAAATTTTAACTAAGAAAATATTTGAAAATATAGTTCATAACCATTCATGTTATTCACAAACTAGTTGTTTCTATATTTTTTGATATTCCTATCGTGATTTGAAATGATTTTTCAAACAAAAAATACCTTTTTAAGAAAATGAAGAAACAATCAAGAATTAAATTTTTTTAAAAATTATATTCTTAGCAGTTTATTCATGGGAAGTATAATAACACACAATCTATCTTGACTATCGACAATTTATGCTTTAAGGTATATCATGCCTATGGTATCTTTCTTGTTTCGGTCTGATCATGATTTATACTCATAGTTGATTCATGCATCATAAAGGTAATCAACAGAATCCAAATCAACATAAAGTTAAATATATATTTTAATGATTTATGTGAGGGTATAAATCATTTTACAATGGATTCATAAAGGAAAAGTATTATTTCTATAAAATGGTAATATTATCTATATGAAGGTATAGTTTCATAAGGTTCAATCTAAATATATTTACTATTCATAAAGGTAATCAAAATTATATTCAGGTTACATAATGGTAGATCAGATTTTATACTATTTTCACAAAGGTATGTTATGAAAAGGTAAAACAATTACTTGCATAAAGGTAGGTGGATAGTTTGATATCAATGTTGGGGTGAATGTATATGAATAAAGGTAAAATTAAATGTTTCATAAGGTTTTTAAATAGAATTAAGATAGATACACAAGGGAAAACAATAGTTCAAATATTTTTTGTAAAGGTATAATATTCATCACATGTTAAGGTAAGATGAGTGATAAAAAATATGTAAAAGTAAAGAAAAATTTCACATAAATATAAAAAAATATTTATTAAAAACACAAAAAATCAAATTTTATTGAATTAAAACTTTAATAATATAAGTATCAAACATTTAAAGACCAATGAAAAATTAAAAAATAATTTTTAGGTAAAGTAATTAATAAAACATAAAGGGAAACATAAAAAATTAATCAATGTACTTATTTAAAATCACTATGTCAACCAAACCTAACACTAATTTTATGATCTTAATTTTTCAATGAAGTTTAATTCTCATCATCCAATGAGTAATAAATATTTTCATTAAAATATAATTGATCCATGTTATTAAAAATTACCTTTCCCATTAATCATAGGTCATTATGAGGAATATTTGAATATAATCCAACAATCTTCCTACTACTATCCGATGAACCACTACTTCTGTCAGATAAAGGATCCTCACTGACACTCCTTGTATCATTGATATCATAGATAACATTTATTTCATTGTTATTAAAATATTTAACATCCTTGTTTATTTTCTTTACTATCATAAAATCTGGTCTAATATGTCATTTTTTCGTACACTAACTTTAAATAACATTTGAAGACTATTTCTTTTCACATTTTCCTTTTTTTTATTTTGATTACTATACCTGTTTTTTCCTTCCTGTAATGTAGTTCCTTCTTCTAGAAACCTGATAAAGTTCTATTTAACTCTCTTTGGAATTACTATCATCCAATTTGCGTTTATATTTCTTCTTTAAATAATTATACTAATAAGTATGAGCAATTAAATTTAAAACATTGAAGGTAGAGGAAAAAGAAACACCATTCTTCTTAATTTCCATCAAAACATATCTTTTCAACTTATTCTTTTACTACTATAAAGTTCCAATGAGATAATGAATACATATATTAGTTAGTGTTTTTGGTTCATTTATATTCATATGTTTAAATTTATATTCCTTGGGTAAAATAAAAATAAACTCATCCAAATGTTATTCATTAGTTATTTCCTTATCTTCTAAAGATTAAAGTCCATTTACAATGATCAAAAATCATTGATGTATATTTGCTATGAATTCCAGGGGTATGAAATAAAAATATTGATAATTGTCATAGATTATAGACCTTATATTTTCAAGAACTTTTAACATTTTGAAATGAGTTTTATTTAACTAATTCCACACACCTTTAGTAGTCTCATAAGAAAATTTTTGATTGTAGGTGTTTCAAGTGATTGAATAATGAAATATATTATAGAATTTATAATTTTCTTGAAACTCTATATTCTTCACATGAGTAAAAACTGATAAATATTTCATTATAATATTTTAATTTATGATCACCATAAAAAAGGTATCAACTCCAATGTTGATAAAAAAAGTCATTTTTGTCACACCAATATCCATAGTGTACTCCACAAAATATTGGTGGTTATATTGGATTAAGATTAATTAAGGTCTCATTTATAAATATTTCCATATCAAAAAAATATATTTCTTATTTTACATGTCACTATAAATAATGTAATATGTTTTAAAAAACAAATGGACCAGAAAATAAAACATTAAATATAGAGTCAAGATTTAATATAAAAAGTTTTTCTTTAATATCAACTATAAAAAAAATGAAGAGACATTCTCTGATACCAAGTGTTGGGCCCATAAGAGAATATAAATCACACTATAAGAGGGGAGGAGTGAGGTTAATTATAGTTAAAAAACTATAAAATTATCATCCCACTCAAGTGTAAGTTGATCATATGGTTAGATCTTTTGATCAAATCAAATTAAATTATATTAAAACTTAATGTGAACAAACGTAAAGTCGGGAAAATTACGTTTATTAGTTATTAAAAGATTAGCTGATAAAAATTAATAAGAAAAAAATACAATTAAACTATAAAATAACAAATATTGTCCGATGAAATAAATAAATACAAATGAAATTAATCATACAATGTAATTTAGACAAAATGAAAAACTAATATGATATCTGAAGAACTAATTAATAACAAAATTACCCCTAAAGGATATCAATTACAAAAAAGTTTTAATAAATGAATCCTTCTCTTTTATATCAAAGTATAAGGTGGTTTGTAGCCTTAACCAAGGTATTGAACTTCAACATATATAATTTCCTTGACTGATAAACCCATTGTATGGTATGAGTGACCTATCTATAGACACTTTTTATTCTTATCCCTAAAAACCCTTGATCATCATTATCAATCAATCTATCTTCCTAACCATAGAAGCCCATGATCATGAAAGATTAAACATGCTCCATCTTCCTAACCATAGAATCCCCCAACCATGAAGGTTAAGACACAACTTCTCTCTTCTAGTCCAAGAATCCCGCAATATCATTGATAAAACGAAGAATGAATATAACAATAAAACTACGATATTTGAAAACAAAATGAAACCAATTATAGCTCTTATAGAACTCAGAATAAAATTAAAAAGGGAGTTCACTAAAAAAACATAGTTTACACAACATCACTAGAAATAAACTTTCCATCACTTTTAAAATGCTACTCATCCTCAAAGTATCATGTTCTATTTTTAGGCCTTCATTATAACAAACTATATTGGTCATATTATAAGTTCTTTGCTTTAGTTGCAACAAAATTAGACACATTCATCCATCATTAGATGGATTTACTTTCAAAAAATATCATCTAAAGTGTTCAACATAATAAACTATTATAATTCACCATTTCCCAGTGAAATAAGTTTATAAAATTGGATCTCAAGGGAAAATCATCAATTCACTAGATGTTAAATTTTGAGACAATAAAACTAAACTTAAATAGAAATTAAAACACCAAACAAGAACTAATATTTAAAACTCAATGAAGTGTATTTTAAATTGTTAAAACCAAGTATAGTGAGAGTCATTGAATCAAAACATCCATACTATGATACATTTATGGTTCAAATATCAATGATGTGTTGATATGATTAATAATAAATACTATAATATTTTTTATTAAAATATTTAATAAAATATCACTACTCAACTAAGGTCCACAACCTCTTCCTTTATTATCATGGACATTATGATGTTTTTTTTGTTTTAAATAAATATATTGTTTTATACCATATGATATTGTAGATTTAGGTTCTATTAATCCAAAAATATACACACACCTTATTTTCATAGCTTGATCATTGTGGAACCATCTCTTTGATGATGGCATAATCAATACTCTAAATTATAAATAATATATTATGTTGTGATGTGATATGTATCTTCATAGAAAAAAATTCGATACCAATTTTGAGTACTCTTAATCGCATTTACGTATTTTTTAGCAAGAACCATTCATTGTGGCTTGAGTTACTCTTCCAATGATTTAGAAATTCATAGATTATTCTAATGTTTCATTTATTTTAATCCTATATATATCTTGAAATCCCTAATTATTATAATGTTCATATTCATTCATGGTATGATCCATATTTTTAACCTAGATGAAAACCATTTATAGAAGAATACCTTTAATCCCACATTGAACTTCTCTAGCTTACACAACTCAAACTATGAACTCTAAACCACATTGATTAACAAAAAAGAAAACCTTGAAACGTTTAGTTTCAATATTAGCACCCAATGATGTTGTTTTAAATTATTCATAAATCCACCAAATATGGAATACCTTCTTCACTATCATTCCTACTACTCACTCAATAAAACTTGGAAATTATATTCAAATACTCTCCCTATTTGATAATAAAAATCAAAGGTCTTTATCATAAGAGTTATTCATGATAGAAAATCAACAAGACTCTCCCTTAAATTGATAATTGAGAAACATTTTAGAAATACAAATTCCTTCTTCTCTCATATATTTTCATATTTTAGAGAAGAGTTTTAAAAAATTTATTTAATCCTACATGAGTCAAGAAGTCAATGTAGGAAACAAGATAAAATAATAATTCTTATCGTTATATATATATATAGTTCTTGATCTATTTAACTCCACATTAGCTTACAAGGCCCCATGAACTTTTCCCCCTATTTTAGTATATTATACTCAATACAATCACATAAAAAACATATATAAAAGATAAAAATATGTGCATTAGAGAGAGGGGTATTTTTTTAAACCTATTTAGTTTTATATTTTTTATTGAACTGTGAGGTTTAACTGATAAATCTCAAACATATGTGAATTACCAAAATTTTTAAAGGATTTATATACTGGATTTTGAGTATAAAAAACTCCAACTTCACAGTTCCTTACCTAATTTATTTTTTATAAATCAATAAAAAATTATGAGGTGTTTGGTGTGAGAATGTAGTACTATGTTCTTTGTGAAATCAATAACACTTTTTTTGTCACACTGAATTGGAATCAGTTATAATATCACTTCTCCATAAACTACTAACTGATGCTTTATCTATATTAGTTGAGTATAAGATTTGGTAATTAAAATATACTCTACCTCCACTTTGCTCAAATTTATAGTTCTTACGTTTTACTTATCCATCCAATATAATTTATTTTTATAAATAATGGTCTTACATATTAGGATTTTTGATCTATAACTTCCCTATAAAGTCTATATCTAAGTAGGCCACTAAATCATGATCATATCATAATTTAAAAAAAGATAAATAATTCAATGATCTTTATATGTGTGTCATTTTTGTCTTCACTGATCCAAGGTTCCCTTACTTAAGATAACTATGAAAGTACGTTTTTAGAAATTATAATAAAAGATATATGGTCTTGTTGTGGGGAGATACAATAAACTCATAATAATTAATCTATAAAGCATTAAGTCCACTGTCTTTCTGTCACCATGCTTTCCAAGTTTAGTTATAACCATTATGAATGTAAATATTGGCTGGTAGTCTTATATATTGAACTTATTTAAAAATTATCTTGTATATTTCACATATTATATGAGTGGATATACTTATTTTTATGTAAATTTATCCCAAAGAAGTTGGTTAGTTCATTAATCATTGTAATCTCAAATTTGGAATACATCAAATTTTCAAACCTCTCAACAAAATTTTATTATTACTACCAAAGAGGTTATTATCCACATACACCATCTCCATAAATTGATCCTTATATGAAACATTAAAGTAATGGTTTTGATAATAATGTAGCGACCTAGATGCAGAAACACAAATTCATTGATAGAATAATACTCTTAACATGTTGGATTTGATACCAACTAAAGTGACCCAAATTTTAACTTCCATAATTAAAAATTCAAAAACAAGTAATTAGTTGCTTACTTCTTGAATAATTTTTTTAGGTATAGATATTTAAAGAAATAGAAAAAATAATATATATAAAACCCATTTATTACTCATAAAATAGTAATTTTTCCTATTAAACCTAGAAAATTATATTATATTATAAGTCTTTTCCCATAAAATATCTTCTTAAGTTTACACTTCTGTTTTCATTCTTGATACTTTTTCTCTATTCATGAAGTGTCACCATTTACATTTCTATAATTATTACACATCCTTAGGCCCTGCGAATTTTTCTTAAAACATGGTATGGGAAAAACATTCTTAGAAAAGGGATATAAAAAATAAATAAAATCAGTTAATCCATTTCAAAATCATGAAAACCCAAAAGTATTTTTATATTTTTTGATATTTCAATTTTATTTTAAAATAATAACTTCCTATTGAAACCAATTTTTTTCCAAAGTTTTTAAATAACTTTAAATAATAAATCACAACGTAAGAATCATAATAAAATAGAATTTCATGTAATACATAAAATAATTTCCATGAAAACAAACCTTTTACCCATTATAGATCATAAACATTTTTTGAAAATAAAGCTATTTTTATTATCTTATGAAATCAAAAAAATTATATAAAATCCATCATCACCTAGAACATGAAACATATCTGTATGAAAAAACTTATATAATCACATAGATAATAATAAGTAATTTCATAATGATGGAATTTATAATTTTATACATCATAATAATAATATAATGTCTTTATTTGAAGAAATTAAATACATACTATCACGGCCTTATGCCAATAAATCATAAATAATTGGGTTGAAATACACTAAATACTGATAATATTTTATCTTATAAGACCTTTAGATGCATTTATGGGATATAATGGTTCCTACCCATACCTTAATAATTTTAATTCATTCATAATATGAAATAAATTAATAAAAATTCAGTACATAATCAATTTCCCATGGGGTGTTAGCCGAGTTGTACCCACTGATTGTACCCCTTGCTCTATGTGGGAACTGGCCTAGGCTTGAGTCCCACTAGACTCGGACAATGTGCGTATTAAGCATAGGGAGATTCAAAGCCATATTTCTAGATAGGAAACATGCGGCATGCTCTGGGGCCTGGTGGGGCCCCCTTAGTGAGAGTCGAGCGTTAAACATACAAACGTTTTGCACATGAGCCTCATCCCAGTTGGTGAGGTCTCCCTAAGTTCATCTATGAGACCCAGGTTCAAAACCCATTGGAGGAATAATTTCGGGGGTACTGTATAAGTATTGTATAAGGAACTATAGTAGTTACGGTAGAAGTTACTGTTCGGTACTCTAGCAGCTGGAACTATTCACCTTAGGCCACCGGTTTGGTCTTGGAGTCCTTAAGGCCTTTGAGACACCCAGGATTTCGGGTCAGTGAGACTTTCGGGCCACCTCATTTCCTTTAGGCCACCTCAAGGACTTCAGGGCCACCTGATTTTGTGTTGCACAGACAGATTCTACAAGGAACTGCTCTAGTGGAGGAAAGAGCATGGCACCTTCACTAGAGTAGGGATAAATGGACTCCAAAAGAATGAGAGGTTATGTAATTTTCCATCGGTACCATGCCTGTGCACCTATTCATATGGACATGCATGAAAGACAGTAATGCGAAGGTGGAGAGTTGATCACGATATAGATGCTGGGGAGGATCAGTTTCAAGTATTCATAGTCTGTATGATTTCTTTAAGACCTACGGGTCCTATACTGTCTCCAAGCCTACAAGAAATGTAATAACTAAGCCTATGGGCCTTTTAAAGGTTCCCCCTCATCCCTTGAAAGGGGGTTTATCAAAAAATTAATAAAAAAATAAGGCCTTTGGTCCATTTAGTTAGATTATAATCAACATAAACATTCATATTAACAAACTGGCATATAAAGGGTCAATATTTTCCGTAGTTAATGAATAAAAAAAATGATCATAAGTAATCCATATAAATAGTTTGGATAAAATAAAACGACTATTTACCCAATAAATCATAAGAATCATCAAATTATGTTGACATAGATGAAAATAACATTAAAATAACATTCAAACCTTTCTTTGAAAACATGAGAACTATATCTTTTTTATTTTTATAACATTTTAAATAAAAATTACTAGAATATTAAGGAAATTAATTTATTTTAAAATAAACATAGAAACTTATAAAGGGATATTAAAATAAAACAATGTTCATGATTGTGAAAAAATCTATTCAAGCATTATACGTAAAAAGAGAAAATTCTTTTCAGACTTTTGTAAAAATTCAAAAGTGAGTCATATAGAAAACATTTAAAAAGAATCATTTTATTCATTTGTAAAGAAAGTACAGCGTTTTCAAAAATTAAAATTAATAATATTTTAAACATAAGTAATAACATTATTAAAACATTAGATTAACATGGACATGAAGGAGAAATATTTTTAAATTAAATCTTTATAATAAGTTTTTTAAAGGAAAATATCTTACCTTAAGCCACTTCAAGATCCATATGTTCAGTAAATCATGAATAATAAAATTATATTAGTTTCTAAATTTCTTAAAACACATTTTAATTTTTATTAAAATCTCATTATTCCCTTTATTTCATTTATTACCAGGTTTTATTTAGTTACTAAAATGGTTAAATTCATGTTAGATGTTTTGGGGTCATTCGATTTATAACCTCAAAACAACATCGATGTGTTGGACTTGGTTAAAGGTATTGCAGTTAAGTTACTAAAATAATATTAAATATGTTATAATTTTAATATTTTTATATTAAATTTTCTTTTAAAATAAACCATTTAGGTTTACCATAAAAAATGGATCACATTATTTAATGGAGACGATAATCCGTACATACACATGAACATTATTATTTTTATATTATATGGAAAAGAAATAAAGTTTATAATATTTTTCTTTTAAATAATAAAAATATGTTATAAATATCATACTTATTCATTAATTCTTCCTTATGACCATCCTTTTAAGTTGGAATTGAAAAATGAATCAAATCTCTTAATGGAGGTGGTAGTCTGCATGTGCGCACAAGCAACATTATCACTTTTCAAAGGATGGAAGGATAAAAAGGAAAGTAATATATTATATTTAAAGAATAATAATAATTTAATAAATATTATATGTTCTTATTTGATCCATAATTTTAACCATTTATATGATATGGTGATGAAAAAATAAGGACATCAATTCGTGGAGGCGGTAGTCCACACGTACGCTTGAGCATTGTTTTCATTTACTATAGGATAGAAAAAGAGATGAAAAAGGGTTTTATGATAATAATAACAACATTTAAGTATAATAAATATAATTATGTTATTATTTCATCATTTTTAAATAATATTTTAAGTATTTATAAGAATAATTAAAACTGAAACACTAGGTTAAGAATTATACCTCTTCTTTAGAAAACCACCCTTCAATTACCCCTTAAGCCTTATTGGGTTGGTATATTAGTGATACTATAATTTTGAGGATATTAGAATGATTTTTTTTGAATTTATTTTGGAGTATATTTGTTGAGTTAAATGGATTAATTTGTGTGAGGAAGATAGGAGAATATTTTCCCTTTTATAAGTGAGGTGGACGACAATCATGCAAATACATGAAATATTAATATATAATATGTGTATAGCTCATATAAAATGGATAAAAAGTTACATATATTATAATATAAGGAGTTTAATGTCTAAAAATATTCAAAAAATCAATTTTGGATAGTTTTAGGTATCATTTTAAAGCTTATATTTTTGTTTAACCACCTCGTTAACCCCAATTTAATATTAACCATTGTAACAAAATTTTCAAACTGTAAGTCTTATAAAAGTAATTTTATAAATGAAAAGTGGAACATAAATAGACCATTAATGATATAATATAACATTTACCATCAATTAGTTTTAGTGTATGATTTTTATGATTTTATTTTTTAAAAAATATTTTTTAACCATTAAATACTACCTAGAGTCAATTTCCGGACAATTCACAAAATTTGGATTTAAAGGAATCTTGATAACTATGTAATTAGAATTAAAACACTTAAATAATAAAATTTCATTAATAAATATATATAAAATTTATGTAGTACTGTAAATAATCTAAATATTATCATTTTTATTATTTTTAGAACCATTTATTTTATTTTTTATATGCATGCACAAGCATTTCATTAGGGTTGCACAATATTTCTAAACAATTACAATGTATTTAAAAAATTTAAAAACATTATTTTGATTAAATTATGTTATTATAAATCATTATTTATATTTTTATTCATTAATATTGTATATTTAATCTTATAACAATCATGTGAGTTTATTTAAGATACAAAATAAATGAAAATGAAATTTTATTAAATAAAACACTTATTTCTCTTAAAAGGCGACAACAATTTTGAAGAAATCCACGAAAAAATAGTCTAGGAATGATGGTAGTTCCATAATAATACTATAAAAAATAAGTTATATAGATTTTTTTTATTTTTGGTCTTTTCTACTTAATTTGAATTGTTACCTTAATTTTCCTTTACCATAAAAACTCATTTTTTAACTCGATAAAATATTTTTGAATCCAAAAATAAAATTGAACATATTAAAATTTTATTACATTGTAATTAAAACTTTTTAATACATTTTATAGAAATTAATTTTTGAAAATGGAATAATTTTTTTTAAAATTAAGTGCGAAAAACACAATGAATTACAGTTTTTAAGTAAATTAATTTTTAAGTATAAAAATAAACTTGCACTAAAGTAAAATTTAATTATGATTAATATAATATTAACTATTTTTTTTAATAAAACATAATTTATTTTACCTAAAAACTAAATCCAAAACATAATGATACTTTTAAATTAATTTATTTAAATAAAATAAATGATAGTTTTCTCAAAATTGACATTTTTTACTATTCTCTAAAAAAACATTTCATGAAAATCCAAAAAATGCATCCTATGGATATTATAAAATTATTATTGAAAAAAGTATTTCATTTTTTGAAATGAAATTTATTAAAGTGGGAAAAATTAATTATAATATCCTTACAAAAAATTGTAATAAATACCTATTTTGAAGAAGAAAATGATTTTATCCACACTCCGTTCCAAATAACCAATATTAAATGAATTTTGATTCATTTGACTAGATATATAACCTACAAATTTCATTAAAATAATTTATCAATAGTGATTGATTTAATATATTATGATAAAAATACCACTTCTAGAAATTACCTTATACCAGTTGTTTTGAACCATTGGTATAGGCCATAAAACCATATATATAGGCTATAACAAAGGTTATATTAAATTTCAGGTATTAATAAATCACTATAGGGCTATACCAACAGTTTCTTTTGAAACTGTTGGTATAAACCATAGAAAATTTTGAATACCCATAGTTTTCAATAAACCAGTTTATATATGTATACCATTGGTTGATCAAACTATGGGTATATATTAGTCTACACTAATAGGATATACCAATGATTTTAAAAGAAACCATTGGTATAAATATATTTCAACAGTTTAGAAAAATGCTGGTATAACTTTATCTTCCCAGCTAGAACCACAAGCCCATCCATCACCTCTGCACAATCAATACCACCACCTATAAGAAAAATACCATCTATAGTACATATTCTATGTAGTAAATATATTATATATTTTTTATTTAACCAACTAATTACTTATCAATAGTTTTCAAACCATTTACAAATACTATAAAATATAAAATTCACACAATCGATCAACTTTAGTCATTAAACACTATCCACACATTTGTCTCTTTACTGTCAAAAGAAAAATATAGGGGATAAATATATTATTCATCACTACCACTGCCATCATAGTCATCACCAACATCATTAAAATCCTCATAATAATAAATGTCTTGAGCACCAATATTTTCATCTTCATTATCATCATCATCACCATAACCATCATCATAATAACCCAGAGTTTCATCACCTCAACCACCAATAGGACCCTCATTATCATAACACAATACATTATATAAAGAGTAAATTGTTTACATACATGAATCAAAAACCATATAAGACTTTGATCAAAGTGATGGTCATAAAGCTGTCATAGTTTTTAAGAACTTCTTAATGACCATTTAACCACCATCATTCTTATGTATAACTATTTTTTGACCTCATATGCTTTTACATGAGCATTTTGTAGATCGATATAATTATATCTATGACTATTTTTTATGATGGATAATACCTAGTGGGGATGATTATATTCCTAGGTCGACATTGAACTGTCCCATAGTTCTCCTCACCTAATACCTATCTCAAGCGATCATTTGGCTTGATGTTTTTATCTTCCTTATCATCGAGGGACTCCAGGGCACACTATTGTAAATATAAGTAAGATATTTAATTATGAATTATGTTTCTGAATTTTAAATATTAATAAAAAATACTTACAATATTTTATTCTTCTTTGTTCGTTTACAACAGATCCATATTTTTTCTCTTTATTGAGTGAGAAAAGTTTTCTTTGAGGATCATGGACTTCGATTCATAGATTTTTATTCTGAAAAATGAAATTGATTACAATAAGGATGAATTATAGACTAATGTGAAATTAATAAACAAATCTAAGAAAAATTCAATTTAATTATAATGAAATTTGTTAATTTGGTCAAGGTATATTCAAATTAGTTTTATTAAATTGTTATCGAGTCTGGTTGGATTGGATCTTTAATTTTGTTTGGAATAGTTTAATTTATTTTCTATTAATTTAACACGGTTTGACTTAGTTTGGTACAAGTAAAAAACATAGGCTGATTTAACTCTTTTGTATCCATATAAATTATGTATGGATCAAATCTTATCAGTTTAGTTCAATATCAGTAATTTGATATTGTTTTGTTTCATCTCAATTCAATTCATGTCAATTCGATTTGATATGGTTTTATTTGGTTCAAATTTTTCTTGGTTGGTTGGGTACATTTACATTAAATTAAATTAGATTTTACTTGAATCAATTTCAATTTTTTGATCCTCATTTATTTGTATTTTTATATTTTTATGCGGTTTGAGTCATTTATTTTTCATCTAGATCTGTCTTGTTAGGTATTGTTTAGATTTATTCAACATGTTTTCATGACATCTGATTAATATTATTAGGTTCATTTACTTTTTTTTTTCATTTCATGATGATTCAATTAAACTAATTTTTTATTAGTTTAGTTATAATATTTACAGTTTACATTGTTTCACTATCATTCAATTTACATAAATATTTTTTTAGTTTGTTCGAATATGTATTTGATAGGCTAATTTGTGTTAGATTGGTTTGATATAGTTGAGTAATGCTTCAGTCATGTCAAATTTGATCCATTTAATTTAAGTGGGTGTTTTTATGCTAGGAAAAGGATCATAAATTTATTTATATATCCTTTGGTTTTATTCCATTTAAATTTATTAATCTATATTTATTTTAGTTTGATATTTTTTGGTCTATTTGGTTTAGTTTTGTCTAAATCATTATAAGGTGGGTTTCACTAGACATTATTTGTTCATTTTTTATTATATAAGGTTTATTCAGTTTGATTAGGATTAAATCAATTTGGTTTTGGGGGGTATTATACTATTATTCATAGAATTGTTTATTTTTTTATTTAAGTTTCAATTATATTCTATTTACTTCGATTAACTACTATTTTGTTATGTTTAATAAATAATTGTATTTAATCAACTAAGTTAGTGCATAGTAAAACTCAGTTGGTCATAAAATCTACCCAAAGCTTCTCATTTTCTTATATTGTAGTGCACTCCAAAGTGTGCATATATTTCATAGCGTCCTTTTTTATTTATTTATGATGAATCTTAAAAACAAATATTTAATAAAATTAATAAGAATAAATATTTCAATACAAACTATTAGGGTTTAAGAATCACATAAACTCATTAATCCTTAAATAAAAGATCATATATTGGTATGATGTATCTAGAAAACAATTTAGGATTGGTATTCCCTTTAACATAGTGCCAAATATACTATTTAAACCAATATATAATTCTTGTTTATATGATCACCACAATTCCCCAAGTCATATTAACTATGCCACCTTCATACTTGAACATTGGAAAAGTTTAATTAAAACTTTAATGAACATATTAATTCATATAAATAAAATAATAATACTGATTTCAATTTATAAAATTTAATTACCCATCTCTCCTCCCATCAATTATCCTATATTTTATTTATGGTATTCTTCCAAGAGACTGGTTTCACTATAATGATGTCACTATAATCAGATAAAATTTACATGAAACTTCTGCATTGTTTGAAAATTTTACTTATAATTTGATTATATTCATACTAATGTACTATTATTTATATTTTATTCTTATAGTATTCATGCATACAGGTGCACCCATGTCACCTATTAAAAGACCCCACTAGATATGTTATTTAAAAAATTAGAATTAATTCACATTATAATTAAAAAAATTTATGTGATATAATTTGATACAAATATAAAAATAAAACCGATATAGGATGATCATAAGGATATTATGGATATATGGACTATTTTGGATTGGTATCCTCTGAGTGATGTGCCTGTTCCAACTATTCTCTATGATATATACATACGGTGGAGTGGAAACTGAATGAGCACAATCATCATTTCCTATAAAGATAAGAGTTGGAAATGGAAGTAGGATAGATATGGTAGGACACAGATATACCAAATAAAGATACATTTTAGGATATAGAAATAGAATATGATAAGTAGAGACTAAATAAGATTATAATGAGGGCATATGTGAGAATATCCTTGGAGTATCAAGTGGAGGAGGAAAACGTCTAGTCGATTGGAAGTCTACTTCTGGGATTAGGTGAAAATATGTATAATGGGTCTCCTTATCTTTGTTTTCATCAAAATATTTTCAATAAATGGATCTATAATTTAACTATTCACTATAATATATCTATGTGCCTATGATAATTATGTTTTTATTAGGGTAATATTTTTGATCCTCCCAACTAATCATCCAATAGAAGGAAATATTTTTGATTTATTGTGTATTTGAGATTTAGTCGATATTTATTTAACACATCTAACTCAATAGAAAATTATCTGAATATCATTGAAGTATCTAAGCCAAAAGGTAGGATACTCTTATGAAAAATATCCTTTAGAAATATAGCCTTCATATTGATATTTATTTTTCTGTATGATTTCCAATGATAGTGGTATCTATAAAATAAAATAAATAAAACATAATAACATATATAATGATGTTTCATGAGTTTTTTTAACTAAGATGAAAAATATATAAGTAATGTACCTATAAATTGGATACATATATCTATAATATATGAGACCTCCTAATTTATATTCCTCGACCAAATTTAATGTTAAATGATTCATGATAGTAAAAAATGATATAGGAAATATAATCTCTATTTTATAAATTGTTGGTAAAAATCTATTCTGAGGGTTTTCAAGATCAGATAGTTATAGTGTTTTCTCACATAGTTTTCTGAAGAATCTATAAATCTGTAGTACAACTACAATAACCTTTTCAGGTAATAATGTATGAAATTACAATGGTAGTAACTACTATAAGAAAACATGTGAATCATGAATTTTTAATCCATGAATCCTATGATGATTTAAGTTGATACACCATGAAATGTCACTTCAATACCAATTATCTACTTTCACATGTGTGAAAATTCAAATGAATGTATATTAATCTCAAATTTTCATTGAATAAATACACAAATCATACATTTTCTTTTCACCTAGTCATAGACCATGCTTTATATTAATTTTTAAGTCCTTATGAGCATTTGGAGGGTTCCTTGATTTTACATTCTAATTAATTAATTTGAAGATAAAATTGTTAACAAAAATTATTCTCAATATGAATAAAATCATGATTATGAAGAAATAAATTATATTCCCATTATGAAAGTTTAAAGAATATAATTTTTTATTCCATTGTTGCATTCCGATTTCAATTTATGATGCACTTAAAATTTATTTTATACTATAATTCAAATGATGCATCTTACCAAATTATATTTCAAACATTACAAGTTATACCAATATTTAATAACATATCAAATTTTTTTTGAGGTGGTATATGATCAATAAACACATTTTACTTTAACTTGTTAAACCAAAATCAATGCAATTCACCGAGAAATCTTTGATGACATAAGAAGCACCATTTTTTATTATACGATAGTCATTAGGGATCAAAATAAAAGTTAAAAATAAGAAATTCCAAATCCATTTAAGTGTTATAAATTGATAATTTCCCAAGTATAGGGATGTCACTAATGGTCCACATTAGATCGATGTGAATTTTGATCATTGTTCTTAAAGATGCGTCGTATGTCTCAAAAATGTTACCTCATAACCCTTGTAATTATTCTATTAGAGACTAATAGTGTACATTGATATCATTTCTAGGTAGCTTCTTTCTAGGAATAACCATTGAACTTATAAAATATGTTTGTTTCATACACATAGATGAAGGTATATTGTGAGGGAGAAAACCAACTGGGAAAATGCTATAAGTGGTACTCAAAGTCACAAATGGGTTGAATCCATCAGCATAAAATCCCAATCAAACACCACTAGTATCATATGAAAAATATATATGTAATGAATCAAATTTATTCTATGATTCCGAAACTCCTTTATGTTTAATGGACCCATTTTTTTATTGTAACGGCCCAAAATTTCATTAATGGAAGTCCCTATTGATCTAATTAAATGTCTCCTTATGTAAATTTTTACATAAAATGTCATATTCTTTGATTTTATTTTAAGAATTGTGACCATTTCTAATATAGTCGTTGAACAGTGATCACATGATTATTATAAATATATAGCTTTAACAATTTAATTTACTCAGACAAAGGAAGCGATGACCTCATCAAGTAGAATTGCTTCATACAAAGCCCATTTGTCGAAGTTCGGAAAAGAGGTGGCATCATTGGGATTCGCTCTTGACCAATCCCAAGATGAGATTCATCATGTCAAGCTCGAATGGAACCGTCTACGGGAGAAGTGTAAGTTGATAGAGATCACCACGCGTGCAATGTTATCCGAGCCACCCCAAGAGTCTATCCCCATCACACACCTTACCCTTAGGTCTTATGTGTCCGTTTTAAGGGGTTATGTAACAAATTCCTATTACTATGGTTATGTACATTATTTTTTTATATAATAATGAATATACTTTCATTTTATTATCGTTACCTTGTAAATAGTTTTTAAAGCACCAATAGTATTTTTAGTTAATGTTCAACTAAGAAATCTTTTCTGATGAATTAATGAATTCTTGAATTAAATAATATTTTAATAAAATATTATTATTATTATTAAATTATTTTTTATTAAATATAAAAAATCGTATAATTTTATAAATGAAATTATAATTTTTATTAAGGTTTGAAAGCCATTTTTGTCAAAACCAATGAATTTTTGATAAATGTCGGTTTTTATTTTAAAAGTGAAAATTAACATATTTAGAAAATTATTTAGATAAAATAAATATTATTTCTGTAATAAGGACATCAAAATTATCCAATGGTGATTTTTTTTAATTTTATGAGAAAATCATATTTTTTTGGTAAAAATTAAAGACCATTTAAATATATATTGTGTTTTATGACATCATAATGACCCAATAGTGATGTAATAAAACAATATAGGATTTATGTTTGGACAATATATGTTATAAAATTAAAATAATGTCATTTGGGGTATGTTTGAATTATTTTACAAAGCATTAATGGACCCTTCAAGACTAATTAAACATCTTGCGTTTTTAAATTTTTTTCCTTGGTAGTGTGACTCACCTCCAAATAAGCAACCCAATTATTTTAAGAAGTTCAGAATTTGTCCTTATAAAATATTGTTTTCCACTTACCTTTTTCGAAAACCATGGGTAAAAACCATGTGATGGTATATGGTTTGGATTAGTTTAATTTGAGGGTCCCAAACCAAAATAATAAAGGATTCCCTCACATTTCCCATATAAACCCACCCAAGATCCCACTTCCTCCTCACTAAAAGCCTTTTGAGTTCGTCAAAACTATACCATAATCTCTCTAGAATCCTCAAAAGGTGTCCCAATATCCCAATAAGCCTCTCTCAAGCCTCTCTCAAGCCTCTGGAAGCACACTTCCGAGAAAGGGTTTTTCTTCTTTCCGCATTTTTGTCAAATTTTCATTATGTTGTTATGTCTTTTTAATTTTAATTATAAATGTTGGGGTACGGTTTTTCACCTACCCCATACTACCCTCTTTATTTTTTAATTATGGGATACCCCTTTCTCTCTCTTTAAATTCCTCCCATGTACACCCATTACTATGCCGAAATTCCGAAAGGAATTTCTCTCTCCTCTTTTACATTCAAGAAATTATTTTGTATCATGACTCTAAATTCAATTAAAATTGTTGGGACATGTATCTATATGACCCCATTACTATCAATTTCATGTAAATATGATGAGACACCCATTTATCTCTCATCAACCATTTTTATGAATTCTTACGTCACGCCGTTACGTTGCCGAAATTGCACCGATTTTCCAAGCCAATGTCATTAAATAGTGAATATTGTGACCATTTCTCTATCAAGGGTATTTAACTTTATGAAAATTTACTTATTTAATATAAAGTTTCATGTATGAGTTCCACATTCCATTATCTAGGAATAAATTAGTATGTTTTATGAATCCCTGTTGTATGATCCATGTGGCACACTTATGCATGAAATAAAATGTTTAAGAAGGGTGCACCCTTATAACACTCTAATGAATTGGGTAAAGTATATTATAATGATAAATCATGTGAAATGTTTGTTTACTCATGATAATTCAAGTGCAACAAGTTTTTACTCATTCTTCATGTGCAATGAAGATTTACTCATGATCCATGTTCAATGAGACTTGGCGCATGTTAATTCTATTTTAAGTGTTGTTGCCCCATTTCCATGTTATGATTATCATTATTTATCATGAATTTATGTTTATGATTCTATTGTGCTCTATTGATATTCATATTTTCTAACATGTATTTTATTCCTCATGTTATTCCATGATTATTCCATTACTGGGCTTTATAGCTCACCCTTTTCTTATGCATGTCCTCAGGTTATCCCATGCAATGCTAAGTACGAGGGAATGTAGTGGTAATGTAAAGGAAGTTTTTGATAAAGATGTTTTTTTTCATGTTTTAAGTGGTTATGTAATGATCCTAAGCCCCAAAGAAACTAGACCTCTCGATATTCTATGTTTTATCAAGTGAAGTTTATGTAATAAATTATGTTTAATTGTGTAATAAAAGATTAGGGTTGTCATAGTTAGTATCAAAGGGAGGTTTAGTTATTTTTGGGATTATGATTAGAAAACCCTAGTAAATCCTTAGAGACAAGACTAAGTATAATAAAAACATCCATAAGTTTTGGTGAGTATTGAGTAAGTGGTTTATCAAGAAAATACATCCCTCTCTGGATACGAGAAGGTAGAGGTGGATCTGGCACAGATGTATCCGAGGGGTAAAACCCAAAAACAACACTTTGAGATAGACTCGAACTAGAACTGGTGCAAAAAAATGGGCCTTGATGCACTCTTGGTTACGAAACTCCTGGGGGATATGCTTTGGTAAATTCACAAGCTTAGTATGAACCATTGTTAAGGGAATTTTTTTTCCTAAGAATATATGTTAGAAAGTAGATCATGGATAACATATACTGAAGCCAATAGATTCATATGTTAAGGAAAAAAAGTAATTTATAAGTCATCAGTTTTGTCCTTGTATTACCCTTTATGTGTTTCCCCTAACTTTTTTTTATTCCTGCCAATGGCCAATAATAGGAGGACTCAGGCTAACAACCGATGTGAAGATCAATGTGATGACTATACTAATGAGATGCCCAATCCAATAGAAGTAGGAATCATGAACATTATCACGCTTCTCTCTCAGATAACTCATTATTTGAATATAAACATGGGTCAGGAGGAATGTTCAACCCCCCCTAATAAATAACAAGCCACTATCGAGAGATTCATGAGACAAATGCCTCCTACTTTTAATGGATCATCCGATCCCTCAATAGCTGAACAATGGATCACCTCCATTGAAAATATCTTCCCCATCCTTCATTGTTTTGAACATGATAAGGTTCTCCTGGATGATTATTATATGGAGGGTGAAGCTGATCAATGTTGGACGTTGATAAAAAATACAAAGCCCAAGGAGGAGATCGAGGCATCGGAATGGAAGGATTTCTAGAAGATGGTTTTCGATAAATACATTCCATGCACCCTCCGGATTAAGATGTAAAGGGACTTCCTTTACCTAAATCAAATAGAAGAAGAATATATTAGAGCGTACAAGGAAAACTTCACAAGGCTTGCATGATAAGCTTCCAGCTTTGTCGTTACCCCAGAATGAATGGTTGACCGTTTCTTTGGTGGGATGAAACCTAGCCTTCTGAAAGCACTGGAGATCCGGGACATTGAAAGCTATGAGGAAATTTTTTGATGTTCCCTCAATGTTGAAATAGAGATTGGAGAATCTCAGGGATATCATGGGGATAAGAAGTGTAAGGTGGACTTCATTACTGGCGGTCTGATGGATAAATCCAACGGTGCTATGAAGACCCAGCACCCCACTTTCCAAATGTGCGGAAAGAAGTACCCTTGAAATTTCTTGAAGGGGACGAGGAAATTATTTAGGTGTGGAAGAGAAGGGTACCTAGCTGTTAACTATTGGAAAGAAATACCTGCAGATGCGATAGAGGATAGGAACGTTCCGTTTGAACCTCAATGTGTGGTTCATTGCTACAACTACAAAGAACCAGGGCATCTTGAAAATCTGTGCCCTAAACCAAGGGTTTTCGAAGGCAACCAACAACCTACAAGGTATCAAGGGTGAGCTTTTTCCATCACTACAACCGAAGTGAACCCCGACATTGAAGTGGCGATATGTATACTAGTTATTCATTCAAGAATAGAGAACATAATTCTTGATTCAGGTTCTATGCATTCTTTTATATCTCCAAAGTTTAGTATAACAATCACAACACCACCACAAATCATGGAAGTGAAGATGTCGGTGAGTATGGAAAATGGGGCCATCATTGCATCCCATGAATATCACTCCTCCCCTATCATAATATGTGGATTGAAATTCCCAATAAACCTCAGCATACTTCTTCTGGTGAAATTTGATGCAATTCTTGTCATAGATTGGCTTTCCTTATATAGAGCCAATATAAATTACCGTGAGAGGGAAATCACTCTCCATATAGAGAATCAACCCATGATTATTTACAAGTGTAAGTAGGAAGATGAATCTTCTTTAGACCTATCATATCAAGCATGGATATTATTTCCCTATGAGCATGCGTATCTGGCTCAGACGATTGAGTTTAAGGAGGAAACCTTTCTAGAAGACATACCTATTGTGAGGGAATTCGCTGAAGTTTTTACTGAGGAATTGCCTTGTCTTCCTCATAGAAGATATATTGAATTCTCAGTTTATCTTATACCTGGGGCATTGCCAATATCCAAGACTCTATATAGAATGGCTGTTGTGGAGCTTGAGGAGCTGAAGAAACAACTACAGGAGAATCTAGATAAAGGGTTTATATGCCCAAGTGCTTCCCCATGGGGTGCACCTGTCCTCTTTGTCAAGAAGAAATATGGGCCAATGTGTCTTTGCATCGATTATCGTGAGAATAAAAAAAGAACGATAAAGAAAAATTATCCTATACCATGAATAAATGACTTCTTCGATCAGCTTCATGGAGCACAATACTTCTCCAAGGTGTATTTTCAGTCAGTATATTATCAAGTAAGGGTGAAGAAGGAAGATATCCCCAAGACTACTTTTTGTACAAGATACGAGCACTATGAATTCATAGTAATGCCTTTAAAACTCACCAATGCTCTGTAAAACTTCATGGACTTGATGAATAGAGTCTTTAAATATTACCTTGAAAAATTTGTGGTAGTATTTATAGATGATATTCTGATATACTTTAAAACCATGGAGGATCATGAGGAGCATCTAAGAACTGTACTAGAGACCTTATGGAAAGAGAAGCTCTATGAAAAGTACAACAAGTGTGAGTTCTGGTTGAATGAGGTCTCATTCTTGGGCTATATCATCATAAGAAATAGGATATCTATGGATCCCTCCATGATAGATGCAATTGAGGGATGGATGAGGTCAACATCAGTAATGGATATCTGTAGCTTCTTAGGGTTAGCTGGACATTATTGACTATTTGTGAGAAATTTCTCACGATGGTCCAACCCTCTTACTGAGCTAACTCAGAAGGGAGTAAAGTTATCTTGGAGTGATGAATGCGAATAAATATTCATGGAGTTGAAAAGAAGGCTTATCACTGCACCCGTGCTCACTTTACCCACAAGTGGAGAACTTTTTTTGGTATTCAGTGATGCTTCGAAGAAGGGCCTGGGATGTGTGTTGACACAAAATGAAAAAGTCATTTCCTATACTTCAAGGCAATTTAATGTTCATAAAAATAACTATCCAACACATGATCTCAAGTTGGCTGCTGTGATATTCTCTTTGAAAATTTAGTGACATTATCTATTTGGGGAGAAGTGTGAAATATAAACGGACCACAGAATCCTCATGTATATATTCACACAAAAATAGTTGAACATGCACCAATGAAGAATGTTAGAGCTGATCAAAGACTATTACTGCTCAATCCATTACCACCCTGTGAAAGCGAACAAGGTGGAAGATGCCCTAAGTAGAAAGGAACCAACGATTATATCATTGATGAGAATTAAAAAGGATCCAATCTTATTATATTTGATGAAAATGGACATGGGAATCATAAATAAGGGAACATCATAAATCCTTTCACAAATGATTGCTCAACCATCACTTTTGGGATGGTTAAAAGATGATAAAAATGAAGATGTGGGAATTCAGGAAAAAGTAGAAGCTATCAAAAAAGGGAAATCCTCGGATTATAATGTTAATAAATAAGGAATTGTGATATTTGGGAAAAGACTATGTGTTCCATCAAGTCCGAAGCTGATGAAGGATCTTTTGGATGATGCACATAGTTCAAATTTCTCTATTAACCCAGGAAACACAAAGATTTATCGAGATCTTTGAGGACATTATTGGTGGGTTAATATGAATAAGTATATCACTGAATATACATCAAAGTGTTTGGTGTGTCAAAACGTGAAGTCATAGAGATAGAAGTCTAAGGGTATGATGCAACCATTGCCCATACCAGAATGAAAATGGGAGAACATCACCATGGGCTTTTTCACCAGACTTTCGAATACATCCAAAGGAAACAGTGCAATCTGGGTTATTATGGATCGTCTTACAAAGGTTGCACAATTCATTTCTATTCCGGAGGATTTTTCATTGGATCAACTGACACATATATATATCAGGTAAGTGGTAGGACAACATGGAGTACCTCTATCTATTGTGTCTGATCAAGATCAATGATTCACCTCTAAGTTTTGTATGAGTCTTCAACATGCTCTAAATACTAAACTAAACTTCAGTATGGCCTATCATCTTCAAACTGATAGCCAATCCGAGAGGACTATTCAAAAACTTGAGGACATGTTGAGAGCATGCTCAATAGACATTAAAGGAGTATGGGATCAATATCTTCCTCTAGTTGAGTTATCTTATAATAACAGTTTCCACTCGAGCATCTAAATGGCACCATATGAAGACCTTTATGGGAAAAGGTGCAGAACACTGGCGTGTTGGGATGAGGTTAGTGAGCATAAACTTCAAGGACAAAAAATGATCGAAGAAATGGTGGAGAAGGTGAAAACCATTCAGCTGTATATCAAGGCAGCCTAGAGTCGACAAAAGAGTTATGTAGATAACTGTCGATTAGACATTGAGTTAAAGTTAGAGACATGGAATTTCTATGCATATCTCTGTGGAAGAAGGTTATGAGGTTTGGAAATAAAGGGATGTTAAGTCCAAGGTACATCGGCCCCTTCAAGATTCTTTATGGTGTCGGGGCTATGGATTATCGACTAGAACTTCCAACTACCATTGTCAAAGTACATGATTTCTTTCATGCATCCCTTTTAAGGAAGTATATACTAGACCCTTCATATGTACTCTCTTTATAGGTGGTACAATTATAGGATGATCTTTCTTATGAGGAGAAACCATTGAATATCTTAGATCGTAGAGAAAAATTTCTACGAAATAAGACAATGCCCCTCATCAAGGTGTTGTGGAGAAACCACAAGTTTGAAGAAGCGATGTGGGAATTAGATGAAATGATAAAGCAGAGTTACCCACATATGTTTTAGTATGGGAAAAGGAAATTTATAGGGTGAAATTTATTAAGGGGGGAAGATTGTAACGACCCAAAATTTCATTAATGGTAATCCCTCTTGATCTAATAAAATGTCTCTTTATGTAAAATGTTAATATAAAATGTCAAATTTTTTGGTTTTATTTTAAGAATTGTGACCGTTGCTAATATTTCCATTAAACAGTGATCACATGATTAGTATAAATATAGGGCTTTAACAAACTAATTTACTCAGACAAAGAAAGTTATGACCTCATCCAGTAGAATTTCTCCATACGAAGCCCATTTTTTGGAGCTCGAAAAAGAGGTGGAGTCATTGGGCTTCGCTCTTGACCAATCCCAAGCCATGCTTCATCATGTCAATCTCAAACGGAACCGTCTACGGGAGAAGTAGAAGTTGATAGATATCACCAAACATGAAATGTTATCTGAGCCACCCCAAGATTCTGTCACCATCACACACCTTACCCTTAGGTATTATGTGGCTATTTTAAGGGGTTATGTAACAAATCCCTAGTACTATAGTTATGTACATACTTTATTTATATAATAATGAATATACTTTCATTTTATTATTGTTACCTTGCAAATAGTTTTTAAATCACAAATAGTATTTTTAGTTAATGTTCAACGAAGAATTTATTTTTATTAATTAATGGATTTTTAAATTAAATAATATTTTAATAAAATGTTATTATTATTTTTAAATTAATTTTTATTAAATATAAATGTTCGTATAATTTTATGAATGCAATTATAATTTTTATTATGGTTTGAAAGCCATTTCTGTCAAAACCCGTGAATTTTCGATAAATGTCAATTTTTATTTTAAAAGTGAAAATTAACATATTTAGAAAATTATTGAGATAAAATAAGTATTATTTATGGAATCAAGATGTGGAAATTATCCAATGGTGAATTTTTTATAATTTTCTGAGACAGTCAAATTTTTGGGTAAAAATTAAATACTGTTTAAATATATAATGTATCTTATGACATTATAATGACCCAATAGTGATGTAATAAAATACTATATTCTTTATGTTCGACCAATATATGTTCTACCATTAAAATAATGTGATTTTGGGTTTGTTTGACATATTTTAAAAAGCATTAATGGACCCTTCAAGACTTATTAAATATCTTGTCTTTTTAAATTGTTTTCCTTGGGAGTGTGACTCACTTCCACATAAGCAACCCCAATATTTTAAGAATTTAGGACTTTGTATTTATAAAATATTGTTTTCCAATTCCTTTTTCCAAAACCCATGGGCAAAAAACATTGGCTGGTTTGTGTTTTGGATTAGTTTAATGTGAGGGTCCCAAACCTAAATAATAATAAATTCCATCTCCTTTCCTATATAAACACACCCAAGCTCCCACTTCCTCCTCACTCAAAGAATTTTGAGTTTGTCCAACCTCTGCCCTCATCTCTCAAGAATCCTCCCAAGGTGCTCCTATCTCCCAAGAAGCCTCTCTCAAGCCTTTCTCAAGCCTTTGGAAGCACACTTCCATGTAAGGGTTTTTCTTCCTTTCTCATTTTTGTCCAATTTTCTTAATGTTGTTATGCCATTTTAATTTCAATTATAAATGTTGGGGTATGGTTTATCACCTCCCCCATACTTCCCTATTTATTTTTTAATGATGGGAGACCCTTTTATCTCTCATTAAATGCCTCCCATGTACACCCGTTACTATGCTGAAATTTCGAAAGGAATTTCTCTCTCCTCACATTCAAGCAATCATTTTGTATCATGACTCTAAATTACATTAAAATTATGGGAAAATGTATCTATATGACCCCCTTATTTTCAATTTCGTGTATATATTAGGAGACACCACTTTCTCTCTCATAAACCATTTTTATGAATTCTTACATCACACAGTTATGCTACCGAAATTGCACTGATTTTCCAATCCAATGTCATTGTGTAGTGAATACCATGCCCATTTCTCTATCAAGGGTATTTAACTTTATGCAAATTTACTTATTGATTATAAAGTTTCATGTATGAATTCCACATATCTCTATCATGGAATAAATGATTATGTTTTATGAATCCCTATTATATGATCCATGTGGCACACTTATGCATGAAATAAAATGTTTAAGAAGGGTGCGCCCTTATAGAGCTACAATGCATTGCGTAAAGTATATTATCATGATACTTCATGTGCAATGGGTGTTAGTCATGCTAATTCAAGTGCAATGACGTTTTACTCATGCTTCATGTGAAATGAGGATTTACTAATGCTTCATGTGCAATGATCCTTGGCTCATGCTAATTCCTTGTTAAGTTTTATTGCTGCATTTCCATGTTATGATTATCATGTTTTATCATGCCTTTATGTTTATTATTCTCTTGTGATCTATTGATATTCCTATTATCTAACTTGTATTGTATTCCTCATGTTATTCCATGATTATTCCCTTACTGGGCTTTATAGCTCACCCTTTTCTTATGCATGTCCCTAGGTTATCTCATGCAATGCTATGTACAAGGGAATTTAGTGGTCATGTAAAGGATTTTTTTTAATAAAGATGTTTTTTTTCAAGTTTTAAGTGGTTATTTAATGATCCTAATCCCCAAAGACACTAGACCTCTCGATCTTCTATGTTGTATCAAGTGAAGTTTATGTAATAAATTATGTTTAATTGTGTAATAAAAGATTAGTGTTGTCATAGTTATTATATATATAACTCCACTTAAAGTGCTTGAGGGCTTTTGATTACATTACAAATATTTGTGATTTAGGTTTTAATGGGAATTAATACAAAACGTTTTTGAACACCCTGAGATTTTGTGAAATATTTTATTCAAAAAAATTTAATCTTTTATATATTTTTCATTAATAAAATATTTATTTTATCATTCATTACATGAAAAACCATGTTTATCTTGCGTTACATTTAACACCGTGTTTGGATTGCGTTTCACACAACACCGAGTTTTAATGAACCATGATAAAAAATTAATTTCATTATTTAAAAAAGGCTATTATTACCTAGAAATTAAATTGTAAGAATAAATAGGAATAAATTTTTTTCAATATTATTTATAATGTTTTTATATAAGTAAAACTTATTGATAAAAAGTACTTAATTTTTCCCTAAATTCTTTAGATGTTTTGAAAATACTATTTTCTCAAAAACTGTTATATTTTTTTCTCTTTGTGAACAATAATAAAATTAGGTCAATAAAATTTTAGAAAATAAATTTTATAAAATAATAATTATTTTAGAAATCATTATATAAAATTTATATTAGGGTAGAGTTTTTATTTTTTTTGGAAAGTTTCATTTTTTGATGAATAATGAACAATTATGAATTTTAATTGAGAACTAGTTTTCATTTAATTTATTTATAATATTAAATTATATTTTAATTTTATATTAATGTAAAAATAGATCAATTATGGACAAAATTTTCCGATTTAGGTAATTTTAATCAATTTAATATTTAATTTATATATTTTTTTTAAACATTTACACAATTTCTATTTAAAAAACCCACTTCATCATCGCATCTACAGGATTAATTTTAAAATTAAATTTCCATTTTTTTGAGTGGAATTTGGAAAATTGGATTCCATATTATAAATCATAACAATTTATAATAACTAATAATTTAAGGCTAAAAATTTAGTGAAATGAATAGTAAAAATAATAATAATAAATTTACTACTGTTAAGGTAAAAATGGGTTACCAGGGGTTAAAATAATAATATATGGGTAAATAACGAACCAAAACTTATAAAACACAAATGTTATGGCCATATGTCAACCATAACTCTTATATTATTCACAATACTCCATTTTTGTCCTTTTGTAATGAGAAAAATGTGGTAACAACATTTTCTTTTTAAAAAATTACAGGTGTTCCACTGACCTCACTAATAAAAGGCCGCCCTCCTCTACTCTTCAGACATGAAAACCCTTTTGGTTTGGAAAATACATAAACATATAAATTCTGAAATTCCATCCTATAATCTTATAAAACTTATTTGGTATTGAAATCTAACCTTGGAAGGCTTTCGATGAAAACCTAAAAAGGATACCTGAAGAAGAGGTAATGTTCAGCAATGAGTATTTTTGTATTATTTTTTCCTGCAGCTCATTAAATTATTATTATAATATGATGATATACTAAACTAAGTATATTATATATATTGATACGTTTTTATATTATTATCATGTCCCAAAACCATATCCACTACCATGAAATGAGTTACAAAATCATCATTCATGTGTATGATGGACTACTGCCATGCGAATTGATGTTATTAATTTTTCCATTAACACCTATCACAATTTGAAATAATGAATAATTTTATTATTTATATATTATATTTATGATATTATTATTATTTTTGAATTATTATATCACACATACCTTCACGCTTTCCATTATATGGGAATATGATAACGTCGCTTGTGTGTACACCGGACTACTGCTTCACAAAGCGATGTTTTTCATTCACCCTTTAAATGGAAGGTAATGAAGAAATAGTTAATGAAAATATGTGATATATATGACGTAAGAACCATTATATAATGAAAATATATCATTTAACTTTCATTCCCTCAATCTGATAAAAAATGGAAACAATGTTCATGTGTAAGTACGACCTACCGTCTCTATGACTGATGTATTTCATTTTATATAAATATTTTTTATTGATTACTATAAATACATATAAAATTTATATATATGATATTTATAACTTTTTAAACATTATTTATATGATTATACCATGATCTTTCTAATCAAGCCGAAAATAAAAAATCGAATCATATCTGAAAAACAAAATGGTTATTACCCGAAACATGAATTTAACAAGAAATTGTTAATAAATGGGGAAAAAAATATCATAAGTAAATAATATATGGTATGATATATATAAATATGGTTCTATTATATATATTAAAAATATATTTATATTAATTTAAAAATAATTATTGATTATTTATAAATAGATTCAAGACTTATGGTAAGAGATTTATAGTCTCTTTTATTTCTGGGAGACATATGCATATTCACCACTCATTTATTTTTTGTGGTGTATATACTACCAATTTGACATGTTATTTCATTAATATTATTAATTTAATGATATTTAAAGTGTTATTAAATTTTATTATTTATTTTCAATTATGATTCAAAAAATTACTAAAGCAGTAATGGATTTCCGTCTCAATTTTATATTTTATGAGACAAATATCATATTCACCACAAGTATTTTATGTGGGGAATATAATGACCATGAATTTATTTTTTTATTCTTATCCTAAAAATTATGGTTATTTATACATCCATTATAGGATCACTCTTTAATGGGGTTTACATTTTAAATGTTACCAATGTGGTAAGGGTTTTTTGTCTCAATTTTTCTTCGTTGAGACATATATTACATTATGCACCTATATTTTTTACGAGGTGTATATATATAAACTTAGACATGTAATATCAATAATTTATTATTTATAATTTTATTTTGAGTTTCATTACATGTTATTCCTTCATGGGACATATGATTCAAATTTAACAAAGTAGTAAATAATTTTATGTTACAATATCATTGTTTATCAGGATTTATAATTATTATGTTTCAATGATAAATATTATGATCCATCTCCCAAAAAATATCATGAATTTTCTACTCCATTGGTTATTCTTGACATTAATTTTACCATATTATACTCTTTGGTACTTAAAAAAATGGGAATACGTTTTTAATAAAATTCATATTTATTTTTCTCTTCGGTTAAATTTTATTTTTCAAAACCACGTTTTCCAAAAATGTTTTACTATTACGTATTATTTTTAAAATAATTTTTTTTACCCATGATTAATTTTTTAAATTTTTTAATGGAATATTCATTTCATTTTTCAAACAATGCCCGTTTTCCTTTCATTTAAAATGTGAAAAGAATACTTTTGTTAACATGCAAAGTATGACCAATATTTTACGCTATCAAGACCACTCAATTATTTGAAGATTGCTTTAAAAAATTTCAAAGTTATATTCAAAGAAAATGATTTCCTTAATTTTTTTAATTTTTTTAAATTTTAAATAAATTATTTCAAATTGAAAAATATTTTTAAATTGTTTTATGTTTTAAAATGTGTTTTCAAAGCATAAAAGATATTTTACTCAAGAAATGTTTTAAATCATTTCTAATGATTATTTTATAATTTTTAGGTTTATTTTCATAGAAAAGTATTTATAAAGTATTTTATGGTTTTTTAGTTAAAAAAAATTATCAAAGAAAGGTTATTTTTCTCAAAAAACATTCCAAGAGATTTTTATTCCAAAATCATTCTATATCTAAGATGAATTATTTTGATGTTATGTACGATTTAATAGAGATATTATACAAATATACCATTCTTATTATTTCTCTGAATTGTTTATCTTTATGATTAAATGGTGTTTTTAAACCTTTTTCTATTCCATGTGTTATACCATGATATAATTATTAAGAATCCTGCTTCTTATAAATGAGTTATGTTATGATGAAATGATTATGAAACCTGTCACTTTTCCATAGGTTATGGTATGATCAAATGTTTAGGAAACATATTTCATTTCATGAGTTATGATATGATTAATGTTTTGTTATATTATGCAACACATAAATATTGTTTCAATTATGATATGGGTGGGACCTATATCAACATCCTAAGTATTGGGTAATGATAAATGTTCTATGATATCATAGGGTACACAGGTGGTTATCCAATACAAAAAACAAGGGTACCTAGGTAGTTAACACAAGCTTAAAAAATAGGGTACATAGGTGGTTTTCCCAAGCATGAAGTAAGTACAGGGATGGTTATCCTATGCCTAACATGATATGAATGTCTTGGTATATATCCTTGAAATAAAATTATCTATAATTATGTGTTTTCCACATATCTATGTCTTATTCCATTTTTATTCTCTCATTGATCATGTTATTTTATTTCCATATGATTCATGTTTTTAAACTCCCAATATTCATTCCATGACTCAATATTATTATCTTTTATCTGTAAGGTATTTATTTCAAATGTTATTGTCATGTTATCATACCCTTATGTTCATCTTATGCTTTTGTATCTCCCTTGTTTATTCTTTTTTAGCATTTGAGAACTCCCTTTCTTAGGTTTTCATTCCCTAGGTTTTAAAGAAAGGTCTTAAGTAGTTTATGTTTTTGAATATTTCTAAAGAAGGATATTTTTATGGGACATGTTAAAGATATTTCATGAATTAAGAATATTGTGTTCCATGTATAAAAAGGCACTAAAATATTATGATCTTCACAAATGTGTTTGTGTAATGTAATTAATATTCACCTAAAAATATGAAATATCCATGTCTGAGAATCTTGGGATTCTATTCCTTTGAAGGTATGTTATTTTTATTCTTATTTTTTGTATTATGTTGGTCTAGAATTACAAAATCACACATTAACTTCCATATAGAAGAAAACATTTAATTTCAATCTTGTCTACCTGAATCCTCTCCTCAGTAAAAAATACAATCAATGGTTCAATCACATTTTTTTTAATTTAGAAAAATTTTGTTAATAAGTTTTTTCATAACATAAAAGACTCAGGGATATTAGATTCAGAAAATGCATCATCTAATAATTCTAATATCATTGAGATCACCTTATTTATAATTCTTCATAGTCATTTGATTTGGAACAAATTCAGAAGAAAAATAATGTTTTGGATATTTCATACATCCACCATACAACTCTGGATTTCCTCAGTAATGTGATCCATCTTTTATACATATATCAAAAGTGCCTACAATTAATTTAATAATAGTTAAAAAACATAAGAAATATTATGTAATTTAAAAAACAATTAATAATTTATTTGAAATAAAAAATATTAAAAATTATTTATACAAAATTATTATTTTAGTTTTGAATAGTATCATTTTTCTTATATTTTAATTAAAATATATATAATCAGTCACATAATTAAAACTTTTATATAAGTATGTTTTATGAATTTTAAATGGAAAATGGAAGTGATAGTATGATGTTAAAAAATAATTGAATAAATAAATAACCTTACAATAGAGGATGATGAAGCAGTGAAATAAAAGGGGATGAAGTATCTAGAGGGGGAAATAAAATTATGGGAGACCATTAGGTCGAGGAAATGGGTTCATGAGCGGCAGTGAGGGATTAGTGGCATAGCCAGTGAGGGATAGAGGGTTAGGTTGAAATGTGGAAATGGAAATGGGGAGTAGTGAAGAGGGATTAAAGAGCGTAGGAGAGGGACACAATAACTTTGATGTATTTAGGGAACATGAAATGGTGGATTGAGTATGAGAAGTGAGGTATTGGGGCGGGATTAGTGAGATGTGATGGTGAGATCCCAAGGAGTGGTGGTGAGGGCTCAGTTAGGAGATATAGTAAGGGGGAAAGGGGAGCGATCATGAGATCAGTCAAGGAGTGATGGTGATCATAGTAGGGATTGGTGGTGATGGGGAAAAGGGATTGATGGTGATGGATTGAGGGAGTGGGGATGTGGAGCAGTGGTTGCGAGGGATTGGGGAGTAGCAGTGAGGGCTCAGTCGAGAGAAATCACAATAGGGAAAGGGGAATGGTGGGGAGCTTGGTACGGGAGTGGTGTTAAGGGGAGAAAGAGTAGAATTATAAAGGGATTATGGGATAAGGTGTTAGGGGGTAGAGGAATAAAATAAGTGTTTTTTAAGAAATAGAAAACATTTAGCAGTAGTCTTAAAAAATCACAATAAAATTGTTTCATTTTTTTGCGATGGTCTCTTAAACCATCACTAATAAGAAACTATTAAATGGTGAATTTAGTTTAGTGAAATGATTCATTTTAATAAATATAATCCAAAATAATATTTAAATTCACCATGTCTCATCATTAAATAAAACTATTTTCATTTCATCATAATGACTTGACCAAGAGAGTAGTAATCCAATAACAATATTTTCTTAATAACTCCATAATTAGACACATTTTCATATCAAGTAATAGTATAAAATTCACTAGAATAATAGTATATTTTTGAATCTAACATAACTTTATCATGTTGTTTACTCATATTCACCACTCAATTATTTTTTTACAAATTTATACGCATTCATTATTAAATACTTTCTTTCACGAACCAATGAATCAAGGTTGAAATCCAATGCACTTAATTTTTGAGAGATAAAGTCAATAGGTAAAATAAATAAATGAAATATATATGAATAATAATATTAATTTAATATCTATGTTTTATATTGAATAAATTAATGATCATACCTATGATTTCAACCAATATAGAAACTCTTTGCTATGAAAAGTATCCCTCCTCAAAGGAAAATAATGATGAACTATACTTATAATTTGTTTATGTTCCCTATAAAAAATGACGATAAACGTTTATGTTATATATGAAGTGATTTAGTATTAGATAATATAAGCATATTAAAATTAATTACTTTATATATTCATTAAACAAACCATAGTTAAACCAGACTATATGATGTTCTATATCTCACTCTTCAAGTCTTAATGTTTCCAATATATATGAACTATGAATTAATCTTATTTTGGGAAGAGGTATAAATGAGGGATATATTTCCCAATTCCACTCATATTCATTTCTCATTAGCTAGTTACATCTTATGCTCACATCAGAAAAATACATTGAACAAAAATATACATATTCATCATCCAAATAACCTCTCACAATGTAACCATCAGGATGATTATTATTTCAGATAAAAGACTTCATTGTACACATTTTTATTTTAATAGGATATTTCAAAAAAAGAAATGGGTCTCCCAATAAGTTTTTTTATATATAATATGGACTATTAAATGCAACATTCCAGAGAAAAATTATGGAGTAAAAAGTTTCCCCAATGCATATAAAATTAATGTGTTTTCCTGCTAATTTTTTATCAAGAAAGACTTGGATATAATTTTAGCACAAAGGTCACTAGAAAAATGGAAAAATAGAACCAATTTCACCCTTACATTATTGGAAAATAAATACAAGTTTTCTATTACAATCAATTCATGAAGAAGTATTTGATAATAACAAGTTTTTAAGGATTTCAGTTTAAAATATTTTATATTGAATCATTTAGATATGTTTCTTAAATAGACATCAGTAACATTGATATTATAAAATAATTCTATAAATTGATTTTTCTCTAAAGGTGTCATCATATAAGGATCTTGTGGAATATTCCATTTATTTTCACTGATACATAGAGGATGCAATTTTATTTGAACACCCCAATCTAACAAGCCACAATGAGATTATAATACCTCTTTGGTCTTCCCATTTATATTTAGTGGAATTGATAACATGATTTCACTAATATTTATCTCAATGTACATTACATCTAAACAATGACATACAAAATTGGTTTACTAAAGTGACGACTCATAAATGATAATTTAATTTTTCCAATTATAAGTGGATTCATTTCCAATATTATTACACTTTTTATATTTCATATATGATTTAACTAATGAAAAACTAACATATTTCAGTTAATTAAGCACATTAGTTCAATACATATGATAATATGGATTTTATTGTCAATAATATTATCAAATATTTGGCGATTCTTCTGGCATGAATGATAAATTGGAAAAAATCTTTGATTCTCCATGAAACTAAAATTGTGATGATATTTAAGTCTTATAAATTTTGTATTATTTATAAAAATTTGACATGATTATTTTTACTTCATGCTCCAACCAATCATAATTTCAGAAATAGGTATGTCGTTTATAGTTTTTAGAAGGGATGCACGCACATAAAATATATTTTTAATGAATCAACGAATGAGCACAGAACCACATCAAGAAGATGATTCAACTCTTTTATTAACGTTTAAAGTAGACATCTATATCATTAATAAGATCATAAGGTCCAGATGTTATTATAGAAATGAAATTGAATTGTTTTTTCACACACATATACAAAAAAATATATTATAAATGTGAATGAAAACTGGCCACATTCTTTGAGAAACAAGCATATGGATGAAAAAATTATAACCATAATATGATAGACCCAACCTAACATTATGAACCACAAATCCTAAATCAGGATGTTGTGCATCAAATTTCCACCATGCCAACCCATCTTCAAGATGAACCAACTCATCATTATCCTTAATTCTCTCATCATTATCCATAGCATATTATTTTAATATTTCAATAGACATAAATAGATTTTAAATCCTAAAAATAAATGGAAAGTGACAAATGGATTTCTATGGTATATAATATGTTGTTACATTTGGTTTCATCTTCAATAGAGATATAAATAATTCTATACATGCATTCATGTATGCTATTTCTGCCTAGAATAATATGCAATCTTTTAGTAAATCATGAATTTTATTAGTAGAAAACCCATGTAATGAAATTATCTTCTGTTCTATATAATGATTTGAGAGCATATATTCATTATCAGGAAGTAAATTCTTCAAAAATGGTATGAATATAATCAATTATAGTATTATAAATTCTATTCATTATTTCTCCATAATATATCCTCATTAAAAATTCCAAATTTTCAATTTTAGTACATTATTTATATAAAAGTGTCCTTACATAATCCATTAACTTGTTTACTCTCCCAACATCATCATTTTCATTAATTTACTCATGTGTATTGATATAATTGTCTTATTATACCAGAATAATATCTTTATTATGATGTTTCACAAGTGGAAACTAATCAATTATCAAATTTTTCATACCACTCCTTTCATTTCATTTATAACAACAAGATATTGTCTCATCCCTAAATAGTGAATCCAAATATAATAGTTTTTTGGAAATATATTTCTTTATATGTTATCTAACATCTTCCTAACATAACTAATGTCTTCTAAAATAATTATAACATGGAAAACATATACGACCTCTATCTGAAGCATTGTTAAATTTAAAATCTGAAATAAATCCAAATTCTTTTGAAACTATATTGAGATCCAATCATTATGATACATCCATATTATATTCCTTCAATTATAAAAAATGTTATATTAAAATAAATACAGTAAAACATAATTAAAAAATTCATTAAAAATAATTTTAATATGAAAGTCATCAAAGAATATGAGTAACTATCCAAACAAAGAGTAAGATAAATGAAATATTATATAATTGATGCATAAAAATAATGAACCAAAAAATGTATAAGACATGTAATGAGAAATAACTATTTAATAATCCAAATAAATATACATTTTTTTATAAAAAAATTATTGTTATGACATGTTCTATTTTTTAAATTAGAAAACCATAAAACATGTTATACTATTATAAAGAAGATTCTACCATAATTAATATAATTACAAATAATCATCCAATCCTAATATCATTGAAAATAATAATCACACACTAAAGAATATATATCTAAAAGGTGATAAAGGAGATGGAATCATGATGTTGTATGATATTTGAAATACAATAAAAAATTTGTTAGAAAAATTTACAAATCTCTAAATGGAGATAAAAAATGCATCAATTGTCTCCTTACATAATCCTAAACAATATCCAATGATCATCCCATAACTCAAAAAATAACTCTACACTACCAATATAAAATTAAATTGGGTCTACATATGGAGAGAGTGTTCATACATGGTGAAAAAGATTAATTATACTAGGATTATTATAAAATTTCTATTATTAAAAATTATAATATAATAAATTCTAGGATAGTTTTAAATAAAAATATTAAACTAAAATTTTAGTTTCTAATAAAAAATAGATATAAAATAAGGAACTTGTCTTTATCTTTTTAAATACATGCAAGTTATACACCTTTAAAACATATATTGTAATTTTTTTCCTAATATTTAACAAAATATGGTAATATAAAAGAATTAAATTTAATTTATTAGGAGGAAAATTATCTTTAAATAAAATATTAATGAGTATTAATTTATATCAAGAAATAATGATCAAATTTTGACTCATATAGAAAAAAATTTAGGCAAAATTGAAATAATAATTTCAAATAAAACACCACTCTATAGACAATGAAAATATATATTTAAAATGAAAATAACTTTTAAATTATTTTTCATATTCATATATAGTAAAAATAAATTCTAGAGGAATTAATAATTATTAATAAAATAATTATTAACATAAGAGACAAAAAAATAACGAACAATTTGATTATTTTCAAAATATTATTTGAAAAAGAGACATATTAAGAGAATATGTGATTATGACGTTTCACAAAAAAGATCATGGTTAAGTACCAAAATATCCAAAGTTGGGAAGAATTTTATATCTTTTAGAGCAAAATGTCCTTGTTTTATATTTCCATGGGGGAACCATGTCCAAAAATTCCATTTTATTTTGGAGTTCCATATTATTGGGGTGTATTTTCATGGGATCACCATGTCTATACGGTTCAATTTTGATGGGATAACCAAGTACCAAAATTATTTACTCCATCTTAGTGACATATCCTCATAAAAATCTATATAATAATTTAATTCATATTAAAATCAATTTTATATAGACAACTGACCAAGTATCTATCCAAAGATCCAACCAAAGTATCCATGTTCTCTCCCATAAATTATTCTATCTAATCACTTGACATATAATAATTCCATAATATATTAATTGGTTAAAAAATTTAAATGAATAATTTTATAACCCCCTAATATATTAACAAAACAAATAAATTACTACAATAATAAATTTCATAATCAGTTAATATATATATATATATATATATATATTTAAAAAACATTATATTACATTTATAAATAATTAGAGAAGAACTAAATTAAAAAACATATATATCTAAAAAAATAACATTTATTAAGAAATAATATAGAAAAAATAATATAAATGAACCATTTTTTCAAATAATATTGAAAAATAATGAGCTAACAAGATCTCAGTTAGGTTTTGATACATATATAATAAGAAACAAAATGCTCGACAGAAGAGATGAATGATTTGGAACTCACTAATTTAATATTGAAGAAGAATAGAATAAAGAAACTATTTATTGAGGGGAGATCATTGGAGGAGAAGAGAGGGAGGTCTCCGCTCGGGTTAGGGAATATTAGGGATCCTGGGTGGGGATGAGAGGAGGGGAGGCTATAGATATCATGTGAAGAACTTATACCAATGATTTTACAAAAAACTATTGGTGTAGGTTTCTATATACCAATGGTTTGTAGAAACGATTGGTACATATTCCTATATACAAATATCTTGTAAAAAATAATGGTATATTATTTTAATAAGGAATATATACCAATAGTTCTAGAAAACCTTTAGCGTAGAGGCATGGGTATTACCTTAATTTCTAGTTTCGTACATTTCACACTTAAAAACAATTTTAAGAAAAATATATCTTTTAACTCTAAAAGTTTTTAACATAATTTCTAACAAATTTATATTCAATATTAGAATTATTATTAATTTTATTAAGTAAAAACATTTAACTATATTTTATAATATGGTAATTCGTATTCATACCCACCAAACCAACTGCTAGATTATATCATTCATATTTAAATAATAATATTTATGCAGTATATCATGATTCATTTAATCTCAGGGTTGGATAAGGTACACACTATAAAAAATAGTACTATTTATAGGATAATTACTTATTGAAATGTCTGTGTGTTACAAAACACATCCTTATTTAGACTCCATCATTCTCGAACATGTGTCCATTTTTTCATACCTATCATAGGGTGATTGTTCCAAACCATATAATTATTTTTTATATCTACATACTTTAGTATCATAATTTCTAATAATAAATCCCATTTAATTTATAAATTCTATCTTTACATCCATTTTATAGACAATATTTATTTGTACAATCATTTACAATAAAATTATGATTGATTTTATACATGTTACTAGTGTAAATGTTTTCTTGATTTCAACCCCTTAAATTTGAGAATAACCTTTACAAACCATAATTACTTTATCCTATATCAATTTTCCATGTTCATTATATTTACTTTTTAATATTCACTTTGTAACTAACACATTATTAATTTCTTGTGTATTCACAATCACCCATGTATTATTATTCTCACTCTAATCTAGTTCTTCATTCATGTCTTTCAACCATGATTTATCCTTTGTTGTAAATTCAAATATTTCTGGTTCCACTTATGATATTAGAATACTATAATCTATTCATTTCATTATTGGGGTCTGTTTTGGAGAATATGTTTCTTCAAAAAAATTATTAGATCTAACTTTCACTCTTATCCATGTTCCTTGAATTAGATATTGACTTCCATCAGCACAAATATCAACCTATAATTTAACTTTAGAAACATCATAATTTTAATATTTTACAATTATATAGAATCTAAATCAATTAATTCTTCTTTATCAAAAACTTAATCATGGATATTTTATCTATAATTTTATATAGGTTTATTTTAAATCAATTTTATAGAACTAATTTCATTAATATTTTGGAACATTTATTTGAAACATTTGTTGGATTTTATATTATATGATTAGAATATAAAAAAAATTCATCCACTGTATATCCATACATAGACTAATTTTTTAATTTATTTCAAATAAGAAACATGCATCTAAAAAGATTAAAATTATTCAATGTGGTTTTCCTACCATACCATACATCATATGGTGTCCACTCTTCTCTAGGGATGAGAAATTCCTAATTTTTATAATACAAAACAGTTATACCACCTATTTTTATCTATTCTAATAAACAAAACCCTCACACATAACGTTTTTAATAATTTTTTGAACCAGATGATTTCTAATTTCCATAATTATATTCTATTAAGGAGTCCTCAGTGAAGAAACCTCATAAGTTATTCCATGTTTCTCCAAGTAGTTTTCTACTTCTATTGAGGTATATTCAATTCCATTATTTGATTATAAGATCTTAAATTTTATTTTAGTTTCATTCTAAAATATTATTTAAAATATTTTGATACAGTACAAAACCTCTATGTTAGGCCGCGTAAACATAGCACATCCTATTTTACTGTAGTTATTAAAAAACAATACAAAATAATTTTCACCTCAAAATATGGATTGATTTAATGAACCACATACATCTATGTGAATAAAATATATTATATTTTATACTCTTTTATTATTTGGATTATAGGGGTTTCTCAAAATCATTCCCCTCAAGCATGGATAAAAATTAATTTCTCTATTCCTCTTCAAATTAATAATATTTACCATATACTCCACATTTTAAATATTTTACATACTCTGCTGATGAATATGACCAAACCTCTACTTCCCTTTATTGTTTTCCTATTATGCAGCAAGGAGAAAATTTTTATCCTTTTTTCCACCTAATAAAAATCCCCATTCATTCTCCATCCATGCTTTAAGGAATTTTTATCCTTTCCCTTGATATTGAATATTTTATATTGAATGAAACTTTTAATGATGTGTCACATAACTAGATCCCAGTCAAAAAAGTGTTTCACAAATCATATATATATAGATAACTTTAGTATTTTTAAATTCATATTATGTCTATAATGTCTAATCACTTCTTCTAATATTTATAACTCTATCTTTTACAAATTTAATTTTTCTATAAAATATTCAATTTTCATTGTTAAGAATATTCATTTTTCTTACCATGTAGTAAAAACACCAAATACAAAGAATATAAATACTTTTATTTTTTGTAGACTTTAAATAAAACTTAAAATGTTTTGAGTCCCATAAAATATACTATATGAGATAAAATTGAAAACTAGAAAATGAAATATTTTTGTGAGAAAATTTATTTCATCACAGAGTTCACTTATCGTTCACAAAGAATGTCCCACTATTCATGAAGATATAAATAACTTTGTGAAACACCCCTACCAATCGTAAAGTAAAAAATGATTCACAAATTGATTTTTATTTTGTGACAGTGAGATGATAAATTCAAGGTGACTGCATACACCAGTCATACACAACAATGAGGTGGAAATTTCATACCCCCATTGTGGTTCCTTCACGGGGAGATGAATATGATTTGTGACTGTGTACTCATTATGTGGCCTCCCATATCAATATGATTGTTATTTAATGATTCTTATAAATACATAGATGTTTTATTTTGAGAGGGTACATACAATGAGTCGGACACTGAGATAAAGATTTTTGGATGGAAGAATAATAACTTTCCCCATTTTAAAGAGAGATTTTCCCCTCTAAGAAAATAGGGAAACTTACTTTTGGGGATTTAATATTCCATAAATGAATATCTAGATAATTCTATTGGAAAATGAAAAATAAGGGAAAAATAATATTGAAACCCATGAGTTCTTTATGTAAAGGCCCATCAATGATGTTCCTTCATGAGGGCTCATCTGTGAGCCTACTCCATGATATTACATCACAAGGGTTACTCTATGAGGTTCCATCAAAAGGATCCCCCCATGAGGCTTCTCTATGAGGATCCTCTATGAGTTTCCTTCATGAGTGTCCCTGCATAGGTTTTCTTAATGAGGCTCATCCATAGGCCTCATATGGGAGCTATTATCTATAAGGGGATATCCATGATCTCCCTATAAAATTGACTATTCAAAAACATAATTTGTGAGGCTCTTTTGAATGCTCCCAATGCATATAGACTTTGGTGTAATCACTTTGTGGGATATACCCCTATATAGCCTAATGATTCTATGTGGAATGAGGGAATTCTAGGTTCCTCCTCACCATATTCCAAAAGGTACCGGGCTGTGGATAATATGGTCTATCCATAATCATTTCACAATGTAACCTAGCTATAGGTAACCATGATTATTTAACACTCTTTTATCCACCAAATTTTTCTACATGGGTGGAACTATTCCAAATGTTTTTCTTTTCCTTATTTCGGAAAGTTTGAATCCCCAAAATCCTGTTAGAGTAAGGCTTCATCCATGGCCTCATGATGTACACAATAAAACCAGTCACATCATTGTGCACCCCTTTGATCATGTATTCCATTGATAATTGGGATCTATCAAGAAATCCTACCTAATCTATAAGATTATCAGGGTGATAACAATCATCCATACCGTTGATAAAGAGGGTATATATCATGCGGATACTGATGAAACCTCCCATAACACATAGCGATCATTCAATTTATTTAAGTATTGAGTTGGGTGATTGAGTATACCCAATGTTCCATGCAATTATGGATCTCATCCCAAGGCATAAGCACTGATCATGTTCCCATTGATGATTTCATTTACATGACTCATCATTGAGTTAGGGGAAACCATATAACGTTACCCCATGCATAATCCCTAATCTCCATCTTGTAGGGATGTATCCCCTATTTGTCATGTTTTTCTTCCTTATCCTGCCATTAAGTGGTATAAATTAGATTTATATATGAAAAAATCATTAGGTATATTCCACAAACTATCAATCATAATCCATTTATTATGTTTAAGGCCCAACCCATCTCTCTTGGTCCTCCCACTAGGTGTAATCCCTAACTCTTTTCGCTTTCACCTAAGTAACTAACCATGTTATGCATATATTATTGGACCCAATAAATAATACCCAATCAATATTTTGTTGCCGTATATCTCATGACCCAAATTACCTTGCCACATAATTCTAAACTTCATGGTATGGTCCAAACATAATACCTTAAATGTTACAACTTAAAATTCATGGGATTTGATTCATGTAATTTTGGATACATAGGATGCTTATATGAGGTTAAAACCCAAAATAGAAAACCTTATATTCATGAGGAAATATTCCTTGTAAAACCTATAACCTTACCATTCTATATTCCTTATAATTCATATCACTCATCCTTATTGAGCCATATTCCATGATGAACCATATAATCCATTCTCACTGGGAAATATGTCCCACTGATTCTTTTACAACATATCATATATAGTTACAAAAAGACATAGTAAATCAGAAATGGATTCTAATACATATGCACATAACCAAAAATTTCTAGTAATCTTTCACCCAATATTAAATTTTGTATGAATTTAATCTTTTTAGAAGTGGTCATGGATTCAAAACCATAAAAGGAACCAATTTAGTACTTGTCACAAGATACTAGAAGGTAAGAAATTGACCATTAAGTGGAACCAAACTATTTATGTTCTTTATCCCTTCATATGGATATATAGGTATCCATTATCATGAGTTTGATACTAAAACCAATAACACCTACCACCATCTTGGATGGTGATAAAAAAATCCAAAGATCCCATCTATGTGAATCTAAAACATATCATCACTAATTATTATTAATTTTTGGATAAAATATAATATATATTGAAGAAACTATTAATAGAGAACATTTGATACATATAGACAGTACCATAGATGCAGAGCCTTTAATATATAATGTTGTTTACATTTGGGAACATGTTTGATGTGATCACTAATATAAGGGTAACGAGTTTCACACTAAGATTTGGGTAGGATTCATGATTACCTATTAAATCTCTAAGAGATCCCCCAAGTAGGAATTAACTCTCCCTAAAGAGTGAGATAATACCTACCTCCCATCCTCTCAACCAATGTGAACTTAAAGAGTCACTGGTAAAGTCCTAACAATATATTTACTTTGGTAATTAGTTCTAAATAAGAGTGTGGGTTGAATATGAATCAGATAAAATATGGTAAACCCAACTTGAATACTTAACCATAAATGTGATAAATCGAGTATTCTCTTACTTATGATGTTATTTGATGGGTTTTTTGTTTGTGGTTATTGATCTGTTCTTGGTGAATTTTAAAATCATTGTAATATCCACCATCAAATCTAAAGGAATAGATTCATATAATTCACCATCACATGCTATGATTTTGGGATGGACTCTTAGACAATATGGAGATTCCCAAACCACTGCACATCATCTAGAATTCCACACATACACTTTCACTATGATAAGGGTGGTGGCTCAATGAACTGAAAGGATACTATTGTTGACACAATTCCTCCAACATTAGGCGGCGAATGATTTATTATAGGATTAACACCATAATGGATCTATCCTAACCTTATAGGTAGATTAGGAGAGCCTCTATACATTTTATCCTTGTTGACCATCCCACTAATAAAGGATATCGATAAATCTATTTGAATTGAGATTTATATATTCAAATACTTAAGTTGACTATCACTAAACTGTATAAACTCTTCTCTCATATATTAAGGTGTTGGAGGAGGACCTACACATCATATATATTTTTCTTGAGTCACCTAGAAGATCTTTTTCCACTAGTTTTTTCCATCGCTGATGATTTATAGCCCCATCCCCTCAGGAAATCACTAAGGAGGTATCCTAGGAAGATCTTGTTGATGTGTCAATAAGTTTACTTACAAATTTTCCATTACGTTATGTTTTGGAAATCCCAAAAACATTTTCTTAAATAAAATTATCTTTCTCTAAGAAACATTTTCTTAAATAATTTTTTTACTCTATGAATGGTTTTGACTTTACCTATGGATTTCAATATCTTACATAATGTTTTACTAACTAAATGTAACCATATTATCCTTAATTCAAAATTTTTTATCCATATCTAACTCATAACATTACAGTTCCTTAGAATCTGATTTCTCTAGAATTTTGAATCTGATTTATCTTGAATTGATAATTAGATTTCTTTATAATTTAGAATCCTATTTCTATATAATTTAGAATATTATTTATCTAGAATTAAATATATGATTTATCTGGAATTGAGAATATGATTTTATCAGAAATCAGATTTTGATTCTATCAGAAATCAGAATCCGATTCTCTCAGAAATCAAACTCAGATTCTGTTAGAAATCAAACTCCGATTATCTTAGAAATAAAAATAGGATTCTATTAGAAAATAGAATCCAATTATATCATAAATTAGACTCTGATTCACTCAAAAATAATAATCTAATTTTCCTGGAAATCAGAACATGATTTTCATATAAATCAGACTCCAATTTTGATATAAATTATAATCTGATTCTAAGTTTTTTTATAATCCGACTGTTAATATTTTTAGACTCTGAATTATACTATCTTAAAAATCCAATTAAATTATTTTTTTATACTTATCATATATCCTTAATATATAGTTTTATTTTATCAGATCCTAAATGTGATAATGTTTCTAAAACATATAAATGTTTCTCATACTTTGTTATATAAAATGATGTCGTCAAATATGTTACAAATTAACTGTTTCCTGATTTCCACATGTATAGGATCCTCTAAAATTTCAAGTAAATATGACTGTTAGAGGAGGAATTTGACTATTGGAATTCATATCAATAAATACCCAATCATTTTTATTCATTTACAATGTTCACGTAACAATGTTAATGCGGAACTCTTAGACGTGATGATACTCTGTGAGATCTCTAATCGATCTACCTTGTGAAGATGCTGTGAACAACTTGTTCAAGCTATGAATTTTTTTTAAACCTACCTAGTGAGAATCTGATTATTGTTGTTCACAATTGAGAGAATCTAGGGATATAAAGACAGAGATTCCAATTACCTATTTAATTGAGGGCTTGTGGGGATAGCAAGACAGATACCGATATTCGTATCGATGGATTACTATGGTGTGGGCTAGACAGAATTTATTGAAAGTATAAATCAAAGGACATTTATCTAAGGTTGTTGGATATCCTTCTACTTGGATTAAAATATTTATTTTTTACTTGTTACTCATTAAAAGTTTGTTTAAATTCCACTTAATTTAGTTACAGATAGAAATTGTAACTTTATTACACTTTCTTATTATTGTACAAACTCTAATTTAGATTCTATACGCTTTAAGGTATAATATTTATTTACGTAAACTTGTTTATGTTTCTTTATCAAATCCTAAGTATGTCAGTTTCTTTATTAATAACTAAATATGTCTTGTGAATTCATATTGTTTAACTTTGCTAAACATTGATTTTATTAAGGATAAAAGTGAATGTTTTTAAACCTAAAATTTCCCCCCTCTTGTAATTGATAAATCTACATATACATTTCGATCCTACACCTACCTGAGTCACCTATAACATGGTTCCAAGATGGAGGTCTCTCCTATGGAATTAGTACACCTAGTAAAGGACTCGAATCTAGTTTCCCATCAATAAACCCCCTTAACACATCATGGAATCCACTATGGATCAGGCCCTTATTTCTGTTCTCTCTCAACAAGCCTTCCAACAAACCATGATGGCATCCATGGAGTAATCATATATTATTACTTATCTATATAAATCCATTCAAAATATTTTAATGGAAAATAGGGGATTGGATTGGTCTCATATCCTAACTCCCAATGAGGAGTGACCTTATATTTTCATTCTAATAGAAGAATACCATTACTATATTCTGGTGGAAATTGAAGGCCATAAATACATCCATGCTAATATCTTGAAGAGATACTAGAATATATTTGTAGAAGAAATAGATGAAAACTTTTGGCATATTCCGATAGTCAATAGGGAGAAAACCCATATTCCTACTCCCACCATCAGTGGATCTCATCTGTATACTTCAGAAGCTACTCAATATTGAGACATATTCTCACTCACATTTAGGACTATATTCTTGAGGATCATCAATAAAACCTGATTAAGAAAAAAGATAATGATCAATACCATATTTCTATTACATCTAAAGTCTGTTAGAATGATTTAAAATTTGCTTTTGGGTATGCTTATATCCCATCCAAAACCATGGGAGATTGATGTAATATTTTGAAATTCACTCTAGAGAAGGCTCATATCCCCACTCCCACTAGAGAAGGTCAATAATATATTCGTTAGAAAACATAATGGAAAGATCATATTTCTAACCATGTGTGGGAATCCAATCAACATATCATAGTGAAAACTATCGAGAAGTAGGATAATATTCCTTTCCTCACCTAGGGAACCCATCGACATATTCTATTATTTACTGAAGAAAAAAATGGACCCATATTTATGTACCTATTAATACTTATGAAGAATGTTGATATGTTTTAGCTGCAATCCATGAAAACTGTTAACATATTTTGATGACAGGTAGGTGGTAACCTAACTTGGTTCATATGAACAAGGATTGTTTTCCACATTTCAGGAATTTGATCAGGAATAAGGTTTCAACCTCAGTCACATGACCATGAAGATATAGAAGGTATCATAAAGGGACTAATCAAGAGAAGACTTATATGTGATGATGTAACTGATGGTCCCAAGAGTAGCAGAAGCTCATGGGTGGATGTGCCCACTTGACTTTTTTTCATTAGCAATGATCAATCTGGGATCAATACGATGATAAAATCCAGACTCCATAGATTGAATCACAGAAATAGAAAAAGAATAAGAGTAGTCCTAGAATCACAATGGAGGATCCTCACAGGTCTATTATAACTAATTTAATTAATTGAAAAGAAGTACCTTTTATGGAGTTCTTTCTTCGTTGATAATTCTGATCACATTCTGATGTGATTCATTGTTGCATCGTAGAATCCAAGTGTAGACTTCCTCTAGGGGTGATCCACAGGTGAACCACATATATCTGGATATCGCCAAAGGAATCTTCAGGTGCTAGTGTGGAGAAGCCTTTGCTTGCGTTGTCCGCCTTAGATCGCCTTGATTAGATGGAGGGGGATCTCTTTTGATCTTGAGAGTGTTCTTGGAAGAAGGAGTACTTTCATCCTTGAAATAATTCTCCATAATTGTTGTACACAATGATTAGGGAAAAGTTTTGGAGTTGTGAGGATATTTATAATCGGGTTTGAGGTTATAGAGTTATGAAAATAAATTAACATGTTACACATTTTATTTATTTCATTAACTCTTATTGAAAACCCCCACATTGAATCATTAATTCCTTGACATATGACCACGCTAATTATAATAAATATAATTTAATAAAATGATATTATTTCCTCAAAATCTTGACTGAAAAAACTATGTGGCGTGTAATCATTATAACACCACGTGTGCTCATTTTTCATTTCCTTTCCAAAATGAAAACTACACGGTCTGTACATTCAATCTACACGATGTGTATATATTGTTTTCATTTAATTCTTCCTCCAACATTAAAATGGCTTAGTCTTCCTTGAATAATTATTAAACCACATATAGGAATAATATTTATTCTACTTGAGATACATGAATAATCTTAGTGTGTAACCCTCTAGGCCTATTTCTTGTTAGAATTAGGCGGGTTTGCCTAAAGTCCAAGATTATTGTCTAGAAATGGGTCAAGGCACCCAAGATAAAGAAGTTGACGCCACATTGACGTGTCACCTCATATGAACACTTACCATGTAATTTAATCCCTTTGTATCAATATCTCATTAAGAAGGTTTCATGGCAGTGTCATAAATCTATATGCTTGATCCGTCATTCTATATCTTCCAGAAATAAACTTGTCATTACACCATGGACATGGAATTTGGGAGACAGTTCTATTTCACTCAAAGGGCCCGAGATATCTACTTCTATAAATATGGAAGGGAAAAATCCATCCTTAACTTATCCATTAACAACATGTCATTCGTGACGCACCGAACATACCCTACTTCCCGCCAACTGTCCTCGTGACGGTTTTTGTCAGCAAATCTATGTGCGTGAGTCATGACATCAGTTAATGATAATATTCCAGTCTAAGGACCATTACACAAGCTTGTAGATAGCAATTTCTGATGACACCAGGAAATGAAGAATTACTACTGGAGGGTTTATTCTCATAATCTCCAATCTTGGAGATTACCAAGTGCGAACTCCATGAGAGAGAGTCTCGTCTTTTTACGAGTACTCACACATGACGGTCTTTATACTACGTGTCCTATCATAGTATGTCATCCAACCGTAGAAAATTATTTAAGAATATTGTTATATAATTTCATGGTTCTCATCATAATATGGATCTGTCGTGACCTTATTAATGCAACAAATATTCAAGGTCATTGTTATATTGTAGTCATGTAGGACAATGAACAATATATAATAAGAGTACATTCATGTAATAAAAGTATAAATAGTTGGTTCTCAAGATAATGACTCTAACAAACTCCCACTTGGACTAGATCCAACTACCTACGACTTTTAGTCCACTAGACCTCACATGATAATCATGTTTCTGCTAAGTCAAAGCTTTAGTCAAGGGGTCTTCCATGTTTTCTTCCGTGGAAATTCTACTCACTGCAACTTCACTTCTCTGAGAAAAATCCGTCAAGAAATGATACTTCCGAAGTATGTGCTTTTTCTACTGATGTGACATTAGATATTTTGAAAGTGCCACCACTGCATTATTATCACAATAGGGTTTGATAGGATATTTAATGCTAGGTAATATATCCATCTCTTGGACGAAGATTTGCATCCATACCGCTTCTTTAGATACAGGAGAAGCTGTGATATACTCGGAATCTGATGTCAAATCTGTGATCACACCTTCCTTTGAGCTCTATCAGCTCACTACACCTCCATTAAAACCAAAGATGTATCTAGTCTGTGACTTCATATCATCTTGATCAGTCTGGAAACTAGAATCTACATGTCCTCTGATGACTAGTTCCTCATCTCCTCCATAAACGAAGAACACATCCTTAGTACGCCTCATATACTTAAGGATAGTCTTGACATCCATCCAATGGCGGTCTCCTGGATCAGCTAGATATCTGCCTACTGCACTTAATGTGTAAGAAAAATCAAGCCTTGTACATAGCATAATATACATGACTGAACCAACCACGGATGAATAAGGGATCCTTTCCATTTTCTTTATTTCATCATGTGTTTGGGGACACATTTTCTTGGAAAGATGAATGCCATGTGACACTGGAAAAAAACCCCTCTTGGTCTTTTCTATACGGAATCTCTTCAGTATCTTTTCAATGTATGTACTTTGAATGAGGCCCAACATTCTCTTGGATCTATCACAAAGGATCTTGATCCCAAGAATATATACTTCCTCGCCTAAGTCTTTTATAGAGAAGAATTTATCCAACCATACCTTAAATGACTGTAAGAAAAGCACTCCGTTTCCAATTAGTAATATGTCATCAACATATACTATTAGGAAAATGACTGCACTTCCTCTAAAACTTTTGTAGACACAAGGATCACATTCATTCTTAACAAAGAAAAATTCTGTTATGGCTTAATCAAAACGAATGTTCCATGACCTTGATGCTTTCTTTAATCTATAATTGGATTTCTGCAACTTGCATACCTTGTTGGAATCCTTTGGAGTTTCAAACCCTGCATGTTGTGTCATGTAGACATCTTCCTAGAGGTTCCCGTTATGGAATGATTTTTTGACATCTATTTTCGAAATTTCATAGTCATGGTAACCGACAATGGCCAACAGGATTCTGATGGATTTCAGCATCGCAATCGGTGAAAAGGTTTCATCATTGTTAATTCCTTGATGCTGTCTAAAACCTTTTGCAACCAATCGTGCCTTATAGGTGCTGAATTATCCCTCCATGTCTATTTTCTTCTTGAATAACCATTTATTACCAACAGGCTTTACATCAAATGTAGGATCTACCAAAATTAAGACATAGTTTTGGTACATGGAATCCATTTCAGAATTCATGGCTTCTTTCCACTTGGCTACATCTGTGACTTAAACTTCTTCCTTGTAGGTAAGAAGATCTTGATTGTCAACCAATAATGAGTCACCATCCTCAGTGACAAGAAAACCATATCATTCTGGTTCTCTCACCTATCTCGTGCTCCTACTCAGTTCTTGTGTCTCCAGAACAGATTGTTCTTACAAAGGGATTTGTGGAATCTATTTTTGTTCTAACTCATGTATATCTTGAGCCTCCAATTCATTGAATTCTATCTCGGTCCCACAATCTCGTTTGAATATGTGCTCCCTCTCAAGGAATATTGCGTTTCTTGACACTATAACCTTTTTATCTGAGGGGGTGTATAGGTAATATCCTCTTGTTTCCTTGGGATATCCTATAAAAGTAAACTTTGTGCCTCGGGGTGAAAGTTTGTTACCTAAAGAGGCCTTAAAAAATACTTCACTACCCCACACATGTAAATTTGATAACATGGATTTGCGTACACTCCATAACTTGTACGGAATACCATTTATCGATTTAGTTGGTACTTGGTTTAGTATGTGTGCTTCTGTTTGTAATGAATATCCCCAAAAGGATAATGGAAGACTCGCATGACTCATCATTTATCTCACCATGTCCAACAGGGTGTAGTTCCTCCTTTCACTTACACCATTCCAATGAGGCGTGTAAGTAGGAGTGAGTTGAGATAGAATCCCAAACTATCGTAAGAAATCAATGAAGTCTGGATTAAGATATTATCCTCCTTTTTCTGAGTGGAGTTTCTCAATATTATTACCAAATGGTTCTCAATGTCATTCTTATATTCTTTGAACTGATCAAAAGAATCTAACTTATACCTCATTAAGTTAATATATCTGTATATACTTAAATCATCAGTAAAAGTTATGAAGTACAAGAACCCACCCCTTTCTTCAACTAGAAATGGTCCACACACATCTGTCTGAACTAATTATAGAAGCTCTTTAGCCATTTCACCTTTCCCACTAAATGAGGATTTGGTCATTTTGCCTTGTAGACATGCATGACATACACCAAGTGGTTTTAGTTCGAAATTATCTAAATACCCATATTAATGTAATTTTGTCAAATGTTTCTCATTGAAATGACCTAGCCGGTGATGCCAAAGTTGGGTGTGGTATGAGTCATGCGAATTAACTTTGTCATAGATTTCTATTACCTGATTTTTGTAGTCTAACACATAATGACTGTTATATTAATGTGCCCTACCAAAAAAATGTTATATTTATAAAAGTTGTAACATTAATTTCCAAACATGAAGATGAATCCATCAATATCTAATTTGGATACTAAGATAATGTTTTTAGATATAGAGGGTAGATAATAACATCCTTTTAATACCAAGACTATCCTAGTAGGCAATGTGAGGTGGTAGTCTCCGACAACTACAACAGCGAGTCTTGCTCCATTGGCTGCTCTCAGATCCACCTCACCTTGGTCAATATTTATGAATCTACTTGCTGCCTATATTTGGATACATATGTGAGAACTACAAGAAGTATCTAATAACCAGTTGGTATAAATAGATAGATTGAATTTGATAACAAACGCACTTGAAGATTCCCCATGCTTCCTTGGATGGGTGTAATTTTTCTTCCAGTGGACCTTCTTGCCACATGAAAAACAAACAACCTTATGTTCTCTTGACTTCCCTTTGATCTTTCTTTTCCGGGAAGGCCTTGAAAAAGATTTGGGCTTAAAGATCTTTACCTTACCCTTCCTTTTATTCACCATAAGGACAGAAGTATTTTCACGCTTCATATCATTGTCCACTTGGCGAATGAGGATAAGAATATCAGATAGAGACCTGTCAATGTTGTTCATGCTGAAATTTACAACAATGTTAGAGAAGCTCTAGGGGAGTGATAAAAGAATGATATCAGTACCGAGTTCTTTAGGGATTTTAAACCCTAGAAACTCCAAGCGCTCAATGTAGCCAATGAGATTGACTACGTAAGGCCCAGCTAGGGCACCGTCTCCAAGTTTTCTCTAAAATAGGGCCTTGGAGATCACAAACCTTTAATGTATGTCACTCTCCTACTATAGACCACAGAGGTTCTCAAGCATGCTATAGGCATCCATGTCATCATGAGACTTCATGAGATCACTAGACACTGAGGAGAACATCAAACATTGAACGTCGAGTGCATCATTCAAATGTTGATCATAGAACAGTAAATCTTCATCACTCGCCCCTTGGGTAGGAGAATCAGGAAGTGAGGACTCTGGCACGTAAAACATTCTTTAATGAAGTAGGATAACCCGAAAGTGCCTAAACCATTCCTAAAATTTATTACGAGTGAAGATATTGTCTTTATCTAGAATTGATTACAGAGAAAATGTGATTGAAGAGTTTTTTTATATTGATTCTACAAATTAAAAGGGTATATTTATAAATGCCTTTTGATTACATTTTATAAAAAATAATAAATGAATTTTTTAATTCTTGCACTATTTTTTCATGTCACAAAGGTCCCCACCATTGAACTTGGAATGGCTAGTTTCTATGACATTTTAGTGGAAAGGATTTATATTCCCCTTTACATAACCCCAACAAGGGTTGGTCAAGATATTTAAAGGTATTTAGGTAGGCAGGTCTTTGCTAACTGTGGGCTTACAGTTCCTTGATCTGTCAAGTGGAATCCCAAGTCCTGAAATCCTAACTTGGATTCCCAAACAAGTTGCCTCAATTTTACAACAAGTCTAGCAAGGACTACTCCTCTTGATGTAAAATGTTTATGTCAACTCGAAACTTTCATAAGATCTTACTTTATAAAACTAAGTGTCCTAATAAGTGTTGGTCAATCATATAGTTTTATTGAGTCTTGCCTTTAGTCAAGTAATGAAAGGCTTGGTCTGACTTATTATAGTATTTGAGGGGTTTCAATTGTTTATTCATGGTTTCACATTATCAAATTCTTGTTAATATTAAGTTATTTTTTATTAAGTGATTAACCATGTTATGATAATGTTTACGCACAGTCCGATTTTTATTTTATTCCATATTTTCATTCTTGTTTATTTCATTAACTATGTGATCGTGACAACAAATACATAATAAAAAAACCATGAAATCAGATTGAAATAAAATAATATGGCATGATCATGAGCTTCTATTGGTTAGCTTATCTAGAAATTTTGATATGATGTCATTGACCTAGGGAAAAACACCTTGAACCTGTTAGTTCATGTTTTGTAGCTCCCACCTACCACCTTTGTATCTTCTTGGGTTGGTTTCGCCTCAGCTTCAGATTTTGAACCATCTCCTCTGGCTTGGGAGATCCTCCATTACATAGAGTTAACATTAAAGAAACCATGGGCACGCATGCCCTAAATTTTATTGGAAGAAGGATCACATGACAAAATATTTAAATTAAATAAATTTAAATGAAACCATACACACAAAAAGGGTCTTTCGTCTAGCTCATGATAATCCATAGCATTCAACAACATTTACACATATTTAGTATTCAAATTATTTTAATCATTCTTTTATTCAAGATAATTCGTGTTTGAATTTAATTAATTATTATCTTATAATTAATAAATTCTTTATCTTAAATTAATTTTTGATTTTCCTTGAGATTCTTCTCATCTATATTCCTTGTACAGGTATGGGTAATTTTGAGGAAACCTGGTGAAATTACATTTATGGAAAGTACACGGTGTGTAGGAAATATTACACGGCGTGTATTTGTTTTCAAACATTATCCAAAGTACACACCATGGGCTTTGGCGTGTTTTTTGTACTTTGGAAATTTTGGAGTACATGACATGTAGATTAATCTAACATGACATGTACATCTTTATTACATAGTGACTAGTTTAGAAATCCCATGTACGTGGTTAAATGGCTTCTCCATGTACATAGTTTCACTAGGGCCGGATCGGACTACACGACATGTTAATTCAACATACACGCCATGTATTCCAGTTTCCACGCACCGTTCAGTTCTGGTCAACATAGTGTATTAAAAAAAATAGGTATGCTGAATTCACACGGTGTGGTTTGGCGGACCAGTACCGGTTCATTGTACCTATGTACACGTAGTATAGATTTCCCTTCACACTGTGTATTCTTGTGTTATACAGACAGAATGAGAGGCTCTTTTGGATGAGTTCCTCATTTTTATTTTAATCAAAATTACAATTAAAAGGATGTTTCTGGGATGTGAATTGGGAAATGAAGGAGGAAGAACAGATCTCATTCATTCAGTTTTATAGAACGAATTATGTTGAATTGAATCAAATATATATTCTTAAATTATCAACAAAATTTAAATAACTATAATCAACATTGTGACCCCTCTGATAACACTTGAAGGTCCCGAGCACAGTGGAAGCTCATGGGTGGATGTGACCACTTTACTTTTTGTCATTAGCAATGATCAATACAAGATCAATATGTTTATCAACACTAGAATCCACAGACCGAATCAAAAAAATAGAGGAAGAATAAGAATAGTCTCAGAACCACAAAAGTGGATCATCACAGGTTGATTATAATTAATTTAATTAATTGACAAGAAGTACCTTTTATGGTGTTATTTCTTCATTTATATTTCTAATCATGTTCCGATGTGATTCATCATTGTGTCGAAGAAGCCAAGTGTAGACTTCCTCTAGTGGTGATCTACACATGCACCACGTATCTCTGGACATCGCCAAAAGAATCTTCAGGTGCTATCATGGAGAAACCTTTGCTTTCTTTTTCTGACTTAGATCACCTTGATAAGATGGAGGAGGATCTCTCTCATTCTTGAGAGCGTTCTTGGAGGAAGGGGTTCTTTTGGCCTTGAGAGAATTCTCTACAATTTTTGTGCACAACGATTAGAGAAAAGTGTTGAGGTTGTGAGGATATTTATAATCCGGTTTGAGGTTATAGAATTATGAAAATAAATAAACATGTTAAACATTTTATTTATTTCATTAACTCTTTTTGAAAACCCCCATGTCCAATCATTAATTCCTTGACATGCGCCCACACTGATTATAATAAATATCATTGAATATAATGATATTGTTTTCTCAAAATCCCGACAGAAAAAACTACGCGGCCTGTAATCATTAAAACATGGTGTGTACTCATTTTTCATTTCCTTTCCAAAATGAAAACTACACGACCTGTACATTTAATGTACAAGATGTGTATATCTTGTTTTCATTTTATTATTCCTCCTACATTAAAAATATTTAGGCTTCCTTGAATAATTACTAAACCACATATAGGAATAATATTTATTTTACTTGAGATGCATGGACACACTTAATGTGTGACCCTCTAGGCCTCATTCTCGTTGGCATTAGGCGGGCTTTCCTAATATCCAAGATTACTATCTAGCAACAAGTCAAGGCACCCAAGAGAAAGAAGTTGACGCCGCATTGATGTGTCACCTCATACGAATGCTTACCATGTAATTTTATCCATTTGTTTCAATATATCATCAAGAAGGTATCATAGAAGTGTCATAAATCTATATTCTTGATCCTTTATTATTTGACTTACAACAATAAACTCGTTATGACACCATGGACATGGAATTTGGGTGATAGTTCTATTTCAATAAAAGGAACCGAGATATATACTTCCATAAATATGGAAGTGAAAAATCCTTCCTCGACTTATGCATTAACAACAATTCATTCATGATGCACCCAACATACCCTACTTCCCGCCAACTGTCTTCATGACCGTTTTAGTCAGAAAATATAAGTGTGTGAGTCATGACAAGAGTTAATGATAATCTTCCAGTCTAAGGACCATTACACATGCTCGTAGATACAAATGTCTGATGACACCAAGACATGCAGAATTTCTAATGGCGGGTCTGTTCTCATAATCTGTCATCTTGGAGATTACCAAGTGCGAACTCCATGAGAGAGAGTCTTGTCTTCTTACGAGTACTCGCACATGACGGTCTGTATAATATGTGTCCTATCATAGTATGTAATCCAACTATAGAACTTTATTTAAGAACATTGTTATAGAATTTCAAGGTTCTCATCATAGTGGGGATCTTCCATGACCATATTAATGCAACAAATATTCCAGGACATTATTATATTATAGTAATGCAGAATAATGAACAATATATAATAAGTGTACATTCATGAAATCAAAGTTTAAATAGTTGGTTCTCAAGACACCAACTCTAATACTAAAACACTAGGTACCAACTTAGACTGGTGGTAAGCCATGTGTGTCACCATATGACTACCTCTAATAGGCTAGGGGATGGAAACTATCACCAAGATGGCATAAAAATCACATGGAATGACTTATCCAAATAATATTTCATCAAGAGGTTTATATACCACCAACCAATAAAAAAAATGAAGATATACATAATGAGGTAAAATTTAAAATATACCTACATACCTATCAAGAGGACAGGAGAAGAGAGCCACCATGTCATCTCATCTCAAATCCTACCAGCTCTAGTATCCATCAAGCTCCACTAGGATCCCGCTCCATAGTACTGGGTCCAATTAGAAACCAATTTTTATGCCTTATGAAAAATCAAACAATATTTAGGGAAATGTAACATGCATAGAATAATATAAAAATACTCAAAAGGAAACCCCAAAAAGAGGAAAATAGGGCCAAAGATGATAAAAAAGTAGGGATGAACCACACGACCACCTAATGAAATCCATGGACAACCCAACTCCTCAATCATCCGCACTGCAGGGACACTCAAAAATGGTTCTATACATACTGGGAATAAACTTTCATACTCAAAATAAACCATATAATAAAATATTTATCTGGTTGTATAATGGTAAACTCCTTAAAATTCCATCACCACACCCTAGGTAATTGGATGAGATCCCCAGTGAATAATGGTGCACTAAACCCTGAATGATGCTATCCTTATTGAAACTACTATCAAAACACAAGGTAAAAGAATAAGAATACCATCACAGTATCATTCTTTGAATGAGGGCACATGCTACATTGAGTTCAATAATGTACAAAAGTGACAAACACAACATTTTTTACACATTGAAGAAAATTAAACATGTAAAATAACCATAAGAAAAGGAATAACTATCTATCCTAAATAAAATACATGACTTAGATAACTATCACGTGTTGAGAACCTAATATCCTATATGATCACAAGGGATAGTGGAAAAATTAATCAAAAGAGTAACTATTATCAGAACCTACTCCTCTCTAGTAAGAAATCTGATTGGGAATGAAGAGAAATACCCAGCGCTCCACAAACCTCCACACACATGAACCTTTCATGGAGGTAAAAATTAATCATCAACAAGTCTGTGAAATATCAAACTATTTCATGATACCTACTCCTCCACAATACAAGAATCCTAGATGAGGATGTACCGAGTTCAAACACTGATATTATTCTTCCAAAAAACTACTTCTAACACTAATTTAACACTACAAGTGTATTAGGGATCCCACAACACACCGGTGGGAGATATCAGTTATGAATAACACAAACATCATCTACAAAATAATATACCATGTCTCATGTGAGGGGGATTTGATAAAGAAATATCCTATAATAGAGGACCCACACCCTGACCTGTAGGGGGTACATAGCCCATTTACCGAAGGTAACTTCTCACTCCTTAACCTAGAATATAGACTTAAGGAATGTGTCTGAAATAATATACCAATCTAAAATTTCAACACATTCATGTACTCTTATTTTTTAGTAAAAATGGACCTTCAAGAATACTCTGTCAATGTTTATCAATATATTTTAGTCAAAACATATGATACAACATGAGGGAGATAGGGAAAATATTCACTGTTGAATAAAGAATAGACATGAAATCAATATTGACTAAGTAAAGAATGTATAATTTCTCTATCATCCAAATCCAATCAATATTTAGCGATACAAAATATGGGGTTTATAGAGAAAATGTGAGACCCCATTGAGTTTTACAACTATCTAAGACCCACCAATATACTTTATTTTAAAGAGGGCAACACTCACAGAAGGATGAACATCAAAATCAATGACCTTCCATTTTCAGTGATATCTAAGGCCACCAAGAACCCTCATATTTTATAGACCACTAAGACATGATGGGGTCCCACACTCGACTTACTACTATACTATAGAGACGACATATCTCTTATACCTAACCTACCCCATCATCTGAGCCTCATTTCCATTGACATGGGGTTAAGATTCAAAACTAATCCCAAACAATCAAACTAAAAACCTATGATAGAAAAGTGGAATTTACCATCATTTTATATATGAAAATATACTTGAAATGGAATCCTCATATGTGCAAATATGACCATAAGGTGACAAATAACACAAAACTAGAAGAATGGGAAAGTACATGACATGTACACTGAAAGCTTGACTCTGGGAATTTCTTCTCACCAACCCAAAATGTAAATCCCAAGTACATGGGGGACCCTATACTATATGGGGGTATGGGGGTACATGGGTACATGTCCATGCAACCTAACCCATGTCAGGTCCTATCACCCAATATGGCGTGTAAAAATATAGTCTCACGTATTGCACATGGGTGTCTAAACATGTACATGGACAGATCCCATGCCATGTTCCCTAAGGTTATACTCATCATGTATATTTGACCTAGATGTTGTGTGGACCCTGTCTATAACCTAAGATTGAAAAATAAGCTACATGGTTTGTTTTCTTGAGACTACACACCATCTAGTTGGAAATTTTATAAAAAATCAACTCACAATCCACTCGATTTAACCCAAACACCCAAGATTTAATCTAATACCAAAAAAATGAAAAATTTTATGAAATATATAACCTAATTAAATTGATAATATTGACATACAAATAAAAACTAGGTGGAAAAGAAAGAAACAAGCCCTATCAAATAGATAATTTATAAATAATTCTAATCACATGTTTTTGATCCGTGGTTAGTGGTTATTAAAAATAGATCTGTATGTATATTATCCATATATGAAGGTTCCCTCTATGACCAACTTCTATTAGGTGGCCTAATCATAAAAATCTAATGGGGAGGGTAAAAATTCATGTTTTCAAATAGGGAGAGGAATAGTTTTTAATAAAATAAAAAACTAATTGAACATTAATAGATTTCAATAAATGGCCCTGACCTAGGCCTAGAATCCAAATAATGATTATTCCTTGCCTAGGTAACCCCCCCCAAATACAGATTAAACTGCGAATTCAAAATTCCAATCCATAGTTTTTTATAGGAAATATAATTATTCGAACCCAGAAAAATAATAATTATTTATTTAATAATAATTAAACATTTTGAATAAGTCACCCAACTTGGAATCTCAATATTTGACACTTTTATATATTAAATTTATTGAAATTAAATTCTTATTTAGAATCAAGATATAAAAATATAGTTTGGATAAATTTTTGGTACTTTTTTAATAACTTTTATATTTTTATGAATAGTAAAAAATATTAAATTTTAATTGAAAACAAATTTTTTAATAAAAATAATTTATAGTGTTAAATAATAAATTAGAATGGTTTGGAAGTGTATTTAGATTATATTTTTATCATTTAATACAATGTAGGTTGTTATAAATAATTTCACATTCAAATTTGACATAAACACATGTCAATCTTTTGATAGTTTTTACTTTTTAAAAACCTGTTTTTTGGTTTTGAGATCTTGAATTAATTTGAAATTAAATTAGGAAACTTATATGTTTTTAATTTTGTAAAATAGAATTCATTTTGAAATTCAGAATATCAAAATTCTCTTAGGGTGAGTTTTGATATTTTTATGAAAACTTTCAATTTTTGATGAATAGTGAAAAACACTACGTTATTGTTTAAAACCGAATTTTTATTTAAATAATTTTTTATTTTATTTAAATTTATTTTAAGTAAAAATTTATATATATTACCTATATAATATAAATTTAATTCATTGGAGTCATTTTATAATAAAAATAAATGTATAAAATTTTATAGAACTTTTTAACGTCTTTTACCCACCTTCTAGGAACATTTGCAAATTTGCATAAAACGTAATTTTACCACTTCTATGAATTGAATTTCAAAAATCTGAGGTACATGGTTGAAATCAGTAAGTAAAATTTATTTCAATAAGATGAAAATAATTTTTGGTGAATAGTAACTTTTGCCTTTTATTTACCATTGTTAAAAGTAAATAGGGTAATTAAAGGTAAAAATGACATTATAATTACCCTAACACATGTCCTAATTATATTGGATAAGTGTATTTAGACCAAAAATAACCTTATGAATAAAATATGATCCTTTTTAGTCACTTGGATTATATTAGGACATTTATTATTTTGTTATTTAAAGAAGAATTAAAAGTGTTAAATTCAATGTTTAATAATTAAACCATTTTAATATACGGTTATACATAAGATAAATTACACTATAAATATTAATTATAAATCTAAAAATATTTACTACATAATGGAATTTTATTTATAATTTTTGGATATTAAATAATTAAATTTATTTATAACACGATGATGATGTAGTAATTACTTTCTCAATTAAAGACTAAAATAATAGATATTATAAATATAAAAATAAATATAAATTGAGGATTTTTCTGACATAAGAATGATTTTATAGGTTAATATGACATGCTAGGGTTGATTAAATTATTTTTTTGAAGTGATAAAGTCATTATGACTTTAACAAAAACAAAATACCAAATAGTGTCAAAATTGACCTAAATGAGTTTTTAAAACAAATACTATATTATTAATTGAAATAATATTTCTATAAATATAATGTTTGGAAAAAGGACTTATAAAAGGTTATATATATCAATAATGAACGACTTGGGGTTCTATTGGATTTTTATTGTAGGTTTATTAACCATATATTATAATAATACAAGAGGACATGGTAAAAGTTAAACTATTTAACTAAGAGTTAAATATAAAAGATAGGGTTAATATGGTGACCTAAACTTTTATAAAACCTATTGGTTGAGAGGATTTAGACCCATCCCAACATTATATTTGAAATAAATTAATATTCAGCATTATAAACCGATAATTATTTGATAATAAAATAATATTTCAAACATTTTCTAAAGTGACACTGACCTCTCTTAAAAAAGGGAACTTCCACTTCTCTCAAAATCACACCTCAAAATCCATTTGGCTCAGAAAAACCCTAATAAAATATGTTCAAAACTTTACTTAATTAAACATAGAGGCCTTAATATGAGAAGAAAGCCAAACTAAGGATCCATTTTGTTCAAATCAAAAAGAAAACACCCAAAGAAGAGGTAATTATTTTATCACCTCTTTCAAAGTTCTTTTCTTCTTCCACTTTCTCTTTATTTTTTATTTCTATACCAAAATAATAAATCCAGTACCTTTTAATTAATTTAATGTTATTGTAAATATGGTACAACCATAATCATTATTCTATCCATTTTATAAATGATAATGTCACCATGTGTGCATATGTACGACTTACCATCTCCACACCATGGTGTAATTTGTTATTAAAAGATATGTTACTTGGATGGATATAATGACGAGTAATATGTATATAAATAATGAAAATAACATTATAATTTCTCTTTAAAATTAATATTCCATCCAATTCCACACCTTATAATCATTAAAGAAATGATATCGTCGCTCGTGTGTACATACGAATTACCGTCTCCATGACATGATGAGATTTATTTCCAAGTTCACCATTCAACGATGATTATAAAAATATATATTATTAATAAGTATGTAATATATGACATAATAATGATACTGGATATATATATATATATATATATATATGTGTGTGTTTATTTATGTATTTACTTACATATATCTTATTCACATACTTCTGTTCAATACATTATGAAAATGGAAACAACATTTATGCGTACGTACGACCTACCGTCTCCATAAACGGTGTTTTCCATTTCACACACATATATATATATCATTTATACATATTTATATTCTAAATATATATTATATATAAATCTTGTTTTATATTCTAGAATTATTTAAATCATGATCTAAATGATACGATCAAGAATAACAAGTTAAAACACGTACGATAAAGAAAGCGATTATTACCTGAAATGTTAATTTAACATGGAAATAATTATTAAATGGGTATTATAAAGTCATAAATGAATCATGTAAGATATAATAAATATGAATATGGTTATTTTATAATTTAATAACATACTATGGTCATTATACAGAAGGTTAAACATACCCTCGACCAAAGAAAAGTGCAAGGTAAGGGTTAATTCCTCCATCTCATTATTTTCCAAGATTGTTTATGTGTAAGTATTTTCTAGAATTTTTTTTATCCATGTCCATGTTTCATAAAATAAATTTTAAACTTACTATTTTAAGTTACTCATTAACTAAAACATAATTTTAAATGTTTTAAATATTTATTATTCTAAATCTTTCTCATTAATGACCTTGTTTTCAAAATGGTTTTAAGAATTTATTTATATGAACATGATTGTTTTAAAATATTAATTCATTTCAAAATTTTCAAAGTAGTATGAGACAATTTGATTCAAAAATATCTTTTAAATAACTTCCATTATAAATTTGTTACTTTTAAATGATTTCACTAAAGGGATATTTCTCTCACAAAGTTTTACTGATCATTTTCAACTATGTCAACATTCTTTACTGGATATTATTCTTGATTAAGGTTGATTTATTATAATGAAATATTCCATATTGTATCGAATTAGTTATGATATGTTTAATTGTTTATGTGATATTTATATACCCTTGATGGTTTATGGTTGAATTATTGACATTTTGTATGCTAGTTTTAATAATAATATTTATGTTATGTTTCAACATTTTCATATAAGGAATGCAGTGGACTTAGTAAGTGACAGGTGGGGCCTGCTATATCCCCTCGATGCATCAGTAGGTCTCATGAGACAAAATAGTGTCTTGGAATAAGGAATTGAAAAAAAAATTATTTGTAGTCTTAGCACGAGGCCTTGACTATGTGGTAATGATGTTAGGTGTTAGGCATTCCCCCATTATAAAAATAATTATTACATGTGATTATTTGACTAGTAGAATATCCATGTGCATGTTTATATGGTAATGTTTGATTTATTTTCTCCATATTATGTAAAATTTTATGTTTAAATAATGTGGTTTTTATTACACATATTTACTTAAAAGTTTATAGCTTCCACTATATTATTTACCCTTACTGAATATCTGAGCTCACACATTTCTTATGTTTTATTTTCCCAGGATTCCAAGAAGCGTAATATGATTGATATGGAGGGTTAATCTAGGGTAATAATGGAATTATAAATGGATTATTTATGTTGTGTTTTATGTTTTAAAGTGTAATGTAACATTCGTGTATGTAATTTATTTTACAAGACTACTAAACTGATCGGTCCTTCAGGACTTGATTCTTTGTAATCATGCCAATGTATTAAAATAATCCACTGGCTTCGGGATTCTGGGGTTAGGGCGTTACACCTTCTTAGTCAAAATTCAATCACAAATATATAAAAATTCATATATTAATCAACCATTTAATAACACTATTAATTTATATTTCCCTTTATATACTTCATTTATAACCATTTATTGAAAATCTAATAGTTGGTTATAGCTTATTTTCACCATCGGGTGCTTGTAACATTAATTATTTAATATGTGTTTTATAATATCGACATCAGTACCCATTACTTAATAAAAAGACCAAAATGTATTTATAATTTAATTTTATTTAATATATAACTTATATTGACTTATAAATATCTTATATCATTGAATAAGTGTTTTAGTTATGTTGCATGGAAATGGAATTGGGGTCATCTTATTTTGATAATTTTAGCAATCGAAGATGATATTTTAATAATAATTTAAACACATAATATAACATTTAAATAACCATAAATAAATATTTATTTTATTAATAAATTATAATAATATTAGTATTCATGTTCTTATTTTCACCCATGACAGAGATATATGACTATGTTCATGTAGGAGGTTATACTGAACCAAACAAGAACGTACCAAAATTAATGGATGATTGTGGGTCTAAAAAATGGTTATTTTGGAATAATTTCATTATTTTAGAAGAATAATGATATTATATAGATATTATTAGGGTGTTTAATCATATTTTGAGATATTTTAAGTAATAATAAGGAAACTAGATGAAGAATGAGATATGTTGCTTTGTGGAAGTGGTAGCGCACACAACAGACTATTAACGTTTTTATTTCCCAAATAATGAGATGGAATAAAGATGAATTATAATTTTTACTTTAATAATTATAATTATATTATATATTTCACATTTATTCTTAAATTACATACTTATAACTAGTGAAAATAAGTGGGTGTTAAAAATGAAAGATGTTGTTTCATAGTGGTGGTAGTATGCACATATGCACAATTATCATTCTTTTGTTTTCATAAGTGGATAGGGAGGAAAAGATAATGGTTTCTACATTAATATAATAACACATAATTATAATAATTATACCTAGGTCATTATATTTATACGGTTATGATATTTTTTAAATATAAATATTAAGAAGAAAAGGATTAAGATTATGTAATACTCACTTTGGGACCTTAAAATTTATCTTAAAAGTGTCCTTTTAAACGATGGGATTTGAATAAATCATGGTTATTAGGGGATTTAAGAAATTATATTTACTTATAATATAGTAATTTATTTATTTTTAGTGAATTTTTTAATAGTATATGTAACTTTTATAGGGTGGGAGTGATCCTATTTTACAAGTGAAGAAAAGGTAACTTTTGCGAACAATCATTATTTATTCATTAAAGGAATGACACCATTCTTCGGTCAGTGGTTCAAAAAGTGATAAACAATGGAGTTTGGGGGTGATATAAGGTTTCTAAAATCTTTAAAGCTCATTATAAAACATGTTTAAAGTAATTTATTTTTAGGTTTTTGACTTTTATCCCTTTTTTTTGCTTTTACATTGGTATCTTGTTATGAACTAAAAAATTTATTCTTTATTAAAAATATAAGATAAATAATATTTCCAAATATAGGGGTGATGAACTAAAATTAATATGTATATAATCTAATTCAATTTCAAAATAATTGAAAAATTAATTTTAAATCAACACATTTAATATAGAAAAATCGTGAAAAACGATGTTTTAACCATGAAGTGTTCTTAATATTATATAAAATTAATTAAAAATAAAATGAGTGATAATATATTTTCATATATGTTCAAAACTAATAAATATTTTTTTAAACACATAAATTTAATTTTTTTGGGAAAAACTACACAACATTAGAAAAAACAATTCTTTTAAAATAAAACTTTTACTATTATCATGGTCCTTAACTTTAATATTAGTAATCATGATTTGATTAATATTAGAAAATACAAAGAACAATTTTGGGTAAAATATAATCTATGTTTACAAAATGTTAAACATGAGTTTTATAAATTAAACAAAGTACTTTTAAATTATTTATTTTAATGTATAAATATATATTTTTATATAAAAATGATTTAAAAAAAATAAATCACTATTTTATTATGATAATTTCATAAAAGTGATAGTATTAGAAAAGTCAATGTTTTTTCACTATTCACCTAAAAAATGAATTATTTCAGTATATTCTAAAAAATAATCATAATCGGATATTATTATTCAAATTTCAAAAAAGAATCCAAATAGGTCAAATTGAAATTCTAATTTTTTTTGAATTTTACTTTTAAACAAATGCATAAATATATAATGAAAATAATTTTCAAAGGAAAGTAAATTTTTAAAAATATTAACCATTCTTATTCCTATTTATTATCAATTAATAATTAAATTTTTGTTAATATATTTTTAATATCCATAATTTTTTAAACATAAAATATTTAGTATCTTAAAGTTAAGTTCATAATAAATAAAAAATTTAAAATGATTATATTTTAATGTATAAGTTAACTGTATGGAATTTTATCAATGTCTTAGTATTACTAATTTGCTTTATTTAAATTTAAAAAAATATTTCTTATTTTGGTTACCTAAAATTTCCCACAAATTTTATTGAAAACATTAATGGTTATATACTACATTATGGTTCGTTGTGGTTTAGTGCTGCATGTATCAAATGTTGTTTAAAATATTACATCTTATAAGATTATATATTTTTAAAACTCAGGGTGTTACATTATTCCCACTTAAATAAATTTCATTTTCATATTTATAAATATCTCTAAATAATAAAATTATTCAGGGGTATCTAAAGGTTATACATAAATCAAGTTATATTTTTAAAATTATGTGTCTAACTTAATATCATAGTTATGACTTGGAAAAATATCTTTTCTCCTCATCATGTTAACCAATTGATTCATCATTCCTTTTAAATTTCATTACTATGTCCACCTATTCCACACACTAACCATATTCCTATTCTTTCTAGATGTTACCCTTGGTGATTCTTACTAAATTTTTAACAAAAAAATTATATCTTCTTTTCTTTGTCATATTTATCACCATTACTTCCATGAGACTATATATTTGTCTTATTTTCTGTTTTTAGAAGCTCTAATATGTTCATATTGTTAATCATAATTCATGATAGTTGATTAATCAAAACCATAATATTTACCACTCCAACTATTATCCTGTTAGGTTGTTCATTGGTATAATGTTTTCATTATCCATGCCATCCATTGTTAACTTGGTTCCTTCATGCTTCAACCATTACTAAAACTAAAAGGAATTTAATCATATGTGATGAAAAATTAACACCATAATAGAAATATTTCATGAAAATTTCAACCTAAAAATGTCGAACTCTTTGAAATTAATGCATTAACTTTCAGTTCATCCTAAATCACTATTGGTTCAATCTAGGTTATGTTATATTCAGTTCTCTTATATTACTTAACCTAATTCAATAACATAATAAACCATTCATAATGGATTGCAAATATTAGGTGATTAATTAAAGATTATTCCATGGGAAAACTCTCTATGTGTGTAGTCTTAGGTCCACTCATAGTGCACCGAGTGAAGATTTAGTCAATAATCAACCTAAATTTTCAGTGTGATTACACCTAGGTGAATATTTTCCATAACCACATCCACTTACTAATATACATACATGTATGTAATTTCTTGGAAACCATAGAATTTATAAATTACCATAAATTCAAATTTTATCATATATTTAGGATTATCCATAGGGTTTTCACTAATGTTTTCTTAACTTAATATCTAAACTATTCAATACTATATCAACCAATCATAAATCATTATCTATAGATTTTGAAATATGATCATCCTTAATTTATCAACACTTGATTCCATTTATAAGTTTTTAATTATATTTAAATTATAATATCTTAATCTTAAAATTATTTAAACCTCTATTTTATACTAACTATGACACCTCTGACCTACACACTAAGGATATGATGTGAATAAACACATTTATTACATATAATTATTTAAATCAATATAAGAAATCAAAATTTAACAATAAATAATTACAATATCACTAAAAAATGTCGACTCACTTACAATAGAATTAAATTTTAAGTTTATATTCTGAAAGAGTTAAGAAAAAATTTTCACTAACAAAGCCCATGTCTTTCTCAAGAAATTAACATTTTTCTATTATATAAAAAATTACTTAATCAATATATATTATTCAATACTTCCCATAAAATTGTAAACATATTGTAATATTCTAGAAATATTGTGTGTAATACATTTCTTTTACAGCTTATTGAAATGGAAACATAATAAGGGTGAGATTAATCACTCATTAAGGGAAAATGTATTAACCATCCTCTAAGGCATAAATATAACATGTATATTGTGGAAGGAAATATATGATAATAAAATAATGCTAATTAACTAATCACATGATCTTGAAACAAATCAATGGTTAATTATATAAATAATAACAACAATAACTAAATTCATGGTGATGAAATGTATAATTCTAAACATCTTGATCATTAATGCTAAGGACTTATCTAAGAAATTATTTTTACCATAAAGTACATAATTAAGAATTCATTTTTCTATCATGTTTTCAACCAAGACATAATGTTTTCATTGGGAAATAATACACCCAGAAATCATGTTTTCATTGAGGGTATATATAATACAAGGTCCTAGCCCTTACTTCTTGATGTTTAATGAATTCACCTTATAAAAGATATGAATATCAATACAATTCATATTCAACTTTAATAAGGATTCAATAAACACCACTATCAAGATACCAATATATATAGTGTCAATATTATTTCTCGTCAATTAATTTATATAATCTATTTAGGGAAAGAATTTAGAAGGTTAAACAATACCAAATCATTATTCCTAAGTAATCAACAATCATATTAATCAGAATAATAAGTATATAGATTATCAATATTTCCCCAATAAATAAATGTATGACATCTTGGTGAAAACTATTCAATTAATGGAATGAAATATAAAGTGTTTGCATAGGAAAGGCCTTGGAAGAATTTTTTTCTTATAAAAGAGGATGATTTGAAAAAAAGACAGTTATAGATTAATAAAAGTTTAATACCCCAAAAAAATAGAATGATGGGATTTAGAATGAAATCAATAACCAATATATACAACACAAAAGGTAAAAATGTGTTTAATGTGAATCATATGTCAATGAATCATAATTTATATGAAACAAACATTATGATAATACTAATGTATGAATCAAAAGAACACAAGTGGTATATTATGAAATTTATGTATAATTAAATAAAATAAATTCATTATACTTAAAGGCCCTAAGAAATTAGAGATAAATAACACTTGTGAATTTAATAACATTAGAATAAAACCCCCTTGGAGGTTATAATTTAAAAATAAAACATTAAATACCAGAATAATTAAATTATCCTGACACAAAAATACTAAACTGATAGTAGATTCACTATAAAAAATAAAAAATTATATATAATGAGAAATATGTATCAAAAGATGAAAAATGAGACAAGAAACCTTTACAACTTTGGTATCATTGGAATCTGAAGATCATCATTGATATAATGTGAGATGGTTTTTTTAAATTCCTTATATTTCAAGAAATTTATTTTGAATTATAACCCATGTCCAATATATGAACCAGAAATGAAAAAATTTGGTGAATTCAAATCATATCTCAATGAATCAAAATTAGTATGCAAACATACTAACCTTAAATATAACATAGTCAAAATAAACTCTAACCTTATAAATAAAAAACAATCATAATCACCAATTTAATAAACTTATTTATATAAATTTTACTTTACGTACTTTATTTATAACTATTTATTAGAAATATATTAGTCTGTTATAACTTATTTTCACAATCAGGTGTTGGTAACTTTAATTGTTTCCCCTATGTTTTATAATGTATATATTGATAAAAATTATTTGATACAAAATTCATAATTCCTAGATAATTTTATAAAATTTAATATATAACTTATAAATAATTTAAATATCTTATATCCTTTCATATGTGTTTAAGTTATGTTGCATAAAAATAGAATCAATGCCAACTATTTCTATAAATTTTAGTGATCAAAGATAATATTTTAATAATATGTTAAATATATAATATAACATTTAAATAACCATAAATAAATCATGATTTTATTATTTAAATATAGATACAATAATATTTAAGTTACCATCATCATTCATAATAATGTTTAATAGATATGTTCATGTAGGCGGTTAGACTTACCCAAACTGGACCATACCATAATTAATGGATTATTATGGGTATAAAAGCGGTATATTTTTTAATAATATCATTATTACAGAATAATTATATTATTTATATATTTTTATGGTTTATAATTTTATTTTAACATATTTAAATAAATAATAAGGAATCTAGGTGAAATATGAGATATTCTACTTTGTGGAGGTGGTGGTATACTCATCACACAATTAAAATTTTTATTTCCCAAATAATGAGTGGGGATAAAGGTGAATTATAATTTTTATATGAATAATAATAATATATATGTAATATTTATTCCTTAATTCGATCCTTATAAATAGTTAAGAGAGGTGGTGGTTAAAAGTGAAATATATCGCTTCGTGGAGGCAACAGTCCGCACCAATGCACGATCATTGTTATTTTGCTTTTATAAGTGGATGAGACGGAATAAATAATGTTTTTCTCATTAATATAATAATACTAAAGTATAATAATTATACCTATTTAATTATATTAATATGTTTATGATAGTTTTAAAGATAAATATTAAGAATAAAAGGATGAGGATTAAGTAATACTCACTTTGGGACATTGAAATTTCTCTTGAAAGTCACGTTGGAAATGAAGGGATTAGGATAATTTATGGTTACCAGGGGACTTTTTTTCGTTTAAGGGAATTATAGGAGAATAAAATTGGTCATGTTTTCAAGGAAAATTGTAAAGGGATATGTAACTTTGAGAGGGTGGTTGTGATCCCATTTTATAAGTTAATAAAATGGATGTTTTGTGAAAACTAATTATTTTTCAATAATGGAGTGAAAATATTCTATAGGTAATGGTTAAAAAAGTGTTAAATAATGGATTTTTGGGTAATATAAGTAATATAATTCCACTAAAATTAATTTTCTCACTTGTTTTAATCATTTTTTAAATAATTTATTCCTAAGTTTTTACTTTTACATTTTTTTCCTTGGTAGTTTTTAAGTATGAAATGTATTTTAGAATAGAAATATTAGATAACCACTATTAAAAAAAAGTTATAAAAATAAATTTAAGATCCATATAATATAATTTAATTTATAAATAAATTGAAAATAAATTTCAAATTAAATTATTTAATATATTGAAAATTTGTTTTTGAAGAAAAATGATGTTTTACCCATGAAGCGTTCATAATATTCTATAACATGAATTACCTATTAAATGAGTTATAGTATATTTTTATAAACTTTTAAAAAAATATAATATTTATTATATAAAATAAAAATATTTAACTTATTAGGAAATAATTATTCAACATTTGTGAAAAAATTATTTGAAAATAACCCTTTTACTATTATCATGATCATTAAATTTAGTCTTATCAATCATTGTTTTATTACTAAAAATTAATTTTATGTTATTAAATAATAAAAATATGTTGATATAAAATTTTAAATCTATTTTTTTTATGTTTAATTTAAATAATTGATGAAAACTAATTTTTAAAATAAGTTGATAAATGTAGTTCTTAGAGAAAAATATTACTTATGTCTCAAAAATGTTAAACATGAGTTCCTCAAATTAAACATAGTATTTTTTAAATGATTGATTCTTATATATCAATATATATTTAAATATAAAAATGGTTTTAAAAACATATAATTCATTCTTTTATTATGATAATGTCAAACAAGTCATGGTTTTAGAAAAATCTTGATTTTATCACTATCAACCTAAAAAATCAATTATTTCAAAAAAATATCAAACATTAATATTAAGATAATATCATTATTATAAATCCTACAATAAAGTCAATTTGGTGAAATTAAAATTATAAAATTTAATAAATTTATCTTAAAAAAATAAAAATGTATAATTAAAACTATTTTCATAGTAAAGTAAATGTTTAAAATATTAAACATTATTATTAATATTTCATTTTAATTACTAATAATATTGGTGTTAATATAATATTTATATAAAAAATATATTTTATTTATAAGATATTTAGTACATTAAAATTAACCATATAAAAAATCAAAATTTTACCGAGTTTATATTTTAAATAAAAAATACGTCACGTTATATTTTATCAATTCCCTTGTATTAATAATGAAATTTATTATATATATATATATACATATATTTGATACTATTTTATCTTTATTTTTAAACATAAATTCAATGGCTATGTTTTAAAGGCTACATAATGTTTCATAGTTAATCATGGTTGAATGTTTCATGTATCCCACACTATAATACATATTAGGTCTTACAGAAATATATAATTTAAAAACATGGGATGTGACTGATTTATCTTCCAAGACATATACTAAGAAGAAGCCTCATGAAAACAAGCACAATCCCATGGCTAAAAAGTATTATATCTTAAAATAGTTAGTAATTTAATCAATTAAATTATCAATTATGGATACACTTCACCTCTCCATGGATTTTAGAGAGGAAATCATTGAAGACCTTTTAATTATCAAGTTTTCATGAGTGAATCCATTTCTATTAATGCATATCATGTGAAAATTCTTCACTATGAGTTCCATACATTTATCTCCTTCAAGGAAAAATATTGGAAAACAACTATATAAGGAAACATTTAGCCCCTATTCATCCATGGAAATACAGAAGACATCCAAATTTAATGAAAACTGGTTTATAATGAATCTAAAATCAATATAACACCATCCTAGACCCTATGACACTTAGGATATAATGAGGGTGAATTTTACACTTCTAGCCTAATGACCTAAGGGTTTAAAAAGAGTGATCAGAAACAACTTGGAAGAATATAACTCAGAGCCAGTTTAGAGGCCTCACATATGTCTCCATGTTTATGATCATCTACCAATAAAATACTTCTAACACCCTATTAGGAAGGTCAAAGATCCATATTTATTTGGAAAATCCCTCATCATATCATCAATTCCTAATATACACATTCAATTCACAATTAAAAGTATAATATAGTGATAATTTCTACATCAAGTCTTGAAAATATCAATACATAGATATATGATTCTATAAAAGTGAGTTAAAGTAGAAGGTGGTGGATAAATAAATCAGGCTTATAACCATAAAAGTTATATAAATTGATCCACTCAACCCATAGAGTGAACTTGATGAAGATTAACTATTTTCTATTGAATCATTTTAGTAAAAAACTCTTGAACTGGGTAGCCATAGAGAAATTATAGTTACATTTTTAAGGTCAAAGAATCTTATCACCTTCCCATTACGTGCTGGTTAGTTGAAATCCCCACTGAGTGGAAATCACCAATAGAGGAAAAGGATAGTGCACCATCTATGTTGATTAATCACTTCCCCAAGTGACTCTACTCAAATGTTGGTATGAAAAACATCCCGATCATGTATTTGAGGCTCTTTGATCAAATAGACATAAAAATATTGATAATAAGGTGACCATGGGAAAAAAGTACATTTTATTTCTTCTTGGTTAGATCTTTGAATTCATTGAGCCTATCCATATGGAAGAGAGATATTATTTTGTCAATGTAAATAACCCCATAATAAAAATTTCCCCACACTCCCTTCTAAATCTTATGATGATAGTGTATTTTTCCCCTGATGAAAGTGGAGGTTAAAAGGAATATGTCTAGGATTCCCCTAATAATGATGCTCTCTTATTATTATCCTTAATATCTAAAAATCCCCCTTTTATCATCTCTAAGTCCTTAGGATATTGACCCTTCATTTTCCCCCAATAGTGTGGATGAAGAAGAATATGATCTTATATATTTCCCACTATCTTTTGAGAAAGGCATATCAAATTTTTTTAATGAGATTATGTAACTAAATTTGGATAAATAGGAGGATATATATCATAAATTGATCAGTAATACATTATTCTTTTAAGTACATGATACATATATCTATTCATCAATCAACACCAATATGTCTTCACCTAAAACCACAAAAAACATTTCTAGACTAAATCCTGAAGTTACTACCCATCATTTCGGTTTTCTAGATGATTAATGAGAATATAATAAGGAAACTAAGAGAATGAATGAAACCCATGCTACCAAGGTGGAATCAAAAGTTGTAAATCTCATCAAGTCCAAACTCTTTTTGAGGTTAAATATCCAAAATAGATCACCTAAATCATTTCCATTAATAAAAAATTGGTAAGATCATCATTTTAATTACCTTCATGGATCTCAAATTACACTCTTCAAAATATGATTTCCCATTCCCAATAATGGAAAAAATAATTGATGCAAAAATTGGATTTCAAGCCCTCATTTTTCATAAATGGATACTCAGGGTACAAAAAAATCTAGATATCCCATGGAAATTAGGAATTTAATAACTTCAGAGCACCCAATGTGGTATATTAATATCATGTCATTCTGTTTGTCTCGAAGAAGTCATATGATATATACCAACATTCCATGAATCATATCTTCAAGCCTCTCTTGGATAATGTTGAAGAATAAATCTTTAATGATCTGGTGATCAAATATCAATAATACTATGATCATCTTTCTGGCCTTGTGACAACTTTCAATAAACTATAGCAACACAATGTATTGATGAACCCTTTGAAAAGTGATTTTAGGGTAACATTGGGAATATTTGTCATATTTGTGGTACACCACCATAGTATTGATGTCAACCTCAAAAATTCCAAGTCAATATTTTATAAGAAACCACTTTAAAATCTTAAAGAATAGAGGGTAATTTAGGGACATCCTTTCTACCTTAGGTCTTCCATATCGAACCTCACTGATAAGTGATTAACCTTCAAAAAGTTGATGAAAAATGTTTTAACTATAAATGGTATGATAATTTTATAGAATCTTCCTATGATATTAAGTAGTACCTCCTATAACCACTTGTTTAAATATATTTGATAGAAGAGAGGTTTCTCATATAATATTTGGTAACAATGGATTGATCAATTTGAACCACCCATGCTCAAAATAATAATCTAGGCTTAGAGAACCATCCCCAAAATCTCAATAGAAAAATTATAGATACTGAGTCCTGATATTTGGATATCAAGAAGATATGCCTCATATTAATTTTCATAGTGAAAAGGTTGATAATCTACTTATAACATCATGAGGTCCACTTGGTCTCTTGTATTGATCCTCTTAAATATATTTTTAAACACAAATGAGAATTGATGTTTATATATGTTATTTATTTAATTCATTCCCAATCCTATCACTTTCAACCATAGTGTGTTGTTGAGTTGGATGTGATGTTTCGATTTACATTGTGTGATGGATCACGTTGTTTTTGATATTCACCATGTCAATAGTTCCATGAGAAGATAATGATTCTGATAAAAGGAAAGTGGTGTATTTCATTTTATAATGTGAGATCATGGTATATTGATCATGATCCTAATAAGAGATTGGTTGAATATATTAATGAAAAAGGAGCACCTCTATAGGGATGAACCATAATTATTTTTTTGAGAAGTTACAATATCATGAATAACTTGATATATTCCTGATGGAATCAGTCTGGAAATGTTTGAGTATGTAAACAAACTTTTCATAAGAAAATTTACAAAAAAGAAGAATACTTTCACAAATAAAAATTCGTGTGACCTTGGGGTTTCCAATATATCTCAAAGAAATAAGGTAAATAAGATATATTCATTCAAGTAAAAATGTTGTATGAAAATAATAAATAGTTCCACAATGTTGTTCAAAAGTAAAGATTCTAGGTTTCGTCATCGAAATATGAAAAATAAAAGTGTTTCTGAAAAGTTATAAAGTTTTATGAAATCTAATGTTACATGATGTAGATAGAGTTACAAAAAACCATGAGTTACATATGGTAGTTTTTTTATGGTAAATAGTTTCATGCTAAGGGTGAGGTAAAACTATTGATGTTAAATAATATATGAATGTTGTATGCAAGGTTAGTGGCTTGCAAGGCAGTTTCACAATTTTTCAGCCACATATATAAATAAGTGGATATCCCTCATTTGAGTAGATATAATTTTTGAATAACTTAAGGAACTAAATTGTGAAATATTTATATTAAGGTATTTTGACAAAAAGTAGTAATGAAACGTAAGTTATTTAATAAATGGACTTATGTAAGTTTGACCAAGTGAGTTTTTTGAATCCATTCATTCCTACATAAGTTTTCTGAATAAAGAATTTTTTTTCTATACATACCAATAAATAATAAATATTAGACATTTCATGAATGTGTAGAGTTTTCAAGAAATAATGAAAGTTACATGAAAGTGAATGAGTTACACACAAAAGTAAAGAGAAGTACAAAAGTGAGTATTGGTAATTCACATCTAGTGAAAATTAAAGAAACTGATTGGAACTCATTATAGATATTTCTAAATAAAGTCAGAAATTCTTGAAGACTAGTTTAATCAGTAATTTGAAGTTTGTAAAAAGGTGATATTCACAACTGATTTGTGAAAGGTTAGTGTGATGTTCAATGAGAACTAATTACTATATCAACCATCAGATAGTGATGTTGTGTTTTTTTGGTAAACAGATAATCTTTTTCCCCTGAAGAAGAGAGAATAAGGAGAGGATAAAGGGTGTGACCCTTGGGTGGTAGCGAGACAAACCACAAATATTTTAATGGTTTTGAGTCTATAATTTATTGATCATAGCTAAATCATTTTACCCATAGGAAAAGTGAAGATTAGTGGATTTTGGCACATAGACACAATGTCTGTGTGTGCACATTGGATGTAGACTAGTGCGAGTGAACCAAGTATAATTATTTTTTCTTGGGTTCTTGGTTTTCATAAATTATACAATATTATAATTAGTGTATTTGGATTAAAATACCCTTGATATTATCTTAATAAGTCTAGGATATGTGTACCAGTTAATCAGATCTTCACATAATAGGTGACCACAAGACCGGCCTTGCTAAAAAGTGAGGTAAATATTGATTAAGGTACTGATATTTTCATGGGGAAATAGGGAAACAAAAATGAGTTTCATACCCTAATTCAACGCTATTAGTAAATATATTACTAATGTCTCTTGTGGGTTCAAAAATTAGTATTGAAGTATATGATTATCTTATTGTATTTTTTTGATCATAAATGTTCCAATCAATTTTTTTGTTGAAATATTTTTTCTCATATGACATGGGAAAGAGAAAGAATATAATAAAGAATAAAAAGTTGAAAAGAATTACATATAATGGAATAGTCATTGTGAAGTGTGTGATAAATTTAAAAGATCCCAAAATATCAAAATCGTAAGGTATGAATGAACCTAATTATATATCTACTTTTTCATAAAATGTTTTTATAAGACTATCAAAGACTATTGATATGAAAATAAGAGTTGGAACAAATGAAATTGATGAGATATAAAGATATCCAAAGGTATAATCTATCTACATATTACAGGATCTTGATCTGGGGATGAAGGAAGATAACATGGTGGTAATAAAAATGGGTGAATCTGAAGGGATCTGAAAGGACCAATAATGATCTACATGATAAATAATAGGGGAGGGTATGAATCTATGATATTCCCTTATTATGTTTTATTATTAACGAATCAATATTCACCTTCTATTAGAGAGAAATTACTCTAATAAAAAACCATAAACAAAGCACAACCTCATGAACATAGGTATTTACATGGTTCACTACTTAACAAGAGGATCTAGTCTCTATGCTTCTTGAACTCCATAAAATCTATATTATTGAAAGAACTTAATTTACTTTATTTTACTGAGAATTATATAGAAATAAACTTCTTTAGTCTGATGGTAGATCATCTGATGGGTTCATCTAGTACACTCCATACAATGATTACATAGTATAATCTATCAGGTTCCTTTAATATACTAATACAAATTTTGACACATTATTTATCCATTCACCTCAACACACTATTAATTAGATACTCATTCAACCTATTCAACCCATAAAATGTTCCCATAATTAGAACAATTCCACTTGATTGGAAAATTCTACTAATATATTTTTATTTTTGCCTCCTCAATCTTATTCATTTGACTGAATTTTGACTTCTTCAATTCTTTAAATCACTTTATAAAATCTCAACCTCTTAATGAATCTACGCCCTTTTATATATGGATAGAGATTTCAAAATTTTAGGGAGAATTTTGAACTTTATTTCAAGATTCCTACTGAAATATTTGAGCATCCCACTTGGAAGCTTCCTTTAATTGATGCAATAAACATCATTAATGATATGAGTTAGTGTTCTTTAAGAGAAAATGTCAAAAAAATCTATCAAACATTATTAATAATCGATGTGAATCATAATTTAATTCTATTATATGAATGTTGAATGACCATTTCACCTTTATAAAATTTTATATCATTATCAAAACATCATAATGTCCTTTAAACATTCAAGAATTCCATCTGATACTCCTTCACAGAATTATTCCTATAAATTAATCTCTGATCAATTTATCTTACAAAACTTCATAGGAAAATCTCAGATGTATTTTGAAATATTCTTCTTAAATATGATGACTTTTACCAAAAACCATTGACTTTTTCCTTCACCAAACAACATATAATCGATAAAATTTATACATAATCATATGTCTCATGACTTCAACCAAAACCTGTTGTCTGAAGACTTTCAGAAATTAACCTGATCATCCTATAACAAATTTAGATCATGAATTCATAAAAGGACATCTAATATAAATTATAAAAAAACAATAATATTTCTTTCTCATAACTTTAAAAAAGTCTCTTCTAATGGACTTACACCTATGACATTTCAATAGATCTTCTGATGGTCTCCATCAGATAAAATTCCTTTTAAACTTTAATTTTCACTTACGTAAATTTAACCTAATATATAATATTCGTAAATGATTAATTGATAAATGTTATAATGAGAAATGGTTTCAGAAACCCCAATCTCGTGTTCTTCACATAACATAATAAAACATACTTTTTTACATCCCCACCACCACATATTTATTAACTTCGAACAAAAAAAATCCTCCTTTATACTTAAACTTGGATCATGAGAACTCTTAGTAGTCATGATATTAGTATCTATATAGAATATAAATGTAAGGAAAAATTATTATCACTAAACATTCGATATGATAGAACTTGTAAATATTATAAGATAAACATTCAGTGCAAAACTCTGATGAATTACATAAGTTCAGTAATGACCCTCCAATGAACATGAACTAATCAAATATCCCAGATCACTTTTTTAATTAAACAATGTTATTTTATTCGAATTCTTAATAAATTAAATTATATAACATCATAAATAATAAAACACCTCGAGGTAGTAATTATTATAATTAGAAACTTTTTAACTTTTTTAACTTTTTCAAAATACCTCATAATTTTTTGTCCCAATTATCTAACCCTATGGATTTGGTTTCCAGCAAAGTAAAAAAATACATGAAATTTATTACTCAATAAATGGATTACATATCCAATAATTATAATCCTATATGAGTGAACTTAGGGTAGGAAACAAGAATCATTGAACAATAATACCACATTGTCCTTAAATAGTGATTTTAGGAAATATCTATATAATTAATAAGAAACATTACATAGAAATAATATGAAATTATTATTCCACTTGAAACATTTATAGAAAAATAAAACTTTATCCCAAAATAAAAAACTTTCTTGTATCCACTTTGAAAAAATATTAAAATAGTCCACACACACTGAAATCACATGTTACCCCTTTAAAAAACTCTTCCCAAATACATGATCTTCCTTAAAAATTAAATCACATACCAATGGATAGATTTATGTCACATCATTCCCCAACCTTTGAAAACACTATCCAAATACAATATGGATATGGGATGGATACCAAATACCATATCGTTGAATAAGGTGATACTGTACACCCAAGATCAAAGTCATATTATGAAATGTTTCCTTTGACAATGGTTATATAAAAATATCAGTAAATATATACAATGCAGGGACAAAATATAATTTTTTTCATTATTTTATTCATTCTTTTTGGTGAAGTGATATTAGATATAAATGTACTTGAATTGAGGATGCTACAATGTATTTTTTTTTTGATATTTATAGCACTCTAATTATCAATAACTAAGAGAAGGGGAAAAGTTATATAAATTTAAAAGTTTTCTAGTTGTATCTTTATCCACATTAACTTTTTTTAATATTGAAAAAAATATTAAAAAATGTGGTGATTACAAAAGACTAAATGGTGGAATATTATTTACAATCATTATCAAAAAAGGAAGAAGATCTTTAGTAAGGTCAACAAGATAGGTTATGTAATGGTTAAACCCCCTATTAGCAAGACTATCATCAAACCAATTGGATTAACAGAATGTGTGAGTGAAAATGTAACTGATCTATAAGAGAAAATGAATACAATTCATCTATCGGGTTGTAAGAGTCCAATCTAGATACACCTCTCCATTCTACAAGCACTGAAAAATCATTTTCAAATCACTTTCAATCCACATTAATTATGTAGAAACATGATTATAAGAAACATACATAGATTAAACTATATTGAGAGTAACTAAATTTTAATTATTTTATGCTAACTTAGGAACATTTATCCCAAGTATAAAAAACCAAAAGTTTTGGATATTTTTGTCTTCAACATAACATACCCAATCTTCACATGTGTGGCCAAATAGATTAATATTTCTTAAGATGTTACAACTTATTAAAAACTCAATTGTTCCATTTAAATATTTGATAATTTTTTTCCTTTATATAAGATGATATTTCGTTTCTCTACATTTATACATGGCACAAAATGTAACATTATATATTATATCTAGACATAAAACCATTAGATATTAAAAAATTCCAACCAACTTCCTAAGCCCTTTAGGATCAACCTCATTTCCATTCACAACATTTGAATACTTTATTTCCAGTAATATAGGTTTGGAAATAATAATTGAGTTTTCAATGCCAAACTTCTTTGGAATTCCCTTATAATACTTCTATTGAGATTGAAAAATGTACATAATCTCTTAATAGATTGGTAAAATGGGGAATTATGTAATTTTTCATAACATGAACATTACAAATAGCCTCTTTAACCACTCATCAAACTTCTGAAATATTTCTTCATCACTACCAGTGAATATAATTTCATTAACATAAATAATCATAATGAAAGAAACTACTTGATTTTATATAGTAGATATATTCCTATAAAATCTTATTTTTTTTTAAATTAAACTTTCTTAAGACAATATCTAATTTTCAATAAAAATTTCTCAAATATTGATTCAACCAATACAAAGACTTCATTAACTAGAAAAAAACATGTTTCATATTTCCCATGCATGAATCTACATCTTTTCTCAATATAAACCTATTAATAAAGAACTCCATTGTGAAAATATTACTTCACATACATCTATAATATTTTATATCTTTTTTTAAAGTAATAAAAAAAATATTTTGATAGTTTCTAGTCTTAAAATTATAGTAAAGGTCACATCAAAGTCAATTACATCTAACTGGGAGTATCCTTTACAAACCAGTTGTTCCTTGTTTCTTATCACTTCAAACTTTTAATTCAACTTGTTTTAAAAAACCCATTTCATAACAGTAAAATTATTTTCATTTTTTTGGAGTAATATTTCCCTTGTATCATTCTTATTAATCTAATCCATCTCTTTGTTCATGGTTTCTATCCTCCCTTGATCCTCTAAATATTCATAAATATATTTCAGATCAATGATCACATAGTGATATATCATATATAATCACCCCTATACTTGTGAGTTACTTTTTATATGTGTTTTTGTATCCCCTTATTAAATCATATTACACTCAAAGTATATTTTTAATTTATGTATCGATAACATGATTAAAAATATATAATTATAGAATGTTCCAATTCGATAGCAGTTCACTATTTTTATTATAACAATATATACACTCTTGAAAATGTAAAAAATATTATTTCTAATATTCTACAATCATTTGGATTCAATTAATCCAACTAGATCGAAGGATGGATATGAGCACAAGTGGTCCAAAAAGTGATATAATTCTAGGCCAGGTAGATTGGGCATTCCTTTAGATATTAGTCCATAACTCAAGTTTAGATAATCCAATTGGGTTAATTTCAAATTATGTGAATATATAACTTGAATAAAAAAAATTAACTGAATTTCAAGAAAATTTCACATTTTTATGTTAGTCAACCAGTCAAATAAATTTTGCGGAAAATATGTTATGAACATCTCACCTACACCCATAATCCATTTATTATTCATGAATATAAATTTTAAAATTTCTCTTTAAAAACTCTACATGGATCACTAGGATGTTTAGATCAACTTGGGTTAAGGGTGAGTTGAATTTTAGAGATCTCTTCATCCATTTTCATACTATTACCCATTATATAATTATAAAACTCTTAGTGTTCAATCTTGGGGAATTAGTTTTTGAAATTCTGAGCAGCACATTTGTAATAATAGGAAGGTAATTGAATTTTTAGTTTTTTTTATAATTTTTATTAAATTATACCTTTTGAATTGGTATTTTGGTATAATAAAAAAAATAAAAGGAACAAGAATCCTCATGAATTCATGCATAGACCAGATCTTATGATTATTTGAGTGTGTTTTACTCTTTTATCGCACATTTTATTTCATGTGTGTGCTTATGGATAACATAAATTAATGAAATCTCAATGCTAAACCCCTAAATATTCATATTTATTTTTTGAGAAAAATTATAACATAAATAAAAAACTTTTTAATATCATCACTTTTTGATGTGATTCCTTGATTGAGTTAAGTTCTTACATTGGCATTTTTTTTATTTTGATCAATTTTTGATAATCAATATCATTAATCGATAAAATCCTTACTATTAACCTAGTAATAACTCACATAATGTACTAGTTTTGGTGTATATAAATCAAGGAATAAATGATCCTTCCCACTTCCCTTAAGAGTGATTATGATTGGGAATCAAGGGACACTCACCTAGATTAATCACAATTTCTCAAACTAGTTTCTCTCACATAGTAACATAGTTTCAATTTTTGTTTTTAAATAATAAAACAACCAAAATATTCATATAATTATATATTCTATAAAAACATAATAAAATTAAATTAATATTCTAGGTATACATTAAGAGATGACCTAGAGTTCATGCTATACTATATAGATTCAAGTAAAAATAGAAACATTTAATTTGACATGCTCTATAATAAGTTCACTCAACCTATGAATACCAGGAAGTATGTGAAAGGACATTTATGTTCCTTTAGTTTGGTTGTATTCATCTTGATCACCAATTATTTTCAAAACCCTCCACTTATTTTCTTAGTTTAGGATAAGATGAATGATATTATTCATTATCACCTAAAATAGCTGAGTCATAATCTTCATATCATATAACTTCAACATTATTAATATGGTTAAGAAATATATCATGTTGTTTACCTAAAACCACATCATATTCCCTTTCTTCTAGATTTCTAATTGACTTCAATGCTGTATTACCAAAATTTTCCTGAACATTCACATCCATAGTTTCAATATCTTTCTAGTTTCTTTATTATAACACCAATATCCTCTACTATTAGATGGGTATCCAAGAAATTTTCCATCAAAACATTTCCGATTAAACTTTCCAATATTCTCACCATTGAATTTAATAATTCAAAGACAAAGAAACACCATTAGGTATCTAAAACATTGGGTTTCATTTTAATAAATCTCATAGTTAGTCATATCATTGTTTTGTTTATAGAAGCATCGATTCTTCATATGAACTACTCCTCTGATAGTCTGCGTCCAAAAGTATTGAGAATTGTCATGTCAATCAACATTGTTTGTACCATCTCAACCAAAATTCCATTTAATCATTCACCAACAGCATTATGTTGTGGTGTGTTCAATTCAATAAATTCATGAAGAATGTCATGATTTTCATAAAATTATCTAAACATCACATTTATATTTTTAATACCATTATCTATTCAAATTTTCTTCACAGAATAACCACATTACTTTTTATCACTTATCCTAAAAATCTTAAACATCTTGAGATCCTATTAATTGTATTACAAAATCATAATGCATGAAATATGAGTAAAATCACAAATAAATAAAATAAATTACTTTTTTTGTTTGTTAATTTCTTTCTTATTAGATGATATATATCAAAATGTATAGGATTCAGGTGATGAGTTGAATGTATCTAAACTTTCTCATGTGCATAGTTTTTAATCTTATATTTTTTAAATATTGAGTACTATAAATAATTTATTCTTATAAAGTTTGGAATGTTGAAAATAATTTATATATTCTTCATCATAATTATTTTCCTCTGAAAAAAATTTCCAAACCACTTATTATATAATTTATTTTCTTCCATATTTCTCAGATAGAATGAACCCTGTGTTTCTCCAAGTCGAAATAAGTTCCACTTAGTTTGTTAGCATCTAATTAAAACTTTCCTATCTTTTATACTTTTAACAAAAAAAAACAAAATCTTCTGAAAAAAAATCATTATTTTACTAATACTGTTATGAAACACTTAACAAATTCTTTTTCAACCTATTAACAAAAATAGTGCTTCTAGATTTTTATTTTCCTTTCCAATGATAGTGGATACAATGACTTTGATTATAAGAAACTCATCATTACCCAAGGTCATTATAGAATCTTTATGAAAATTTATATTATTTATTAATTTAAAATATCCTTTCATATATAAATAACACCCACTATACAATACCTACAGTTTTTATCCTTTTGAATCTTTGAGGGCAATTTAAAAAATTATGGATTATTTCATGAACTTATCTTCCTTCACATAAATATTCTAAAATTTTTCCTATAAAATTTATTATGATTTTTTCATAATAGGAAATTCATTTACATGGATTCTAGGATGATCACATATTTTATAAAAATATTCCATAGGTTGGAATCTATTTTAAATTTTTGAGAGTAGTTTAAAAAACTTTAGCTCATTCCTTGACTTTATCTTCCTTCACATATAGATTTTTAAATTTTTTTGATAATCTTTATTGTGATTGTAATGTAATAATAAATACCTATAAAAGTATTCTAGGATGATCAAATCTTTTATAATAGGTTTCCATAGGTTGTAATCTATTTAAAACATTCAAACTAGATTTCTAAGGTTACATTATTTGAGTGTATTTATTCCCCCTAAAATATTTCCTCTAATTCACAATAAATTTCTTATAGTGTTAATGATTTAACTAACACTTGTTTTCATATGCTTAAATCCTCCATAGTTCTCGAAAAACCCATATAATTCATATTTTCATCTATAACTTATATTTTCTCCAAAATCCTTAACCTTCTTTCCCTTATATTTCTTACCATCCACCTTCTTCTTAGTCATAAAAAAATATCTCTTTGTAGAAGGTTTTTATTTAGACATTGAAACCTTATAATTTTCAAAATTTTAAAATATGGTTGTTAAGGATACATACACGATATATTTTTCTTTCTTTTACTTTTGAGAATATGAAAACTTATTTTTAACCTATGAGGATTATTTCTTAGATCCTTTAAAGGTTTACAGTTTATAAATCATTCAATAACATCAGTAACTAAATTTTGGAATTTTATAATTCCCCACTCAGCTTTACCACGTTTTTCTTGAACAAGAAATAATTATTTATCCTTCATATATACCTTTTCTTTATGCTTGATGGTGATAATTTTTCCTTCATTAAGAAAATAATTTAGATTGATTTCTTTTAAAAAGTTGTATTTTGTTATTCAAATATATTGGATTATTTTCTAAAAGATATACATTCTTTAAATTCATGTTCTCCCTTCTATGTCTAACAATCCTTTACATGAAATATTTTTACTCTCTTAAGAAGGAATTCCATATGAGTATCCTATTCATATTCTTATTTAGAGATTCTACTTTTTTCACTAGTGAAATTGTTTATAATTCACTTTTTAAAAAACTAATTTTTCAAAAGTATTTTATGTACAATTTCAATCTTCCACTTCACCTTTATAATTTCTACCACATTTAGAATTTTTTTATTATAATATTTTGATAGCTTATTTCCCTTTTCTTTAGAAAAGGAATTTGATTAGTTTTTTTATTCTTTAGAGATATTCTTGAGCTTTTATCCTCTTTATCAATATCCTCATATTCCTTAAATCTTACAAAATCTACTTTAAACTGTGAAATAGTTCCACAACCAAATCAATCCAATGATAAATTTCTTTTTTTACTTCCTTGTGAATTATTTCAGTATTTTAGAAAAAAAATTACATAAATTCATCAATTTTTTACTAAAATCTTATATAAAGTTAGAGTCACTATCTTATTGTTCAACAAATACATTCTCATATTTTATTTTTTTGAAATACTTTAAAGATATTTACAGATCACCTTTCTCCTTCCTCATGAAAGAATTTTCTTTTCTTATTACTTTTGTGATTAGAATAATATGTAGATAATCTAGAGAAAGTGTTTCATGATATCTATTTTCTAAAAATGATACTTTGGAATCAAATTTATTAGGATGAATATGTAGGATATTTTAAACAATGACTGAATCTTTTAACATTTCACAAAGATATCTAACGGTGCTTACCAAAAAAAATATTTTTTATTGAATGACTCTTTTATGGAAAAAGTATGAAACCATAAAGTCCAAAAAACAAATAAAACACTATAGAACTTAACAAAATTATCAAAGAATATCTTAAACCCATTAGACTTAATTTCCTTAAATAATTTCTAGGATAGATATGTTACCTTTTTTTCCACGGTCCTCTTTGATACTGTCTTTGAAATGGGAAAACAACTTGTCCCACACACTCAAGAACTCCTCCAACACTATTTTATTGTTGTTGAAACCTCTAACTAGGATTAGGTATTGTTTTTCCATCTACTCACATTTCTATTTATTTGTGTCTAATTGAAAAAATATTCAATTCATCCTTTTCGAATCCTCAATATAATCAAAAATGGTTAACACCTTCTCTCCCATCTATTCCCCAGATTTTATTATCATTTCTCATGGAGTGTCCCTAATCTAAACCTCTCCTTCTAGTTCACCAGGAACCCCCTACACTCCCTCTTTGTTAGGAGACATTAGAACCGGTTGTCTCTCGCTCCCCTCACTCGGTTACCTCTCCTCCCTTCTTGGGCCTAACTCCATTGGTTCCCTATCCTGAACCTCCGCTCCCTCTACACCCACCATAACAAGAACTGAGTTAACACCAGAATGCAACAAAACCTCCTCTAGTTTCTCCTCTAGGACAACCCATTCATCATGAAATGTCTTGGTTTCATTCTTTGTGTTTTTTTTATTTAACGGAAGACCTTGTTCAGACTATTTTTGGAAACTTTGTGTAGTCCTTACGAGGCTTAGATTTCTTAGCCTTATTAGATGGAACATTTCCTAAGAGAATAAGGCCTATCTTACCTTTATTAGGTCTAGGTCCACTACTTTGATTCCCCTGGATGTCCTAATCATCATCCAACCATGAATGTGAAACCAATTCTATCCCACCCAATTCAGAATCCTCAATTGACCTTATTCCATTCAAATTCCTTTTAAACATTGTAATCTGTATTTTCCACCCTCCATAATAAAATTTCTCCTTCTATTACCTGAACATAAGATTAAAATGGTTAGAAAAATATAATGACTGAACTGGAACATACTGACCTCTATATCGTCATAGAGGAAGGATGGGGAGCTGGTCAGAAATAGCTTGCAACAAGAATTGTTGGCTGGGAACCATCCTTCCTCCTACACCCCCATCCTTAACCGCCTCCGTGAAGGAGGTAGAAATCCTATGAGAGGGATGGAACATGGTTTTCTAGACTTGACATGACGAACTGTGGATCCCTAAGTCCCTATTCAGTCTTACAAATATGTCTACCACCTTCGGCATCCTAGACATCAATGCAAAACTCTTCTGAGAAGTATCACCATTAGAGATGTCTTCACAATCCATAGGAGCTACTTCCTTGATTGAGACATTATGATTTTCCTCTCCCTTCTCATGCTTATTCCCTTGCCAAAATGAAGAATATGAGTGCCCTAAATTCTTACCGGAGTTGCATAAGATCATCCAGGACTCAAAGACTTCCAACTAATTGTATATAAATTCCTCCCCAACTGATATCCAGACCCACTCAACTGTATTTTTAGAGACATAAACTTCAATAGAGACCCAAGGGGAAATTGGGAGAAAAACGATCATAGTTCTTGAGTTAGTGGAAAGGTAACGACCCACCAGATTTTCCAACATATGTATTATTGAAGGATTTTGGAAAGGCAATGGCAGCTCAAAAAATAATTCCCAAAAAGCTGATGATGAATCATCTCGGTTCATGTGAAGGTCATAATACCATTTAAAAAGGAATAATTGACAACCATTGTAGGATCTAAATGAACTAAACCATGAAGTGATGAAATCATCCAAAGATGATGAGTGAACCCTGATGTGCCACCTATCCAACAAACCGATCATTGCCCGCTCATTAAGGCCCCATGAAGTGAACACGAAATGGTCGAAGGTGTCCACCGATGGTCACTACAATGATAAATGAGCCACTAATTTTAGATTCAGAAGAGATGAGGCATCAATAAAATCCAAGGTTGATAACGCGAGCTGAGGGAATTCTTCATGGAGATCTACAACGTTAAGATTAAGAGAGATGCCGAGAAAGGGAGGGAAGAAATTAGGTATGGAAAATGGAAGAAAGGTGGGGTGAAGAGGATATCCCTCCCCATTTGATGGGGAAGGGATGGGGGAGGTGACCATCACTTCCGCCTAGGTCATAATGGGACTGCGAGCGGGTTTCACCAAAAGATTCAACATCACCCATATTAATATCTCCAAAATTGAATCTCTATATTTTTAAATTCTTTTTGTTTACTTTTTATTAACTTTTTAAATGTATTAAAACTTTTCCTATGTGCCTTTAACTATTTTAATTCATTTAACTCTTAGAAAATCACTTTCAAAGAGTGAGGAATGTATAACATTTTTCCTCACCCATCATTCTTGAAGTTCTCTATATTAGTAAATTTCAATGGAAAAATATCAATACAAGGAGAGAAACCATTAATAAAAATCTCAAGAACTTAATTACCAATAGAAATAGGATGAGGTAACATTATATACTTCTAGATATAATATTTTATCCCATAAAATATAGGAATTTCATTACTATTAATAAAGTTATGAACATCCATGAAAACATTCCTTTTCTTCAATGTTAAATAAATAGTTAATGATGCAATCATTTACTATGATACCAATTTAAAGAACCAATAATGATATGAAAGGTCATTGAGAGGGGGAGAGGTTTAATTAGTGAAATTATATTCTTATGTTTTTTATGAATGAAACAACCTTTATCTCTTATTAGAGTGAAAGAATCTATTGAAGAAAAAGAAATCATTCAAAACTATGGGAACATAAGTATTTACAAGATTCATTACTCAATAATAGTATATAGTCTTAATTATAGTTTGGAAGAAATAAAAGACCACATAAACCACTAATAAACAATCCATTGAATGTGGTTACAAGAAAAGGAAGTATCATTTCACTTGTATATCACTATTGTAAATTGGTAGTGTGTGTGATCCTCAGATATATAAATGATACAACAATGTTTTTGTAACAACTATGAAAAACTACACCAATAAGTTTCAGTATGTTTTCACTATTTTGATTGAACTCTTTATGCTTTATCTTATTGAAAGTACTTCTTTTTATTTACTTGCTTTCACATGAGCATGAAAGATACTTCTTCTATATGATAGATAATCATCTTATGGGTGAGTCTAGTATACTATATCTAATGTATGTCTAGTATACTATATATGAAACCTTCAATAGGATGATACTACATTTTATTCCATCTTCATCTGACCACCTTGACACACTGTTCATCTAATACTAATTCATTTTATTTGAATGAACACATATTCACACCGTTAGACCGATACAAAACAATATGAAACTTCTTGAGGTATCTTTCCAACTAATGAATCTTCATTCATGTTTATCCGATTGAAATTATACTTCTATAACACTATTAATTAATAAAAAATAAAACCCTCTCAATGAATCCCCACCCATTTATATCGTAGTATAAAATATTAAATTTTAGGGGGATTCAAAATATTTATTTCATAATTCCCACTTAAATCTTTGATCATCCAATTTGGAAACATCATTTGGATTACCAAATTCAAACTTACATAATGATAGAAGTAAATTTTACTTAAGACCTACCATTTATGAAATCCTTATAAATTCCTTAAAACTTAGTGAGAATAATTAGTTACCAATATGATTGTTGGAAAATTGAAAAACTATATCAGTGACATAATATTTGAAATCATTAGGAAAACTTCATGAAGTCCTTAAAACCTTTGAAAATTCTATACGATAAACCTTCACAACATTTTACCTACCGATGAAAATCTGATTTATGTTCTTACATAACTTCATAGGAACATCATAGAATTATTTCACAAGACCCCTCTTTCATCTAATTTATTACACTATAAACCTTCAACTTTTTCCTTCCCTTTTAAATCCTCTAATTGATGAACTTAATAAATAATCATATTTCTAATGAATTAAACCACAACCTTCTATCTAAAAGCCTTTTGTATAATGAAGAAGAGAATTATGTCAGATCATCCTATAAAAACGTCACATTGAGACATCATACATGTCTATATGATAGAAATTTTCCCAAAAACCATCATTATTTCTAAAATCATTAAAAAAGGGTTTTTATGGGATTAAATATATTATATTTAAAGAGATTGTTTAATGTTATTCATTTTATGAAATTCCTCAAAAAAATATTATTTTACTGTGATAAATTTATTCTAATTCGAAATATTCACAAATGATTGACTTATAATACTTTTTAACAAGAACTGGATTCCACAACCTCAGTTTAGAAAACATTATATAAATTTGTAACACCAAATTTTTGCAATCACACCATCACATCTTCATAATACTTGAAAGAAATCTCTTTCATTGTAAATATGATTGCTTCATGTTTTTTTTAGTTTTCATGATATTAGGTAATATATAGAATAGAAAATAAATTCCAGATTATTGTCACCAAACATTATATCCAATGGAATATATAAGTTGGATATGATAAACATTCAACACAAAACTTTGACCAATCACATAAATCTAGTAATGGACTTCCAATGAACTCGAGCCAATCAACTTCATCAAATCCTTATTGTAACATAATAATGTTATCTGAATTATGTTATCAACAATTTTATGTATAAAACATGATAAAAAATATAATAGCTCAATGAAATACTTATTCCAACTAGAAAATTATTAACTCTGCCAACTTCTTCAAAACACCTCCAAACATATTAGTACCAACAATATCCCCCTCTGATTTTTTTCAACCAAGGAATATAAATCATTTAATTTTATAACTCAGATGTTCTTTTTAAAACTTATTATTCCACTTGAAACATTCATCAGCAAATACAACATCATCCATTAAGTACAATTTTTCCTACATGCACTTGAACAAACTATTAAAATAGTTCAAAAAACAATGAAATCACATCTTATCCCTTTTAAAAAATCCCCATAAATACATGATATTATTTTAAAAAGTAAAGCAAATAATAATGGTTACATTCATGTTACATTATTTTGACCCCCATCAAGAACACTATCCAAAGAGAAGATGGGGATGATATAGATACCACATACCATATCCATGAAGAGGGTAAGGTTGTACACCCATGGTTAACCTCAATTTATAAAATTATTCTTTGGTAATTTTTTTAAGGAAAATATTAGAAACTTGTTCTGTTGTAGGGAAAAAAATCCAATTTTAGTTCATTATTTTTCACATGCTCTTTAATGAAGTGATATTTAATATCAATGTGGTTGGATTGATAATGTCAAATTAGATTATTAGTGATATTTATACAACTCATATCATCATAACCCAGGACAAGGGGAAACATCATATCAACAAATAAGTGTTCCAGTTGTGTCTTTATCTACATTAACTGTCTAGAAACATGGGTGGCAGAAATATACTCATATTTACCTGTACCAAGAGTAATTTTTTTTTATTGTTTTCCAAATCACTCATTTTCTCCTAAAAAGAAAAATCTACTTGTTATATATCTTATGTAATCAACACAACCTTCCCAATCTACATCTGTATAGCTAAATAGATCAATATTTAATGAGAAGTTAAATTTTATTCGGATATTAGCTATGCATTATATATATCTATGAATTAATTTCCCTACTATAATATTATATTTATTTGGTACACTTTCATACCTGGTACAAAAATTAACAACATAAAACATACATGGACATAAAAATCCAATAGATAGAACAAAATTCCATCCAACTTACTATACTATTTATGATCAACCTCCTTTCCTTCCCAATATTTTGGAAACTTTATTCCCAATGAGATGTTTTTGGAAATAGACTTTGATTTTTTCTATGTTAAATGTTTTTAGAAGATCCTTATCATACATATATTAATATAGAAAAATGTACTTCTTATTTTGAGATATCTATAAAAAAATAAATTATTTCATTTCTCCTAGCATGGGAAAAAAAAATTCATCTTCATTTCCTTAGAACACTTATAACATGTTTCTTCACAATTCCATAAGAATATAATTTCATGAACATAAACAGTCAAAATAAGGGAATCCTATTTATTTCCTTTTATATATAGATTTCAATAAACCCTTATTTATAGAAATTAAACTTACTTAATAAAAAAATAAAATTTCAATTACCAAGAACTCAGATATTTCTTCATCCTATACAAATAATTCATTAATTTACACATATAGCTTTCATCTTTACCATGTTTTAATCCACACAGTTGTTCAATATAAAATTCTCCATCGACCAACTTGTTAAGAAAATATAACTTTAAAAATATCTAAAATATTTTATATCTTAATTATTTAATGATAGAAATCATTATTCTAAAGGTTTATTGTATGGTTACTAGAGAAAATTTATCGTCAAAGTCAATTCTTTCTATATATGTGATGGATTTATAAACATGGTATGCATTTTTTCTTATCTCTTAACCCTTTTCATTTAACTTGTTTTAAAAAACCAATCCTGTATCAATCACATTATTATGATTTGGTTTGGGTAAAATTTCCCATGTATCGTTCTTATCAATCTGATCTAGGTCATTAGTCATGGAATCAAACAACTCTTGATGATTTAATGATTCTTAAATATCTTTTGGCTCAACCTATTAATACAAGGAATCATGTGGAATGAAACTTGATGTTTTAAAGATTGAATATATTATCCATGATATCCAATTATGTTATAAACATCACCCTATTTTCCCATCCTTAAATGAGATAAATTTGATTTATATTTATTACTTGAAATAGATAAGTTATAATCTTCATCTCTTATATCTTTAGCATTATTACTCTTTTAATGAACTTTATCATGATATTTACTAGAAACCACTTTATCATCCCTTTCTTCTAAATATATAACTATCCAAGAATCTATTTTATCAAATTTCTCTAGAAATTTCATTGTTTGAAAGTCAATAATATTTTATTTTTTTATTATAACATATGTATCCTCTACTATTATAAGAGAAGCTAAAAAATATTATATCAACACCTCTTTGATCAAAATTACCAATATTATAACCTTTGAATTCAAAAATGAAAAGAACTCCAAAAACCCTTATGTATTTAAAACATGGGGTTTAAATATAATACATATCATAAGTAGTCATATTAATGTTTTTACAGTAGAAACATTGATTCTGAATATGAAATTATAACCTGATAGACTACCTCCAAAAGTATCGATAAATATTATACTCCATCAACATTTTTCATTCCACCTCCACCAAAATTCTATTTATTCTTTCAATAACACTATTTTTTTATGTTGTCAACAATGCACTAAATTAATAGTTAATTAAATAATTTTCAATATATTCTCTATACTACCCATTCATAAACTCAACAACATTATCTATTTGAATTTTCTTTTGAGAATAATCACATTTTTTAATGCTTCTCTGGAAACTCAAATGAATATTGAGTGCCTATGACTTATGTTTTAAAAACAAAATGCAAGTAATATGAGTAAAATCATCAATAAAAGAAATAAGGTTCTTATCCCTCTTTTTTTATTCCTTTCTCATTGGACAACATATATTAGATTTTATAAGCACAAAGATACAAATTGAATGCATCTCAGCCTCTTTATGTGAATGTTTTTCAATATTACCATTTTGATACATTGATAAACACCAATACCTTATTAATTTTCTATTAGTAATATTATGAATACTTTCTCTCTTTGTCATATTACTCATATTCCTCTAATATATGTCCTAACCTCTTATGACATAACTAATTTTCTTCTATCGTTCTTGGATATCATGAAACATGTGCTTATAAAACATGAAACATGTTTCCCTTGGTTCATTGGACTTTCATTGCAACATTCCCATCTTCTAGACTTTTAAAAAAATCCATATCTTCTAAAAAAATTCTTACATTTATCACAATGTTATGAAACACTTAACCCATTTTATTTCAACCAATCAATGAACAAAGCGCTTTTGGATTAATTTTTTTTCTTTACAATGAGAGAATTTCCAATTACATTGATTCTAATTGACTCATCATTTCCAAAAGTCACTATAAATTATTTTTAATATTTTACATTATTTAAAAAACAAAAATCTCTTATCATATTTGAATAAAACCCAATATACAATATCCACGGTTTTTATCCTTTTTTAGTTTTGAGAGTAGTTTCAAAAATTGAGGATTTGTTCCTTACCTTTACATCCCTTAATATGTAGATTGTTAGTCTTTTCAAATAATTTTTTTAATATTTTATCATAACTATACATTCCTTTGTAGTGTGTCCGGGACGATCATATCTTTCCCAAAATATTTTTAGGGTTGAAATCTATCTTTTGTTTTCAAATTGGATTTATTGTGTTTATTTCTTGGATTAGGTTTACTCCAACTCCAAATTTGTCACTAATTTATTGTAGATTCATTATAGTGTCTATGATAAAACAAAAAAATGTTTTCCACATGCATAAATCCTCTATAGTTCCATCAATACCCATATAAGGCATATTTTCCCTTATAATAGACATATTGTATTGAAATGCACATTCCCATTATATTTCTTACCATCCACTATGGAAATTTATTGTGTGCCAAAGTTTTTCTAACCACTATAAATCTAATTATTCATATTATATTTATTATTTACCGTAAAAAAATATATAGTTATAATTTTTTTTATCAAATTTTAAAAATTATAATTTTTAAATTTTAATTTTTGTTGTTGTTCTGGATATATACATGGTCTTCTTAGCTTGATTTATATTTTGGGAATCTTCAACCTTGTTTTTTAGATTTAATGATAATTTTTTAGATCATGACGAGGTTTAAAATACATGTAACATTCACCCACTTTAGTAACTGAGTTTTGGGAATTTTTAATTCCTATCTCATTTTAACATGTATTTATTGAAAAACCTTTTATTATTTTACCTTCACTTATACCTTTTATTCAAGATTTATGTTAAGGTTTTTATCTTTATAAAGTAACTTCGTCATATCAAAAATTTCTTTTTCCAACTCAAATTTTTATTTACGAAATGATTCTTGATTATTTACTGAATTATCTCTATTCTTTAAATTATTTTTCTCCCTTTCATTCCAAACATGAATTACAAGAAATTATTTTAACAATCACTTATTCATAAACTCTATTCAAGTTTATTATTATCCTTCCTATTTTAGGATACTAATTTCTGTATTGGTAAATATTTCAACATTTAAATCTGCAATAATATATTTTTCCACACCATAATCACTAGAGTTTTTTACCATCTACTTTACTATCATGATATTCATCGCATTTATGAGGGAAAATTATCTTATTTTATTTTGACAATATACTTGACATTACTTTAGAAAATGAATTGGATTTTCATTCTTTATTATTTATATATATTCTGGAATTTATATCTTCTTAATAACTATTTTAATCTTCCTTAAAAATTGTATTTTTTACCAAACTGTCCAATAGCTCTGAAACCAAAACAAATTAGTAGTAACTTTAATTTGATATTTCAGATGCCCATTTTCAGCCTGTAGGTAAACAAGAACATAAATTCCTTATTTTTTTTTTCTAATATCAATTTCGGCGTTGGAGTCACTGAATTATTCTTCAATATCAAATTTATTACATATTATTTTTATGATGGACTTGAAAGTGATTTCCAATCATATTTCTTTTCTTCATTAAATCATTTTATTTTATAATTTCATATGTGATGATTATTCTATGTAGATCATAAATAGAATTTGTTTTGGGATATCTATCTACTAAGGATCATAATTTGGCATCAAAATTATCTAGAAGAAAATGTAGGATCATTTCAACAACTATTAAATATTAAAAATTTTCACCAAGACATCTAATGGTGCTTATAATTTCATTAATTCTTTTAAATAATTCATGAAAAGATTCATAATCGACTTTATTATGCTCTTCATAATTTAATCTACAGATTTGTAACTTCACCTTATTCACTTTTTTATTCCCCTCATAAATATTATTCAACTTATCCAAGATTCTTTTAGACAGTTAAATTCTTTTAAATATTAGATAAATCACTTCCAAAGAGTGTGTAAATTGTAGAATTTTTGGATCTCCCATCATTTTCCAAATTATTATTGTTAGCTAGAATTATGAGAACACATTCAACATGAAGAGGGAATCTGATTTTATAAATATAAGGAACTTCATAAATAATTAGTATAATAAAATGTTAAATTATATTTTTATAAATATAATAGTTCATACCATGTAAGAAAGGGATCCTGTTATTATTAATAGAGTTTTTTTAATCCATGAAAAACATCATTTTCTTCAACCATAAGTATATAGTTTATAAAGAAACCCTTAACCATGATACCAGTTGAAAGGAATAATGAGGATATGTGCGATCACTATTAAGGGGAGTGGGTGAATCAATTATCTACTCTACTTATGTTTTATTAGGAATGAAAAAATATTCACCTAATATTAGAGGGAAATTAATCGACTATAAAATAATAAGTTACAAAAAATCATAGGAACATAAGAATTTAAAGGTTTCACTACTCAATAGAATAATCTTTTCCTTAGCATGGTTTGGAAGAAATCTAATACTAAAAAAACCAATAAAAAATAATACTTTAAACATGGTTATGAAAAATAGGGCATTTCCTTACACTTTCATAGTAGTACAGTTAATCAAAAGTGTGTTTACTCCCAATATAGATAGATGATATAATAATATTATTTGTAAAATGTATATGAACCTTCAACAGTAGTCTTTGGTATGTTTTCACTATGCATATTGAACCTTCTAGACATTATCTTCATGAAAGTACTTCATCTTATTTATTAAATTTTATAGGAGAAATAAAAAACCTTATTCAGTATAGTAGATTATCATGTAATAGGTTTGTATGGTATGATCCATCCATCACCTTTAATAGATTGATAATAATTTTAACACACTCTAAATCAACTGTTCACACTATTCAATCAAATTTCAACTTTTGTGTCATTTTGATTAACATAAAAAAATATCACCTTATCAACACATCTATACCCCTTTATATAGGCATAGAATCTCTGATATTTTAAATAGATATGCTAAATTTATTTCAAACATCCAAATCAAATCATTGAACACCGCTCTTGGAAATATCCTTTCATTTACTACATTCAAAACTCTTTAAAGATAATAGTTAAAGTTCTTTAAGACCAAACATCAATGAACACCTTCAAACTTCATTAAGACTCGGTAAGAATTTGGTTTTTGTCCATGATTATTGAAACACTGAATGACTATCTTAGAATCATAACATTTTGGGTCTTTATAAAAACTTTATAAAGTCTTTCTAACCTTTGAAGATTTAATCCAACACAATATCACAACATTATTACTACTAATGAAACTAGAAATGATTTTCTCACACAAATTCATTAGAAGATCTTGGAAATATTTTTCAATTATCTTCTTCTATCTACTAACTTACACTAGAAACCATTGTATTTTACCTTTTCTCATAAACTTACGAATTATTAAATTCATATTGGTTTATATTTTTGATGAATTCAACCACAAAAAGTATAATGACCCATACTTTACATACATTGTTAATACTTAAAAATTGAAGCATAATTATTACAACATATAACAAAACCACGAAAGGACCGTACAGGTATAGTGTCTTTAGAAACTGGGAAACATAAACAACTGATTCATAAAGCATCTACTTTGTCTCCCATTTATTTAATCATATCTAGAGTACCTTTTTGGCATATTCTACTTAATAAACTTCTTCCTGACCTGGGGAAATAAAAAATTCAAAAGGGTGAGCTCAAATGCTCAGTAAGGGTAAACAAAAGAAATATCAATCACATCATATACAAAAGAACATAACTTTTTGAAATCTTAACCTGCAAAAGAGATCATAATTTCCTAACATGGGATAAATCATGGCAGTGAAATGTAATCACAATAATAATAACTTAAAACATGAAACTTTCTGTCATACACACATAATCATAGAGAATCATATCTTATTAGTCAAGACTCATTGCCAAGACTATCTTAGTGGACAAAGTCCATTTCTGAACCGAGTCATCCTCATTTCAGTCCTGTTTCAATGAACCTGTATAACCTACCATTCCAGCCACATCTATCTCATGAGATATAAAATCTTTACCCAATGCATTGGAGAAAGATATAGGTCCCACCCATCTCATAATGATACCATTCTTATGTGTGCAACAAAATTAGAAACCATACATCATAGCATAACCCATGTAATAAAAATGAGAATCTTAAACATCGTGACATCATAAAACAATTCATATAAGATAAAGGAATTCATAAAAACAATTCAATCACAACATAATCAAATCAATGTAATAATAGGGATAGAAACAGAACCCTTTATTATCTTAGATGGAAAATAATTTTGATAAAACACTTGAACTCCATTCTTGAGGAAAATATCCTTTCTACTTCAAAAACACTTTTCCTTTCTTAACATGTCATAAAATTCTAAACTAAAAGAAGCTGATTAAAAATAAACATGAAAAATTGTAAAGGAAGCTTCTTGGATATAATGTTTTAAAAATCCATTCATGCCGTATAAGTTAAAAAAACATTCTTCTCGTACTTTTGTCGGAAAAATCAAAAAATTACCTCGTACGAAAAACGACAAAAGATTCCTTTCATATCTTTTACTAAAAAATCACCAAAGGGTAAAATTGGAGTTGAAAAATGGTAGGTGGATGGAAATAATATTACATATTTAGGAAACATGGATGTGGATGATAAAATACACCCCAGTAGATACCAAAGTATAAACAATCTCAGATAAAAATGAGATTGTGATATTTCCATTACCATAGGTCCGATATGCTTTATACGTGTCCGAACCTCCTGTATAATGATTTAAATAATGTTATTGACTTATTCTAGAATCATACTTATTTTAATGATATCATATTTGGTCATATTCTTAGCTTCTTAGTAGTAATATTTCATTGCTACATGTTATTCGGGTGTTTATAACTTTTTGTCCTTATGCGTGTTTTGTCAAATAAATTCTTAATCTTATATTTAGGTTATAGATAGCTCATTTACAGAATTTTATTAGTGTAATATATATAATATTCATTCATTCAATTCATTTATATAATCATTATGAAATTAAGATCATGTAGAACGAGTCGCATCACATCGTGGAGACAGTATTCCGTACGTACGCACGAGTGATGATATCATTCCTATGATTGTGGAATTGTATTGGAGTGTATGTATACTATTTCAGAATCATTATCACTTTATAATAGTCATATAAAGTCATTATTTACACCATTATACCCATCCAAGTAAGGTGGTGGTGGAAAATAGATTACACCACGGCGCGGAGACGGTATTCCGTACGTATGCACGCGCGGTGATTTCTTTTTCTGTAGGATGGATAGATGGTGAAATTGGGTTGTTTAATACTTATAATAACATATCCGTATATGAGTGATACTTATGTTATTACTTCATAATGAAACAACTAAAGAAGAAGAAGTGGAAGAAGAAATAAAGATGAAAGAATCGATAATGGACATTACCTCTTCTTTGAAGTGCTTCTTTGAGACCTTCTTTTAGGGCACTAAAATTGGTCTTTTAAGAAGAATAGGACCTCTAGGATGTCTATAGGGATGTGTAGAGGAGAAATTGGCAGGGTTTGGACGAGCTTGAATGCTAAAAGTGGTGTGAGGAAGAGGGGGAGGAGGTGTCCTTTTATAAGGGAGGAGAGGGGCACCTTTGGAATAACTAAAACTATTATTTTATTATAAAGTCATGTTCGGTTTTAAATAGCTCCAAATTGATTTATTTAGAGGCTAAGGTGGGTATGGGTAGAAATACTCTCATCCAATAGAATTTAGACAAGTTTAGGTTCCTATTTTAACCTTATCATTTAGATTTAACATTAAGTTAAATAATTTTACTTTTACCGTGTCTTCTTGTGTTCTTACACTATAAGGTTAATAAACTTACTATAAGAAGCCAAAAGAAACCCAAATTGTTTATTATTAATATATATAACCTTATATAAGTCATTTGGATGAACCATAGATTTTTAGGAATAAAATAACAATTACTAATATAATATTTGTTTTAAAAACTATTATATGTCAATTTTGACACTATTTAGTAATTGATTTTTGTGAAAATTATAACAGAATTATTAGTTCAAACCAAGTTAATTATATCAATACTAACATGTCATAATAACCTATAAAATTAGTTTAATTCATAAAAAGTCTCAAATTACATTTATTTTTGTGTTTATAACATCAATTATGTCAATATTTCATTAATAAGATAATTACTGCATCATGATTGTGTCATAAATAAATTAAATTATTTAATGTGTAAAAATTACAAATAAAATACCATTATGTAGGAAATATTTTTATCTTTCTAATGAATATTTATAGTAGAATTTATCTTATGTATAACCCCATATTAAAAATTATTTACTTATTAAACTTTGATTTTAACTATTTTAACCCTTCTTTAAATAAATTAATAATAAATGTCCTAATCTAATCCAAGTGGGCCAAAATGGTCATATTTTATTCCTAAGTTTGATTTTATCGAATTAAACTTATAAAATAGAATTAGGACATGTGTTAGGGTAATAATAATATCATCTTTACCCTTAATTACCCTTTATTTTTAAACGTGGTAAAAAAAGTAAAAAGTTACTATTCACCAAAAATTATTTTCATCTCATTGAACCACATTTTAGTCCTTGATATTAACCGTGTCTCTCATATTTTTGAAATTCCACTCACAAAAGCTGTAAAATTAAGTTTTATGAAAAAATTAGTTTTTTAACTACCACTTAGTGGTTTCACTATTCATCAAAAATTGAAAGTTTTCAGAAAAATACCAAAATTTCACCCTAGGATAATTTTGATATTCCGAATCCAAAAATGAAGTCCATTTTGAAAAATAAAATTTATAAAATTTTAAAAAGTGGTTATTACTATTCATAACGGCTAGTTTTAATAATATTTTAATAGCATATCGTTGTTTAGTGAAACTCAGTATTGCGTACGACGCAAGCTATCGAGGAAGGTCGCGATTTCGTGTAAAGCAAGCCAAGAAAGTGTTGTGTAGAAAAGTATTCCTTTGATGATTTATATAACATAAAAGTATCAGGTGTTACATTCTACCCCCCTTAAAATGAATTTCACCCTCGAAATTCGTCACTTAGTAACAAACAGATGGGGATACCTCCCCCTTATCATATCCTCAAGCTCCGATGTAGCTTCTTCTAATTGGTGGTTCCTCCATAAAACTTTCACCAATCGAGTGGTCCTGTTTCGTAGGACTCTTTCGCTACGATCCAGAATCTCTATCGGTTTTTCTTCATAAGAAAGATCTTGCTCCAGCGGTACAACTTCTGAGCTGAGTACATGTGAAGGATCGAGTATGTACTTTCTCAGGAGAGATACATGGAACACATCGTGAACTTGAGAGAGATTCGGTGGAAGCGCCAATCGGTAAGCTACCTTCCCAACACGATCCAGTATTTCGAAAGGACCGATATATCTAGGGCTCCACTTCCCCTTCTTTCCAAATCTCATAACCCTCTTCCAGGGAGATATTCTTAAGAACACTTTATCACCCACTTCAAACTCTAGGTATTTTCTTCGGTTGTCGGCATACCTTTTATGTCGACTCTGAGCTGCTCTTATGTGTTGTTGAATAGATCTGACCTTTTCTACCATTTCATCAACGCAATCAGGTCTTAATAGCTTTCTTTCCCCAACTTCATCCCAGCAAGTTGGAGTTCTGCATTTCTTTCCATAGAGATCTTCATAAGGATCCATCTGAATACTGGAGTGAAAGCTATTATTATAAGTAAATTCCACCAAAGTTAGGTGTTGATCCCAAACTCCATTGAAATCCATAGAGCAAGCTCTCAGCATATCTTCTAGGGTTTGAATTGTTCTCTCAGACTGACCGTCTGTCTGAGGATGATAAGCAGTGCTGAAACTCAACTCTGTATCCAGAGTATGGTGAAGACTTCGCCAGAACTTCGAGGTAAATCTCAGATTCTGATCAGATATAATAGAAAGTGGTACTCCATGCAATCTTACCACTTCCTTTACATATATCTTGGCAAGCTGATCCAGAGATAAATCCTCTCTAATAGAAATGAAGTGTGCAGAAATTGTAAGACGGTCAACTATGACCCATATAGCATTATTTCCTTTGGATGTTTTAGGAATTCCTGTGACAAAGTCCATAGTCATTTTTTCCCATTTCCATTCGGGTATGGGTAATGGTTGTAACATCCCCTTAGACTTCTATCTCTCAGCTTTAACTTGTTGACAAACCAAGCATCGAGAGACATATTCAGAAACATCTCTTTTCATGCCATCCCACCAGAAGTACTCTTTCAGGTCCCTATACATCTTCGTGCTTCCAGGATGAATAGAGAATGAAGAACTATGAGCCTCATCCAGTAGCTCCTTCTTTAATTCGGGGATGGGAGGAACACAAACCCGATTCCTGAACTTTATTATCCCATCACAATCAAGGTTGAACTCAGGAACATTTCTCACCTTCTTTTGTAACTCAACATCTTCTTTCTGTGCCTCTTTAATATTCACATGTATAGATGGTTGAACATTCATTTGAGAAAGATAAGATTTTCCCCTTCCATTATAATTCCAAGATCCATCCTTTGTAAATCCATAAATATTGGATCTTTTGTGATCCTCATCATGGATAAACTAGCATGGTCTTGTCGACTTAATGCATCTGCCACCTTGTTTGCTTTCCCAGGGTGGTAATGGATTGAGCAGTCGTAATCCTTAATCAGCTCCAACCATCTTCTTTGACGCATATTCAGCTCCTTTTGTGTGAAAATATACTTTAAACTTTTATGATCAGTATAAATATCACACCTTTCCCCATAAAGGTAATGCCTCAAAATCTTTAATGCAAAGATTACCGCAGCTAACTCCAAATCATGTGTTGGGTAATTTTTCTCATGGATTTTCAACTGTCGTGAGGCATAAGCTATCACCGTATCATTTTTCATAAGAACACACCCTAATCCCTTCTTGGATGCATCACTATAGATCACAAACCTTTCTCCACTACAAGGCAGTGTGAGCACAAGTGCACTGGATAACCTTCTTTTCAACTCCTTGAAATTCTCTTCACATTCTTCTGTCCAGACAAACTTCACTCCTTTACGAGTCAACTTGGTGAGTGGATTAGATAATCATGAAAAATCTTTCACAAAACATTGATAATATCCAGCCAAACCAAGAAAACTTCGGATCTCAGTAACTGTTGTTGGTCTCGACCATCTTTCAATAACCTCTGTTTTTTCTGGATCCGCAGATATCCCCTCTTTTGAGATTATGTGACCCAAAAATGCAACTTTTTGAAGCCAAAATTCACACTTGGTAAATATGGCATAAAGCTTCTCCTTTCTTAGGGTTTTCAATATAATTCTCAACTGATCTTCATGTTCTTCCTTGATCTTTGAATAGACAAGAATATAGTCTATAAAGATTACCACAAATTGATCAAGATAGTCTCTAAAGACTCTATTCATCAGATCCATGAAGATAGCAGGGGCATTAGTAAGACCAAATGGCATCACTATAAATTCATAGTGTCCATAACTTGTACGGAAAACTGTCTTTGGTATATCCTCCCTTTTGACCCTTAATTGATGATACCCTGAACGAAGATCAATCTTGGAAAAGTATTGAGCTCCGCGTAGTTGGTCAAATAGGTCATCAATGCACGGGAGAGGATATTTGTTCTTGATAGTGATCTTGTTAAGTTCTCAACAATCAATGCAGAGTCTCATTGATCCATCTTTCTTCTTAACAAATAGAACAGGTGCACCCCAAGTTGACGCACTAGGGCGTATGAATCCCTTATCAAGATTCTGTTGGAGTTGCTTCTTCAACTCCTGCAACTCAATTGGGGCCATTCTATAAGGTGTCTTTGAAATAGGAAAATCACCCAGTACGAGTTCTATTGAAAACTCAACTTCACGATTTGGTGGAAGACCCGGTAAATCCTCCGGAAAGACATCATCAAACTCCCGTACAATGGGAATATTCTTAATCTTGAGTTTCTCACCAACCATTTGGGATAAATTACCTTCATTTAGTGGAATCAATACCCAAAAAATGGATGAAATTTCCACTGGAAGGTTATGTTCATCCTTACATTGATAGACGATCATAGATTGATCTGGAATATGAAATGTGACTTCCCTTCATTGGCAATTGATCTGAGCTTCATATAAAGAAAGCCAATCCATGCCAAGAATCACATCAAATTCCACTATAGGAAGGATCACAAGATTTGCAGGAATCACTTTCCCACAAACTTCGATCAGAGAAGAATTATAAACTTTTGATGCGACTGTTGTGCCATTAGCTGTTGTCACAGCTAACTCAACATTTAATTGTTGAGGTAATACGGTGATACCCTTAGAAAATTCATCAGAAATAAAAGAGTGGGTGGATCCAGAATAAAATAAAACATTTTCTACTTTAGAGTGGATGGTAAGTGTACCTTTCACCACATCGTCATCGTACTCCACATCGCTGATAGAAATTGCATGTGACTTTCCTTTGTCTTTAGCCTTAAGAGTTTTTTGACATCGACCATCATCATCAACGCTTGGATTAGGGCATTTGTTGGCATAATGTCCCATATCCTTGCACTTGAAACATTGAAGTGTAGTAGGTTCATTCTGTGTATCCCTTCCTTTGTTTGCATCATTAGACATCTTCTTCCCATCATCGCGGAATTCAAATGCCCGATGACCTTCCTTTCCACATTTGAAACATTCACTTGTCCCTTTAAGACAACTCCCTCCATGTTTCTTTCCACACTTTGAGCATAAGGGAAAGCTCATCTTCTTTTCAGTGTGCTCTTTATATTTTTCTTTGAATTCCATTTTCTTCTTCTTATCAAACCTATATGACTGATGGGTTACTCCAATCTCCATCTCGACTTTGAGAGCACATCGAATGATTTCCTCGTAGCTATTAAAGTATCTTATGGCTAACGCCCTTCGAAGACTTGGTTTTAAGACACTAAAGAATCGATCGATCTTACTCTCAGGTTGGATAATAATTCCAGAAGCATACCTTGAAAGTCTTGTAAAATTTTCTTCATAGGGACCAACAGATTCATCTTCCTTTTGCTTCAGTTCAAGAAACTCTTTCTCCATCTTTGTTCGGAGAATACGAGGGAAGTACTTATTGAAAAATAGGTTCTTGAACTCATCCCATTCCATGGATTCAATTTAAACCCTTTGCCTCGTATTCTTAATAAGATTCCACCATTGATCAGCATCTCCTTCCAAACGATACACTGCTAGGATGACTTTATCATGTTCAGAACATTGAAGAAATGAAAATATCTTTTCAGTAGTACTAATCCATTGTTCAGCAACTAATGGATCAGTAGTCCCTCTGAAAGAAGGTGGACGCTGTCTCATGAAGGATTCAACAGAATGTTGCTCCTTCCTTTGCTCGTTTGGAAGTCCTGTATGATTCATAGCTTGAGAAAGTTGTGTGAGCATGGCTACAAAATTATTCATTCCAGCTCCCATAACGTTTGGTTGCTCATGGGGACAATCATTGCATTGCCCGTCTCATTCCGCATTAACACGATTCCTTCGGGTTCCAGCCATTGACTAAAACCAAGAAGAATAGTGTGAGAAACAATAATTGTAATAGGAAAACCACATAATTAAGAATAAAACTTCACACTTAAGGTCTTATCCTAGGTTATTCATGGCCATTTCTAAAACACTAAGATTGTGTTCTACGCTTAGACTTATCCTTAGGGTTCTTACTAAGGCTTTTACATCCTAGTTTCCAAAGGTCGACTATACCTTTCCTCTGATACCAACTATAACAACCCATACTTTACATACATTGTTAATAATTCAAAATTGAAGCATACTTATTACAACATATAACAAAACCACGAAAGGACCGTACAGGTATAGTGTCTTTAGAAACTGGGAAACATAAACAACTGATTCATAAAGCATCTACTTTGCCTCCCATTTATTTCATCATATCTAGAGTCCCTTTTTGGCATATTCTACTTAATAACCTTCTTCCTGACCTGGGGAAATAAAACATACAAAAGGGTGAGGTCAAATGCTCAGTAAGGGTAAACAAAAGAAATATCAATCACATCATATACATAAGCACATAACTTTTTGAAATCTTAACCTGCAAAAGAGATCATAATTTCATAACATGGGATAAATCATGGCAGTGAAATGTAATCACAATAATCATAAATTAAAACATGAAACTTTGTGGAATACACACATAATCATAGAGAATCATATCTTATTAGTCAAGACTCATTTCCAAGACTATCTTAGTGGACAAAGTCCATTTCTGAACCGAGTCACCCTCGTTTCAGTCCGGTTTCAGTGAACTGGTATAACATACCGTTCCAACCATGTCTATCTCATGAGATATAAAATCTTTACCCAATGCATTGGAGGGAGATATAGGTCCCACCCATCTCATAATGATACCATTATTATGTGTGCCACAAAATTAGAAACCATACATCATAGCATAACCCATGTAATAAAAATGGGAATCTTAAACATCGTGACATCATAAAATAATTCATATAAGATAAAGGAATTCATAAAAATAATTCCATCACAACATAATCAAATCAATGTAATAATAGGGATAGAAACAGAACCCTTTATTATCTTAGATGGAAAATAATTTTGATAAAACACTTGAACTCCATTCTTGAGGAAAATATCCTTTCTACTTCAAAAACACTTTTCCTTTCTTAACATGTCATACAATTCTAAACTAAAATAAGTTGATTAAAAATAAACCTGAAAAATTGAATAGGAATATTCTTGGACATAATGTTTTAAAAATCCATTCATGCCGTATAAGTTAAAGAAACATTCTTCTCGTACTTTTGTCGGAAAAGTCAAAAAAGTACCTCGTACAAAAAACGACAAAAGATTCCTTTCATATCTTTTACTAAAAACTCACAGAAGGGTAAAATTGGATTTGAACAATTGTAGGTGGATGGAAATAAAATAACATATTGAGGAAACATGGATGTGGATGATAAAATACAACCCAGTAGATACCAAAGTATAAACAATCTCGGATAAAAATGAGATTGTGATATTTCCCTTACCTTAGGTCCGATATGCTTTGTACATGTCCGAACCTCCTGTATAATGATTTAAATAATGTTATTGACTTTTTCCATAATCATACTTATTTTTATGATATCATATTTGGTCATATTCTTAGCTTCTTAGTAGTAATATTTCATTGCTACTTGTTATTCGGGTGTTTATAACTTTTTGTTCTTATGCGTGTTTTGTCGAATAAATTATTAATCTTATATTTAGGTTATAGATACCTCATTTTCAGAATGGTATTAGTGTAATATATATCGTATTCATTCATTCAATTCATTTATATAATCATTATGAAATGAAGATCATGTAGAATGAGTCACATCACATCGTGGAGACGGTATTCCGTACGTACGCATGAGTGATGATATCGTTCCTATGATCGTGGAATTGTATTGGAGTGTATATATACTATTTCAGAATCAGTATCAATTTATAATAGTCATATAATGTCATTATTTACACAATTATACCCATCCAAGTAAGGTGGTGGTGTAAAATAGATTACACCACGGCGTGGAGACGGTATTCCGTACGTACACACGTGCGGTGATTTCTTTTTCCATAGGATGGATAGATGGTGAAATAGGGTTGTTTCATACTTATAATAAAATATCAGTATATGAGTGATACTGATGTTATTACTTCATAATGAAACAACTAATGAAGAAGAAGTGGAAGAAGAAATAAAGATGAATGAATCGGTAACGAACATTACCTCTTCTTTGAAGTGCTTCTTTGAGACCTTCTTTTAGGGCACTAAAATTGGTCTTTGAATGTATCTAGGGAAGTTGAGAGGAGAAAATGGCAGGGGTTGGCAGAGCCTGAAGGCTCAAAGTGGTGTGAGGAAGAGGGGGAAGATGTGTCCTTTTATAATGGAGGAGAGGGGCACATTTGGAATAACTAAAACTATTATTTTATTATAAAGTCAAGTTCGGTTTTAAATAGCTCCAAACTGATTTATTTCGAGGCTAAGGTGTGGATGGGTCGAATTCCTCTCATCAAATAGAATTTAGAAAATTTTAGGTTCCTATTTTAACCTTATCATTTAGATTTAACATTAAGTTAAATAATTTTACTTTTACCGTGTCTTCTTGTATTCTTACACTATAAGGTTAATAAACTTACTATAAGAAGCCAAAAGAACCCCAAATTGTTTATTATTAATATATATAACCTTATCTAAGTCATTTGGCCGAACCATAGATTTTTAGGAATAAAATAACAATTACTAATATAATATTTGTTTTAAAAACTATTTTATGTCTATTTTGACACTATTTAGTAATTGATTTTTGTGAAAATCATAACAGAATTATTAGTTCGAACCAAGTTAATTAAATCAATACTAACACGTCATATTAACCTACAAAATTAGTGGAATGCATAAAAAGTCTCAAATTACATTTATTTTGGTGTTTATAACATCAATTATGTCAATATTTCATTAATAAGATAATTACTGCATCATCATTGTGTCATAAATAAATTAAATTATTTTTATCTAAAATTAAAAATAAAATACCATTATGTATGAACTCTTTTTAAATTTATAATGAATATTTATAGTCGAATTTATCTTATGTATAACCCCATATTAAAAATTATTTATTTATTAAACTTTGATTTTAACTATTTTAACCCTTCTTTAAATAAATTAATAATAAATGTCCTAATCTAATCCAAGTGGGCCTAAATGGTCATATTTTATTCCTAAGTTTGTTTTTGATCTAATTACACTTATCCAATAGAATTAGGACATGTTTTAGGGTAATAATAATATCATCTTTACCCTTAATTACCCTATTTACTTTTAACCGTGGTAAAAAAGTAAAAAGTTACTATTCACCAAAAATTATTTTCATCTCATTGAACCACATTTTAGTCCTTGATATTAACCGTGTCTCTCGGATTTTTGAAATTCCACTCACAAAAGCGGTAAAATTAAGTTTTATGAAAAATTCAGTTTTTAACTACCACTTAGTGGTTTCACTATTCATCAAAAATTGAAAGTTTTCAGAAAAATACCAAAATTTCACCCTAGGATAATTTTGATATTCCGAATCCAAAAATGAAGTCCATTTTGAAAAATAAAATTTATAAAATTTCAAAAAGTGGTTATTACTATTCATAACGGCTAGTTTTAATAATATTTTAATAGCATATCGTTGTTTAGTGAAACTCGGTATTGAGTACGATGCAAGCTATCGAGGAAGGTCACGATTTCGTGTAAAGAAAGCCAAGAAAGTGTTGTGTAGAAAAAGATTCCTTTTATGATTTATATAACATAAAAGTCTCGGGTGTTACATTCTACCCCCCTTAAAATGAATTTCACCCTCGAAATTCGTCACTTTGTAACAAACAGATGAGGATACCTCTCCCTCATCATATCCTCAAGCTCCCATGTAGCTTCTTCTAATTGGTGGTTCCTCCATAAAACTTTCACCAATCGAGTGGTCTTGTTTCATAGGACTTTTTCGCTACGATCCAAAATCTCTATCGGTTGTTCTTCATAAGAAAGATCTTACTCCAGCGGTACAACGTCTGAGCTGAGTACATGTGAAGGATCAGGTATATACTTTCTCAGGAGAGATACATGGAACACATCGTGAACTTGAGAGAGATTCGGTGGAAGCGCCAATCGGTAAGCTACCTTCCCAACACAATCCAGTATTTCGAAAGGACCGATATATCTAGGGCTCAACTTCCCCTTCTTTCCAAATCTCATAACCCTCTTCCAGGGAGATATTCGTAAGAACACTTTATCACCCACTTAAAAATCTAGGTCTATTCTTTGGTTGTCGGCATAACTTTTCTGTCGACTCTGAGCTACTCTTATGTGTTGTTGAATAGATCTGACCTTTTCGGCCATTTCATCAACTAGATCAGGTCCTAATAGCTTTCTTTCCCCAACTTCATCCCAGCAAGTTGGAGTCCTTCATTTCTTTCCATAGAGAGCTTCATAAGGAGCCATCTGAATACTGGAGTGAAAGCTATTATTATAAGAAAATTCCACCAAAGGTAGGCGTTGATACCAACCTCCTTTGAAATCCATAGAGCAAGCTCTCAGCATATCTTCTAGGGTTTGAATTGTTCTCTTAGACTGACCGTCTGTCTGAGGATGATAAGCAGTGCTAGAACTCAACTCTGTATCCAGAGTATGCTGAAGACTTCACCAGAACTTCGAGGTAAATCTCAGATCCCGATTAGATATAATAGAAAGTGGTACTCTATGCAATCTTACCACTTCCTTTACATATATCCTGGCAAGCTGATCTAGAGAGAAATCCTCTCTAATAGCAATGTAGTGTGCAGACTTTGTAAGACGATCAACTATGACCCATATAGCATTATTGCCTTTGGATGTTTTAGGAAGTCCTGTGACAAAGTCCATAGTAATGTTTTCCCATTTCCATTCGGGTATGGGTAATGGTTGTAACATCCCCTTAGACTTCTGTCTCTCAGCTTTAACTTGTTGACAAACCAAGCATCGAGAGACATATTCAGCAACATCTCTTTTCATGCCATCCCACCAGAAGTACTCTTTCAGGTCCCTATACATCTTCGTGCTTCCAGGATGAATAGAGAATGATGAACTATGAGCCTCATCCAGTAGCTCCTTCTTTAATTCGGGGATGGGAGGAACACAAACCCGATTCCTGAACTTTATTATCCCATCACAATCAAGGTTGAACTCAGGAACATTTCTCACCTTCTTTTGTAACTCGACATCTTCTTTCTGTGCCTCTTTAATCTTCACATGTATAGATGGTTGAACATTCATTTGAGAAAGATAAGATTTTTCCCCTTCTATTATAATTCCAAGATCCATCCTTTGTAAATCCAAAAATATTGGATCTTTTGTGATCCTCATCATGGATAAACTAGCATGGTCTTGTTGACTTAATGCATCTGCCACCTTGTTTTCTTTCCCAGGGTGGTAATGGATTGAGCAGTCGTAATCCTTAATCAGCTCCAACCATCTTCTTTGACGCATATTCAGCTCCTTTTGTGTGAAAATATACTTTAATCTTTTATGATCAGTATAAATATCACACCTTTCACCATAAAGGTAATGCCTCCAAATCTTTAATGCAAAGATTACCGCAGCTAACTCCAAATCATGTGTTGGGTAATTTTTCTCATGGATTTTCAACTATCGTGAGGCATAAGCTATCACCATATCATTTTCCATAAGAACACACCCTAATACCTTCTTGGATGCATCACTATAGATCACAAACCTTTCTCCACTACAAGGCAGTGTGAGCACAAGTGCACTGGATAACCTTCTTTTCAACTCCATGAAATTCTCTTCACATTCTTCCGTCCAGACAAACTTAAATCCTTTCTGAGTCAACTTGGTGAGTGGATTAGATAATCGTGAAAAATCTTTCACAAAACATCGATAATGTCCAGCCAAATAGAACAGGTGCTCCCAAAGGTGACTCACTAGGGCGTATGAATCCATTATCAAGATTCTCTTGGAGTTGCTTCTTCAATTCCTGTAACTCAATTGGGGCCATTCTATAAGGTGTATTTGAAATAGGCAAAGCACCCGGTACGAGTTCTATTGAAAACTCAACTTCACGATTTGGTGGAAGACCCGGTAATTCCTCCAGAAAGACATCATCAAACTCCCGTACAATGGGCATATTCTTAATCGTGAGTTTCTCACCAACCATTTGAGATAAATAACCTTCATTTAGTGGAATCAATACCCATAAAATGGAAGAAATTTCTACTGGAAGGTTATGTTCATCCTTGAATTGATAGACGATGATAGATTGATCTGGAATATGAAATGTGACTTCCCTTCTATGGAAATTGATATGAGCTCCATATAAAGAATGCCAATCCATGCCAAGAATCACATCAAATTCCACTATAGGAAGGATCACAAGATTTGCAGGAAGAACTTTCCCACAAACTTCGATCGGAGAAGAATTATAAACTTTTGATGTGAATGTTGTTCCATTAGGTTTTGTCACAGCTAACTCAACATCTAATTGTTGAGGTAATACGGTGATACCCTTAGAAAATTCATCAGAAATAAAAGAGTGGGTGGATCCAGAATCAAATAAAACATTTTCTACTTTAGAGTGGATGGTAAGTGTACCTTTCACCACATCGTTATCGTACTCCACATCGCTGATAGAAATTGCATGTGACTTTCCTTTGTCTTTATCCTTAAGAGTTTGTTGACGTCGACCATCATCATCAACCCTTGGATTAGGGCATTTATTGGAATAATGTCCCATCTCCTTGCACTTGAAACATTGAAGTGTAGTAGGTTCATTCTGTGTATCCCTTCCTTTGTTTGTATCATCAGACATCTTCTTCCCATCATCGCGACATTCAAATGCCCGATGACCTTCCTTTCTACATTTGAAACATTTACTTGTCCCTTTAAGACAACTCCCTCCATGTTTCTTTCCACACTTTGAGCATAAGGGAAAGCTCATCTTCTTTTCAGCGTGCTCTTTAGATTTTCCTTTGAATTCCATTTTCCTCTTCTTATCAAACCCATATGACTGATGGGTTACTCCAATCTCCATCTCGACTTTGAGAGCACATCGAATGATTTCCTCATAGCTATTGAAGTCCCTTATGGCTAACGCCCTTTGAAGACTTGGTTTTAAGCTACTAAAGAATCGATCGATCTTACTCTCAGGTTGGATAATAATACCAGAAGCGTACTTTGCAAGTCTTGTAAAATTTGCTTCATAGGTACCAACAGATTCATCATCCTTTTGCTTCAGTTCAAGAAACTCTTTCTCCATCCATTTTCGGAGAATACGAGGGAAGTACTTATTGAAAAATAAGTTCTTGAACTCGTCCCATTCCATGGACTCAATTTCATCCCTTTGCCTCGTATTCTTAATAAGATTCCACCATTGATCAGCATCTCCTTCCAAACGATACACTACTAGGATGAATTTCTCATGTTCAGAACATTGAAGAACTGAAAATATCTTTTTAGTAGTACTAATCCATTGTTCAACAACTAATGGATCAGTAGACCCACTGAAAGAAGGTGGACGATGTCTCATGAAGGATTCAACAGAATGTTGCTCCTTCCTTTGCTCGTTTGGAAGTCCTACATGATTCATAGCTTGAGAAAGTTGTGTGAGCATGGCTACAAGATTTTTCATTCCAGCTCCCATAACGTTTGGTTGCTCAGGGGGACAATCATTGAATTTCCCATCGCATTCCGCATTAACACGATTCCTTCGGGTTCCAGCCATTGACTAAAACCAAGAAGAATAGTGTGACCAACACTAATTATAATAGGAAAACCACATAATTAAAAATAAAATTTCACACTTAAGGTCTTATCCTAGGTTATTCGTGGCCATTTCTAAAACACTAAGATTGTGTTCTATGCTTAGACTTAACCTTAGAGTTCTTACTAAGGCTTTTAGATCCTAGTTCCAAAGGTCGACTATACCTTTCCTCTCATACCAACTATAACGACCCATACTTTACATACATTGTTAATACTTCAAAATTGAAGCATACTTATTACAACATATAATAAAACCACGAAAGGACCGTACAGGTATAGTGTCTTTAGAAACTGGGAAACATAAACAACTGATTCATAAAGCATCTACTTTGCCTCCCATTTATTTCATCATATCTAGAGTCCCTTTTTGGCATATTCTACTTAATAACCTTCTTCCTGACCCGGGGAAATAAAAAATACAAAAGGGTGAGCTCCAATCCTCAGTAAGGGTAAACAAAAGAAATCAATAACATCATATACATAAGCACATAATTTTTTGAAATCTTAACCTGCAAAAGAGATCATAATTTCATAACATGAGATAAATCATGGCAGTGAAATGTAATCAAAATGATCATAACTTAAAACATGAAACTTTGTGGAATACACACATAATCATAGAGAATAATATCTTATTAGTCAATACTCATTGCCAAGACTATCTTAGTGGACAAAGTCCATTTCTGAACCGAGTTACCCTCGTTTCAGTCCTGTTTCACTGAACCGGTATAACCTACCGTTCCAGCCATGTCTATCTCATGAGATATAAAATCATTACCCAATGCATTGGAGGGAGACATAGGTCTCACCCATCTAATAATGATACCATTCTTATGTGTGCCACAAAATTAGAAACCATACATCATAGCATAACCCATGTAATAAAAATGGGAATCTTAAACATCGTGACATCATAAAACAATTCATATAAGATAAAGGAATTCATAAAAATAATTCCATCTCAAAATAATCAAATCAATGAAATAATAGGGATAGAAACAGAACCCTTTATTATCTTATATGGAAAATAATTTTGATAAAACACTTGAACTCCATTCTTGAAGAAAATTTCCTTTCTACTTCAAAAACACTTTTCCTTTCTTAACATGTCATAAAATTCTAAACTAAAAGAAGTTGATTAAAAATAAACATGAAAAATTGTAAAGGAAGCTTATTGGATATAATGTTTTAAAAATCCATTCATGCCGTATAAGTTAAAAAAACAATTTTCTTGCACTTTTGTCAGAAAAGTCAAAAAAGTACCTCGTACAAAAAACGACAAAAGATTCCTTTCATATCTTTTACTAAAAACTCACCGAAGGGTAAAATTGGATTTGAAAAATTGTAGGTGGATGGAAATAATATTAAATATTGAGAAAACATTTATGTGGATGATAAAATACACCCCAGTAGATACCAAAGTATAAACAATCTCGGATAAAAATGAGATTGTGATATTTCCCTTACCTTAGGTCCGATATGATTTGTACGTGTCCGAACCTCCTGTATAATGATTTAAATAATGTTATTGACTTATTCCAGAATCATACTTATTTTTATGATATCATATTTGGTCATATTCCTAGCTTCTTAGTAGTAATATTTCATTGCTACTTGTTATTCGGGTGTTTATAACTTTTTGTTCTTATGCGTGTTTTGTCGAATAAATTCTTAATCTTATATTTAGGTTATAGATACCTCATTTACAGAATGGTATTAGTGTAATATATATCATATTAATTCATTAAATTCATTTATATAATCATTATGAAATGAATATCATGTAGAACGAGTCGCATCACATCGTGGAGACGATATTCCGTACGTACGCACGAGTGATGATATCGTTCCTATGATCGTGGAATTGTATTGGAGTGTATGTATACTATTTCAGAATCAGTAGAAATTTATAGTAGTCATATAAAGTCATTATTTACACCATTATACCCATCCAAGTAAGGTGGTGGTGGGAAATAGATTACACCATGGCGTGGAGACGGTATTCCGTACGTACACACGCGCGGTGATTTCTTTTTCCGTAGGATGGATAGATGGTGAAATATGGTTGTTTCATAATTATAATAACATATCATTATATGAGTGATACTCATGTTATTACTTCATAATGAAACAACTAAATAAGAAGAAGTGGAAGAAGAAATAAAGATGAAAGAATCGGTAACGGACATTACCTCTTCTTTGAAGTGCTTCTTTGAGACCTTCTTTTAGGGCACTAAAATTGGTCTTTGAAGAATACTAGGACCTCTAGGATGTCCCTAGGGAAGTGGAGAGGAGAAAGTGGCAGGGGTTGGCCGAGCTTTATGCCTCAATGTGGTGTGAGGAAGAGGGGGAGGAGGTGTCCTTTTATAAGGGAGGAGAGGGGCACCTTTGGAATAACTAAAACTATTATTTTATTATAAAGTCAAGTTCGGTTTTAAATAGCTCCAAATTGATTTATTTCGAGGCTAAGGTGGGGATGGGTCGAAATCATCTCATCCAATAGAATTTAGACAAGTTTAGGTTCCTATTTTAAACTTATCATTTAGATTTAACATTAAGTTAAATAATTTTACTTTTACCGTGTCTTCTTGTGTTCTTACACTATAAGGTTAATAAACTTACTATAAGAAGCCAAACGAACCCAAAATTGTTTATTATTAATATATATAACCGTATATATGTCATTTTGCCGAACCATAGATTTTTAGTAATAAAATAACAATTACTAATATAATATTTGTTTTAAAAACTATTTTATGTCAATTTTGACACTATTTAGTAATTGATTTTTGTGAAAATAATAACAGAATTATTAGTTCGAACCAAGTTAATTAAATCAATACTAACATGTCATATTAACTTATAAAATTAGTGGAATTATAAAAAGTATCAAATTACATTTATTTTGGTGTTTATAACATCAATTATGTCAATATTTCATTAATAAGACAATTACTGTATCATCATTGTGTCATAAATAAATTAAATTATTTAATGTCTACAAATTACAAATAAAATACCATTATGTAGGAAATATGTTTATCTTTCTAATGAATATTTATAGTCTAATTTATCTTATGTATAACCCCATATTAAAAATTATTTACTTATTAAACTTTGATTTTAACTATTTTAACCCTTCTTTAAATAAATTAATAATAAATGTCCTAATCTAATCCAAGTGGGCCTAAATGGTCATATTTTATTCCTAAGTTTGTTTTTGATCGAATTACACATATCCAATAGAATTAGGACATGTGTTAGGGTAATAATAATATCATCTTTACCCTTAATTACCCTATTTACTTTTAACCGTGGTAAAAAAAGTAAAAAGTTACTATTCACCAAAAATTATTTTCATCTCATTGAACCACATTTTAGTCTTTGATATTAAAAGTGTCTCTTGGATTTTTGAAATTCCACTCACAAAAGTGGTAAAATTATGTTTAATGAAAAATTCAGTTTTTTAACTACCACTTAGTGGTTTCACTATTCTTCAAAAATTGAAAGTTTTCAGAAAAATACCAAAATTTTACCCTAGGATAATTTTGATATTCCGAATCCAAAAATGAAGTCCATTTTGAAAAATAAAATTTATAAAATTTCAAAAAGTGGTTATTACTATTCATAACGGCTAGTTTTAATAATATTTTAATAGCATATCGTTGTTTAGTGAAACTCGGTATTGCGTACAATGCAAGCTATCGAGGAAGGTCGCAATTTCATGTAATGCAAGCCAAGAAAGTGTTGTGTAGAAAAAGATTCTTTTTATGATTTATATAACATAAAAGTCTCAGGTTTTACAAAATGCTTCCCAATTGGGTCTCTTCTAATAATTAGAGACTTATTTTTGATCATCCTAAAATAACTTCACATCATGAACTCATATAAGTCTATATGATAAACATAGTAAAAAAATAATCCCCTTATTTTTGAAAAATTATCAGTTGGTTTGTCCTATATACTTATATCAATGATAATAGATTATATGAGGGTCTTCATCCAATGAAATTCCTTGGAAACTTCTTTTTTTACATATACAACTTTACACTAACCAGTTATCTTCACAAATTATTGAATTATAAAATTAAAAATTAAGAAAAATATTTGGTAACCTCAAAATTAACAAATTTATTTTATTAAAAAAATTAAGTATAAAATGGGTTTAAAAAATAAAATACCTTAAATCAATCATTATTACCACCATCATGTTCTTAACTCCTTTAGATTCTTTGAAACAACCCCAACCTTATTGGTCCTAAAAAGATCCATTTTGAAACACTAAAAATAGATTTTAAAAAATTGAAAATACCCAATAAAATAATAATTGATATAGACAAAATTTTGATGGATAAAAATGCCACTCAGACGAAGGAATGAGAAGATATGTCTTAGAAATTGCAATAATATTAATATAGTTCCAAGGAGAAGATCTTTGACTCAAAGGAGGACAAAAATTGGAGGACCAAGAAGGATGGAATGGGCATACATATAGAAATGATGTTTTATAAGAACCAAAGTCTAGGGAAAGTTAAGGTGTCCTAAAATAATGACATTGTGAAGATGGGTGACAAAATGAAGAGTCAAAGTGACTTAATTGAAAAACATTAACATTAAGTGTAAAAGAAAATTTCCTCTAATAAATAGATGAAATATATCATTATCCCACTCAAAACAAAACTATAATAGTGGATAACATATGTAAAATAAGAAATATCAATTATAATGGAGATGACTTCCCAACTAAAGTAGAAGGGTGAGAAAATCAAGAAGATCGATAGAAGGCTGAAAACCTCAAAAAATTATAATTTACCTCCCAGAGGAGCATCAATTATTGGATTATAGAAATGTGGAAATCTAGAGTTATTATGTTAAAAAATATATTTTTCCAAATATGAAATAGATGAATTTCAGTGGGTGGTATACCCTATGTGATACTATTATAGAATCACAATACATACCATTTAGGTTTTTCTAGAATCCCCAAAACTCAAAAAAGAATATAATCTTCTAAAACAACATCTCAAGTGAGGTGAAACAACATGAGTTATGGTTTTAATGGGAAATTATTTATCTATGATAACCATGGTCATATGGTTAGAAAACATAGCAAGAGAGGAACTAAAAATATAATATAGAACTAATTTATTCTTATAAATAAATGGAATAATGTTTTTAATAAAATAAATTCTTTTAATAAGGGTATTTTTTTTTACAATTTTGGGGGAAAATAATAGAGCTCAACCAACGGTGCATCAGGGACCCACATCAGTTCACTCATTATATCCCTCCTGTAAAGAATTAATTCAAATCATTTGGAAAAAATGGAAGCTTCTCTAGTTATGAAAATAAAATATGAACATATAATTAAAGATTCACCAAGGAAGAAAATATCTTTGGTGACTCTATTTCCTATAAATGAGAAAACCATGTGGCACACCTAAGTGATATTGAAAAATTTACCAAAAGCTACGAGTAGAAGATAAAAACATGTGTTTTAATGAAACAAGAAGGTAATAGCTTTCAAAGGTGTTCTAAATATGATATTAAAAAAAGGGTTCTTGAAAAAATAATATGATTATTTATAAAACTTAAAGGCCTATAAAAGTTTCTCTTTTGAAAGAGACATCATAAAACTAGATATGGGTTGTGAAACTCATGAATCATGTAGGGTTAATTAGATATAAAAGAATAAATAGAGAATAAATATCCAATAATTAATGTATATGATGATCCTTGTGGGTTTGTGTACCCAAGGAAGAAGAGTTTGTGATATGGGATACAAAGAAAAGGAAATTCCTATGTGAGGAATAAAGGAAGTCAATGTAGAAGATTTCCACGATGAATGATCCAGAAAAAAAAAATTAATGAGGTAATGGAATTAATTTTATCAAATATAAATAAGGGAAAAGGAAAGAATTACTGTGAAAATATTGTCCTCTATGATCAGCCACTTTTTTTAATTTGAGTAAGTGTAAATTTACTTTATCCCAATATACTTGAATGATATTAACTTTTTCTAAAGTATTTTAGGTCTTGGGGGAGATAAGATCCATGGGGAAGTTACATCAAGAGATTAAAATTGATATTGTGACATGATATAGAGTTTAAACCAATTAAAATTAGATCAATTATATAATTGACTACTTCTTGAATTATAATAAATTAAAACAAAAGAAAAATCTGAGTAGTAATGAGAAGTCAAAATAATTAGAATTATGAGTTGAAAGATGATGTTTCAATTGATTTAATGTGGTATCAAGATCCATGATGAATTGGTTTCTAGAGTACTGGATCTCTATGAACCCATACACTGAAGATCATAGAACAAGTAAGAAACAAATAAATGAGATCTCATGCTTTATTTTTTTGATATACCATATGATATCATCTGATTGTTATTATAATTATGAAGGATTCCTTATATGGATTACTATAATGATAAATTTTAATTCAATATTAAGTAAATAAGTTGAGAAAGTTAAGGGGGTTTTTGAGATGAAAATATGATAGATGATATCCATGAAAAACAAGGAAATACACCCCATGGATAAAAAACAAATCAGTTACTAAGAACACATTAGGAATTAATATTGAAAGAAAAAAAGAAGAGTCATAATTTCTTCATTTAATATCATGGAAGATTCAATGAATGGTATCAACCATCATTATAGAATCTATGATAGTTGGTATAAGTTTCAAAAAATGTTATCAGTTTGGTGTTTATATTTGGAGAAGAAATCTATAATAATTCTGTTAATGAAGATAAATTTATATGGTTACTTGAGATGTATGGAAGTAAGTAACTAAAATTTATATAAATAGTGTTATTAAATTTATCTTTTGTTTCCTACACTTAGTTTAGACTCAGTAGTCTTAGTGGTTTTGTTGATGTCTATTTTATACGTGGTAAGGTCACCCAATAAAACTATTTGTCAATTAAGCTACTACAAAAAGATTTTTTTGAGCTAAAGATATTACATAAAAATGCAATCACATATAAATAAATGATACATGAGAAGAATAATACTTGTGGGTATAATCAATGGACCTAATAGAAGTATGAGGTTTATATCGTAGGGGGAGCATTGTCTCTCTTTATAGGATATAAGGAACATGTTGAAAATTGGTGGGAAGTAGAAATACCTATATATACACTATTGATGAAAGATACTAAGTATAAAGATGTAATGAATAGTCTCAATGATATCTAAGGATGGAATCTTATGATGTATGACATCAATAAAACAGGGAGAGAATGATATAATTGTAAAAATTGGTATCCTTGTTTCCCAAGTTACAATTTTCCCAAGTTACAATTTTCCCAAGTTTCAATATCTTGATAATATGGGATAATATATAAGTTGGATTTGATTTCAAAGGGGAAGAATAAAGAATAATTAATCCACATATAATTTATTCTTAGAAACAAATGGACCAAGAATCAGTGTGTGTTCCTACCCAAACCTTTATAGGAGGAGTAGGAATTGAATCCTACAAATTTGATGATGCTTAAGTAGTTCATTAAAAGAATATAAATCATGGAAAAAATTTATGACTAAAATACCACATAGGGTTGAATAATGTGGTCCTCTCATGTTCCACATATTGTGAAATAATTGATATAGTTCACCAACAACAATCAATAATTGCTATTAGTATTTCTTGACAGTTGGAATTAATTAAGTTTTATCAAGTTGAATCAATATATAGATAAAAGATTCATGAATTTGATTCCAATAAATATATATGGAGAGACTGTTGGGCACCAATGATAATTGGTGTTTTTATGTGTTATGTATTGTATTTATTATCAATACCATCATTATTAACCTTGGTGTGTTGGTGTGTTGGATAAAATATTTCCATTGACATGGAGTGATGGAGAATTTTGATTTAATGGTCAATATATTAATAGTTTCATTGGAATATGGTATTCCTTATAAAAGAAAAATTGAGGGTTTCATGAAACATTGTGTGAGCCATGAATATCAATCATAATCATATTGAGATATACATTTGAGATGTCTAAAAATTTTAACAAACATATAGGGATACTTTATGAAAAGTTCATAGATAATTTCTACAACAATGAAGAGCTTGATATATCCATCAAGGAATTAGTCTTTAAATGTTTTATTATGTGCATGATTTTTTTACATTAAAATAAAGAAAATGAAGAAGAAAAGAACAAATAAAAAGTTTAATGAATAGTGTTACTCGAATCCATCTCAAAAGATATGGAGTTGGAAATATTTATGTATAGAAGAAAAAGTTACATGAAATTCATAATTAGTTTCAAGAAGTTTTGAAAAAGTGAATATTCAGTGTTACCTTATAGAATCAAGGAAAATGAATTTGTTTTTAGAAATCCCTAAATTTTCTCAAAATTTGGAGTTGTATGATGAATATAGAGTTACAAAAACCTAAAAAATACAGAAGGAAATTTCATGATGATAGTGAGTTGTATGATAAAAGTAATATAAGTTTTTGGATGTTTACAAAACTAGAAATGTTGTTTTCAAGGTTGGTGGTATTCAAAGAAGTTTCAGATAGGGTTAATTGAGTCTATAAATAGGTGGCTACCCTCTATTTAGAAGTAGATTTATTGAAGATCCAAAAGGTTATGAATCAGGAAAAAGTTTCACAATATTTTTTCTTGTGTGACATAGAAATGAAAACATAATTTTCATAAATAAAGGACTTGTGTCAGTTTGACCAAGTTATTTTCGGGAATTAATTTACATAAACATCAGTTTCCTAAAGAAAGAGACTTGTATATATATATATCGTGTGAGATTAAAAATATATTTAAGTTAAAAAAGTTGTTGAGTTTTAATGAGATAATTAATGTTTTATGAAAGTGAAAGAGTTTCATAAAAAATGGAGGAGTTTCATGAATATGAGTATTGGGCATTCATATCAAGAAACAAATATAGAAATTGATTGGAAATCATTACAAATCTTTCCAAAGGAAGTCATTATTATTTAAAAACAAGTTCAACGAGGAATGATAAGCTACTATAATGGTGATGTTAAAAAATAGTTTATGAAATAGAAATGAAAAGTTCAATGAGAACTATTCATTGCATCAACCATCAGGTAGTGAAGTCTTGTATTTTTTGGGAGAAAAAATATTTGAATTAATGAAAAAAGTGATAGGGAAAAGGGAGTGATACTTGGTAGGTAATGAGGAAAACCCTAAATTTTATAAAGGAAATCCATCTATAATAGAGTGACTATAACCAAAACAATGTATCAAAATTACAAGTGATGATTAGTTGATTTCGGTACATCGACACAATATCAGTGACTTCTCCTTGAATGTATCCCATTGTGGGCAAACGAAGCAAAACTACTATCTTGTGTTCTAAATTTTCCTATATTATATAGGATGATAAATAGTACATATATAATGAATGATTATTTTTCTTATCAATATAAGGAAAATATAATAACTCTAGTTAATCATATCATCACTTAATAGGTCAACACAAGAGTGGACCTTATAATAAGTTAGGTCATTATTGGGAATGGAAGTGAGAGTTTCATTGGTATGTTGTGAAATGAGAATGAGTTTTATATGCTGATTCACCCACCTATTATAAAATCTCTCAATAAATTCCCTTATGTGAACAAAATGTATAAATAGTATTCTAATCATAACTTTACCACTAGCATGGTGTATGGTCATCCTACAACAATTTGACATTCAATTAATTTCAAAAAAGGTGGTCAATTGTAATGATATAATATATTTTATCATAGTACACCATTCTATAAATATTTCACTAGTAAAAATATATATTCTCGATGAGGATGTTTTCTTTATTCATCACACTCCCCAAATATGGGAGATGTACTTCGATGATGCCTCTTAGAGTCTTATAGGAAGAAGGATAGAAAACATAAAGTGTAATAAGTATGGATTAGGAATTGTTCTTATCTCTCCTTTGATGGATGTTCTTCCATATTTCATTCTATTGTCAGAATTTTGTGACAATAATTAAGATGAATACTGAGCCCTCATTGCTAGCTTGAAATTTTCCCTATAGATACCAGTGTCTCACTTTAACATCAAAGGTGATTCAGAGTTGTTAATTAGAAAAATTAATGGTGAATATGTCATTAAAATGGAACAATTGATTCCCATTATTAATTATATATGTGAGATAATAGTATAATTACCATTTGAGATAACACTATCTCATATTGTATGTTTATAAAATGATCATGCTGATGTGTCTTCTAATGCAACCATATCATTGGTAGACCCAAATCAGAATAAGAGAATTATCTATATTGAACATCATATGGTGGTATTTCTCTTCGTTAATAGTGATAGAAAAGAAATTAATTAAATATAAACTACCCTTAATCATGGTGATCTTATATCCTCAATAAAAAGAACCAAAAGCAAATTTATTTCCTCCATAATGTACTACCTAAAATGTGGAATTTTTCAAATGAATCGAGCTAAGAAGGAACTAATCAAATTTCAAGACATAAATTTCACACTTTATGTTGTCCCAAATTCTCAATGAGTTCTCTATAAGTTTGTTTTTATTGATTTATCCTCTAGTGTATTGAATTAGGAGACACCCTCACTATTATATAGTAATTTAACGCTATAACTTGTTGTTCCCATTAGTTGGTAGATAATATCTCCAATCAAATCAAGAGGATTGGATTTTTTTATCCATTAGTGATAAAATATTAAATGTAATTCACTATAAAATCCTATTATCTCTTGATACATTCCAAATTTAGTAAAAAAATCCTAGAGTTTTTTCATGCCACCATGTACTCATGGTCATTTTACATTTAGAGAATCAATGTCATGGGTCCATATCCCCTATCTATAGCTTAGAAATTCAAGTAATCCATACCACCACTGACTGTTTAACCAAGTGGTCTAAGGATATACCCCTAAAGGATGTTAAAATAATTTATATTATTAATTCATTGAATTATAATTTTCTTAATAGATTTAGTGTCCCACACATAATACTGATAAATAATAATACTAATTTATTCTATTCTAAATTGAAGAGTTTATATCAAGAATAAAACATATATTCTAACCACTTATCACCCTACTATAAAATGATGAATAGGTAAATAGATGATTTCAAAAAAATCCATATAATTCACTATAAAAGATGATGAATAGATATATGGTGTCTTTTCTTGATAAAATTATATATAATTTATGGTCGTATTTCACCATAACACATACTTCCATAAAAGTGATCCCATACTTTCTTATGTACAAGATAGAGATAGACTTTCTCATTGAAGTATAACTTCCACCACTCCATATTTTAATTTGAAATAAATAGATTGATGATGAATAATATTAGATTTTTCTGGGTAAACTAAAACAAATCACTAAAAAATTCACACTTTATACAAACTAGAGTTTCATTATAATCAAGTCACATGAGTATTCAATAAGAAGGTCCCCTATACTCTTTCTAGCAATGAGAATATGTTCTATATTAGAGAACATCCATGATACCCATGAATAGACCACTAATAATAGAGCCAAATGGGATATAAATTACACCATAATTTTTTTTCACTCCAATGGATCCCACTCCTTGATAAAAATGTATGGGGACCATGTCAATATAGGAATCAATGAATGTTTTCATAACCAATTAATTTCATAAATTTATGGTGGGTACATCCATGTTTTTGTTTCACATCATAAAACTAAATGATAACATCCTTCCCATTTGACATAAAACTACATGACAATGTTCACATATGTTGATGTAAAACTTTATGAAAACACCCTTAACACATGTTGTAAAATTACATGAATACATCATAGAAACATGACATTAAACTAGATGACATAAATTCCTCATCACATGACTTTAAATTGCATGTTATCTTATCCAACCTTAAATATATTTAATTTCATTTAGTAGAATACCATGTATACCCTAATTTTATTCCATGAGATTCAGATTCATGTAAGCTCCCTACCGGTTCATTTATTTTATCCATAATTCCATGATGGAATAAAAATTCCATTATCATTCGACTACCTCGATCATGTTTGGTTTCTCCATTCATGGCTCAATATTATTCATGTTACCCCTCCCACATGTGTTCCTGAAGTATATGAGAACCAACAACTTTTAATTATTTTCTTATGAACCTATATTGAGAATGAATGTTCCAATATTAAATATACTATCCAATTTAAAATATCCCCTTCTCTATAGATTCCATAAATATAGACATATGTGACCAGAATAATTCCCTCATATCAGAACTAAATGTTACATGATTATTATTATTTTAGGATACATGGTGATTCTCATATTTTCTGATCCAAGAAATGTAAAAATACTTAGGTCCTAGTCTTTGTACACAAGCTCTTATTAATTCATTAAAATTTCAAAAAATTCCCAGTTTTACCACTATAAACTACACAACACAAAAGTCCCACGTAACGCCCCATTTTTTGAAATATTTTATTTTAAATAAATTTAATCTTGTTGATATTTTTTTACATGGAACTTTTATTTTAGAAAGTGTTACCTGCAAAAAATGGGATTAGCTTTTGTTGCAAATAAGACTAAGGGTATCTTGTGTTACACACAACAATGAGTTTGAACGAAACATGACATACTATTAAAAAATTATTATTTAGTAGGATAATTATCACATATCCATTAGTATATTAAAAATATTAAAAAAAATAAAATATATATTTTACATATATATATATATATATAAAGAATTATTTTGTGTCCAATTAATTATAAATAAAAATAATAATCATTTAAAAATAAAGGAAATATTTTTCTAAAAAAACTATTTTGATTCACAAAAATATGTTTTAACTAAATAAATTAAACATATTATTTGTGGTGAAGGATTATAATTAAATCTATAAACTATATATTCAATATTTTTTTTAAAATTCATCTTATGTGTTTTATAGAAAAAGGATAAAAATAATTTCAAATGTATGCTTAAAACTGTATTTTTCAAAAAAATTGTTTTTTACCTTTTAAAAAATTATTTTAAAAATTATTTTTAAAACTTTTAACAAATTTATATGTAAAAATAAACAATTTTTTAAATAATAATATCCAAATTATCTTAGGGTGAGTTTTCAATAATTTTCTTAAATAGTTAATTCACAAGGAATTGTAAAAACAATGGTTTATATTTAGAATTGTTTTTCTTTTAATGAATTAAGAAACATAAATATTTTTTTAATATGGTTTTAAATGTAAAATTTAAAAAATTATATGTTAATTAATCCAGTTTTTTTCATTTGAATTCATTTTATATCGAATTTTTTTATAAAATCCTTTTAATCTTTTGAACATTTTGTCTTTTGGAAAACCGCTTTCTCGTCACTACTACGAGATTAAATTTAAATAAAATTTTACAACTTCTATAAATAGATTTTAGAAAAATGGATTCAATATTTTGTTTTAGAATCATTTCTATTATCTAATAACTTTAAATTAATTTTTTACTTCAATTAATAAAAAAATTAGTAAAAATTATTTACGAAACTTTTTAAAAATCGGTCTATATAGTAGTTAAACTAAAATAATAATGTTAAAAATAACCCAAAAATTATTCAAAACCAATTTAAAGGAAATATTTAGACTTTATATCTTCTAGGTTCGAGAATTTTTTATTTTGGACAATGTTTCTCGTGAAAAACATTGGTACACCTTTTTCTTTTAAAAAATTACAAGTGTTCAACTCACCTCACTTATAAAAGGACATACCATATCCTCTCCTCTTCACACTTCCAAATAACATTGGTTAATTTAATAAATACCCAAATAACTTAATTAATTATTTCATCTAATCCAAGAATCCATATTTTTTTCCTAAATCCAACATAAAAATCCTTTCTGTGAAAACCAAAAGAAGTTTTCCGAAGAAGAGGTAACCTCCTTAACAAGACATTTTATTTTATTTATTCATCAAACTCCTTAAATAATAATTTAAAAATGACGATATAAAAAACTCATAATATTATACATACTTACTTGTAATTATTTTAAGGTAATTACCTATATCCATCTCCACTTTTATAAAATGCGATATGAAATCATTATTCATGTGTGTGGAGAACTACCACCTCACGAACCGATGTTATTCTTTTTCCATTACCACCTATCACGAAAGTATATAATGACATATTAAATTATTATATATGATATTTATGATATTATTATATGTCTATAATTATAATACCATATATACCATCTTACATCCTAACATGTTGGAAAACAATAATGTTTCTCATATGTACGATAGATTACCACCTCATGAACTAATGTGATGTGTTTTTAATTTTTGATTTACATGGATGGTACTAAGGACATATTAAAATAATAAAAATGATATTTTTAATATAATTATACTTATAGGGATATGATATCCCATATAACTTCTGACTTTCTATTTCTTGGGGGATATGATAATAATGTTCGTGGGTATTGCGGACTACCACCTCACGAGGCGATGGGATTCGTTTTTTTCATATTCCTTACCTGGAAGGTAATAAGGATAAGATTCAATAAAAATATAGGATGAATATGAAATAAAAATTATTATTTAATTTTAATATATCATTTCACCCTTATGTATTTTATTCTGTTAAGAAAATTAAATCAACGTTCATGCGTACCTGTGGCTTACCATCTCCATGAATGAGTTATTTAATTTTCTATATCTAATGTTTATGGATTATGATAAATTTATATATACTGAATATGTTTGATAATTATATCATTTTTAAAATTATAAATATTATATAACCATGATCAAAGTAATAGTAACCAAAATATATCAAATCAAAACATACATAAAAAACAAAGTTGTTGTTTCCTGAAACGTGATTTTAAGAATGAATTGTTGATAAACAAGTAATAAAAGTCATAAGTAAATAATATATAATATAAAAAATATTTTTTTGTTATGGAATATATTTTTAATAAAATTATATTTATTACATTTGAGTTTTTAATGAGTATTAAGGATGTCGAGACTTAAAGTAAGAGATTTTCCTCTCACTTTTACTACTACAAGACACATGGTATTTTCACGACCTATTTATTTTATATATTGTATATTGTAAAATCCATGGAAAATAAAGAATATGAAATTTTAATATTTATTAACATTTTTGAATTAAATATTAATTTTACTTAAATGGGGACACTACGTTTGATGGCGTACCCAATGCACAACAATGATTTTCTTTAAAATCTTACGTTGCACACAACGTGGAGTTATACCAAAAAATAAAATAATAAAATAATATTATTTTAAATGGTAGTTAACACCTAGCCATTATAATGGGAAAAATGCAAATAACTAACTAAAATATGATTATACATGTTTTTTAAATGTTTTTACATTTATCCAATAAATTTTAGAAGCTTAAAATGTGAATGAATCTAATTTTAAGCATAAACACTCTAATATTATTTAAAAGGCTGATTTACCGCCTTTTGATGGAAAACTATTTTTAAATATAGTTTTTATCACTTTTTTTTTATATTTAATATAATAATAATCTTCTTTAGAAATGGGACATCAAAATTTACTTTTGATGAAATTTTGTTATTTTTCTAATAATGTTCATTTTTAATGAGTAGTGAAAAATATTAGATTTTAATTAAAAACTTCCTTCTAATCTAATTTATTTATATGGTAAGATTATATTTTTAATTGGTTTTGAAGTTTAATTAGAATATTGTTTTATCATTTAATCTAATTTTGGTCATTGGAAGTAATTTAACATTGAAATTTGACATAAACAAGTGTCAATATTTTGACAATTATTATTTCTTAAAAACACCTTTTTTTGACAGCATGAATTAATTTTAAATTAATGTCTTCCAATTTTGTGTTTTGAATTTTTAAAAATTTATTCCATATTTGGAATAAGGAGGTACAAATTTTATAAATAGGTAACTTTGATTTTTAGACATTATGAATATTTACTTCGGTAAATATTTTATTTACCATGGTTAAAAGGTAAAACTGGTAAATAAGGGTAAAAAAATAATATTATTATAACATTAAATTACCCTAACATGTGTCCTATTACTATTGGTTGATAAATTTTCAACCATGGGTATCCTTGGGTCGATTTGGGGACCCCATGGAGCCACATGGGATTGATAATGACACTTTATATTAATTAATTTTAAGTGAAGACAAATATGACTTAAACATATATCTTTTAGTAAATCAATTTTTACATGAGGATATATAAGTTATATATTTAAAAATAAATATTCATTAGAATTATAAAAATATTTCCTATATAATGGTATTTGTTTATAATTTTTAGACATCAAATAAATTAAATTATTTTTGATACAATAATGATGCAGTGTTTACCTCATCAATGAATGATTTAAATAAATAAGATTATAAATATTATAAAAATATTCAAAACCTGTCCAATTATTATTGGATGATTTTATTTCGAACAAGATTCATCTCATATTCTACCTTAATGAGTGTTGGACCTTTAAAAACCAAAAATAATTATATAATAAAATAATATTTTCAAACATTCTTAAAGAGCCCCTCCTCCTCCTTTTAAAAATCCCTCACATATAACCCATTACTAACACCTCTCAAGACCCTTGGATAATCCAAAATTTTCATTAATAATCTCAATAAATCCTTATATTCATCCTAGAAGCCTTAAATTAGGCATAAGGCACTTTACATAAACCTTTTGGTTCAAACCAAAGGGAGATACTTGATTTAAAGGCAATGTCTTCTCTTAAGTTTTTTTTGATTTTATTTTACTTATCCAACCTGTTAAACTGTTTTTATTCATTTATTTTATAAAAAAACATGTATACTAAATATAATAAGTTGTTTTTATGAGAAATATTTTAAAAAAACTAACAAACACCTCCATCTAATGGTTAAAGAACATACTGTTTCTATGGACCGTAAACTAACGACTCGCGAAACAATGATTATTCAATTATATCCTACTGCCTATTATGGTGGCCATTATAATGGAACTATATTTATATGTGAGATATATTATATTTATATTCTTTCTATGATTATGTTTTTTTATTTATATCATACCTTTATGTTTTTCATAATGGGAAAATACGATAATTTCATTTGAGGAAGTGCAGACTACCACCCCCTCAATGTGATGTGACTCGTTCATTCCATACATGGTACATATAAAAAATTAAGTTAATGAAATTATATATTATATTATACTGAAATTATAATATACATAAGTATAATTAAGTTTTCATTCCATTAAAATATAAACTAAAAATGAAAGTAGCGTTAATGCATACGTACGACATATCGTCTCCATGAACAATGCATTTAAATTATTATCTTATATAAAAATGTTTTATACTTCTAAAAATACATATATATAATGGATATCTATTATATATATTATATCTAAGTAATGAATATCATTCTTTAGATAATATAATTTTGATCACATTAACAATTTATAATTATAACAAGTTCATTTTTAACTCATGTTCCGAACATCGACAAAATGTCCGATATGAACTCAAATAATTAACTAACTGTTATAAAATGGTAATAAGAAATATAAAAGGAATACTAAACGTGAAAAACGTTCTTAATGAAGTAAAAATCAAATTATATTTATAATTTAGGAAATTAAAAAACGAATGGGTCAAGTTGGACATGAGGTAAGGGGCTTCATCTCAAACTCCTTTCATTGAGACATGTTTTGATAATATACAAATCCTTTTATATGGTATATAATAAACCCCTTTGAATTTTAATTTAATTCAAAGGGAATATTTTTTTCTATGAATAATTTTACTAAAAGAGAAAAGGAATTTTTTTATCGTTTGCGGAAAAAATGACCTCTCTACCGCCGTAATCGTTAGTTGGATTCCTCTATAAGACTTAATTTTCTTAAATGAAAAATAATCCCCTTATTTTGTTTTGGGTGTTTTGGTATTGAAAATGGTTTTTTAAATTGATTTATTATTTCAATATCTTGCAATAATGTATTTTGATTTCAAATGAATTGTTATTAGTGAAATATTTATATTTGCAATATTTTATGTGTCATGATTTTATAATGGTACTTGGACAATTGATGGGTTGTTATGTGATAAACCAAATGATGGGTGGTTTCATGAGAAACCATGATGGGTGGTTACATTATAACCTCCAATTCATTAGATATGGAAGTCGACCGTATGAATATTCCATTTAGTGATACGTGTGTAAGTCAACCGTATGGTTATTCTATTTAAGTATGTTTTTGTCCCAAGTAACCTTTAAATGTTATGTGTTCTTTCCATGAGTTTTATGGTAATATTTTCGTTAAAAAGGGTAAGCAATGATATTTTATTCATTGAGGAGTATTTAAAACTTCATAAAGGTAAAAAGTATTACTTATGAAAAAGTATTCATGGTTTACTTGTTGATTTCAAAAAATTAACAGTTTTCCTTTATTGTGTATCCATTACTATGATTTTTATTCTCATCGCAAGTTTTTATTGATTTTTTTTTCATTAGACATAAAGATGAATAGGTTCAAGGATGAGATCAAGGAAAAGTCATACTATATAAAATATGGAACTCGACATGTCTATTTTTTTCAAGATTATTTATTTAAGGAAAAAATAGATACCGAGTAGAAGTATCTACATGTAATATTAAAATTTATATGTATATGTTATGGACTAATTATCTAAATCTCAAAACCTGAAAATATCCTTGATGTGAATTATTCATTTAATTCATGATTATGCAATGTTTTAAGGGCGGGTCCTTATAGTTTGTATCAGAGGTATGTTTAGACAACTTTTGAAGTTAGGATATTGTTAAATTAATCTCTATAAATTAATTTATGTTAAGATTGAAATGATATAGCATTTACAGATTACCATGTTTCTTTGACTAAGATATTTTTGTGTTCAGAATGGTTTTTCATAGAGGAAAGAGGGAAATTGTGAAGTGTAGGAATACGGAGGTAAATTACCTTCTAAATAATCATCCTCAGATGGTCGGAATCAGAATTGAATAGTTTTTTTTCCCGTTATGGACCTGTTGACTCAGGTGATAAAATGTGGTTGTGTTTATATATGATATTTTGGAATATTATAAAATATGAGAGGAACACAAAATTCATTTAAGGGTTGTATTGTAAACCTTAAATGAAAATAAACTATTTGGTAAATTAAACAAGTGTGAGTTTTGTTTACAAAAAATTTCATTCCATGGTCACATTGTTTCAAAAAATGGAATAACTTTTGATCATTCTAAAACAAAATATATTGAAGAATGGACAAGAACCAAAAATATAACCGAGATTCGTAGTTTTCTTGGTTTGGCAGGTTATTAATGGTGGTTTGTTGAAAATTTTTCACGATTATCTAGCACACTGACTATGTTAAATCAAAAAGGGGTTAAGTTCATTTGGACCAAAGAATGTGATGATTATTTTCAGGAATTGAAAAGAAGATTGATGAATGCTCTAGTTTTGGCACTACAATCCAGAGATGGTGAGTTTATTATCTACAATGATGCTTTATTAAAAGGGATTGGTTGTTTCCTTATACATAATGATCATGTAATTTATTATGCTTCACGTAAGTTGAAGCCTCATGAGTTAAATTACCCTACACATGATTTGGAATTTGATGTTGTTGTTTTTTGCTTTAAAAATTTGGAGAAATCATTTTTATGGAGTAAAGTTTGAATATATATACTGATTACAAAAGTTTTAAGTATATATTAACTCATAAGAAATTATACATGAGACAAAGGAGTGGTTGGAATTAATAAAAGATTATGATTTCACAATTTATTACCATCCAAGAAAAGAAAATAATGTGGATGATGCTTGGAGTTGAAATATTAATGGTACATTAACCTTGTTACGTTTGGAATAAGATCCTTTGATTAAAGAATTGATGAACATTGGCATAGATGTTGTTGGTGAAATAAATTACTCTATTTTGTTTTAGGTGTCCGGGAAATCATCTAATTTAGACAAAATTAAGCAAGCAGAGAATGAAGACAGTGAGTTGCAGAAAAAGGTAGAGTTGGTTCAAAAGGGTAAGTTGCTTGATTTTATCACTGATAATTATTGTGTTTTGAGGTTTGGGATGATATTATGTGTGCCTTGTGATTCATAGTTGAATAATGAGTTGTTATGTGAAGCTAATAGTCCTCCATTTTCAGTTCATCCCAACAGTACTAAGATGTACAAAGATCTTCAGAAGTATTACTAGTGAGATGGAATGAAAATAGAAATTGGTGACTTTACAATGAAGTGTATTACTTGACAACATGTTAATGTAGAGCGGAAGTTACCGAAAGGGATGCTTCAGTCATTAAAAGTGTTAGAGTGGAAATGGGAAAATATATCCATTGAAATCATTGTGATATTATCGAAGAAATCTCGAGATAATAATGAAATTTGTGTTATAGTTGATCGATTGAATAAATCTAATCATTTACTTTCTATTCGAGATACATTGTCCCTAGATCAAACTTCTCAGTTGTATGTTAAATATATAGTCAGGTTATATGGAGTTTCTTCTCCATTGTATCTGATCATGATCCCAGGTTTACTTATAAGTTTTGGACAGGCTTTCAGAAGTTGTTGGGTGATAAATTAAATTTTAGTGCAAAATTTCATCCATAATCAGATGGGCAGTTAGAATGAACAATTCTGAAATTGGAATATATGTTATGTGCTTGTTCAATAGATTACGAGGGATGTTGGGACAAGCATCTTTCTTTGGTTTAATTTTCTTATAATTACATTTTTCATTCCTATATACAGATGGATTCATTTGAGGCATTATATGGGAAGTAGTTTCGAACTCCAACTTTTTGGGATAAAGTAGGTGAAAGGAAGATGATGTGACCATATTTGGTAGAAGATATGACAAAGAAAGTTCAGTTGATTCAAAAGCACATGAGAACAACTCAGAGAAGGCAGAAAAGGTATGCGGATAACCGGAGTAAGGATATTTATTTTGAGGTTGGTGATCATGTTGTTCTCAAAGTTTCTCCATTGAAAAGTGTGATGCGTTTTGGTAAGAAGGGAAATTTGAGTCCGAGGTTCATTGGACCTGATGAAATCTTGGAGAAAGGTGGAACAGTTGCCTACAGAGTGGCTTTACCTCCACATCTATCCCATGTACAAATTTTTTTTTCATGATTCAATGTTGGGAAATTATTTTCTGGACCCATCTCATGTTTTGTGCCCTGAGGTAGTTCAGTTGGAAGAGAATCTATATTATGAGGAACAACTAGTCTAGATTCTTGAACGTAGAGAGAAAGTGTTGCAGAATAAGGTAATTCATCAGGTAAAGGTTTTTTGAAAAAACCATGTGGTTGAAGAGGCAACGTTGGAATATGAAAAATGGTTATAATGTGTAAGTACCCCCATTTATTTGATAAGTTAATAAAAATTTTGAGGACTCAATTTCTAATAGGGGGAAAGGATGTAACATCCCTGGTAAATAAACAATATGAAATGTTCATATTTATTAACATTTTTGAATTAAATATTAATTTTACTTAAAATTGGATTCTAAATTTGATGGTGTACCCGATACGTGACAATGGGTTTCTTGGAAGTCTTGCGTTGCCCAAAACATTGGGTTTTACCAAAAAATAAAAAAATAAAATAAAATTATTTTAAATGGTAGTTAGCGCATAACTGTTGTAATGGAGGGAATTAACAAAACTAACTACAATATAATTAGACTTGTTTTTCAAATGGTTTTACATTTATCTAAAAAAATTTAAATTTTAAATGTGAATGAATATAATTTTAAGCATAAACAGTCTACTTTTATTTAAAAGGTCAATTTACCACCGTTTGAAGGAGAATCATTTTTAAATCAATTTTTTGTCACTTTTATATGATATATTTTATAAAATAATATTATTATTTAGAAATGAGACATCAAAATTTACTTTGGATGAAATTATGAAATTTTTCTGATAATGTTCAATTTTTAATGAATAGTAAAAAATACTTGTATTTTAATTCCAAACTACCTTTCAATATAATTTATTTATATGGTTATATTATCTTTTTAATTGGTTTTAAAGTGTAATTAATTATGTTTTTACCATTTAATCTAATTTTGGTCATTTAAAGTAATTTCACTTTTAAATTGGACATAAACAAGTGTCAATCTTTTGGTAGTTATTATTTCTTAAAAACACGCTTTTTGATATCCTGAATTAATTTTAAATTAATTTATGCCACTTCTGTGTTTTAAATTTGGAAAAAGGGATTCCCTATTTGGAATCCAGAGGTCTAAATTGTGTAAATAGGTATCTTTTATTTTTATACATTATGAATATTTACTTCGGTTTTTTTATTTACCATGGTTAAAGGGTAAATCTGGTAAATAAGGGTAAATAAATAATATTATAATAATAATAAATTATCTTAAAATGTGTCCTATTCCTATGTGTTGATACATTTTGAACCATGGGAATCCTTGGGTCCATTTTGGGACCCCATGGATCCACTTGGGATAGATAATGGCACTTTAATTAAACATTCATAAAGAGCCCCTCCTCCCCCTTATAAAAATCCCACAACTCTACCCCATTACTCACACTTATCAATCCCCTTGTATAGTCCAAACACTTCTTAAATAATCTTCCTACATCCCTATCATTCTCCTAGAATCTGTATCATATGCATAAGTAACTTCAATTAAACATTTTGGTTCAAACTAAAGGGAGAAACTCGATTTAAAAGTAATGTATTCTCTTAAGTTATTTTTATTATTTTACTTCTCAAACCCAATAAAATATTTTATTCCATTATTATATAACAAAACTATAATCCTCAATATACTTGTTTATTGTTATGATAAGTATTCTAACTACACTTACACACACCTCTATCTAATGGGTAAAGAATATATTGTTTCTGTGGACGACGAACTAACGCCTCACGAAATGATGACTGTTCAATTATTTCATACCGCCTATTATGGTGGCCATTATGAGGTTAATATATTTAAATGTGATATATATTATATTTATATTTTATCTATGTTTCTGTATTTTTCATTTATATCATACCTTTATTGTTTCCATAATGGGTAAATATGATAATTTCATTTGAGGAAGTGCGGACTACCGCCCCCTCAAAGTGATATGACTCGTTCATGCCATACATGGGAAGTATAAAGGATGGATTTAATGAAATTTTATATTATATTATAATTGAATTATAATATACCCATGTATAATTAATTTTTCATTATATTAAAATATGAAATAGAAATGAAAGTAGCATTCAAGCATACGTACATCTTACCGTCTCCATGAATGGTGCATTTCATTTCTTACCTTATCTCATAATGTTATGTATTGTTATAAATACATATATATATACTGAATATATATGATATATACGATATCTAAATCATGAATATTATTTTGGAGATAATGGAATTTTGAGGACATGGAAAAATTATAATTATAACACATTTTTTAACTCAAGTTCCGAACATCAATAAAATGTCCTATATGAACTCAAATAATTAAATAATTGTTATAGAATGTTAATAAGTGATATAAAAGTAATAATAAACTTGAAAAATGTTCTTAATCAAGTATAAATTAACTTAAGTTTATTATTCATAAAATAAAGAATGAACGGGTCAAGTCGGAGACAAGGTAAGATACTTCATCTCAATCTCCTTTCATTGAGACATATTTTGATAATATACACCTCCTTATTTATATGGTATATAATAAACCACTTTGAATTTTAATTTCATTCAAAGGGAATATATTTTTCTATGAATAATTTTACTAAATGAAAAAGAAATTTCTTTATCATTTGTGGTGACAATGACCTCTCCGCCACTGTAATCATTAGTTGGCTACCTCTGTAAGACTTAATGTTTTTAAAATTAAAAAGAAACCCCTTATTTTGTTTTTGGGTGTTTTGGTATTGAAAATGGTTTTTAAAATTTATTTATTATTTAAATATCTTGAAATAATTTATTTTTATTTAAAATAAAATATTATTAGTGAAATATTTATATTTGAAATATTTTATGTGTTATGATTTTATAATGGTACTTGGAAATTTGACAGGTGGTTACGTGATAAACCAAATGACAGGTGGTGCCATGAAAAACCAAGACATGTGGTTACATTATAACCTCTAATTCATTGGGTATAAAAGCAAGCCATATGGCTATTCCATTTAGTGATATGTGTGGAAGTTGAAAGAATGTTTATTCTATTTAAGTATGTTTATGTCCCAAGTTACCTTTATATGTTATGTGTTCTTTTTTCTGTGTTTTATGGTAATATTTTGGTTAAAAAAGGGTAGGTAATAATTCTTTATTCAGTAAGAAGTGTTTAATACTTCATAAAGGTGAAGAGTATTACTTATGATAATGTATCATGGTTTACTTATTGTTTTGAAAAAACTAACAATTTTCCTTCTTTGTGTATACCTTACTGAGTTTTATTATGCCTATCCAAAGTTTTTTTGAAATATTTTTCACAGGGCTTAAAGATGAATAGGTCTAAGGATGGGATCAAGGAAAATTAATGATGTCTAAAATATGGAACTAGACATGACTCTTTTTTTCAAGAGTTTTTATTTAATGAAAAAATGGATTCTGAGTAGAAGTGTCTACATGTAATATTTAAATTGATATGTATATGTTATGGCCTAATTCTAAAATGCTTTAAACCTGAAAAGATCCTCGATGTTAATTATTCATTTAATTTAAGATTATGTAATGTTTTAAGGACTATTCCTTATATATATAACGAACATGAATTTATTTTATAATTATTAAAATAAAAATTATTGGGATTTAAATATCCATTTTAAGATCTATCTTTCATGGGTTTACTATTTAAAACCTTATAAATGGGTAATATTTTTTTGTCTCAATTTTCTTCATTTTAAACACATGTTATGTTATACACTTTTATTCTTTTATGATATTCATATACAGAACCTTTATCATGTAATATCATTAATTTATGTATTCTCATGATATTCTATGTTTAATTTAATTTTATTATTTCATGGTGTTTATGATTTAAAGTTACCAAAGTGGAAGGTTTTTGATGTTGTAATTTCATCTCTTATTAGGATTACTCATAATTATGATTCCAATGATGAAATCATATGATCCAAATCTCAAAAAAATATTTTTTTTTATTATCCTATGGTTATTTGTTATAGAATAAATGTTTTCCATTATTTTTCCTCCCTTTATGTACACAATAGTTCAAAATAATGTTTTCTAGAAAAATCGTCTTTAAATCTCTCTTTAGTCAAAAACCCTTTGTATTCAAAAACCATGTTTCGAAAAAATGTTTTTAAAATTATCCAAATTATTTATTAGAGACATTTATACACATGTTTAAATTTTTAATTTGGTTTTCTACAGAATATTCATTTCATTTTTTAAATAATTCCCATTTGGGTTTTATCAAAAATGCGAAATGAAAATTTATTTTAATGTGTATGATATGAAAAAACAATTCCTACAACCATATAAATTATTTTATTTGAATATTCATTTATATATTTTTTGATTTATTTACATAGAAAAATATTTTGAAATTTTAAATGTTTTAATTTTTTAAATTAGGAAATTATATTTACCACAAGAAATGTTTTAAATGATTTGTAAAGATTTTTTAATAATTTTAAAAATTATTTTCATAGAAAATGGTTTTGAAATTATTTTATGTTTTAAAATGTGATTCTCAAAGTGTAAAGGATATTTTCCTTAATAAATCGTACATTTATTCTTTCAAAATAATATTTTGTTTAAGATGAAATCCTTTGATTTTAAGAAAACTTTATTAGGGATATGTTCAAAGGAAACAGTTATTATTGTTTCTCAAGATGGTTTGTCTTTATGATGATAATATTTTTATTGAAAAAATTACCATTCCATGGGTTATGTCATGAGAAAATGATTTTGAAACTTTCTTATATTTCCATGGGCTATGATTTGATGAAATGATGAAATGATTATGAAACTATTTCTCTTCCAAAAGTAATTTTATGATAAACTAATTATAAAACCCATTGCATTTAAATTATTTTGATATGATGATTTATTTGATCTTTTAAAACACAAAAATATGGTTTCCATTTTGAGATAGACGAGACCAATATCTGTCTCCAATGAATTGGGTAAAGATTGATAGCTCATGAGATAAATATTGCTAGAATGGGGAGAGATCCCAGTTCATTAATGGAATGTTTCCACTATGATAGTCATGGGAGTGAACTATAACTAATATAATGGTTTGAGGAACGAATCAAATATATTATGATAGTATTGGGAGTGAAACTAGACTACTATAATGGTTTGAGGAGTGAACCAAATCCACTCTAAAAGCCTTAGACATGATCCTTGAATAATATGGATATAATTTTATATACTTATGTGAATTCCACAATTCGATTTCTTAGGTAAATGTTATTCTCTCAATGATAATGTTATTTTATTTACTTATGATTCATGTCTTATGAACTACCAATATTTATTCCATGACTCAAGATTTTTATCTTTCATTAAAGGGTATTGTTTACATATGTTACTATCACATTATAATACCCATAATCTGAATTTATGTTTAATTTTCCCTTGTTTACCCTTAATGAGAATCTAATCTTACCATTTTTCTAAGTTTCATTTCACTATGTTACAAAGAAAGGTTTTAAGTTGGGTATGTCTAATAAGAGTACTAAATGGGAAGATCTTTGTGGAAAAATTGAATATATTTCACTAAATAAAAAGATTGTATACCAAGTATCCAATTAAACTGAACAATCACAATCCTCCGGGGTGTGTTTGTTTAATGTATTTAATATTAATCTAAAAATATGTAATATATATTTATGTGATGTTTGGGTCCTCACATCCCAGTAAAAAGAATTTAAACTATAGACAATTACTCCCCTATAATGTGATGTTAAATTACACCACATCTAATCTACCATACCTTAAATCCTTAAATAATAGATATAGTCTTTTTATTAGACCTCTTTCCCTTACATGTGATCTAAAAATGTGTAGGAGTTCCCAATGTATGTTCTTTCTCATTTGAGAATTTGTGTTGTGAATAAAAATTCCCCTTTCTATAATAACTACACAAGTCTTGATTCAAATATTACGAGACACATAATAATTCTTTCCTATCATATTATAGGACCAACCAAAACCTTAATTTCCATATCTAATTATGTTTTTGTGATAATATATTCATCATTTAACGATGAGACTTCACTCCTAACCCAACACTAAGACAAGGATATTTTGTTTCTTGAAAATTTAATATCTACATAAAACCTCACATATAAATTTTACCAACAAATAAACCTAAAATATTGAACATTTATTTACTTGGTATGTGATGTTTAACTATGTAACAATCGGTTCATCTTGTAACACCTTTAGAAACTTAGAGTATCCTATTCCATGGGCCATGATTTCTATTATGTACATGCCAGAATTATGTAAGAGTCCCCATATTATGAATACAGATCTAGGTATATATGATAACCCCCAATACACACACACCCTATGTAAATTACATGTCTGTATAGTTATTTGTTTTTATAAAAAACACATTCACTTGAATTTTGTCAACAATAGATATGAAGTGACACCCATATATTCTATCATAGGACCATCTAAAAATTAAAATCAAATCTATATGTTTCCTTGATGCTTATTCCATATAACTCATGCCATGTTTCCCTCAACAAGTCAATAACTCAGACAAATCCATCTCATTTTTTACCTGATCCAGATCTGTGAAAACCTCCATGTAATGGTTATCACTGCACTAACTAAAACTATGAAACACTTTCATCCTTTCTATATAATAATAAACTACAAAAAATTATTTCCACCCTGCATGATGCTAAAATGCTCAATATGGATAATTTTGTGAGGCTTATCATCTCTACCTATGAGATAACTCTAGGTAATACCATCAACATATGGTTAGTTATCCATAAATCTATGTAAAGATAAAATTTCCATGACCATTAAGACTTCTATATTAGTGTTGGAGTATTTTATAAACATTTATTTTTATTTCATGTGTTCATCCATTAGATGTAGCAACTTAGTTTGTGTGTAATCTATATCTACATGAAATTCCCTATAAAAAGGTTATTGTCATAGTACCTTAAACTAAATAACACTTCAATCATTTTCATATGAATTTAAACTGAATGACATGTGGTCTACCCAATGTGACCTTAAAAGATATAGATTGATCTATCATACATGACTTTTATTTCCCTAAATAAGAGTCTGATTTATGTCAAGGTTCTTGACATATGGTTCTTTCCCACAACAATACAATAGGATGGAATGACCCTTGTCTCCAATAATCATGTACTAATATTAATAACCTTCCTTTACATTAGGTTTTCTACCATAACTATGCACCAAAACATAACCCTCAGTGTAATTTTTAGAAAATATTTTGATTCAAATTCTATGCCATGATATAATTCTCATATCCTTCATATCATCTAGATCTATAAAAATATTTTTTGACAATGATCTCTTGATTTATTCTCATATCATGATATATGTTGTCACACCCATATCACTAATCTCAGGCACAACCACAAATCCAATCAATATTCAATCCCTCATAGTGTATGATTTCCACATTCATATAAGGTATTTCTATATTAGTGTCTATATTGGTATGGAATATCTATATTACTAACTTCATGTGCATTGAGTAATTTTATTATAGGATATATAGTGATACTCAAATTTTCTATTTCGTTCCTAAAAATTAATGTAATTATATTCAATCTTGGTGATCAATCCCTTCCCCATTCATGTCTAGTTTCTTATAATAAGTAGACATTAGAGTGCATCCACCTAATATTTCCTTGAACATGATATAGATATATGCATATTACTTGTAACAAATAAATATAGATTGATTCATATTACTTCAAGATACATTGTGAAATCTGAACCAAATTGTTTTTGTTCTAACCAAAAATAATTCTCCATTTACAATACTTTTAAAAGAACTTTATGAATCAATCATGGTCAATCATGGGAAAAAACTGTCGCATTTATTTTTGAATATCATTTTCCCATGAACAAAATTTTATGTTTTGAGTTTTTTTAATAGTCAAAAATATTTAATTGTTATTGTTAATGACCATATTGTAATCTAAGGGACATCTCTTATTGGTAATGATACTGGTGACTCTATATCTGACCCTTCCAAATAGAGGGATGTTTTTATCCTGAGAATAAGGTCCTCAAATATTTATACATCATGACACCATTACATCATAAATCATCATTTGAATGTGGTAAATGGTTTTCCCTAATATAATTTTCCCATATCATAATTTTTTTATTCAAATACATTAGTTCCAGATTCAAAACATCATCATTCCCCATTCAAAAGTCATTTGGTTTTATTAGCACTTTATCCCGTTATGTGTTATTGTGGAACATCTCCATAATCGGTCTAAGATCCATGAACTTAAATATGTTCACCACTTTTTGATATTATATAGTAGTATTAGGTTCTCTATTCAAGTCATGTTTATATCACCTTTTCTACCAAAGATATAAACCTTTTTAGTCTAATCACTATAATGTTAAACCATGTGTGACTCCCTTGAGGCTATTTATATTAGTGATTTAGACTCTCATTCACATAGGTTCAACCTTACCCTTTTTTCCAAGTGGACTTTTTAACTGATGGTCAAATATTTACGACCTTAAAATCTAGCCATTGTTATTTAATGTTGTACAATATTAAAATCCATCTATTTTTAGACAAATTTGTATGACCTTAAACTCTATCCCTCAATGATTTGAGTTTCAATCCCCTTGAAGTATGAATGGAAAGAGGCATGAGGATGATCAAATTGAAATACTCTAAAGGGAGGCTTGATAAAAACAAAGGTCTTCACATATGAAGTCATTCCATTTCCAAACATAAAAACCTAATAGACCATAAGATAAAAAATTCACAAATATTTTAGGGGATAAAATTTGGCACTAAGAAAATCCAAGTTATTCTCATTAGACTCACTTGTTAATGTAAAAATATAGAGTTGATTTTATACCTTCTATCTTATATATATGCTTAAGAAATTTCAGGTTATGCCCCTTTTCTCCAAGAATGTAATCAATACATTGTGGAATAACCCTTTGGGTTACCAAACCCCTACTAATTTTCATTCCTTCCACAATATGACTTCATTTATTGGGATTCTTGAATATTAAAAAATCATTCAAGTCTATAAATAATGAGCATATTCAACTCCAAGGGGTACCTTTTATTAGTAATGATTTTGGTCCTTCCATATTGAAAACTTCCAAAGAGAGGCATTTTTTTTGTTCTTAAGGGTAAGGTCATGTAATATTTATATTTATCAACACAATTATAATAAATCCCAACATTCTAATTGGTTAGAAGTTATCATCAAAATATTTATTTCATCCCATCATTTCCAGATTAATTTTTTTGATTTATTATTTATACATTTCAACAACTCAATATTCAATCAACATTCTAATACCCTTTATGCTACACATTCATGAATAATTCACATTCTCAAAGAAAGAGTATAACATCATAATATTGAGATTTTATTTTCCTTCTTCATGTGAACTTAAACAACAGGTCACAATGGTGCATGCTAAATGAACATAAAATATATGTAACCATCCATGAAAATATCTGTATCAATAGAATTGAGATCTAATTCACATAATTATTTCCTCTCCCATACTTATATATAAGTTATATCACATATTAGTCAAATATTTAGAACATTAAACACTATTTACATTGGTCTAGATTAAAATACCTTAAAATGACTTGGGAATGAGACATAACACTCTCCATGTTGAAATGCCACAAAGGGAGGCCTTAGAAAAAGTGTCAAATCCACTCATCGGGTATTAATATCACATGAATTGAAAAAATTCAATATATAAAAATAGAGAAGTAATAAAAACTTTATATTTTGAGAATCTATAAATTGTGTCTTGATCATAATCCAAGTTCCTACCCGCTAAGCCTCCTTATTTTGAGGCTTGGGAAAAAGTTAGGGTTAACAGGGAATAAGTCATGAAGCTTATGGGGTCTACTATAATACCATAAAACATTTCAATTTATTCTTTCTATGTCCCTTATCCTATGCTTAATTTTGATAACCATTATGTCCCCCCATATATTGGTCTAGATGGACAATGAAAAATTCATAAAGGTTTGCATTTAAGGTAATGAAGCCCTTCCAAACACTAAAATCCTCATTCCAAGATTCTCCTTTTTTTTCTTGTCATCATATTGAGTCATTCCATAGGAAATACCTAAATGAACCAAATTAGGGCATTATGATGGTGCATATTACACTATATTTATACTTCCTATACACATCTGAGAGCACACATCTAGGAAGAAATCATATCTCGTATCCGAGTGAGATAACTATATCCTCTGGTGATGCAACCTATGATTATATATCCACATTTTATATATCATTCTAAGTGCACATGAACATGAGGAATCCAAATTGAAATCATTTACCACACAATATTCACCCTGGTGTATGATGATGATATAAATGATTCCATATCTGGCCAACCTATACCCATTCAAAGGAGCATGTATAAATGATTATTAATTTCTCCATATTGAATTGTGAATCAATAAATTAGAGACCATGTTTGAATTAATATATTTTTATTTAATTTTTGGATGTATTCAATTATCTTGGGATTACCCTTTAAGAATTTCATAGATTTTTCTGAATTGTTGATCCAAATGGAACAATAATTAAATGAGTGAAAATGATTGGAAACAATGTTTTTATTCATATATCAAAATGAGAGGAACATAAAAATTTTAGAGTATCTATGAAATATATATATATATATATAAAGTATGTATTGAATCATAATATTATTACAATGTGTGTTGGACTATCTCATGAAGATAGATCAATGTTCTCTCCAATTCATTCACAACATTGAAAAAATTGATCAACATGGTGGATTCTTGTTCTACATCAGGCATCAATAAGTTTTTTCGTAAATTACCATCAATCACATCGTTCTCAGACTCCTAAAATAGTTGTTTATACACCTCTAAAACCTTTTTAGTGGTATATATATCATAACAGAGTGAATCAAACTCTTGGTAGAGCTGGTTAAACTTTTAATAGAGTTGTTCCACACTTGAGCTTTGTTCTCAGGTTCTATGTTCTATATGGTTTTTTTATTTTTGAATTTTGAATAAGCCATTCTATGTTTTTGTATCCCTATAATTAATGATCATATATAATGTATATTCTTTGAAAAATAAATAAAAATTTATTTTTTATTTAGTAATGGAGAGATATGATTAAAGAATTTTTATTCACTCCCAATCAATAATCACCTTTTCGCCCCTGAATAGATTATGTTGTAGTAATACCCACAGTATCTTCAAGTGATAAAAATGTTTTCGATATGATGTATTTATATGAAAATATTACTAAGAGGATTCTTGTACACTAGTTTTATGATATTCTTATATACTCATTATAGAATAATACACTAAAATGATACACACTTTGGGTCCGAATCAAAGCCCATCATAGGGAATGGAAGATAATTTGGGACAAAATCACTCATATAAGTTCAATTCTTAACAAATATAGGGTGGTATTTAACAATATTAATTTTTTCAAAAACATATGATTATCGAGACACTAAATCAATTAAATATTAAATTTCTATAGTTCAAAATAAGGATTCCATGACTAACACTGAAGACATGTCATTCAATAAAGATAATTAGAAGTCAGGTGATGGGAGGTTGGAATATCCACCCTTAATTACTGGAGCATTAATTTCTTTTATTGCTTCCACCCTATCAAAAGGCATGAAAAATGGTGTCCTGTATTGGTAATACCTACACGGAGATTTGAGATGATATACCTATTTCCAAGGGAGTTACAGACTTTTTTGGAGCGAAAATACTAAATGAAATATCTAACCTAGGAATACTGAGAACATTTACAAAGAAAGATACATGTGGGAACCGTCATTGGTTAGTGTAACCATCAAGGATGTTTAGGATAACTTACATTCTTCTAAAAATGAATTGATCATATTAAGATCGGTTATGGAATATCAAATGAGGTCTAGATCATCCATATGTTCATCCACTAGCCTTGAATTAATTGGGATAGAATCTGTTACATCTCTGTTAGTAAACATGTTTGACATATCCTAAGCTCCTCTCATCACCAATTTTGCAGAATCACATTTAGGGGTTTTCTGGACCATATGCTCCTCAAAAACTAATTCTCTTAAAACCTTTGAGATCAGAAAAATATTTGAATGAGATAATAAATTAGAATGATGTAACATATGTATCTCAAAAGGTGGGTGAGAAAATGTAATACTTACTCATAAATCTTGAATAAAGATGGGTTGCTAATTAACTTACCCACTTTCATGAGTTGGAGTCTCCTAGAGATATATCTAAATGACGAATCACTAGTGGTTATACTTCAAAAGGATTAAAGATCACCATATAATGACCCGAAATTCTATCAATTAAATTTATCTTATTATAATTATTTTATATAGTAAAAATAACATAAAATAACTTAAAAAAATATTATAATTGAAGAATTAAAGAGATAATAAGTCTTTATACAAAATAAGTAACCTAAACCAATTGAATAGTAATGTTCCCTTTGGAATAGTAATATGACCCTTAGGAATATTAATTTGAGCAACAAAATAGTAACCTCACATATGAAAGTATAAATAATTTTTTTTCATATTCTAAATGAAAATTTGATATAATTATATCATATTATAAGTAAGTAAATGTTTTGAAAATGATAAATTAAGTTTTGGAATTTTCTTAAAACATAATTTCTTATTTACAATTTTATAAATAATATTATAATTAAATAATTTATTTTCATAAAATGGATTCATAAATCAATATTTTTTGTGTGTTATAGTTATTAAATAATTTTATGAGGCCTTAATTAATTTTTCAACGTGATATAAAATCACTTATAATTTTATTTTTTTTATTTTTTGAATAAACGATGAGTTTTATTAGAAAATTTTATTTCTATTTTTTTGGAAATTATTTTCATAAAAAAGTGTCTATTTTTTAACTCTATACTTAAAAAATGGTTAGGTTGTTTTTTTGGTAATTTTCTAAAAAGTTTCCCTTTTGGTGAATAATTAAATACAATAATTTACTGTATAAGCTAAATACATGAATTATTGAGTCATATATAATGTATAAATGATTTAAGAACCATTTTTTTAAAACTCAAATTCACTAATTACTTTACATAGTCACAATAATCAAAACTATTTATAGTCTTGAGACAAAATAATAAAATAATGAATAAAAAAATCAGAAAATACCCCTCTCTTCTACTATAAATACCTCCCCTCACCACCTATTTTCCTCACACATATAAAGAATTAAAGCTAGTAAAAATTATGAAAAACATCATCCCATGTCTCCCCCCATGTATATGACACTTTGGTCTCAATAGAATATAGAACTCAAGTTCCTCAAGGAGGTTATCAATGAGAAGAAATTCAAGAGGTAAAAACCTCTTTATTTTTATACTTATTTTCCTTTCTTTTCCTATCCAAACCTACACTTATCCATATGAAATGATAAATAAAATATATTTTTTATACTATAATTTTATTTTGATAATGGAAAAACCCTTCATCAATTCTCTTCCACTCTATTCTTGTTCATAAAATGAAAACATCATCCGTGATGTGTTGATTTATCGCATTCAAGGATGGCGAGTTTTTAATTTTCATTTCAAACTTTAAGGATGGTCCAAAAAAAATTATATTGGTTAAAAATTATTGCAATATATCTATTATATATTATTTATTGTTCTATAACTGGTATATATACATAATATTAATTAATAAAACTAAACTAGTTCACGATGATTGAAAAAACTCTAAAATATCCTAAAAAGTTATCATTAACGTTAATCTATCAGATCCTCATAAAATATGAAAAATAAGATAAATAAGACCATTTAATATTAATTATGCTCATTAATAACATATAATTTCAAATTTGGAAAACTCTTTACATTTTACATGATTTCCATAGATGTATATAAGTGAACTGGTCATGGAAACCCAGGATATAAACACTCTAATACGATGAAATTGTATCTTACAACTCATTAAAAATGCTATAAATTAATTTAACCGAATTATAAAAGATAAAATATCTATAGAAAATTTTATTATTTAATTAATTAATGGATTTAATTTTATTAACTAGGACATTAATTTCCAGTTCAGAACACTTTCTAGGCATAAGGTAAGAGATTCTTTCTGAACCTCCATTTTTTACTTCAGGTTACACTTTATTTCGATTTAACCAAATATAATTCTTTTTATTTTTATATTATTATTCTAATTTATATTTATATATTTTCAAACCATGTATATTTATCATATCAAACTTATTTTATAGGGGAAATACATTACATATAAAGGTTCAGTTCTCAATTCATCTTGATAAGTAAGCTTGATTAAAAAAAACTTTCTACTTTCTTACCCATTATCTAGTCAAAAAAAATTTATTTTTAATCCACAATTATCTTTCTAAAATCAATAATTTTATCATGAAAAATGGACTTTTTTCAAATTTTATTTAATTAAAACAAATATTCCTTTTCCACTTTAAATGATCTTTAATTTTTTTCTTTAAACCGCACTAAATTTTTTTATTTTTAATGCTTCTTAAACACTCTTTTTGCCTGTTTTCACTTCAGTTCAAAGTCACTTATCATGATTGATGCCTAATATCCCTTATAAATGTCTATGTATGATTTATATCTATTATTTCTTGGGCACAATAATGATATTATCTTTTGTTATTCCTTTTGAGATGATTACGATACCCAACTCTTTCTATGGGTATCACTTATGTTTATGTTTGATTTCTTATGTATGATTCTTCATGTGAAAAAAATATTCATGAAAATGTTATGATGGGTGCATCTAGATAGAACTACAATTAATTGGGTAATGTTTAGTCTCATGATATGTCATGTGTAATGGTCTTGGTTGTTATCCTGGACTCATGCTCTTTCATGTGTAATGGTCATGGTGGTGTGCCTTGACTCATGATACTTCATGTGCAATGGTCTTGGTGGTTATCCTGGACTAATTATCCACCTTTTGAAATAGTATTGGTGGTTATCCTTGACTTGTGATTATGTCATGTTTTATGTTTTTTACACATTTCTATGATTTTATGATTACATGATCCCATGACCTATTTGTTATTATTTCATATGTTTATTTGTGTTACATGCTCTTTTTTATGTCATCATTTTATTCCCTCTAACCCATGTAATATGATTTATTCATATTCTTATTACCTTACTGGAATTTTAGATCCTAAATTTTTTCATGTATTCCCTAGGTTATCCTATACGGATGTAAGGGATCAAATGAAGTAAGAAGGTCATTATTAAGACTAAATAAATTTTTTTATTCTTCTTCTATGTTTTTTGTTTTATATACAAAATATTATAAAGAAAATATACATTATGATCCATTGTTTTTATTTGTACAATAGTTATGAATAAAGTAATGTAATGATATTTACAAAATGAAAGGGACATTATAGTTGATATAAAATAACACTCTTTTATTTTTAGAGATTAGGACTAGAAAAAATTAGAAAAAACACCATGGATAATTCTGTTACCCCAGACAACACAGATCTACACATAGGAAATCATAAGTTAGGATATGATTTACATTAACTATTTTATCCCTCTATGATAAAATTTTGATTTTTATATGATTACCTTATAAGTATTAAATCCCCATAATTGTAATTTGAGTTTCTTAGTTAATGGCTTGAAATAAGAGAACCCTCACAAACAATTAATGCAATAAGAAATGCGATGATTTCTATAATGAAATGAAACATATAATGGTATTGGGTGGTCAAAACGTCAATACATTACTTTCTCAACTAGATTAATTTATGAATAATAACCTTAATCATATGGAACACCTTCTTTATCCTAATAAAGAGGTTGTTGTGGAAGAATACTTTATGTGGAAAAGTCTTACCATTTTTAGTGGATCTTTCAATCCCCTGCTTGAAGAAAAATGGGCTAAATCTATTGAAAATATATTATATAACCTTTAATGCTCAGAATAAGAGAATGTAGTGATGTAGGTTTATCATTTTGATGAGGAAGATGATAAATGGTGGAAGATGATCAAGAATAAAAAGTTTGAGGATGAAATTTATTCCATGGAATAAGAGGATTTTATGGAAATATTTTTCAATAAATATTTCCCGCATTCCCTATATCTTAATATTGAAAGGGAGTTACTCATATTGAAGAAAAATAACGATGAGTCTATTAGGGAGTACAAGGAAAAAATTACAATGCTTACAAGAGACACCTTTTCCTTTTTCATGAACACCAAAATAAAGGTGGATCACTTATTTTTCTGACTAAAGCCAAGTCTATGAAACGATCTAGAAATTTGAGACTTTGATAGCTATTAAGAGATTTTATATTGTGCACTTAAGGTTTAAATGGAAATCAGATACACTCAGTGGTCTCATGGGACCAGAGATAAAAAGAGGAAAATTGAGTTTAATATGGGAGTATAAGAAGATAAAACCCATGATGGAAGTAAAAAATAACACCTCGCAAGTGAAAATTTTGGGAATAATCATCCTGGGAACTCTCTAAAGGGAACTAGGAAATGGTTCAAATGTGGAATAAAGGGGTCTCTAGCTAACAACTTCTGAATGAATATGAAGAATACCACTAATTTTTAATAATAAATTAAAGTTCAAATAAACACTAAGCCTATAGTTTAGTGTTTAAACTTAATGAAACATGGTAATTATGAGAACCATTTATTTAATCCCAGGGTTGTTGGAGGCAATAAACAACAATAACATCCAAGGCAGTGAGGAAGGGAATACAGTATCACTACTACTAAGGTGGATCCTGAAAATTATGTCATGCCTTATACACTGGTTATTCATTCAAGAATAGAAAATGTATGATTTGATTTTGGTGCTACAGATTCTTTCATATCTTGCATGTTTTGTAGAATTATTCCAACACCACCTTAAATCATGGAGTTTGTGTTTTCTATAAGAACAAAAAATGAGAAAATTATTGAATCTAAAGTATATAACTCCTCCTCAGTTAATTTTTGTGGACCGTACCTCCAATAAAATCTATTCTTATATACTTTGGTGAATTTTGATGCTATATTGGGCATGAATTGGCTATCTTTATACAAACCCAACATCAAATTTTAGAAAAGGGAAACCCCTCTTCATATCCAAAGGTATCCTCTAATTATGTACAAGTGTAAAGAGGAGGATGAATCTCTATTATAATCATTGTCTTAATTGTGAATATTATTTCTTTATGAGAAATTATATCTAGATCAAATGATTGAGACAAATAAGAGGATCACACTTGAAGACATACCTATTGTGAGGCACTATACTGATGTGTTCCCCAAATAATTTTATAGTATTCCTCATAACTAAGAAGTTGAGCTCTCAATTTCCCTTCTCCATGAATCTCTACCTATATCATATAAAACTTATATAATTACCACCATTGGGTTTGAATAATTAATGATGTTGTTACAAGATAATATACAATAGGTTTTTATATGCCTGAGTGTTCACCACGTGGTGTGCCAGTCCTCTTAGTCATGAAAAAGGATGGATCAATGAACCTCTTAATTTATTATCATGAGATTTATAAAATAATGATAAACAAAAAGTATCCCCTACCATATATAGATGAATGTTTTTATCAATAATGTGTGGATACCTATTTCTTTATGGTGGACCTTTAGTCAGGATATCCATAATCAATGGTGAAAAAGGAAGATATTCCCATGGATGCCTTCAGAAAAAGGTATGGGAACTATGATTTCATAGTGATTCCCTTTGGACCCACCAACTATCTAGTGATTTTCATGTACTTAATGAATATATTATTTAGGGATTTCCTTGAAAATGTTGTGGTAGTCTTTATTGATATTATTTTGTTATAATTTAAGAGAATGAAGAAACATGAGGATAATTTGAATACCATGATAAAGACTTTGCGATGGGAGATACAATTTGAAAACTAAATTAAATGTGAGTTATAGATGGAGGAAGTATCATTATTGGGGCATGTCATCACTTGAAAAGGAATATCTATGGACCCTTCCAAAGAAAAGGAAATTGAGGATTGGTACATGCCAACATCTGTAATGAATATTAATAGTTTTCATTTTTCTATCTATGTATTACCAATGATATGTGAAGAAATAATCATGATAATGAAACCCATTAACCAAGATTAATTGAAAGGGAGTAAATTTTTTCTAGACAAGTGAATGTGAAGAATGCTTCAAAGTGTTGAAAAAGAGGATTATCACTAAACTAGTACTCACACAACCAAAATGCAAGGAAGTATTTATGGTGTATAGTGACACTTCAATGAAGATATTATCTTGTGTACAGATGAAAAATGATAAATAGATATCCTAAACCAAAAGGAATCATAAAAGTCATGAGAAAAAATATCCCACACTTGAGACTAATTTAAAATCTATGATCTTTAGGTTTAAAATATGGTGGCATTATCACTATAGAGAGATGTTGGGAATATATACTGATTATAAGATCCTAAAATATATATTCACATAGAAAGAGGTTAATATTCTCCAACAAATATGGTTAGAGATCATAAAATAATATGACTTCTCAATCCACTACTATCATGATAAAGAAAATAAGTTAGCAGATTCTCTAAGTCGAAAAGATCTCGCATCTTTATCAATGATGATTATTGAGAAGGATCCAGTATTCATAGACCTTAAAAGTATGGAAAAGTGATTTTTTAAGGAAGACGAATCATCAATCATTTATCAAATTATTTATCAACCACCCCTTATGGATAAAATAAATGATGGTCAAAGAAATGATGAGGAAATTTAGAAAAAAAAGAGGAATCTATAAGAAATATGAAATCCTGATAGTTTAAAATGTATGATGGAGTCATGCGATTTCAGTCATGACTATGTGTACCATTAAACCCATATATAAAGAAATATATTCTGAATTATGCACATAACTACACCCTATCTATTCAACTAGGAATCAAAACGATTTATTGAGATATCTAAGAGAATTATTGGCAAGACAATATGATGAAAGAGATCGTTGAGTATAAATCAATGCTCCTCATATGTTAGAAAGTGATGTTTAAAACTAAAAATCCTAAGGGGATGATCAAAAAATTATCCATACCAATATAGAAGTGGAAAAACATCACCATGGAATTTTTCACTATAATTTCAAATACATCTAGTGGAAACAACGATATATGTGTAATTTTGGATTTTCTTATAAATACAATTAACATTATCTGAATTCGAGGTAACTTCTCACTGGATCAACATGCACATATACACATCATATAAATGGTAAGGCTATATGGAGTACCTATATCTATTGTATATGATTGATATTCATGATTCACCTCCAAGTTCTGGAAAAGTATCCAACAAGTTCTAAGAATTGATTTGAACTTTAGTGTAGTTTATCATTTTCAAACTAAGGTCCATCCAAACAAGACTATTCAGACATTGTAAGAAATGTTCAGATATTGTTCTATAGTCTTCCAAAGAGGATGGGACCAATAACTACCTCAGGTCCAGCCATCTTACAACAACATTTTTTACACAAGTATCCAAATGGATCCATATGAATCCCATTATGTTAAAATATGTATAAAATCAGCATGATGTTATGAAGTTGGCAAATTTAACATCATATGACCAAAAATGGTCAATGAAATAGTGAAAAAGGAGGAAAAAAATCAGAAATAAATCAAGGAATCACAAAGTCGACAAAAGATCTAAGTATAAAATTTTCAATGAGATATAGATTTTTAGGTTTAAGAAATGGTATTTCTACTCATTTTCCATGTAAGAGGATCCTTATATTTGAGAAGAAAGGAAAGAAATTTCCTTGGTACATTAGCCCCTTAGAGATCTTTGATCATGTTAGATCCATGGACTATCGACTATAACTTCCACCTACCATGTCTCAAGTACACGATGTATTCCACATATCCCACTTTAGTAAGTATATATTGGATCCCATGCATGTACTGATTTTGAATGTGGAATAGTTGGAAAATGATATCTTTTATGAGGAGTAGCTGATGAAGATATTGGACAATAGAGATCATGTTTTAGACAATATGACCACCCACCTGGTCAAATTCATTTGGAGGAACCATAAGTAAGAAGATGTATTATGGGAACTGAAAGAATAAATGAAGGTGAAGCACCTTCAACTATTTTCCACTTTGTTTGTAAAACGAAATTTTGAGGGTGAAATTTCTCATGGGGGGGGGTGGAGAGAATGTAATGACTTAAAACAATATCAATAAATTTTATGTTATTATAATTATTTTATATAATATAAATCATATATAATCACTTAAATAATACACAACATACTTTTTAAGTGAACAATGAATGAAATATGAAGTATTTATAAAAATTATGGAACCTAAACCAATCGAATAGTAACATAACCTTGGGAATACTAATATAATCATTAGGAATAGTAATCTGGATAATAGAATAATAAAATAACCTATGAAATTATAAATAATTTTTTTTCTTCTTATTAATTAAAATTTGATATAATTATATCATAGTATAAGTCAATGTATTTTTTGAAAATCATTAATTAAGTGTTGGTACTTTTATAAAACATAAATGTTTATCTATAATTTTATAATTAATATAACAATTTAAAATAAAATTTATTTTCATAAAATGGATTAATAAAATAATATTATTTTGTATTATGGATATATGATAATTTTGTGAGTCTTCAATTAAATTTACAATATGTTATAAAACCTTTTATCATTTTAAAATCGTTATTTTTTGAATAAATGATAATTTTGATTAAAAATTAAATTATTCATATTTATAAAATGATTTTCATAAAATATATTCTATTTTTGAATTATAATCATTGAAAAAATTATAATGGTAATTTTTTTAATTTTATAAAAAAATTATTTATTTTTGTATGTAGTGAAATACGCTAAGTTACGGTAGAAGCTAAATACATGAATTATTGAGTCATGTGTAATGTTTGGATAATGTATCGACCATTGATCAGAACTCACAAGCAATGGATACTGTACACATTCACAATAATTCATATTGTTGATAGTCTTGAGATAAAATAATTAAATAAATAATAAAATAATAAAAAAATACCCCTCTCATCCACTATAAATACCTCGCATAAACACCTCTTTTACTCACAACTATAATTTTCTTGAAGCTTGTCCAAATTATTCCAAAACCTATTCACAAGTCTCCACCATGTCTAGGAGCCTTTTTTCTCAATAAAATATCAAAATGAAGTCCCTCAAGGAGGTTCACAAGGAGAAGAAATTCAAGAGGTAAAACCATATTTCTTTTTAAAAAAAATTTAATTTCATTTAATTTTATTATATTTACTTATCGTTACCTTATCTTATCCAAGTGAAATGATAAATGAATCATATTTCATATAAAAAAATTTTATTGTGTTAATGGAACAACCCTATATCAATTCTCTTCCCCTCTCATTTTTTTCCAAAAATTAAAATATCATCAACGATGTGTTGATTTATCGCATTCAAGGACAATAAGATTTAAATTTCTATAACAACCCTTCATGGATGGTCATAAAAATTATATAATTTTTAATCCAGATTATGATATATGTATTACATCTTAGTTAATGTCATTTAACTATTATATATACATAATATTAATTAATAAGACATAACTAGATCATTATGGTTGAAAATGAAAAAATCTAAATAGTTATCATTGATGTTTTATCTATTAAAAAATCCTAAAATATAGAAAATATAATATATAAGATCATTTAATAATATAAAAGTTCATAAATGAAATATAATTTTAATTTTGGATGACTATTCTCATTTTACACAACTTTCTATACACGCATACAAGTGAATCGATCATGAATACCAAGGAAATGAACACCCTCAAATGACGAAATTGTATCTTACAAATAATCAAAATTCCACAAATAAAATTAACTAAAATTATAATAAACAAAATAAATACATAAAAGGTTTTGAATTAATTAACTAAGGTATTTAATTTTACTATCTAGGTCATTAATTTCAAGTGCAAAACACTTCAGAATACAAGGTAAGGGACTCTTTCCCAACCTGCATTTTTTTCTTTGGGTTATGTTCTCTCTCTCTTTTACAGAATTTAATTCTTAATTTATTTTATATAATTATCATATATTATATTTATATGTTCCAAACTCATGTATCTAGATCACATCATCTTTATTTGATGGGTACATTCTTGTTTTATAATGGTTCCCATCTCAATTCCTCCCGATAGGCAAGCCCAATCAATTGGAAATTTCCAATTTCTAATCCATTTTCATGTACCATCCATATTCTGTTTCAATATAACTATATTTTTATAAAATAACCTATTTTATAATTAAAAAATAATTTTTTTCATTTCTAGTTTTATGAAAACAAATAATTTTTTTCTACTTTAAATGATCATTAATATTATCCTTAAACCACACTAAAATGTTTTTTTTATGTTTCTTAGACCCTATTTTTATATGTTTTCACTTAATTTTGACATAAATTATCATGATATATTCTTATTAGCCCTTATTAATTCCCATTTATTATTTTAATCCATTCCTTCACGGACACCATTATGATATTCCCTTTTGTTATGCCTTTTAACATGATTATGATACCCAATTCTTTCCATAGGTAACCCTTATGTTTATGTTTGATTACTTATGTATGATTGTTCATTTGGGACACATATTCATGAACATGTTATAATGTGTGAACACAAATAGTACTATAATTAATTGGGTAATTTTTAGCCTCATGAGATTTCATGTGTAATGGTTATGGTGGTTATCCTTGACTCATACTCCTTTAGGTGAAATGGTCTTGGGGTTTAGCCTTTACTCATAATCCATCATGTGAAATAGTCTTTGTGGTTATTAATGAATCATTATCCTCAATGTGAAATGGATTTTGAGTTAATACTAAACTCATGCTTATGTCATACATGATCACATGTTCTATATGTCATGTTTCTTTATATTTATTCATGTTCCTTGAACTTTTTTTATGTAATATTGTAATGCCTTCTAACCCATGTGATATGATTGATTCATATGATTATTCCCTTAATAGGATTTTTATCTCATCCATTTTTTCATGTATTCCCAAGGTTATCCTATGTATATGTAAGGGATAAAAGAAAGATATGAGTTCATTATGAATATTAAATAAAATATATTTTTTATTTTGGTTCCATGTTTTCATTTTTTGGTACCCAATCTTCCAATGAATCTTGAATTTATGATCCTTGGTTTGTATATTAAGGCTTTTTATGATTAAAATCATTTAATGATATATGAAAATACTAGGGCCATTATACACCACATGTATGTTCTATATTATTATGGTGGATAATTCATCCGTATATCCATCTGCCGAGTGAGTGGGTGGGCCAAGTACTATCATTCTAGAGGATTATTCTGTAGATAAAACAATGTAATGATCCAATTAAGACTCCAATAAAAGTTATAAAATAATATTAACCAAAAAATATATTTATAATTAATAATAAACATAGATGAGAATTTATCTTACTTCACACTAGGAAGTTCATTGACAAGTGACACACCTATCATAGGATGATACAAAGGATAATTTATTTTCCTAGTATAACACAGTTGCTGACTAGTTAAATCTCACTTGAGGTGAGTTTTAGTCAATAAATAATTATTAATAATTCACATAATCAACTTATTTTTTTATAGTTTTTGTTTTTTATGAAAATAATGAAATTTTGGGTTTTGAAAAAATCAACTAAGGAAAAAAAAACAAAATCTATCCTAACATGTAGATGTAGAAATAATGAATTCATAAAGAAAGGTATTTTTCCTTAGGGTTTGGTTACAATGGTTCCTTCATTATTAATTTTTTAAAATTAAATATGACAATTAATTTTACGAAACCTTGTAAATGAATTAATATTACTTAATTTAAAGAGTGTGTATGTAATCATGTCTTCGAAACACCAAATCCCACATAATCCAATAGTCACATAGGATAAACACCTCGATATAGAGTTTAAATCCTCTAAGATTTAACCCCAACATATTTTATTTCATCCCTTATAGAAACCTCAACTCCACCATATGAATAGTTTACCCGAGGAAATGGATGAAAAATAATTAAGTAAATGAATTGGGGGGAATTTTAGATCTGTTTAGTGATGGAAAATCACCACACCCATTCAATTATCTAATATTAACCACAAATAGAAATAACGTTTTTAATAAAATTTAAATAATTTTAGAACAGCACAAAAACACCCCCAAGGCAAAGCCTTGGATCTTTCACTATCAATCACAGTGTGTAATATATCATATAATACAGTAATTGAAAAAGGATGAATGAAAGATATTGTAAAAAGAATAGAAGAAAGAAATACTTGAATTTAAATATGAATGTGTAACTAAATTGTTAAAGAAATTGAAAAAAATTAACAATTGTTTGATGGCTACTTGATCTCCTGTATCACCCCTATCACTCTCTTATCTACCTAGGTTTTCATCCTAAAATCCTTCATCGTGGGATCAACGATGCGTCTTCAAACCATTATTTTTATTTTTCATCATTTATTACCCTAATTTAACATCCTACTACCTCATACCTACTACAAAGGAATTTCTCCTCTGTGGTACCTTTCCCCATCATTTCATTCATAGCTTGTCCGCACCCAATTTTTTATATTCTTCGATTGGCCTTGATCCTATGTGCCATATCTTTCATTGTTGTTCCTTTTAGAGAAGAAGGTGATCCTAACTTATATTAATTTTTATTTCTAATCACTTTCAATATTATAATTTCGTAGATTACATAGTTGTGTTCATTGGTGGGATATCATATGCCTCTCACCACCCCTCCTTCTTTCTTACCATATGCATCCGATATCCATTTTGGGTCTATGTGTGGGAGTTTCAGATGGTTTGGGTTAGCGGTGGTGGTGGATTTTTTTCTTCTCTACTTTTCTTTTTTTATAACCTATTTAGATTTAACCCATCTTGGTTGGGCATGATATGGGTTTTAAGACAACATGTAATGGTGTTAGATGGGGGTTGGCTGCGACATCAATGATCTTTCTATGACGACATTGGCTTTTCTATTATTTTTAGTTCCCTTTATTTCTTCATCTTCTTTGGTGTTTATTTATGGTGATGTATTCTAGTTAATTTGGTTTCATTTTTGAGTAATACGGTTTTTTATGTATATTTATATGATTTTTTGTTAGGTTTCACTGTGGTACATTGTTTAATGTTTTTCTCCTATGACACAGACTCTGAAGCTTCACTAATGTTGTCAATGATGAAGACTATATGGGGTATGGGATTGATTCAGAGACCATTTTATGGATCTATTTTGTTTCATTTTGTGCAAGATGTTTTTCTCATATGGTTTTGATTCTGAACGAAGGTTGTAGTAAAAAATTCAATTTAATTCAAATGTGAAATATCGATGGTGAGGATAAAAGTGTTTTCATTGATAGTGGTTTGAATACTTGGTGGGGAAATTTCTAGTGTGTTATAACTAGAAGTGTATATGATGTAGGTAAAAATGACTATCAGGTCTAGGTATTGAGGTGTCTTTTCACTTGATATTTCATGTATCAAGACGATTCAGTGGAAATTGGTCCAAGGCGTGGATTTTTGAATTTCAAATGTGGTCTTTGTTGTATACTTCTTCAAATTTCAAATTTGGGATATGTTTGTGTTTTATTTTTAATTGGTTGTATGTGAGGTTTACACTTAACCATAAATTAGATTTGAAAAAATAACAAAAAAATGGATTTATGGGGAAAAAAACAAAACCTAAACAACAAAACCCTAATAGAACAGTGGTAGAACCATGAATAGATGATTATCATCTTCTAATACCTTGTCCCATTTTTTATAGGGATTAAATCTAGCCCATCACAACATTAATCACCCAATAAATGGTCAAAAAATCATTCTTTCAATCATGTTACATAAAAATTGGCCACTTCTTAATTATGCCAAAGTTGTTCATTTTTCCCCTTCAAATTTATTTATGACATAAATAGTGATTTATATCATGAATTCATTTAGTCCAAACACCATAATTTACTTTACTATTACAACATGAAAAGTGGATTCTTGATGTGAGTAGTGAAACCCCAACTTCCGTAATCTTTTTACCTCGATATACATATGAAATATATAGAGTTAATGACGTAAGTAAAGTTCAGAGCATGAATGGAATTACATATCTCTATATATCACAAATATTACACCATAAATTGAATTTATGATTTGAAACTATTTTTGTACATGTTTTTCAATTCTGATCCACCTTTAATTCACATTCTGGCATCTGGTTTCAATATTCCGGTGTCTCACCATGCAACTTTACTATGTGGAATAAGTGTTTATTTTTTTATAAATTCATCCCTTTTTGTTAAATTTTATCCAAAAATTTTATCCCAGACTAAATAAAAAAGAAATTAAATTATGATGATATTAATTAATTAATTTTTTAAAAATATTTTTATATTAAAATATAAAAGAATAAAATGGTTCTATCAATTTCCCCACACTTAAAACATTCTTTTCCTTAAGCATATAATCTCAATAACATTTTCTATGGAAATAAATTTTAACAATATTTAAATTTAAAAAGTAACAAAACGAAGTTAATGTCAATGGAAAATAAACCTTCAAATTTCCCACAAAATAATTCATCTGAATATTCACTTTCCCAAGAAAAAAGATAATCATGTATTTTACCTTTTCTCTTTTTATATAACAATTCTCTTCCCTCATTAATTTTTATTTGCAAATTCATCATTAATGTGAACAATTTTTTTATAATTTAACTCACATTTAATTTATTTTAAATCATCTCTCAAGGTAATAAATATAACTGAAAATATTCACATACCTCAAGTACATGTCACCTACCATAAGCTTGAAATAATTATAACATCTACAATTTTTAAAGACTAATATCAAAATTAATCACAAGGTATTTTAATTAAGGCTCAAATGTATCAAAGGCATAAGGTAGGCGAGTGATGAGTAAAACTAAAAATAAAAAAGGAGGTTTCACTATTTATCATAATGCATTATATCAAAAGATAATCTTAATGAATTTTTTCTTATAGTGATGTCATGTACCCATTCATTAAATATTAAAGAAGTAAAATGATAAAAATTAGTGTAATGAATAAATCAAACTATATTAATTTTTTATTTTTTATTCTATTTTTTTTTTATTTTTTCATTTTAACATTTTGAGATTAAAACAATCCTTAAATCCACCACGTAATCACATATGATCAATATATTGTTGGTCTGGAAATGGTAATTTTTTATCCTCCCAAGGCATAACCCAATTTTTTTTTCATTTTATTCTTCTATTTATTTATTTATATTTTTTAATGATAAGTGAAAAACAAGGTATAATAAATTATATATGGACTCTCACAAAAATCACATAAAACCCCCCATACAAATATCCTCAATATACTATTCCCCCACCAAACATGGACAATCCTTACCCTACACTTAGTCTTTTAAATATCATGTAATATACTATGAGTCATGTAAGAATGGAAACAATACTATTAAAACATGGCTTATTTTATATCAAGTGAATTCATGATTCTTTGGAAAAAAGAAAGACTAATTTTAAGGTTGGTCTAATGATAAAAGGGGCTAGATAAAAAAATAACACAATTATATTAAAAAAGATTATATGCACTCATATATTTGATAAGATTCCATGAATGTTCTATAAGAAAAACATGTCTGATTCTCTCTTGAAATATAGTATATAAAGAATATGAAATATTGGTTTTGAAATTTTCTCAAGAATGAGAATATATATTTTGGTATAATTAAATCTGGAAATGCACAAAAAAAATCAACCAATCAATATCTATTTCATATATTTAAAACATGAAAAATCTGAGAATAATTTCATTTACAAAAAAATAAACTCATAATAATTAATAATTATTTTTCAAATTAATTCCCCCATTATTTACTTTAATCATTCATTTTACCATTTCACTCATATAATCATGTAAATAGTGAAAATTAAAACACATTGTATCAATTATCCCAAGAAACACATGTCTCTTATATTTATACTTAGAGTTCAAGAGTTCAAAGTGGGGAATGCAATGCTTATTTGAAATATTTAAAAAAATTAAAAATTTGATATTAAAATTAAATAAGTAATTTAAAATCATGCTTCCTTTATAATTAAGCATTAGGATGGGATTTATGGGTTGTTTTTTGTATTGTAATTTTCCTTAGTTTTCATGGTTTCAATTCTCCTTTTACAATGTAAATTGTCCTTTTAGGATGTAAGATCCGTTTTTTAATTATAAAAAATATAAATCTTATTTTTTTTCCTTGTTCCATCATCATTATGGAATTATAAAAATTAAACCACTCATATAAGTATAAGGAACATTTCAATGTATGTGCAAAAATATATAGAATTATGGTTATATCTGAATTACTTATTCTTAAAAAATGAATTCAAATTTTTATTCCATGAAATAAAATAAAAATAAAATATGAAATAAATCGTGGTTTGATCCCCCAAGTGGTCCCTAGGTTTTGAGTTCCTCCATATGGTAAGCAGCCACTATTATCTGTAGTTTGTTGGTGGGAGGAGTTTCATGGATTTAAACCAACAATAATTATTCCTACAAGATTACACCTTTTCATTATTGTAAGGAGGTCTATGGATATATTACACTATATCCACCCCATTTATAATAAGTTATATACTTTATGGAGGGGTTAGAATGAAATATAGGTCCTACTTCTTCTCAGTTGCTACTTGTGACTCATCTTCTTCATTGTCACATTTTTTCTCAAGGTATACTACATTAAAAGAATATTTAAAAGGAATTTTCCCTTGTAGTTTTATCAGAAAAATATGTAAACATGAATAAATAATATAAAATTATCCCAAATTTTTATAGTTATCTTTGTTATATATTTCTTCAGGCATATCCACTTGGATTTCCTCTTATGTCCCCTTTAATAAATTTTGATCTATTCTGGGATCTCCAGGTCTTCCTAAGAGGTGCTTATTATTGTTATTCATCTGTATCTAAGGAAAAAGATGAGTGGGATGAATCTAAAAAATTTAAGAAAGGGAAGGTAATACTCAATTAATTTTTAGAAAAATTAACTGAAATGATGTTTAGGAAAATATTATCTCCCAAATTTGGTTCAGCTTAAATTTCTTCTTTAGTTGACATTTTCTCTTGGATTTGGTGTGTAATAAGTAAAGGAAGGTAGTCATGATCCTCCACATATCTTAGAATTCCACCACTTGGGTGGTTTACTATTCTTATGTGTCTAAAGTGATGTATATTGGTGATAAATATTCCAATTTTTAAGAGATGGGGTGATCATGAAAAAGTTTAATTTCTTCTTATTTCTTCTAAAATTTATCCAAATTTACTTGATCTCAATTTGGTAAATTATCAGACAAGCATCTTTTATCTATCTTATCTAGATATGTTTGATCAAGGTTTAATAGATCTTTAGGTACCTCCTCCTCTATCTCCTCTAGTTATTTAAATTATTTTTAAGTGAGGGGATTTCATCCATTACATTCTACACTCTAGGTTTCTCCAAATACTCATGATCTATTTTTTCCATTTGGCTCCTCATTAACTCCATATTTCTTTCAATAATTTGAATCTAATAATTTAAATCATCATTAACCACCACTTATTCTTGATGTTACACATGTGGGTATTGGTCTATTCATTAAATTGGTAGTTTGAAAACATCATGTGGAAAAAATTGAGTTTTTTTGTAAAAATAAAAAAATTCAAATTGTGAAAATAAAATTATTTATTAAAATACTACTCATCTTTTTAAAAATGATTCCATGTTTTTATGTTCCAATCATAGGGTGGTAAAAAAGCGAATTTATTTTCCTAGGGTTGTATAGTGGTTGAGTACGGTCATCTTAGTTGAAGATCAATGTATTAAATAAAATAGGATTCCCAATACACCGGATTTACTTATTTCTTTGGTTTTTATTATTTCATTAAAATGGATATATTTATGATTTTGGAAAAATAAAGCTATGAAAAAAATACAATAATCAAAAAATGTAGATGAAAAAATAATGAATTTATAAAGAAAGGTATTGGTCCTTAGATTTTTGTTACACAAGTTTCTTCATTATTAATTTATTATTTAAATTTAATTCTATAATAAATTTTATGAAATTATAAATGAATTACCATTCATAAATTTATGGATTTTGTAATTTAACATGCCTTCATCAGACCAAATCTTACCTCCTCTAATAGTTAATTATGTTAAACACCTTGATCTAGAGTGAAATTCCAAAAATAATTAGCTCCAATGTATTCTGTTTTATCAATTTGAGAAAACTCAACCCCACCATATGATGTGTTTTCATGAGGAAATGGTGAGAAAAAAATTAAATTAAATAATATGGATGAATTTGACATCGTTTCCATAGTAGAATATTTCCGCCCCACATAATTCTCCCATTTTATCACAAATAGAATACATTTGTTTAAGAATTTATGAGAAACAATTTTAAAACACCCTAAAAAAGCCCTCAAGGCCATGAATCTGGTCTAATAAATACCATTAAAAATTGTAATACTTTACAATAGAATTAAAGAGAGATATAATTAAAGAAATATATTATAATAATAATGGAATATGTAAACAGTTCAATTGAACTATGAATACGTAATAACATTTTAAAATAAATTGAAAAAAATATAGAAAACAAAACCTAAATAAAAAATCCTTAATAATGAAATAGAGGAACCCCAAATAGGAAAATTCCCCTCATCTAATCCCCCTTATTATTCATGTATAGGGATGTAATATAGCTTCAATAACTATTAATATCCTAATGAATGGGTCAAAAATTAATTTGGGTTATCAAGGGCCAGAAAAATTTGTCTTCCCTTAATTACACCAATGTTTCTTAGGTCTAGTCATATCAAACTGATTTATTTCATAAATAATGCCTTTACATATTGAATCCATCAAGTAAAAACACTTTAATTCTCTCCACTTTTATTTCTTGAATATTTTATTTATGAAATAAATCACAAGTCTCTAACTTATGTAATCTTCGTACCTCAATAGACTTATGAAGTAAATGGAGTTTATGATGTATGTTGTGTTCGGAGCATGAATTGTTTTCCCACTCTTTATATCCTGAAAATATTTCACCATAAATGGATGTTATTACATGAAACTATCTCTATACATATTTTGGTCTACTCTAGTTTCAATTCATGTTTCAGCTTCTGACATCAATATTCAAGTGTTGCACCACACTACTTCACATCACTGTAGGATGTGCCTTCAGATTTATAAATTCATAATTTTTTTTTCATTTTTAATAACACATTATATCATACCATAAATCACATATATAAATAAATTATGGTAAGGTTAATCAATATTTTTTAACCATAATGTATTTCATATTGATATATCAAAGAATAAAATGGTTCTATAAACTATCCTCTCTTTACTCAGTTTTACCTACTTGAGATTCCACAATTTCCACCAACCAATATAAATATAAGGTTATTTTCATTAAGATAATGGATTGAAAGATCAAGGTATTAGAGATAGGTTCACACTTAATTGGATTGTTTAATGTAGGAAATTTCCTTTGGTGTAGATAAATATCTAAACCCTTTTAAGGTAATTGAATTATCTTAGAGAAACACATAGATATATAGAGAAGACAAGGTGATCCTGTAGGACACATGGAAGGTAGATTAAGTAGGAATATAATTTTAAGGATCCACCCAACTTTTTGAAGGAGTAATAATTGTAATCCACATTCATTTCCTTTTCATTTAAGATATTAGAGGAATACTCGGTATATCTCATTTTCTATGTCTTACTTCCGGCATTGGTTACTCTATTTTATATTCTCCCTCAGTTACTATTGAGACCTTGCAAAACGTTACCTAGTCAACAGATTTCCCATTCTTGTATAACCAAATCCATGAATCCACATATCCAATCATGAGCCTAATATTAGCATTAACCAATGAGATATTCACCCTATTACTAATATCCTACCACATTATAATAATTCATAACTAGCATAAAACCTAAGTACCTTTCTTTAATTATATTATATAATGAGGGGAATAGAACTAATTCTACACACATTTTAATTTTATCCCAAATATATAAGTTAAATATCCTTTACATATTGTATCTATTTTGATCTTGGATCTTTTTATGCCATCCCTCAAATCCATCATATATGAGTGTGCATCAAGGTTATTAGTCATGTTGTTAATAATAGTGCCAATTTAGGTATTGTATAGTGTAAAGATAATGTGGACATTCTATTAAAGATTCATTCCCAAGTATCATTTTTCAACAATCATGACTTAAATGTGATTATGATTTGAAGAAGGGGTCTGAATTGAGCAACAAGGATAAACTGTTCATCGATAAATTCATATCCACCACATGGGTTGTGGTCTAGCCCTAAAAATAAGGAAAGGACTAACAAGCCTAAATAGATCCTTCCCTCTATAAATTTGTGAAACATTTTGCGTTACAGGCTACTCTACAAGTGCCCCTACCAGGTTCCCCACATGATCTTAACCTCCCATCTTTAAATATCAGTGGATACCAAATATTAGTGTGGGTATAAAGAGGTACCGTGAGGAGACTATATCCCTTCATAAGATTTCACAATGATAGATAAAATAACCAAGTACCAAACATCAATTATGTACATTAGAGTGAACATTCTAGATGAAGCATCCAAACAATAATAATATACAATGTGGAATCCGTACAATCATACTTAAATGATCACTCACTAGGCCGATCATACCTAAAAATAAAGGATAAATAAAATAAAAGTATTGAATGACTAATTATATACCCTCGCTTCACCTAAATACCATTATTTGATCCCACAAGTTATGATCATCCTAATCAATAATGTAAGTTGATCCACTATCTAAATTGTGTCAAAAAAAAGTGAAAAGACTACTCAGTTTAAGAATGTTCTTGTGAAAATACTACTCGGGTACCCAAGTTATATGGTTTCACTAGTAGGGTGTGAGTATATTACTCAGTAGGGAACTACCAACATGGTCTTTCATATAACTTGTAAACCCATTGTACATGTGCATGTCACATTATCCTATAAAATAAATAAACTTCGGTAAATAAATAAACAATATACCACCTACTTCTTCCAGTTTAAGAGTGTATCTTAGCATGTAATTTTGACCATTACAACTATAAACATTTCGGGGGACCAAGTCCTTCCAGAGTACCAATAACCAACGTCCATCCCAGGGCTTGTAATACTAGTCAACCACAATTTATTTGACCACTAATGGGGTGTATCTGATCATGATAATCACCATAGAGAAACGTTTTTCCCCACATTGAGGATCCCACACACATGCCTCCATTAATGGATTTTATATCCTAGGGATTCAATAGACATACCACATCATAATACTAAAGGATGAACCCCATAATCATAAATATGAATTTTAAATTTCCAGTAAACATCTTATTCGTGGAAGGAGGATGCCCTATTAAATCCTACACTTCTGGGGATGATTGATTCCTGAGTTACCCATGAAATCAAATAGATTACCATAATCAATACTATAGTCTGTTACATGGGCATCCAATAACTCAAGGAACCTCATCCAAAACATAATTTGTTTTTCCACCTAATCAAATGAGGTATCTTAGGAATCCATCTAGGTGATCCAGAAGTTTCCATAAGGATGTACAACATACATTCTTGGGGATATACACCCACCCAACACCTCATAACACCATTCAAACCCCAATATTACTATGCATTAACAATGGTATAATGGAAACTCCATTTGAATCCTAGGCTTATCGGGTATTCAAAATAGTCCCATGCCATCAGAGGAATCTCATATATCCCAATAATTAATTTATAAACACTGTTAAATATTTAATATGTTAGATCCTAGGTACTACCTCTAGGAATCCATTCCAATATTAAATATATTTCTTGATGCTAGCCGAGCTAGGCATCCACAACCAAATATTTTTTGAGATAACATCTATAACATATCAGGCATCTCATGTTCACATCTAGGAAAATAGGTGATTCCTAGGCATCATGATAAGTCACATTAATAAAAGTCCCAACATCCAATCCCTAAACATCCTAAGTAATCACATTCCAAAAAAAATGATATTAGGGAATTAAGAAATTCTAAAACCCATCACTACTATCCAAATCCCATCTGTCTCACACAATCAGTAAAATATATAAGGTGACACCCACTACCTTATATACCCACTCTTAATTCTCCCCCCTCAAGAGGGTAAAAATTCAGAAGTGAACCTACTAAGTCCCTTTTAAGTATCTTTGAAGACTCCTAGGAAATTCATAGTAAGGACCTGTCCTTAATCACACCCCCTTTCCCAGGTTTCAAAGGTTGGTCTAAAACTAAAACCATCCTATAATCCTCATAGGTTATAACCACCTAATTAATCACATCCTAGTTGGAGAGGAACAATCAACCCATAATCATCTCAATGAGATCGATGACTCTATGATATTAGTCAGGGAAAACCACTTGGCCATGAATCCCAAATCATCATTAGGCCACCGTAACTAGGGATACTACACCATACTAATTTAAATTTCATTAACTCATACCCTTTATGGGTTTCCATTATTCAAAAAAAGACAATCCAATTAATATCCTTTCCCATTGGTGGTTGAGATGTCCAGTTGAAACATAACGGTTAATCAGGGCCCTCAATACCTTGTGAAATACAATCTTAGTTGTCAATTTTTATAAAAAGAGTTAATTTTTTTAAATAGGACCACTTCCTAAAGATAAAAAGAAACATTTTCCATATGTATATAAGTAAATTTATAATACTAAAGGGTAGATTTTTAAGGACCACCAACCTTAATTTGGAGTGATTCCCATTTTTAAAGCAGCTTGACAACTCTCACAGAAGCTCTCTAAACCTAAATGGACATCATTCAAAACACCCAAGGACCTATCTCATATATAAATCCAAAAATCAATTAATTATAATAAAACTAAGAATATATAATTTATTATGAAATTGTTAAACAATTTTATATGTAGATATAAATATGTATAAATGGATAAAATATCATCGGTCAACCTTATCATACCATTACCAAGATAAAAAAATCTCCAATTACATTAGGTACATGCCTAACCACATTATAAGCCAAATACCTATCCAATGGTTCCAATAAAACTACAAAAAATTAAATTAATGAAAAAACATTATAAAATTGTTGAAACAATATATATCCACTAAATCATTAAGCAACGACATACTAAAATCACCAAGTACATCCCCTATGAAATCTAATAAAAACCCACAATGAGTAAAGATGATTGAATTGTCAATTTAATTTAATTTTAACATGAAAATATTTAAAATAAATATAGTTGATCACCTCCATAAAAGAAATGGGAAAAAAAGATAGACATTATATCAAGATCTCTTCTATGCAGGCCACATGAAATCCTCATTAAAAATTGTTAATTCCAACATGAACTGGTGATATTGAAACTAAATCATTAAATCTATAAACAAATATTTGAATAAATATATGAGAGGAATGATAGAGATTTCCATAACTGAAGACACCCCCTTAAATAATTTTATAACAGCCTAAAAAACACCCCTTGATCAAGGGAGAAGAGTGAATCTACAAGGTCGGTTTGGACCTGGTTTATTTGAGAAAGAAGGGGAAATTAGGAAGGGATACCCTTTATTTATGTTTCAGGGGGAATGGGATGTATTTTTCCACATTTTAACCTCACCAGCTAGCTGGTGGATCTATTGAATTTTTTTTACGTCGCCACCCAACCTCTCCCAAGGCTCCCCTGAGCCCTTTAGACCTCTTTGAACCTCATACTATGTCCAAAACAAACTTTTAATTTGTTCAAAATCTATCAATTATATTCTGAATCTCAATCATCTATATTACCCTACCGATAATTAAACAATTCATAATTTTAAACAATTTTAAAATACATATTTAAACCTGAGATGTTAGAATATACCCACCATAATACTTTTCATCATCAAGATTCCTCAATGGACATCCAAACATTAAATTTGACATACTATAATTTATAATTCCCTTTCAAATATCCATGTTCCTCTTTTAAATTCTCAACATGTTTCATTATTAAAAACTAAAAATATAAGTTTATGATTTCTCAGAACCCCAAGCTGGTACTTACGTCATCCAAAAGCATCATGACAATGATACATGACCCCCATCTAACCTGATACAACCACATGTCAATATCCAATTAATTATCCACTATTTTTTTCTCCTCAAAACATGAATTATATTGTAATGTCCAATTCCAATCTATGACACTATCCACCATCGAAATTGCCTACATGAACACTTTTCAGGAGTTCTATCGATGCGCTTGGTGTGGTTTTTAAATTTCTACACATAAGAATACGTGAAAAAATATGTATAAACCTTGTGTCATACCTTGTCTTGATTACAAAACAAATCCGGTGAGTACCAACTTACCAAAAATAAGGCCCATATATGCTGGGTATTCCTTGAAAATTATAGAATGATCCTCTAAACATACTCATAATATCAGACATGATAAGTCCCACGTGGTTCCTAGTCCACCACATCTATTCATACATGATAACAGTAGTCAAACCTATTCGGGGAGACCCATCTCGATAATGATCATTCACACCCACTAACACACTTTTGAACACCTGTTCATTATTCCATAAATATTAGAGGCATTATATTATCATTTTAACATGTTCAAAGATGTTTTAAATGAATCTTGGTACAATTCCCGAGTTTGGTAATCAACCAACCCAAACCACAGTTATGTTCTCTCCCAAGAACTAACACACCATCAATCAAACAGACACTCATATAATGTTAAAACCATATTGATCTTGATGCCAAATCATTGACTCTATTTAATTCACCACACGAATTCATACCTATCATTCATGAAGGAATCCATATAAAACCATACCCAACTACTCATTAAAATCAAAATTCCATAGCAACCAACCAAGGACCGATCCTTTCATATTGATGAGTCTAAACAAATGAAATTCATGCTTCCATGACACAAGATTCATCTATTATCAAATAAAATTAGTGTATTTGTTATCCTGACTCACAACTTAGCACCATTTATGAAACATCAACAGTTACCCATTCATATACATAAAAATTTCATCGTTAACACCGACCAAAAATCATCTGGAATGAGATTCACACTATAAAAGGCCTATGGTGGGTTCCCCACCATAAATATTCCCTCACACCTATAATCTAGTGTAACCTTAATAGGTTCTATCAGCACATGTTTGATTTATTTATTAATCCAAACAAACCTCAACACATCAATACCTGACCAGGATTCTACCAGATCATCTGTGTCACCACACCCAATCCAATTGTGATGTCTCCTATACTCTGGAAGGACATATACAATTTTATCAAAACCCCAAGCCTATATAATAACAAGTGTTTACTCAATTTCATAGGTACTCGAAACACACTCAACCACTCACTAATTGAAAATTTATAGGGCACCACATACCACTAACACACACCATTCATATATCACCCAACACAATTATTGGACAATACCATACCACCCAATCCACTACCTGACTCATTATTATTTTCCCAAAATTTTTACCACTAACCATGATACATAATATTTTTCCCTTTTTAAGTATAACTATCATCACCATTTCTTTTTAAAATTAGGATCTTTATGAGTTCCATAATCTATCACATGATTGCTACCATTCCCACTTCATTCCATAAATCATCAACATCCATCCATAATATAATGTTCTATAGAAAGCCTATCCCAAAACACATATACCCAATCATCACACTGATCCAACCCTAAATAATAAACCCTGATAGATAAATAATTGAGAGTCAATGTACATTTATTAGAAAAACTCTATGGAATCTCCATTCCTATGCTATATTCAGACGAATAATACACTTATTCCTTCCCTATTCACAATATATAAGGAATTATCAAGCCTATATAACATACCTAGTAGCACCAATAATGAATCATGATTCAACCAAATTATCTATTGTGTTTCCTATTTATACAGAGTCAACAAGCCCAAGATAACCCCTAACACATGTTACAGTTGCAGATCTCATTCCATCTTATTCAAAAGTAGAGTTCACCAACACTCAGATCCATATCTAAAAGAACTAGGATTTCCCACCAAACCTATAGGCCATGCATTATGAAAATAATTTCTCATTGGAAACACCTCTATGGTCCCATTTAAAAGGACACATGGAAACTCTTAGACAAAAATACCCATCCTAGGGTCTCATGTAAAACTCTCTGGCACCACATTCAATAAAACTTTTTATTTGGAACTAATTCTTACCAGGTATCAAAATATGATTCTCCCAATTTAGAATATGAAAAATTAGACTCGTACTCATCAAGCCTCTATATATGTGAATGAAATTTCTCAACCATGATTTATTTTAAGTAACAATATTTACATGGGTTAGTTATTTAGAATATAACTCTAACTTATTTTGTAAAACACCAAAAAAAATTTTACTAGAATTTTAAATAACTGAACCCATCTCCCTATTTCAAAAATAGCATTATAACTATCCTCAAGGGTTCACTTAAAAGGAATCATTTGACTATACCGACCTAATAGTGTCATCATACATTGGATTCACTAAGGTACCTCATTATTATATTCAACATGCATCACATTATATATCAACATGGTCTCCCATCATAAGAAAATAAATATGAAATTCATTCCATTTGAGTATAATTCCATTATGTATTTCTATGGAAAATTTTATTTGAGTGGTTTCAAAAACATTAAATAAATTATACCCATTATTTAGTGATAATAATCAAAATAATTGGCCCATATGTCATGTGAAACTTATGTTCCAAATATGATACATGAACATTAATCTCTTACAAATGGGCCAAGAGATGAAAGAAAATAATAAATCATAAAATCCGAACCACATGTGGTAACCATGAGGTGAAAATAATGAAACCATAACATTAGAAGAAAAAAACAATCATGTACCCTTATTGTTATATAATTCCTATCAAAACTGGTTTTCTAGATGCAAAAACTCAATATCTAACACTAGATTTGACACATTACTATTTCACATGTGTACCATTTCTCCAAATAGTAAGATAGAATAAAAATTTATGATACCACAATATAGAATCCCATGTCTTAGGACACTCAACTAGTGTCATAGACTATATTTCCATGTCACTTCAAGAGAACCTCCCCAAATTCTAGAGTATTTCGACTAGTAGTGGGGGTCTAAGGAGGTATAATTGAAGGGTGTAACCCTAGATTAGAATGCATGGTAATGAAAAAAATAACCATGTATCATACATCAATCATAATCATTAGAGTATATAGGATAAGTTAAATATCAAAACTATAATAATATGAAATATTAAATCCATACATTCATATGGAGATTATCACACAATGGTGAAATAAAAAATTTAATTAAAGCAATAATAAAATAAAATTATTTAAGGACTAACTAAATATCTAATGCACACCTCAATCCTAGTGTCTAATCCAACAAGATATTCTCATCTCATTCATCAATGTCATATAGAGCCTCTACCTAACCAATGACTATAAAATGTGAGATGTCTACTCAAGTACCCAAGTGCCATATATGACCAAGTAGGGTGTTAGAACAAAAATCAGTTGGGAACCACTAACATGAACCCATTCATAACTAGTAAATGTAGTGTACATCTTTATGTAACAAGCTCTAAAGAAATAAAAAAATAAACTATGGAAAATAAATAACCACCATAATACCTACTTTAACCAATTCTATATTTTCATTGAGCACGTCATGATGATCATTTCAACGAAAACTGATTTGGGGGGGCATGTTATTATATAGTAATAGTAACCAACATCAATTCCCATGTCCATGACCCTGATCGACTATACCAACACCGACAACTATTATAGTGTCTCTAAGAAAGAGTGTCACCTTAGGGAACATTTTTCCCCACTATAGTGATCCCACACACATGCCTCCACTAATGAGTATATGATCATGTGCCGTTACTAGAACTCCATCATCCCAAGCCGAAAAGATAAACCCCATTTTCATACCTAGGTGTTCTCTATGTCAAGATAGTGTCTTATTCTTATGAGGGGGAAGAAATAAAGAAATACTATAATTCTAGTCATGAATGATACCTAATTTTCCCTATAAATTGAATGAGATAACATTATGGATCCCGTGGTCAGTAACCTCAGCATCCAATATCTAGATACTCCTCAACCAAACCACAACTATTGCATTCACCCAATCAAAGTTGGTATCCTTAGCATCAATAGATTGAATCATGTAGTCACCCTTAGGATGTCCAACATAACCTATTGGGGATATAATACCATCTAATACATCATACATCTATTAGAATAGAGAGATTCCCAAGAATTAAATGTGGTCAAGTGGTAACCCCATTTGAATATCATGCTTCTTGTATATTTACAATGTTATCATTTTATTTGAAGAATCCCATATATCTCAAGAATTCATATAGAAATACTGTCACAAAACTCAGATGTTAGATCCTAGGTACCACCTTTTGGTACCCACTCCTACATCAACCATATATCCGGATGCTATCTAGTCAAGGAATCCAACCCCAAATAAACCATCAGACCAGATCCCAAACATACTAGGAATCCCAGGGTCTCATCCATGTTAACAGGTGATTCCAAAGAATCTCATGAAATAATATCATTTTTAGGATGAAGAAATCATTACAAAGATTATTAAGAAATCACATTAGAATAATAAAAAATAAAAAAAGGAGCTTAGGGGTTGGTTAAACGACCAAACCCAATGCCACAGTGCACAACTTCTCATTAACACTTCATTAGTAAAACTTATAAGGTGACACCCACTACCATATCTACTCACTCAATATTTTCCATCCTTATAGGGTCATAAGTCAAAGGTAAACCTATTATGGTCCCATAAGGTCACATAATTTCCTCTCTAGACTCCTAGGAAAATAATGACCAAGAAATGGCCTTAAGCCCATCCCCTTTCCCATGCATCCTAAGTCATCATGAACAACCGACCCACCTTCTAGTCCTCAAAATTTCTAATAACCCAAGTAATCACATAATAAATGGGGTGGAAAACATACCACATGGTCATCTCAATGATCTTTATTGTGTTATGGTGTCTCCCATGGCCAACCCCTTGTCCATGTATCCTGAATCACCACAAGGTCACCTATCACCGGATCCATGACACTATATTCATTTAAATTAAATTAAATTGTTCCCTTGATGTGGTTATAATTTTTAAATCACACAATTCTATTTATATCCTTGGTCATCAGTGGCTGAGATGACCATCCGGAACATGAGGGTCCATTTGGGTGATTAACAGCTTGTGTAATTCAATATTAGGATTTAATTTTAATTTAAAAACTTACATAACATTAAAGAGTACCACCTTTTAAATTTATGGGGGCACACATACCTCATGAATATAAGTAAAAAAAGAATACCCAAAGGGTATATACATAAGGGCAACTTAACTCAATATGAAGTGATTCCTATTTTTAAAGAATCATAAAAACTCCCGTTCAGGCTCACCAAGCCCAACTAGCCATCTTCAAAAACACCTATGACCTTGTATCATATCCACAAAAAATTTAAATTATTTATAATAAAATAATAATAATTAATTAACTATCAATATTTCTAAAGAAAATTAAATTTTTATCTGAATACGAATGAGTTCCTAGAAGATCATTGGTTGACCATGTCGCACTAGAACCATGAAAAAATTCTTTCCAATTAACCATGGATTACACAAACCATATTCTAGACCAATTTCCTAACCACTAAGATCAATGAAACTACCAAAAATATTAATTTTATGAATTTTTTTAATAAAATTGGTTGTGCAACATACCTCCACCGAATTGTTGAGCAACGACATGCTGACATCACCTCAAGAGGTCCCATACACATGAAAATAAAACCCCCAAAAAGAGAATATATTTAATTATTTAATGAATTATATTTGAAAAAAACCTAACAATAATAAATATTATGGACTTACTCTATCAAAATGACATGATACAATAGATATTTGTTGTCACGGGTTCTTATCTATGTAAGAAACGTGAAGAATGTTCAATACCACCTTGATCTGGTGGAATCAACACCAAATACCTAATCCAAGAAACCAAAATGAGAAAATAAATACAAGATAAGAATAATATAGTTCACCATAATTGAATAGTCACCCTAAATAACTAAATAATTTCCTCAAAACACCCCTTTATCTTGGGAGATGGGGTAACTGAGGGGGTTTGATCCTATTTCATGAGAACAAGAATGGAGAAGGAGGAGGGTTACCCATATTTATGTTTGGGGGGGGGGGTATTTTTTTCCTTTTAAAACCAAAAATGGGATGTTGGAGGAAATAATTTAGCTAGTGGCTATTGGTAGTAGAAATTTATATAGCCAAACACTACCGACAATCTGATTGGGTCTACTGGCTAGCTAGTGGCTCTGGGTTTTTTTTTCTGTAGTAGCCCCCACATCTCACAAGCCTCCATCTAGCCATTGTAAACCCTCCAAACCCCCCAAAAAGTTCAAAAACATCATTAAAATACATAAAAACTCTTTTAATTCAACTCTGAAGCTTGGTTATCAAAATGAACCAACCATTAATTGAAAAATTCAAATTTTAATTTTATTTCCAAACACTCGTACATACATGGGATTTTATAATGTGCCTAAGTTACTGTTATAACATATCAAATACCATTACAAACCAAATAATATATTGGTCACTTTTTATAATTTTTTCACATCTTGATTATTTAATCTACGACTCTAGTGTGTGATTATTGCACTAAAATGGGATATTCATTGATGTAAATTTCTAATACGACTTATAGATTGAATAATCAGTTAACCATGGGTTTTATCCTCTACCTAATTCATTATACTAAACTTACTCTAGCATTGATCATTACTAATATATAAGCTCAACTTTCTGGTTGGTAAGATTCAAGGCCTTCTTAACTTTAGCTCCTTTCCATTGGGGCGGTGAATATTTTATCCCAAATATTGATTGGTATGTCAAATCATGGGAATAAATATTTTTACATGAAATTAATCTCTATTAGAAGTAACTACCTTGAAATTGAGGGAGTTTCCTATTTATTTCCCAATGTAGAGGTTGGGTTAGTGAACTCACCATATATATGCCAAAATAATGGAGCCCTAATAATCATTTTCACATCTTAGCGGCTTAATCAAAACCTTGTGTGGACCACATGAAAGTTGTTAGATTTTGGGATACATAATATAATAAATTATGCAATTATACACTTGTTTCAATGGTAGAAGGTCCTAAATAGCCCCAATTAACCTCACTTATTTGAGATACTATTTAAATTATTCACATCTTTTGTTCACTAAGAGAGGCCATCCCGAGTCCATATCGAAATCTCCGTCAGAGTAGAGATCCCAACTTGATTCTTATCTTATTGTCTAGTATGTCATTGATTTCATTAGGATAGATAAAAATATATAGAACTCTATCTCTAGTATAAATCATACTTGCTCCATAATTAAAGGATTATATTCCAAGACATGGACCTCTACATGGTCACAAACTTTTATTAAACACCATGATTTCGAAAATTTAGAACTATGTAGTTCATGATAGAAATTTATTAATCTAATGGGTTGATTCCCTATTTGTGGTGTGGTGAGGGTAATGCCACACAATAGCCTGAACACATACATAGGGTGCATTTATAAAAAAAATTCTTGTCTCAGTTACCCACTATCATGAGCTCTGAATGAAACTGGTTTTTTTGAAGAGATACATTATAAATTTCTTACTCGACGCCCTTAATGATTTAATCAACCTCACAATAAAATCTCTGACATACACACACACTATTCTAGAGTCATTTTATATAATGAAAAAAGAGAGTAAGAGTTTATAAATATGAAGTTGGTGAAAACCTGGAAAAATAATAAACGAAAATTCACTTCATAGAAACTATTATGAAAACATAAGTGATATGTGATTATGAGAGGATTGTGTCCCTAGTTTTTGGTGGACTTATGATCATAAACTAGAATGGGTACATGGGAAGTAGTTTAATATAACTTGTATGAAATCAGGTTTTATGAAAAGTAGTATGCATGAACTCATACATGATTTTTGGTATATAGACAAGTGTTCACAAGAACTCATACATGGGGTGGGGTGAGTGATAAATCATTAACATGGAGTTATTTAGTGGTATTTAGTAAAAATATAAAAATAATAGGGGACCAACATGACCTTTTATAGAAGGTACACCTTTCTTGGACCATACAATTTCTACACAAGCCATCTTATTTCATTGAAATAACATCTTTTTCTTGCTAACAAGATCCCATTATGATGCGTGGTTTTTATTGAATCCCGCAAAATATTAGATAAAAGATTGAAGTAAAAAAAGTAATAATGTTTATATTTATAGAATATAATTTATCATTTTCTAGAGTGTAAAAATAATTTTTGAATAATACCAATAGTTTTAAAATTAATAAATTTCTTTATAAATCCCTATTTCCACACATAATTTTTTTTACATGGACTAAAGTCATATAAGATAATAAAGTTGATTAAATCCAAATTACCACACATGTTGTCCATACGTAATAGCAAGGTGGTAATTCCATTCCACCTATATGTTTCTTTAAGGGGTGGGATTTTTGATTCTTGGTCATGAACTTATTAGTGATCACCTATTTTGGAAGGTAGTTATTTAACAATGACTATAAATACCTTGAACATGCATTTTGGAAGGGGATGAACAACAAGACCGACCTAGTGATTGGGAAATTATTAGTAATGAAGAATAAATTTTACATTATTTGGGGTGAGGTGTTACCCTATAAGAAAAAGATCAATCTAATTCGATAATATAATCATCCATAAATAAATTTCATGGAAATTTTTGTGCCACAAAAATAAGTGAAAAAAGGGGAATCTATCAGATCCCTATGCAAAGGAACGTTTGTGAGGATTCTTCATAAGGAATCATATGTGAGGATCCTCTATAAAAATCCTTCATGAGGGTACCTCTAGAAGGATCACTTCGTGGGGATACTTTAGATGGGTCCTCTATGAAGTTCCTTCAGGATGATTCCTTTGTAGGGTTACTTCAGGAGCCTCATTCATGGGCCCAATATGTGATCCCTTATATGCAAGGCGACATCCACCATATTACTTTACAACAACCCATTTGTGAACATCAAGAGGATCCTTCCCAAGCTCGCTAATAACACTATATTTAGTGTAGTCCCAATATAGGATATGCCCCTCCTTGTATAGCACATTGATCTGATGCTGAATGGCGGACTTTGAGTGTGTTCCTTTCCATCTTCCAAATGGTTCTAGATCATAAATCATTTGATCCATCCATGTCTTTTTCAAAAAGTAACCTAGCTATTGGTAATCAAGTTTTCTTATCACTCTTTCCACCACTAAAGTAATAAATATGTGTTTAAACCTTCCAAATTACCTTCATAGACTCCTTTTACCAAGATCTAAGCCTTGAAAATATCATTCCAGTAAGGCCTCCAACATGACCTCACGAGGTATATGATCACAACATTCACATCACCACACACCCCTTAGACTATTTAATATTATAATAATAGGTAATTTAAAAGAACCCCCCAATGATCGGATACATGGTATAAAAAATAATTTGTCGCCTTGATAATGGGGATATATATAATGAGGATATCGGTGAAACTTTCTTTGGATTACGATGCTCATTAAGAATGTCAAAGTGTAGAGTCGGATGATCTGGTCTACTTATTGAGTTAATAATGTATGAGCTTCATCTCTAGGTATAAGCCTCAACCATGTTCCCTTTGATTATTTCTTCTCTAGTACTCAATAATGAACCATGGAAATCAATATAAGACCTACCCATGAATAAGACCCAATCTTCGTCATGTGGGGTTATACCCCCCATTTGTCTAATTATCATTCATTTTCCATCCCACATATAGTTTCAAGTGGACACATATATGGGAGTTATACTAGGTGTATTAACCTAGACATCTCCCATAGTCCCCCTATTTGATGTAAGACCCAATTATCTCTCAAGAGACTTATAATAGGCTTAAACCACAAATCTTCCTTCCTCCACCAAAGTCACCAACCAAGTTTGGCATATATTGGAATTCCCTAGGAATTATACTCATTTCAACTTTTTTTTTGTTTTTCCTATCATGATTCACACATTTTTTTCATTATGTAAAACTACATGGCACATCCTTGTTACACGACCTTAAATTATGTAACTCAAGCTATGCAAGCATTGATTTATATTAGCTAGGAAAAATAATACCCCTCTATGTGGTTCATACAGAATATCTAAAACCATATCTTCATAGGGCCATAATACCTATAAAATCAATACCCTCAAAAGTATATATTACTTGTGATCTATATCACTCCACCTCATTGATCCATATTCCCTAATGAACCGTAAAATCCAATCTCACCAGGGTCATATCCCCCAATGATCCCATGACACATTCTCGAGACTATTTTCTATCATATATGGTAAGAAATAACTAGTTTTCATGCATAAGATCCATAAAAACAATTATTAAGAACATTTCACCTAATATTCTATTCGAAAATGACTTTAAAATTTAGGTAGTAGACATGGATTCATGATCTTAAAAGGAGGAATAATGTTCCTTTGTCACATGACCTTAAAAGGTTAGACATGTCATGTTACGAGGAATTGAACTATATTTGATCTAATTCCTTTTATAGGGATTTCAAGGAAGCCTTTTTTTAGGCCCAGTACCAATACTAAGAAAAACTATTTCCACCATTTATTGAGATAAAATATATTATAACCAAGAGTGTGGCTTTAAAATATACCATTACTAACATGTAAAATAAAGATAGAGAAACTATAATATATACATATGGTAACATCTATGGAGAACCTATACTACATATAGACAGTACCAACGATGGAGAACCATTGATATATAAAACTTATCACAATAATGTGTAGTTTTGATATAATCACTATCAAGGAAAATACATTCCTACACTATGATTTGGGAAGTATTCCTAAATATGTATTAAATTTTAAAAGAGGGTTCCAAAGTTGGAAATAATTATCCCCTATATATTTTTATGAGTACAACCTCCCATCCTCTAAACCAATTCACACCAAAACAGTCGTGAATAAATTGCCAACCTAACTTTGGAAATCAGGTCTGTGTTGGCTAGAAAGAAGAACATGATGAAAGTGAATTAAAAAAAATAAGCATTACCTTCTATTTTATCTTAAAAAAAATTTCGTTCCAAGAAATCACTTGGTGATTTTAGATGCAAGATTTCCTCTTCTCACTTTTTTTAGTACTTTAATTCTAGTCCCACTCATCATATTCCAACAGATAAATTTTTTCTCCCAATGGATTTTTTTATTTTTCTCCCATCCAACCTTGTTTGATTTTTATAGGTGTAACCCCTACTTATCATTTTCTAACAATCAATGTATTTTATTCAAAAAATTTTATAAATTGAAATAATATCAATATAATGAATCTATATTCTAAGCTAAAGGATATTTTTTAAATAACCTTTAATAACTTATAACAGATTCACCTTTCAAATAGATTTATGATTCTCCACAATATGACATTTCATGGAAAAAATATCCAAAAAATTGGAACATTATTATAGAGAAATTTCATTTGCCTTCATCTCTCTATATATCCCCAACTTTTGAATAACTACTTAAAAATTGATATGTTCATAATGATTGAGATCATTGTTCTATATTATGATTCCCTTTTTTATTCTCATATATATATTTTTTTGCTTTTACATCACATTCAATCACTATTTTACCAATGAAATTATATATCTAAGTACTAAAAACTTCATTAAAACCTCTTATTTATAACTTTTACATTCTTTTAGTTCGTAATTTAAAAGAATTACAAAATTTAAATTCATCCTAGAGTTTTTTGATTTCATTTCAAAATCACTGATTATTCGTAATTATATAAATTCCTCTACATCCTCATTGAGATACTCAACTTTATCACCTATTTTTTGATTTCTAATATTATCCTGCATACCAAACATATGATATGCATGTCCACCAAGGTGCATGTGCAGTGTGTCAATTTGAAACTCAATATTAAAACACTAATGACCCCTTAGGATAATGATATATATATATGTGTGTGTGTGTGTGAATGAATAAATAGTATTAAATTAAATTATAAAAAACAAGTTCATTATAGTGGTCACATCATTGGGTAATCTTGAATCCAACCTAATGAATTATATTACATTTTTTGACCAAAGATACTAAATGGAATGTTTATTCATATATCACAAGTTATATGGAATTTTTATTATTTTTGTGTCACCACATTACACATGGTTGGTCCTTAATTTGAAAATTGATTCATGTATGAATGGATCAGCATGCACGTACCCAAATATAGAGAGAAACATTTGGATTAGTAGGTCATATGATTCATACCCTACTTAGATAAAAAGCTCTAAATCATTGGTTAATAAAATTTTCTAATCCATAATATTACTCCTAATAATAGTTTTCAATAATAATCTAACATGTAATATTATATCAAATCACATATAACACCCCACACGTGACACCACAAAATTCGAAAGTATGGTCCTTATATTCGATAACGGGCATGAAAAATGAGACAAATAACATAAGGGAAAATAATTCATTGAAAATTTATAAGATATTTACTATTTCAGATAGATTTAATATATTCTAGTTTTGGTATTGAAATTGGCACCGAGTTACCTTGCCTTACATATAAGACCAATTTTTATAGAATAACAATATATTATTAAATAAAATAAGATATAACCTAGAATTTAAATTATTAGATATTAAAATGGGTAATGAATTTATGAAAATATATGGTTGAAAACATTTAAAAAACAATTCATTGGTTATAAATTAATTATAACTGAATATGAAAACCGATTGAATATAAAAGAAAATATCATTATTTTCACAAAGCAGTTTTACCCCAATAGATTTAATTAATAAACATCAATGGGTGATATTAATGTAATATATATATATATATCATATATTCAATATAATAACTTTGAACATCATAAAATAGATTTTATAAAAATAAGATAAGCACAAACCAAATATTACACTTAAAACCTATATTTTTATAAAGGCAATTTTACCACTTTTTAATAGAGAAACCATTTTAAATATGAATTTTGAAACATTAATTGATTTAATATGTCAAAATAAACTTTATATTTTGAAGAAAAATATAAGAATTTGTTTAGGGTGAATTTCTGATATTTTTTTCAAATCATTTCATTTTTTTAATGAATGTTAAAAATACTGAATTTTAGTTCAAAATAAAATTTTCATATAATCTATTTATAAAGTAAAATTGTTAATTTAATTGGTTTTTTTGGTCAGAGTAGAGTACATAAGATTGGGGGGATTTATTGAGTATATATTCAAATTTATGTTAAAGGTTTTTCTTAAAAATATTCCCCAATAAAAAATGAATACATCCCAGTTAATCAAGGTAATATTGTTATAAAGGTTTGACTGTTTGAATAACCTCTCGGAGGATTTATTAATTCTATGTAATATCAATAAAAATTATTTATACTAATTTTGAAGCTATTTTAATAAGATAAAACAATTATAACCTATATCCAAGACTAACTATCCAAGTAAAATCTAGTGTTTTCTGAAATATACAGTAAAAAAGAAAAACTAAATTCAATGAAAAAGAAAATAAAACAAGTGGTTCAGTCTCAAGATGAGTCCTAATCCACTCCACATGGTGATCACCTTTCATCGACCAGTTTATATTAATAAACTTATTGCACACCCTCGATCGGGGTAAACAATGGTGTACTTGACTGTCCAGGTCACACAACTGTTTATACTATTCATCATGGGTGTAAACTACCAGGTCACACAAGGACCTCTTCTACACTTATCCGTGGTAGTATATCGACATAAAAATACATGAGATATAGGATATATTGTATCCTTTAGTTTAATGTAGGAGAAAATGTGTGTTTTAAAACATACACTCACACACACTACTTGAAAGCTAAAAATCATACACAATAGAGAAAAAGATGATGAGATAAAGTTATAAGTGATCTTAATGTTATTATATGCACATTTGGACTTGTAGGATAAATCAGATGCAAGTATCCAGTCCTCTTGTGAAAAACAGAGTATCGCAAGTCTGGTTCTCTAGATTCTAGTAAAATCTAACTTGTGTTATTCATGGAGTTGGTACTACGGAGATGATTTTGATTATGATCTACTGTAGCCCAACCTTTTTATTGAGAGTGATTTGTGAGTTATTTAGTTTTATCTTGTTGCATGTATCAGTTAACTCTTCAAAAATTCCCATACATATGCTTTTATTCTGTGTATGTGTTGATTTTGTGACCCAGATTATCTTATTTTTTAATTGTGAGTGCACACGTTGGAAGTGACAAGATAAAAGTATTCTACACCTTGTACCTCATACTATCAGGTGACATGTCTACAAAGAAACATTAAATATGTCAGTTCCTTTAAATGACTCAAATATGATAGTTAGAAATTAAATTTAAAATGACAAAATAGATTCAAGAATGATGTCACAGTCTGTCTAGAAATGGGGTCACTTGGAAACAGTGTCACAAATAAATGATGTCTTCTTCCTTGTATTTGAGTGGTAAGATAGTCATGATGACACTGTTGTGTTAATATTTTGAACTAGTAGTATATATGTGGTGTTAGAATCATGGTTTTTAGTGCTTTTCCAAACATTGAATGGTGTCGTAGTGATGGTAGAAAGGAACCAGTGTCACAGTATTCATGAGTTTGAAACTGGTTATATTGTCTACATCTAGGTGTCTAGGTCATGGTGTCTTGGTCACAGTGTTTGGGTCACAGTTTCTGGGTCATGGTGTCTAGGTCATGGTGTCTGGGTCACAATGTCTAGGTCACAGTGTCAGAGTTCTTTTCTATAAAACCAAAATTGGTGGCAGTCTAACGGTTTCTCAGACATAGCCAAATATCTGTATACAGACATAAGTAGTAACATTCACAGAATGAATTAGACTTAATCATTCATATAAGAAATCATTATAGAACAATGTTAATCATAAGTTACAATAATCAAACATGGTTTAGGATTAAAGGATTTAGTATAAGTTTATTTAAAGCATAAAGAAACCAACCCTATCTACACATTATTTGAGAAAGATTAAATTGGATTAACAATATTTAAAGGATTTTCAGAATTTAGGAACATTAAAACATGATTAAAACCTGAGGAGTTGAACAATATCCCCCGTTTTGATGATCACAAATCATATGAATGAGATATCTGTTCTTAGTATGCTTTGTCTCTTATGGACTTAGTGAGAGTGTTGTTATCCCCCTTTTTGGAATATCAAAAATATTATAAGGAAGAGATAAAAAATGAATGTAAATAATAGAATAGACAAAAATAGTTCACTTTTTATTAGAATTAAAACATGCGGTAGTACAAGTAGTAGGAAAAAGTACAAAATAACCCTATCCAAATACAATTTTCACTATTCTTTAGTACTAGATGTATTCTATTTTCCCTTCACAATAGTGTGAGAAGAAGAAAAAAGAGAATAAGTTTAAGTTGAATAATTTAGTTTGCCAACTGTGTGATAAGGAAGAGGAGTCCTTCAACAACAAAGGGTACTAATGTAGATTTAGTGAAAGAACGAAGAAATTTTGGGTCAAGGATAACAAGTCTGATCTTTCTCAAAGCCTGAGATAAAAACATTGAGGTAGAGAAAAAATATATAGATGAGGAACAAGGTAATAAAGGTCTCAAAGATGTAGTTACATGAGCCACAATAGTAGTGATCTGCACATGAAGATAAGGCTTCAACAACTGAATGACGTTAGTAATAATATCACCATCATACTGTATTACATACTTGAAATCATATTTTTTGTCCATGAATTTGTCTAACATAGGAGTGAAATATTTTAGCTTATGAATATGAGTCTTGAAGTCTTGAGTGAGAGGAGGAATTTTCAAATTATCTACAAGATATTTGAAATTATTGGTCATATCATGCTTAGAGAAAATACTTTTAAAGTAGAAATCCAATTTCCTAGTAATTTCTTCTTGAGCATCATTTCCAATATTTTAATGAATCCCCACAAAATAAAGATCTCTGTCACTATTCTTGACAACAATAGAAAATATTTCCTTGTCAAAACCACTGAACACGGTTTGAAGTTCGTTCTTAATAATAGTTCTAAACAAATAACTGTAAAATTATCTAGATAACTGTCTAGAGGCACTAGAGGATGTAACATTTGAAGTGATGGAATTGAGTTGATTCATAACTTTTTGTAGACATCCCTTATACTCATAAGTATGTTTGTTGAGACCAATAACAAGCTCACACATATCTTGGACTATTTTCTTGTTTCTCTTAGCCACTTTTTTAACTAATGAATTCATGTTTGGTTTAATCATAGAGGAAACTTTCATGTTGAATCTGACCACTAACATCCTTAATAGGATGAGCAACATGATATTGTCCTATTTTAAACACTTTTTTACATATCTTCAATAGTATCTTTGAGAGTCTTCACTTCATCACTTAGATTTTTATTCTCAATTATATCCTGTTGAATTTCATGAAACATTTTTAATGAATATTCCATATGACTTTTCTAACAGCAAGGCAGCATCTCTTCCACTTAGATTTGTTATAGGAGAATGTTAGATGCTCATGAGATTTTCAACTCCAGCCAATAAAGTAGGTCCAAAGGATTTGAAATCACTTTAACTCATGTTATTAGTAGGTTCTTATGAAGGTTCAGGAACAAGAGTTGAGATAGGATCAGGTTCCTTTGCATAGATTTCCTCTAGAGAAAAGACCGGTTTCAATTGAAACATAGTATATAGGTCTATGCCTTTAACCAATTATTCCAGGGTATCATCCACATCAAAGTAGCTCAAGAACATATAATAGGTATCCATGGTGCTTTGATCAACTGGATTAGGAACTTCAAAACTTTCTAGACAAGGGTTCTACTCCCACTCAATCAGTGCATCTCTCACAGGACAAAGATATTCTGTTCCCTGATCCAGTTCTAGAAGATAAACTCCAACACTCCCACCAATTTCTTCTTTAGCCAGCTATAATGCTTGTTCCATTTTTTCCTCAGCAGAAAGTATATTTTTAGGATTATTCTATTCCTCTAAATTTTCCCCAAACACAACTTTTTTCTCAAGATAAAGTTCTTCTTCTAGATGCTCCTCAAGAATAGCCTCTTCTTTTTAAACTGACAACAGATTCTTTTCCAGAAGTAGGTTATTATTCCAAATCAACACTACGTTCAGTAATAGGTTCACTCTTTTCAACTATGTTTTGTGGAACTGGTCCACTATCTTTCTTATCCAGAATAGTTTCTTCCATAGGTGCAACAACTACCACTTCTTCCTCCTAAATAAGAGAGTAAACACTTTTATCTGGTTCCAAACCATGATCATAAATGTTCTTAGGTTTTGAAGGATTCTCAACTGGAATAAAATTTTTATATAACATTTCATTATCCTCCACCCAAGCCTTTTTCCATGGATTCAAACTAATTATCATCCTTTTGACTGTAAATTTTGATATACAAAATTCACAGTCCTTGATGGCTTCTTCATTTGGTCCAACCATTCCTTTAGCTTATAACATATCATAGATTAAACTTGAACAGAACAAGAAAATATACTTTGAGGTTGTATTAATAAACACACACATTTGATGTATATCATACTTACACAGGTTAATCTTGTGTCCATTCTTCATAAGATGTATCAAAAATACATCTTCATATTTGAGGTTTAAAAAATTTCCTTTTCTTAGACTAATCAGATTCTGAATAAACATAAACAAAAATATGGTTTCACCATCTAACTTAGTATCAAATTATATTATCTTATTTTTATTTCCAGTCAAGCTTAACAATTCCTATTCTAACACAAATATATTAATAGAAATAAGAGGACCTCACTAGTTGTCCTAAAAAATTCCTTCATGAGATATCCCTAGGATGGTAGCCTATAACCTCGAGGAAAAGGGGTATCATTGGCCATTAATCCAACTCCTCACAAAAAAACTATATTCAGCATTGAAGGAAAACTGAACAAACTAATAGAACTGATAAATAAACTTTGGATAAATTGGCCTAGTCTCCATTGTGAACCAATCCAACCATCCCTTCTCTTTCAGTACATTCAACACAAAAGACTTACTTGACAACAAACACTTAGGGAATATTTTCTTTTTTGGTAACACTATTCTATCAACAAGATTCAAGTTCAAGAGAGGGAAAGAGATAACAGAGACGAAGGAGGTCTAATGGTTTAATAGAGAAAGGATTCAGTTTTGAGATAAGAGAGCTTGAATGAAGAAAATGATGAAACATATTTCATTTTTATCATTTATGAACTTCAAGCATTGAAAATATAGAAGTGATGCATGAATATAGTAAAATAATCAACATAGAGATACATGTAATAAAATACAAATAAAACGAGAAAGTGGCATTACGGTGGGACCAGAACAGGTTGTCACTGTGAGACTGGAGCAAGTTTTCATGGTGTCTCCATTATGATGTGTCTCCACACGGTGCAACTGTAATACTTGAGACAGTAAGTTCCAGACATCCACCAAGAAACAAAAACTATGAGACAGTAACCATAAGATTTTAACATCAAGACAGTGACTTGTGAAACCATAAATCATGAAATAGTAAACTATGAAACAGTAAGTTGTGACATAGTAGATTTTGAAATAGTATATTTTCTACTTGATATTTATCATTCCTAATTCATGTATGATGTAACCTATCATTTAATAATTTAATGTTTTGGTGAATATATCATCAAGATGACATTAAATTATAATAAATTCCAATGTGATATCATATTTTTGATAATGGTCTCTTAAAAAGTGATTTCTAGCATCAATATGTTTTTTACTAGAGTGTGAAACATTATTTTTTGAGATTTTAATAGAACTTTTATTTTCACAATTTATAGGAAAATGTCTGAATTGATATCCTTAATATTATAATGTGTATTTCAGCCACAAAATTTGGGCACAACAACTACCAGCATCTATGTATTCAACTTCATTATTAGATAGTGTAACATAGTTTTTTTTCAAAGGTGATATTTTACAAAGGTTCTTTTTTGGTATAACTTACAACCAATGAAATCAGATTCAGAATAACTAATTAACTCGAATGATTGTCATATGGTATATAACATTCCTAGATTTGGAGTATGCTTGAGGTATTTAAAAACCCCTTTAACATCATTTAAATGATATTACCTAGGGTTTTCTTGAAAACAGAGACACATACACACACTAAACATAATGTCAGGTTAGCTAGTAGTTAATTAGAGTAAGCTTCCAATCATTCCTCTATAAGTGGTTTGATCAACATATTTTCCATCTTCATCATGATACAACATACAAGTAGTACTCATTAGAGTACCACTACTCTTAGTGCTATCCAAGACAAAACATTTTAGAAGGTCTTTAGTATATTTTATTTAGTTTAAAATAATACCATATTTATTTTGAAAGAGTTGAAATCTAAGAAATTATTTTAGTTCATCCATCAAACTCAATTCAAATTCATTTTTCATCATTTTAGAAAATTCAATACATAGAGAATTTTTTAAACATACAAAAATAATATCATATACATAAATTTGAACTAATAAAAAATCATTGGGAATTAGTTTTATAAAATAGTAGGATCAACTATAAATTTTGTAAAACCTTTAGAAATAAGAAAAGTACTTAATATATCATACCATGCTCTTGGATCTTGTTTTAAACCATACAAACCTATTGATAATTTGAAAACATGATTTGGAAAGTGTGGATTTTTGAATCCAGGTGTTGTTAAACAAAGGAATCCTCAGCTATATACCCATTTAGAAATGCACTCTTGACATCCATTTGATATAGTTTGAAATTCAGATGGGTAGCATAGGCAAGCAGGATTCTGATGGGTTCATGTATAGAAAAAAGTGAAAAGGTATCCACACATTCAATTCCTTCTTCTTGAATATAGCCTTGTGAAACCAACTTAGACCTGTTTCTAACAATATTACCAGATTCTTCTACCTATTTTCTAAACACCCACTCAGTTCCTATGGTAAATATGTCTTTGGGTCTATCAACATGTTTCCAAAAAAATTTCATTTCAAACTTATTATGTTCTTCTTACATATCCATCACCCAAAATTCATCATTAATAGCATCATTAATGTTTTTAAGTTCATGTTCTGACAAGAAAACTTGATGCTCAACCTGATTTATAAGAGAATATTTATTTTGAGTTCTTTTCTCTAAATCTCCTAAAACATTACCTAATGGATGGTTTTTAAGGGTTATAACAGCTCTAGAAAAATAGGGGCTAGTGATTTTAGGTTCTTAAATAGGTTCAGGTTCATTATGACTTGAATCCGGAGAATTTTTAGAATTGGGAGTTTTAACAAATTTTTTTACAGGATGGTTAGGGGATTGAGCATTGATGCCCAGATTTGACATATAATCCTCTAGGTTCTCTAGATAGGTCTTAGGATCATGTGTATCTGTCTCATAAAGCTTCACATGGATAGATTTATCCACACATTTATTTCTATTGTTTAACACTCTATAGGATTTACTCAAGATGGAATATCCTGCAAAAAAATCCTTCATCACTCTTGGATGAAAACTTTTCATGATCTTTCTTAGTATTAAGGATAAAGAATTTTCAACAAAAAACATTGAAGCATATTACGCTGGGATTTCTATTATTCTATAAATAATATAGAGTTCTTTTAATAATACATCTTATCAATAATATATTAATAATATAGAATCTATATTTACAGCTTCAGCCCAAAAATAAATAGGTAAGTCCTATTCACTAAGAATGGTTTAATAAATTTCTTGCAAGGTCCTATTTCTTCTTTCTATAACTCCATTTTTTAGGTGTTCTATGGGAAGATAAATTATCACTATATCCATTTTGTGAGAAAAAGGATTCAATCTCTTGATTTTTAAACTCAAAACCATGATCACTTCTTAAGGATTTAATTCTAATTCCTCTATGATTTTCTATAGTTTTAGCATATTTGGTGAAATGAGAGCAAGCTTAACTTTTGTGAGAAAAAAAGGTCCAAATATATCTAGAAAATTCATATATAATAACACAAACATAGTTCTTAAAATTTAAAGTATAAACTCTAGATGGTTCAAAAAAATCCATGTAAACTAACTCGAGAGGTAGAGAAATTGACACTTCATTCATTGGTTTGAAGGAAATTTTGTGTTTCTTTCCTTGTTGATAAGTATTACAAACTTTATCATTGGGAAACACCAGTTTGGGTAGGTGTTTGACTAAAATTTTTCTAGTTGGATTTATAAGGGAGTGAATATTACAGTGTCCTGGTCTCCTATTCCAAACCCATTATTCTTTGTGTAATACACTTAAACATGAAGCATTTTGAGAAACTAAAGAATATAAGTTAACAGAATATAAATTTTCCTTTCTCAATGAAGAAAATACTAATTTATTTTTAAAATTAAAAACATTGCAAGCATTATTTTCAAATTTAACATGAAATCCATCATCACATAATTGTGAAATACTAAGCAGATTATATTTCAGTTCATAAAAAAAAGTACTTTGGAAAATAATACTGAGCTAGAGTTACCGATTTCTCTGAAGCCAACGATATTTCCTTTGGCATGTCACTAAAGGTGACATGTACACCATAATTTTTTATTATGTTTTTGAAGCACGAATAGTCTTCTGTCTTATGTATTTAACACCCATAATCCAAGTACCATAATATTTTATAGGAGCTCTTTAAATAGTTATCCTACAAAATATTCAAATAAAAATATACTTTGGTATGCATATTTGTTTAGGTCCATTAATTTTAGTAACTAGTGATTTAAGAACCCATATTAGCCACATAGGTTTTCTATAAGAATTATGTAAAGTATTTGAGAAATAAACTCTATTTGGTCTAGAAAATACTAAAACAGTAGGGATTGTATCATGATTTGAACAAACAGAATGTTTTCTTGAACTAGGAGTAAAGCTGTACATTTTAGATTTAGAAAAAAAAAATTTCAAAAAATTATTTTACCAGGATGATAGCCAATACCAGTAGTGTATTTAGGGGAAATATGTTTACCAAGAATTTTTACAAAGGTATATTTACCGTTAATAAACCATTTTAAGATCCTTTTTCAATTGATCATTATGTAACATTAATTAATTGTTTTCTTTGAGTAATTGTACTTTTTTCTCTCTTTTTATAGTAATTTCATATTTTTCAGTAGAGGTAAGAGCATAATTTTTTTAAAGACTTTCATTTATATTTTAGTTAAGTATATGTATCATCGATAATATTGAAATATTCAAACATTTATTCTTTATATATATTTTTAGAATCACTTTCATCTCAAGAATAGTAGAAATTTGGAAGAGGAGATTCCAGTGTTACCTCAGATGTGTTCGTTATAAAACAAATATTGGCTTTGTTAGCCTGATCATGATGTGAAGACTCTAATCACATGAGATGTCCTCATAAGTATTCCAAGTTCCTTTCATTTCCTTTTTATAATTTATATCTTTGTCCTCATATATATTTTTATACTTGATATAGGGGAAGTCATTCTTTACATGTCCATTTAGCTTACATTCATAACATACTATCTCATCAGACTTGTCATTTATTTTCCAATATTTCTTCTATCTTACCTTATGATCATATTTTCCTTTGAAGTTAGGATTTCTAAAAAATATATCCCTCTTGTAAAATTTCTTTATCCTTCTTGATAATTGAGCTATCTCTTCATCACTATCAGGTAATTATTTCTCACTGTTGGAACATTCTAATGAAACTTTTAGTTTCTCTTTTTCTTTGTGTTTAGAGGAGGTGGCCTTGTATATCACATATTTTATTTTCAGTTCATCCTCTTCTTCCTTGTTTACTTTTAGTTCCTCCACACACATCATTAGATTCCCAATTATTTCTTTGAAATGTATTTTACTGATGTCACATGACTCTCTAATAGTGATAGAGGTTCTTCTCCATCTATTAGGTAGGCACCTGAGAATCCTCATGATTTTCTCTTTGGCATTAACTTCTCTTCTAAAGGAAATCATTGTGTTGAATGTTTTTTGAACCTGAGATACATATTAGAAATAGGATCATCAGCTTTTATTTTAAATTTATCATATTTAATAGTATATGTATTGAGTATCTTTTCTTTCACAATAGAAGTTCTTTCATGTGAAACAGACAAGGTATCCCAAATTTCAAGGGTAGTTTTACATGTAGAAATTCTATTAAATTCCTCATATCATAAAGAGCAGTGTAAAGCATTCTTGTCTTTTTAATTTTTTTGTAAGTTGTCTTAGTTGGGTTATCCCATGTAATTCTATCTGTAGCAAGAATCTTATACTCATCTTTGACTGAAGACCAAATTTCAAAACCCCTACTTTTTAAATGAATTTTCATTTAAATTTTACATTGGAAATAAATAGTTCCAATAAAGAACAGTGGTTTTTTGTTGCAGAACCTTCTAGTATATTATCTATAATAAAGAAATACATTTAAACAGCAAGTGATTTAGAATTAATTTATATGTATAGATCTTTAAAGTACAACTAAAATCATAGATTAATTGTTGTAAAAATAGAGTATTAATAGAAATAAAAACAACTCTGATACCAATTATTGGTCAGAGTAGCGTACGTGGGGGGGGGGGGTTGAATTGAGTATCTATTCAAATTTCTATTAACAATTTTCTTAAAAAGGTTCCCCAATAAAAAATTAATACAACCTAGTTAATTAAGGTAATATAGTAATAGAGGTTTGAATGTTGAAATAACCTCTATGAAGATTGATTAATTATTAGTACTATCAATATGAATTATTGATACTACATTTGAAAATATTTTAATAAGGTAAAAAAATTATAAATTCTATTCAAGACTAGCTATCAAAGTAAAATATAGTGTTTTTTGAAATATACAGTAAAGATGATAAAAACAAAATTCAAAGGCACAGTGGGTAAAAAACTGGTTCAGTCTCAAGATGAGACCTAATACACTCCACTTGGTGATCACCTACAACTAAGTAGTTTATATTAATAAACTTGATCCACACCTGAGATCGGGGTAAACAATATAACATAGGACAGTATATGTCACATAACTTTATCAACTGTTCTTCATGGTTATAATCTATTGGGTCACACATGGACCTCTTCCACACTTATCCGTGGGAGTAAATATATGTAAAAATTTATGATAGGAATGATATCTTGTATCCTTCAGTTTAGTGAAAGAGACAATGTGTGTTTTAATACATATACACACACTGCTCGAAATCAAAAAATAGTACACAATAAATAAAAGATGATGAGATAAGGTTAAAAGTGCTCTGAGTGTAGTTATATGATGTTCTGGACATGAAGGATAAAGCAGATGAAAGTATCGATTCCTCTCGTAAAAAACAGAGTATCGCAAGTCTGGTGCTCCGGTTTCCAACTATATATTTCTCATGTTTTTTCATGGAGTTGGTAATGCAACATTTATTTTGATTCTAATCTACAGTAGTCCAGTCCTTGGATCGAGAGTGATTCGTTTGTTCTTCAGTTGTATCTTGTTTCATGTATCAGTTCACTCTTCAAAAATTATAATACATATGCTCTTCTTTTGTGTATGTGTTGATTTTACAACCAAAATTATCTTTATTTTTAATTGCGAGTGCATACATTGGATATTATAGAATTCATGTATTCTACACCTTGTACCTCGTAATGTTAGGTGACATGTCTACAAAGAAACCTTAAATATGTCAGTGCCTTTAAATGACTCAAATATGACCATTAGAAATTAAATTGTAAATGACACAACATATTAAATAACCATGTCACAGTCTGTCTAGAACCATTGTCACATGGAAACGGTGTCACCAAGAAATGGAGTCTTATTCTTTTCCTTTGAGTGGTGATACAGTCATGATGACATAGTTGTCTTAAGATAAAGAACCAGTATAACAGATGCGATGTTAGAATCATAGTTGTATAGTGCCTTGCCAAACTTTGAATGATGTCTTAGTGATGGTAACAATGAATTAGTGTCACTTACTTCATGATATTTGAAACTTGTTATGGTGTCTTCATCACTGTGTCTAGGTCATTGTATCTGGGTCACGGAGTCTGGGTCACGGTGTCTCGGTCACAGTGTCTGGGTCATGGTGTCTCTGTCACGGTGTATGAGTCACGGTGTCTGGGTCACGGAGTCTGAGTCACAGTGTCTATGTCATGGTGTCTAGGTCCTGGTGTCTAGGTCATGGTGTCTGGGTCCTCTTCTAGAAAACAATAACCAGTGGCAGACTCATGGTTTCTCAGACTTATCCAAATATCTGTATACAGAATTAAGTAGTTATATTCACAGAATGAATTAGACTTAATCTTTCAAATAATAAATAATTATAGAACAAAGTTAAAAATCTGTTAAAACAATAAAACATGTTTTATGATTAATTTATTTTGTGGAATTTTATTTAAATCATAAAGAAACATAACCATCTCTACACATTATTCGAGACATGTTAAATATGATTAACACGATTTCAAATATTTACAGGATTTTTGATCATTAAAACATGACTAAAACCAGAGGAGTCCAATGTCTTTAAATTATAATTAGATCATATTTTTATCAAATAATATAATTTATTTCATTAAGACAAATTTCACTTTTACATTGATTATAAAAATAAGGAGAACTTTCAAACGTTTTCACTTTAAAAACCCGCATTGTTGTCTCGCATATGGGATAAATTTTAAATTAATTTATACCACTCTTGTGATTGGAATTTGGAAAATTGGATTCCATATTTGGAATCATAATAATTTATAATGTCTAATAAGGTTAAATTTATTTTTTACCAAAAATATTTTTGAAAGTGATTAATATTAATTACAACGATTAAGGTTAAATTAAGATTAATAAAGGACAAAACCTTAACTTTAGGTCTCAAAATGACCTATAAAATTTTCAAATAGACATTGTATGAAAATATTTCTACCCTATAATTACTTTTATATAATTCATTATATTATTGGATCAATTTACAATGAAAAAAACAATGGTCAAGTTCCCTTTCCCAAAATTTACAAGAGTTCCACTCCTCCTCCACTATAAAAAGGCCTCCTCTCCGCCCACATCCTTACACATCTCAAGAAACTTTTGATTGAAAATGATCTAACATAATAGATCAAAAACACCGATACCCTAATCCTATAAATATGTTCTTGTTTATAAATCCATCCTAGTAAGCCTTGTGGTACATACTAAATGTAGTTACCCGATTAAGAGGTAACATCTTCTCTCAAGATTTTTAATTTAATTTCCATTATTAACCTCCTAAAATCTCTTTAATCCATTATTATGTAAAAATAGTATCCTGAATATACTAGGATGTTTTATGTAAATTTATTAACATAAAATTACACACACATCCATCTATGGGTAACAAACATACTATTTCTGTTTAAGGAAAACTACGACCTCACGAAATGATTATTGTTCATTTTTCCCTTACCACCTCACATGGTGGACATTATGATCCACACACTATTTATATATATTATATATGATATTTATAATTTATTTATCCATATTTAAGTTTTATCTATAATATAACTTTTATTCTTTCCATCTTGTGTAAATATGATAATTTCATTGGAGGAAGTGTGGACTACTGCCCCCTCAAAGCAATATGACTCATTAATGCCATATATGAAACATACAAAGGATGGTCTCAATAGACCTATGAAATATATATAACATATATATCATAATTTAATTATGATATAATTATGTATATTTTATTTTTCATTATTTTAATACAATAATGAAATGATAGTAACGTTCATGCATACGTACGACCTAAAATCTCCACGAACAGTGCACTTTTTTGTAATATCAAAATATTATAATCTGTTATAAATAAATATATAATGATTATATATGATAATTATTTAATTATATATATTTTTTAGATGATGAAACCAGGATCTAATTAATGATAAAAACAAAAAAAATGTGAAAACATACTCGATAAATCTAACAATTAACACCCAAAATAGTAAAATTAATGAATATTATTAACAAACAGATAATGAGATATTATAAGAATTTAATATATGGAATTTTAAACATGATGATGGTTGTGATATTAGTTAGTAGCATATTTTAAACCACTATAGAGGTGGCTAAAGACCAGACAAAAAATTATGGATAAGTTAAGTGATTTCATCTCAATTTACATTCTATTGGGAATTATTTGTTGTTATATATGTACAATATTTTATATGGTATATATAATAACATTTTTGATGATATATATTGAATAAAATTACTCTAAAGATATTATAAATTTCATTTAATTTTATTCCTTCATGATTTTTATGATTTAAAAATTTTCAAAAGTGGTATGGGACACTTTTGATCGTTTAACGTTTATTTTCATTTAGAATTTTTTAAATGTTATTTTTATAAAATTTACATTAATAAATGACAAAGAACATTTAATTGAATCCATTTATAAAATTTCTTATTTATAAATTTTTTATCCTTCCTCTGTATGGTTCATGATTGATTTGTTCAAGGAGAGTATTAACATTCACATACTTGATTTATTTTAATACCCTTAAAATATTCAATTTCATATGTTCATTTGAAATTGAATTTATGCTAAATATCCATATAATTTTTCATGGATGTGATTATTTTCTTGAACTGTATACCATATTTCATCTAATGTATACATTGAAATTTATTTAATTATTTTTTGGAAATATTGTTAAACCAATATCCTTTATTTAATATGGATATTTTAGGGGGAAATTTTTTTATTTAAATGATTTCAACTAGAACTATAGAGGCTTGGGACTGATTAATTCAAGAACAACAAGTTTGAGCCTTGTTGATGCAATCTGTACATGTTGGGGAACAGTTAATGAATTCCCCATGAGGAGTCAGTAGTCTCATGAGTTGAATTAGTTGGACAAATAGGTTAAACGATATCTTGACGGTAAATAGATCATGTTCCTGGTAAACATGATGTAAGATAATTAAGAATTTTCTTTTATTAAGAATTAAGTTATTATTTATCCATGACATTTTGTGTCGATATATCTATGGATGCATTTCATTTTCAATTCATTGTTTTATATGGAATGTTTTTTAGTTTTTTACCTTTCCATATTGATATCTCCTTTTCTAGTTATTTGAATGGGATGTGTATTTAGTTATTTACCTTTCCATGTTAATTTATTCTTATCGATTCATTATTAATTCCACTTCAGTTACCCTTAATGAACATTGAGCTCACCCTTATTATGTTTCATTTCTGTAGGTCATGAAGAATAACTATTTTAATAATCTTTTCAGGATTCTATTTATTTCATTTTATTATGTATCATGTTTTTATTTCATATTACCCAAAGTATTGTGGGTATGATATATTTAATATGGCTTTCCAAGAATTCTGAAATGATTGGTAATTTAGAATTTGATTCTTTGTAATCATTCTAATGTTTTAAAATAATTCACTGGCTCTAGGATTCTGGGGTTAGGGCATTAATGTTGGTATTAGAGAAATTTTAACAATAAACATGGAAACTAGATTTAGAAAAAATAGATTAGAGAGCACAACCCCAAGTTAAAAATTGAGGATACTTATACATGAATATCCTAAAATTCTATTAAGGTTGTGATTTATTAGTTATTTCTCAAAATACAAACCTATCTGGATATGATAGGTGGATGTTGTTCTGGCACAGATGTACCTATGATTAATAACTCTAACAAGGTCATTCAGGCATGACTTGGGGTAAAATGGTACTCGACAATGAGCCTTACTACACAATAGATTTGACACTCCTAGTTGATATGTTTTGGACAATTCACATTTTATTTAATTATCATTATGAAGGATTTAAAAGTAAATATATCCCAAAAGAAACCATTTCTATTGTTAGGTGATTATCTTCTTCAATTTATGTCAATTGTTTCACTAGTTTTTGTATTATACATTATGTTATGATTTAACATTGTATACGCCATTATTTAGAAATGGAACATAATTGAAGTAATGTGAACTACACCAATGTAGGTGGACCAAATAGTAATAAGGATTATATCTTTCATGGTATTAAGACAACATTTTGAAGGGAAATATTCTCCCAAGTACCCTTATGATATAAGAACATATTATCATGGGTTACCAATATAAATAATGAATTATCTAATTACTATGTATTTAAAAGAAACCAAGACAAGAAAAGGCCATCTAAGCACCATTAAAAATGGAATGAGTCGAAGAAGGCGAAGAGAAATAAGGATTTTATGACATGTAATAATTGTGGAAATAAACACTCTGGTACTTTCTTGATGGGAATGAGATTATGTTTAAGTGTGGAGAATAAGGACAACAAGTTTGTGATTTCAAGGCTACCATTTTTTTCTAATTTACAATGCTTCAAATATAAAGAGATGATTCACTATATGAATAAATGCCACAAGTGTCAAAGTAATATACCCCAAATGATAATAGTGGATTATGATAATGTTATGATTCTACCACAAATAAAGATTAATGATTATTATTTCTATTCAAGAATTATGTTATTTGAATATTTTATCCTCAATGTAATAATTATAAAAATTATTTAATATATAAGGAATGTACTATAATACCTTTTAATTATGGGTTTGAGATCTTACACTGAATTTTACCAAAAAAATAACATAGTAGAAGATAAATGTTTTGAGAAACACATAATATAGGGAAAGAAAACACTTAATATGTTCATAATGTAGAGATAAAGATGAAGAAATTATTAATTTGTACAGGTTTTAACTACATTGGAATTGACTAATTATTTTTTGAAAAGTGGTATGTGCTATTATTTATAGAGTTTATAACACCTTTGGATTAATGTAATATATCTAATAAACATGTGTCTTACATAAAGAATAAGTAATAATACATGTTTCTAATATGTTTTTATAGTGATTTCATTTATTATCATATTTCTAAAAGATACATGATGAAGTTATTCACATGTTTGTATTGTGAAAATTTAGTGCTGATTCATATTGATTAAAGGCTAATGATATGTTCACTTTGGTAATTCAGTGAACATCTTTTTAAAGTGTTGTAACATAATATTTTGGAAAGGTTTACCATTTATGGAATGGTATAAGTTGAACATTGAAAATGGTTTTAGAGATCAATATATTACATCACTATATGACGAATCATGTGCTAAGAGATGAAGTAGAATTAGTTCAAGTCACAATCAAAGGAAATTATTGTGTTTATTTAAATATATATTTAATTATATTCTTTGAGAGTTAAAAAGTTCCTCAACTATATGAAAAATGATCATGAAACCAAAAATTTTATTATAGTAACTTCATTTAAAATGAATAAAATTTCCCTTATATCATCATGTATTTTGGGATATTTTATGGTTAACATTCTCCAAACCATGTTCTCTAATACTCTCAATTAGAACTAGATTGTTAGATTTCCCCCTATATCCATGTCTACATTTCTCACCTATGTTCTCCTAATAAGGGACCAATTTATGTGACCATTGTAATTTACTTTATCTATTATTAATAATATGTTATATTGACCATTTTATGATGTGGACATTTCAATAATATCTTATTTTTCAATCCCTATATTTTCAAGATCAATTTTCACTTGTGAGGATGGAATTTATTTAAGGTTAAGAGATTGTAACTACCTGAAATTATAAAGCAAAGACCTTATATTTGATATAATGAATGAAATGATACATGGATAATGTAATGGAAAATAATACCCTAATACTTTAAAATATATTTACTATTTTAAATATATTTAATACATTCTATATTTAGTAATTCACTCAACACCGAATTACCTTGCATTACACGCACATCTATATTTTACCGAATAATGATATATTATTAAATATAATAAGATATAAACTATATTTTAAATTAGTAGTTACGAAAAAGGGTAACTAATTTATGAAAATATATTATTGTAACAAATTTAAAACAAATTCATTGGTTATAAATTAATTATAAATGAATATAAAAATCAATTGAATATAAAAAACATATTATTTTTTTAGAAGATATTGTATCCAAATAGATTTTTTAATAAAAATTATTGGGTTGTAATAATATAATATTTATATAATATATTGAATATAATATTTTTAGGTTCATACAATATATTTTAAAATTCTAAGATAAGAACAAACCAAATATTACCCTTAAAAACCCATATTTTTTATAAAGGCAATTTTACCACCTTTTAATGGTGAACCCATTTTAAATATGAATTTTGAAAATTTAATTGATTTAATATGTCCAAATAAACATAATATATAAAATAAAAACATAATAATTAGGTTATGGGTAATTTGTTTAATTTTTTTTTGAAACATTTTATTTTTTAATGAATAGTAAAGAATAGTGATTTTCATTCAAAATTGTTTTTTAATATAATTTATTTTTATGGTTAAATTATACTTTTAATTAGTTTTAATGTATAATTAGATCATATTTTTGAATTTAATATATTTTTCATATTAATCAATCTAACTTTGAAATTGATTATAAAAACATAGAAATCCTTGGGAGGTTTTTACATTAAAAACTCGTATTGTCATCCCACATGCAGGATGAATTTAAAACAAATTTATGCCACTTATATGATTGGAATTTAGAAAAGGGTATAATATATTTGTAATAAAAATAAAATATGTTTTATAATAAGTCCAAATTTATTTTTAACAAAAAAATATTAAATGTGATTAAAATTACATATAATGCTTATGGTTAAATTAAGATTAATAAGGGACTAAACCTTAACGTTAGGACCCAAAATGACCTATAAACTTATAAAAGAGCCTATTTATGGCCATATTTCGATCCTAGCCTTCCTTTATCTTTAATTTGGTCTATTGTTGGATTTACATTCAATGGAAAAACGTTTTTGGAATTCCCTTTCCCAAAAATTACAAGAGTGCCACAATTCTCCACTATAAAAAGGCCTCCTATCTTCCCACATCCTCACACCTCTCAATCCACTTTTACTAAACCAATATTGGAAAAAATAGTTCATTAACATCACTCCCCTAATATAATAATCATTAATATGGGAATAAAACTATCAAATGATGATTTTTGGTACAAACCAAAAGTAGTTACCTGGTTAAGAGGTAACGTTTTCTCTGAAGGTTTTTTATTTAATTTTCATTATCCACCAAATAATTATATTTATTGAATTATTATTTAATAAAAAAAGAATCATAAATTTAGTTTAATTTTTATGTAATTTTTTCTACCTACATTTTCACACACCTCCATCTAATGGGTAATGAACATATTGTTTTGGTGTGTGGAGAACTACTGCCTCACGAAACATTGATTGTTCATTTTTCCATTAACACCACTCATGATATCCATTATGATGGAAAATATTATTATATATTTTATTTATGATATTTATAATTTCTTTATAATTTTTTAATTTTTATCTATAAAAAGCCTTTATGCTTTCCATCTTCTGTAAATATGATAATTTCGTTTGAGGAAGTGCGAACTACTAGCCCCTCAAAGCGATTTGAATTGTTCATTCCATAAATGGATTGCATAAAATATGGTTTTAATAAACCCATGTAACATATATAAATTATATATGATACTATAATTATAACATACACATGTATCATTTATTTTTCATTCTTTAAATACAATAATGAAATGAAGGTAGTGTTCTTGAATACGTAAGACCTACCGTCTCCATGAATGGTGCACTTCATTAATAATATCTGAATATGTTGTTATACTATATATAAATATATAATCATTATATATAATGATAAATTCATTTTATATGTTCTACATATAATGAAACCATGATATAATTAATGATAACAATGAATAACAAGTTAAAATTTACTCGAGAAAACTAGGAAATTTATAGTCGAAATAGTAAAATTAGTGAACATTGTTAACAAATAGGTAGTGAGATATTATGAAATGTTACTATATGGTATTATAATACTTATTATGGATATGATATTAGTTAGTAACATATTATAATCCAAAATATAGGAGGATAAATATCACACAACAAAAAATGAATGATAAGGGAAGGGATTTCATCCCAATTTATATTCTATTAGGGCTTATTTGTTATTCTGTACATAGAATCATTTATATGGTGTATATATATACTTTTATCATGATATGTCATGAATATAATTACTCCCATGATATTATAACTTTTATTTAATTTTATTCATTCATGATCATTAGGATTTAAAATGTTTCAAAGTGGTATGGGACACTTTGGAATGTTTATCGATTATTTTTCTTAAGATTATTTGTCAAAGATATTTTTTTAATATTTATACTAATAAATAAAAAACCATTTATTTTACTCAAATTTGGGTATTTTTTATTTATTCAATCCTTATCCTTCCTTTGGATGGTTCATGATTTATTTTTCCAAGGATATAATTCACATTAACTACCTTGATTTTTTAATCCCCTTGAAATATTCAATTTTATATGATCATTTAACATTAAATTCACCCTAAATATCCATTTAATTATTCATGGATATGATTATTTCCTAAAACATATACTATTTTTCATATGGTGTTTACTTTTAAAGTAATTTTATTATTTGAGGAAATATTGATAAACCCATATCCTTTATTCAATATAGATATTTTTATAAGGAACACTATTTATTTAATTTATTTGAACATGCACTATATGGGTTGGGGACTAGTTAATACAAGCCCAATGGCTTAGATACTAGTTAATAAAATATCTACTGGTTGGGTATTGGTTAATTAAAGACCCTTGATGCATTGATAGTCTCATGAGGTGAATTATTAGGCCAAATAGATTAAATTGCCTCTTAATGGTAATTATATCATGTTCCGAGGAACTATGACGATTGATAATATAAAATTTCCTTTATATTAAATTTATTTATAATTTTTCCATGAGATTTTGAATAGACAAATCTATTGATGAATTTCAGTTTCAGTTCATTTATTTAGATGGAATGAGTTTTAGTTTCTTACCTTTTTATATTGATAATGCCTTATCTATTTATTTGAATGGAATGTGTTTTTAGTTATTTACCATGAAATGTTAATTTATTCTTTTTTATTCATTATTAATTCTTCATTACATACCCATACTGAGCATTTGAGATCAAAATTAATATATTTCAATTTTTCAGGTCATGAAGAAGAAATCATTGAATAAAATCTCAAGTATGAATTTTATTTCGTTTTATTATGTATCATGTTTGTATTTGATGTTACTAAAAATAATGTGGTAATCATGTATGTTATATAGATTTACAAGATGACTAAATTGATTGTTACATTGAGATTTTATTCCTCGTAATCATACTAATGTAACAAATTAAAGCACTAGATCTAGGATTTTGGGGTCAAAGAGTTACAACACATATGTACTAGGTATGAATTGAATCTAAATTCTACTGAACAACAGTTATTTTCATTTATTTTGGATTTAAAAGATGTTGGATGATTCTCATGATCATATTTTATGTAAACAATCCAATGATGGAAATTTTACAAAGTAGAATATTTCTCACTAATAGTTTTGTGGGAGTGTAATAATGATTTTTTGGAGTAGAAAGTTGGGATTTTGACAACTCATAGGAGTCTATTAAGGGTTATTTGGAACCCTAATAGGATACTAGAGTTCTGGGGAAATACTAGGATTATTTTTAAGTTTTAATTTATTTATTTAAAATGGATTTCAATATTATTGAATGAGGTTTTTCTCATTTTTATATAGGATAAGTTTTTACACCCCCTCCCTCTTCCCCTCATAGTCTTCTTCCTTTGGGATTGGATCTTCTTAAGTTATTGCTATATGGGAGTATCTTATATCATAGGGGGGGGGGGTGAAACATGTATGTATATCATTCCTATTCCCATTGTTATATATTGCCCTCACTATTTCCTAATGAATTATTAGTTAAACCATAATGGGGGGGGGGGGTTAGGTTTTCTTATTTTGAATGATTGAGGATGAATCAACCGGTGGTTTCCAATGACAAGGACCCTATTAGACCGAATTTGGTGGTCCTTTATATTACCATTGGTATTTATATGCGTAACATGCATCCAATTATGTTATTTGTGTGTTGACATTGTACACAATCCCTAATTTAAATTATATAGTAATTTTCTTTTTTATCTTGGATTAAATAAGTCCTAGTAGGGTCATGAGTGGTTATAGTGGGGGTTTTTATCATAACCACAATCATCTAAGAATATTTCCCTTGAAATTATGGTATAGAGCCTTGAATTTGAACCTTATATGGGTAACCTATTCATGAAAAATTACCTTAAGATAAAAGAGATGTGTCCTAGGATATTACTTAAAAAGTAATAATATGAGTATGAAATAGTCTAGTGGCGGGATAACCCTGGTAAGGGCCATTGATTGGGTTAGTGGAAGTTAAGCCTGACCCTTCATGTGTTAAATAATTATGAATTCCATATGATGATTTTAAATGAAAAAATTGTTTTGTGATATGACTATTTGGTACATTGGTTGTATCTAATGTACTATGAGATATAATTTTATGGTGTATCAACCATTATAGGTTGTTTGTTTATATCTTGTCCGCCCAAATTGAGTTGGTGATCAATCGTTCACCATGAGGTAATATATTGGTGATACATCATCCACCCAGTTCTTTATAGTGTTGGGACATCACCCATCGTTGATATGTAGGTGGTGTATCAATATTCCACATTGAAATTACTAATTTGTTTATAAAATTTTAGCCTAATTTTAATTAATTAGTTAAAGAATCTTTTCTATTTTAGGTTCTTTTTATAGGTTTTTCATGTTTTAATATTTTTTTTAAATTTTTATTAAATTATATATTAATAATAGAAATTTAGTTTTATTATTGGTATATATGAATTTATATATTATTATCCTATAGTTTCTACACAATATATTATTATTAATATTAGTATTTTTTAACATCAGTAGTATTAATTTTATTACTATCATTAAATTCTATTAACATATCATCATATTCATCACCATAATATTAAGGTCCTTAACCCCATACTATTTTGATTTAATATTATAATTAGTATTATTATTATTTATTTGAGTTTTATTTAATGTTATATATTTTACAAGTATACATAATTATTTAAATATGGATTTCAAATTATATTTTTTTCTGACTTCATTTGTTAATACTTTTATTGCCATCTAATTATTATTATATTATTATTGGTTGAATATTTTTAAATAATTTTGAATTCTATTTTGAGTATTTCTTTTCCCAGTTTTTACACATCAATTCATGCAAAAAATGTTGGGGGGGTGGCATATCACTAGGGATTCCATTTTGTCATATTGAAAAACCTTATGAATAAAAGTGGTATAACTATATACCCCAAATGTCCGTCATACACAATAGAAAACACAATAGCTTGAGTTTAACCATCCATCAACACTAAACCACATTTATCCCATCCACTATCTATAGCACACATGAGGCCACCATCCATCCTATAATGAGCCACCACTATTATCACCCTCTTAAATTACAATATATTTACCTCCATCTATTTCTTAGGACTCACACACCAATAGACATTGGTAGCCAACCCTCCCCCCTTTTTGTTCCCCTTCTCACATGAACATGTTCATAATACCTCCATTCACCATCCTCCCTCTTTTTATTCAATAAAACTAATCTAATTCGTTAACACTAATATCACATGATTTGTCTGTACTCACCCCATGCCAATCCACACCTTTCATCCTATTCATGAAAATGGTTTGGAACCCACTTTCAGTGAGTATTATTTATTAAACTAATAAATATGATTTGGAGTGAAGAAGTATCTTGAAATTTTATATGAATAACCCAAGATTAAATATAAATAAGATACCAAAAATTGTGTCAAAACATATTAATTTAATTATGAAAAAAAGATAAATCTTGGAAGAAGTGGAGTTTTATCCATGTTGTTTAAGAGGATTAAAATATATATGTATTAATAATAATATTGATGGAGTTCTATGAAAAAATATATCATGAGGAGATTTGAAATGTACTTAATCTTTATTGAGAATTTTATTAAATATTTTTACAAGATTATAGTAAAACGAATTGGCTGACCCCTTGCAATCCAAGTGGTCACATCAACCAAAAAAGTGGGAGATCTAATCATTCACATGAGACCAAGAACACATGAAAAACTCACGGTGAAAAAGAGTATAGTGGAACCAAATATCCTGTATAGAAAGAAAAAACTCATTTACAAATCATGAATAGTATTTGTGGAGCACCTATGTGTGTGACGAAGTAATGACGGTGGGATAGTTTTCCCAAAGTAGACCTAGATACTGGAAATTGGGAATTTAAAGATGAAATAGTTATTATTTAGTTGAGGAAGGATGGGATAATATGTTATGTGGGATATGGATACACATGTACTCTTCACCAATAAAAAAATAGTATACATCAATCGAGATCCTTCTGATTGAATTCATTTATATCATTTGATGGAACCATGAAATATATTATGATTTACTAATCATTAATAGAAAACAATGGAGGGATAAATCGACCTTTATTTAAGCATGAATAAAACATACAAGAACCCCCTCTCTTCAGCTTTATTTCTCTCTCACATAGAGCTCTCAAGTCTCTCCAACAAACAATCTATCTGGATCAAAAATGATGAATGAAGGAATCTCCCCAATACCTCCTCATATAGCCATGGTGGGTGTTTTCATGTTGGAAATAATTCTAAAAACCCCTACCAACAGCTGGAATTACAAAATGGAAAACACCTACCATAGTGGGTGGAGTGGGTTTACCAACCACCTATGACAAATGGTGGTGGGCATTAGAAAAAATCCATAAATTATCCTCTCCATCTACAATCTACTAGTGCATATAAAAGGTCCATCTTTTCCAAAGAGACAACGTAGGTCAACATATCTACAGGTTTATCCTTTGTGTGGATCTTTATAAGTCCCATCTGTTGTCGATCCATCACTTCATGTAACCAATGATAGCGAATGCCAAGGTGCTTCATCAAGGAATGGTACATGGATACATACTCAATTTCAAAACACTTTTATTATCTCAATGAGACCTATACTCCTATTTGAATCTGAGATCATAGAAGAAAATATTTATCCACAATATCTCCTTGCTAGATTTTGAAGCCGCAACATACTCTGCTTTCGTTGTGGATAAACAAATATTCTTTTTCAATCTTGAATTCCATGATATACCTCCTCATGAAAATGTATATATGTATCCTGATGTAGAATTCCTACTATTAGGATCGTCTTCTATATCTACATCTGTATAACCCAATAAGAGAGTTTTAACTCCCCCATATAAAAAACAATGATTTTTAGTACCCTTAAGATACCTTAGAATCTGTCTGACTGCATCTCAGTTATACTTCCCATGATTAGAGAGCAATCATCTCACGATCACCACTACAGGGGAAATGTCTTGTCTCATACTCACCATAACATAAATCAAGATTCCAACTTCTGAGGAGTATGGTGTCATCTATTTCACCTATATTTCTTCCTTGGATGATACACTTGAAATCTTGCTCAACATTAAAAGGATTTAGAGAGAAATTATCACTCATTTGGAATTTTCCTTGTTGAAGAATTTTAGAACACATTCATCATACTTCTCATGAGATATCCATATCAACCTCTTATTTCTACCACTAATGATTTGAATACCAAAAATATATTTAATTTCTCCCATGTCCTTCATATCAAAAGACTTGGATAACTCCTTCAACTAGATGATCTTAATGGAATCCTTCCTAATGATCAATATTCCATAAAAATAAAATAGAATAGAAATGAAGTCAACATCCTAAAATATCTGGATGTAAACACACTGGTCTACTTATTTCCGCTTGTATCCATGACTCAGCAAGATTGAGTCAAACTTATTGTACCACTTTTGGAGATCTTGTTTTAGTCTGTACATGATATTACTTAATTTTAAATGTGTTTTTCTTTTCTAGAAACCTTAAAACCATTATGATTATTCATATAGGTCCCCTCAGAGTGGTCACGATGAAGAAAATCTATATTAACATCCATCTATTCGAGCTCCATGTCCAAGATAGACACCAATCTGAAAGTGACTCATATTAAATCTATCTTCACCATGGGTGAACCAATATCCTTAATGTAAACTACTTTATTTCGAAGGAATATCTTGACAACTAACCAAGATTTTGTGATTGACCTGTTTTTTTATCCCATCCTTATTCAGCTAGAAAACCTTTTATTAGCTAGTGCTTTCTTACCTTTGGAAAGTTCCACCAAATCCTATGTATGGTTTTCATTCAAAGACTCCATCTCATCCTCCATTGCATGTAACCACATGAGTTTTTTAGGATGATACACCACATACTAGTATCCTTATTCCCCCCATCAGTCAGTAATATGTTCTCTAACTCTAAATATTTTTTAACAGAATCCTACGTCATGAATTTTTTCAAACCTGTGTAATGTTAGGTTCAAGAGGAAAAACATCACCTATCTCATGTGATGTTTCTTCAACTTCTTGTGGATATTATTGAGTCTCCCCCTATTCAATATCCTCCTCCACTACCTCTTGGTCAGTTATCAATGAGTCTTCTTTCACCTCCTGCTCTTCATTGATAGGTGGTGCTGGTATATGTGTTGGGTCATGAATTGATTCCACAACACTTTCCTGTTGATAAATTCAGGTATTTTGAATTTCCTTGATTGTCTGGTTCTCATGGAATATAAAATCTCTACTTCTGATCACCTAATTGTCCTTCGGGTCCCGAAGCATGTATCCATACTCCTTATCTCAATAGCCGATGAGTATACATGGAGTTGATCTCCCATCTAGATTTTGAGTGAGCTACATGGATGCATGTGTAAATTATAGACATCCAAATATCCATAAATGGGTGTAAGAGGGATGTTTACCATACCTTTTATTCTATGGAATATCAAAATTCAGTGGGACCGATAGTGATCTATTGATGAGGTAGCATGTAACCTGAACAACTTCTCCCCTAGAATGGATTCAGTATCTTAGAAAAACACTTCAGGCTTATGACATTTAACATGATGGTTCTGTTTATTTTTTCAAAATCTCCATTGTGTTGTGGGGTACGTGGGACCATACTCTCATTTTAGATACCTGGATTCCTATAATAGGTATCAAATTCCCCATATGTGTACTCTCAAATATTGTCTAAATGAATACACTTCATGTTCCATCCAGTTTCATGCTCCACCATGGCATAGAATATATTTATGAAGTCTAGTACATGGTATTTTTCCCCAATAAGATAACCTATACCCTTCTAGATTCATCATAAATAAATTATAGGAAATATTTTTTACCTCTTATTGTATTCACCTTAATGGTTCCACATACATCAGTGTGCACTATATCGAGAAACTCTAATCTCCTTGATGAAGCTGTGTTGAATGAGGATCTATGTTTCTTTTCATAAAATTAATATTTATAAGGATTAAGTGATACATCCTTATTAATACAGATGTAATTATTATTCATTAGGGTAGATAACCCTCTTTCAAATTTGTGGTCAAGTCTATTATGCTGTATATTGGATGACGTTTCTCCTTCAACCATGTTGAGGATATTTGAAAACAATTTCACAAGAGTTTTGTACAAATTACCATATATGTGTCCTCAGGTGATAAATATGGCTTCTTTTGTCATTCTACAATATACATTTCTGAATGTGTTTTCATATACTTATCAATCACATTATATACTTGATAAAAGGCTGATTTTAAGGTTTGAAACATTTCAAACATCCTTTAGGTTTATTCTGTATCCAATGTTGGTATTGACTTGGACATCATCCATGATAATTATCTCCAATGAACTAGTATTTACCATCTTGACTACGCCAAAGTCATAAGATTGATAAGTATATAAATACACATGATTCAGAGTGGTGTGGTGCAATGCTGCTGTATCGATAACCCATTATGTATCATGTCCTAATGTATGGAAGCACATCTCTTCTTCATCTTAAGAACAAAGCATGATTTCTCTGAATACTATCTTGTGCACATATACAGTTCCTTTTTTTTGGTGGAAAATTTGTCCCATTTCATTTATAAAAATATAATAGTTCTTCTTTATGTGACCCAATATTCCACAATGGTATAATTTATATGATATTTTCTTTACATCAATAGATTTACTCTGGATTTTCCATCCGTTTCTGGCCTCTCAACAACCTCTCATGCGTGGTCTCACTATGGAATTCAAATTATACAAATATTGGGGCATAATCTTGAAAAATGGATCTCAATGTTTTGTCTATAATGGTCAATTTTTTTGTAATCGACTCTTGGATCATTTAAATTAGACCCCGATTAATAAAGACATGACCAAATCAGTGTCAAAAGCCTATATTTGCCGATGATGGGGTGATGAACTAGCACTGATGTGGCTCAATGGAGAAACATCTAGACACTCATTGGATATGTCATCAGCATTGGAATAATAGCTTTTTATCCAGAAAGAGTGTACTGTATCACCCAAATTATGAAAAAACTTTTACTGTGCCTACAAATATTGTTTTATCTCCATTTTCAATGATTTTTTCATTTTTGGAATAATCTTCACATAAGATTTTAGAATATTCATTAATAAAAAAATTCCAAATAACTTGAATTTTCCAGTCACTAGAAAATCATCACTACTCACCACCATTTCAACAAAACCGCCTCAAACACCATGAAATATATTATGATTTTCTGATCATGAATATAAAATAATGGAGGTATAAATTGACCATTATTTAAACATGAATAAATATTACAAAAAAATACATCTCTACATCTCTATATCTCTCTCATATGGAGATCTCAGAGCTCTATAAAAATAGAGCTCTTTGGCTCAGAACTGATGAATGAAGAAAGATCCCAAGGCCTCCTAATATATCAATAGTGGGATGTTTCCAGTTTGACACGACTCCAACAAATCACCTCACCAACTATTGGAATTCCAAAATGGAAACCACATATAATTTTGGGTGGATTTTTTTCACAAACCACTTTTGAAAAATGGTGGTGGGAAGCTAGAAATCTCAATCATAATCATTATCTACCTCATACCTAAAATCCCCACAACCCCACTAGTTTCATCTGAAAATGATAATACTACTTAATAATCCTTTAAATCCAAAGTTGTACGCCATAAAAAATGACGAGTAAAAGTTTCCAAAAGATAAAGCTTATGTGAGGTGTTAGAAAATACCATCCATGAAGAAATGAATCAAGAGTGAATATTCTATGGGATACATTATTATCTTCTATGAAAATTGGCTTCCATGAGAAGAAGAAAAAAATAGTTTATGAGTATCTTTCTTAAACATGAACACTACAGCTTTCATGGGGTTTTCATGGATCTTAAATAAATGATACATGGAGCTTCTGTGAGGAATTTCCTTTCATATATTCCTTGAATAGAGAATATCCCATTAGTGGAGAACCTACATGGTGCTTATGTCAGTATAAGGATATTACATGAAACCTCTATAGTTGTTATATGAGATGGAAGTTAAAAAATGCTTGAGTTATGAATTTTTTTTGTTGATAATGAATTGAGGAGATAGGGGTATATCAAGAATGAAAATCACATATAGAAGATATGGGTAAAATAAGTAAGGTTCAATCCATATTCCTAATACCTTATTATTGGGTAAAACAAAGAGGATAAAAATTGGAATTAATATTATCATTCATTCCACATGAAAAATTTGCATAATTATGGATCATCTGATATCCATTCATATACCCATTCACGAACAGAAAGAGGATGATCTTAATGCTGAAATTATAAGGGTGGATTTATAAAGATTTAAATTAAGTAGAATACTGTGGTTATTTATTATCCATGTTGATTAGTGAAGGAGACATAAGTCATTTTGGTATTTGAATAAGATGATGATATGATTTATGTTATTAAGTGATAAATACGATACCATTTTTATTGTATTTTAAGAAATTATTAAATAGAAGAAGTATATTTGGTAATATCTTACTCCTAAAATAGTAATTCCACAAATAAAGTGATTTCATGAATTTATGAAAATATTGAAAAACTTACTAAATATATAGAATTATCATTGAATGAGGAGGAGAAGAAATACAATGATAGTTATTGCATGTTATTATAGTTAAAGATAATTTGAATTTATATATATTTTATTGGAAGATGATGAGGCTTAGAATTTTGGATCTAGTTAATGGAAGAGACCAATAATATAGGAGTATATGAATTACTATAGGACCTTTTAATTCAAATCATGTATTTATAAATTCTTCTAAATATAGGAATGAAAAATGGAGAGAGAAGAAGAAGTAATTGATGTGGTAGTTATCATTATTATATATATATTATAGGTTTTCAAATATATGTAATAAAAAATATCTTATACACAAAATGATTAAAATATTTTGGTATTGAAGTAGAAAAGAGATAATCTTGACTATGATCATTCATAAACTTCATGAAGTGTCAAATAATTGAGATGAGATGTAGTGAAATTTGTTTTAAATTTAAGAAGAAGGATAGAAGGTATAATTTTAAGATAACATGATTATATAGATATTTATTTCCATAGGAAGAAAAAAATGAAGGAGAATCACTCAAACATTCTACAAACAATAGCATATGCACAACTGTGTATACATAAGATTGCGTGGAAGAGTTTTATTTTGGTTGTTTTGGAAGTAATAGAATTAGAGGATAAGAAAAAATCACCACAGTAACATCCGACATATGTCTCAAATGGTGCAATACTTACTTAGTGTGGTAATGTAAATGTAGAAGTTGAAGACTATATACCTAGGTAGTGTAAATACCCATAAAAGAGATTCATTTGGGCTAGGTTTTCACTAGACCAAGGAATGAGGACTGCTTTTTATCCCCTCTACTAATGTTTGGAGAACCAAACATGGGATTGGGTTTTTTTCTATACTAAAACACTATAATTAGTACAAAATTATAGTATATAATATGTGTATTTTTCATCACCATGCCCAAAAAAATACTAAATACTCTTATTAATTAGTTAATGTTGTAAAAAAAATCTTTTTTCATCCTTTAAATGCTTCTATCATCCTATATATAAAATGTAATAGGGAACGAGAGAACCAAAATATGAACAGGTCAAAGACGAAGAAGGGTAAAATTATAATTAGGTCTCAAAATTACCCAACATTTATTCGCCTAAAATTGTGTTTATTATATCCCAATGTGATCTAAACAATTGGTATCAAATCATGGTTCACCTCTATTAGATTATCTACTTTGATTCTTGTCCTCTTTTTTAATATTTGATGTTTCATTCTTAAATTAATAATAAAGTACATTTTTTGTGAATATTTACCTATTTTAAAGTACAATTATATGTCTTCCATGAACATAGTAAATAGAAAAAGTAGTGAGAAAATAATTTTGAAGAAGATATACCTCTTTATCCAAGAAGAAGAAAGATCATTATCTCTATTACATGACACCGAAAAAGTTAATTTTCTTTCGAAAGACGAATGAATTGTGGTACACATTATCACCATGGAGAAGAAAAATAATTCTACCTCAAGTTTATAAAAAATTTCAACTGATCTTGAGGTATTTTAAAATACATATCAAAACCGTCCTTAAAAATAACCAAGCATTAGTGGGAGTAACTATACGGAAATATAGTTTTCTATTGATGCATTAAAATATTTTCTAGATTTATTTCCAATATAAATAGTTTTTTTATAGTACATCTGGGTGAAAATAGTAAGTGATTAATCAACTTGAAATTGAATATGATAACATGAATATGGATTTTGAGGAAAATGTATTTGAATCTATAAATCTTCTTAAATAGGTTGAAGCCTTCAAAAATGAAATATAGAGCTTTAAATAAGTACGAAAAAATATAAAAATAAATTTATCCAAGAATTTACAGAAAATAAATATATGAATAATAATATTAATAATAATATCTATTAACTATAAACCTATAAAAAGAACAATGTTGATATCAAGAATGAACAATTGGAAATAAAGTCAATAAGGATCAAGAAATTTGAAAACATTCTTCCAGAAATAAATAATATATATGATGAAGAAACTAAAAAGATGAAGAATGGTTTTGAAGATAAAGTGTTATTAATTTAATATCATAATAATAATTTCAATATGAAATTTACACAATTGTAATTCATATAGGACAATATTAAAATGGAATGTATTGAGACTTCACAAAATAAGGAGAAGGTTTCTTCTTCCAGGAAATGTTTTATAGAGGATTATAATAACTAAATTACAACATAATATTGAATGTAGACAGTTACATCACCTAATGATCATTTGTAAGAATTCTTGGAGGAAAAGGTATTATCTACAAATTTATATAATAATTTTCCTAATTTATTTTATTAATAGTGTCAGATTGAAAACAAAATCCACGCAAGTATGAGTGAGGATAAATGGAGTAAATTCTTCCACCATTTCTTGTCTAGATAAAAGAAGTATTACGAGTTTTGGTTACCCAAGAAAAGATATAATATTGATGTAAGAATCCCAATAATAGCAAGCTCATTGTTCTTGAAATTCTGGACAACAAACAGTGAATAAGAGAAGATCATGCTTTATTTGGGTTTGTCGGTGTTGAAATAGGATTGGTGATTATGTATTGGACTATTGGTATAATTATTTGAACTATGAAATAGAAATTAATCCCATTTCAAGGGGGGTATAGTGGTGAAGAATTAAGATCCTCAAATCAAGGAAAATACTTATACTTCAAATAGATTTGGAATTTTTAGAAATATCTTTTATATTTTCAGAGGTTGTGGTCACATAAATGGTGAATTATCATATAAAAATGTATAAAATAAATGTAAGAAGATAATACCACTGAATTTGGAAAGTAAAAAAGAGAGGTACTTGAGACGAAAACAAAACAATGTTCCCAAATACAATTCTATCAATAATATCCATAAAAAAGGTCAGTACTTGGACATTAACCAAAAGTAAGTTCATGTTCAAAATAAGTCCAATATGTCTAAGGGATGTGTTGTATCTAAAAATATTGGTTCAAAAATTATCACCCTCAAAGATCCATGTGTAACATACCAAGTGTGTTGTGAATATATCTAATGGAATAAATATAATATAAATATATGATTTGAAAATAAAAAATAATGTAGAAGAAGAAAAAGTAAAGGATAGTGATAAAGGGAATAAGTAGAATCCACATGAAGAACATGAATTTCTTGAGAGGTTTTAAAAAAAAGACAATTATTATGTTAATTAATAATGTGTTTGAGGTTAAACATAGATGGGAACAATCATAAGGGATTATTAAAAATAATTCCACCACAAGAAGTATTTCTAAAGAAGTTGAAACATTCACTAAGTGAAAAAATGTTTATAAAAAATCTTGAGAAGAAAAATTTCACACACAATTAAATTAAAGATATGGTGAGATAAATGAGGGAAAGTAAACGATCAAATTTGAAGAATATATATGGAAGCATGAATATGGGAGTCAATGGGATAACTTGTTTTATAAATACCTCTCAACCATTATATTATCATTGAGAGAGAAATAATATCAACCTTAATAATTTTACTTTTTTGTTTTTTATTTACACTTATAATGCATGGAATTAAAGGTGAAGAATACTCATAGGTAAGTACCTGAGGAATGATAATTTTCATACTGTAAAAGTTATATGAAGAAGATTCTCTCTTGTTTTTATCCCTAAAATGAAATTATAGATAAAAATATTATGAATAATTTATCTTTTATGAATTTGAAGTGCATATTGTTATAACTAGAAAAAAAAATTTATGTAGTTATAGAAGTGGTCAAATATAGAAAACCACAAGTAGATGATTTCAATTTTATTTAATTATATATATTTAAAATATTCAAAATCATCTAATGAAGATATAAAAAACTATAAATACAATTTAGTGTGTCTCTTTGAATGGGTGACAAGTGAATAATGATGAAAAAGCAGTAATAATTATTCATCTCGTAAACATATTATTTTTCTGTGAAGTACTCGATGATCATGCATTGAAAAGTTATGATTTTATTACCTATTATCCACAACAGTTAAAATAATATTCTTTATTTAAGTGGGGTGATTACATTAATAAATGACATGAGAAAAGTTAAAGGATGATGAGGTAGTAAGGTGTTTTCAATTAAATATATTTTTTCTTGAATGTTTTTGACTAGTTTGTTAAAGTGTACGAGTTTCAGACCAATTTATTCTATAAAAGTTTTATGTAACAATTGGTATCTTCATCATAGAAAATAGTTTGATATTGGAAGAAGTTATTTTATTTATTTATCATATCACCTCGTATCATGTTTAATTTATTATTATTTTTTGTATGAATAAAAATCTATTATTTTGTACATCAAGCATGGATCATCTAGACATAGAGTGAGAGTAATTGTGACATATTTATTAAGAATTAATTGATATAATTTTCCCATGAACTTTGTATTTATTTTCAATTAGCAGATAGAAGTAATATTAAATTTTTAAAACACGGTGAAAGATTGGTTTTATTGATATATCATTTAGAATGTATTTCAAAAAATATAAATGGAAAGATTGTTCAGCCAAAATTTTGAGATTTTTATTTCTTGGAATGATATGTTTGTAAGATTTAGAGAGAAGAATTATATTAGAATATTATTTTAAGAATATGATCTTGAATATGAAGAATATATAAATAATTTCTTCCAAATAAATTAATTGATAGATGACTCAACCATACATCTTGGAAGAAGTAGAGTTCTATCCATGACGTTTAGGATACTTAAAAATATATATGGATGAAGAATAATATTTGATGTGGTCTATGCAAATTTTTTTATAACTATATTTGAGATGGAATTACACTTTATTGAAAATTATAAAAACTATGTTTTATAATATTTTAGTAAAAAATAAGGCTAACCTGTAGATGGCCAAGGTGAAAGCTCAACCACACATGTATGAGTTGCGACCAACCACATGGGAGACAACCTACATGACCATATCGAGGAAAAAGTGAGAATATTGAAACAAAATATCCTACATGGGTGGTCATATCCTGTTCAGAAAGAGAACATGTTAGTATTGGAGTGCCTCCATGTGGGGAGAAACATTTGCGATGGGAGAGGGTGACCAAAGTGGACCCATGTACTAGAAACTAGGTATATGAAGATGTGATATTTATTATTAAGCATAGTTAGGATTAGAGAATCTATGATATGGTTTATGACTATTTAGGTACTTCTCAACCATCATTAAGATATAAGCATTGAATGATATCTGTCAAATTGAATCTATTCGTGTTGTTTGATAATGCCACACAATCATATTCAGCCACAAAACTAAAAACCTCAAAACCTACACTTATTTTATCTATAAGTGATGATACCACATTACCAACCTTTTCATATAAATGAAGACACTATAAAACTCATGTGAAGAAAAAAAATGTCATAATATGTTTCTTTCATGAGGTGTTATCATAGACCTTCTGTAAAGATATGAATCAAGAATGGATCTTCTGTGGGATGTAGAATGATCTTCCATGTGTATGTGCTTCTATAAGTAGTGGCACATATCTTCCATTAGTTTATTTATTACACATAAACAATACTTCTTACATGATGTTTTCATCAATCTTATATAAAGGATACATAGAGTGTCTTTGAGTAATATCCATGTGTATCTTCAGATAATAAAGAGTATTATGTGAGTGGAGAACCTACAAGAACCCTACATGAGTATGTGTATCTTCAATGATACATCTACAAAGATTCCATGAGATGTAATTAAGAAACCACATTTGTTATCCAAACATACTTGTGGGTTAAGAATCAAGAATATTGAAGTATATCTATAATTTACATCATATATTAAAGATATGAGTGAAATGAAGAAGGGTGGAGCCACACTTTGAATACCTTCATGTTGAGTACAACGATGAGGATAAAATTTTGTATAAATATAATAAAGAACTATATATGAAAAATCTAATATAATTATGGTTCATATGATACCCATTCATATAACCATGCCTAAACATGAAGTTTATGTGTTTAATACTATATTTATAATGGTAGAGTTATAAATCTATAAATGAATTATACTATTGTTGTTATTTATTAACCATATGGAGAAGTGAGGTATACATGTGTCCATTTGGTATTAAAATTAGATGATTCAAGGTATTTTATTATTAAATGATACATATTATACCATATTTATCATATTATATGTTGGTATAAAATGGAAGAAGATTTTTTATTGTTATCCTATGACACAAATGGAGGTTCTATGAATGAATCGATTACCTGCATTTATGCATATATTTAAAACCATATTGAATACATGAAAGTATCATGGAAAGAAGGGGAGAATAATTACCACAATAGTTTCTACATGTTTTTTCACTTACTTTTAATTTAAATAAAAATATTATTTATAACAATAAGGTGTGGTTGAGGATTATAGATCAAGTAGATGGAAGAGGTCGATGATCTAGAAGTATTTGAATTACCATAAGAATAGGTAATTAAAATCATGTATTTTCATGGTCCTATAAAAAAATAACTAAAATTATAAATATAAGTAGTAATAAAAATTATAGTTATTACTATTCTTATATATATATATATATATTTTATGTTTTCATAAATATGTAATAAAAATATCTGATATACAAGCTGAAGAAAATATTTTCGTATTGAAGAAGAAAAGAGTGATCCCTAAATATGATCATTAATAAACTTAATAAGGAGAAAAATAATTGGTAATAGGTCTAATGAAATCAGTTTTTTCACTAATGAAGAAGAAAATAAAAAGAAGGGTTTAAGATAAGAAGGTGTTGTGTTTATTTTTTTTGTATATGAAGAAAAAAATGGAGTAATACTCATACATCTTGTTTTGAAGAGTGTGTGAATTATTGTGAATACAATATAAGAAGAGGAGGAGTTTTATTCATAATACCATGAATTTAAAGGAATAATAGAGGAAGAATAAAGTAGTGTTTTAATATGCCCCAAAAGCCTTAACTGGTGGAGGAATTTCTGGGTGGTTTAATGAAATTGAAGATGTTGAAGAGTGTCTACACGAGTATTATAGAGGAAAAACAAGGTGTTTTATTTGGAATAGGTTATCACCACTATAGGGAATCAATATTTGTTTCTTCCCCTCTCACAATGTTTAGGTAACCACACTTCCTCTCAGAATTATTACCAGGAAAAACCAATGTAATTTTCAACTCATTATATTGGAAAATTTTTATTTTTGTCATTTTTATTGGTACTATCATTGTGTAGTTAAATTTGAAAACACATCATGTTCTGTCATTTCATTTATTTAATCTAATTGAATATGAAACATAATATAGAAAAAAAGAACAATGATCCTAACAGGTCTAATTTGAAATGAGATAAAAAATATAATTTGGATTAAAAATTCGATAACACTGATTTTCTATTATTAGTGTTGAGAATATCCAAAATTGGTGTCAATAATAAAATAGTACCCTTTTTCCCTAACTTTTTTTAGTATCTCTTCTATATTTTCTCATATATAGTTTTGGATCAGTGTGAGTTAGTGTGGGAGGTGTTATTGAATGGTCATTTGATTTTGTTATCATCCCATTAACATCCATAGATAATTCATGTATATCAAAAATACACATGGTGGTTCACTTCAACATTACATTGATCATCAAAGTGATGTTTTTCATGCAGAGACCATCAATGACATATTGTAGTGCTATTTGTTTACAACACAAACATAGATAAATATAATATTTATTTTCTGTTTTATGTATAAAAATTTAATGAGTGATTTAATTATGTAAGAATTGTGATGAACATGGATGTGTTTTCTTATAATTATTTTTGATCCATTTCTAACTTCCATTTTAATTATTTCAATTATATTTATATTTTTTAAAGTATATATATGTTTTATTTAATTAATATGGTTCTGTGAACATTATTTGGTTCCCATTTGGGAGATACGTAATATGTAATCTTGAGTAAGATAACCTAAGATAATTTATTTATTAATAATTAAATTGCATGAAATATAGAATCATAACTAACACATGAGAAAATTTAGAGTGAAATTATATGTTAATTGAAAAAAATAATATTTTTTCTCTATTATTGAAACACTTATATGAGTGATGTATATGAAATAAAATAATGAAAGTCACTTTGTGAGAAAAAAGTCATTGAATTTCACCAAGTGATTCAACATTGATATGTTTCATGATTTATTTATAATAATGAAAACACAATGTTGAATAATTTTTAATAAATATTTGAGTAATTCATAAAATAATTGAATAATGCTTAATAGTATTCTGATTATGTTTAGAATTATTGAAAATTAAATTAATAAATATTTAGATATATGAATCACATAATAGGCATCACATATAC